>CM056993.1:168885469-171285469 GCA_029891345.1 Dryococelus australis
CTGGAAGTATTTATATACATATATATAGTATGTATTTATATACATACATATATATATATACAGTATGTATTTATATACATACATATATATACAGTATGTATTTATATACATACATATATATACAGTTTGTATTTATATACATACATATATATACAGTATGTATTTATATACATACATATATATACAGTATGTATTTATATACATACATATATATACAGTATGTATTTATATACATAAATATATATACAGTTTTGTATTTATATACATACATATATACAGTATGTATTTATATACATACATATATTCAGTATGTATATATATACATCCTGTATATATATATATATATATATACAGGTGTATATATAAACGCATATATAGGTATACACATGTATATATATTCACACACATTTATTTATCTATATGTAAGTATGTTGCAAACACTTTGATGTGATCCCTTGTCGAAAATGAGGTACTGTTATTTTATGTTACTTATAGCCTATCACAAATCGTAAGGGAGATATTCACCCGTAAAAATAGATATCAAATATCGTTTTTGGAAAAATATCGAAAATTACTTAGAAATAAATTAAGATTCTCTCTATTCTCTTTTATACTAACAAGATCTGCAATCTGTACAGAAATCGTTTCGAATACATTCCGCATTCATTAAAGTAATGGGGGCGGTCACCATGTTATTGGCTTAATTTATTCTTCTATAAGATTATTTAGAGATTGTATGGCCTAATTTGTATCAAGAGGGCCCAATGAACATAATAGGTCGTATTGTTGCAACACCTTCAGGCGAACGGTGTTCGAGTAAAATTGAATAGAATCTTTGTTGCTTGTAGTAGGGGCGTGATGGTTCTGTATCACTAGGCGAATTACATGTTGATGGAGCGGATCTGAAAATAGATATTGCGGATTGTCTAATCCATTAAATTGCAAAGTTGATTGATCGTATTAAGGCTTAATCCATTTTTGGAAAATGTTTAATTCGTTATACTTTTAAAGAGCGATATGTCTGAATGGATGTCTCTTGGATGTCTGGCAGTCTACTAAGCAGTGAGATGTTCTATAATGGTATTTGTGTGTTGAGTTAGTGTAAGAGTGTGATAAGTGCCCTTTATTTTTGAAGAGTGATATTTGCCCTTTGGCATCTGGTGGTTTACTGAGGTAGTGGAGCACTTAGGTCTAATGTTGGGAAAGGGATATACTAATTTTAAATTATTGTATTGAGGAGGGGCGCAGGAGTTCGTTCCCGTCAGCCAGGCAATTGAGGTGTTGGGAGGAGTAGCACCAAGATACGTCCAGTTCGGGTGGCATCTGAATATAGACTCAGCACTCACGACTAATTAGATATGTGAAACGGCAGAGTTTGGAAATGCGCAAATCAAAATAAATGTTTTAAAAATATTATTCTGGTCGAAATCAAGTACAAAACATGCAACATTAAAAAAAGTATGTTTTATAGAACACATCACAAGTCAATTAAAACAACTTACCCCGATTGGCCAATATGGCGAAACAACTCATAACGAATGGAGGAAATGAACATTTCAAAAATATTAATAAAACACCACTTTATGAACCCACCCTAATTCCCTACCAATGTAATTTATGACTAACAACAGGATCAATCTGCAGCATAATCACACACAAATTAAATATTAAGGACTCCCAAAACTATTTCCCTAACAATATAGTAATATATGTCAAACACCAGAAAAAAAATTACACAAAGTGTGTGCTAACCAAACTCACTCAATGAATTCCGTTTAATTAATCGAACGCACTAATGTAAACAAGTCGAAAAACTCGTTCAAAAATACACAAACTTTCTAACAAACTGATTGAATACACAGAAGTCCTACAACAAAGTAATTAAATTTTAACCAAACATGATCGCACATTACACACATGTACCTCATTTCATCCTCATCTGCTCTCAGGTATATGTTATATGTCTTTAGGTTTGTGGAGTTTTTACAAAGTGCATGTTTTAGATCTGAAGTAGCAGCAGACATCCTTGTGTTGACTCACAGCCGTAGTAAATATAATGTTTAACCCTGTTAAAAAATGTTAAAATAACTTTCCTTTTCATAATATTCCGGATTGTTAAAATTTACAAAACAAATTTGCAGCACACCATCAGATAGTGTAGTAGGGCGAATTTCGCCGCACATCGTCGCTAGACATTCCTTAGACCTGGCCGACTACTTGTAACTGTAGTTTCCTCCCAAACCACTTTCGCCTCTTGGCAAGCTCACTCTGTCCATTAACCAAACTAGGTTGTCACCAAAGTGTTGCAACTGCAGCTGGGCCGGCGGAGTTTTCTCGAGTTTCTCCATTTCCCCAGTCCTTTAATTTTCAGAGCTCTTACCCGTAGCTTTTCAAATCTTGTAAATTAGTTAGTGTTGTTTAAAAAAGAAATAAGCAGGCACTGCATCGTTCACAAATACTTCATATCCATGTCATTACCATTCATCCACATTACAGCATCACATCCAGGTAAAATTGCCAAGCATGCACTCACACACACACCAACGATACCCCACACATAGCTTCAAGATAAGTTTGAGATATGTCGCACTGTATATTCGTAGATTAAAAATTTCATATGACGTTATGCAAGCCCACACTGCGAAGAGGACCACAAAGGAATATTGTAGCAAAGAGGATTTCGTTAGTTGAATGATGATTGAGACATACAATGTATTTCTGAATAGAGACAGTTATTAACAGATAGCTGTTGACATACCCTGCAGTTAGGCAAACAGTAGGTTGAAAGACATGCCAAGCATGCTGAACTGGTAGAAATGTCATCTCGAGTGGAGAGGGGACGTCGATGTTTATGCAGCAGATGCTGTAGATGTTGCCAACAGCTGTGGTGCTGATTGCAGTGTTAATTGCAGTGCTACCTGTGGTGCTGGGTGTTTTGCTGGCAGTTGGCATGGAGGTTGGTAGGGCATTGTGGTACTGAGTCTAATGTTCTGTAAGAATTGGGCAGGAATTTTGGAGTGCCCCCAGGGTAAAGTTGAGACTCCATCCACTTCAATGCAGCACTTATCGTCCAGCCCCGATAACACTACTTTGGTCACTCATTCGGTGTAGACTTCGTGACTATGCAAACAGAACTTATATTGGGTCCCCAAAACCCTAGTACAATTTTCGAGGCAATCCTGATAATCCTCACAAGGGAGTTTCTGCAAGATGTTTGATTTTACACCCTGTGCCTTATGTATTCACTGCTCATTCGCAACAATTTATGTCTTAAGCTTGGGACATAAACCTATAAAGTGTGTTACTGTGCGGCCACCACATTCGTCGTTCATAACCCCTGTATGTAGTTTGTTCTCACGTGAGAATTTTTGCGAATTATTGTGTGCAAATTGGAAGTATCAAACCACACTTTTAAATCTGGAGCAATTACTGTGTAGAAGTAATCACAAGCTATTTCATAGATCAATGAATCGGTTTCGCAATATAAGAGGTACATTGCTGGTGGATGACATTAGGTACACATATACTGATAATGAAATTCGTAGTGTTAATTTTGAAAGGTCGAAAATGACAACACCAGTGTATTAAAGCTTGTTAAACGTAACGGAGCTCTTTGGCATTTCGATCAGGACTAGATTTTCATAGATGATTTGCAGTGTCTTGAATACAGGACGACCTATCAGCACCACAACCCAATAGATCGTGTCATACCAGGCAACTGCTCTTACGTAGGCTACCTTTCCCAACAAACATTCTGCAAAATTTTTCCATATGCTGAATTATTCATAAGTTTAAAACACAGTTTCTGGAATTCGTTTGCAGCCTGAGCATGCTTGTCAATATTAAATTCGATGTACGGCTCCATCCATGCTTTCTGCTCAAAGCACAGGACACAATGAACAGTAAAAGTTGGCCACGTTCTATTTAATAGTGCTTCAGTGTTTCCCCGTGTAAAACACATTTTTTTTCCGTTGCAAAAGTGTCGAAAGAAGTTTTTTGTGCGAGCCGTTCGGAGGTATGCTAGTTACTGGGGCCAAAGGCAGGTCTGCTAGGGTATTGTGGCATTTGTCTGGAAAAGACAAATCCTCTTCTGCGAAAAAGCAAGTCATTCATAGTGTTTGCGAAATACCACAATGAAAACACGTCAGTCTCAACCCACTCTAAATTGCCAATGGGAAACTTGCATCACATCGTGTGACTGTACAGCTAGTTTACGTCGAAATAGAATATATATTTCGATGCCACACTGGAGTAGTAATTGTCACCCATGTAAACGTTATTGGCTTTTGCACGACTTTTGGAAACCTGTGTAATACCGCCCCTAACCCTGTGTTCTACAAAAAGTTCATATCTGGGTCGATCAACAAATCTAGCTGCGCAGCTGTCATTGACAATAAAGCATCCCGTGAAAGAGATGGAGCTTCTGGTGGGAGCAAGACTGTAATGAGCCAAACATATAGTGCTCAAATTTTTAAAATAATATGCCAGCAAACTAGTGTCCACACGTACATATTATATGGCATACTGCAACAAGTTCACACAGTTGAACGCGTCCGATGCCGCCTGTGCATGAGCATAATCCTCATCGCTAATGCCGTCGCCTTTCATCACATTATGAAATGCGGCCTTTGGTGGGAGTGATGTAAACATCAGACTGGCTTTCTATTTAACAATGTCATAAGAAAAAACTCCCTTCTGTTTTGCCAACTCAAATTGGGCATTGTCTGGAATGATCGAGTGGGTGATACTCAATTGCGCAGGTTGTAAATTACTTGCCAAAGTTTCCAGAGAGGTACTTATAAACTGGAATGAATCAATGAAATATAATTTGAAATATTGTGCCTTTCCTTTGAAATCAATCCCATTGGAAAATTGTTTGGTGATGGATTTGTATTTCTTTAGGGTCATTCCAATCATCTTGATGTTACCCGGATTTTCGATTACCACGGTTCCATCAGGTTGTTTTGCACAATGTTCAACCAAAGACTTTATGAGAAGGTGGGCATTGAAATTTTGCAGGTTTGTCTTTGAGTGTGACATGCCTGTCTGACTGTTAAACAGTATATATATATATATATGAGTTTTGTGCAAGAGTAGCCTATGTGTTAATTTCTTGGGTTAGTAGTGATATTGCTTGTAGATGGTGGTGGGAGATAGGCGATGTTTTGGTAATTAAACAGAGAGAGAAAATGTTACATATAGCTAACATGTGAGAGAAATTTTGGAGTGTTTAAACATAATATATTTCTACCAATGAATAAATAATAATAGAGATAATTTTAACTACATGAATAACCTGGTGTCAAGTGCTAAATGATCACAATTATGTGAGTCCCAAGTATGAAATTAATTAACGAAGCAAAAATGTCCCTATTAATTAAATAGCTAACACACAATAACAAGGTATTTGAAAAATTGCATTGCTTGTGATCCCTCTTGCACATACATGACATGATTTCAAAACACGTACATCTGCCTGTTAGCCTGGTGAGGAAGTTCCGAAACAATATCCACACATTAAAATGTATTATTTTTTAATATTCGTAAGAAAGAAAAAAATTATTATACTTCCATTCGCTCGGGAGGTCGCTGCAGCACTGATTTGGATATACCACTTATGTCAACTTATAAGATGTGTTGAGAGCAAACATAACCTGTATTTGCCTACGTTTGATTATAGACTGAGATGAAAAACTCGGAAATGAACGAAAATACAAAACAAATGGTTCCAAATAAAGTAAATGGCTAACGAATACAAGTACATGACAATCGCTTAACGAATTAAAAAACATGTAATGAAATTGCACCAGGAGCTCCCCCAAAACACATCCGCCTGCCGCCTGGGAGGCTGGTGAATGAATTACTGGAGTGTATGACGTGCACTGACTTATAAGCTGTTATATATGTAGAGTGTGTCCGATAGGCAACTGAGTTGAAATTTACGACAAAAACTCTGAATACACTAGGTAATGAAACAATCTTTTTTTTTTTCTTTAAACTTACCCTGATTTTTAACGAAATTTCACAATTGTAAGAAAAATAATTTACTTTTAACAGAAATTTTCCATCGAAGCGTAAGGAGACTCGGATGGCTTAATCCCGCAACACTTTATAGAAACGTGCTATGTATTATTTTTAATTCACAAAAGTTGGTCGAACGAAAATTATTTAAAATAACGGACGTACTACAAATTTTTCTGTTAAGTGTGCGAAATTCACGGCACTAGTTAACGAAACTATAGTTGAAAATGCTACGAAGTTTCGTCGACTGTACTCAGAAATGGGGTTCATGCGATATACGCACTATTGTATTGATTTTAATAACACTTCATCCAGTTTATTACGAAGTTGTAACTATTTGTTTAAGAAAGTTTAAAATTTTTTAGAAAAATGTTAAAGTTTTAGCGATTTGCTAAGAAAATTAATAATTTTAATGATTTATAATGTAAAATGATGGAAAGGTTTAATAAACTTTATGATTTCAATCATAAAATGTTTAATGGAGTTTTGTTAATATGCTTGTATGGCTTTCAGTAGTAACATGTTAAAATTTTTCTGGTCGTAGCATGTTTGATGTGAATAAGTAAAGAATTTGTCGTATGAATGTTCTAAGGTGTATTTTATGATTTTTTAAAATAAAAATAGTTCTATGTTAAAATGGTATACTGTGACTTGTTATTCATTAGTTAATTCCTCATGTCATTATATCTCTTGTGAATAATTGGAGATGGGATGTGTCTGAAGAAGATGTACTTGTATATGACTGGATATTAAATGTTTAAATGAAAAATGTTGGTGACTTGAGACGAGTAGGTGATCATAAGTTATTGGTATTATCTTAAAATCAGGTTATTTGTTTGCTCACTTTTAAAGAAAATTTCTTAGGTTCCTTTCTTCTTAATGAGGAAGAAAAAAAAAGATTATACATTAAAAACTATAATTTAAATTTAAATTGAATAAAAACACACTTTGAAGGGGGAAATTACAAAAATGTTGGAGAGAATCGCACACGTCTGAATTAATGAATTTGGAACGAAACGAGAGGGAAATTGTAAGTATCTTCAGAAAACCTCTGTTGGCACGCTGGTCAAGTTGAAGAATCTTGGGGACTTGACTAAAATGAGAGTCAAGCGACACAAATACCTTTTCAGGGCCAGATAGAAATACCTCTTAGTGACACACAATGTTTCCCCACTGCTCTTCAACTCTACATCAAGTAGTGGCAGAATCCAGTGAACTTTGAAATAAAATATTCTCTCACAGCAACCAGATTACAACTACTACTGCAGCTGAAGATTCAACACGAAGATGTCTGGTGGTAAAACATAACCATACTTAACAAAAACTCAGAAAACAGAATTGAAGGTTTTTAAAAATATGGCTGCCATTTTCCTTTAAATTTGCTCAAATTTGGACTTTTAGGAAAATGAGTCGAAATATTGTGAAATTTAACAGATTTCAGCCTCGATAGCAATTATTTCAAGCTGGATACGTGCTATTTCAGTAATATCACATTGAAATTTATTTTATAGGGAAATCAATATTTTTTTAAAAATAAGTTCAAATAAATATACATTTTATGCTATAAAGTAGAATCAAAATTCTCTACTAGGAAAATTTACGGAGAAAACTGTACATGGAATATGCACAAATATTTAAAAAACAGATGGAATATGTATGTTTTCTCTGCTAGAAGAGAGTATATATATATATATATATATATATATATAACAGATTGAAAGTAAAAAACATTTACTTGAGTATTTCTTAAATCGAATGATGTGTGTTTGAAAAAGATCGGTGTTCTAAGTTTAACTTGTGTAAGTAGAATAATGCATGGTTTTCATTACTTAAAATTTAGTGAGTCATAATATGTCCTATAGTTAGTTATAGTTTGCTGTAAAATGGGATAAAGTTTAAAGGAATAAAATATGAAGTTTTGGTTGGAATGTTAAATCTTTGGGAATAGCTTGTGGGGATTACAATATCGGGTAACATTTAACTTCAGGGATATAAATTTCATCGGCTGGAGTTGTGAAATCATATTTCGCTGGGAATATGCCAAGCTCTGGCTTTGGGAGAAACAGTTTTTCTTGTGGGTTCAGTGTTCGAGCGAAAGTAACAGTTTGTAGGGAAGAGGGCAGAGGGGAAATAGCCAAGGTCAGTTCAAAATCTGCTGGTTCGAGGGATGGAGCCTTCCCAACATGATGCATAAGAGACTCACTTTGGCCCTGAGGGAAGCCTCTGTTCCTGGCCAAGGTAGCTATTGTCTTGGAAAACACGTGCTCTGGGTAGGGGATAAAGGAAGGAGGTCGGGACTGCATGGCCTTGAAAAGGGCAGTTCTCCAGCCAGCAGAAAATGCTCTCTCGGCTGGTGTAGGCGGAAGAGGTGTATGGCGCTAAACAGGTTTTTGCAGCGATGGATCGATAGCGGGGTGCTTGGACCAGGGCTGGTGTCGTGGGAGGTCGGGGTGTGTAACTGTGGACAGGGTAGTCCTCCGAAAATGCACTCTGGGGAGTTGTTGCGTGACCTTTGACAGGAAGTCTCTTCGAACGAAAATGCACTCTGGCGAGGCAGGAGGGAGGGGGTGCGGGCAAGAGCGATGTGGCCAGTTCTTGTGGGTTGGCACAATCTTAGTTCCTCGTAAACACTTGTCTTGGATAGACATGACAATGGACACCAGCTCTCCCGACTTCACCGAGGCAGGTCGATGGTTAGCAGGGCCTCATGGCACGACCAAGGGGTAGTGAGGACCCCACCCCTATTTGAAGTGTCAGCCAGCGGGCTTCGGAGAGTGTAGGCATATGATATGCCTGAGTGCTAGCCGCGATTATTGATAAGCTAAATTATATACACATTTTAAAATAAAAAAAAATCAAGTTTTTTTTAATTTATCAGGAAAAAATGATTTTCCTCTGATAAACCACTATAGTGCATTTATCGTGCAAACTCCATTTCCGAGTTCGGTCGACAAAACTTTGTAGCATATATATACACACATACACACACATACACCCTGGCCCCAGCACGCCACACCTCAGTTGAATGCCAGAGATCCAAGGGCTTGGACGTATCATAGCTGCTACCCAACCCACAAAAAGAAAGAGAGAAAATTGGCCCATAGTACACTCTTGCACCAAACTATACACTTATTAATTAACACTAAATTAAAAATAAATCTATCTGATTAAGGATTAACCCTTTCAATAAATTTGATGTAAAAGGGTTAATCCGATTAATCAAAAGTGAAGTGAAACCCCCACACCCATACTACTATTATTTCCTTGTATTCCGGCTCTTTGTCGTACCCATCTCGCTTCACCCTCATCGCCTCTATAGATCCTCATTGCTAAGAGCTGCTCAAGGTTCTTCATACACTCCCTACTCGATACTCTGTGGTTCTTATCATGTTTCCCAGACATGCCAAGTTCTGAAAAAAATTCTAACCATCTCCGTATTTCACGTCTCCTATTACCTATTTTTCTTTGCATGTATGCAACATTTAGAAATCAAGTAAGTGTCATTATATCGTCGAATAACAAGTAAAAAAAACATATATACTTATGTTTTAAATTAAAAAGAAAAACAAGGGACTAACATCCAATTTTACTTTAGCATCCATAGTAGTAGGGGTATGGGAATTTGGTTGCAACGGAATCAGGGAGTGGCACCACGGCGCTGGCTGTCATCTTAGAATTTCCTTTTTTTTTTCCTAAAAAAAAAAAAAAAACCATTGTCCCTAATAAAAAAAACCAATGCCGTAACATATGCATTTGGAATCCCCCCAAATCTAACGAGCTATTTTATTGTATTTTGGTGGATTTGCTATCGCTTATAGCCCACCTCCCAGCAAGTCTCTTATTGCTTCTGGTCCATGTCTATCAGTCTCCTAATCGTCACGAAAGTGTCGACCACCCTCTTCCCACCGACTAATCAAGAAAAACATAGAAACATCACAAAATATTAAATTTAACAGTATGTGACAGACACTCTCGATAGTTTTTTTTCTGCGGTCTTCATAAATCTTCTCTGCGTCCACCCTTTGTCACACGGCACACATCTAATCTGTAGTTCATTTCTGTCCATACCCGACCCAGCATATCAGGGGTGACGGTAAGAACAGCTGCTGTGATGCGGCGTCGCAACTCATCGAGGTTCTGTGGTAGAGGTGGACCATTATCTTGATCCTTGATGTAACCAAACAAGAAAAAATCGCAGGGCGTAAGGTTCGGTGACCGTGGTAGCCACCTGAGTAGCACCTGGTCAGTGGCCGCCACACAGCATTTCTAGTGCTGCGGCAATGTCTCATTCAGATAACCTCGTACAAAATTTTGGAAATGTGGAGGGGCGCCATCGTGTTGCAAGATGAAATCGCTGCTATCACCTTCCAGTTGCGACGTGAGCCACAATTGCAGCATGTCGGGATAGGTCACACCGTTGTCAGTTCTCTCAGCGAAGAAGGTACCATAAACTGTCGTGTTGGACATGGCACAGAACATGTTAACATCCAGCGAATCTCGGACGTGCTCGAAAGTTAATGTGGATTCTCTGTACCCCACGTGCGTGTGTTTTGTTGGTTGACAGTAGTAGGGGCGTACCAGTTCTAAAACACTTAGGCCCTTTTTGCACATGTACCACATTTACGAAATCGCGAATTTGCAAAAAAATTGCAAAAACTGGATTATTGAATTATGAAATCGTATTTTTGCAAATTCGCAAATCGGCCTTAGTAAAAGTTAAGAAAACTTCATTTTTTTTTGTTTTTGGTAATGCTATGTATGTGTAATGGAGTTCTATTTTTGGAGAGCAGCATCGATGTTCACTCTTGGACATTTGTCAGTCGACTGGGGTGGGCCTTGGTATATATGTATTGGGTTAGGTGTAAGGGTGGTATAATTTTTATTGGGGTGGGGTGGTATGATACTTTATTTGTTGGAGTATCATATGTGTTGACACTTGCCACCTGACTGGCGACTGAGGTGGTGGAGCACTTGCGACTAATGGGAGAGAGCAGGATCTTCTTCCTGTTTGCCGGTGTTAGGTTGACTGAATTGGTTGAGGGGAGGAGGGATTGGTGGGAGCTGGGGTCCTTCCAGCTCACTGTCCTGTGTTATACTAAACTATATACATTTGATGGCTGAATTCGAGAATATTAATAAATGTTTTAAAATAACGAAGTATAGCACTGAATGTGTTCCCGCAATATCAAATAATCACCAACAAATTAAAAAAAAAAGTATTTAAACACTATACATGGTAGAAACAGGCCATATTTCATCACAAATCAATAAAAATGACTTACCCTGACTTACAATTACGATGCACACGCATGGATTAATACATAACAAATGGACTGTAACTTCAAAAAAGTAATAAAGCACCAGTTCACTATCCTATTTCCCTACCAATATAATATATGACAAACAACAATATAAATCTACAACATAATGAGGAATCTCGTGGAACAAACAACAAAATGACATGAAAAATTCACACGTCTAAAATATAAATTAAAAACTCAGAATTCACTTACCACCTTACTCAAGCAAGGAACGATTGAGAACACTAGCATCTCCGATGCACACTTAAAATGCCAACTACGGATCACACGAAACAAGTACATACAAAGCTAGTTTACTAATCCACCCTGGTTCCCTACCAATTTTACTTATCACAATCAATTAAAACTCAGAAGAATTACACACTTACTAATGAAGGAATCAAGGAACGACTTAGCACAACTATACCTATGATGCACACATAACAAATGGACCACACCCAACAAAATAATTAAATATTAACCAACCAAATACGACTTACTTTCAATCACACTGAACTTAGAACAGCAAAGCATAATTCTCAAATATAAATTAATCACGCAAAGAGTCAGTCTACTGTACCACCCAAGAATATCTATGTAACAAGTCTTTAGTAAAATCATATTCAAAATATTTTGAAGCATAATAGCACACAGACTCGAGATACTGTTACACACGTAACTCACTTTACCCTCATTGGCTCTCAGGTCTAAGATGCATACGCACGCAACAAAGTACCAAATGAAATACTAGTGAAACAAAAGGAATGATGTACACCTAATGACATGCAATGTTTCAAATAAACACATTAAATTAAAATATTAAACATGCAAAGATCATTTGACGGACACACTAATGTAAACAAAAAAAATGATTGAAGCACACACGAAAGTCTTGCAATGCACAGACAAGGATACTCGCTGAAATACCAGTTAAACCATATGAATTACACACTTCCATTAAAACTCAAGCAAGGAACAACGTAACCACATTTACACACGAAGCACCTTATTGCATGCAACCACAAGTCAAAGATATTAAACACCACAAAGACAGTTACCGACATAGCACTATTCCTAGAAGAATTAAACGTTTCTTAAAAACAACTCATAACAAGTCTTAAGTAAAATCGAAAGTCCACAAAACACAACTTAAGTTTAGCCCTCCTCAGCTCTCAGAAACACCAGCGATTACTACCGCCTTTCATTCCAGCAATAGCGAGTCGTGGCGAGTCTGTGAATCCCTTTACAGACAGTGGTGGCTCGTCACAATGGCACACATGCAGTTCGCTGTATTATACGTTAATATAAGAAATTCGATTCGTACATTTTTATAAACATGCACAACTGTTACCATGTCTCTTATTGTAATGTATATTACTAATAAAAGCTAGAGATGTATGCCCACACTCTCCAATGACCAGCCAGGCCAGCTAGCATCCACTGAGGGCGGGTGATCAGGATTGAATTAGGTGATCCCGTTACAGGAATGCTCGACATTGTTGCCCTAACCTGCCCTCTCCTGTCTCTACCCTACTTTGTCTCTCCCCCACCCTTACAGTTACCTGTAACCAATGGTAGCCAGAGGGCATTAACCTCTGGCCAAGGCGAAGCCAAGCTGCTCGTTGAAAAAAGGATTCAAATATATCTCAACACGTTCTAACAGTAGAATTATGTTCTACATGCCTTTAACTCTTTCACTTTCAGGAAATAACAACAGAACAAATTAATATTCACAATAATGAACATTTACAAGAAACGAATCACACTAAAACCCAGAAATGTATTCCGACAAACTTAATTCGTAGCATTAATTTTATAGTGATATTTATCACCTAATATAATATCAGGAAATTTTAACAATAAATACGAGTAATTCCGCACAAGGCAATTACACCAAAATTCTTGGTAAATCCATAGATAATGTTACTGAATATTATATGATCCACTGTTCACCCCATTGCCAAGATTTATACATTTATGGGTTTAAAAAATATATGTAAACATTGCTTTACTAGCATAACTGTTTGAATTACCATAAACAATTTTTAAAATCAATATATCCCGATATTCAAAAAAATTGTTTTCCAAACACCGATTTAAGAAAATGTGTTAATGATACCATAACTCGAAGAGTTGATAAACAATATACATGATTCCCAACTAAGAATAATAAAATGCGTAATCGCGTGAGTTTCAAAGTATGCTACACAAACGTGCATACATAATCGTATTCGTATGTAACATCATTCATAATATCAAGTAATTTACTTTAACCAAGAAAATAAATTATATTTGCATGTAACGTTGCCTATGAGCTCCTATGACACGTCAGTTTAAAATAAAAATAATCGTATATGTGGCATTAAACCCTAACAAATCAGGAATTAAGAAAAAAAAAATTAACAAAAATGTATGTGTGTAAAATACGTTCTTTTACAAACATACATAATTCTTAAATATTTCCACAAAAGTCTGAAATGTCTTTGGATCGTCTAACGTACATATCTTAATGGACTGTTCACCCAATATATTACACCAGAAATGTGTTTGCATAGACCAATACAAAATCCCCTAAATATTATTAAAGAAAGACAGCATACCAGGTTTCCAGCATGAAATTAACTCGGCTGGATATGTAATATGACTAATTTAACGCTATTTCAACCAAATTTCCGACAAGACAGTATTTTAGGTAAAATCCAAGGGAAACTGCCGCCATTTGGATTCGATTACTGTATAAGTAAGGAAAAATTTAATCGGGCAAAAATTTAAGCTTCCCAACAAATTATTTTCATCGTAAATAGCTATCTGAAAATAATAACACTGCCATATATAACTTATACAGCCAACATAATACATTGTCAACCAAAATTTGTTTGAAAAATTTACTGGGAAAATCAAAATCCGTATTACATACATACGTTTAAAATTGAACATATTTCAAACACTGTTGAAAGTTTACAACTTATAGCTGTAACCATGAATTGAATTGTGTGGATTCGTTATCTACTCTGTGACTATGTTCTACATATCTGCTAGCCTTTGTCTAACACAATTGTTCCAGTAAACGAACTTTCGGAACATTCACTACAGAAGACTTCCAAAGCCATCTCTCTGCGCATATGTAAAAAGGTTAGCACATTAAGAGTTTCTTTCACATACCTAATGTATATAACGATTCAATAATCATATAGGGTAAGTAGATTGTCTTATTAATCGAATATCAAGTGAAGACATACTGATTATCCAATTTCAGATACTATATAACGAGTCGAAACCAACGAACAGTTGCTGTGATTCATATTCCATCTAAGGTGAGTAGATTTAGCCACATGGTGAATTAATATGCATAATTATGCAATGAACATACACATATATTAGAGCAGAATGCTTTTTATCGTCATTAATTAAACCAGTTAAAGTTTAATTAATTACATGTATACAGCAATAATGTTAGTTGACATTCTGACATTGTGAGGTGAACATCTATTTGATGCAAACTTTCGCCTTACACAGAAGAGTATTCAGACAACAGAAATTGATGCAAATGGAGGTGGAAGTACCACCGAATCGCTTACACTGCAAATACTGAGGAAAAATATATATGCTCACCTACAACACAAAACATCATGAGAAGAGTGAATGTTTGAAGAATGCATCTCGGACAATTTTTAACTGAAAAAAACTGCCATAGGTCGTTAGCACAAGCAGATAACTTGAATAGACATGTCAAGATCTTTAAAAATTATGTTTCTTCCAAGAAACGATATGTATCGTCTCCACAATGTAAAATCACATAAGGAGAGGGCAATAATGTAATTACAAGAAATATACAACATAACACAGATTCAGATAGTATGACATATACATTTTCTACACTAACATGTGAACATAACGATCTTAAACATAATGCTGGTAATGATTCGCCTCCTTCAAAGCAAAGTAAACTCGATATTTATGATGAAACAGGAAGTGAAGACAACATAGAAGATTCCATCGACGACTTTCCTTCGATATGTGATGTGAATAATGAGTACATATTTTCCAAAGATTCCAACGAATTTTTTGACAGAGATTTGCTTAAGTTTGAAAAATACAGGGAATACTCGAACACGAAAGAGATGTTCTCGATTATCGGTATTGTATTTATTTTGAGTCTAATGTCTCTCACAATGTCCACAGGTTGGGTGCAGAAACTCGCCAAAGCGTCACTCACCCAGCTTCTTAAGGAGGCGGGAGAAGTAGTCGCCAATACTGAAGGGATCAATGATTTCAGAATCAAAGCTAGGGCTTTGGTTCGGTAGGATGCAAATGTCAACACGGCGTCCTGTAGCGGTTGCGGAGGGGTAGTTCTCAGTGGTGAGCCCTTTGAGGTACTTAAGGATGTTGCATCAGAATTATCTTCTAGGGTTCCTCATTTAAAAGGCTCTACTGTAACTGAGGTAGTTCAGTTTTTGGTAGAATTGAATACTGCAATGTCTTTAAATTTTTGTCCTAGACAAGTGGTCTATGTAATAGCCACATTTAGAGTCCCTGAGATTTTCAGCCCTATTTTTTTTCAGCTATGGATGAGAATTATGAATTGTGATGGCGTCCTAATATATTCCTGTTTCAACATGTCGCAACGGACTACACGCTCGGCGCACTTGGTGGAAGACTCAATTCTGTTTTGGTAGTTTATTTCACTGCCACCAGTGGTGGATGGTGGCACCACCTTTAGGGGTACGGCCAATTGCTCCAGCTGGGCGCTGGCAGTGTCTGCTGTATCTACTGCATATGTACGCAGGAGTACCAACTTAAAAAAAATTCTGCCCACAAAGTTACTTCCTTCAAGCTCGTCTTGTCACCGGAAGTGTGTACATAGATACATAGATAGCCATGCATGGACATTATCGTTGGAATTCGTCACCAAATCAAGCTCTCCCTATAAGGACCAAATTAACAGTTTGTCCCAATAAGACCATGTGTTTTTCTACTAGCCAATTCTTCGTTTTTTTTTTTTTTGTGATTTGGCTCTGATTGGCAGTAAATTCTGTGTAACCTTCTAAGGGGCAATGACTTTAACTGTGTATATAATGGAGTGCACGATCTCGGTTCGAGGTCGATCATCGCCCCGAAGGAGCTCCACCTGCACTGAGTAAGTAGCCTCAGAATTAATACATGATGTTATAACTTTAAACTTATGCCTCTATGGCTGGGTAGGTTAGGCACACTTTGTGTCTTTATAATTCAAGTAGGCGCCATGATGGTGGCATTTATCATGAGAATACTTTGAATTTGGCATGTTGGCAAAATATAACATGTAAATTAACATCGAAGTTGCTTGCCAAAAGCTGTTAAAAATGTTTTTAAAGGACATATTAATGTTTTCCCTTGAAAATAATTAATCTATATATCTTCACTGCCTCTGTGTAAAAATTGAGAAATGATGCATTCTCCCAAATTTTGGCCTTTGTTCGGTCATATGGCCAGTTTATAAAATTATATCAAGTATCCATTTAATAAGGTATCAGTTGATGTTAATTTCAATATTTTAAATGTTTGTCAAATAGACGTTGGTGGCCTCTGTTGGCTATGGTAAGTTATAATATTAGGCAAACAAACCCACTTTTAAGGCTAGCCATAATCTGTGAGTTTGGCTACAAAATCGATATTGTTTTGTGTAAAAAATTAACTTTGGAGATTGAACTATTTTAAACTGTCATTGAGGTCATAAATGGTAATGAATTTTAAAGGCTAAATAATCTCATTTGTGGAATAATGAAGAACCTGTGGGTTTTTGTAAAATCAAGTAAAAATTTGAGGAAAACTTACATTTGTTATTGCATATAAGTTAATAGTATTATATGTGGGCAAAAATTAATATGTATTCAGTCTGGCCATAATCTATAACTATTGCCCCTTGCCGACTTTTGTATTATGTTGTGCATAGTAATTATACAAATTATATATATTGGCCGAAATAATAGTTGTAAATGTAAAAGGCCTGAGGTAAACTTAAAATAATTTTGTATCCAGGGTTTCCTTAAATGAGAAAGGGGAAATTGTAATTGAGTCTCTGAAAATATCTGGTAAATTTATAAAATAAATTGTTGTATGCTATTTTCTGAAATGGTTGGAAACTAAGTGTAATGAAAACATATGATGATGATAATGCAAGTTTTGATTAAAAGAAAAACTCAATCACATTTCATATGTTCATTGTTCAGGTCATAAGTTCTCAATATATATTGCACTTTCTGTGCCCTTTTCAATGAGGGTTTCTTCTAAACCAGGTGAAAAATTCTGAGGGCCAAAAAGTCTAGGTACACAAGTTCCCAAGGAAAAGTAGCTACACTTGCACTATATGGACTCCTTGTCTTTGCATTACAAGGTTTCGTCCTTTGGCGCTCAAGATATTCCTTAACAAGATGTTGAACTTCCTTGTTCAAGCCTGGCCAGAAAAACATTTCTTTTATCCGAGCCACGGTCCTACATTGTCCCAAAAACCCTCCAAAGTAAGTATTATGACAATACAGGAAAATGGATCCTCTCAAGATTTGAGGAAAAAAAAATTAAAATTTATTAGTTTTTGTGTTGACATGGCCTAATTTCATACATCCCACCATTACCAACTTCAATATCAGTATTGTTAGTTACACATTCTGGGTCAATTCGCTGATGGTGCTGAAGTTTCAGGTATGCTTGGGGGAAATCCTGAAGGACCATTACTTGTTCTACATTACTCTTACTACTAGAAACTAAAGATTTAGAACAACTTGGTACATCTACATTAACTAACTTATCTGTCTGAACATTGACATTACTAGATTTCTTGGATAACAAAATTTGAGAAGCATCATCCTGAAATTAATTTACTGACTCGGGGGAATCTACCAAGAATTCCTAAGAATCGAACATCTTATATAATGCATCTGCCACCCCATTATCAATTCCTTTCACATGTTTTACTGTGAATTTAAAGCAGGTGAGCCTAACTAGCCACCGAGCAAATTTACCGGTTGGTTAATTTGTAGAAAGGATCCAGCTCGAAGCCTGATTATCCTTATGTGATAAGAATTCTGTTTTTTCCAGATAGTCCCTAAATTTTTCCATGCCGTATATAACGGCTAAAACCTCTTTCTCATATGTTGAGTATTCTGTTCAGCTGGTGTCAGAAGTCCACGGGCATAAGAAACTGGGGCCAAACTGTTGTCTAGTTCTTGATATAAGACAGCACCTAAGGCTTTTGAACTAGCACCTACTTGCAAAATGAACTGTTTTTCAAAATGAGGTTTCTGTAGCACAGTAGTAGCTAATTTTTCCTTTAGCAAGCAAAAGGCGTGGTTCTGTTGTTCTCCCCACTCAAACTCAACCCCTTTCTGCTTCAGCGCATTCAAAGGCTCAGCAATGTCAGCAGAATTTTGAATGAATTTGGAATAAAATCCCACTAGCCCTAAAAACCGACAAACTCTATGTACGTTCTTAAGAACGGGAAAATTCACAACTGGGCAGGTTTTTTCCGGGTCCATCAGTAACTTGCCCTCCGAAATTATGAAACCCAAATACCTGACATAAGTTTTTGCCCAAGTGACCTTACTGGGTTTACTGTCAAACCTGCTCCCCTCAGGGCGAGTAAGAATAATCTAAGATGGTCAAGATGCTCTTCAAAAGAATAGCTGTACATGCACACATCGTCAATATATGTGAAGAGAAAGTCGTACTGGTATTTTCCTAATACTTGAAAAAGCACCCTAGACATTGCCTGTTGGCCGCAGTTTACCCCCATAGGCAGCCTCTTCCACTGAAATTGTCCCCAGGGAGTAACAAAAGCCAAAATACCTTGTGATTCGATGTGCAAGAGACTCTGTAGAAAAATTAAATTCAAATAAAAAATAGAGAAATATCTAGCATCACCGACATGTTGAAAAACCGAATCTATTGTTGGGAGATTATATGGATCCACGTAGATTTTTTATTGACCTTCCTGTAGTCACATAACCCGAAATTCTCCTGGAGCCTTTTTAGGTGACAAGAATGCTTGGCTAAAGTAATTACTGTCTGATGACTTAAGAATATCTCCCTCTTGCATTTCCCCAATTATTTTGCGAATTTTTTTAAATTTTGGAGGTAACATACTGTATGGCACAGAGGACACTGGATCGTGATCTTTCAACTTTAACACAATAGGTTGTCTGTTGTAATGCCCCAACTTGTAATTACATCAGAAAATTCAGTTTGCAACTGCAATAATTGACTATCCTGACTACGCTCCTAGGTTTGGACAGATTGAACCAAAATCTTTTGATATCCAAAATGCTCTGAAGTTACAACAACAGGTTGCGATCTACAAAAAGCAAAACACGATTCTCCACGACTTATATCAATAATAGCCTGGGCTTTTCCAAGGAAATAAACTTCCAGCAATAAATCATTGCTAAGTTCAAGTAAAATTCTCAGTTGAAACTTCCATGTGAAATTTTCTATTCTAATTTTGAAAATTGCTATCCATTTTGAACTGAACATTCCCCCATTCGCTAAAGAAAACCCTAACTCTTCCCCTCTCCTTATATGAATAAGCCCTTTGGGAATATTGGCAAGCAAGAAATTACAAAAATCTTGGTTAATAAGCAAGCACGTGGCCCCAGAGTCCAACAGTGCAGCAACCCTAACCTGATCTGCTAGATCTACTGGGATGTAAAGTAGGCCATACCTGCGTTCGTAACTTAATATATTTACTGAAGGTTCTCCTACAACCTTATACTTAAAGGTACAATGAGTTTTTATGACACCCTTCTGTTTACAAAGAAAACAGGTGTAATCCCGAAAACTATCTTTTCCCCCAGATTTCCATTGATTGTCTTGGGTTTGAGGAACCCAAGAGCAGGTTTTGGCTTTTGTTTTTTGAGACTCATCTTTAGGTATTATGTTTAAAATAGATTTCCGAAGAAAACAGCCTTTTAGTCAAGTGATTTTGCTTACCACATATCAAACAAAACATAAGGGAGCTATATTTACTAGGTTTGCTTACATTTTTCTCTGGGTATTATACCCCACAACTCTCTCCTTCCATCGAACAATCACTCGTAGTTCGCTCCACCTCTATGACCAATTCCAAAAGTGTTACTTAAGTATCAGGTTTGGTAGAAAAAGCGAAAAATCTACTGTAACGAGGGTGAAGATTGTGAAAAATAATCTGGGTTAAATATTCCTCTGCGCTAGGAAAACCTAATAAATTCACAACTCCTAATATTTCCTTAGTAAAATTCTGTGTAGATTGCCCTGGTAATTACTTACTTTCCAAAAGTTTCAACCGAAAATTTGTGATTGCTACTTCACTCGATACTGCCTGAAGGCATGCTTGTATAAGTTATTCACGCACCCAATTTTCTTTGCGGGCTTTACTAAACAATAGCTGCAAAACTTCAGGAATCTTAAAGGTAGCCTCTGGATAAATAACCTGCCTGTCACAAAAATTCAGAGCTAAAACAGTATTTAACTCTAGAATCATTGGTTCACTATTTTGTAATGTGGTATGCATTAATTTCGGCACCTTTTCCGAAAATATGGAAGACACATCTTTCAGAATATTAAATAATGGGTAGCTCTCACCCTTTGATGCCATTGCTCCCGCAACTCCACCCCCTTCATCTTTCTGCACAAGAGCCCGGACTATGAAAGCAACTCATCAATGGATTCGATGTCTACTGCCTAGACTCCAGCCTCCTTGAGTAGCTGGTACAGTGCTGGCTTGGATAAAAGTTGCACCCATTCTGTAGACATAGCAAAAGTTAGCAATAGCCCAACACTTGAAATAAATACTTTTTTTTGACCACTGAAGATTTGTACCTATATTCTTAACTAGCACGTCGTATTTTATGTGTTATTCCCAAAATCAGCGCACCAACCACCCTGCCCAATGAGAGCAGAGTGCGCAGTTTTCCTTTTGCGACACTCTTTATCTCAAAGATGCAGCGAAATTGGCTTTCCAGAAAAAAAACCAGAATTTTTCAACAGCTGTAGAAGAAACCCTCATTGAACAGTACACAGAAAGTGCAATATATATCGAGAACTTATGATATGAACAAAGAACACACGAAATATGATTTGAGTTTTTATTTTATTCAAAACTTGCATTATTAATAATAATATTAATTATTATTATTATCATCATAATCATATGTTTTCATTACACTTAGTTTCCAACAATTTCAGAAAATATCATACAACAATTTATTTTAAATATTTACCAGATGTTTTTACAGTGTCAATTAAAATTTTCTCTTTCTCATTTAAGGAAAACCCAGGATACAAAATTATTTTAAGTTTACATTTACAAATATTTCGGCCAATATACATAATATAATTTATATAATTACTATGCACAACATAATACAAAAGTCGGCAAGGGGCAATAGTTATAGATTATGGCCAGACTGAATACATATTAATTTTCGCCCACATAGAATACTATTAACTTATATGCAATAACAAATGTAAGTTTTCCTCAAATTTTTACTTGATTTTACAAAAACCCACAGGTTCTTCATTATTCCACAAATGAGATTATTTAGCCTTTAAAATACATTACCATTTATGACTTCAATAACAGTTTGAACTATTTTAATCTCCAAAGTTAATTTTTTACACAAAACAATATCGATTTTGTAGCCAAACTCACAGATTATTGCTAGCCTTAAAAGTGAGTTTGTTTGTCTTAGTATTATAACTTACCATAGCCAACAGAGGCTAACAACAAGGTCTCTTTATTTGACAATGTTAGTTTCAACATTTTTAATGTTTAACTGATTCCTTATTAAATGGATACTTAATATAATTTAATAAACTGTCTATATAGCCGAACAGGGGCCAAAAGTTTTCGAGAACTAGAATTAATTTTTATTTTACTAAACTCCATGTATATTTGCACTTCTGAAAATACTTACTAGAAATTATTGGCCATATGGCCAAACAAATGCCAAAATTGATAAAAACTGCACATCAGTTTTCAATTGTACACACAGGACATGATTCATCGGGTTTTAAATCTGTAATTTATAAACTGTTTATGTTACGGGGGTTGTTTCCTTAATTATTTTTCTAATAGTTGAAGGTTTCTGCTTATTAGCTTTATTAAGTTCACAATAACTTGTTGCAATTTTCAACCTTCAGCTATCATCAGCTATTTAACTAATTTTTTAATGGTTTAGAAAAAAATATTGCCGTTTTTTTTCTTCAACTTAAACCTGAATTGAGTACACGTTTTCTCATGAATTTTAGTTTTCTGTAAACTGTGAAACTATGTTCATTGCCATAGTTAAGGCATTTTTTTTTTTAAATTTTGTCCAGAATAGATAAAAAAATTCGATATTTCCCTACCCCTTGAATTGTAAAATTATTTACTTTTCTAAAAGTAACAGCTGCAAAGTAATGGAAAAAGATTACAAAGAAACAAAACTACAGTAAAATGGGAAAAACCTTGTGCATTTCATAACATATTTGATCATCGAGCTCAAATAACATATAATGGGAATATGACAGAAACTATTAACTGGCAAATAGTTCCTGAGAAGTGGCGCACTCCTCGCCAGTGTGGCTCATCGTGGAACTACGTGGGCTCGCAGAGAAAAACAAGGTGGTGAGGTGTGGTGGGTAGGGACCAAAGTGCCTAATGGTAGGCCACCTGCGGTTTCAGAGCCAGGTAGTTTGCTTGTATGAAAGTGATGGGGAAACTGCCACCTTCCTACCAGACAGTTCTTGAAACCAGCTAATGCTCCAAATATTCGCTGTTTTTTGAGCATTTAGTAAACATTGTCTCCATACTTCGAATTTTTCGAAAGCCACGGTACCTTGAAAACACTAAATACTCTTAAAATTTCCAAATGAATTTAACCAGTCAAAAGGTTAAGTTAAACTAATGACGGCATTTGGAGTAGTGTTTTCTTTCATCTATATTGCATGCCATAAGCTGGTGTTTTCTTTTCCCAAGACAATTCGAATAAATGTAAGTTGAGAGTTCAGTGTGTAAATAAATAATACTGTAAAGCGATGTGGTGTTAAGCTCTCATCTCAAGCAAAACTGTTGACACAGACATCTAAATATATGTTATACAATTAATGAAAATTTTATTAGTGTGCTGGATCTCAATTAACACACACAAGTAAGTTTTATTATTCGTCTAGAGTAACTGATATTTTTTTATTTTGCTTAAGTATTCAGTATACAAAACGGAAAAAAAACCCCCCTTAGGCCTAAAAATTTTTAAAATAAAAAATTGTCTGATAAAGTAGCCTATGTAAAGAAAATGGTTGCTAATGATGACAAATATCTTGCACACATTTCAGCAGGCAATTTATTTTGTTTTCTAATCAAAGCACATTTCTGAAATGTGGTATATATTAATGCCTTAGTTTACAAACATTGTTACAATATTAGTATAACAAAATACAATGAATACGACCATTTCTACCACAGAGGAAACAAATAATGTATTGAATCTGGGTCTACATTCACATTCATTCAATGATAGAGGCATCAAGAAAGACGAGTGCCTGTATGATTTCCCTATCGCGTAAATTAACCTTTCTCATGTAAAGGCGGACGTAGTTCATGTGACATGGTCTGTCACACTACTAATGCATATTTTACTAATAGGTTGTGTGCCTATTCGTGAAGCAGCAAAGTCTAAGAAAGCATTTATTGAAAAAAAAAAAAAAATGGGGTATTACAACCTACAAAATCGCACAAGTATTGGTACTAAATACAGGGGCAGCTTCACATAGCAGACAGGAACTTGTGTGATATAGAAATATATTGTGATAATGGGATCCAAATAATCAGAGAACTAAGAGATTACGAGTCCTGGAGAGAAAATGTGTTCCCCAAGCTGCGTAGATTTTATATAGAATGCTTGATACCGGAATTGGAAGACAGTCGAATGAGCAGAGGAATGCGTGTATGAGGGCCACTGTACATACTGGAGGCACAAGAAAGAGCCAAAGAAAAGAAACAAGTAGGAAATTAAAAAAATACATTGTAAAACATTTTTATTAGGTAGTGTAGCTTAGAAATGCAATTAATACTGTTACTCGCTGCTGCCCGGTGCTGTGGTGGTTGACCCCCCCTCATTCCTCCCCACACAAGCACTGGTGCGCTTGTTGCCTCCTGACCCCCTTTTTTTACTGGGAAACATATGAATAATGGGGCAGCTGCGTCAGGCTGTTGCACTGCTCGGTGCCTTGCTTGCATCATCACGACCCCTCTCCCCTGCTGGAGGTTTCGAAGGGTCTGGCGATGATGCAAGAATGTTCTGGCGAGACTGGCTGGCGCCTCGTCTTCTGCAACGCATCACGCAAGTTGGGGAAGATTCTAGGTGGCGGCCCAAGACACTATATATACTCCCACTACCCAGCGGCCGGCAGTCATTGGTGGAGGCTACCTGGCCGAGTGTGCGCGACTGAAGTGAGGTGTGGACGACGACAAGAGATTGCGGTATGACGGCGGGCGAGGTGTTCATGGCTTGAATGGACAAGAGGGTGTGAAACTGACGAGTGAAGCCTACTGTACGCGAGGGCGCTTGGAGGACTCTTGAACATTGCGACTGGTGGGACATGGACTCAACTGAGGTGGGACTAAATGGAAGGGTAATACGGATTTTATTGTAAATATTCGAACTATCAGTTGGACACATATTTTACAGAATATCTGAATAGGTCGATACACTGTTTATTGAGACTGATTTTTAATTATTTAATTTAATTGTTTTCTTTGTGGTAATTATAAATTGTATTAGATTTGAGTAATT
The DNA here is from genome assembly GCA_029891345.1 of Dryococelus australis. Classification (NCBI taxonomy): domain Eukaryota; kingdom Metazoa; phylum Arthropoda; class Insecta; order Phasmatodea; family Phasmatidae; genus Dryococelus; species Dryococelus australis. Next base: position 168,910,575 of record CM056993.1, read on the forward strand.
AGTTGTAAACTGTAAGCGATATCAATTTTTTGCGAGATTTTGAGTTCAGAGAATTTTGCTGTAGTTATTGTAAATAAAATAAGAAAATTATTATAATTAATTATTTTATTTCATTAAGACCTCCATCCATTAACGAACTTGGTATAGCCCACTTAATTTCTAGAGAGAGAAATTGTAACAATACCATACCCTTAAAAAAAATTGGCATTTCTGTAAATAAAAATCATCTATAGTCATGCTTTAAATTTATATTATCCATAATTAGTGTTTTTGTAGGTAATGTCAAATATAGAAATATGTATTTTGCTTTAAAATTTGCTAAGGAACGATATAACTACATTGTTTGATATGTGTGTATTTTGAATTGTGGTACCTGATGTCATTTACATGTATTTCATATGAAGCAATAAATTATGGCTTTGGATGTTATTAAAATAAAGAATCTTATATCTTATGGAATTACAAATAACAGGCAAGTTTATTTCTTATGACAACAAATGGGAAGAAAACTTTCATTGCAGTAGTTATGAGAAGAGGTGTTTGACCGGAAAAAGGGAAAAATTTACTTTGTTTACAACATTTTACAAATGGTACACAATTGGCTAAACGATTTTGGTAGCTCTGCTCTGTTTAATTTCAGGCCCCACTGTGCAGTCTTCCAAACCAAAGGTAACAATTAACTTTGCCACGTACCTTATAGGCCTACTTAGGCATTAACAAGCATAAATGAAAGAAGTACGAAAACATTTTTAGAATAATAAATGTGTTTCTAGTATGCGAATTCTTTCTTCTAATCTGTTATATTCATACAGGTACAACAACACACACACGCGCGCGCGCGGACGCGCACACACCAACACACACAAGAAACAAAGTGATCTGATTTGCCACTAATATTAACATCACTATTTTAAGAATACAGAATCTGTCCTCACTATTCACACAAAAATTAGCACTGAATCATTAAATAATTGGATTGGTTTGGTAATGAACTTGGTATCAAAGACTGGCATCTGACCGCCTAACCGCTCTTGAGCACCGTGAAGGTGAGTGGCCAGCGAGGTAAGCAATACTTCACGAATGGATTTCACGAAAGCGGTTCACCTGACAGTATTCTGACAAGACGACCTATTTTGGTTTGTTACGATGTGCTGATTATTAAGTCATACCAACAAATCGCTTACAGCTTACTGTTCATATATTTTGTGCAAAAACTTCGATAACTACGGGGGATAAAATTACCGACCCCATTTTCATAGGTGTAAGATCACCATTCTACAATTGACCGCTGTGTTGCTTAATCGCGAGTAATTCCCGATATTTTTTACTAAATTATTTCACAGCCATGCTTTTTAGGGGTGCGTAGCTCCCTTAATAATCACATTATGGAAAAAGTAGTACTGACATTAGACTTATTTTTTCTTCAAGAAAACCTGCCGAAGTTCGTCAGTGTTGTTCGGAAACACGTTGTACATCAAACGGCTCGCTTATTTTTATTTGCTAATTACAAGAAAAATAGTATAAAAAGTTTTGTATTTAAAGGTAAATTATTTGATGAATTTCTTGTTTTTTTTTTTTTTTTTTTTAAATTTCATTTTTGGTGTTTTGCATTTATATAGAGAACTAGCAGCCCTGCATAGATTCGTTCAGGTTTTATGGAGTTATTAAAATAAACACCTATTTATTTGCGAATACCCATGACTACCTGCAACTACTTGCGACTACCCATGGCTACTTTCGACTACCCGTGATTACTTGCAAACTACCCATGACTACGTGCGTCTACATGCCAAAACTTGCGACTACTTGCGAATTTGTAATATTTAGATAGTATTAAGATCCACTGGGTCTCTGTGGCCTAAACATGATATATATCTAACTACTGAGACACTGTCGCCCCACTTGGGATCGCTCTATCCACTGGGCCATTGTGGCCCCACATGATATATTTATGTCCACAGAGCCACTGCGGCTCAAATTGATGTATTGCTATCGAATGAGCCACTGTGGCTCCACTTGATATATTTCTATCTATTGAGTCACTGCGCCTCCACTTGGGATCTGTCTAGCCACTGGGCTACTGCAGCCCAATTTGGGTTCGCTCTAGCCACTGTGCCACTGCGGCGTCAATTGAAATATTTCTAGCCACTGGAACGCTGCATCCGCACTTGGGATCACTCTAGCCACTGGGCCACTGCTTCCCCACTTGATATATTTATATTCACTGAACCACTGCATCCCCACTTGGAATCGCTCTAGGCTCTGTTCCACTCTGTCCCCACATGATATATTTCTGTCCACTGAGCCACTACATCCCGACTTGGGGTCGCTCTCGCCACCGGGTCATTGAGGCCCCACTTCGGTTCACTCTAGCCACTGGGCCACTGCGTCCCTGCTTGATATATTTCTGCCCCCAGAGCCACTGCAGCCCCAATAGATATATTGCAATCCACTGAGCCACAGCATCTCCATTTGATATATTTATATCCCATGAGCCACTGCGGCCTCACTTGAAATATTTCTATCCACTGAGCCAATGCAGCCCCACTTGTGATCACTCTAGCCACGGGGCCATTGCGGTCTCACTTGGGATTGCTTAAGCTACTGGGTCACTCTGTCCCCACTTGATATATTTATATCCAATGAGCCACTGCATCCTATATAGATAGGATGGCTCTATCCAATGGGCCATTGCGGTCCCACATGAAATATTTCCGTACACAGAGCCACTAAGGGTCCAGTTGATATTTTGCTATCCACTGATCCACTGCGGCTCCAATTGATATATTTATGTCCAATGACCCACCGCGGCTTCACTGATATGTTTATTTCGCATTAGCCACTGCGTCCCGACTTAATATATTTCTCTCCACAGAGACACAGCAACTCGAATTGATATATTGCTATCCACTGAGCCACTGTGGCTCAATTTGATATATTTCTTTACAGTGAGCCAATGTGTCCCTACATGGGATAGCTCTAGCCATTGGGACACTGTGTCCCCACTTGATATATTTCTGCCCACAGAGCCACTGCAGCCCCAATAGATATATTGCCATCCACTGAGCCACAGAATCTCAATTTGGTATATTTCTATCCACTAAGTTACTGCTTCCCCACTTGGTATCTGTGTAGCCACTTGCTCACTGTGGCCCCCGTTTGGATCGCTCTAGCCACTGGGCCATTGCGGTTCCACTTCATAAATTTTTGTCCACAGAGCCACTGCGGCCCCTATTGATATAATGCTATCCACTGAGCCACTGAGGCTCCACTTGATATATTTATATCCAATGAGCCACTGCGGCCTCACTTGATATATATCTATCCATCGAGCCACTGTGTCCCTACTTTTAATCTGTCTATCCTCTGGCCCCATTTGGGGCCAGAGGATAGACTGCGGCCCCATTTGGGTTGGCTCTAACCACTGTGCCTCTGCTGCCCCAATTGATATATTTCTATCAACTAGGCCACTGCGTCCCCACTAGGATCTTTAGCGACTGGTCCACTGCTTCCCAACTTGATATATTTGTATTTACTGAGCCACTACATCCCCACTTGGGATCGCTCTAGCCACTGGGCCACTGCGGGCTCACTTGATATATTTCTATCCACTGAGCCAATGCAGCCCCACTTGGGATCAATCTAGCCACTGGGCCACTGTGTCTCCACTAGATATATTTCCATCCAATGAGCCACTGTGTCCCCACTTGGGATCGCTCTAGCCACTGGGCCATTGCGGCCCCACATTATATATTTCTGCCCACATTGCCACTGCGGCTCCAATTAATCTATTACTATTCACTGAGCCACTAGGGGTACACTTGATATATTTCTATCCACTGAGCCACTGCATCCCCACATGGGCTAGCTTTATTCACTAGGCCAGTGCAGCACCACTTGTGATTGCTACAGTCACTGGGCCACTGTGGTCCCATTTGATATATTTCGAACCACTGAGCCACTGGGTTTCCGCTTGGATCTGTCTATAGACTGGGCCACTGCAGCCCCATTTGGGTTCGCTCTAACCACTGTGCCACTGCGTTCGCACTTGATATGTTTCTATTCACTCAGTCACTGCATCCCCACTTGGGATCGCTCTAGCCTCTAGGCCACTCTGTCCCCAAATTAAATATTTCTGTTCACAGAGCTACTGCGGCTCCAATTGATATTGTGCTATCCACTGAGCAACTGAGGCTCCATTTGATATATTTATATACAATGACACACTGCGGCTCCACTTGTTATATTTATATCCACTGAGCCACTGCAGCCCCACTTGGGATGGCTCTATTCACTATGCCATTGCGGCCCCACATGATATATTTCTGTCCACAGACACACTGCGGCTCCAATTGATAAATTGCTATCCACTTGGCCACTGTATCCCCACTAGGGACCGCTCTAGTCACTGGGCCACGGCATCCCCGCTTGATATATATTTATTCTCTGAGTCCCCACTTGGGATCGCTCTAGCCCTTGGCCACTGCATCCCCACTTGAATTATTTATATTCACTGAAATGCTGTGTCCCCACTTGAGATCAATATAGCCAATGCTTCTCCACTTGATATATTTATATTCACTCAGCCACTGCATCCCCACTAAATAAATTCATATTCACTCCACCACTGCATCCCCACTTGATCTTTTTCTATCTAATTAGCCACTGTGTCCCAATTTGGGATCACTCTAGCCAATGGGCCACTTCGTCCCCACTTGATATATTTCTATCCACTGAGCCACTGCATCCCCACTTGAGATTTGTCTAGCCACTGAGCCATTGCGGCCCCATTTGGGATCGCTTTAGCCACTGGGCCACTGCAGCCCCACTTGATATATTTCTATCTACTGTGCGACTGCATCCCCACTTAGGATCTGTCTCGCCACTGGGCCTCTGTGGCTCCATTTGGGATCGCTCTAGCCACTGGGCCACTGTGGCTCACTTGGGATTGTTCTAGCCACTGTGTTCCCACGTGATATATTTCCATCCACCGAGCGACTGCGTTCCCACTAGTGATCGCTCTAGCTACTGGTCCACTGTGTTCCCACTCGATATATTTCCATTCACTGAGTCACTGCTTCCCCACTTGGGGTCACTCTAGCCACTGGGGCACTGCTTCTACACTTGATATATTTATATTCACTGAGCCTCTGCGTCCCCACTTGGGATCGCTCTACCACTGGGCCATTACGGCCCCACTTGATATATTTCTGTCCACAGAGCCACTGCGGCTGTAATTGACATATTGCTATTCATTGAGCCACTGTGGCTAAACTTGATATATTTCTACCCACTGAGCCACTTTGTCCCCACTTGGGATCGCTCTAGCCACTGGGCCACTGGCCCCACATTATATATTTCTATTTACTGATCCACTTGGGATCTGTCTATCCACTAGGCCACTGTGGCCCCTATTTGGTATCGCTCTAGTCACTAGTCCACTGTGGCCCCACTTGATATATTTCTATCCACTGAGCTACTCTGTCCCCACTTGGGATCACTCTAGCCACTGCACCCTACTTGATATATTTATATTCACTGAGTTACTACGGCCTCACTTGGGATCGCTCTAGCCACTGGGACACTGCGGCACCAGTTGATATATTTTTAACCACCGAGGCACTGCGTCCCCACTTGGAATCGCTCTAACCACTGGGCCACTGCGGCCCCATTTGATATATTTCTATCCACTGAACCACTGCATCCCCACTTGGGATCTGTATATCCACTGGGCCACTGTGGCCCCACTTGATATATTTTTATCCACTGGGCCACACATCCCCACTTGTGATAGCTCAAGCCACTGGGCCATTGCGGCCCCATTTGATATATTTCTTCCCACAGAGCCATTGCGGCTCTAATTGCTATATTGCTATCCACTGAGCCACTGCGGCTTCACTTGATAAATTTATATCCAATGAGCCACTGCAGTTTCACTTGATATATTTATTTCCATTGAGCCACTGCGGCCTCACTTGATATATTTTTATTTACTGTGCCGCTGCAGCCCCATTTGGGATCGCTCTAGCTACTGGGCCACTGTGGCCCCACTTGATATGTTTCTATCCACTTAGCAATTGTGGCCCCATTTCCGATTGCTCTTAGCTACTGGGCCACTGCGTCCCCACTTGATATATTTCCATTCATTGAGCCACTGCGTCCCCACGTGGTATCACTCCAGCCACTGCGTCCGCATTTGTGATCGCTCTAGCCACTGGGCCTCTGCAGCCCCACTTGGCATTACTTTACCCAATTGGCCCCTGTGGCCTCGCTTGATATATGCCTATGTCCATCTGGAAGTATGTATCTTTCTGTCAGTGATTGATATATAAGAATCAGCCCTGTAGTTTTGGTAGACCATTCTTCCAATTAAAACCTTACAAAATACTAAACGTGAATTACTCCCAAATTCATTGGAACATGGCATCACTCACTGATATAACCAATACGTGCAGTAATGTAACTAATTTCGGTTTTTTAATTTGGTTGCCACTTCCCAAATTTATTTTGTCACATATCTTAGGTTACACAACTATTGCACTAGTTAATTCTGGTCGTAGTCTTACAACATATTTTGTAGATAATACTTTGCTGGTGGAAATGGGATTATCGCAAGAAAACGCACGAACAACGGCAAATTCAGCCAGGTGTTCCACATGCGGAAATCCAGCAGGTACTGGATCGCCCTTGTGGAAGGCAAGCGATCTGACTACTACATTATATGTCCCTACAAACGAAAAGGTAACGAGTTAACTAACGAGTTATGAAACTGTTGAAAATTATCATTTATTTCCCGAATATATATTACATTCTATATTGTTTAAAAGTGGTTATTAAAATCTATATTATTTAAAAGCAGTAAACGGTATCTATTGGTAATTTAACATTTTTGTATTTAATCTTAGATAATAATCAGACATAATATTACATTATGAAACACAAACAATCCATGCCGACTAATAGTTCAATTTGAATTACAGTCTCTAATACCTTTGCAGTATATGAAGAATGGTATGTTGATCATAATCAGTTCCCCATTCTGATCAAACAACAAAAATTACACATTTTAGCCAATGTAGAGCATGCGAAAAAAAATTAAAAACTTGCTGATTTTCTATAGCAAAATTATTTTAATGCGAGCGGCCCATGGAGCAAACATTTATGCTGAATAATGATCAAACGTAAATATCAATGTCAAACATTTTTTTTTTATTTTTCACTTTGTAGGCCTACAACCTGTCATAAAATAATGTCGACTCAAACTGAATATAACATTTAGGCATACTTCAATATTTTAAGTGTACCACAAATAACTTTTGTGAGGTGTACCGTAATTTCTTCAGCCTTTCTTACTAAAAAAATATTTCTTATGGCACAGTTCAGGAAGAAAGCAAATACATGCCCAAAGAATTCATGGGCAATACCCATTGTTTCCTGTAGCTACAGTTGCTGATAACTGGTAGGGGGAGAGTTGGAAGAAATGTGAAGGTCATAGCCAACAAGTATTTGCTACGAACCATCGTGTTGTGTGTAACTGCAGGAGGGTAAGCACTTTCTTCCACTCCCCTTCCCCCTCATCAAATCATTTACTCATCATGCCACAGACTACCTGCTGGCGTCTAATTCAACGGACTGGTTAATGTTTCTTAGAAGCTACACACGTGCCTTCCATGAATGGCGATTGTGTTTTGTTACAAAACGTATCACAGCTGTTGCCATCTCTCATCGAAAGTCTGAAATAACAGGAGAATATCCAAGCTTCGTCTCTGATGTCCGTCAACAGGTGCGACTCTTGCCAAATCTACCTGCCGTCCACCAGGGAAATCAGGGTCTTAAAGGTTCGTGCTAACCACCACACAAAAACTCGCCAAATTTTTTTTATACAAGTCTAAAATTACTTTTTCTCTCACCAGATGACAGCACTATCTCAGTTCACAAAATTGCGACAAATTAACAAAAAGTGTTTTGTGTTTTGGAATGTGCAAGACGTTTATCGGTTGTTACTGTGCAGTGTGTATTCCGAGGGCATTGACACCCAGAACCACCAGGTTACCAGAGCATTCTGCGGTGGTATAGTCAGTTACAGGACACAGGATGCTTGTGTAAAGGTATGAGCACAAGGGGGCCAGGTGTTTCTAACGAAATAGTGGAAAGTGTGAGAAGTATGTGCGTAGCCCACGAAAATCAACTAACTGAGGAAGTCGGGAGCTTGGGATTCCTCAGCCGACTGTGTGGAAGATTTTGTGACGACGGTTACAACTTAAACAGTACCGCTTGCAGTTGTTGCAACACTTGCATCCAGAAGATTACACTATCAGAGTTGAATTTTGTGAGCATATGCAGGAAGCTATGCAGGAAGATGAATTAGCCATACGTCTGGTGTTCAGTGACGAAGCGACATTTCACTTGAGTGGAAAGATGAACCGTCACAATGTTCGGATGTGGGGCATTGAAAATCCCCATGGTTCTGTGCAAGACATACGGGATTCGCTAAAACTTAATGTGTTTTGCGTAATCTCGCAGACGAAGGTGTACAGGCCCTTTTTATCCCCCTTGAAAACACTGTGACGGGTCTGTCTAATCTCGGCATGCTGGAGTTGTGGTTATTTATACAAATCAGAGGAGATTCCGTCAACTTCGTGTTCCAGCAGGATGAGACCCCACCTCATTGGCACACAGAAGTGCGACGCCACCTCAACAATGAACTCCCACACCGCTGGATTGAACGCTGTTGTCGGGATAACTTGACGCTGTTCAGATGGCCGCCCTGGTCTCCCGACCTTACACCATATGATTTCTTTCTTTGGGGGTACATGAAAGACACTGTTTACGTGCCACCGGTGCCAACAACATTGCATGACCTCCGAAACCACATTACCACAGCTGTCATGGCCATCGACAGGGATATGCTGTAACACGTATGGAGTGAACTCGACTACCGATTAAATGTGTGCCGTGTGACGGAAGGAGCTCACATTGAACATTTGTAAAAAATTGTGGGAAAAAACTTGGAGAGTTTCTGGTTGTTTTCATGTATTACTCATAATTTTCTGACAAGTACTTTGTGAATTACATATTTTTATAACCCGATGAATCATTTGTAATAACCCTGTTTATAGTTTCATTATTTTCCAGGAAAGACATTAACATTTCCTTTAAAAAATATATTTTTAAAAGTTTTTGGCAGGCAACTCTGATGTTAATTTACATGTTATATTTTGCCACCATGCCAAATTCAAGGCATTCTCATGATAAATTTCGCCATCGTAACGCCTACTTGAATTATAAAGGCACTAAGTATGCCTGACCTATCCTAGCCATAAAGGCATAAGTTTAAAGTTACATAATCATGCATTGATTTTGGGGTTCCTTAACTCAGTCCAAGTGGAACTCATTTGAAGCGATGATCGATCCCGACTGAGTCCATGCACTTCATTGTATACACAGTTAAAGTCATTACCCCTTAGAGTGTTAAACGGAATTTGTGAACAATCGGAGCCAAATAAAAAAAAAAAACGAAGAATCGGCCAATATAAAAACACGTGGCTTTATAGGGACAAACTGTTCATTTAGGCCTTATAGGGGGATCTTGATTTGGCAACGAATCCCAGCAATGAGGTCCATACATGGCGATCTACATCACCACCATGTCGACACACTTCCGGTGACCAGACGAGCTTGAAGGAAGTAACTTCGTGGGCACACATTTTTCCAAAATAAGTACTCTTGCACGCATGCACAGCAGGTGGAGCAGACACTGCCAGTGCCCAGCTGGAGCAATTGGCTGTATTCCTAAATGTGGCGCCACCATCCATCACCGGTGGTGGTGAAATCAGCTACCAAAACAGAATCGGAACCAATACTGTAATCCGTTGCGACGTGTTGAAACAGGGTTGTATTGGTATGCAGCTACAAACCCCCCCTCCTAAAAGAGGGAAGTACGCCAAAGATCACAGCCAGAATCTCTGCCGAAGTGGCCTGTTTCAGCAGGGGCTCTGAAGGCGAACTTCCTTCAGTCTAGTCCGGAAGATGAGGACCACAGTCTTCCAATCATTATCTCCAGTCCCTTGTCAGCAATCAGTACCAGAACAAATAAAAAATGGCTTGCACAATCATCAAAATTGTCAAAACCAGAATCAGGAGTACTCTATTTTAGTTTTCATTCCAAGAAAACCAATCACACTGCATGCGAAAAAAACTCCCTATGCTGAGATTCCCTACCTGTCAAATTAATGTATTTTGAGAATACTTAAAAATATAAAACCAGACCTACAATATTCTTGATGCAAAATCAAGAGAAACCCAATCAGGTGCTACCTAAAAACATCTTGAAGTAAATGATCATGGACTGCAATATGAAATGGGCATGAGACATCCTTTTGCTACGCCCTTTGACCCGAAGATGCAGCAAAATTTTGCCAACTATCAAAAACTTTTCTCACATTGGTTGCAAGCGAGTTAGCTCTTGTAAATTTTCTGTTGAAGATTCTGGAAAAAAAAGGCAGAAAGAAGGGTCCTGGGAAATTGGGTTCCTCCAAGTTTTGTATTTTTTGTGGTAAAAGCAATCATGTATTGAAAGACTGCTATCACCGCAAATTTGTTCTTGCTCTTACAGAACATTCAGACTAGGGAAAGTCGAGACTCGTTCTTGGTTTTCCCAAACAGGGAATTCCAATGTCAGAGTAGAAAAGGAAGCTAGGGTTAAGCACTTGATGTGTTATTTTTGTAAACAGATGGACCATGTGAAGGCCAGATGCTCTGCTCATGAGAAGGTTGTGGGAGATCATACAGCTAATGTCATGAGTTTTGAGGGGAAATATGGTTTATTATATGTCCCTGTTGTATTAGCAGGCCAGGTAAAGGTAGCTGCACTGGTGGATTCTGGTGCATCTTGTTCCCTCATTAACCATGATTTTTGCGAGTACTTGTTGAAATATATTCCTTAGGCTTTCTCGAGGGTAAGGAAGCGTGTTGAAGTGGAGTTTTCTCTGGCAAACGAGGGTATGATTGTTTCCCATGGAGTAGCCATAATTAAACTTAAAATAGAGAGTTTTTCTTGGTAAATTCAGTTGAGGATCCTTCCTGGCTTAAGTCACAATCTCATGTTGGGAGTTCACTTCCTAGGGGAAAACCCAGGCATGTATTGATGTATCCAGGCACGAATTAGTGTTTGACTTTTGCAAAGCTCAACCTGTAGAGTTGATTTCGAGGCATTTTGATTTTCATAAGATAGATGTGTCATCTAAGGATGAGGAAAAATACTGTCAGGAGAAACAGATCATGCTGTTGCAAAGGGACTTTGCTGTTGGCCACCCAAAAATTGGGGCACTACAGCAAGAACCCTATTATAGCGAAATAAAAGGATTCTGAACCAGTGTCATCAGTTCTCTATTGTGTAGCACCTCCGAAACTAAAAATATTTCGGAGCATTGTGCATGATCTTCAAAAGGAAGACATATTGGAGCCTTCTGAAAGCTTTTACCCCAGTCCAGCCTTTTTGCTGTCCAAGAAGGCACCAGGGGAGTACCGTGTCATTTGCAATTACCACAAGGGGAATTAAAAAAATCATGTTGACCCATATCCCTTGCCTACGATTGAATCTGTTTTTCAGCATGTAGGAAAAGCTAAGTATTTCTCCATTTTCGACCTTAATTCAGCTTTCATACAGTGCGATTTGCATCCCGATTCGCGAGGGATATTGGCATTTTTCACCTCTTGGGGGCAATATAAATGGAAGCGATTGCCAATGGGTGTCAATTGCAGTCCACAGGCGATGTCACTTGTGTTATTCTCAGTCCTGGGAAAATTTAAATATGATTTCCTTTTCACTTACATTGCTGATTTTTGTGTATATAGTGAGAACTTTGAGGATAACTTGAAGCATTTCCGTATCTTTTTGGAGGCTTTGAGAGAGGCTGGTCTCACAGTAAACCCTGAGAAGGTTACCTGGGCTTTGTTATTTCAGATGGCAGGTTGCTGATGGACCCCGAAAAGATGAGACTGATGGTAAACTTTCCGGTCCCGAAGAACGTGCATGAAGTGCGCCGTTTCCTAGGTATAGTGGGCTTCTATGTGAAATTCATACCAAATTTTGCTTATCTTGCAGTACCCTTAAATGTCCTAAAAAGGAAATGGGTATCCTTTAGTGAGGGGGGGGGGGGAACCACAATAAAGCCCTTTGTGTGTTGAAAGAGAAGCTGGCTACACCTCCTGTTCTCCAGTTTCCACCTTTCGAGCAGCCATTTACTCTTCAGGTAGATGCCAGTTCTAAAGCATTGGGTGCTGTGCTGTGCCAGATGAAAGGAGATAGTTTGATGCAAGTATCCTTTGCTAGTAGGCTGTTGACTCCTGTTGAACAAAAATTATCAGCATACAAGAAAGAAGTCCTTCGTGCAATTTTCGGAATGGAAGAGTTCAAGGATTATTTGGAGAGCTCAAGAGTTCGAACTGCACACTGATAATCAGTCTCTGAGCTGGTTTTAAGTACCAACAAGCCTGCAGGGATGTTGGCTAGATGGTTAGTTAGATTGACCTGTTTTAATTTCAAGATCAAGCATTTTAGAGTCATTGCCAATGGTCGCCGATGTTTTGTCAAGGATGTTAGACTCGGATGAGTTTCAGGCCGACCTCCCTGACGTGGTGTCGGTGGTACAGGTCCAAGATGATGAGTTGCAAAAGGTATCCTTTGGAACTCAAACACAGACAGAAGGTGAAAGAAAACAAGGTCCTAAGGTTGAGGTGCTCCAGAACTTTCCTCAGGCATACTTGAAACTGCAACACCACCAGGGAATGGACCCTGAGTGTGTAAAGATCAAAGGTGATATCTATGCAGGGAATGGTGGGCAGTTTGAGGTCAGGAAGGGTTTGATCAGTTATGTCGATCCTAAAACTTCAAAATTTAATTTCTTTGTACCTGAGGTGCTTTGAGGCCCAATATACCAGTATTATCATAATAAATATTTTGGTGTACATCTTATGCAATACAAGATCGTTTCAAATATTAAGGAAATGTTTTACTGGCTTGAGCTAGTAAAGTATGTGGAGGGTTTCGTTAATGAATGGTTGGAGTGTCAGCGAGCCAAGGCTCAAAATGCCAGCATTGTGAGTCCTTACAGCGCCAAGGTGGCAAAGTTCCCTTGGGGACGGGTGTATCTGGATATTTTCGGCCCACTACCTCGTACTGCAGCTGGATTTACATCTATTCTAGTTGCTGTCGTTAGTTTTAGTAAGTTTGTGTTCTTTTTCCCTCTTAGGAACATGAAATCCAGTGAGATTTGTAAAGTCTTTGGTCTGCGCTTATTTTCTGGTTTTGGTTCACCTGTACAGTCGCTGACTATGCCACGTTTTCATGTCCATGGAAATTAAGAACCTTGCATTTTCATGCGGGATCAAGCTGGTCCGGACAACTCCTTACTATCCCAAGGCCAAGTTAGTCGAGAGGTATAAAATAAATCCGGCAGTAGCTTTAAGAGCATTTTAAACAGGATCTCACCGAGACTGGGCAGTGTGTTGTAGCAACTGTCATTGGCTTTCAACAATGTGGTTAGCAGTGCCACTAAGAAAGTGCCTGCGGAGCTCTTCTTCGGAAGAAGATTGTTTCATCTCTTAATAAATGCATGGGGTCTCCATGAGTTTTGTTGGGAGGCTGTGCATGGTAAGGACCTGGAAAAGGTCTGGCATGAAGCTACCCAAAGTTTGAAGAAGTATCACTCCAGATTATCTTCCAGGAAACCTTATAACATTGGTTCAGTTTCTATCAAGGCTGATGATAAAGTGTCTGTAGTGACTAAATTTCGCAGCGACAAGGCAGATACGTTGAGCGCTAAGTTAGTGCCTAAATATGCTGGTCCTTTTGTGGTCAAACAATCTTTGACTCGTGTAACTGTGGTGTTAGCATATGCTGATCAACCTGGCATTTTTAATAAGACACATCTTTCTCAGATCAAACTTAACACCTCATAGGTAGAGGTCTTGGGTGGTAGCCATTGAGGATAGATTTATATTGGGTATTTTATTTTTAGGGTATCATCTCGTCATTTTGTTTAGGATTTGTTGTCTCTTCTTAAATATGTATTTTGGCTTAACTCAAGTCAGGGTAGAACTGTTGTTCCAAGGAGTCACTTTCTCTCATTCGTTCTCATTTCATCTTTTAGGGTCAATGTTTTGTAATCATTTTCATTTATGTTAAGATGTGTTTTTAGTATAACCTTCTGAATTAAATTATTTTATAAGGGTATATAAGTGTAGTTCTCATGTAATTTGTAAAGAGTAAACTATCCTCAATCTTTAGAGATAAATTAGCGTCCCTCAAATTTTCTGCTTGTCCTGGTACCTGTAGTTCTCAGATGTCTTCTTTTGACATTAGGAATGAGGAGGTTCCTTACTGATTGTGGCTTTAGTTTACTTGTGCAAGTATGTCATGTTTGTTCTGGTGCTCACAATGGAGATGATGGGAGATAATCTCCTCCTTCGTGGCTTCTATTTAATGGAACTGTATTCCAGAGACTTCTTCGAGGCTGGTGACTTTGGCAGAGCTTCTGGTCGCCCTTTCCACTCTTCACTGAACTTCTCGGAATACCTCCCAAGAAGGGGGGGGGGGGACTTGAGACACGGAGTGCCTCAAATTGCAAAGTATGTCTTTTCTGTGCCCGACTTATGACACAATCCCAGAAAAATAATGTACGGGAGTGTTTGTGGAAGCAGGTATTTTTGGCAGCCCGGAGTCAAGAAGTCAGCTAACTATATTAGAAATCTACTCGACCTTGGCACCAACCTGCAATTTTCCATTAACGACGAAAGATTTTGAAGGTAGCAGAGTGGTCAGCTACATCCACCCGGTGTGGCTGAGTGCTTCATGAACCTGTGCAGCACGGTTGCTCGCTGAGCAATTACTGCATGCTGCAGCGATTGCGGCAGCAGGCCCCAGCGGGGCTGTCACCTGTCACGTGCCATGTACATCCAATTAGCGCACACCTCGACATCTGCTTCCAGGAAATTAGGCCTGCAGTGCAGCTCTTCGGTTTCTGAGAATTCCTACCTGCAGTGTTACGTCAGAGCAAGTGCGATGCCGCGCTCAGCTGTTGCTAGGCAGAAATAACTTCCATGGTGGATTGTGATTGGTTGATTTAAAAAAGTGTGTTACTTGGCTTAAGTATTGTAATAAAAAATTGATAATCTTCCTGTTACCCAGTAGTGAGGAGTTGGGAGTTCTGAACTATGTGATTGGTCAAGGGTTTTAACTCCCCTCCAGGGATGTATTTTGTCTAGGGTATATAATCCTTGGAGTTTTCTGACTGTAGAGAGAGGTGGCTTGGAGGCTCATTAGACACTCCCTGCCTGAATTAATTAAACTTGCCACATAAATGAAATTAAACAAGATACAATAGTAGGCCCTTCTGGCAGTCTCAAGGATAGACTTGCTAATTTTAGTCTTTTTTGTAATTTTGAAAGTAATTTTCCATTAAGGAGAATGGTACTGAGCATGGTTTTTCTAGTCACTTTTTCAAACTTTTATCAAATGTTAAAAGTAAAGTCATAAATGTCTTTGGTCTTGTTAAATGGGCATGGGAGTGATTTTCAAAGATAGTTTCAGTAAAATACTCAGAAGGACTTAGTAATGTATCAAGTCGAAGTAACTTGTAAATTTGCAAAGTTGGCCTTTGTTGTTTTAAGTGGCCAGAATTTTGTAAGTAAAGTAATGCAATATGAGCCATGCTATGGCATGATCTCTCCTAACCTATTTTTTTTCCTATTGCTTTTCTAGCTATACAAGTGTTTGCAATGCCCATTTTATTTTCTTCTTTCTTTATGATCTTTCCTTGTTTCCAGTCGGAACATCACATTTGTGTTCATGTGAAAAAAATGTATTTTTTAAATTATTTAATTGTTCAAACCAAAAAAAATTAATGTGTGATAAGGTTATTGGCATTTATAACCTTTATCGTTGACTGTAAAAATATTGTTTTCATTTCACTCTTGTTTGCCAAGTAGTAAAGTCATAATATACTATATTATGTATTTCTTTATCTACTGCTCACTTCAGAGGGCAGCAGCTGTAACATATAATGAATAGTGTTATATTCATTTGAGCAATTTGTTCAAATCACTCATTTTACTGCTGTATTAAGTGTGTTCACTGTATTTTATTGTCTTTTCTTAATGTTACTCTACACTTTGTGTTGATTCTGAACCATACTGGATAATATAGTTCATGTTTATTTGCCATAAACAGTGCAAAAAAAACTGTCAGTATCATAACAAGTTATTTTAATAAGAACTTTATTTTGTGTGTGTATGATTGTGTCTGTCCGCCGCTAGGATAAGTGGCAGCACTAGTATTGTAATAACTTAAAATATTTGTATCAAACTTTTGATTTTCCTGGCTGTAATGTGTTAAGCTTGTTTGCTACCTTTATCGTAATTTATTTAATGTCAAACCTTTTATTTGTTTTGTCGTTACGATAATTATGTTTAAATGCAATGTGCAATTTTCTATTGCATTTAACTCTGCGATATGGCTTTTCGATAATTATCGACTGGTATGTCGCGAGTTTCGAACATCATACAGTCACTGTCGTACGTGAAGGAATGTGCTGACCCTGCCTTCTACGATTATTACTCCCACATGATGTAGTTGGTTTTGAAAATTTACTACCCGACTTTCAGCTTTTTCATGGTGTTAGTGCCATACTTCACCCCCTAGGTGAGTGATTTGTACTTACCTTTTGGAAAGTGGTTGTGGTAATTGTTTGTTGCATTATCGGTGCTCATTTATTGCGTTTCCCTATAATTTTGTTCAGTGTGGTTCCCCGGCTACACGACCTAGCCATTTTGGTGATGTGATCTCAGCCTCGTGCTTTTGAAGTGATGGGACCGCGGCCCACACTATGATTTAAGCAACAGTGGTGTGTCTACTCCTTTGCCACCGTCTTTTCATGCCTTGGTCAGAAATATGTTATTAGTGCATGCGATTTTTTTATTACCGCTTGACACCATGACAGTGGCTGCCTTCAAGTTGCTGCACTATGTTTTATTATGGACTCAAATATCCTTGAAAACAACATGTTAAAAATGCAATACTTACCGTGTTACATGTCTTGGCATGAAATGGCATGGATAACCATATGAATTTTCTATTTACAAGTTTTAAGTTTGTTGGTCATAAAATAAAATAAAGGAGAAAGTGAGGAAGCTGTAGCTAACATGGTTAATTTCGGGTGCACCTTAAGCTAAAAAAATATATATATATATATATATATATATATATATATATATATAAAGGAAAAAAAAGTGTCTTAACCATAACTAGTTTGAAGCAACTGTAATACTCATACCACCAATTATTGTTTTGTTTAAATATCATATTTATTCAATCTCTTCTCATTTTGTGTGTGGTAAGAAAAAAAGGGTGAAATAAAAACCCAAACCAGATAACAATGATTTTTTATTTGTTAAAAAAATTAATACCTACTTCCTTTTTTGTAAATGCACAGTCATTTTTTAACTTATTTATTGACGAGAGCTCTAGTGTGTTGTTTTTTTATGGGTATTAAAAGAAACCCACAACAGTGTACCTGAATGGAGAACAAGGTGAGAGAGTGGAGTTAGATTATTAATAATTAATTTGGGCATGATTATTTATTTATACACTGAAGGATTGCACATGGGAGTGGAGATACTTCCTTTCACATCCTCCTCTGGGGCACCTTGCTGCTTATGTTGGGGGGCCAGCAGCTGGGGTTTTCCTTTTGTTGGAAAGCACTGGGCTGTTTTTCTTGTCACCTGATGTAGAACACCAAGGGGTAAGGTAATACAATACTTAGTCATTTTCTCAGACCTTTTTTATATTAAATTTTGACTTTGGTATTTGAGAACACTGCCTGTGAAATATTGTCTTTTTGTCATGTCATTTATTCAGTTGGTCTTTGTTTGTAAATATTACCATAAAATTGAAAGCATAAATTGTTGGCCTTAATTTCAATTTGTATGTGGCCACGGTAAAATTTATAAGGGTGGTATATTGGAAAACCACTGCTGTTTATTAGAATGTTTTGATCGCCATTTTTAATAATTGTAGTTGAGGTGATATAGAGTTTACAGAAATGCCATGTGTTCATAAATATGTATATTTTTAAGTGCTGTATTTCACAAGATATTAAAAAAAAAGCGAATTTGCTATGAATCAAAGAAAACAAAGTATATTCTCATGTGTTATAAATTGGGGAATTTGATGTTCAGTTACTTGCAAAGATATTACTTTTGAATATTTGGAAGTTTGATGATGATTACTCTTTTGGTCTATGGTTTTACTGCCCCCATTGATGCATCTTTGAGGAGAAGAGCGCATCAAGTTAACCCAGTAGCCAAATTCCTAGAGAAATTTGACTCTTTATTCGATGTATTAAATTCCAACCTACAGCAATTAAATAATCCTTGCCATACTGGATTTACTTAGAAGAAATTGTAGAATATTTAAGAGACATGGACGTTTTAAATAAAGGCGGTAGAGTTCCCTCCATGTGTAAATAGTTGGTTGCTAAATATTGCTGTTCTGGAACAATATGGATTGATTGAAGAAATATGTGTGATTTACAGTTTCTGTTGAATCGGCGTCTTATGCAGGATAGAATATAAATTCTCTTCCCAGTTCTACATGGAAAGGGAGGGAACAATGTAACTCCAGACAGCTCGATGTTCAGAGATTTCATTAGAGCAACAATTTGTAATCAAGTTCGCTCACCGTCCGAAGATGGAAACTGTTAAATTGACTTAGTTAAATATTTATTAAAGGTTTTATGCAATTGGTAGGCATACAGTCGGCAGTATTTCAACAAATGAATTAGACGCCAATGCAAACAGTGATCCGGAAATTTTAGATCTGTGTCAGGACAATAGCAAAAAGTATGTGGCAAGTTGAGCCTACATTGCCGCATGCTGAATGCAGGAATAAGATAAAATTGTACCAAGAATTGTACGCTCTAGAGCAGTGGTCTCAAACTCGCGGCCCGGCTTTTACTCTTTAGTGGCCCCCACGAATGAGTAAAAATGAACTCTTATTCAAGTAAATTATACCGAATTCGAACGTGAGATAGCAGCGCTGCACACAACCAAACTGTGAACTACATGTTTGCGCATATTTTGATGCTGTTTTGTTGTCTCGTTGCTGCTAACCTGTAAAAACATTTGTTGCCAAAGTGTGTGTACAGTCGCCCTATCTACCCAATCACCCTGGAACAAAAACAAGTTTTTGACTGGACCCATGGTGCTATC
Organism: Dryococelus australis; assembly: GCA_029891345.1. Taxonomy (NCBI): domain Eukaryota; kingdom Metazoa; phylum Arthropoda; class Insecta; order Phasmatodea; family Phasmatidae; genus Dryococelus; species Dryococelus australis. Next base: position 168,929,844 of record CM056993.1, read on the forward strand.
TATGGTTCATCCATCCAACTAACTTCAAATCACTTTGCATTGCCAGTTGTGTGTGTGTTGCTTGTAGTTCATACTAGTGTAGTATATCCTTGAAACAGTTGCTTTTATGTGTTATGGTTAGGTTCTCGATTCAGCATGTCACTTTCTAAACAAGAACAGAGTTGTATTAAAAAACGATTCATAGAAGATGAACAGTTTTTAATAGTAAGTGGAAGTTGCAGTACTTTTGTTGTGATTGTAATAACCGTGTGCTGTGCCTTATTTGTAAGCAAGTGTTAGCAGCGATAAAGGAGTACAATTTATGGCGCCATTATAAAACTGTGCATCATGAGATATATGACTCGCTGCAACGAAAACTTCGAGAGGAAAAACTCAAACTGAAAACGAACTTAAGTGCGCAACAAAATGTGTTTCAGAGAGCTGTAAAACTAAAACTGAGAATGTGAAGGTAAGTTACATTTTATCAGAACTGATTGCAGAAAAATCTAACCGTTTTATTGACGGTTTTTTCTAAATAAATTGTGTTTAGTTACCGCTGCACAATGTATATGCCCTGAAAAAATGAACAACTTCAAAGAAATGTTTTTCGCCAAACATGATTGCTAGTAGAACCAATGACCTAGCTAACGATAAAATTAGCAGTTAATTAGGAAGGTATCAGAATTTGTGTAATTCTCCCTTGCTATCGACGAGAGTCCCAACATAGATGTTGCTCAGTTAGCAATTATTATTCGTGGGGTAGATGAAAAATTGAACGTAACTGAAGAGCTGCTTAAATTAATACCCATGGATGATAAGGTGATGATATTTTTGATAAAATTTAATAAATACTTGAGGAGGAAAATTTACCTTGGTCAAAGTTGGCAAGTTTGGTTATAGATGGTGCACCTGCAATAGTTGGTTCGAACAAAGGCATTGTTGCAAAAATAAAAGAAAAATTGATTGATGAAGGGTTGAGTAATCCATTTTCACATCTTTATTGTATTATTCATCAAGGTGCTTTGTGTGGTCGTGTTTTTAAAGTTGAAAATGTTCTTAAGCCTGTGGTAAAAATCGTCAATTACATTCGCTCCAGTAGTTTAAATCACAGGCAGTTTGCTACTTTTCTTAAAGACATCGGGTGTGAGCCTAACGACATACCCTACCACTCTCATGTAAGGTGGCTGATCTGTGAACGGGTGTTGCAACGGTTATGGGGTTTGAGAGATAAAATAAAGATGTTTCTTGAAAGTAAAGCTCAAGACATTTCACTTTTTGGTGATCCCAAATTATTAAATGAGCTGGCATTCTGCACAGATATAACAGGTTATTTAAATGACTTGAATATAAAACTACAAGGCCAAAACAAGCTAGTAACTGATATGATTGATAATGTTAACACATTTCAAAAGAAACTTTTCCACTCAACGCTTCAATTGCAGACGTAAAAAGAAGTGAAATTTGCTGAATTTTCTGAGAAAATTGATTTGTTAAAGAATTATTTTACTAGCTGGTTTCAGTGCTTTAAAGACACGGAGGATATCTTCGCAATATTCAAGTTACCCTTTTCCTATAATGCTGAAAATGCACCTGAAAAATGTAGCTTGACTTAATAGACTTTCAGTGTGATTCTTTCCTGCAAGGTAAATTCAACTCCTCTAATCTGTCCGAGTTTTATCAGTTTGTTTCAAAGGACAAGTATGTAAATATCCATAACCTAGCTGCAAGAGTTCTGTCAATGTTCGGATCGACATACTTGTGTGAACAGTTGTTTTTAAGAATGAACCAAGTAAAATCTCTTGAAAGAAACAGTGACATTCACCTGTCCTCAATATTGAAAGTAGCATGTTCAAAAGACATTATTCCCAACATTGATGCCATAGTGACACAAAAACGAGCTCAAGTTTCTGGTCAAAAAATGTAATCTTTGTTACACTGTGTCCAGGCAGAGACCCTGCCCTCATGTAGTATCATCATTTGAGTTTATCATTTATTACTGGTGTGTCAAAAATTCTGTAAGGTTTTTTTTTTTTTTTTTTACAAACAATCTGAAAAAATATTTAATTAATAGATCTATTGTAAAATAATAAATATATCTACAATTTTGTGTATAAGTTACTGTTTCTTTTATATTCCCACATAAAAAAATTGCAGACTTATGTTTGTTAAATTCAAGCAAGATTTACTCATCTGCATTATAAACAAATTTTTCTTGAATAAAAAGTATTTTAATATTAATGTGACACCTGCACTTCCTTCGAAAACATAGACCGGCCCTTCTCACAGTCTGAGTTTAAGACCGCTGCTGTAGAGGACCTTCATATAGCTATAGATGGAATGGTACGACAGTGCAAAGTTTTTGTATCCCAGTAAATTAATTCAGTTGTCGGCAAGTATATGTGTGATTTTGAAAGAATATTTCTGTGGACTTTAAACGTTTCTTGCAGAAATGTGAAATGAAAAATAATTGGATCGATTGAGAAACCCACTCAAATTAAAATGTGTAGGTAATAGATGCTTTCAAATTTTTGGTATATTTTAATGTCTTCATCAATTGTGTTGTAAAGTAAAGAGAGTAAAGAAAATCACTTACATGTAAATTGTTAGCAATGCTTTGTATAGGGACGATAGGAAGTAATAATGTTGGGGATAAGATTTTTGCCACTTAATGAGGCAGTAGGATAATATTTTATTATTATATGTACTATTATTTAGTTCATTATTTTCATAGATGTTGTATGCCTTACATACATTTCGGGAGTATGGTAATGATGTAAACCTTATCGAACAATTATTGTCACAGATATTCTTCAAAGCGATTTTCCCCTAGCTTTATTGTTATGGTGGATAGTCTTGCCAAATCATTATGCTGGTACATGGTAAACTTTAGCATAGTTTGGTCAACCATGATTTCGGTTTGAAGCTGCTTGTAACAGTCAAATGTGAAGGGCAGTAGGCGATAAAGCCGTGGTTGAATCTCATTAAATTAAAATGGTATTATTTGTATTGTAAAAGTGTGTTCTATTCTGTTCATTAATTGTATATGTCGATGTAAAGTCATGTTTGCCGAATGCTATAAGTAGTTGACCCAAATAAGGCCATGCTTTTAATAAGACCACCTATCGATATCTCGAAAAGTACATGGAAAACACTAGAGATGCCAGCACTTATTTGATCCACAATAGAGCAGTATATGGTGGCTGTATCCACCAATGTGAAATGAGCGGTAAGTGGAATCAAAAAATACTTATGCATATGTGTTCTTACACTATAATTACTGCTCTTTAAGCATACTGGATAGTATTTCACAAATGCAATAATGTAATGCTGTAAAAATAATAAGTTAGCATGTAGTTGCCTCGAATAAGGCCATGTGTGGCCTTACTAGGATCATTGATGGCCTTGTTAGGGGCACTGTGTGCTCTTATTAAATACTTTCAAACTATTTACACTTATAACTTTTGGGTAATGCCAAAGAGCTTTTATTAGCTGTAATATATTTAGCATTGTGCCAATACTTTTATAAAGATTTCCTGGTGTCACTTATTTTATTGTTGATACTTTAAAGATAAATCAATGTCAGCTTGACACAACTTTAATTTGACTAGTGCCAGTATTGTTAAAGTAGCACATGATAATAACCAACTTGTGAAAGCTCACGAAACATAATATGATTCTGTTACGTTTTGACTACAGATAAATATGGCCCTAGTGCAGTCAAAAATGTGGAGAGCTCAGTGGACAAGTGAGCAAATGAATGCAGCCATATCAGCCCTCTACAGTGGGCGTTTCGTCAAAGGTTTGGCATCTGAATTTGGTATTCCTCGAAGAACATTATGTAATCATGTGGTATCAGGTAGGACAGAAAGAAAATCGGGACAATCTCCTGTCTTGACTATAGAACAAGAGATAGATTTAAGTCGAAGGCTCTTTCGGCTAGCAAATGTTGGTATGCCCATCACTGGTAATGTTCTAAAGAGAAGTGTTTATTCATTCTACAAAGAAAATATAATTATAAACCCATTTAACCCACTGAAGCGCAAAGCTGGACGCCGTTAGACATCCTGATGTAGCAAAATGTAGAATGCAACATCTCAATCCTGGAAGAACTTCGAAACTTAATTGTTACATTGTCAAAGATTACTTTGCTAAACTCAGAGATGTAATGCTAGAATGGGATGTAGCTGATAAATCCAATTTGATATACAATGTAGGCGAAAAAGGTTGTAAATTGACTCTACACCGTCAACAACAGGTGTTTGCTCGTAAAGGTGTTAAAAGGGTTCACATTAGCCTCGGAGCATGCAGGTTATTGTTTTAACATGTGGGAATGTTATGGGACAGTTTGTATCACCAGTGATTTTATTCACAGGCAAACTACTGAAACCCGAATGGGAAGAGAAGTTGCCACCAGGATCCAATGTTGTAATGACACCTAAAGGGAGCATGACATGTGAGACTTTCTCACAGTGGATTGACCACTTTGCTAAGTACAAAGCCAGTGGCGATAGAACACTGCTCATCTTTGATGGTGCTTCCTCGCATCTAGATGCGAATATTGTTTCAGCAGCAGACAGACATAACTTAACACTGTTTTGTTTGCATAGCAACACTACCCACGAGCTGCAGCCCTTAGACAAATCAATGTTCAAGTTTTTCGAATAATTTTGGGATGACGAAGTCTTAACATTTTGGATGACTCATCCAGATAGAAAAATAAATCGCAGCACATTTGGAAACATATTTTCCACAGTATGGCTCAGATCTACGACTCCAACAAACATAATCTCAGGATTTAAGCAACAGGTATTTACCCTTATAATCCTAATATGGTTCCTAAAGTTGCATTTGCTCCTGCCTCTTTGACCGACACTCAATGCACAGATGGTGCTCCAGATCCAGTCAGTATCCCAGTAGACACTTCACAAGTGAATGAGAGACAGATAGATTCTTCTGCATCATCAAACTCAGAATCAGAAGGTGAACCCTCAGTTCCCACATAAAATGTGCCTTTGCAGAATGTATCTTCTCAGTCAGCTGTGTCAGAACCTCCTGTTACAAATGTGTGTACTGCAGTTCGTGCACCGAATGAAACCCTTACTTCTACTCCAACAAACACCCTAGTCCAGAATACCATCGACTCTATCAACACTTCTGGTCGAACACACTCAGCAATCCTGGCAACACTAAAGTTGAAAACACAAAAGACCCAGTGACGCAAATCCATCAATTTGAGGGATCAAAAAAAGTTGAAGAAAAGAATTCAAGAACTATGCCTAAAGCTCCTAGGAATAAAGTGCTCAACAATCCACGCAACCAGGTAGGGAGGCTGACTTTAGGAGATTTGTCACAGCCAAGCACCAGTAGAACTCAGCATAGCAGAAAACTCTAGACATCTGAGAGCTGGTACTGCTTTCTTTGCGACCAATATAATCTTGCTGATATGCGGCTCTGTGCAAGCTGCAATAAGTGTGTGCACGAGGAGTGTGTTGAGCTGTCAAAATCAGACAGAGATCTTCTATTGTTGCCAGTGTGTCTAAAAATGTTCTTGTACTCTTGATAAAAGGTGATTTTTAAAAGTATGATACCTTCAGAGGTTGTTGAGCTTCTATTATGTTCTATTTTAATAATTTAGTACCATTCAAACATGTTCCGAATTTTTTTTATAACTTATCCATGTAAATATTATTGCGTGGCCTTACTTGAAACACCTCGCTCCTAACAAGGCCACTTGGCATTTATCTGGAAAAAAAAATTAATATATGGCTAACTATGTACATATTGGAGCTACGAATTTTTCAACATGAACTGAATTGATCGAGTAAGTTTTGATCAAATTGTGTAGCTCCTATTATTAATTTGACTAAAAAAATCATTAAAACTTAGCGTGGCCTATTTGGGTCAACCACTGTATATGTTTGAAACCATGGATTTATAAACATATTTCTTAAGTGAATTGTCAAACATTTGTATTGCAGATGCATTGTATTACTGTCAACTGCACTAATTTTTGACCCAATTGTGGTATATTTGCAACAGAACTATAGAGTTTGCGTTCTCAGTAATTTACCTTTTTTTTTTTTTTTTTTTTTTTTTTTATAACTATTATTTCCTATTTCTAAAATAGTTTATTATTTTATTATTATAGCATAACAATTCACGTAAAGAGAGGGTAATCAATATTGTATATGGTACCAGTATTCCACACACGTTATTAATATGACTACATTATGATGTTTTAAAAGAAATTAACTGTGCATTAGGTTTATTAGAATTTTTATAATAATATGCCACTCCCAGTAAAATACAACTTAAAAAATCCGAAACAAAATTTTTTTTTCAGTAAATTTCGTTAAGATTTCCTTTTCAAAGTGCAATAGTGTCGATGTTACGTTACTCTAATTACACACAATTATTATAATGTAACCTAATTTAAACATCACAGAATATTAAGAGGAGTCAGACTCCACCATCTTTGATTTGCACTATTTTCGCCAAAGTTCAACTAAAGAATGTTTCACGAAAGTTTTCTTACAACATGGCATAAATAATGGTTTCTAAATTGCCACACTATTACAACTTCACCGCGTTTATTAATTTGTGTCTTAAGACTGCTGGCAGGAAATAAATAATTTCTTCTTGCGACGCAGATTACAAAAACAATAAGTACTGGCAACAGAATAGTAGCTAAGCAATGGCTGCTTTACAACATGTGCCAAGCACTGCCCACTGCCTTGTCGACACCCAAAATAAAATATAAAATCTGTGATACAAGTGACTGCGAAAATTCCGTAAATCCAATGATGGCGGGGAATGATCCCGCTTAATATATCACATGTGAAACGGGATAGTTAACATTTTCGCAACAATACATAGGACTATAACCTTAACTAGGACATCCAATTGATTGCATCATTACATGTTATTTTTGTGTTTCGTGCATTCATTACTTTCAGGAATCGACAGGCTGTCAAATGAAAATTACCTAACGTATCGCTTTCTGGCTAAATAATTTTTTAGAATTTTGTCTTTTCTCGAGATATTCCCCACAATGAACCCGACTTATCTCTTGAAATAAAAAATATTCATCCCTTTACCATATTTGTACTGCAATTTTCTTAGAAAATCTGCAGCCTACTGTTTGAATATTTTTTATAGAAGAAAATATTTACACTTCAGTAAATATACTTACTTCGGCATATCCGCCAAAGAGTCGAGAAATAACACGAATCATTTCATAGGATTCCGCCGATTAGTTTGTGTGCCATGACGAGTTGGATTTAAAACTTTTTCGGAGCGCGTGAACGACCGCTGGAACAAGGCGTGGCCATCGCGCCGCGCTGCTAGATACCAGCACTATCGCTTTTCGCACATGCACTTGTGACGGGCTGACTGTTTAAAGAGATAAATCAGCTCACGCGGCGCCGGCACAGCGATAGACGTACGTGGTACCGCTGCTTGTTAAACGACACATGGTACAGCATCGCCTTGCCGAGGATGTTACAGTAGACTTTGAAAAAAGTGAAAAAGCCGCACGGAGAAGACGAAAACCGGTTAAGCGAAGCACGATTAAACGTAAGTGTAGTGTACTGATAAGATATATCTGTAGTGTTTAATTAGGCTACCTACTTAATTTGTGGCGGATTTCTTTGTTCATGGTTACTCACGCAGCTCTGTGTGGCCACATTTCGCAAGAGTATAGAACGACTGCAAGGTATGAGATTATGAGATTTGCTCTAAACTAGTGATTTATGGTTGCAACACATCAAATTTATGGGTGAAAATAACATTATCAATTTAGGTCGATGTATCGATGAAAAATATAGGTGATCTTCCCCAAGAAACTAATATCTTTTTTCTGAACCCCCCCCCCCCCCCCCTTTTCACTCTTTCTCTCTCTCTCTCTCTCTCTCTATATATATATATATATATATATATATATATATATATATATATATATATATATATATATATATATATATATATATATATATATATATATAAAGCACAATTCCCACTGGAAGCAACATTCTCGGAGCCCTGCTAAATATCTACTTGCAAGCCCGTTTCGTATCCTTCCGCCAAATGTAAACAAACATTGCCATGTGACTGCCATGTAGCATCTGTCAAAATCAATGTTTACATGCCATTGTTTGTGTACATCTGTACGTATAATTTCGCTACACCTAAACATAAACACTGAAATGTGACTTCTACTTTTATACCTTTCAAATGTGTTATTTACTGTTTACAGCTTTTCAAAGAATTCTGTCATATTTCAAAAACCATCGTGTATGAATATTCTGTTTAGGCCTCCAACATTATTTAGGTCAGCATGATGACGTTTTAAAAATGCCTGATTTGACGACGGTTCTTACGGTTATTTTACATTACCATACTTGTTTTCCACGACATAGCACAATACATGTAATGCACGTTAGTATTTTGCCGCGACTGTTTAACACTGTTGCAACTGCGAGGTAAAGGTCTGTACTAAGTATCCTTTTGTAATTATGTGTTGGGTTATTTCTTTAAAAGGACGGCCTCAGTTGGAATAAATATTACAATGAAAGAACAACCAGTCAAACGAAAAAGGCACATCAAATTCAAACATGTATCTCGCGTTGCCAATTTTTGTCATACATACTTAACGAATAGCGGTGATCATGCACACAAATAAGCCTACGGTAACCTTTATTCCGCTAATGTGTCTATGTATTGCTACTTACTGTTTATTAGCTTTATTGAAATTTATCGGGCTGGGCTTAGTATTTTTCTTACGGGAATGTAGCAAATTGCTTCTCACACCTGTGTTTCAAACCCGTTACGGCAAAGGTACAACGTCATGATAAATAAACAGACGTGGATGTAAACAAATAAGTTCGTCATAAAAACAGTTTACAGTTAAAACGTATAAATAGTGCTAATCAAATGGAAGTTGCGAGGCAATTTGAAAACACGCACACACAGGGCCAGCGTATCGACCACGATGCACAAAGTCTCTCCATTTCACAGACGCAATGATTAACGAAACACATGTCACATTATATTTATTACTGCTGTGGAAACACAGATTCATCACAACATCGTAACTTGCCTAGGTAGGTTTAAAAACACAACGTCTACAAATGTGATGTAGTATTTTGAAGTATTTTTCGGAGTAAGAATATTTTACGCTTCTTTTAGCAAAAAGTAACACGCCATGTCATGGCTCGCCACGTCTGCCAACTTCACTTGGTAACTGCTCCGCCATCATATCTACATATATTAAAATAAGTATTCAAACAATAAAATCTCTTTTCAGTTGTAAATTACAAATTAAAAAAACATAATTTTGCTGTAATAAGTATGAAATATGATACAATTGAAAACATGTATAATATTTCTGCTCACTAGCGAAGTTAAACTTCTCGAGCGTGAGAGAGAGAGAGAGAGAGAGAGAGAGAGAGAGAGAGAGATAGACAGATAGAGAGGGATACAGAGATGGATACACACACACACATTATATATATATATAAATAGAACAGTGACATGTTTACTTAAACCATCATATGGCATCAACATAAAGACATATGACAAGTGTTCAATTAATATGCTGAATATTTACTCCACTACTTTCCCAAATAAGGCCTTTCATTCGTCCTTGCAGGAAAAATTCTCTCATTATACCTTTAGGATTTAGTACACTAGTTCTCTCTTTGTGGTCATGAAGTGCCATCACACGCGTTAGACGTTTCTGCTTCATAGTGGCCCGCAGATAAGTCTTCAAACGGCGGAGGTTAGAAACTGGACAGTAATAAAATAATAATGATCGCACTCTCGTTTTGCGCTATATAATATTCACTGTATACTTACACTACACTGTACGTCTGCATCGACTACAAACAAAAGAGGAGTGAAGGCCGGGGGGACACAAACTAATTGCTCTTGTTCACACCTGCTGAAAGAATAGTATACACACGAGGGGCGTTACGAAGCAAGCGATATACGGGATGTAGATAATGGGCAGATGCCGGTGTGGTGGCCTGCGAAAGGGGAGGGGAGTGCCGTGACGGCACTGCTCGCGACTTGTGTCGAGTCAACCGCCATCTCGCTCTCGCGCCTCGCATTCGACGACTGGACTATTCTATCGGCAGCGCACATTGTTGTTGTGAGGGCCAACATGCTAAAATAAAAACTTCCATGACTTCTTGGTGTTTTATGATGTAATGAAGGCGTAGAATCGAAGGAAAGCCTAGAAATATAAATTTTATTGTATAACGGGATTTAAATGAGGCAACCTGGCATTGAAACAATAGTGTTTATTGCATTGCATTGCATTCTAAACTTTTAACTAACTCTGCCATCTAAAGGACTGGTCTGAGTGACACACGTTGAGAAAGCGACACACTACACACCGCCTGTCTCCGGTCCGGCGCAGGCTGTGTATACTCGATGCACCGTGCATTACACTATCTGTACTCGGTGCAACATAAACATAAATTAAAGTATAATGTATAAATCATGCATATACAGTGCGTGATTTGTGTTTGCTTTGAAATGTATAATGGGTGCTTTGTTTTATCACGATTTTGGGGGACAATATCTCTGCTCCATTAATAGTAAAAATGTGTAAATTCGATAATCCGTTTTTTTAAAATACAAATTCGCTTATTCGTGTTCTCTCTGGTCCCGATCAACAAGGTTATTCGGGAGTTTACTAGTAGGATTGGGGGAACTTTGGCACAAAGGCGTGGGGCGCAGAATCGCAGGATTCGGCTGCCGCCATGTTGTTATGTCACCCGACCGTCATCTTGGATTTGATAGACCTTTACCCGTGCAAAAACCCTAAAAAAAATTAATTAAAAAAATCCGAAAAAAAACTTTATTATTAAAAATTATTAAAAGGATCTTCAGAAATATCCTATTTTCCCGGAGCAGGCGAGGGGGACTTTCGACCCAGGTGACTGAGATCAGTGACTCGGAGCCAGAAGAGCAGGGCCGATAACCTTTGACCGAGACCTTTAAAAATAATAATAATAATAATAATAATCTAAAATAGCCCCAAAATTTATTATCAAACATTAATTATTAAAAATAAATAAATAATTATTTTAAAAAAATATTTTTTAAAGTTAAATTTCTGAAGGGGGCCCCCCCCCCCCCCAGCACCATACCCAGCAGACGACTGATTCCCTCATCCCCACTACCCTCATCTATACTCATTACATCATCTTGACTTTTTTCGTTTATTTGTTTATACATTACTGGAGGCCACCATCTTGGTAGACATCACCCATCCACCATATTGGAAGCCAATGACCATAACCTTGGCCCCATGACCCTGAAAAAAAAACTCGCGAAAAATCTGTAAAAGTCAGCAAGCATCATACAAAATAGACTACTACCGCCATATTAGATGCATTCGACCCTGACCTTGACCCGACGACCTTTAATGACATTGAAAACAAAAACTCTATAAAGAACAGTGAACAAGCCTAGTACATTACAGACCACTATCATCATATTAGATCCAGGTGGGCTTGACATTGTATGTTTATGTCACTAAACCAGGCCCATCATACTAGTAGCGACCAAATCCACGAGTATGTTATAATCATGGTATGGATCAGCATTTTTATAGGCCTAATAGACATTAATTTAAATTTCAATACTGCCAGGCTCTGGAGACGTGGAATGCACGATGGCAGCTAGGACGATAATCATTTGTGCTCTTCTCAGACACCAATCCTCACCAATCGCCCCAATCTTTCGCCAATCCACCCAATATTTCGCAATCTTTACACCTATCCATGGGCTTGTCGGCTGCCGATATCCATACATATAAGGAAAAACGATTCCCCTACTGTCTCCAAAATTTGTATATGTCAACGGAATTAATGTTTATGCATGCAATCAGCTATCCGTGAATTTTTTATACTAAAATCTTTATTATCATTCTGTTTAGAGATCTTAACTTTTATAAGCAAGTGCTCATAGCACCAATTTAATGTTGTCAGGGATAAAAGGATATGGAACACAAAAAACTAGCGATAAAACTATTATTTTATAATAATTTGTTATTATTTTGTGATTACTTTTTCAGATGAAAGCAGTTCATCATATAATCTTATATAACCACGATCCTTAAGTTTTCTTTGATCGAAACCACTTCTTTCATGGTCGAGTAATCCCCACATTGTGGTTTCTTAAGAAAATATCTAGGTCTGTCTACAAGTTTGTTGGGATTTTCGGTAAATATATCAGTATTAGGGTAATGGCGGTTGACGACCAAGGGGATCGGATTCGGGGGAGCCGCTTGTTACGTCACCCGTCCGCCATCTTGATATCATTGCCTTTTTACCCCTGACCAGCATAACCTTTGACCTTAACATTGTCCCTGCCCCCGAGGACTTTGACCTAAAAATCACTTTTAAAAAACCTTTAAAAATTCCAAAAAAAAATCCTCAATTTAATAAAAAAAATATTTTAAAAATTATTAAAATGATTCTCAGAAATGACCCATTTTCCCAGAAATGCTGACAGGGATCGGCGGGTGACTCCAGTAACAGGGATCAATGACTCAGAGCCAGGTGACCCGGATCAGTACCATTAACCTTTGACCTTGAAAATGAAAACATCACATAAATAAACAAATCGTAACAATTTTTCTATAAAATTTTATTGAAAAAAATAACATTCTTTTATAAAATATTATTTTAAAAAAATTAATTAAAAAGTCTTAAACCCCAGCTGCCATTTTTGCTCTTTTTCCCCTCTGAATTTTCCTTTTTCCCGAAGAAATTTCCCTTTAAAATATTTAACTAAAAAACTTATATTTCCTGAGGTCTCCCTCCACACCACCAATTACTCACCTCTGTTCGAATCCAGCAGACGGCTGACTCCCTCGCACACACTCCCCTCACCTATACTCATCCAGCCATCTTGATTTTTCGTTCATTTATTTATATGCTACTGGAGACAGCAATCTTTGTTTATATATTACTGGAGGCCGCCATATTTGTTTTTCATTTGTCATTTGTACACTAATGTAGGTCGCCATCTTGGTAGGCGACCGCCATTATGGTAGGTAACCACCATCTTGGTATACATCACATATCCACTATCTTGGAAGACAACACCCAATAGCAATTGACCTTTGACCTGTGGCCTTGACAATAAAAATTCGAGAAAAAATACACGAAAGTCAACAAGCATGATACACTACAGGCTACCACCGCCATATTAGGTACAGGCTACCTAGACCTTGACTCCATGACCTTGAAAATAAAAACTCTAGAAAAAATACATACAAGTCAACAAGCATAATACATTACTACTACCACCATGTCAGATGCAGACTACCTCGACCTTGACCATATGACCTTGAATGACCTTGAACATAAACTCGAGAAATAATACATAAAAGTAAACAAGCATAATACATTACAGACTACCAACACCATATTAGATGCAGACTGCCTTGACCTTAACACCATAACTTTGAAAGACCTAAAAACAAAAACTCGAGAAATAATCTATGTGAAGAGGCAGAAGCTAGTCGAGACGATCCACCTCCTGCTCAGCTGCTGTCAAACTAAATTTCTCGGCTTACCTCCCTACTGCTTATAATAAACAAGTGTGGAAGCCTTATGGCGTCATATTGACTTTGAACGAATCGTACTACACCATTAATACATCGTACGGACACCTAGCAGCCAATTACCAAGTTACCACACGATTGCAGCTAACCAATCACATGCGAGCATTGAGACACCACACACAGGCAGGTAGGAAGGCTTTAGATGCTAGTTATTTGATCACATTAGCATGCGGTTATATATTCAACAGCTTCTTCCAGACAAGTTCGTCGCTTATCTATAAATTATGGTCACACTTAGAGTAGACAATAGACTCGTGTTGTCAGACCGACCCTTCACAAGGCTGATCCCATCGACCTCATTGGCCTCTAATGACCCCTGATTGCGGCTACGGTGGCTGCGGCGGTGGTGATAATTGCTAAAGATTGGTCGAAGGACTGGGATTGATATTGGGATTGGTGTGCGTGTGTGCATCTTTATGGAATGTGAGGTTGATGGAAAGATTGCGATCACGACTGATGGAAATACTGACTCCAGCAGACCGAACGCACGAAAATTACCCTTTGTACAAACCGTTTTCTCATGCCAGCATGCATTTCTTGAACATAGGTGAAAACTAGATCGCAGAATATTAAATAGCAACAACCAGTTACCGATGATGCAGGTCGAGGCTCCGTGATCGTCGAGGTCAAAAGACGGCACTTCATATTCGCAAGTCATCTTTGTGGTATTGGAGCACTCTGAGAAAACCCAAATACTAGTTTGCCCCGGAAACTTGTTTGGGGTCAAAGGTCACGGATCAAAGTTCATTGGTCAGGGGTAAAAGGTCAATGACATCAAATATGACGGTCGGGCGATGTAACAACTTGGCGGCGGCCGAATCCTGCGCCCTACGCCCTTGTGCCAAAGTCCCCCAAAACCTACTACTCTTTTATCACCCACTCGCACCTCTGCACTGCACCAGACAGCTTGACTTGTTGGTTAGAAAATATTTATTGATTTACTTTGAGTTGTATAACATAAAATAGTGTATCGCAACTTCGTGTATTTCACAATAAAATTAATATAATTCAGCTATTTAACACCAATTTGTAAGTCGCAATTTAAAAACAGTTCGCCTACATTTAGAAATCACAGCGTAGCCAATCGGAAATCGACATAAAAAAAAAATTCGCTTATATTCAGAAATCACGCCATTTAAACTGTACCCAATAGCGTTTTCAGTGAACCTTGTAGCAAAATGTTTCCCCGTAACAAAACGTTAACATATTTATTCCTAACCTGTAGTAGAATCAACTTTAACCATGGCTGACAATGTAAGTATACTCATAAACAATATTAAAGAGTATGTAATTACAAAGCTCTAGGTGGCCTATCTTGTGGTCACAATAATGCACACGATACCATTGAAATGTAAACATTTGGTTCTTTATATCATATCAAAATGATCCTGATTGTTTTCTCGCGGTGCCTGTGCCTGACACAAACTCATTTCCATGCAGTATTTTGTTTACGGATATCGAATATTGGTTGAAATTTTGTAGATTAAAATATCGATGATCGGTTTATCGGACAAAAATCTTATCGATGCAAAATATTGATATATCTTGACTAAATATCGATATCATAATGTCTTGATAATTATCGGTCATCCCTTCAAAGAACCACAGACGAGATCATTGTAAGTTCACTTGTAGAGAGTCCCGTTTATCCAAACTAATAGAGACCAAGGCCTGTTCCGATTACCAGAATTTCTGATTGGCCGAAATCCTTCCTGTAATCCAGATGCGAGCAGCCAATTTCAAATTTGATGTATAACCTACAACACGATTATGAGAGTGTGTATGTGCGCATGTCTCAAGAGTGGTGGCGGTTAGTGATTAATTGACTAACTCTACTTAGTGTCACTACCTGGCAGTGAGTCATTGCATATGCAGGCTGTTTGTCTTTTAGTTCAGTTGACTGCTGTCGTTTAAATTCATTTTTAAACACTGCTTTTTAAGTGCCCATCAATTTGCTTTTATTTGTTTCAAAATAGATATCACGTGGAAACACAGATATTACGTGTTCTCTAACTGATAAACTTAAAGTTTTGAGGCATTTAGAGTGCAACAAAATTTTACGTGGGGTTCGGCGTAGGGAAAGGCTCTCCTAGTGACTGGAGCAACGGTGCAAGCGTGAATATTGTAGATTATATGTACCTACTCTGTTATTACAATGCAGTCATAAAAAATGTATGTTTATAATTTATATTTGTTATATTTATAGTTTATAATTATTGCAGTTTGATTTTGTATTTATACTTATTGTTTTTCCCACACACTCGTTCGGAATAAATGGGTTTTTAAATTGGCGAGACACTACACTAGTATAAAAATGTATGTATTGTTGCAGGGGCTTGGGGCTAGGGAATGGGGGAATCTCGACCACCATCTTTGCTGATGTCACGCGAGCCTGTTTTCCGCACTAAAAAAGGCCAAAATCGCCAGAAATGTCCGAAAAAACGGCCAAAATTTCGTGCACGAAACATGTATTTTTGCACAATGAGGCTAACTTTCGCACACCAAAAGTGCGCACTTACTCAATCAGCCGGATTTTGCTCAATACCGTGGAATGCCTCTACAATTTGACGACTCCTTGTGTGTGGAGTTACCCTGGCAGCACTTCACGCTCTTGCATTTCTGTCAGTTTTTTCTGGGTTCTCACAACCGATATTGTTTTCTGTCCAACCGAAAGTGCACACTTCCCGTTCACGCATTCTGCGTGGAGGGGGAGACCCCATTCCAAGGCTCCCTGCCAGATTCAGGTCAAGTATGACCTACGCGCACATGTAGGCGTAGTTGGCTGAAATTTTAGAACCGTAAGAAATACAACTAGCAAATTCATAACCTAGGTATCGCCCCCGACAACGAAAAGGATCGAGGGGTCAAGTATGTCCCAAGCGCATTGCCTCAGGTCAAGCATGACCCAAGAGCACATATAAGCATAGTTAGCTGTAATTTCCGAACTTTTTAAAGATATAGTTGTCGAATTCGGGGCGTCTTGGAGGGGGGGGGGACGAGTCTCGTGCTCTTAACCTGCGTGGCATGGAGCGAAGCAAGCCGACGCACACGAGGCTAGAGTCGCATCATGCACATGTCAAGTATGTCCTAAGCACACAGCATAGTTCGCTGCCGAACTGGTTTACCAACAGCGCAGGTCTTGGCAAGTCGAAGGGATGGCACAGAACAGTAGCAGATATATATATATATGCAGATATATATATATATATGCATATATATTATATATATATATATATATATATATATATATATATATATATATATATATATATATATATATATATATATATATATATATATATATATATGCATCAGGGGGCTCCAGACCAGCCGAGTCACACATGTACTTTTCCATTACGAGAGCAATTCACTGGCTAACCAGCGCAATCACACAAGAATCGGGTGGTGTACGCTGTGGCTGTGTGTTAAAAACGATTCTATATACAACCAGGGGGCTTATGCCAAGTTTCGTCGGTAACTGCCCACATCGGCCCACGCCGTCATGGACCTACTGTCTCGCACCCGACAAAATTATCGTCTGATCGAAAATGGTATTCAGCGTTATCAGCCATTTAGCACGGGGGCGCAATCGGGCATCTTCGGCTTCCCGACTTCCCCACTCCAAGCTACACGAACGCTTCTGTCTCTGCATACGGTCGACAACGTACCAACAAAATATTACTAGAATTGCTTGTTTTAAAATGTTAGAAATCTGTTGAAAAAACATTACTTAAAGACACGAATAGTAAGCTTTATATTTTTTTAGCTCGTAAACAATAGTATATGATTACAAATACGTGTTTTATAAGAAAATAATAGTGTACAGTTTTCGTTGATTTTGTGAGGAGGTTGAGGAACTGTGGTTGGTGGCCTTGTTGAACAGTATGTTTAGCAAACTACTTGTGTATGTGGAAAATAAAATATCATAGCAGATGTTAATTATAGATTTCATGGAAATCTGTCGTGAATAACAAAGAAATGTACACGTCTTAAATCGATTATGTTAATATTCCTAACCTTGGTGTCCGCCGAAGTGTACTGCAGAGCCATGGAAAACCTCGTGTTCAAGTGATTGCGAATTTTACAAACAGTAAGTTGTTTTGTAAATGTATTTGTAAACCGTTAATATAATTATTGAAATGCACTTGGCCTGAAAAAGCCGTACTTTCCATATTTTTGTAGCGAGTGAATAATATTTGTTTATTTGCCTATATCGTAAATTCAACGCGTGTGTAAGGTTAACTTCGGTCAAGTGTGTGTGTATGGATTGGTGCATCTATACGAATACGAATATTGATGTATATGAATCGCGTTTTGTTTTCCATTAAAGTTAACATTTTCGAAGTTAAAATTTGAATGTTATTTCTATACTAGCAAAATTTTCCATTGCTCTATCAAAATACCAATTACATGCAAAACAAAATGCCGCACACTCGTAAGAACATCAAAATAATGTATCACGAAAGACGTGAATCTAAATCCCCCCCCCCCCCCCAACTCCACCTAATCATCACTGTTTTATTTTTCCCTCGAACCAAAATAAACAGAACCCCAACATATATTACTTGGTAATTACAAAAACAAATGAATTTGGAATGCCAACCTAGCTATAGTATCCAACATTAATTACTGGACGGAAGTTGGATAACGCTAGTCTTTCAGTGCCTGTCACAACAGGAAACACTAGGAAAAAGGAAAATACAAGTATGCATTGGACTCGAACATTTCTTTACAGATGTCTTTTTCTTCACTGACAAAACAGCTGTGGTGGAAGAATAAATTGTGGCCGTACTACTTTTCTAGAACTGTCAAAATTTACGCCACTTACATGAAATAGAAAATAACAGAGCCATCCCCAAAACATTCCAAACTGTAGGCTATTAGGGGCCAAAATACAAATGTACACAGCTTATAAGCTTTCTTTAAAAAAAAAAAATATTGTCACCGCATAACATCACATAACAGTATATCACATATTTAAACAAGTCAAAATTATACAGGAGGGGAGTTTCGATCTCATACCATAGCGACACTTGTGTTACGAAGCATGCAACTTAACCGTTAGACTACCTAACAATGCTGTTTAAGTAAATAAATGTTTATTTAAGAGAAGGTAATAGTAATTTATTGAATAAATATTTACAATTGAGTATTTGTACATTTACGCGCTCGTACTAACATCCCACACATAAAATAGTCTGTATAATGTTTTGCACAATGCTTAATAAGGACAGACGTGTGTGATGCACGAGTGTATTGGTTTTAATAAATTTTTTCGTGATTATTAGTATCGTAAATGTACATGTAGGGAATTATAACTCCATACAACACAAACACGTGCTGCACTGACTTTATACAACACAATATTTATTTCCGTATAATTGAAATACACTGCCACATTTAATACCGGCGCCCGCCATATTGGTTTACCTACGAAATTCTAGCCTGCTCGTGGCGTCACTCGACTTTCGTTTCAAGCTTAGAATACCGAACGGTGGTCTGAGCCGATAGTTGTAAAGAGATTTAGAATAACCCCCAGAACAGCAAATTACTACCTTCTGAACCGCCGCAACCATGTAGTTGTGTTGGCATGTTCACCCATCGCCAGTAGGGCATGCGGGATCGTACCGGCTACTCTTGGTTTACCAGTCCTACATCTTGACCACTCGACCACCATTGCATGGTAAGTGTTAGAAGAAATAGCTTATATACATGCATCGGCCAATGCATGCCACAGACATTGCGGCGTTAGGAGAAGAAGAAATACTAGTATGGGCCTAAACTCTTACCAGACTTGTCATTGCGAGCTGGCGAGGTTGCTTCCTTCTGGACCTGCAAATGACGCCCTCGGCGCATGGTTAGAAGAAGAAATAAAGTAAATTCTGGTATTGACGTACACACTCACTATACACGCCATTGCGAACTGGCGAGGTTTTCCCTTCCAGACTTGCCCAAGCCAATGATGTCCTCGACAGATACTGCACGGTGAGGAGAAATGTGCATGGGTCTATACACCCACCAGAAATGTAATCGCGAACCAGCGAGGTTTACCTTCTGGATTCACTTATGCTAATGACGCCAACAGTGAAAATGCTCATACGACCACCACCTAACTGTGGAAGGCTAGTATACTTGTAGGTTTCCTTTCACCTAGTGTCCTGGTGGGGATTCGAAGTCTCGTGCACTAGAATTCCACCTTAGTTTTCACCTGGCGAGGTGCCGAGTCTCATGCTGTCTCATTCCACCTTAGTTGTCACATTCCAACAGGTTTATTCCTTCCGAGATCCTTTCACCTAACGCCCTGGCATCTTGACAGGGACGAGTCTCAAGCTCTCCACCTGTGCGACATGGAGAGAAGCATGCCAACGCACACTAGGCTAGAGTCGCACTATGCATATGTCAAACTTGCCCTAAGCATAGTTGGCTGCCGACATAGTCGACCGACAGTGCAGGCACCGGCAGATATCGGCAAGTCGAATAAATGTCACAAAACACTAGCTGAGAGAGATGCGCCAGGGCTTCAGGTGGTAGACCAGCCGAGTCACTCGTGAATTTTTCCATTACGAGAAGAATTCAAGTGCTTGCCAACCAGCGAAAGCATCTCGTGATTTATGCTGCGGCCAGGTCATTCTGGTCAGAATGCCTTCCATACGAACCGAGTGAAACAAAACCGACCAAACTAGCACCAGAACGTGCCCGACCTGCCGCACGATAAGTGAGAATCTGTAAGGCTGTGTTCGACCAACAGTGCGAGCGTCGTGCAGGTAAGTCGAAGGGATGGTACACAACCCTAGCGGAGTGAGAGAGATGCCAGGATGGCAGACCAGTCGAGTGCATGTCCCATTACAAGAGGAATTCAGTACCTAGTGCCAGAACCGTAAGGACATAAACCATTAGTAATGCAAGAGAGACGACTCCGCTACATGCTGGAGCAATTATACATGTACTTATTTCGAGTACATGCCATTTATAATAATACTAGGACTGTAAGCGCATTATGAGACGAATAAGGAGGTATCGCTACGCACGCACGCGCACACGCACACATTCCAGCTATGTATGTACTCTGATTTTAGAAGACGCAAAGCAGAAGTTTGCCTTAATTGGTGTAGCAGTGAAGACCTGTGGGCCGCGAGCGCCTCTCGTCATCAACTCACTGGAAGTGCAGACCATCCTGCCTTTCCGTGCACGGTATATATTACTGGCCATGAAAACAACTCGACACCTGCAAGTACTGTAAGTACATCACCACCTCCTTGACAAAATGTTCCTACTTGTTACACATGCTATTGTAAGGAACTAACGCATGTACACTGATGGTGGTGGAGACAGTGCACCATCCTTGAAAATAAGGTTCAATTCCTGTAAAGTTCAATCGTATCACAGGTAAAAAATCAGTGGTAATGCACGCCGACATCAAAGTAGTCATTGCATGTTCGCCCGCAGTGAATAGACAATCGTTCGTCAGGAAGCGAGTGGAAGCAAGACATTCGCCCCACTGCCAAATGTAAAGGAAGATAGTAACTGCAGACATTAAAGTATCAGTGTGTGTAAATACATTTAGTAGTGCACGCCGACATGAAATTTGTCATTGCATGTTCAGCCCGGCATACAAGGCGTTTTACTGTGACAACTGCGATGGGCTGTTTACCAGCAGTAATAAGCTGTATAACAAGAAGTGCAAAGGAAATGTTGTCATTCGTCGGGAAGCGAGTGCAGCAAGACATTCGTTGACCGCACCAGTGTCAAACGTCATGAAGCTGAAGAATAGCTGCAAGCATTAAGGTGTCAATGTTAGTATTGTGGAAATACTTTTAGTAACAAGGGTAATGTACGCCAACACGAAAGTTGCCATTGCTTGTTCAGCTCAGCATACAAGATGTTCCACTGCGTTGCTGTGTTTACCCGCAGGGACAAGCTGTATGTAGGCTGTTCATGGCAAAATGAGCACTTTTGAAAGCCCTGCTTAATATCTACTTATGTGCACGTTGTGTATTCTTCCACCTTAGGTAAGATTAATATTGTCATGGGCCTCAATACTTTATTCATGTGTCGGTCAAGTAAACTCAGAAATTACTAGAAAAGTATATATTTTACAAATATGCTAATTTCTACACTTCGTTGCATTAAAAACAAACAGAAATCGAAGCAATAATTTAAATTATGAGGAATGGTTACCTAACACTTTTTATTCGACTTTGAGATACGGAACTACTTCCCATCCATCGTTACCAATTTTACTGGGCGCACGTCTCTGAGTGCGCGCCGTTGCAATATATGCATGCAGGGTACTGACTTTTTTCGAAGGTTCATTTCAAAAGTGCTCACTTTATCGTGAACAGCCTTTAACAAGAGGTACAAAGGAAATATTTGTCGTTCATCAGGAAGCGAGTGCAGCAAGACATTCGCTAACCACACCAGTGTCAAATGTCATGAAGATAGTAACTGTCGGTAGTAGGAGAAAAGGGGAGTCTGAGGCAAGGGCGTGGGTGTTTGGAGCCGTAGTTAGGGGATCGCCATTTTGTGACGTCATCCGATCACCATCTTTTTTCCCTTTTTTCCCTGAAAATCGACTAAATTTCCTTAAAAATGTCCCTTTTTCCTTAAAAATTTCCCTTTTTCCTCATTTGCAAAAAAAGGATCCCAGAATTGACCCATTTTTCGTTCAAAAATGGTAGAAACCCTTCAAATCCAAATTTCGCCCAATTTAAGTAATTTGAGGGGCTTTCCTAGGACAGACAGCAGTAGCCACATTGGTTTTATAGGCATAGGGTATGCAAAATCAATACAAGGGATCCAGGATTGGAGTCGGGCCTAACCATCAGCTATCTTTGTTGTCAGCCATCTTGTTTACCTTATTGGTGCAGATGACCTCTGACCTTGACCCCTGAACCAAAACCTTTGACCTTTGCCGTTGACCCACAAAAATTCACACATTTCCAAAAAATTATATTAAAACATATTATTAAAATTATTTAAAAAGTATTTAAAAATACTTACATTTCCAGAGATCAGTAGTAGCACATACCCATTCCGCCATCTTGGTAGGTGACCACCATATTGATAGACATCACGCATCCTCCATATCAGATGCAGACTACTTCGATCTTGACCCCGTGACCTTTAATGACCTTGAGAAAAACTCTAGATAAATCCATACAAGTCGGCAAGCATAATACGTAACAGACTGCTACCGCCATTTTAAATGCATATTACCTCGCCTTGGCCTCCTGACCTTGAAAACAAAAACTCGAAAAAAATACATAAGTTAGCAAGCATACTACATACATAATACTACCACCATATTAGATCCAGGTAAACTCGATCTTGACCCTATGACCTTGAATTACCTTAAAAACAAAACACTCGAGCAAAATACATAAAAGTCAACAAGCAAATCTAACTACTACTGCCATATTAGACGCAGACCACTTTGACCCCATGACATCAACCCCATAACCTTGAAAACAATAACTCGAGAAAAAATTCATGTCAGCGTGCATAATACATTAGACTACCACCACCACATTCGATGCATATAACCTTAACCATGACCCTGTGACCTTAATTGACTTTGAAAACAAAAACTCGAAAAATATGATACATTCTCCACTCATTCATACGCCAAATACACACATGTAAGCAAACCTACACACACACACACATGGTGTTCACAGTAAAATGAGCACTTTTTAAGGCCGTTGTATAGGTTTCCTTTCGTCCAGTTTTCATCTCCCTGAATTTTTTTTATATAAACATTGAAATATGACTAATAAACAGAGTGCATACATTTCATCGCCCTCAAAATTCAATATCTGAGGCCGCAATTAGATATATTTATTAGTGGTTAATACATGTTGGGAGGGCCTTAAAAAGTGCTCACTTTACCGTGAACAGCCTATACACACACGTACACATACACAGTGCCCGAAATATTCCAATTTGCAGGCGAGACTGATACATTAAAAACTGGTAGTGTGACCAGGAACGCCATTCACATAAATGTTTCCGAGGCGAAATGCATGCATATTTACATACGATACAGCGACACAGGAGGAGGAGGGGTAAATCTGTACAGATTGTCCACGGAGGGATACAAGGGGAATAGTTTAAAAAATCGGATATAAGCTAGAAACGCACCTGCTTCGTTCCATTCTGCCTTGCGAATTTGCTGTGTAAGATTCCGAGTGCCTCTCAGATACTGTCATCTTGAGTCTATCAACAAGTTCATTTGGGTCTTCGGTAAACATGTAGCTGGTGTTCTCGATGTCTTCTACATTCTTCGCACCACTTGTCGAAGGAATCTCTGTGAAATGTGTGGTAACGTCGAGGGAATTATCACTGACTTAACTGTCAACACTATCGTCATAGTATTAATCAATGCTATCTTCATGATTGTCCTCGCTTCCTCCTTCGTCATAAATACCAAGTTTACTTTGCTTTGTAGCAGGAGTTGTACGTCCATCAGTATTTAAAGCTGATGGTAGTTTATTTTGAAGTTCGTAGACTTCACGCGAACGTTCCGCACCAACCATCTCAATAATTCAGTCTTTAGCATTAACTGTCTCGTCATAATCGTCTGCAGAAACAATACCCATCGATGAAGCAGGATGTATTGAAGTCATCACTTGCTAGCTCCCAGTAGACGAACCTTTGCAGTTCTCGATGTGTTCCTTCACTGTATCACCGTGCACAAACTGCATGGGACCAATGTAATGCTTAATAATGCGAAAAGAACTCTTCGTACAGACCACCCTCTCAAGCCGACGGGCATTTTGAACAGAGGCGATATTCAGATAGCCGAATCGACAATGGTGGTAACCAGTTAGCGATGATGCAAGTTACGGCTTCATAATCGTCGAGGCGAAAAGGCAGCTATTCGTATTCGCAATTTATCTTCGCGGTATTGAAGCACTGAAAAAAAAAAAACCAAATACTCGTTCGCCCAAGAAAACACGCAGGTACTTATATAACAATATGTTACTTAAATATGCTTGTAGGCATATGTATACATAAATATAGAAATTTAAATTAATTTCATTTTCCCATATTTATATGTACATAATTATGTATAAGATAAATTGAAAATAATGTTATATTGAAATTTTTATTTACCTATGCATAATATGAATACATTAAATAGAAAATAATTATATATTTACATCTCTATATATCTACTCATAATTATACACCTACACATAATTCTGTATAGAATAAATCGAAAATAATTTTGTATTTACATAATATACCTATACGCTACATAATTATGTGTAAATTAAATTGCAAATAATTTTATATTTACATATTTATATACCTATACATAAATGTGTAAGAAGTTGAAATTAGGCATATATTTGTATATCTTAATACCTATACATAATTATGTACAAATTAAATTAATGATTTAATATTTATATACCTAAACCTATACATAATTATGTATAGTATAAATTGAAATTATTTTATATTCTGATATATATATATATAAATTTAAATTAAATTTATATATATAAATTTAAATTAAATTTATATATATTGCACCGTGCTAGGTGCAAATGTACATGCAACAGTAAACAGTAAGACTAAACTGACTAAATAATAAAACATATGAACCCTTTTCTTTCATTCAGGATTTATTTAGGTACTCTCAAAAATTCTCTTACAGTGATATTGGTTACGTGTGTCACTACTGGATTACAGAGCCCAGTAAATTTTTCAATATGAAAACATTTGATAAAATCTGAGTATAAACGTGCTTCGCGATATAAAGCTCTGGCGTGAGCAAAAATATAAATTAAAAACAAAAAATATGATACAATATAAAAGTTCTCAAAAGGCCAAATTAAGGGGCCTGACTAGAATGTGTTTACAACGATTATTTTGTATTGCCTTTAGTGCAGCAACTTAAATCCTTCACTAAGTTTACCGTGACACGGTATACAGGCACCGTACTTAAATATTATGACTCCGATACAAAAGTAATTCAGCCCAGAATAGGCCGGACGTGATCACCATTCCTATCCAATTTCATTTCCAGTAACACGTCACTAACAATCTCTAAACTTACACCTATACTGAGCGCAAACGCCGAGACGTTAAACAAGAAGCAGGAATTCTGACAAGCTAAGAACTCGCTAAACTTCAATAAAATAATTAAAATCACACCAAAACTGGGTTGTCAAATTGTGACGTCAAATCCAGAAACAGCGTACAGCATCGCCGTAAAAAGAGAACTCGTAAACAATGTGTAATGACAGGCGTGTTAAGGCCTGCTCAAACCACAGTAATACGTTTTGTGCCAAGTAAAAGGCCTCTCGATCATAACACTTGGCCCCAATCATTAAATCGTTTAAAATTGCAATCTATTCTTTACAAAACTGCGGCAGAAAGACACCCTCGAATGGGGCACGAGCAATAAGAACCGCGCTACACTTCCCACACATTTCCTGTTCAAAACCATGAGCGATAATAATTACGTTAATGCCAGGGTAGAATAAAGAAAATTAGCATAACGCTGTATATTAATCACACGTGCGTTCGCACGTACAAAATAACCAAACCACACTACAATTATATTCAGGCTCAAGAGAGTACTTCGCTACTAGAATGCAGTTTAATTTCACCATATATTGGTCGGGTAAAATACGAGCACGGCGTAAAAAGTGTATACCCACGACAACTTACACCGTCCGGAAGGTGGCGGCGGGTAGCCCAGTAAAGCACCTTCGGAACTAAAATGCAATTTAAAATCTTGTTAAATATTCACATTAAAAAAATATATACTCGACGCAGGGGCAGCATATTACACTTGACCGCCAAGGCCCTACGACGTAAAAAAAAATCTACGTACATGTTAAAATACGACAGTGAGCTGACGACAAATACTACTCGCCGACGGGGACAACTTGGGCAAGCAAGGCACTTACAACTGCGATCTACGTGCACCGTAAATATAATACAATCGTGCTCTATCCTGAAGGGACTTACTGAAAAGCTAATCACACATCACATCAAACCAGCTAAAATGCAAAAATATTACGTGAAAAGACACCAACTCCAAAGTTAAGGCCCACTATCATAAGGTGCGTCGTCAACTCACCGCGTACGTTCCACTGCCTCTAATGCTTCCTCTCTGGTCACAAATTATTTTGAATAAATTACCAAAAGAATGACATTACAATTAAGCTGAAGGCAGCCGATGATTACAATGCCCAAGTCTGCTGTCGAGTCACTTCACGCCCATGACTAAATGAAGTAGGCCTCCCAGTAGACAAGCGAAGAGGTCAGGTAAGCTCAAGCCGAAAGCCGGTAGCAGAATGATTAACGATACCCTCGTACAATATCAAGTCATAAGATGTAAAGGGGAGGAGGGTAAGTGGGAGAAGAGGAAGTGACTGGGGAAGGGAGGGGAATCGAGGGCGATCAAGGAGCACGAACGACGGCGCGGCGGCGAACACTGAAACTAATCAGGGGACGCTAATGTAAAAGGGCAAAGTTCAAAGTTACAAAATAGACGGCGCTGGTGAATGATGAATTTTTTTTTTTCAGAGTGCTCCCATACCACGATGATTTGCTAATACGAAGGGTTGCCTTTTGACCTCGATGGTCATGGAGCCATGACTTACATCATCGCTAACTGGTTCCCCCAGTATCGATTCGGCGATTGGGTTATCGCCTATGTTTAAACCCATCGGCTTGAGAGGGCGGTCTGTGCGAAGAGTCCATTTTGCGCGATGGAGCATTACGACATTGATCCCATGCAGTTTGTGCAAGGTGGTACAATGAAGGAACACATCGAGAACTGCAAGGGTTCGTCTACCGGGAGCCCAAAAATTATATCAATACCTCTTGCGACATCGATGGGTACTTTCCACAGACGATTATAACAGGACATTTAATACTAAAGTCGGAATGATTGAGATGGTTGGTGCAGAACGTGCACTTGCAAGACATTCGCCTGAAGTCAACGATCTTCAAAATAAACTACCATCAGCTCTAAATACTGATGAACATACAACTCCTGCTACAAAGCAAAGTTAACGTGATATTTATGATGAAGTAGGAAGTGAAGACGATCATGAAGATAACATTGATGACGACTATGACGACTGTGTTGACAGTGAAGACAATGATGATTCCTTCGACGTTCCCACTTATTTCACCAACGACTTTCCTTCAACAAGTGGCGTGAAGAAGGTAGAAGACACCGAGAACACCAGCTACATGTTTACCGAAGACCCAAATGAACTTGTTGATAGACTCAAGATGACGGTAGCGGAGATGCACTCGGAATCATACACAGCAAATTCGCAAGGCAGAATAGAACGAAGCAGGTGCATTTCTAGCTTATATCAGATTTTTGGAACTATTTACCTTGTATCTCTCCACGGACAATCTGTACAGACATACTCTTACAGACTCTCCTCCTCTTCCCCCTCATTCTCATACTCCTGTCGCTGGGCCGTATGTATGAATGGTGTTCCTGGTCACGCTACCAGTGTTTTAAAATAAGTTATCAGTCTCACCTCCAAATTAGAATATTTCGGTCTCTATGTTTGTGTGTAGGTGTGCGTTGGTATGCATGCGTGTGTGTGTGTTTGGCATATGAGTGAGTGTAGAATGAAGCCTACCATCTTCTTCGAGTTATCATTTTCAAGGTCAGTCAAGGTAATGAGGTCAAGGTTGAGGTAGTCAGCATCTAATATGGCTTGTATATATATTTTATCGAGTGTTTATTTTAAAGGTCATTCAAGGTCACGGGGTCAAAGTTGAGGTAGTCTGCATCTAATATGACAGTAGTAGTCTGTATTGTATTATGCTTGCCGACTTTTATGTATTTTTCTCGGATTTCTGTTTTCAACATCATTCAAGGTCATAGGGTCAAGGTGGAGGTCGTCTGCATCTTATATGGTGGCAGTAGTTAGTAATGTATTATGCTTGCGGTTTTTTATGTATTTTTCTAGAGTGTTTTGTTTTCAAGGTCATGAGGTCAAGATCGAGGTAGTCTGAATCTAATATGGTGGATGGGTGAAGTCTATCAAGATTGTGGTCGCCTACCAAGATGGTAGAATGGGTTTGGGATACTATTGAGTTCTGGAAATTTAAGTATTTTTAAATACTTTTAGTATCGTATTGTTAATACTTTTATAATATGATTTGTTGTTTTTTTTTGTAATTTTTGTGAATTTTTTGTCAATATTTTTAGATTTTTCGCGTCAAAAGTCAAGGTCCTGGGCTTGGTCCAAGGTCAAAGTCAAACGCCATCTGCGCCCAATATGGAGGACAAGATGACTAACAACAAAGATAGCTGATGGTTATGTCTGACTCCGATCCTGGATCCCTTGTATTAATTTGGCATATCCTATGCCTATAAAACCAATATGGCTGCTACAGCTCTGTCGGTTCTAAGGAAGCCTCTCAAATTACTTAAATTGGGCAAAAATTGGATATGAAGGGCTTCTACCATTTTTGAAGGAATAATGGGTCATTTTTGGGAACCTTTTTTTTCAAATGGGAAATAAGGGAAATTTTTTAGGAAAAAGCGAGAGATTTGTGGAAAAAGGGACATTTTAAGGAAAATTGTCAATTTTGAGAGAGAAAAGGGGAAAAATATTGCGTTCGGATGATGTCACAACATGGCGATCCCCTGGTTCTGGCTCCGAAAGCCTACGTCCTTGCCTGAGACTCCCCATTTCCCTACTACTACTGCCCATTTGCAATTGTCTACAAGACCTACCCCATGCGGTGTGGTATATGTAAATCAGCATAGCTTGCAAGGTCACCGTTCGAATGAAGACTAAGATGAGCATGTAAGGTGAACAAGTGTAAACAGACCATCTTACAGGCTTGCCAACGATCAATCTGATAAGATAACCAACCATGCTGACATTTTGCACCACACAGCCTCTGAACCAACCCGAGACAGGCAACGCAAACGAACATACCGTGTGAACAAGCAAGCAGCAACGCATGCACTTTCGTCGGCGAGTGTGGTGGTAGACCGCAGAATGTTACAACTGTAGGCTGTTCACGGTAAAGTGAGCACTTTTGAAAGCCCTCTAATTTGGAATAAAGACCTTTTATTTTAGTCTTGGACGTTTACTTTCCGATGCAGTGGAATATATACACTCTGTTTATTACTTACATAGGAGTATTTATTTAAAAACGTTGTTAGGGGATAAAAAATGTCCGAAAGGGAAAAGTAACTAGGGACTCAAAAGTGCTCACTTTACCGTGAACAACCTATAAGAACATGTACTCCACTACAGATGGAATCAATGGTTAAATACTTATAATCTGTGACCCCGCCAGCATCGGCAAGAGTCGCTACGGTATCAATGCTACTACAGTGATTGCGAACTCTGCTACAATATGAAGATGACCAAATGCTTACCATCTGTAACACTGTCAGCATATCAAGGGTATATGAAGAGCTCGCATTGCCTGGGGGAGCTTCAACCAACTCCTAGAACCCCTATCCAAAGCAACGAGACGGAGACACCACTCAAGCTGCCTGCCGCGAAGAGAGCCCAAGGCGAAGTGAGTGCCGAGTGGCGAATATGAAGAAGGGAGGGTGAACAGATGTATTTATTAACTTAACCCATCTGGGAAAAAACTGATGATGCACAAGGTGGGGTGATAAGGTAGGGGATTGAGGGTGGGGGGGGGGGGGACAAGGAGTGGATACCAAGCTCCACCAAGGTAGAAGTTGAGCGCTGCTGAACAAACGAACGTTAGGCGAACTAGGCGGCGGTGGGCGCGCCATTGTCGCAAAGTTGTACTAGAAACACAATAGGTACTATTGAATTACGCTGAGAAGTTTCTTGTCGCTGCTCCAGTTCCATCTCATATCACCACGCACACCTCAACTTCGTGGTGTATCATGCAGTTGGGAAGCGTGGTATTCCATTAACCAATGCTGTCGTAAGTAGTACATTTGAAACTGTAACACAGAATCTGTGTACATGTGAATGACCATTCACAGGCGTCCACATATTGTTTCCAGAAGTGGGGCTGGGGCAATTCTCGTACTTTCTGTGACTGTATCCATGTGCATTTTAACATTGTTTCTTTCCCTTCCCCTCTCTCATACTGCGCGTTGTATGTTTGTTTGTGCCGTTATTCACGTATGTAACATTTATTTTACGTGGGCTAAGATTTTGAATTTTTAAATAGAATAATAGCTTAAATCGAATAATTGTTGTCAGTTGTGTAAAGAGCTATAAACGATATATATATATATATATATAAAGTATAATGCAAGCAGTCCATAATAAGCTATGAATACTTATTACAAACTGAAACAGTGCCCAACCATTGTTTATCAACTAAGGGGGCGGTGCGACACCTCTACTGGCTGAAAAGTGGAGGCCATCTTACTTGCACCCCCTTACTCGGCACTTATACCATAGGTTTTGAACTCTCGGTGCTCTCGGGGTGATGGAGTGAATGGAAAGATTTGGACGACTCCTAACATCGAGGTCTTGAGAGCCGATGAAGGTGAAGTGAGGAGAGTATGGAGAGGGCACTGGAATGCAAGGACAGGGGAAACGGGAGATCCCCGAGAAAACCGCCGACCAGCGGCATCATCCAGCACGATTCTCGTATGCTAAAATCCAGGGGCGACCATGCCGGGGATTGAACCCGGTTCGCCGTGGTGGGAGGCGAGAGGTCTAACCACTACACCACCACGGCTCCTTCTGAGTGATCGACTTGACCCGTATCACACTGGGATGCCACAGGAGCTCTATGCTGGCAGAGGTGGGGTCTGCCATCCAAGATACCAGCACAAAAATTAACTTTTAACGATAAAAAATAGAACATAAGTTTTTGCTTTTGTACATACACACAGTACATACGGCTTGTTACTTTATACAGTAATTGCAATATTCGTCACACGATGAGTCCCAAATTGCAAGTCGATTTTGTATTTCTAGTAATAAACTTTTCCATGTCATGGTTTTTCATTTCACAAAACCACACTCGGTTACGAAATCCCGGGAACATGTACGGAAATAATTGACGACGGCAGCGCTGCACTAGACCACTTGTCTCGGCAGTCGGAACCGTGCGCAGCTTACAAATTGTGAAGGGCGAAAATATACAAAAATATAAAATTTAGTCCCCACCTCACCCGAAAACATAATTTTAATTATTATACGCACAACATTATTCTATAAACACAACTTCAACAACAACGTGTGTATATATCTAAATAATGGCAACTGGTTGCAATTACTTCTTATGTTTAGTTTTCCTGACGTCATCTCTTAGTTGTTCGCCCCTTTTACACAATTTCGCCCCCTTTCAGCGATTAATGGGAGGGAGAGTCCTCCCCCACCAAGCACGGCCTTGCTATGGCTACGATGCCCGAGTGGCATCGCTGCCAAGTGTGAGATGCACCAATAGGTTCAATGTTGAAGTTTCTAGCAGCGCCGCTGCGGCATTCCACTGTGATACTGAACACAGGTATTAAATGGCTCATGCAGTAAATAAACATTTGTCAGTAAGCAGTAGAAATTTTCTTAATCCATTGGCTCAAACCTAATACTAAACATGGAGTTCGTACTGCGTACTGCAGTTCAAATATTTTGGAAGTATTTGAGTTTAGCAAATCACAGAAAAGCATACATATAAATATGTTTAACCCTACCGCTTACTGTCAAAGTGTATTATCGTGTAGAGTCCTTGAGTGTGAATGGGGCAAGTAGTCGATTCACGGTTACTTCACACTTTTTTGAAGCCCTGCTAAACTTCCACAATATTTCTCCATGCTCCGCCTAATGTAAGTCAAGCTTAACTAAGTCTGGAGTGAGTGAAGAGAGCTAGGCGGCTCTTTTAACATGACGTTTTGAAATAAGTAAGTCTGGAAAGTTACACCAAAGGAACAACGCACCACATTCCTGCGCACTCAATGTAATATTATTTTACACGAGAACTATTTCTTACTATGCGTTACCAACATATCTATTTTCTCACTGTTTTTATTCACATTAATTGTAAAGGCAGCATTAGACATATTAAAATATATAGAGAAAAAGTAAATAAATTTTCTATTAAACAAAAAATTAGGTATTTTGATGAACACATGTATAAAACACTTGTGATACATGACGTACTATTTAGAAAAGTGTGAAGAAACTGATAATAGACTATAAGCAGGCGGCACAGATGAGATAAGGTGTATGATGGATGTATGCTCAGCAGGCCTGCCAACATTCCGGAGATAATGTGGTTCGAGGAGGAGGAGAACGACCTGATCCGCAGCTGCGCGGCGCTGTCGTCAGCACTGGGCCTGCAGAAGAGCTTCAGCACGAGCGACATCTCGCAGCTGCCATCTCCAGAGGAGATGCCGCCGCAGCCCCCTCCTCGCTGTGCTATCTCGGAGCTGGCGCTGACATGCGCGCAGCGCTGCGGCCAATTGCTGGATCACCCGCGCCTTCAGCACGCGTCGCGCTCTTGCTCCACCTGGGTAGCCGTCGGCGATGTCGCCTCCACCTCGCAGCTGCCGTCGCCGCACGGCGGCCAGAGCGCACCGCCACCTGCGCCGCCCCCGCCCGCCTTCACCGCCGCCGACCTCATCCGCTCCGTCAATAAGAAGGTCAGTCTCTCTTTCAGCACTCCGCTTCATTCGGCGTCATGCCTACCCCTACATGCTGTTCACGGTAAAGTAAACACATTTGTAGACCGGGTTACATTTTTTTTAATCCTCTACCCACCTTTTTAATTATACATTGCTATGTAAATGTAAGCAATAAACACAGTGTGTATGTTCTACCGCACTCGGAAGTTAGCATCTAAGGCTAAAAATAAAATATACTGTATTTATGACTATTTTCCAAATATGAGAGAGGGCTATCAAAAGTACTCACTTTACCATTAACAGTCTGTAGACACACACACACACACACACAGAGAGAGAGAGAGAGAGATATATATTATATATATATATATATATATATATATATATATATATATATATATATATATATATATAATATATATCCCCAGGCTCCCATTTGGCAGTGGAATAGTACGTAGTTATAAGTCTTGGTGTTGTATTGCTAGTGCAATGTCTAAACTTAAGAAAATCAGTGTTTTTATACACATTAGAGTATAAAGTGAAATATTAACAACAATTTAGGTTCCGTACAGTTTCACAATTTTACTTGTTTTAACCATTACCATAAATCTTTACCTACCATATTTCACTGGGTGAATCGCCAAGCAACAGTTCATCTGTTTATATATTATTATAAACAAAATGGTAAACTTCTGAGCCAATGTGTTTGTGTGTTCAGTGATAACTTGGACCATAACATAGTAGCGGTATTGACTTTCAAATTTCATCTTTCGAAACACCTAAAAGAAACTGCTGTGTTCACAAGGTTTTTTTTACTTCTCAGCTGGAGTTTTGAGTCAGTATATTAATTAGGATAATTCCATTAATGTCTTTCACCATAAGACAGATTTTGATCAAAGTGCAGAGGGGAATTTCTTAGCATCATCGCACAGGGAAAATGCTTGTGATGGCGTTAGAGGAAGATATGCAATGTAAATTGACTATGGTGACTCTTCTTCAAAGGACTCTCACCCATTACATTCTCACTCCTGAAGATATGTACGTGTAAATTTGTTGCACCAGAAAAATTAACTCTCCAGACCTCGATGTTAAGGGGAATGGTGCATGAAAGCAGTATATTCACCTGATTTTTGATATGTCGTTTTCCAAATGGTTTATCAAAATTTTTGGCTCAACAAGATTTAAATATAATTTTCAAAGTTTTTTTACAGTGTGTTATATATTCACTGCCTTCATTATTCTTGGAGCATTGATGGAAGGAACGAAAGGATTTTTTTTCTTATCTTCAATCCGTGCTCCAAAAATAACGAAAGCAGTGAATTTGCAACAATGTACTAAGGTGTTAAAAATTATTATTTACATCTTGTCGAGCCAAAAATTTAGAAAAATCAGATTTGAAAGAAGTTGTGACAAAAATGATGTAAATATATGGTTTTCATGCATCATTCCCCTTAAGAGCCATCCAAATCTCTTCCTCTAACCAGTAAATAGGGTTTAAAAATGTTACAGGAAGGAGTAAGTTTAGGTAGGTAGCAATTGAATGTAAAGTAAAGCGGTATCTAACCCAAAAATAAAAAAATTGTGCATATCCATACCATCAAATGTAATTTGAAAAACTTAAACATTTACCATAATACTACATTAGTTCTCAATTACCACATAAAACTGTCAAAACTTGACCATACATAAAAGTTTTTGCAATATAAATAGATTTTACATAGCTGGTGAGGACAAGAATAAAGTTAAAAAAAACAAGTGTGTAAACATATAATGAGACAACCCTGCGGTTGCATTATTTTGCATAGTTTTCTGATTTCAGGTTTGATCGAGGATAACTGCAAGCGAATGTCTGGTTCTGCATTCAAGCGGCTTCTGCATTTTGTTTTGGTAGCCATATAGGCAGAGAATCCTACCTCACACAAATATGTAGTCGAAAAAGGCAGTAAAACTAATTTTGTTGTCTCAGATTTTGAATTCATCTTGTAAATGTAGCTAAAAGTCTGGTAGACTTTGATTTTGAAAAGTGATTTTTAGTTCGCTGCAAGATATTGACTCTATGAGGACCTCATATTCCGCTGAATTAAAGCTGGGTGGCCTTTATTCACTCTGAACACATTCTGTACCCATCCAAAGTCATCAGTCACTTTCTCTTGAGCTGTTAGAAAATAATATTCAAACTAATCTTTCACTGCCCTGAGATATGTGTGAATATTGTTCTGCATTTTTTCTTGAACCTTGATGTTATTTTCATCCAAGAGCTTTTAGTAAGGCGGGAAGCAATCAGTTTCTTCGTTTACCACCCACTCCAACCAATACATAATTTTCCTTTTGAAAGAAGACACTTTGGCGTTTGTATCAAAAACTGTGGTAGATTTCCCTTGCAATGATATACTAGATTCATTCATATTGTTAAAAATGTTAGCCAAATACGCCAGTTTGCACACCCTAGTCTTCATCATTTAAAGCTGTCGCCAGTAGAGCGTTATATTCCATCAAAAATGCTGCTACATCTGCATGCAGTTCCATCAAACGTGTCAGCCCTTTTCCTCTAGATAATCACCTAACTTCAGTGTTCAGCAGGAGGGACTGATGGTGGCTTCCCATATCTTCACATATGACTTTGAAGATCCTGCTTTTAAGTGGTTGGGATTTTATATAGTTCATTATTTTTATGGCATCATTCAAGACTACCATAAGCTCAGAATGCATTTTTCTTGACGCTAGTGCGTGTCTGTGAAGAACGCAATGACTGCTGCTACAGTTCTTTGTGTTAGCTTTAATTTTGGCAATGACCCCAACATTGTGACCCCTCATTGCCTTTGCCCCATCAGTGCATATATCTGTACAGTTTTCCCATGGTATTATTTGACAAGAAGAATTAATCCAAAATATTAAATATTTCACTCCCTGATGTGTTGGTTGGTAGTGGTCAGCAAAGAAGAAGGTCCTCCTGATAGCTTTGTAAGTAAACATAACGAACAAATACGATTAAAACTGCCAACCCTGCGACGTCAGTCGATTCATACATTTGAAAGTGCGAATTTGATACACTTTATGCGACTTATATTGTCTCTTTCACATCACCAGCCATGTCACTGATTCATCTAGCTACAGTGTTATTGGACAAAGGAATGTTGGAAACTAACTGAACGGCTTTTTCATCAAACATACACTTGACAATATTGATTGTACAAGGTTTAATAAGAGTCTCTACAATGGTATGAACTTCACCCGATCGAGTTACACTGTAACTTATTAGGTAGGATACTTCCAGTACTTTTTCATTATTTGTTTTAGCATGTTTTGTCATTGTTTTCTGTAAAGCCAAAAATTTGTTGCACTTCCTCTTGAAAAAGTCAGACTGTTTATCTTTCAACTCGATGGTTTCCCTCGAAATGACGCCGCAGTTTAGCAGGAAACTTGGAACTGTCGGTCATCACATTTCCGCAAATCACACAGAGAGGCCGACCATAATTTATTTCTGCGAATCCCATGTTCAAGTAACTTTCTTTGTCTTTCCTCTGCTGTCCCGCTTCTGTTACGTTTTGCACACTATGATTGAGATGGTGCCGCAGATTCAAAAATGGTTTCCAAAAGCTCTTTTGATAAACACTGGAGTGCATTGCTTGGTTATCGTTTTTTGTCATCGGCTCATCTGGCGAAGTAATGGACGGAGTGCTGGTTTGCCCTCGTATTCAAATGTAACCTCCTTTTTCTTCAAAGTGTCTGTTTGATGCCAGCGATCCATGCCTAAAACAAAAGAAAATTACACTGCAATAGAGAATAACAGATTATCTTTCATAACCCATGATTAGATTAAGGCGGCAGTCTGCTCAGGCCTCCAAATTGTACACAGAGCTTCAGCTTGTAACTTTTCTTTTCAAAAACCAATCAATGTTTTCGGCTGCTGTCTGTTTACGAAAAGCATTTAAGAGACATCTGCTCTCTGAAGTGTGTTTTTGTCACGGTTTCAACGGCTAAAACTCGTGTTTTTGTGATCCACCCACGCAGATGGCCACCTTAAACGAATTCAGGAATAACTGCCTTTTTTTCATTTCAAAGTTAGCCTTTTTCATTCAAAAATATTTTCTTCTCTTTGAAATTGACAGTTGGCACCACCTCGCTCTGTTAAACATTATAAATTTTTGACTATGATTAACTCACCAGCATGTTACAGTTTACAACTTTACACCATCAGAAAATAATTGATGTCAATAACTAAAAACATTGCCTAGTTGAAAACCAATAAAAACACATATGTGAGTCAATCCACAACATGCAACACAATTAAACAGTCCCAAGACGTCCAATGACGCCACATCGATTGACAACTGCAATGCACAGTTCCCAGAAATCACCTGGACATAAGTTCCAGGAAAATGGCAGGCCGGCCCCACTCGCAGCATTGTTTTCTGTTTGTCTTGCTCTCATGTTACATTGCTACACTGCTACAGTAATTTTGAAGATTGTGGCAGTAGACTGACTAAGCATTGCAGTCAGCTAAAGGGAGCAAAATTTGAACTAAGAAAATTTGGTTCATAATGTCATTTCTAGTTTTCTTTTTTTCATTTTATTGTATGTTTCTTAATATTTTGTTTCATTCTATGTTTATGTAATTTTTTTTTCCCCCTTAGCGAGGTTGAGAACTGCTGATTTAAGATGTAGCATGCTGACAGATTGTGGGTACCACTTACAGACATATTGAGGAAGTTCAGTACATCTGAACTATCTACAGTAACTGGATGTTCACACAGCATCTCTGCATCATTATGTGAAGAAATTTTAATGTTGTTAAATAAACATAGCAAATAAGGTACAGTTTATTTCATTATTAACATCCACCAGCAAATATTTTTTGGTAATTGAAATATGCTGTAAACTGACTTTGCTATAGGTACTTAAAATTTATTCCTCCACAAATGTGAAAGGTCCAAATAATTATATTTTTTTGTGACCTATGTCATTTTTAAGTAATTTCCTTCAAAATAATTTTAAGACATACATAATTAGACATAGTTTAATTGTTGTAAATACAGAATGAGTATAAAAGATTACCCAAACTTTGAAGGTCTATAATGTTGAAACCTAACAACCTACAATCTTCGTTGACTAATCAAATGAACCGTGGAAGCGTGAAGGTTGTTTACTATATCTTCATAAATGTTCAGTGTGAAAACCATGAGCGGACCGAACGACATCTACGCAATAATCAAACTCGTTCCACACTCTTGTCAGTATGTCTGGTGTTAGTTTGGATAGCGTCCGTAATTCTCATTTTGAGGTTATCAGTATCAGCCTGCAATGGTGGATGAAACAATTGATCCTTTATGTACCCCCATAGAAAAAGGACGCACGAGGTAAGATCCAGGCTTATTGGGGACCAGTGATGAAGAGCCTGGTTACCAGCTGCTCCACCACCCATCCAGCGTTGCAGCAACATCTCGTTCAAGTATCCACGAACAGCTAGGTGCCAATGGGGTGGTGCACCATCCTGCTGGAAAATTAAGTCCCCCTCCATCTCTTCTGAGGAAACAACCACTTTGCAAGTATGTCCATATAAGGAATTCCAGTAACAGTGGGCTCGTGAAAAAAGAAAGGGCCGAAAACCATGTCTTTGGATACAGCGCAAAACACATTCACTTTGGGGAACGCGATGTTCCTACTGATGCATACTGCTGCTACCTTGGATGGTAGGAGGAATGAACATTGACTACCCTCTCAGAGCCTAGATGGACCCACCACGGCAAATAATACTGGCTTTAATAGACCGGTGAGGCAGGAAGGGGTTGTGAACCGTATTGGGATGTTTGTGGGTAGGTTTTATTTTGGGCTTGAGAGGAATCAAACCCCAGAGTGAGGCAAATGGAAGTATCTGCCCGCCCTGGGAGCTCTGTTCTCCTCACTGTAAGGGTCGCCAATATGCGGGATGCCAATGGTCACGGAAGGATGAAGGAGGGTTGATGATTAATTGATTGTGGAAGTGGGGGCATACATTCTGGTAGGGGAAATCTTTATAGAATGAGTGGGATGTCGTTGAGGGACAAAGTTGGGAGCAAGGGGTGCTATTCGGGGTTTGACATCTGACAGAGATGGGAGTTGAACCCGTACAACCTTGCCAGACGCTAGCTTGACTGTACAAAACCTCAAGAGCTCAATACCTTCTGGGTGTGAAACCTAGATCAATCTGCCCAACTTGAGTTTGTTAGTGCTAGTCGTCATGGGAAGCTGCCTAGATGGGGTGTCCCTGGGAGTAGTATTAGCTAGCTGGGATAATTGCTTAACTTGGTCCTCGTAATTATTACTAGTAGGATACTCGGGCCAGTGAGCACCTAGAAGATGATCGAATGGGATGGTGATCTCTAGCGGTATTAAGGGGGAGATAGGCCATGGAACAAGTTTGTGGCACGGTGGGCGGGGTTTGTCCTCGGACGTCGAACTTACCGAAGTCCCTGTACTGTCGACTCTTGTTAACGTGTGACGTTCGTTACGTCGCTGCCTGCTCTT
The DNA here is from genome assembly GCA_029891345.1 of Dryococelus australis. NCBI lineage: Eukaryota > Metazoa > Arthropoda > Insecta > Phasmatodea > Phasmatidae > Dryococelus > Dryococelus australis. The sequence continues at coordinate 168,969,551 of CM056993.1, forward strand.
AATTTCCCCCCTTCTATTGAACAACTAGTACACTGAGGTTACACAATACACACAATATCAAGTTACGAGGAACATGGCGTAACTACCTACGAAATGAGGGTACACAATAAATTTAATCTGACGTAATGTTTATTACGTAGTTCACCGTGGAGAGTCCCGGCTATTCTAAAAAAGACAAATTGGAAAATGAAATTAATCTACCTGGTTAAACATTCTAAAATTAATGAGGGTCACATGGATGTTATAAAAATCAGGCAAAGGTGGGCCTGGAGAAATGAAAGGAAATTTCCTCTACTCAGAATCTATAGCAAAACAATTTTACAGCACCTAGAAAATATATAGCAACGCAATCTTTACAGCATGCTCTCTACTGGAAGTTACTCATGAAGGTACTCTATGATGCATCGGCTCGTTACCTCTGTGTCACGGGAAGTTGACTGTGATAAGGGATACCGGGGTCAACATGAGTTTTACCTGACGATGGAGTAGTCTTCTCTCAAGCTGGTGATGTAAGCTGATTTTCAGAGGAGTGCGCCGTGTTGCAGGTCGCGGAGAGGAGGGAGTCCTTGCAGACTGAAGAGAGCCTTACTCAAGCTGAGGAGAGTTTTTGAGCAGACTCAAGGGTCCTTGGTCAGACTAGATAGGAAAGTCTTAAGCAGACCAAGGTACGAGAGTCTTAAGCAGACTAAGGTAGATGATAGTCTTAAGCAGACTAATGTAGATGAGAGTCTTTTCAGGCTGAGGAGGGGAAGTCTTTGTAAACTAGGGAAGGTTCGCGTCCTCTTCGGCCACGAGCCCGGCGTATCTGCTGGTGCTGGATGTTAGACATCTATTTATACTGATTTTTCTCATATAAGCAGTTCTTCAGGGTGCGGGGGGAAGCGTAGCCTCCAACACGGCGGTGCAGGAGCGCTGCTCATTTCTTATCGCCCTCCGTGGAGGCGATGACAAATTAAAATCCCTGTTCCTGAGGCGACCCGTTCGTGATGTCACAAAGCCACGGGGGTGCTGCCATCTCTCGAGGTCGGAGGAACTTCTTCCATGGCTAAGCGACGCGTAGTAGAATCTCAACTAATATTTATTTTATTCGTGGGGGCATAAGTTTGGATGGGCAAAGTAGATTGTAATTACACACATAATTTACAATGATGTAATCGGCTACCCAGGCACATGGGCTTTCCTAGCTCGATACATTTAATTTACTTTGCTGCTTATATATTTCACCCCTGAGGGCACGTGGCTCGTAGGTGCGGCGAAGTCGTCCATAGTGTGCACATCTGCACAACGCAGCATGATGGCATGCATCAATCGGCCAACCCCTTGAGCAACGTAGACCCATCTGTGGTTTCTACTATGGTGCTTCAAATCTGGAAGGTGGTTGCCTCAATCGTAGGTCCTCTATTGGTCTTCTGGGCGAGCACCTCTTCTATGCACACACTGCCTTGAGTGGGTTGCGCTTCTGGGCAAGCACCTGCTCTGTGCTTTGCTGCCCTTGAATGAGTTGTGGGCACCCGTATATAGGTTGCGCGGCATCTGGTTACTATTTCTGCAGTGGGCGAACAGCCTTTCCTTTTCTTCCCATCTTCGCTCTTTCTCCCTCTTCCTTGGTAGCTATCGGGTGTCAGGCCGGCCGCATATTGGGAAGTAGTTGCATAGTTCTACGTAATGCAGCGTAGTGCAGGAAAATGCAAACAGTAGGTGTAGGTTGGAAGTCGCACAATGGCGTGCAGCACAGGTTCATGTCTGCATAGGTATGCGCACTATAGGCACTGTATATAGTTTCCTGCATGCAGTCTGTGTTTGGAAGCCTGTGAGTGTGCAGTGTTTACTACCCAAGTAGTGGAAAATAAGTTGTTTGGACGTTTATTTTGGAGTGGCCAGCATGTTAGAGGAACTTATAGAAGCTGTGAGGCCCCATAGGATTCTACGCGTCACACCCAGATTATTTGAAGAGCAAAGCAAAGGATGAAATATGGGATAACATTGCAAGAGAAACTGGATTGAAGGATAGTGAGTAAATGCTGTTGATTACCACTTTATTCGATTAGTGCTCTATACACACATTGCTGTTATAGTGTATTCCTGACTGTACAGCACCAGCACCAGAACCTGCAACTTTTTTTAATAGCTATGCATACAGCTAATGGCTATGGTGTTTTTTCAAAGGTTCATTAGTCTGTTCCAGTCGGGAATGGACTATAGTTCATTATTCTCATACAATGTTTATTATGTTGTTGACATCAGGAGAGCACAATAAATAAACACTGTTAATTTGAGTATGAAATAATTAATGGTGAAATATACAAATAAACAAATATGATTTGTAATACACAAATGTGTATCAATATTTGCAGTGCAAAACACTTTCACGTTGCCAAGGGACAGCTCCTGAAGTATTGAAGTAGCAGGTAAAGTTCTCTCACGTGGAAAGCGTTTGTAGTGGGTCTCACAGTTTGTGATGATAAGGGCAACTGTTGATCTGCAGGCATCTCTTCTGTGTTATCATCACGTGCCTCACAAGACATGGTATGAGCTCGTGAATAGTTATGCAAAACACAACCGCCTTAACAATACAATCTATGGTCTCAAGCTTTATCTCAAATGGTTTCCTAAAAACTCGGAATTTTGAAGCCATAATTCCGAAAGCACATTCTACTGTTTGGCACGCCCTAGAAAGTCTATAATTAAATACCTTATTGTTCATATTACTAGTAACTCTACATCTTGGGTAAGGTCGCGTTAGATTCTCCATCAAGGGAAAGGCTTTGTCACCAACAAATATGTAATGTAGTAAATAAGTAAATCCAGAACATTCTGCAGGTGGTGGAATGGGCAAAGTCTTGCAATGTAGTGCATCTCCTAAAACACTGCTACGTAAAATAGTGCTGTCATTTAAGCGACCATACGACCCCACATCTATAGAAGTGAATTTATAGTTCACATCAACAGTAGCCATTAAAACTGTGAAAAAAGTGCCTTTGTAATTAAACACAGAATCTGCGTTCGGCACGTTTTTCATGATTATGTGTCTGTTGTCCACAGACTCAATACAGTGCAGAAAGTGCCATTTTTGCTTGAACTCCTGCGCAGCTCTCTCTGTGAACTGTTGGTTGAGGTAAACAAATTGGTTGCATACAATTCCATACCGCAGCTGATACTTGATTCACCATTTTTGATACCGTCTGATCTCCCATTCTGTAACTGTAAGCAAGACTCCTGTAGGAGTCCCCAGTAGCAAGGTACCTGAAAAAGTGCAACAATACATGTAGAATACTTCCATGTGAATACAAACAAAATTAAATATGTCGGAGGAGGTAGGATGGAAGTTATTTTCTAATTGGAAAAGAAACCCTTTTCCTGAAAGCGTGAACATTATCATAAGAACTGAATACCTACAATTCCCAGTATGTGGGACTAATGTTCACGAATACCTATACACTAAGTCACACAGTGCCGTGAATCAATTAAACGAAAATCTTTCCATCCTGTCACTCTCGGGTCAAATTTATTGTGTTCAGCCATGTCTACAATTGGACTTGTCAACGAGCATGATGAGGACATGTCCTAATCCAATCGAAAAGTAATGTATATTCAACAAACCTTTGAGAAATACCCCCAGAGAGCACGTTAAACACACCAATTGGCATATATTGTTTGTACACATTTTTCAGTTAAGATATGCAAAGATGAAAGGAATTTTCAATGCAAAACCATTTATGTAACATTCTGTGCATATTATAAACTAATTTGAAAGGTTTTCTTTGTAATACAGTTTAGACATAGGACATTTGTACGTACTTGCGGGCGTGGACCATAACGCGCCTATGTCACGTGCACCAGTCACCATTTAAATGTCCTGGAGCATGTCGGTGGACAAGGCCTATTGTAGACACGACTTTATAAAATACAAACAGAATAATTTTTGTATTTGCGGGGAAAACTGAGGCAGTGTCATCGGGATGCTTTACGAAGGCAAAAGAAACTGCAACCTAAAAGTGGCTCTGGTCACATTGACATCAAACCATGGAAGTACCAAACACACATGGAATTTTTATTGCCGTACATGGCAAAATGACCGACGTCATCAAACGTCATCCACAGCCAGGACGATAACATGGATGAAGATTTGGAAGATAGTATTGTACAAACTCAAGAGGACACAAACCTTGAACAAAATGCGGCAGAGAATGTGCCCACAGTAACTCCTGCACATACAGGTGTTGCCAATGCAAATAAACAATGTCATTTGTTAGAAGATATGAACATGGAAAAGAAACGGTTATCAGAGGGTCCCTACACGAAAAATTTTAATGTCCCTACATTAATGCAGGAAGCTATGGAAAAACATAATGAGTGAATACATGAAAGAAGGCAACATAGGCAAGAAGTTTATGACAGTATAACTAAAAAGAAAGATGGGTTTATCAGTTTTTCCTACCTATGTATAATTCAACTTCCAAACTGCCGCAACAATCACAATTTGTTATCAGGAGAAAGCTTTTTGAGGCTGTATCTGCAGAAGAAGAAGCACAATTTTACGCATCTCTTCCCACCATATCGACAACAAGTGTACCAGGAACTTCTTCTAGTTCTCCCCCAAGTGTATGCAATATGTAGAGTGAAAACGTGTGGCAATATGACTTTGCTGTGGGATGTGAAACTGACATTCATAATATCCCTTTTTCTGGTCATGCAGTACAGTAAGAACCCTGTCCAGGCTGTTTTAAGTTTTCTTGTATACACTTATGGACTTAGCAAACATAGGCTAATTACAACAATATCACTTCAACCTTTAAAATATATAAAATTCATTTCATTCTATATTAATGTTTGTTTATTACTAGTCACACCATTGCATTAAGTCAGTCAAAATGTGTACTACATAGGTTCTTACTGCATTATGTAATTTTACATACACATTTCTCTTAATTTAATTACATACTATTTTATTTTACTATATGGTCTTACCTTAAGAAAATGGCTAGTTTTTCTCTGGTCCCAATTGGTTTTTGTGCGTTGCAGCCCTCCAAACTGATCTCTTCTTCACTCATACTATGCACTTCCTCGAATTGGTTTCTAGTAAGACGACAGTAGTTTCTAAATCTCGAATCAGATAATTCATTTGTTAAGACAAACTCTCCATGTGTACCTCTCTTTTCCATATATTCACTACACCAAAATCCTTTTCTTCTTCTGCGATTATCATACAGTAACTTTACTGATTGCATTTTGAAATCTGAATCTTATTCCGAACTCAAATCTAAGAGCAATTGTACATTCTTCATGGCTACCACATCTATACTGACTGCGAATACTGCGCTTCAGTGTGCATACTTGCTCGTGTGGAGCAGGCCTGAACTATGCTGCACTGTGTCACACGAAGCACATTCTGCGCCCCGATATTCACTTGGCCTCAGTGCGTGTAGTCATCTGCTTCTCAGCGCAGTGCAGTCTTCCTGTCACGTTTGCTTCGCTTGCTTACTAAGGGAGGAAGAGTTTGGAAGGGAGGTTGGGGAACAAACCGTTTATTTCGAACCTAGGCCTTCCTAGTTCGAGAGCAGAATCACACTAGAGTGACGAGAGAAAATAAATTATACATTAAGTGTACAATTGTGGTTTGCACCAAAATTATTTTTATGTTAATATATACTTTTTCTGTTCTTAAAGAATATAAATTTGGAGCTTAATGGTAGCAAGTTTACATGCAGGGTTGGTATGCTGTGGCCCCTGCGGAACGAAGTTAATTTGGCTGATACTCTAATCAGCATGGTCACACAGTATCCGAAAGGCATGCGGTGACAAATATAATTTTTTATACATCCTACTCTCCGAGGTTCTCTCCTACAAGCTACTAGGCATGGAATAAAAGATCCTTCAAGACCTATAGAACAAGAGAATTTAAACATTCAAGTATCAAAAAAAAATTTTTCCTTGAAGTCTTGATTAGGTTTAGTTTCGCACAATTTGTGCGTAAAGCAAATTTACCATTTGTTGCAGCAATTTTGCTGGACTGGAACACTAGTTACAATTCTTATACGCTAGGTTATTTACAAGAATGGCATTAACAGGATTATCAAGTGAGGTTAACATAGATTGCACTTACAGTAACTTGATACTCTTCCATGTTAGAGAAGATTTCCCCTATATAACTGTATTTGAAATCATTATTTACAGTTTCTGCTTGAGTTCACGACTCTTAAGCAGCATTGTACCATGTTGAGGCGCACGTAAATTTACTAATTTGCGCTGGGGCAGAGGGTTCATGAACTAGGTTGACGTGGGCCTCCGTTTGAGTTACATGAAGATGAGCTCAGGCATGTGAGCGTAGTGAGATTGTGGAATACTGTTGGCATTACGCCTCAATTATAATCGCAACTCAATAAGGGGGTTTCACACAAGCATGAAAGCAATTGGTACATGCGCATCGGGGTGAGAATGTTTTCTCAAAATACATTTAATTCTTACTTAGCTAACACAGGTACCCTGAAATCCGTATTGTACGTGAAAGTTTATAGTTTACGATTACAATTCTAACCTATAATTTACACAAGAAAAATTATCTATTTTTCCCTTCTGTGATTATAAGCAAGATGACAAAAAAAGAAAAACAAATTCTTACGGCTAAACACTCTATAAAAGTGTGCATCAATAAGGAGGTTATAAACGCCTTGTATTTACTGGTGTTAATTACACTTCTTGATTCTGTCCTCCTACTGAGGTTACATTTGGTGTAATTACTCTTACTTTTCTACTTATTTACGGGAGGTGTGAGTTGACTCTATATACAAGTTTGGTTTATGCGCAATTATTTACATTTTATCCATGGGAACAGCCTGCCTGACGCTGGGAGACAAGATTTGCTGTCTCGTGGTTTCCGGTGTACGAGATCTCTAGCTCACACTGAGTAGAGAGGTTATGCTGGCCGTACTGACGGCGGTGCATACACGTAATTCATAAAGTACATCTTGGGATTGCGCATCATTCTCCAGTTACAAGTCTGTAACCTAAGATAAGGGATATGCTATAAGTAAACATGTCAACTCACTTTATACTCTACAATTACACATGGGTTTCCTTCTAAGGAAAGGTAATTAGACCTACTTACTGTGTAATTAAACATATAAAACTCCTAGCCTTAAGTAGTTTTACGGGGTATGCAAAACTGTTACGTGCGAGGTTTTCTCAATAGTGAAAGGAAATTTTATGTTAAATATGATAACAGGAATTACACAAATTTGGGAGGTTCTGACTTCTGTACCAAGATACATTAGAAATTCAGTTTTAGAAGTTAAGGGTTATTAACATATTTCGTTAACTGACAAGTTTACACTCGGGAATTTAATAATTTTTAGAATTTCCTGGGTGGCGGGTTACAGCGTACTCACAGTGAGTTCTCGCCTCATGCTCTTACCCAAATTTACATGGTTACTTAAATCAATGTCACCCAGTCATGTTGTGAGGAATGGAGAGGGTTTCAACAAGGTTATGTTTACGAACCCGCTGATGGGCTTAGATTTCGCGCTCACACTTCCTGACTGTGCTCATGGAATTCAGTGGCTCTACTTAAACTAAACGCGTCATTCTGAAATTCAAAATAGCAACAACAGTTATTAATTTTCAAGTTATAATGCTTACGTTATGTGAGCACTAAGGGGATTTTCGGGAGAAAAACAAATCATTAATATTCTAGTTTGCTTAAGGGGTCTGAAGCTACTTTAAATTTCCTCCAGTAAAAAAACTTTTTGGCTAGCAAGCTAGGGATCAAATACCAAATTTTGTACAATTTCACATTTTCTTTTCTTTGCTTTACTGTGTCCGTTGATAAGGAGGTTGGCTATGTTACTTGGACACTTGATTATTGTGTGGGACCTCGGTTCATTACAATGTGTTTCATGAATTCTCTACCTTGAAAACGAAAAGATTAAAGTTACAAAATTTTCATAATAACAGAAGTTGAACTTCTGGATATGGAGCAGGCACTTTCGTTGCACTTCATACTCCTAACAGGCTAGGATTTTGTAGGTGAATAGTTGTCACCTAGCCGTCCCTACTATGAGCTATCACAGGCTCGTATTGTCTTTGGGATTTGGTCTTCTCTAATGCGATCACTTCCCTGATTAAATATAGCTAAGGGTGGCGTCATTTGGTGAGGCATGAGATGAACGATAACCCAAATTACTTAACTGATGATATGGGCGCCGGCGGTGCTTGCCAATCACCACACTGTTGAGACTCAGCGTTCTCAGGGATGCTGTGGGTTCTGTGTCCATCTCACCCGAGCGTACTTACGATACACGTTTGCAATACTAATCTTCAATACTAAACACTTTTAACACTTGAAAAACACAGGGGACAAGGACACTAACACTACAAAATAAAAGAATGAGACACTGTGAGACTTGTTTTATTTATACAGTGCGTACAAACCACGTGCCATGAAATTTAATGATACAACTCGGTCGTGTCTAGCTAACTCCTCTTGGGTGCTCCCCAGCCCGCAATTACTCTAGCGCATGCCTAGATGAATGATCTCACCGTGGTGTATGAAAACACAAACTTCCCAAGGCACTTGGCATCACTAGCGTAAACTTGTCGGGGCTCGCCCTCCAGTACGTGGGTAGTGTGGTAATGGCCTATACACATAGCTGGCTACGACGGAAGTAGTATCACCATACACAAATACAAAATTACATAAATACCCTTAGAAGATGATGGGGCACGAGATGAGTATTCACAATAAACACGCACATGCGTGAAAACAAGTTTAGATGGCGCTGATGCAGCTGGATAAAGTTTGTAATGAACCACGTGGTGTAAGTGGAATTGCAATATTTCTTAATGGAAACGGCAAATTAAATTCTGACAAATTGTTATTCTTGTTGAGAAAATTATCCTCTTTATGAGTGAAGCAGTTACATGCTTGTAGCAGGCCTGATGGCGCCAAAACAAACATAGAAGTGACCGCATGGTCAAACTCAAAAGCATCAATTTACGTGAAAATTACACGGAACCCTGAATGACAATACATAGAACCCTGAAATAAATTATTGCACACATGATACACAACTAAGCTCTCGAAGCGCAAGGATGGCGCGGATATAGACTTGGCGGTGGGTAATCATGTGGTTGTACATGATATGGCCTTAAAATACTCAAACATGAAAAATACCCTAACATTAAAAATACCCTTAAATACATACATGAAAGCAAAGCCCTTGAAATTGCAAGCAGCAATAATACAGAAATTACGATGGAATGCCTTTAGCAGAAGCGGATGGTGCCTGATTCACATTACGCGGGTTGCACGACCTCTCTTACATCTTTCTCCTCCTTCTCCTTGATTAAGTTGAAAAATGCCACAAGGGCGAAATAAATTAGTTAAGTGGAAGCACAATGCTGGGGAAATGTTTGGCAAAACGTATGCAAGCAAAGGTTAACTGGCACACGAAAGTGCTATTAAAATCGACATCAGTGCTCAAAAGTTGTAGTGCAAATCGTAAGGTGAACCAACATAACGTCCACACGTTATGTTGGTTCACCTTACGATTTGTAGTGAGGAATGGCAACTTGCTGCACTGCGCAGATGCACACTATACGGATGACTTCGCCCCATCTACAAGCTACACGTGCTAAGGGGTGAAGTAAATAAGATACAAATCGAATTTAATATGGGTCAGGAGCATCCATATGAAACCACCGAACACGAGTGAGCTTCCCCCAAAGTGAATGTGTTTTGCGCTGTACCCAAAGACACAGTTTTTGGCCCTTTCTGTTTTCACTAGCCCACTGTTACTGGAATCCCTTATTTTGTCATTCTTACAGAGTGGTTGTTTTCTCAGTTAGAAGAGGCGGCAGGGGACTTCCTTTTTCCAGCCTCTCATGGTGGTTACATTGAACATTTATGAAGATATGCTAAACAAACTTCACGGTTCCATTGTTCATTTGATTGGTTAACGAAGATTGTAGGTTGTTAGATTTCGACATTATAGACCTTCAAAGTTGGGGTATTGTTTTATACTCGACCTGTATAATTGAATTTTTTTATGAGATTTACTTCTAAGCCACTTGAATCTCAGTTTTGTCTGATTTTGTCCTGTTTTTTTTTTGTCCAATTTTGACTGAAGTTATATACCATAGAGTACATTACCATGTGTACATTTAAGATTTTTATATAACTGCCCACCAAAGATATTTAGCTCCAAATTTAGCAAAAATCTTAAAAACTAGATTTTCATAACACTGTAGAAAACTATAAATTTCAAATTTCAAATAATATTCATATCACGTACTGGTACATAGGTACTTACAAAAAATGTTTTAAGTCTGAAATTAACTGCTTTCATTTTGGAAAAATATTATGAAAATGTAAATTTTAGCAATTCTGATGCACAACTTTGATCTTCATAATTTTTACGAAAAAATAATTTTAGAAATAATGTCTGTAATAGGATTGTAACTTATAATGTGCTTAACACCAAAGTTTTTATTCCCATTGTGCTGCAATTTAAGACAGCTGAGTTCTGGCATTTTCTAACGCTTACAAACGTATTAAAGTTTCACACAAAATTGCCACCATGATCAAATCAGTAACAGTAAAAATTAAATAATAGTGGTTTTAACTGCCAACACATTATACTAACGATGTACAAAATATCATTTTTTAATTGTTAAACAACCAGTGCTGAACCACTTGGTATGGATTGACCCGAGTGTCCATAAAGTCATGACAGGGTTTCCAATTCTACAGCGTCCATACAAAACAACATAAAGCCACTGGGCATACGTCACATTGAGGAGTACTGCATCACAAAGTATGTGAGGTGCATGGTTTACACACGTGACAGGAGATCATGCCATTCAAGCAGGCAAGATGTGGACAGTGGTTCAATGTATCCTTTGGCTTGTGAAATTTGAATCTCCGATGCATGTTGTTTTATGAATACAGTATTAGATTTTTCACTGAAGAGCTACATGTAAAAACAACATTCTCTGATGGGATTGCCAGCTTAAGAAAACTGGAATCAAGATGGTGCTCCTCCACACTAACAGTTAACTGTGTTTGTGTTTTTCCACTGTATTTAACTTTTCCACTGTATTTAACTTTTCCACAGTGGTGGATAGGTAGGGGTTGATAGTTGCCTTAGTCTCAATAGTCATGGGACCTCGTGCCACTACCTATACATTTTCTCTTGGGACTACATTAAACAATGTATGTACAGTAATAGAGTAAATGACAGTGCACACTGTAAAGAAAAAATCAGAGAAGCTGTTCAGTTTGTTACACCCAATGTTTCATTGTGTATGGCAAGAACTAGAGTAAAGGATGTATGTAGGGCCATCTGACATGTCATTAGGATGTCTACTGTTATGTTAATACAGACTTTTGGAACATCACCATGACTTTTCGGACATATTGTACATGAAATGCAAATATGATTCAAACATGTACACACTATATATGTTTTTTTTTCACATATTTGGAGCAACCAAACAACAAAGCAGGCAGATGTATATGTAAATATTTTATAATGTTTTTCAAGCATTGATTCTGTAAAAAAGCTGTTTTTCATTACTGAAGTGTAAAATGCAAATATGTGGCCATGCTTCTCTGCAGGCGATAGTGGGGTGCAGTTAGATTATGACGCTGTGTCAGGTGGTCAGCTGAGGAGTTGGGTTAGGTTTGAGGAACGGTGAATATTAAATGTTTAATATGGAAGTTTTGGATTTGGTTATCCGGGGTAGAACATCATCGTCAAACTCTGAGAGTGAAACTGGGGTAAGGTTGTCTGCAAAAGTTTTATCAATATTTTACAACATTTTACTTCGTGCCAAAATGCATGCATCTAGCAGTCTGTTCTACTACTGTGTTCTGCTCCTGGAGCCTAGGCATGCCTAAAATCTCATCCTCTTTGATTTCTGGTGTTATTATCGCGCTTGTTATTGTTTCCAAATCCCTCACTTTGACAGTAACTGTAGCTTGGCCCAACGCTCCACTACTTACTTGACCAATAGCGAGTTTTATTACATGACTCGTGCGGGTTACCTCCTTAGAATTGACAAAGCGGAGTTGTACAAAATTATGCGATGCTGCTGTATCAATAAGTGCATGGCAAGGCTGCCCATTTACATACACTAGGATCTGTATAAACTGTGTGCGGTTTCCACTCACCTGCCGTATCAGTGCTTGTTACAGTGTTTTCGTGTTGGCTGTTGTTACCAGGGTGGAAAGAGCGTCAGGCTCCTTCCCCTCTTCAATCCGTTTCTGTGCTTCTTGGATGTGGGCCCTCTGTAGCTGTCTAAATATGGGTTGTTGTGGCACCTGCTGTGCCAATGAAAGACCTCTGCTGGCCTACAGTACCGGCAGGGTGTTGCTGGAGGTTGTATCTTGTCCAACCTAACTCACACTTGCCTGACATCCCTTTCGCACTTTTGCCTGTCTGCTTATCACCGCAGTGCGCACTGTTTTCCTTGCTGTAACTCACATTGTTCTGTCCTTGTTGCTGTGTGGAGTGTCTGGGGTAGCTGTCTAACCGATCCCATTGTGTGAACCCGTTTTCTGCATGCAACCCGTGTTGCCATCGTGCGGCACTACTTTCGCGACGCGTGGTGTGTTGTGTTCTAGGATTATTGCGGCTTTTATGAGTTCTTCCATGCTACTGTTTAGGAAGGGCAGGAGTCCTGAATGGTACTCTGGCAATGCCATCTCTACGACAATCTCCAGGGCTTCCCTGTCTGGCATTTGCGGGAGAAAATGCCAGATAAGATGTGCTTTCTGGGTGATGAAGGTGGGCAGTTGCTCACCTGGCCGCTGCTCCTGCCAGAGCAGTTTACTCTGTGCCTGTAGGGATGAAAAGACACTGCCATACCTGCATTGAAAAGAGTGCACGAATTCTTCCAATTCCATGCCATAGTGGTTTGTGGCACATCACCACTTGCTCGCTTCGCCCTGTAGTTGGTTGCCAATGCAGCTGGCCCACTTATCCTCCCACATGCTGTAACGTTTCAAACATGATGTGCACTCCTTTAAAAATGCACTCGGGTCTTCATTTGCGGTGCCGGTAAATGTTGGCAGATTCTGGAACAGTATTGGAGTATGTTTCAGGCCGTTTTCGTTGCTCAATTGACTGTTGGTCTTCTGCTCTCTCTGTTGCTTTTTCTCCATGGTGCTGTGTTGATCTCGTAGCTGGGCGCGGGAAGTGAAGTTAGTGGTGCGGGTGTCTGAAAAGGTGCCGGGAAAATTTGCTGTAATACTTGTGGATACATTTGTGGATTATGGTAGGCAAAAAATGGTGGTTGGTTCTGTGGTATTGGCTGAAGTGGTAGAGGTAGTTGTGGAAGGGTTGGCATTTGTTGTGGAAACTGCTCCCTCGACGCTGGACGGTTGTCAGCTGTCATGGGTGCATCTTGGGTGGGTGACATTGTGGTGCTTCTAACATCCTTGGCCTGGCAGTCTATTTTCGCGTGTTGCACTCCCTGAGTATCTGACCTCTCACTTGCTGCACGTTCCGGTACCGTTTTGGCACATACCTTGTCCTGTTTTGGTTGCATTTATTCTCCTTGCCACTGAAGATTTTCCTGATCATTTGTGGTTGAATGTTCACTGCAGTCATCACAAATATACTGTAAACCTGCTACTGTGCTTTCCTCCACATTGCTTAAGCATTCCCATGCATTTGCGCTTGACACTGTCCACAACTTATCGGGGTTGCTCCTGAACCTGCACATAGCAACTTTGCGCACAAGTGCATTTGCTGAAAATTCTGAACAATTTTTTAAGTTTTAGTGTCTGACAAATGTTCCTCACTTTGTTCTTGAAGCGCGGTTCCGCGTTTGCTCGTGACACGGTTGACTGCTTGGATGGTCTTAAGATTGCACTTGCAGAAGCGTGTGCCCATTTCATATTTGTCTGCCACGTCAGTTGGTAGTGGGCGTAAACATTGCAAACACCCTGGTGTCGAGGTCCTGCAGGGTGTTTGGCCAGCCATCATTGTGGGTAAACAATACCATGTGTGTGCGGAAGAGCGCAATGCGAGAGTATCGCAGCGGGGCGTGGATGATGCATCACAGCTGTCCCCACTTGGCGTAGTGCAGAGGTCAACAGTCAGCGAGCGTACAACGGACGACCGGCGTGTGGTGAGCGGATAGCATGGGAGGAGGGAAATCCTTTAGTTTCTCCTTCCCACTGTTCTGTTCTCCTTCGTCCTCATGGCGCAGGTGGAGGGGGAGGTTGGCATGCTGCGATTCACCCTGGTCCTTTACCTGATGCTGTGACATCATGTCATCCCAAAGATGGCTGCTTTCTTGCCACTATTCCCTTGTGCTGAATAATGGTGGCGCTGAGCTGTTTTTCGCATGCTTTCCTTACTGGCCACATGCATCCTTCCTGGCGGTTACTGGGCATCTGGAAGGCGTCATGACGCTGCCACTGGTTGACCACGCAACTCCCTTGTTGCGGGTATTTACAGGAAATTCTGAGGAAAAATTAGGAAAAAATTGGATAATTGAGTTTTTCCAGAAAATTTTGCAGTAAAAGAATTTTGATAAGATTTCTGGAGAGATTCGCTACTAAGTTGGGCAACATTTTGACGTGGTGTCAGGTGGTCAGATGAGGAGTTGGGTTGGGTTTGAGGAGTGATGACTATTAAATGTTAAATATAGACGTTTTGGATTTGGTTACCTGGGGCGCCAGACATCATTTACCAGAATAATGTCAGTGATGTCGATAGAACTGACTCGTTCTCCTCAGGGTCATTCGGCCCACGATCATGGCATAATCCCTCCAGGGATTGAAAATACTCCTCTGTGAAAATTTGTATGTTTCTTGCTGACTGCACTGTGGGATATCAGGGGTCACCACATGCCCGTACAACACATTACTTACATTGCAATTACATATGACCATTAAACACTTCATTATATATGCTGTGCATGGTTCAGGTGAAATTGGCGAGAGAAGGCCTGTGCCTGAAATGCCTTGCGGCTACCTGAAAATAAAAAATACCAGCGGTATTGTACGTCGCTACATATTTACCCGTCTCAGTTGAGACCACTTACATTGCTGCTGTGCTTAACCCATCAGTGTGGGTGATACAGATAAGACATGTGGTCACACAATGGTTAAGTTGAAAAAGTAAAGTCGACCCAGGTGATGCAAACACTGGGTGGCACGAGAGGCGGAGTCTCGGGCGGCTAGATAAACAATGGTTCCGGATTGATTAAATGTCTATTGCTAAGGAAATGAGTAAACGAGCACATGAAACACTAGTCATGACATAATTCACTGCACCTCTCGCAAAATGAACTATGAATAACTTGTGGAACATGGCATGCTGGCCAGGTTTGGCGGGCAAGCACACCGCGTGGAACTACTTGCTAACATAACACTTGCATTAAAACACGGTTCACTTACCTTTGGAGATTTCCACACATCTGTAAAATTAACCCTTGCATAAAAGAACAACATGCATGCACACTGAAACAATGATGTGAGGTGAGGATGGAAACACATGAGAATGAAAATTACATGACAGTACAGAAAACACTTGAAATGAATGTATTAGGGTGTTAAGGTGTTTATTAGGGTGTTTATGTGCACACGTGTCCTGGTGTAGCACTTGCCTTAACTTTTAAGCCCTTTTGAATTAAAAACGTGAGATGTGGGATCTCTTTGCTTATCACTGTGCTCTCTGCACTCATTGCATTTGTGATACTTACGCACATCACCGCTCGTTGCACTGCACCTGCCTGTGGCGTAGAGTACGCACACTCACTGCGTGTGTAGAAATTTGGTGCAGCGGGCAAACTGACTTCTGGAGGGGGGGGGGGGGGTATGCGGTACGCTTCAATTAGTAGTATGAATATGCACTTAACTTACATTGTCAATGTTTCTTTCAGTACTGGACTAATAGTAGTTTTTTTTGTCCTGATTTAGTTTTATGATCAATGTACGTATTTATATTGTATTTATATTACATATTTCAATTAATGAAACCACAAAAAAATTATTTCCTCCGTTAGCACACAACTACTGTTCTCAACTTTTCCCATATTTAAGTTGAGGCACCTCTCACTTTATGAAGAAACTGGATGCCATACAATTCCACAAACTCATATCAGTTTTCAGTATGAGCCAGTTTTTATAAGACCTAAATATCAGAAATTTCTACCAAAATTTTGAAGCTATTTGAATGAAAAAGAAGTGTTTACTGCATCCTGTTGTGATACTATGCCCATGAATATCATTGTTCGGGTAGCAATTGTTGCTTAGCAGAATGTTAGCTAAGCCCTATTTCTATGGCACCACAGTGAAAATGAAATGATGTAGCATTTACAATATTGTAACACAAAAAAATTATGTACTTATAAGCCATTATAATTGATGCAATTTGGCATGCATGTGCTGCACAGGTCCGTCAGAACTATATCAGACGACGCCTGCTGACAACATACAAGGCCCTACAGCGCCTCTCTCAGAGCGAGTTCAACTTGGACCGGCTGGAGTTGAGTGGGACGGCAGCCACATCGGGAGACAGCCCGCGAGCGAATGCAGATGTGTGCGAGGGCACAACCACCCATCTGACTGTGCCTGGCTCACAGGCTGTGCTGCGGATAGTCAAGCAGCGCTCCAGTAAGAACCTGCCCCTCACCATCAGGGATGTGGAACGTGAGCGTGGCAAGCCACTCTCCAAGTATGAGAGGAATATGATGATCTTCAACTGGCTGCACACGCTTGATGATTCAGCTTTTGATGGGCTCCAGTGAGCACATCTCATCATAGCAGAAATTAAAAGTGACTCAATGGTGTGCTTTATTGTGGTACCACATGAAGAGATGCCAATGAAACCCCCTGTTGCTGACAGGTTGTGTACATGCTACTGTACTTCATAAAAATCAACTTGTGTTTAATGTATGTATACTTATTATTGAACAGTTATTATGTATGAAAGAGTTGTATGTTTTGAATGTGTCCCATTGTTTTTACTTTGTTGTACCTCTACTACAACATGGTAACAGATAAAGTAGGAGTGTTGTAACTAGATATGTGCATTAACGTGTCGAAAAATTACATTTTTTGACAAAAAATTTTATAGCTAGATTTGTTCCTAATTAATATTAATTAGATTTCAAAACTAAGTTTGCACTAAAAAGATTGAAGATCATGGGCCTTATTTATTACCATATTTAGTATAGACAAAGGTACAATCATCAAACAACTAAATTTTTGTCATATTCAGCAACCCCTATCCATCTCATTTTAGTGCAAACTAAGGGTAGGAACAGCATTTTACTAGTCCAGAATAAACATGGTGGATGCAAAATATAGGAGAGTTAAATTATGTATTAAATACAAATAGAAGACTGAAAAGTTTATTATTATTATTTTTTAAACAAAACTCATTACAGGCGTACAGTGATGATTTACTTAAGTAAAATTATAGTTTTAGCAGATAAAATGTTCCACTTTTTCGTTACATTCCTTATGAAAAAATAAGCTATAGTGCACCAGGGTTTTACAGCACACAAGATATTTTACATGCATACTTCACAAACAATATCGGGATATAATGTTCCTACTTTAAAATCAAGTTATAGTGGCAGACAGTCACCTACTCATACATATTTTCCTATGATTTATCATGCTAGTGTAGAGTAGTGGATACTCTAAAATGTCTGTGGCAATTAAAAGTAAAGTCTTAATAAACTTTCTTGGTGGTAAGATTTCAATTTTTTTTATAAAGCACGTGTTCACAGGTACAGAACAAAGAAATATCAATTTCTTATGTTTCTTAATACAGTTAAGAAAAAAATATATGTCTAAATTTACAAAACAGATTAGTGTAGGTCTAACTTTAAACAGCAAAGAAGAACGTCAGTTTTGCATATTGCATTTATTTCTGTATTCTAGCAGTGTATGACACAAATTTTCTTACATAACAAGCCACATACGTAAATAAATATATTGTGCAGGTGCGAGTGATCAAAAGGATGTATCACAGTTTTAAATACATCAACACAACCGGTAGTAGTTGGTATTAAAGAGCACAAGAGTATGTGGACATCCAGTTTTCTGCAAAGCATTTCTATGTATAATTTTAATTATTTTACTTCTATTTTTTGGTGTCAATATAGTGTTTATAGTTTCTTCTATTGATCACGAACGTCTGTATTGTGTTCAGGTAGAATTAGGTAAGTAGTATGTTAGTCATTAGGTTGGCTATAGCAGTAGCCACAAAGCTAAACGCCAGTAGCCGGGCAGCCATCATGTTGCAATGCTGTAATGTGCACAGCAGGTTTGTGCTCCATTCTTGGTCGACTTGTCCATACGTACAACAAAATGACAATCACCTCTAATAGCAGTGTAACATTATAGATCCGCTTCTTTTTCGATACGGACATGATTCTACTATTGGCCTCTTGGTAGCAGCACTAACTGACAATAGGGATTGCACACCAGAAGCTACCCACTAGATTCAGCATATTTGATTGTGTGCTTCGGCCAGTTGACAATAAACATATTGATACAGCTAATGAACCTGCAGTAATCTAGAACTACTGTGGGCATTTTAATTTTGCTGGATTCTGTAAAAAGTATGATTATTAATGAATAATGGTGTGCATAAATTCCTAGGTCCATTTAAATGTCTGCGCACTGACTTTAATAGGAAGAGAAGCAAGTTTTTTGTCAAGCTACAACAGTGAGTTCCATTCATAGAATTCTAGAAAATAGCAAATTCACAAAGAAATGTTAAATATATTAAAAGTTTAAGGCCATGTTTGGAAATTAATATAGTAAGAAGACTTTTCAGTAAAAAGACAGTCACAGTAGTATAAGTTTTCAATCCTTGTACACTTAAACAAAATGATAGCAACATTTATTTAGTGGAATGTGAGAGTTATATAAAAATTCTAATCATATGTAAAGAAATTTGCTTGGCTCACATTTATAGACAGACTATTTAACATACTGTATCAGAGGAATAGATGGTTATAGAATAAATGTCTAATTACAGTGCCAGTCTACTATTCGGTGGAAGTGGCATACATTTTTCTGCATTTTGTATATGCGGTATATGTTTAGTGAAAAAATAATTAAACATCACGTAACTTAAAAAAATAACTATATTTACTTATTTTATGCATGCAGGCCAATTGTTTGTATTTATTTAGTATTGGAATGGAAAATTTATTGTGGAAAATTACTTCCAATGCAGTTGTTCAGTCTTAAATTATATGCTCATCCAAATTTTGTTGCAACTGTAAAATTCCAATAATTTCTTGCCTTAAAAAATTATACGCAAGTTGTGAACATCTATTGTTTGACATCACAGACTGTTAGTGAACACAGCGATTTTATATGTACCAGTCATAACAGTTTGTTGTTGATCATCTGAAGCATTGTACAATACTTCAAGAAATTTCTGTTAGTCATTACGCTAGGGTTTACAGGTGACCTAATAAAATTATGACAGCATTGCCAGACATCTAACGTATAAATTACTTAATTTATTGTATATTTGTGATATAAGCAGTCACAATAGCATACCATGAGTTATAGGCAGTTCACGGTAAATAGAGCACTTTTAAGGCCCTAGTTACTTTTCCTTTTCAGCCATTTTTTATCCTTTAACAACCTTCCTTAATAAATATTGCCATGTAAGTAACAAATATTGTGTGTATATTCCACCGTACTTGAAAATTAACATCAAAGACTAAAATAAAATATATTTATTGACTATTATTCCAAATGGGAGGGCTTTCAAAAGTGCTCGATTTACAACGAATAGACTATAATTACATTAAACTCCACTTATTTTAATTTGTATTAAAATACAGGGCCTGTTACATATATTTCTAAGCTAAATTAAATTTATAACTATAACAGTCGTGAAATAGCTTAAAACATCAGTACTTTGACTGTAACCTTAAAAGTATGTGTTGTGGCATTGTTTTAAAATTAAAATACATTAATTTTTCACTGGGGCCCATAGTAATTGTTGTTTAGCGCAATAAGATAAGTCACAGTTAAAGACCCCGGTATATGTTAAGGTATTGTGATTGTGTCATCCCTACAAGTTGGCTACACTGCCTACATGTTATTGTTTGGTTTTTACATTTTTAGCAGCTGTCTATGTTGTAACCTGTGTTTGAGTGTAATGAAAAATAAAAGGCAAGATGTACGTGTCTTCTGTATAGGTACTGATAGTCTTTTTGCAACAAATAGTCTGGATTTATTAAGTAATGGACCCAGAAGAGTGCCACTGTGGTTGATAAACATATGTCATGTTGGGTACAATAATGAAAGTGAAGTAGTGTAACATACAGTGAGGGAAGCTATTAAGCTCATTTCTTGTAATAATGGCAGCTGGTTCGTCGATACAATCTCCACAACTAACCTATACCAACTTAAAAAACTGGAAATTCTGTGTGTTGTTGCTGCTAGACAAAAAAGAAGTGCAGTGGATCGTAGATGGTGACAAGAAATTAGAAGAGTTGACAGGAGAAGAATTAAAAAAGGGAAAATTAGAAGACTATAAAGCAAGGAATATTATTATTAACTGTATAACAGATTGCCACATAGAATATGTGAGGGAAGCAGGGTCTGAAAGGGACATACTCAAGGCTTTGAGCAAGGTTTTTGAGAGAAAGAATGCCATTTCAAAATTATTGGTGCGAAAGAAGTAACTGACTAAGTACACAATAACTTTACAGGAACATTTTAATTAGTTTGACAACCTAGTATACAACCTGGAGGAAATTTGATCAAAAATGGACCAGGATGGCAAAGTCTACCACCTGCTGCTAACCCTTCCAGAATGCTATTACAACATCATAACTGTACTAGAAACAATAGATACAGGTCTAACCTTGGACTTTGTTAAGTGTAGACTTTTGGATGCAGAATTGAAGGAAAACCACATACAAACAGATGTTGAGCATGTGGAAACTACTTCATTTGTGGCAGGAAACAAACTCACAAGAAAATGTTATGGGTGTGATGACCCTCTGCATCTGATAACTGATTGCCCAAGGCAGGATATAATTGCTCAGGTAGATGAGGGTATAGCGACTGGACCAACAGAAATTTGCAAGGACAAGGTAGAAGAAACCATTGTGCTAACGGGTACAACACAAGTTACACTAGCACTGAAGAAAGTGAGGTTATGTTCATTGCGACTACAGGCAAAGAAGAACCTGTGTTTGTTGGTTAAGAAAAGAAGGCACACAAAACAGTTTGTCCTTGATTCAGTGTGTACTGATCACCTGGTTATGACAAATTTAAAAGACAGTATGAAAGAGGTTCAAGATCTGGAGATACCCATCAAGATAAGAGTGGCTAGTGGTGAAGAGTTGACAGTGAGCCAAAAAGGGATGGTAAAGCTCCAGAAAGATGAACTAAAAATAAAACTAGAAGTACTCATAGTACCTAACCTCAAGCTAAATCGTCTGTCAAGAAGATGGTGAGTTCAGGGAAGGAATTGGTTTTCAAGGCTAATAGGGCAGAGATATTGGACAATAGTGGACTGAGAATGGTGTGCGGAACATCGGGAAAACTGTACATTGCTAATTTTTCATTGTGTAAGCCTACAGAGGGAAAGTGTTCACTAGCAGAGGGAGAGGACCTATGGCATAAAAGTCTTGGACATTTGAACCGCAAGGGTTTGAAACAAATGGGATTACCTATGTCAAGTAAGGTATGTGATGCATGTCGACAGGGAAAGGCAATTAGACAACCTTTTCAAAGAAGCGTTTCTCCACAATCCTCCCGATTAGGAGAGTTACTGCACACGGTTATGGAGGTGGGGGGAATTTCCACACAAACTAGTAATGGTGAGCAATATTATCAAACAATAACTAATGATTTCTCACACTTCTGTGTAGTATATTTACTCAAGACAAAGGCTGAAGCTGCAGAGAATGTGGTAAATTGCATTAGACACCTAGAATCTGGCTTTGGAACAAACTGCACTGTGAAAGTGAGGTGCAACAACGGAGGAGAATATTTGTCGGGGAAACTTGAGGCATTCTGTACAGTGAGAGGGTGAACAGGACCCTGCTAGATAAGGTCAGGACCAGTTTTGCAGACAGGCCTACTGAAACACTTGTGGGATGAAGCGATCCAGATGGCTGCATATCAATTAAATCAGTCCCACACAGCTGCACTAGCAGGAAATATCCCAGCAGAGATATATTTTGGTAAAATGGATTTATAAAAATTGAAGATATTTGGAGCTAAAGATTGGATTGTTAAACTATCCAAGAGAGACAAATTGGACACAATAGCTACCCCAATCAGAATGGTGGGATATGCACCAAATGGATACAGGATGTGGGACCCAGTGTCGGACAAAATACACATATCGAGGGATGTGACATTTGATGAAACAGACACAGTGTTCAGAGACGAACAAAAAGCAGATACACCACAATTTTGGTTCGGTGAAGGGTGTGAGAAGAAAAAAGTAGGGTTTAACAGCAGAGAGGCGACGGTGGATAATGAGGTAGAAGAGGAAGAGTTCCATGGATTTGAAGAGGATAAAGAACCAGCACTGGAGTTCAAGAGGACGGTGAGGAAACCTAGGCACTTAGAAAAACTATGAACTATATGTTGCATACTGTTTGATGACAGACAGTGAGCCACAAACTTATCAGGAAGCAGTCAGTTGGAGTGAAGACTGGAGAATTGCCATACAAAGGGAACTGGACGCACATAAGAAGTTCCAAATTTGGGTCGACAAGGCAGACCCACCCAAAGACGTAGAACCAATTGAGACAAGATGGGTCTTCAGTACTAAACTAGATGGAACCAAGAAGGCTCGATTAATGATGAAGGAGTTTCAGAACAACACTCCAGAGGACAACAAAGGACTTGTGTGTGCACCAGCAGTAAAAATCCCCACAATTAGGCTTGCTATATAATACTCTTCTGACCTTGCTGTATCCTAAACCAAGGGCGTGGCAAGGCAGGATTTGCATAAATACATAGCAAAACCAACAGAACACTAAAATGGCAAAAGCTATGCATAAACCAATGTTTTTCTGTACAGTGTAAGGGTAAGTTGATAGTGAATAATGATTAGTGACATAAACAAGGAAGTGTGGTAATATTCTTTTATTTTGGTTATGTTTCTTTCAATTTTTTTTTTTTTTTTCATTTACCATTAATCTTACATGTGGACAAACTTTCATTGGTATCAATTTTACATACATGTGGAAAAGCTAATGCTATCTCCTCTCCCTTCAGTAACAAATACATAAAATACATAAAAAACCAGGTTGCCAAATATAGAGTAAAATGCAACCAGAAATTTTGAGTACAATAAATTCGCAGTTATTCAGCTAATACTTGTAAAATTCTACAAAGGTTATGTTTGTGCCTCTAACTGGCCATGTAGCTGGTAAATACAGAAGGCCATCACAAAATCTATTGGGCAAATTATCCCAAATTACCATTATTACAAAATGGCAGATTTATGGCTGTCACACCGACATTTACTCCTGACATTACAGAATAATTTATGTTTCTATATCATGAAACCCAATTTGATAACACCTTACTAGTCGGAAATCAATGAACATTACAACTTCAATGTTTAATACCTAATCTACTCACGATCCCAAGTGGATGGGAGCAACTGCTCAGGAATGCCAGTGACTCCTGTGAGTAAATATGATTTTGCAAAATGCACTAACCTCGTAAAGTCGCATATAGCCTACCATTACCTAATCTTGTTCTCAAAATGCTAAGACCACAATATTTGTTTTTAGTTATCAGTGGTTATAACCACCCAAAACCTGGTTAAGACTTCCTAATGTCAGAATGATGTAAGGAACCTATTCGCTTGAGGAGCCTACATTTGTGTACCAAACAAGAATGCTACTTATCCGATAGAAGCTTGCCACTTCGAGGCCGCTGACTGACCCAGAAGGAAGCGTGAACAGGCATTAAATTCACAAGTCTGCCACCTAGCGCCACCAATGAAATTTGATATCCATTATTTTCCCTTCAAAAAACTGTAATTCCAAGAAATTGTTGGAGTTAACAATTGTCCCTGGGAGGGGTCGTGATATTCACGCCCAATGGCGTTTTAGGTTACCTAATAAGGTGAACCGATGCAGCTGACATGTATTTCCCTTAGGCGGTCTTCACAATTGAAAAGTCAAACACCAATAATATTACGATAAGCCATCAAACTTCCGG
Organism: Dryococelus australis; assembly: GCA_029891345.1. NCBI lineage: Eukaryota > Metazoa > Arthropoda > Insecta > Phasmatodea > Phasmatidae > Dryococelus > Dryococelus australis. The sequence goes on from CM056993.1 coordinate 168,993,750, forward strand.
CCTCTTGATCAAGTTGCCGGAAACTACGTAACCAGACGTCATTGTATTGGGGTGCACGCGCGCACCAGGGCAAGCAGTTCTCCTCGCTCGCCCTCGACGATGCTGCGCTCAAGCGATGAACCGCTGAAACATCAATCCGCCACACAAGTGTCTACCAGAACTGGTTGCTGCAGCACGTGAAAATTCATATGTACAGTACTGGTTTTCCTGGCAATCCAGGTTTTTTTTTTTAAGTCTTTTTAAGGTAACACAAACCTGGCGAGAACATTACAGTTTAAATTATTTATTACTTTTGTGTCACTGGAAGATTTTCACAGCAAAATCAACGTGATAGAGTGTTTGTGCGTGTCGGACAGTTCGCCGCTCAAATTATCAGGTAACCAAACACAGCAAGTATTTGAATGGGTAACTGGTGACGTGGTCCGGCCTACTTATTACTTGTTAGTTTTAAATTTTCGAGGGGGTGTGTGACGTGGTCCAGCCCATTAATTTTAAGAGTTTTTAATTGTAAGTTTGATGAGTATTCAAAGGCGTACAGTGACATGGTGCAGCCTGTCACACTCTCTACAAAAGGATTGGACTGTCAAGCAAATGGATACACGTACAGCATTCCTAAATGGAACACTTGAAAAGGATGTTTATGTATTTCAACCAGAGGGAGTAGAAGGAAAAAAAAAATAGTGTTAAAACTACAACGTACCCTGTATGGACCTAGAAAGTTCCCATGCTGTTGGAAAAAGAGATTAAACCAATTTACGGAAGAGAATAGATTAAGGAGATCCAGAGTCGATGTGTGTCTATACATCGGAACAGACGTATGGTTAGTAATTTGGGTGGACGACATTTTACTGATTGGGAACAAGTCGAAGATGGAGGAACTGACTGAACGGCTCTGAGACGAGTTTGGTGTGAAAGACATGGGAGACATACAATGTTTTGTTGGAACAGAGGTGAAAAGAGTGGGGAGCAGAGTTGAACTGTGTCAGCGTAAACTTATTGAGAAGATGCTAGAGCGGTTTATTGTTGAAGAATGTAAAACCTGCTCTATACCTATCGAAGACAAATTCGTAAGTCAGAGACACATGCAGTTGTCGATGTTCCGTTTCAAGAACTGGTTGGTAGCTTGATCTATATATCTCAAGTTAGCAGGCAAGGCATAATACGTCATACCTAAGCCGGTTTCTGGACCACACAACACGTTCTGTATGGAATGCAGCAAAGAGGGTACTTCGCTATTTGAAGGGAACAATGAACGGCAACTTGATCAATGAAAAACGGCCAGAAGAGTGCGACACAGTAATTGTCTATGCAGATGCAGACTGGGGAGGTGACAGGTCAGATCGCAAGAGCATGAGCGGGATGTCATTCCACTTCGGTAACTTAGTATCCTGGGGCTTGAAAAAACAGCAAGCCGTAGCTTTGAGCTCGGCAGAGGCAGAATACATTGCAGGCAGTTTAACAGCAACTGAACTCCTCTACTTGAAGAGTCTCTTGTCCAAGTTTGTAGGTAGGAAAGGGTATGTAAAATGCAATTTGCTTGTAGACAACCAAGGTGCAATACATATGATGAGGAACTATGAGAACACTAAACGTTTTAACATATTGACATCAAGTTTGATTTTTAAAGGACATTGTATCTAAACGGCTTATAAATGTCAAGTATGTAGAGTCAAATTTGAATATTGCAGATATGTTTACCAAGCCGCTGGGATCAATCAAGTTTTGTGAGATCAGGGACAAATCGTGTCTGGAGGGAAATGCTAATCTTTGTTAATGGGGAGTGCTGTATGTATGAATATTAACAATATTAAGTCTTGTGTATCAATACCTGTGAATTAGGTTATTTAGGTTATTATAAGACATATGCTATTTCAGAACAGCATTCAATGGACTTCAAATTAAGGAGTGTTTAGTTATTGTGATTATCATCCCAAGTTAGCTATACTGCCTACATGTTATTGTTTTGTTTTTACGTTTTTGGCAGCTGTCTTATGTTGTAACCTGTGTGTGAATGTAATGAAAACTAAAAGGCAAGATATACGTGTCTTCTGTATACTGGTAGTCGTTTTGCGACAAATGAAGTCTGAATTTATTAGTATAATTCGAACAGGAAAAGCAAAACCGTACCGAAAATACCCAAAATTGAGGTTCTATGGTCTTATAACTTCAGCATTAAAAAAAAAAAATGTTGCGTATTTAAAAAAGAATAGTTATACCTTTACATTTTGTATATTTACTAAATAATCATGAAGTTTTTCTGTTTAGATAGTCTAGAAACATTTGCTTGGTTACATATATTTATTTTCATGATGATAATACAGTTTTATTTCTTTATATGGTTTCATTATCTGTCGTATTGTGCCACATGTAATTTCATGAATATTCCCAACAGGCATTAATTGCTAATAAATATATCTTATTGCAACTTCAGGCATAAAATTTTGATGGTGGTGAAATGTATACACTGTGTTTATTGGTCACATCCAATGTTTATATTAAAAAGCAGCAGGAAGATGGAAATTGGATGAAAGGAAAAATTTATAAGGGCCTTAAAAAGTGCTCAATTTACCATAAACAGCCTGTACAAATTTAAAACTCAGTCACACTCCACAAATTTCTTTTAAGTTTTTATGTTTAGCATCCATTTCGGTTAAGTACAATAATGCTCAATTATTTGCACAGCTAAGTCTGTGGGTGTTATTCACATATAATTTTCTTTACATTAACACTAATTAGGGATGTGCGAATATTCAAATAGTTGCGATGTGAATAGTAATTTATGAATTATTTGCATTTGAACTTTAAATTATTCACAATTTTTGCAGAAGATATTCACATTTCTTTCTAGTGTTTGCTTGACAACAGATGTCTGCTCATTTGTAATTGTTAATTTAAACTTTGTTACATAGTTATTTGAGCTGGAATGTTACTGATCATGATAAATGCTCTTTTCATACATTTTTGCCATTTGATGTAGTGGCAAATCAACAATCATTAGATCAAAGTGAGATTGTTTACATTGGTATGAATTTAAATAATGAACATGATAAAATTTTTAACAAAAACCATTATACACACTGCAATTTCTTGGAAATAGCCACCTAATTTACTTACAGAAGTCAGACATTTTGGTAGTAAACGCAATATTTTATCAGATGATAATTTATTATATTTATTGATATCTCATGTGTTAGTGATTATTGTAATAGTTTTGCATACAGTAAGGATAAATTTTTTTCAATGTTTTGCAATTGTTTAATGCTAATTCTAGTTATGTCTGTTTCATTTTTTGTGCATGTAAATTTTCAGTCAAATTATTTTTACATTCAGGGAGAAGGTTGTTGCTATGACAACCAATGATTGTTGATTCGCTAGACGAAATAGCCACCATGTGATTGACCATTTTCGACTGGCGTTATTTTTAAGTTAGCTGGTCTTGTTCAGGTTTTACGACTGAAAAAAAACTGCAAGGCGGGGCGGATCTATGGTTACATGTCCGGTAGGGAATCACATTAGATATGTAGGGAAAGTATTGCGAGTGTCGGGATTTGGTATTTCAGCAGACTTATTAATTATCGTGGGACATATTAAGAAGAAAAGAAAAGGTCTGCAGTATGAATAACATAGGTACTTATTTAATTTAGCTTAGTTTGACACCCGCAATAATTCAAAGGTACATAATTGAACTGTAGTAAGAGTACCTAGGCCCATGAGCCTGAATTACAGAAGATTTCTGCTGATGTCGTGAGGCCTTGTATTATCCCTGCAGAGAGAGAAAGAGTGACATAGTTTTAAAAGCCCTGCTTCCAGAAACGGTAGGAGTGTAATATATTATTTCTGAGAAGTAACATAACTATTTATCAAAGGCTATATTGAGCAGCATAAAATTAAGGCTTCTTAACATGGGTTTCCTGCTTAAGCCCCGGCCACTAATAAAGAATGTAGTATATAACTGCATAGGTTTATCAAGTTGTGTTTTGCATTATTCTGAGTTTAAATATTGTGGTTCAGTAACTGATGTTTTCTGGTTATTATTTTATGTTAATAAATGTAGGATTTCTTTTTAATTTTATTGAGGGTTATCTTTTCAAGTAGTTATCATAATAAATGTGTTCTAGATTTAAGGGAATATTTTGTCTGCCTGTGTTTTGTGCTGTCAGTCAGTTCCAGTTGATTCCAAGTTATTTAACGGTAAGTGTGTCATTTGAAAGATCTCCATTACACTTATGGTGTGTGTCCCTATTTTAGATTGCAAAAGTAATTGTAGCCCACCAAACCCTGAGAAAATACCTATGTTCTACCTAATTCACACACTCATTTACATACCTATTTCCACACACTGTCCACCGTCGCTCGTTGAAGAATTTTGTTGCCGTAACGTGGGGCCAGAGTATTATAGTTAGCCAGGTAAAACACAACACTAATTCACAGAGTGAATATAGGCAGTGTAGGACCAGGTACAATCTTAGAAAGTTGACTCTAATAAATTGTAGGAGATTTGAATGTATCACTATTATGGAGAAGACAATCACAGAAATCACAGAATTAACAGCTGAGGAAAACACTAATACACCTATCTTGGGAATGGAAGGACATGATATACGTGTTCCCAGCACTACCACTGAAGAATAGGTTGTGTTACAAATTCAAGAAAGATTAAATCAGGGACTATCGGATGTAAGTCAGACTGCATATACGGTAACACCAAACCCTATGGACATTTTAATTTTGTTGTCTGCCTTATTTAAACAAGTGGAACAACTGGAAGAAACAATGAAAAGAGAACAAGAAGCTCCAAGGATGCAGATCGAGAGTATTGGTAGTGAACAAGAAGCCACGAGAGCTCAAATTGAAAATGCTAGGTGTGTGCTTGTAGAGCAAATTAGCACAGTCACCGAGAGTTTTGAAAGGATAAGCGGTCTAACAAGAATAGGTAACGCAAGCAAGAGAGGTGGTGCATACTGCCGCTAATCTAAAGGCAGTAGAATTGAGAGTGAAACCCCTTGAAACAAGACCTGCAGCTAGCCCAGATACAGGTTTTGTTAATGACCTGGTGGAAGGACAGTTGGAATCCTTAATCACCACATGGAGAACAAATTGATCCTAATGGAGAGAGCGCATCATGAGGTTGTAAGCAAGATTACTACTCAGGTTTCTGAAGTATGAGAGAGAATAAACAAATTAAACCAAGTAGTAGACTCATTGTCAAATCTGCAAATAATTAACTCACTGCTTGCCAATGTATCCACATATCCAGGTGAGAATAGCACACAGACCGATAACTCACCTCGAGAACTGAATACAGTGAGCCACTCGCATACTCATTCTGCACCAACATCCAACAACACTTCTACTTTAATGAATCATCCATCAAAATTATGGGCGGAACAACTCCCACAGTTTGAGGCTAAAGTAGGTGAAAAGCTTGTTAATTACTTACTAAAATTTGAGGAGTATTCTAACCTGTTCGGCCTATCTGATTACGACATGTTAAGATGTCTTAACTTACCTTTTAAGTCCACTGCATACTACTGGTGGGCTGTGACAAAAGTTTCTGTGTAAATACCTACTCCGAATTTCGCACTCTGTTTCTTGAACAATTTTGGAACCAAAAAAATACAAGGAAATTTAAGAGCTCAGCTCCATGCAGAGAGGTTTTATCTTGGTAAAGGTAAAACCCTAGAGGCCCACTTGTCAGAGGTGTAAGACAAGGCATGACACCTGAATCCACCTATAAACTATGAAGGTGTTATCACTATGGTGTTACACCAGCTACCGTACCTCTTTGAAACGCATTGGTCGGGACGCCTGAACCTTAACCTAACATCTTTCAGGGAAGGCATCCTGGGATTTGATAGAATCTAAAAACTACAAAAGGCTCAGTTTAGTCTTGACAGTGATCAAAACAATCTGGCAGATAAATCACTACCGTTGTACCAGGCAGATAAACCGCCACCATTGTACCAAGATCGTCACATCCGCCCTACTGACCACCACAGTTCAGGTCATGACAAGGACCATGGATTAACCAATATCAGTGGAGGTACACCCAGCCGTATTTTGTCCCAGGACGAGGACAACCATGACTACCGAGGGGACAGAATTTTTACAGAGGCAGACAATCTTAATCAGGCTAGAGAAATAATTGGGGAAGAGACCGGCGAGACGACAGAGGTTTGCCTGCGAGATCAGACGGCTATAAGTTGGATGGAGAAAGAAAAAAAAGAGGAAAAATGACGAGGACTTTGAGTCTCGCCAACCAGTGGATTCCATAGCGATTCACAAGGGAATGCAAGGAATAACGGGCGAGATTCTCCACCGCCATCTAGACAACATGACGAGGCAAGGGCGAATGATAATAACGCAAGAACAGGCAATAATCAGCAAGATTTAACACACCATGGCCAAAGAAATAGTAATGGTAATTTTTCCGCAAAACAATCGCAAGGTTATTTTGCGAACAAACAGCCACTAGAGCAGAGATCTTCAGCATTTTTCTCTGCATCACCTCCAGGAAATTGGTGGAACAATGGACAGAATGATGCCTCTAACACTAATGTGAGGAAGTAGAACAATTAATGGTTGGTGGAGTCAGAACCTGTTCACTAACCCGCTTTTCTGATCACACTACCACGGGGTCGAATACTAGGTCTACTACAATGTCTTCTGTTAGGTTTAATGCCAGTTCTAATGGAAGTTCTAATGAGATGTCCCCAACGATGTTTACAACCATTAAACTTAGTGTTGTAAATAAGTATAAACGTAATTTTGAGGAGCGATCATCAGGCACTGCTTAGCCTTAAAACGGGAGAAGTGTTTAGTAGGAGACTTATTCTCTGGGCACTTTTGGTTCAAGAGTTAGACGTGGAGTTTTGCCACATTAAATGAACTGACAAACAATCTGGCAGCTGATTATCTAAGCAGAAATCCTGTCTGACTGCATACTGAACGTGAGAAGAAGCCACATGAGTTTACAGTAGCCAGTGCTAAGAGGAATTATTTGCCTGCACCTGTTTGGAAACACACCTTAAATATGTTAAAACAAGATCAGAAAGCAGATCCTTGTTGTAATAAGATCTTAGAAAAGCTGAATACCGTTCAGACTACGCATCCTCTGAGGAATAATTTTTGTGTAAACAAAGAATGAATTTTATTTAGGCAAGTGAAGCCTAAGTCTCCTCTGGAAGAGGTATGGAAACTTATGATTCCCATGCAGTTGCAATTACAGCTAATTATTGATACACATGAGATGTTAGGACATATAGGCTGTAAGAAAGTTTGAGGCTTTACGCCCTGCTAATTTTATTGGAAACATATGAAACAGCTTGTCACATGTGCTGTACAATCCTGCGACTTATGCCAATGTTGCAAGTATCCACAAGAAAATTTATTGGAGAACTGCAAGCCATCATACCTAGCTAACCATTAGAATTAGTATTGGTTGACTTGTTCGGTCCTTTACCGAGATGAAAAGCTGGTGTCTGCTATGTATTTGTATTAATGGATGTGTTTTTGAAGTACACGAAGTTGTATGCTATTGTATTGGCGAATGCACACACTGTTTTAAGCAAGTAGAAATTGTTTGTAGAAGTTGGCCTACCTACTTATGTTTTGTCAGATAAGGGCACACAATTAACTGGTCATGTATGGCAGGAAGGAACACGCCAATTGAATATTACCTTTACCAGCCTCTATTCGACATTCACAAAGTAATCCGGTTGAAAGGAGAATGAAATCACTCGGTACAATGCTGCACACGTTTTGCCACTCCGCGCAACAGAACTGGCGAGACCAACTGCAATTAATAGAATTTGTTATGAATAATACAGTACACGAGTAACTTCACTGACTCGGTGGGAGGTGTTGAATGGAATATGGTCAGATGTGTTTGGACTAGATAAGCTAACTTTACTGCCGGTTAGCACACCGGATGTCACCATGTCAGCAGAGAAGGCTAAGGATGATTTATTAATTAATTTCGTAAGAAGACATCTGTTTTTGGCTGCAGAGAAAAGAAGCAAAAATAAGTTTTCCACCAGGACAGATAGTCCTTGCTTGAGCTGTAAATCTCAGTCAACAGTGGGAACACATTACGAAAAAGTTGTTACTGCTTTTTGAGGGCCCGTATGTGATTGCCCATGTCACAAATAAGAACTGTTACCAATTAAAAAACCGTGACACTGGAGAAATAGTAGGAAAATTTAATCTGTCAGCTTCCAGAGCCTATGAAAAGCTATTGATTTTGGTGTAAGCGAGTTTCTATGATTCAAAAAGTATGGCCTGTACGACATGACTGAATGGCAAAGAGCTTTGGTTATAATGACTGTTAGAAGACAACTATGGCGATGTTGCACCCAACAATGCAGCAAACCAGGAAAAATTAAGAACGTCTTACCAAATATATAAACAAATAACATACACAGCACATAATATTTCATTTCAGAAGAATATACTAAATTATATAAAATATATACAACATACAGACATGAATTAACACAAAGGAATAGGTACACACACGTCTTGCAGCAGACAACTGTTAAAATGCAAATTACCATGCCACCAAATATGGCTAAAATTCTGAAGATCAAATGACGTCTGATGGAGAATTCTGTCAAACCCATATCTACATAAGGTTATTTGGGCGCTATAAATTGAGATATTATTATGTGTATTTATTATACATCTGAAAGCCCCAGGTAACACACGCCTTCCCAACGTCGGAGACATTTGTTATTGCTTACACTGTGGAGAAGAGAAATTTGCATTACAGAATGGTTACACACGGTAAAAATAAACTTGATTGTATGCAAACGACAAGTTGATTAAACACCTACACCCTGGTACTAAATCATTGACACCCCATAAGCCTACTTGTTTATGTTGTTCTTCCTACACAGGGGAGCTTACCTGACTAGTTGTACTCACTGAAATCCTGGTCCATTCGAACATTTGGAACAGGAGGGAATAATCCTTTATTATTGAGGGGCTATATTGGTGGATATTTATTTTCATTTTTGACAGAATTCTCCATCAGACGTCATTTGATCTTCAGAATTTTAGCCATATTTGGTGGCATGGTAATTTGCATTTTAACAGTTGTCTGCTGCAAGACGTGTGTGTACCTATTCCTTTGTGTTAATTCATGTCTGTATGTTGTATATATTTAATATAATTTAGTATGTTCTTCTGAAATGAAATATTATGTGCTGTGTATGTTATTTGTTTATATATTTGGTAAAACGTTCTTAATTTTTCCTGGTTTGCTGCATTGTTGGGTGCAACATCGCCATAGTTGTCTTCTAACAGTCAATGGTTTTCACTTCAGACAGGTGAACAGGGTCGGTGTTGGGTTAACGCCAGTGCGAGAAATGCAGTTTCGTCTTCCAATACTGCATTGTTGCCATTACTGGTACTTGGTCTGTAGTGCCTCAGTAAACATGTAGAGTGCCATAACTAAGTAGCGTAATTACACCAAAGCCTAATGTAAATGTTGTGTAATAACATCCAGTGGATATTGAATGTTCATGTGTAAGTGCTACGAGCGTGTTTTAACGGACGTCGCCGCTATATGATGCTTGTTCTCGTGGAGACTGGAAACGAGAAACCTCAAGAACATGTACATGCACACAGTTTTACACTTTGAACACACACACAAGCACTGAATAAATGAACACTGACATTTCCACTTCACTTCACCTTATTTGAATGAGCGCACACAGTAATGGCGGTACTGGAGGGCACGGACTCTCTACAGATGCTCACCATGTTTACGAGTGATATAAACACTATAAATGCAGGCAAAGCTAGGTTATCATGCTTAGTTGTTATTAGTATCGTATCTGCTGTGTTCAAAGTAATCCAAGGCTAGTGACGACTTTATTCAAGTGGTAGCTGCCTGCCATGAAATTACGTACAGCATGGTGTAAGTGAAGTGTCGATGGAGCCACCCAACGAAATAGAGGATGGATTAGGTCACTTACATAGAACAAACTGTGCAGCAACCATGGAAGTAAAATTTAATTATCTAAGAGTATGGAACATGAATGACATTTTATGAAGAAATTAAAATTGAGGTGAATAATTTTTTTTATGTTGAGATGATATTGTTGAAAATGTTCATATGTTGCAGTTTAAATTGATATGTATTGTTGAAGGCTTAATTCAGACTTAGTTTTAAGACGTCATGTTCACTATATTATTTCTACATCAGTATAATTATGTGAAAGTATTTTTCAGCATCACAAAGTAAGACTTTTAAGTGATGAAATGAAAAAATTGTTTGACTTTACCCAGACGTAACTTTTAACATTTTTTTTAACACATTGTTCTAAATATTAAAAAATGGTGGTGCTATGTGACATCTGGGAAATAGCCACCTAATTTACATACAGAAGTCAGACATTTTGGTAGTAAATGCAATAGTTTATCAGATGATAATTTATTATTTTTATTGATATCTCGTGTGTTAGTGATTATTGTAATAGTTTTGCATACAGTAAGGATAATTTGTTTTCAATGTTTTGCAATTGTTTAATGTTAATTCTAGTATTGTCTGCTTCTGTTTGTTTGTGCATGTAAATTTTCAGTCAAATTACGTTTACATTTAGGAGAGAAGGCCGTTGCTATGACAACCAATGATTGTTGATTCACTAGACAAAGTAGCCATCATGTGATTGGCCATTTTCGATTGGAGTCATTTTTAAGTTAGCTGGTCTTGTTCAGGTTTTTACGACTGAGAAGAAAACCACTAGGCGGGGCGTAACTGTGGTTATGTGCCCGGTAGGGAATCACATTAGATATGTAAGGAAAGTTTTGTGAGTGACGGGATTTGGTATTTCAGCAGACTTATTAATTATCGCAGGATATTTGAAGAAGTCTGCAGTGTGAACGACATACATATATTATTCAGCTTAGTTTGATGCCCGCGATGCATCAAAGGTACATAATTGAACTGTAGTAAGAGTACCTAGGCCCCTGAATTACGGGAGATTTCTGCTGATGTTCCGAGGCCTTGTATTATCCCTGCAGAGAGAGAGTGCCATAGTTTTCCTTACCATTTGTTCGCTAGCGTGAGTTAAGTAACTACTGCTGCAGCTTCGATTTTAATTATGGCCGACTTTTGCATTAACATTAGTATAGCATCAGACGCCATATTTAGTTCATGTACTGACACCTAAAGTATTTGCAGTTGAATAATTTTATTTAACCCAATGAAGTAAAATTAAAAGCCCTGCTCCCAGAAAGGGTGTGAGTGTAATATATTATTGCTGAGAATTAACACTACTGTTTATTAAAGGGCTATAACAAGAGCAGCATAAATTTAAGGCTTCATCACATGGCGTCCTGCTTAAGTTACAGCCACTAGTAAAGCATGTAGTATATATTTGCATAGGTTTATCAAGTTGTGTTTTCCATTATTCTCAGTTTAAATATTGTGGTTCAGTAATTGTTTTCTGGTTATGTTGTTGGCTTACATTGGTATGAATTTAAATAATGAACGTGGTAAAAACAGAATTTTTAACAAAAACCATTACACACACATTAATTATTTTCACTGTAGCATTTATGGAAATAAGATATATTTCTTCTTTCTCATTGTTGCAGTCAAAAATTTCTATGCTTTGCTGTTTTGGAGACAGTTTTTTAAGAATATGTACATCTGTATCAATTAGTTGTTTACACCAATTATTATTTTAAAAAGCAGGTGTAGTGTCATTTTATTCTCAATGACCCAAGATTCTTCCAGCACAAAAATAACATGTTTTCTTACAGTTATACAAAGACTGCTATACTACCAGGAAGTTAGTTTATACAAGTATAAGTATGGGAAAATATAATCTTTAAAAATCAAAGTTATCATTTTGTAATTTTTGAAAATGAAATGTAACTCTTTTAACTTTTCAGATAAACTAAACTATTATAAAATAATTTTATGGGGAAAAATGCATTGTTAACCTATGTTAGACTTTCTACTGATCTAAATTGACCTAATTACTTTCATGATGAAAACTGCACATGTCTGGTTATAGCATATGCTCAGTTATTGAAGTGTGTTTATTTTAATGTCCCAAAGGTAGTAGTAATAAACAATTTTTCAATCTAATTTCTTTAACTATTTGGGTAAAACTTTACTGCCTAAGTAAACTGGCCTAGCCAGTGAAACATTGCAATTTGTCTTTGCATGGTAAAGGGTCTCATCCTTCTACCTAAGTGCGTGTGTGTGTTGACAAGTGTCAATGTTTGAGTATTTGTGCATCTGTCTCTTTAGATAATACAAGTATAGACTGGTCACGGTAAAGCAACAACTTCTAAAAGCCCTAATGAATATCGACTTGCACACACATAACTACTTTCCCTCCATTGTAACCAACTTTACTGGGCGTTTTCCATTCAGTGTGCTTGTTAAAGTAATGGGTACAAGAATGTATAGGTTGTTCATAGTAAAATGAGTACTTTTGAGGCACTAGTTACTATTTCGTTTCAGCTGTTTTTTATCCTCTAACCACTTTTTTAAAAAATAAATATTGCAGTGTATTTAATAAACATAGTGTGTAGTGTTACGAGGTGCCCGAGAAGTGTATCTGAGCTTGTGAGGGATGGAGGTCTTCATAAAAATAAAAGAACTAAATTAAATTTTCAATTTATTCACATAGTTATTATTTACAGCATTAAATTATCTATGTCCACCATCTCTCTTTTTGTTTCTCAGTGAATGCAATATTTGTTTTTTTTTTTCAACTCTAAGTAACATTCTTCAAAATGTCTGTTTATACACTGGTGGAAAATAATCATCCCGACGCAATGGTACCATATGAATTGAGGTGTCATTGAATAATTATTCAGGTGTTGCACTGTATATGATAATGATGATCACAGGGTCGTACACCTATGGACAGAGACTACAGAGCATGCTGAATGACGTCAGTATCTTGCGTAGCCGCCTTTAGTGATGATGCAGTCCTGCAGTTGTGCAAAGAGACAATCAGAAAGGTGTTGGATGTCATCTTGGGGATTAGTGTTTGATGCTAATTTCACCTGTTGTTGCAATTGGTGGAGCTTTGTTGCCAGTATTGCAGACGGCACCAAACGCCGTTCCATCATGTCCCACCCACATCCAGTGGGGGACAGGTCATGTCATTGTGCTGACCAGGGAAGCAGATGAACACCTTTAAGAGCACATTGGATAACACGAGACATGTGTGCATGGGCATTGTCCTACTAGAAAAGGGCATCTCCTTGGTGTTGTAGGAACAGCAACAAAATGACCTGGAGGAAGTTCTGGATGTAGCATTCACTGTTCAATGTTCCCTCAACAAACATGAGAGGTGTACGGTCATTGTAGGCTATTGCCCCCCAACCGTGATGCCAGGAAATGGTCCTGTATGTCTCTGCTGTATACACTCTGGTTGTTGCCGCTCACATGGTCGATGCCGCACTCGCAAACGACTGTCAGTGGAGCCAAGGCAGAATCTGCTCCCATCACTAAACACAGCTCCGGGTCATTTGTCCCTCCAGTTGCGTTGTTCGCAACACCATCCAAGGCAGGCTGCATGGTGTGAGAGGAAGTCTGCAGAGGGGCACCCTTGATTGCAGCCCAGCTTCCAGCAAACGGTTGGTGATGGTCCTAGCTGACACCCTAGGGGCAACAGTGGCCCTAATCTGTGCTATTGTCACCATACTATCAGCAATGGCTGCTCGTCTGATGCGGCGATCCAGGCAGGAATCTGTATGCCGCTGCCATCTGGAATCAGGTTGATGAGCATGTGCACCATCATTGGACCACCGGCACCACCAATGATGCACAGCAAACAGTTCACGTCCTACACATTGGGCAATTCTTAGGAGGGGCCATCCAGGCTTATTACACACAGGCTGATGCTTGGAACACAGAATATTTTTTCATAGAGCCAACTATAGTTGTATTGGGCTCAGCACTGTTCTGCCTAATACGTGGTTCCTACTTTGTCCACAGCAAAGCACTGTTATAGCATATGGTGTTTCTAAGTCACCAATTTAGTGGTGTTCATTTTCTTTTTCCACCAGTGTAGTCAATTGACTCATACTAATCATTAACACACATCCAGTCTGTCTGTTGCCATCATCTGTAATGGCTTTCACTCATGCATCCAGTCCAATAGTCCAGCCTGCCAGTTGCACTCTTCACTGCTCTGATGCTCATTGCTGGTCACTTCCGACACTACATGTTTCTCTTCAAGCTCATAGTGCATCACTTAATGTCGCATAATCACGCAGACTCCTGGTTCTCATAAACTCTAACCGCTCCAACCACTCTCAGCTCAGAAGCTCGACGCACTTTGATAGTCGTTGGCATTGACCTGGAAGGTTCGCAGCACACCAAGTCATGCTGAGAGAAACTACGGCAGTAAACCACCAGAAAATAAGTCAGATAAATATAGAAATTCATTTTGCTGAAGGCCAGGAGCGCATAAGTTACCAAAGGTTTATCACGGCACCAAAAGAAAGAATGAGCAGTGGCACACTATGTATTTGATAACCCTGATAGGATTATTACTCTCCTGTCATTGAAACTTTCCTTCATGAGAAAAGCACCGATTCATAATGGTATATTCCACCACACTCTGATGTTGACATCTAAAGCTAGAATAAAATATATTTATTGACTATAATTCCAAATGAGAGAGCTTTCAAAAGTGTTCACTTTACCAAGAATAGCCGTAAGGGGGCAGTGACATTTTTTAAAAGTTGATTTCAAAAGAACTCAATAACCATGTACAGTCTGTATACAAATGTTTGTGTTGTATTATTTACAGTGTTTATTTTCAGATATGTTGTTATAATAATACGGTTTCTTCAGTGCTTCTGTTTACAGTAGTAACTCTGAAGAAAAAATATGGCATTCAAATGTTACACAATTTCATTCCCTCAAATTAAAAATTGTGTGAATTATAATTTTGCCATTTTTTTTTCCAAATGGTTGGTCACCAAAAAAAAAAGTACAATCTTCATCTGTGAAGGGCAAGATTGCAGCAGTCGTAATGTATACAATGAATCTGACACTACATTGTACACTTTTTTTTTTAACAAGTGAAGTAACTTGGTGACTACAGCATCATCACACTGTGCAATATACTGGACCAACCTGAGTGCAGAGAGGGAACATTGTCTGTGCTGCAACCCTATGTCAATCCACGAGACCTTTTTGTTGAGCATTGACCAGAACTTCTTGTCTCTCTTCAAAACTGCAAACATACAAGTCACAGGGGACCATATCTAGCTTTCTTGACATGATTACTCAAGTAGTATTATAAACTGGAGCCATCTACCAAACATGCCAGCAACAGGTGACATGTCAGTGATGATATCTTGAGTAATGTTTCTTGTAGACTTTTCCATTATTGACCAACTTGCTTAAGTATATTCTGTATTGTGGCAGTTATGAGTTTCCATTGCAGAATATTAATATTTAGATAACAATATAACAGTAACACATTTACAATGGAAAGTGCTACTAGTCTGTTCTTATGATAAAATAGGTTAGTTTTTATGCCAGAAGTACAGAAATGTTCCAAAAACCCATGGTTTGAACATTAACCTATTTTATCATTACAGATTCCATTGTAAAGGTGTTACTGTTGAATTGTTACGTAGCTATTGCTATTCTGTAAAGGAAACTTCATAACTCTCACCTCATAGTACAGAAAACTTGTCCAACATACTTCTGATCACATTCACCTTTCACATTTTCCCTGTATAGTTTACAGAAGGGAATGGGCAAAAATGATGTATATTGAAACAAAATTTTCTTTTTTGGTGTGACCAGAAAATTTATTTTAAGGGAGGGAAGACTCAATTACTGTTAATACTATAGACACTCATGATTGTATTATAGAAATTAATATTTTTTTACAGCCATCACATATGATTTGAGACCTATATGCAAATTCACATGAAAGTAACCAAGCTCAGTACAAAAGCTGGTGATTCTGCACCACCAATTTAGTTGTCATTTGTAGGCTGTGTGGCACTGACAGTATTCTTTGCTTCCAAACTTTTCCTACAGTAAGTTTTTCTCAAATCACTTAACTGCTCTCTGGATGGAATAACACATTAAATACCAAGACTGTAGTGCAATCACAAGCAAATATGGCCTATTAAAATAATTTCAATTTACCAGAGTATTAATTTTTGCAAACATAGATACGTATTATTTTAATCTCACCTCTAAAAGTTTCCAAATTAGTATATTAAGTTGAAAAGTTTTTAACCTCGAAATATAAATAGTTATATAGATATATTATGTAGAAATTAATTTTTCTTATCTGCTTTTAAAATGTTTTTGTATATATTTCATTAGCATAGTATGGACCAAACACAGAACATCAAGTTACTCATGTTCCTGTCAGTTAGCAACGTCATTTTAATCTTGTCTTTACAAAGAATGACAACACATAATCATATTTTAATGAATAACCACCTTTGAGTATAGAAAAAGCTTTGACGCAAAGTGATTTCATTTTACCCAGTCAAAATAAGTATTTGTTTTTTATACACATTACTTCCAAACAAAAGAACACTATTTGCTTAGCGGCAAGAAAAAACCATGATTACGATTAACTTCCGAATGCTGCACAAGTTTCACATTTTCATGAACCCAAGCGTGCTACCCCGACGAGTCCATGGACATGCACAGAGGCAAGACCTACGCAAAACTCACACACAGTACATGTTCCAAAACACAAAGCTGGGCCATGAAGCATTCTCCTTCGAATCGTCTCATTGTTCTTTCCTGAGACCATGTCAAAATATGAATCCCACAATTCTGTATTCAAATTTGGGAAAAGACTAAAGATGTTGAATAAGAATACTTTATTCTTGCCTCTACATACCCATATGTACCAGCTAGCTACTATAATTTCAGGTTATATTTTTTCTTTGCTTGACAAATAAACAATTTTTAACTTAAAATTTTACTAATAATTTGTACAGACGATTCGTATGAGTTTATTAAACTCAATTTGCCTGTATTTTAAAACATGCAAATATTTTAAAAATTTTTACAAGCCCCAAAAAGAAATTTCCACTAGCAGGATTTGTTAGTGACTATACAGTTCTCACAGCATAAGAGAAAGTATGTATCCTATGGGATAAAAATTTGGGACTGATGAATGTCTTAGTCATACACAGACTGTCCCAATGAACAGCCTTCACGTGCAATTACAGGAGGTGCAAAACTTTTTTTGGAGGTGTGTAGTTTACTGGATTATGAAAATGATCAGAGAACAGTGGTTCACAATGTCGAGAGAACTTCTGGTTTTACCAAAATACTTGCGTTAATAATCCTGTTTCATAACCAACAATTTAGTTCTAAACCTGTATTTTGTATTGTAACTGCCCATTATGTCCTCTAGAAGCCTGCAGCATCAGAAGTCTAAATTCTCATTTACAATTAATATTTTATTGAACTACCCATAACAAACAAAAAATAAATATAATTCAATTTATTACACCACTGCCATTAAACTGGGAAAAAAAACCTCAAAGTTAATACTTATTCAGCCAAACTAAAAGCTGAAATGATAATGTGTGTTCAGCTCTCGTATTCAGAACACCTTACAACAAAAGCCTGCACAGCATTGTGTGGAAGTATGGATGTTGGAAGGATCTTATGTTTGAAGAAAAATGGATTTAACACACTGAAAGCATTCTTAAGAATCATCACCACAAACACAACCAAAATGCCCAGTTACTCTGCAAATACAAATAGAATATTTCTATAATATTGTAAATTGTAACAAATTATGATGATGCTAATCTAGGTTTATAACCTCCGTTCATAAAATCTCTCAAAGAGTATCTGAGCTGTGCCGTCCATATGTTCTATCAAACAAAAAAAAAATACTGTTAATTTTATATTGTTCCAAATAATATATGCTGCCACAAAACGAAGCATTTTCAGTACTGCAATCAAATTTCACGCTGAGGCAAGGTTATGCACCTACTCACTGCCTTTATTCATTCAGGGGGTTATAAATATTACTAGATGTTTTTGCTCACTATTGATCATGGTTAGTACTGCTCTAAAATAAACGTCCGTCCTAAATGGCCGTTGTATAACATTTTGTAAAATATTTGTGCATGTGCATACACACCCAACACTCGCACACACATCTTACAGTTTAAAGCAGGGCTATTCAATTAACAGCCTCAGACCACATGCAGCCCACCAGACTCGTTAGACTGGCTCACGGACTAAATATATACCCAACAATTATATTTTTTAATATATACTGTTGAGTACAATTGTCTAATTCAACACCAACTGTAACCACCAGCATAGAACTTGTAATTAAACTACATATTTTATTTATTATGTCGTCATGTCAATAAACTATGTATAAGTCAGCTAGACTTTGAAATAAATGAATATGACCCATCAAGTATTGTAATTATTTGCAAGTGGCTCAGTGAGAAAAGTAATGAAATAGCCCTGCAAACTGACCATCTTATTACAAGCATATGCAGTTTGTGTGCTGGTCTCAGTGAGTACTTAAGATAACTGCAAGCTTACCAACTTTCAGACATAATGATGTTACATGTAGGTTGTAAACCAATTCCTTCTAAAAAAGTATACTACTGTTTCACTAAAAGAAAAGAACACCCAATGCCTGCAACTGATTTCTTTCTCAGCAGATATATGTAGATATAACTGTAGGGCACTACGAGTAACTATTAAATCATATTTTACAAAGTGTACTTTGTAAACATGCTCCCAAACTTGACGAAAACTCATAATGTGTAAAATATTTACAAGTCTTGACACTGTATTAAACCAATAATGTAATTTTAATGTTATGAGCTGAATGAGACAAGTTTTAAAATATTGTTATTCAATCATTTTAAAAAGACATTATTCATAAAATATTTTTTATGAAAATTTTAAATACTCTATATTCTATTGTGAAAAGTGTGTATTTTTTGTTTTATTGTCTTAGCACTAAAATGAAAAAATTAAAATAGATGCAGAGAGGCAATTTCAGAACTGTGATGAATAATTACACATGTTTTATTGAATGTTATTTAGTGTTTTAGTGATTTAAAAATAGTTAGACACCCTTGAACAGTGAACATTTTAATTTACTGCACTTTTTGATGTTAACGGTAAGCATAATGTACAACTTGTGACAAAAGTGTCTGAACCACAGAATATTCTAATCACCCAAATGGCTGCTCCTTAATTAGGCCTAAATGTTTTAAGTTGTCAGTTCGATCAGAAGCCAAGACTGAGTAGAATCGCACATACAAAAATTTTTTCCCCATATGCAACCTTGCACTGATTCAAGACTGAACTGTAACAAGTGTGCAACTTTCTCTCAAATGTAATGGTGAATATTAAAAGAAATTGTGAATTTATGTGTTACCTGTTTATTTATATTGCATGTACAGTAGAACGTCTCTATTACGACCCCTCACAGTTCCCGAGAATAGGGTCGTAATAGAGGGGAGGGGGTCGTAATTAAAAAATTTGGAAAATTTTGGGGCCAATTTTGACATTTTATTTGCATTAAGTTCATTCATATTCAATCGTCTCTAGCGCATAAAAAAACCACTTTTTAAATTAAATATAAATACATATGTATATTTTAATAGCTGAACGTCTCCTGATTAATTCGATACCCAAGAAAGGCATATTGGAACACCCCTTGTTGTAAAAAAAAAAAAGGCCTAAACACAGTATGACATGGCCATTGAAAGTGTGTGAAAAGATTAGACGATGTATTATTAAAATATAAAGTTATTTGTAGAGGTCTATTACGGAGATCTCGTCGGTCATACATTGCTATGAGGCACATAGCAATCAAAAAGTTTAGATGTCGTTGCGCAATACGTGTGCGTGCCGTGTGCTCACTTTGGTCTGGCCGTTTCATTGCTAGAAAAGCAGTACCTAAAAACACTGTTGGAGATGCCTTACGTTTGAAGTAAAATACCGCCCTTTATTTATTGATATTATATGTATGAAGATACATTATTTATATTAAATCACTCGTGTGTTGCGGCTAGCAGCGAATACATAGTCGTGTGTAGGTAGGTGGCAGAGCGCCAAAACTACAGCGCTTAGATCCTCTGCAACGCGGCCGGGCGCTGCAGCTTATTGATGTCGTTCAGGCCTAGATCCTCTGGTTTGGCTGTGAAATAGGCGGCTCTGGCACGAGATGACGCTCGTGCCAGAGCCGCCCAAATGCCGCTCAGTTGTTGCTCATACTGGGGTCGACTCCCTTGCGCAGCTGTCAATTGATCTCTACATGATTACTCGTCTGCGGCGGCTAGCCAGCGCCACTGCTGTCATTACTGCTGGTGTAGGAAAACATGCTGATAGATGCTATTCACGCCAGTGTGTTGAATTTATACGAAATTTAGGTGGTGTGTTGGCCTCTGCTAGTACAATGAGGCCCAGCAATGTTTACAGGAATACAAAAATTTAGTGCGGCCTACTTGAAATATTAACACACATCTTTCATGAAAAAATTCTGATGTGGCATATACATGCACACAGCCTAACTCGCCAAAATAAATTTCTCACCATAATTGTCAAAGTTTTGAGAAATGGGTGACCCCTATTTGAAGATAACGCGGTTGGCGAGGGGATTACTGTATCTATTTTTAGACGTGCCTCAAATTTTCGACATTTCGACCTAAACTTCACAGTTCCTCGGGATTGGGTAGTAATAGAGGGGTTTTTACTCCAACTGCATGGTTTAACAACAACTTTCCAATTGCAAACCTTTCTATTATTTACAAGTTCAAGTGTGGCTGCAAATTATCAGTTTTTATCATAAGGGATACAATGGGCTTGGTGACTAATACTATCTGCTATCCCATTGCTGCATTCACAATTCCATTCAAGAGGATGGTTGTGTGGGTAGAGTGATAGACTGTTTAGTGGTGAGAGGGTTTGACCTGTGTGTTTCCATTTCCCCTGTTGCTTCCCTCCTACCTCGTCTCGTCCTCCATCCAAGCTGGTCTGGAGCGGATCTACCTCTTCCTCAGGCTTGGCAGCCAGTTTCGCTTGAGGTCAGTTTCCGCTTGTCTAATACACTGCGACCTACCTCAGGTGGATACATGTTAATGTTATGTTTATACACTACTGCAGTAAAGAAAAATTAGATGTGAGTTTGTCCCAGAAATTTTATAAACTGTTAGGTATAAAATATTTTTGTTAATGCTGCAATGCTAAAAGAGCTGGTGAGGAAGTGTTACAAGAAATTTGTGGCCTGTGAATTGTCTAGAACAAAAGAAAAGTAGCTCCGTAGACTACCATATGAAATGCAGTTGTGCCGCTACCAGTGAGGGCCAGTAGCAACAGAGTATTGACGGTAGATAAGGTGGTTTCACAAATCTCCAAGTGATGGTAAAGGGAGAGGTAATACTGCCACCACCCAACATTCTGTCGAAACAACTGAATTGGGGCCCTAATGCACAGATGTAGTTATGGATTTATTGCGGACACCTAATGTAGCCGACGGCCTAAAGCTCTCTTCGGGGACGTGGAGATTCGTGGAGAATATCAGCCTGGGACTGCAAAGATGTCTGAATGAGTCTATTTATTTCATCTATGACCTCACGCTGAAATTACGACGAGCATCTCAGCCTTACATATAATTTAAAGTGCTTGGACGGCATACCGCTTCCACTCCATTCTAATTATTATTGATTAAATAGCCAGAGGTGCAAAGTGATCCCACACACAATAAGCAAATACGTTCAATTAAGTACAACAATATAATACGTTCTCCCTTTGAGAACTCTCGTAGCAATATTCCCATTCAATCCTTAAAATACAATAACAATAGAAAATAAGGCATGCAATCTTCAACCTTCCTTAAGTTAAATCTCTGATGGTACCTTAATCATTTCCGAAACACTGAACCACAAACTCCTGGGATGACTGTGATAAATAACTGGATTCAAATTAGATAATTCGTACCGTCAAACTGTTCATTTCATAAATTCGTTTAGTTCGACATTGAAGAGTTAGTTAAAAAAACTGCTTACATGAAAAGTCATATTGCACTTTAGGCAGTGTCCACGGACAACTATATTGTATAAACAACTTCAGCAAGGACATGTTTCAGAACCTACTACCTGGAAAACATGATTTGACACGTGGTCTCCTCTTTTGCAAAAGAGGCAGTGCTTATTAATCACCTTTCCTAAATACTTAAGCTTAGGCTGTGGGGGAGGAATCGGAGCTGCTTCCATTACTGATCGTAACCCCTGATTAAGGTCCATTAACATGAAATCAATTAATTCAGTACACAACATGCACAATAAAAGATAAAACTTACACTACTCATCAGTTCAACCGTACTTATAAACAATGTTTTGATCTATGTAAAGTTTACGCCTTTTTGGGATGTATAATGTTGAATTTCGTAACCGTGAAGAAGGCGGAACAAGATGGGCATATCCCTCTCGCCACTAATTCCTGTTCTGTGCAGTGATGAAAATGATATATATAGTAGAAAGAGTCGGTTTTCTTGCCACATTCCGTACAGAAGGTATCGGAGAGGTGACTCAGGAATTGAACAGTTTCAGCGGCAGGCTTCTCCTTTGTAGCCTCCATTTCCCTAAATTTACCAACTTACAAAATAACAACAGGTAGTGAGCTATTGAGGGTAACACTAACCTACAAGAAAAATATAATAAATTAATCAGACTTATATTTTTGGTATAAGTTCACAAATTGACTTCAATAAACTGATAGCATATTTCACAACACAGGACTAGTAAAGCAACAACGGGAGCCTGATATCATTTTAAGGCTGACACACTCACCACTTTACTCATTTACCATGTCAAACATGAAGTATTACATTACGATAATAAAGTCACGAGAATTTACCAAGAATCTCAATTTATTCCAATTCCATAAGATAAGTTTTATTCAATATTTACTGACAAATGAAACCGTATATCTGGAGGTTAGTTAAGCAACATCTTTAGATCGAGGGCTTCAACTAATCAACCATCTCCCTACGTCGTCTCAAGTTATTTATTCTCAACTCTACACTCTACACCCATGTTCGTCGTTCATCTCAAAAAGAAATACTTCACATACCCCAAACGGTAGAACTCTTCTCCTAAATTACTATGATTAAAATGTTTTAACTAACGCAACATACTTCACTCACGGCTCTATCCTTACAAGTCTTAAACCATAATAAAAAGTAATAATTGGGTGAGGCCCTTAATTAAGTTCAAAACGCGTTCCGAAGAGACGCTACTACAGAGCACACAATGTACACCTGTTCACTGCCCTGGAAGAAGTCCCTCAAGGTAACTACAGTCCCTGCTTCTGCCGCCAACAATGCTAATATCTCCCGACACACCCACTCTACAGCCGGCCTCCGCAGCCCACTGCTTTCTCCACCAGCCACTCAGGACATAGCGACGGAACACAGCCAATCAAACATTAACACCTGCGGCTCCCCACACCAGGGGAGCGCCCGCCCTGGCTGTTTGCTCATCGAAGTTCCCCCCCCCCCCCCCCCCCCCACATTCTGACTTACTACAGAGTATCTCACACAAAGCACATAAAATAATAATGGGGTGGCTTTGAGGCCTATATTAATTCAATACATTTCCTAACATCACAAATAAGTGTAGAACAAATTTAAAAAGACCAATACTAACACATTATAGTAAAAAAATTTAAACGTTCGCATAAAGCCAGTAAAACAGACCAGTCTGGCATTCTTTAGTTCTCAGCAATATCTATTTATTACAACAAATGAATTTTTTATGCATTTCAATCATACACTTTCAAATTCAAACAAACACTGCAGGGAGAGGAGGGCCCCTGTCCGAAACAGTCATGGCACCAAGTCTAAAGTACACTAGTTAAATTGTGTAACAGTGCAATTTCGTTTACAAAAGAAACAATTTTTCAAAAAAGGATATGGAAAATATTTACTTTTGTATGTTTGAACAAATGACGAGAAAAAAAAAAGTAAAAGGATACCAAAGTTACTGCAGCAGCAAAGAGACGAAACAATGTGAACTTTTTTGGAAGTGCCACAAACATACATGTGTTTAGTTGCATGTGTTTGTGCGTATGCACAAATGTGTATTTACATATCAATACCCGAAGAAAATGTATGATATCCCGAGAACAATTTAATTTATATTCACACATCCAAAATTACTTCACCTTTCCCATGCATATTTAAATGCAGATGCTCTGAATGTAACGGTAAATGAAATTATTGTATTAAATGTTTAAAATAAGTCAGCGTGGGAACAACTAAGAAGGTCCTATAGTGTATAAAATGAAAAATTATGTAAATATTGGATTTATCATTTGATGTGGTTCTGGTACGAGTGAGGGGCGAGGTACGTCGGATTATGGACTGAAAAATTTGCGAAATAAGTACTTGGTCTCATCTGAATCAAACACTTTACCAGTAGGGTGCCAGCTCATCTATGCACTGGTGAGTACGTGGATTCTTGATTTTTGAGAAAGTTGCAGGTCGACAGCCACGTGGCGGTCCCCTCACAGTGTACATGTCTTAATGAGAGAGAGTTTATAGAGTTTACACAGTCTGCAAACACTGATTAAATACATGGACTGCCTGGAGTGAGCCAGGCCCCGAAGATACTTACGTACGAGAAATAACAAACAAAGACTCGGGAAAAGAATGGTTATATTGAAGAAGTGGCGGTACATTGATCACACAATACAACTATCAGAGACTAGAGTGGGCATGGCAATTGGGCCTGCCGTAAGCCGATATGGTAAAAAGAACTGTTCAGTACATAACACAATTAAAAGTAGTTAAATCTCCAGGGCGGCGAGTCATTTGGAGATGGAAGCGTGATCACGGGAGGCAAATAAGCAAAAGCGCTAGGTTCCAGTAAAGTATGATAAAACTATTGAAGACTAAGGTGGTTGAACAAAGATCTGCTGGAAAAGTAACTGTCATTTCACAGTTACTCAGTCAAAATTGTTTACAGTCAATGGTGCAAAATAGCATTTAAAACAACAGTTATGCAACAGCAGTTTTGCAGTTGTCAACTGCAGTATTAAAGTTGGACAACTGTAACTCTATAGTTGGCAACTGTTAAACTACAGTTGGAGACAGTAATGTTAGTGCTGCTGACTGTGAAAGTGCAGTCGAGTGACTGTAGTCTTACAGTTGTCAACTGCAGAAACACAGCTGGAATAACTGCAGTACCTATTATTGTTACCCACTCTCAAACCACAGTTGGGTGACTGTAGTCTTACAGTTGTTGCACAATTGATAACTTCAGTAGGTCAGTTGTGTAACTGCTGTTTTTCAGCCAACAACCACTGTTTGACAGTTGCTTTGTGTGACTGCAAGTCTACAGTCAGGAGCTTCAGAATTGTAGTTAAACAACTGTCCTTTCACAGTCAATTGCCATAAAATTGTTTGTTACCTGTGGCCACGCAGTTCAGTTCTGATAATACAGCTAGGTAGCAGTAATTCCATAGTTAACAGCCACAATATTTCAGTTATGACAGAGAAAGTAAAGTTGCCAACTCTGGAATTGCAGCATAACTGCAAAAGGGCAGTCATTTTTTTTTTAAATAACTGCAAAAAGGCAGTCATTTCTTGCAAAAGTAACTGTGAGATACCTGTTACATTTCCAGCAGGGGAAGGCTCGCATTAACTCCCTATTTCCGCTAAGTCGTGACTGAAGAGTGGGGACGAGATGGCAAACACATGCTGGTGATCTCCCACAAACTCTGCTACGGAAGTTTTATAAAAGTAACAAATTACAAGTACACCGCAGCTGAAATAAAACACAAAAGAAACCCTGAGATAGTTGATAACATGTTCTGAAAAGCTTATTTCTGTGTTTGAAATCTCAGAGTTTATTTTCATAGCATAGAAGTTGGTGATTTGCATAATTATGTTAATTAGGCCAGAATGGGCTGGCAAGGCACATGAAGGCATAGAAACAGTATGTATCAAAATGAGGCTACAGCAAGACATAGAAGACACTTAAATTAAATTCTATAAACACAAAATTCCAAAACAATAGATTTTTAGTTTTGGTAAATTGGCATGGTGGAAGCCGGAAGTGCTAGAATGTTAAAGTTACAATTACTCACTGAAATTAATATTGCCATTTCAAACAAAACAAATACAATAATAACATTGTAACATTATAAACAGAATATGAGTGTTAATACTCCTTGGCTCGAAGTGATTTCACGACCAAGTGGGTTATCACTCGTAAGCTTATTATGCCTCACTTAATTTAAACGTAGATAAAATTTTCCCTTTATATTGAATGACTATACTGTATAGGGCAATGATCTGATTGGCACTGCAAACACACACAAGATCACTCATGTTAACTAGGGGCCAGGTGGGTCATGACCCCGTTCCTGCATGAATGGCTGTGGTGACACGTGCACAAGGCGCACGGACATGAGTGCCTAGTGCAAGAGCAGAGTAGCTGTGGTTTGCCTCCCGAGCGGAGCAGTGACTGACTGCGACATCAAATGCTTCCCCCCTTCCCCGGAAGACTGCTGATTCAATGTGATGCCGTCGATTGTAGCGCTGTAGGTATAGGTTGTTCACGGTAAAGTGAGCACTTCTGAGGCCCTAGTTACTTTTTTGCTTTTAGCCATTACTCATTCTTTAACCACCGTGTGCATGTGCATCTGTGTGCATGTGCATGTGTGTGTGAGTGTGTGTGTCTCTATCTCTATCTCTCTCTCTCACAAAATGACAGCCGATTATATCCAGTGCTTTACGACTGGTAGTGATGTGGCGACATGTCAATGCCACTGCATGTTTCTGAACGAAGCATCAAGTTCGTAGTCGTGCTTTTTAAACATCCTAGGCAAGTTACAATGTTGTGATAAATGTGTGTTTCCACTGCAGTAATAAATATACTGTTATATGTGTTTTGTTAATGGTTGTGATGTGGTCGTTTGGCTAGCCCAGTGTGTGTGTGCGTGATTTCAAATATTTTATGTGCACTATGTATACATTTTAACTGTAAACTGTTTTTATGACGAAGTTAATTATTTACAGCCACATCTGTTTATTTATCACAATGTTGTACCTCTGCCCTAGGTGTTTGAAACACAGTTGTGCAACGAGCTTATGTTTCTGTAATTTGAATGACTGCCACAATCCCTACAACATATTAAGTCCAACCAGATAAAGTTAAATAAATAATAAAATTAACCTAACAACCAGTAAGTACCAATGCATGTAAATATTAGCAGAATAAACATTATGGTAGGTCTATATATTTGCATTTTCACCACTATCTTTTACGTTTATCGAAGCTACAAACAATAAATATGTGACACAAGTTGCATGTTTGAATTTACTGCGTCGTTCAGTTGGACTAGTTGTTCCTTCATTTAAATTTTTATTCCAAATAAGGCCGTCCTTTTAACGAAATGACCAAACACATATTAATAAAAACAGGTTAAATACTACTGCTGTTTCCACCACAGTTGTAACAAACAACGTTGCGGTAAAATATGAATGTGTATTATGTGTAACATACTATATCGTGTGTAACAAATAGTTATAAAGAAAACCTAAATATTTTTATAGGCCTAAATTTTGACAATTCTGATGCATGCCGCTTATACAACTAATCTACTACAATTATGACTCATCGCTAGAGTACCTAATTCCACTGCTACATATGTGGGTGGCACGTTGCCTAACCTACAGGCAACAGCAACTTATGAGCAAATCTCTTCACCTGGAGGATACGCAACCTGGCAGGCATGCTACCCCCACCCACCCCCCCCACCTACCCTATCTAAACGAGTTGCCCAGACCTCGGGCAAAGCCGAGCGCCACCAACGAGGCACGAAGCAGAAACACTGAACAGAGTTTTCCCATGTCAACCAGGGCAGAAGGACGTCATGCCCTCCCCGCAGCCTGCGCCAGCAGCCTACAAGCTTCCACTATATAAGTCAGAATGCTGCCGGGCTCTGGAGTGATTCTTGCGTATCCTCTCTCGCGACATCCAGCACTGACTCAGTGTTGGAACCTATGGAGATCTTGGAAACTTCAAGTACACCCCAGCGGCTACTTACTATGTCTTGACGACCAACGAACACGAACATACGTATTCAACATCACTTTCTCTCCTCTAGACACCTTTTACTTAGCAGTTTAACTTTAACCAGCTATTCCCCTTTAAATTTAGACTCAGGTCGCCTACACCTGGAATCACAGTTACCTTCATCCCTCCACGGTTTGGTAGGCGGTAGCACGGACCACATGTTTATTGAATATTCAATAAACACTCATTGTTCTCTATGTTTCCGTTTTTCATTTCCAGGGTATTTGTTTCAATTAATGGTTAAAGACAGAATACGCCGTGCACTGCCGACAGAAACCGGGAGATTTGTTTAAACCAAGTTAGCCTGACGGTGGAACCTTTTCAGGTGTCTGCACATCAGAAGACATACATATTAGACAGCTACCTGTTTCTTCCCTGTCACACATTAGCACTAAGTCAGTATTCGTGGGGGAGAAACAGCAATGCCACAACCACTAGAAACACCTCCACACCGGGAGGGGCGACAGACTCAGGTTATTTCCCACCATTTGCACTAATTCAGTGTGAGGTGACCATAGCCTGAAGTTTTACCATTCAACCTAGTGCGAATGTACAACCAGTAGAGGTTTGTTTGTCCCCACTGCTCCACGTCTCTGATCAGCCCACATACTGTGGGGGATCAGTGGGGACTCTTATTGAGCTCGTGCCGGCAAGTCACTATTGGGTTACACTGTCAAACCTTCCTGTCTAAGTGCATCACGTAAGCTGTCGAACTGTTTACGCTATGCAACACAAGAAGAGGAGTGATAGAAAACGTAGGGAAGAATACCTGGCTCACACTGCTCTAAAACTGTGGATCACGCTATCACGTCCTACGCAGGAGATGCAAGTGGAAGGGAACCGCACCGCCGAACTTAGATGTCAGGCAGTCACGCCTGCTCCAGTTCTGGTAATTGACTTCCCACCTTGTACCCGCATACATCCTACGTGTCACCCTGGGGATAAAAGGGATTCTGACCGGTACCGAAGTGCGACTCGGCTGGGACAACATCAAGTTCTGTAGCAATGAAACACATCTGTGGAAACTCCGTTCCTGCATAGA
Organism: Dryococelus australis; assembly: GCA_029891345.1. NCBI lineage: Eukaryota > Metazoa > Arthropoda > Insecta > Phasmatodea > Phasmatidae > Dryococelus > Dryococelus australis. The sequence continues at coordinate 169,022,902 of CM056993.1, forward strand.
CCAAACTCGCTGTGTCTAGATGAAACCTACCCCGACCACAACGACCAAGAAGCTTGAATAAGTAAGTGCTAACCAACACCCCTTGCCCCCCACCTACTAGCTATACCAAACTACCCCACTTTTGGTCTAGTGGACAAAATCCTCGACCAACATCAAGAGATTTTTTGGCACCCAACGTGGAGCATCAGACAAATTGCTGTGTACAGTAAATGGCACAAACTAGACCAACCATACCCCGAGAACTAAGGGTCGAAACAATCAGTCAAGCGGACTTCGCGGAGTCCACAAAACACCCTATAGCATCCTTAACCGCTACCATGTCAGATTCCGACGTCAATGCAGTTACCGGCGAAAACCTCAAGAACTAGCACAACGTATCCGACATATAGTGTAGCCATGCCGACTGTCCAAGCCATGGCACACTACGAAAAGAATGCACCTACTACACTTACCTCTTTCATTATGCCTGCATAGACTGGCCTGAAGAGGCCTGGGACACTGACGAATTAGAGTACCACTGTACCGCTTGCTGTTAACGATCCACGAGTTTCTGCAATGAAATTATGTGTCCCAGTCGAGGCATAAATCTCATCAGATGCACGACGTTCAGTGAACCCTATCACCATCTATGTATAGGGTGGCCCGATGAATGCATATCTATGCCCGGGATGGCCTAGTAGTGCGAGAAATGCTGAAGAAAGCACATCTCTCACTGTGCATTTCCAAGCCATCCTGGAGATTATATATATATAGACACATGTACGCACACATACACAAAAAAAAACCCGGAACGGCACCTGTCCATCCAGCAACTGGTAGAGACGACGACATTAAGATAACTGACTTTGCAGGCCACCATAAGATCCAGTAGCATTCACACAGGAATGCGAAAAAGAACTTAAAGAAACGGACCTGCCACCGAAACAATGGGTCGATAGGACCCAAGTGCATTTGAAGGGCCTCGTCCTCACATGGTGGGAAAAATACAGAGCATTCTTAACAGACTAGAAGCAGTTCAGTAACCAGATGGCGACAGAACTCACTGGCGAGGAGGTGTTGGCTAGACTAATGACAGTTTTATAGCCAGACCCAGGTACTTGACGAAGAAAGGAACAAATGTTTCGATGTGTGATCCCAGGAGTCGATGAAGCTACTACAGTTCGTTCCATTGGTCGAATGTTACTGCCAAATCTCAGGAACATACTCCTGACTTCTAGACCTGACACCTTGGATGAATTAGTTGATCGAGCCCGAGAAGCTGAGCAAAACTTTGCAGCACAGGCGAGTCTCGAAAAACCAGTATTCACTAAGGTCCCTGAGGTACGAGTCTCACTGGTTGCATCCCTTAAAGGCGCACCAACTGCAACCCCTTGCATGGCACTCGTACCCAAATGCTGGTTCTGTCCGAAACCACTGGAACAAGGACTATCCTCGGAAACCAGAGGAGGCTGCCGTCAAATATCCCAACATGACCAGCTGGAAAGCCAACTCCCGGAACCAAGCTGGGAAACACCGATGCCGGGGTACGAAGCAGGCCACCACCCCCGGTGAACAAGGGCCCATCATTAAGTGAGGAAGTACCAATTCCCGTAGCCCCACACATAGAGGTGGAGGTAAATAATGACCAGGTACTCGCCTTACTTGACTCAGCAGTCACCTGTAATTTGATCAGAAGTAATCTGTTAACACCAAACCATCTCGCCGAAATAAGACCGCAAGCCAAAATAGTAAGAATAGCGCAACCAGAATCCACCCTGGACATAACGGGCCATATTACTCTGAACATAAAAATTCAAATTATTGTTACACCGACAGAATTTATTGTATCACCAACCATGTCCGAATCTGTAACACTAGGGTACCCGTGGCTCATCCGCAATCAATGCATTCTAGATCAATGACAACATAGAGCCTATCTGGGAGAAACCCACCGGATTACTGTGAACTGGGATAAAAACCCAGACGACATCCCGCCAATGCCAATCGACTCAATTAGTATTAACTCCGAACTCGACAAACTAGAATTCTACCAATTAAAAGCCATACTAGATGAGCACACCCGAGCATTCGGACAAGGACTGCTACAACAGACACGTTCCATACAATTTTAAATATGGCCTACAACTGATGTAGCAGTCTACAGCCGTCCATACAGTGTGTCAGCCCACCGCCGCGACCTCATCATGGAGCAGATGAACGACACGAAGGACCAGGGGATTGTGGAGTCCTCGAATTTCCCATATAACTCACACGTGGTCCTCGTGCCTAAGAAAGGCGGGAAATGCTATTTTGCATAAATTACAAGTCGCTAAATTAAGTTACCCACTCGATCGCTCCTCCAGCTATAGACTTGTCTCTTACAGTACAAGACATTGGCAAAGTCAAAATATTCAGCACTCTTGACGTAGAGTCTGGATATTGGCAGATTGTGGCCCACCCGGACAGTCGCAAATAAATGGCCTTTAGAACATCGAGGGCGAAACCCTTCAATTTCGAGTCATGCCATTCAGCTTGAAAAATTCCCCAGCAAAATTTCAACGATTAATGTCTGCTGAAGTATTAACAGGTTACATCGGCCAGTTCTGCTTTGCTTATCTCGACGATGTAATAATATATTTCAACAGCTGGGAGGAGCACCTAGGCCATCTGCAAGGAGTGGAAAGACTCGAATTACACGGAATGACTTGCAAGCTGTCGAAAAGCTTCTTCCACAAATCCTCAATAGATTATCTGGGACACGTCATATCACCTGAGGCAAGCTTCCCACAACTCAGTTCTGTACGAGCGATTGAAGAACCGGAAGAACCTTCAAATAAATGACAACTACGATGGTACCTGGGTCTGTGTAATTGGCTACGAGACTTCATTCCAAATATTTCAACATATATGGCACCAGTACATCCACTCCTCGAAAAAGACTCGCGTTGGCGATGGGGTCCTCACGAGAAGAGGAGTGGTAGAAAATGTAGGGAAGAATACCTGGCTCACACTGCTCTCAAACTGTGGATCGCAATACCACGCCCTACACACGAGACGCAGGTGTAACGGAACCGCACCGCTGAACTTAGACGTCAGGCAGTCGTGCCTGCTCCGGTTCTGGTAATTGACTTCCCACCTTGTATCCACATACATACTACGTGTCACCCTGTGGTAAAAGGGTTTCTAACCAGTACCAAAGTGTGACTCGGCTGGGACAACCTCAACTTCTGGTCCAATGATGCACACATGTGGAATCTCCGATCCAGCGTAGAGAGAACTTGCTGCATCTAGATGAAACCTACCCCGACCACAACACCCAAGAAACTTGAGTGACTAAGTGCTGACCAACACCCCTCGCCTCACACTTAATATCTAAACCAAACTACCCCACTTCTGGTCTAGCTGACAAAATTCTCGACCAACGTGCCAAGTCAGTCTAATTGGGCACACATCAATTCATAGGAAATATGACAGTATTCTTTGAACAGCTGTAAACAGCAACCATCGCATTTGACAGTTATAAAAGTAGATGTCACATGGCAGTGTTTATGTTTACTTGTAGCAGAAATATACATAATCAGTAACCAAAAGTAGATATTTAGCAGGGCTTCAGAAAAGGCCGAAGTTATCGTGAATCAACTATATGAACATTCCCTGGCCCATGCAGGTTGACAGGTTGCACTTCATCTGTCTGTTTTGGCAATCCCTACAATGGTATTTTTCATACTCTCTAGGTCCCTGTATTTATCTGGCCAACCAATGCATGTGGTGATATTGTGCGGCACCGTTTGTGCACATCACCATGTGCAGTCTGGTTCTGTCACACTGAGGGTCACTGCATTGTTGTAGCTCTGCATCTAATGGACTCCTTTCAATGATGGCACCACTGGGTTTTTTTTTGTTGACTCCCTGAAGTCACTGTATTTGACTCGGCAAGCTTGGTGAGTGCAGGACTGTTTGTCCTGTGGTTGATGTAGTCCAGTTCTGCATCTCTTGCTTACGCAAGTACAGCTAGGCCCATGCTAGGCACCAAATCATCTGACATTAACTAAGATATAGCTTACAGGGGTGTCGAATCATTTCCTTTTGGTGTGGTATATGCCTTTCCTGTACTCTAGAACTGGGACTACTAATTATTCAGTACCTTTGGTCCTATCCAGGGATTTCGAGGTTCAAGCATTTCACAGGTGGGGAGAACAGTCCTCAGAGAATAGCTGACTCCACAGATCTCATGATCAAGCATTCCCTACTGGCATGGACTCTTTTGGCTGTATACACGAATTGCCCTCCCTGAGATTGTGTTTGGTCAAAACAGCCCAGAGGTTGTGGACACCTGAGGCCTCTGTGGATGGTTGGAAGATCCCTGGTTGATATTAAGGGGGTTCATAGACTAGTTGCTTCCATACAAGCTGGGCAAGATCCCTCTTCTTTCTGTGTATCGCCTAAGCTGAGGTGTCCTTGTGGTGTTGACACTTGGGTTTCTTATTCTGCAGCAACTTAACCTTTCCTTTAATCACCTCACTTGGATAAATTCATCAGTAGGTGGAATAGTTGGAAGTATTACAGGGATCTCTTGGTGGCATGCAGAAGTGTAGGAGTGTTCCTCTCCCATGGAATATCAGGTTCAGATAAACAACTTGCAGTCCACCAAACCCCTGTACTCAACATGGTGAATCACAGTGAAATGTACAGAGGTATATGGGTAAGCTCAATGTCTGTTCTTCCTGTGTCTGTGCCAGGATTCCCAGTTACACCGGCCATCCAGACTCCAATAACCGGCAGAAAATCACAGTGGTGTGCTGGATTGGGGGTGATGACAGTAGCTTGGAATTACCTGTGTGACCTACTGTTCGCTTCCGGGTACCGTGTTCGACAGTCATGTCAGGACACAAGTCCAAACAAAACAGGAACAGCAACAGTACCCAATGTCAAGTTGCAACAGGTATCCCCCCTTGAGGAACAATTGGCAACTGCAGGAATTATTTTGTTATTATCTGAGCATGTATGTCCAGTTCCTCTACTCTTCATAGAGAAGTCCATGTGGATGTGGTAGGTTACTTGACGACTATGGGTTGTCCTGAATGACCACTTAACCATGGATATCCCCTCTCCAATAAGAAGACAAAACTCCGGAACAAAGGGCTGCTAGGTTTAAGTCACAAGAACTGTTTATTTTCTGCCAACCAGCATGCTTAAAATATAATAATATATATAATTAACACCACATATAAAACTCACTTAAAGCTAATTACAAGTTACTGAGGTTTACTCACAGAAATGATTTGCAAAGGGCACAATTGGAATGAAATGCCAGATACAAGGCTTACAAATTATTTAAATATTTTGCAAACTTTCTGTGGTACAAGATGCTGAATTGAAATTACAATTTGACTAGATCATAAAATACCAAACACATGGCACTGACCACAATAGGTAACTCCAAATGGTTACAAATATCTCGCCCCTAAACATTTTGCGAGAAAATGATTTTCCAGTATATGACTATTCAAAGCCTCTTTCATTTGAATAGACATATATATACATAAAAAACACAAAAAAAAAAAAACAGACAGATGGACAGACGTACAGACGGATGGATGGATGGAGGGACAGAGAGAAGGACAGAGAGACAGACATAGAGACAGACAGAGATATATATATATATATATATATATATATATATATATATATATATATATATATATATATATATATATATATATATATATATATATATAGTGTGTATGTATGAACATATATATATATATATATATATGTGTTCATACATACACACTATCAACCAAAAAGTAATTGGGCACCTGTCCACAATTTTTCTCGGTGATTGTCACCACATTAGAATCTTGTAGGCCCACCTCTTGCGGCAATAACAGCAGTTACCCTGTATGGCATGCTCTCTACGAGTGTTTGCAGGACATCCACTGGGATTCGTTGCCATTACTCTTGCATCCATTCCATGAGTTGAGCAATTGATTTTGGCCATACCTGACGAGCCCTCACCCGGCTATCCAATTTGTCCCAAAGATGTTCTATAGGGTTGAGGCCAGGGCTCTGTACAGGCCAGTCCAATCGGCGAACATTATTGTTGGCGTACCACTGCATGGTAGCCCTTGAAACATGGCACCTGGCATTGTCATTCTGGAAGTAACATGGGTCTATTCCGTAAAAACGCCTCAATGCTGGGAGCGTTCCATAATCCAGAATGTTACGATAGGCCTCTGTGTTCATGCTACCACGGAAAAACACCAGCAGTCCTACGCCGAAGGCCGTGAAACAGCCCCACACCATCACTTCACCACCACCGAATTTCTTAGCTGGCACTATACAATCCGGTAGAAGCAGTTCCCCGGGTAGATGCCACACCCATACACATCCATTGGACTGGAATAATGTAAACCTCGACTCATCACTCCAAAGAACCAATTTCCACTGCTCTAGTTTCCAGTTGCGACGGTCTAAACATCACCTGAGTCGCATAGCTTTATTGCTTGTCGTGATATGGGGTTGATATGCTGCTGCTCTTCTGAAATATCCACGTCGGTGGGCCTCTGTACGCAATGTACCAATGGAAACCGATTCCTGTTGCTGCATGAAACATCTGTCGGATGGCAGCCATGGGTTGAGCCCTATTTTTGACAATTTCACATTTCAGGGTTCTGCGATTTCTGTCGGTCAAGATTGGAGGTCGCTCAGAACATGCAACATTGGCGTAATGCGCATCGACCTTTCACTTACGCAGGACGAATGCGACCGTTGATTTGGGCCTGTTTACATTCCGTGCAATCACCCGGCTAGACAGCCCCTAGAGATGGCAGCCAACAATCACGCCCTTATCGAAGTCCGATAGCTCTGTACCTCGTGCCATCCCCTTGTAAACTGGTTCTACACCGGCCTGCAGCGTACGGTGGCCACACAAGTCAACTGACATGACTAATTACCTATTTCACGAGTACCCAATTACTTTTTGATTGATATAGTGTGTGTGTGTGTATATATATATTTATATATATATATACGTATATACATTGACGCCAGCTAACAGCCAGCGGCATTAGGGCCCATGACGGTGCTCACCATGCTTTGCAGTGTTTAATATGTCTTAAAATGTTTTGAAGTATTTGTACTAATTTTAAATTGTGTTGTTATAAAATTCAAAGTCCCCGCGGCACCGAGATTAAGAACGCTTAATATTCCGGCATGAACACCGTCATAAAGAGACACTAAAATAATATTTAACTTCATAAGAAAATTTTAGAAATGTAAAACAATATTTTATTTTATTTCTGCCATTTTATTTTCAATAATTAAATATTTTACTCGGCGTGCATAGCACTTCTGCTTATGTGAACCCTGTAGGCGGCCATGGTAGGTCCATGCGACACTCGTATCTGTAACGTCTGTCGAGGAGAGCTGGCGAGGTAAGATACTGTCACGTACGCACTACAACTTTTGTTCACTGATTTAGGTTTCCATAGTTAAATTAGTTTACCTGTTAACCTTTGCTTGCATATGTTTTTGCCAGACATTTTCCCCAGCATTATGCTTGCGCTTTATTAATTTATTGCGCCCTTGTGGCATTTTAACTTAATCCAGGAGAAGGAGAAGAAATATATCGGAGAGGTCACGCGACCCACACAATTTGAATCAAGCACCATCCACCTATTTTAATGGAATTTCACTGTAACTTCTGCATTATTGCTACACGCAATTTTAAGAGCTTTATTTTTATGTATGTATTTGAGGGTAATTTTTTTTCTGACTTTAATTTACAGTTTCCACTCAGAAATATTGCGATTTAACATGCACCACGTGGTCCACTACGAACTTCATCCAGTGGCATCCGCACCATCTAAACTTGTTTTCGCACGTGTGTTTATTGTGAATATTCATCTCGTGTCCCAGCTTGTTTCATGTATCATTCAAGGGTTTATGTAATTTTGTAATTAGTGAATGGTGAAATTATTCCCGTCCTATATAACATGAGCTATAAATAGTTACTATAATTTTCAACCATCAAATAACTAGCAGAATTCTGATAGTGAACTGTTACCAAATCTCTTAACTGGAAAATCAAGCAGAATATCTACAAACAATCATATCACATTCGACGAGCACCCATGTACTTAAACATATGCCTGGTTTCAAATACTCTCATTTATCAAAATATTTTACATCGTTATCTATAAGGACGTGTACAGTTATTACTAATTGCTACCCAGTGAATTTCTAGGGCTTTATGAGTCATGGAAGTGCAAACACTGTGCACCATTAAATTTCCTCATCAAATACCAATCGAAAAGCAGAGACTTCTGCCAATATTAAGCACCTTTAGTTCTTACTCTACTTTACCATTTGCAAACATAGTTGACTGTCCTGTTTCTCGTATGATACCAAAGCAAGCCTATGACTTTATTGTACACACAAACTCATCTATACTTGTAAATATAGTTCAGAGTAAGGCCCTAAACCTGTATGCACTGACAAATATATTTTAAATAAAGGTACTTTCCACATTTGCCAAAGCTGCATGAAAAAGGAAGTGATGCTTGGCATACCGCATCACTGGCTCTTAATAGAATACCTCCAAAATTACGATACATGTACAGAAAGTCATAATATGTGCTAGCACAAACAGTAAAAGGCAGCTGGGTTGACTCAGTAAAGTTTTCACTGCAATAAAATATCCTGACACTTACAAAATCTCTTAAAAACCATTCAACCCTATCGATGAAGTTTCTGGCCAGTATTTAAAGTGAATCAAATGCACAGCAAGCATGTTATAGTGGCCAAAATCTCACAATGGCAGGCTAAACACATAAAATGGGCCAATGACCACAAATTACTTTACACAAGAACTTAATTTAAACCGCGGTCTAAAACACACAATTTTGTAAAAAACACAGGTTGATGCACCGAAACGAGGCCACTTACCTGAAAATCCTGCAAAATATCCACAATTAAGGTTACACCACGACTTGCCGCTGTGACGAAGTTGAAAGCTGCCAAAACTGCACGAACATCTGGATTTCAGCCAGGCACTGCTGCGTGCAGAAAATTCAAATACACTCATGGTGATTGATGTTCCTAAAGTGGACGTGCGTCGTGCAGTACATGGTGGCAGAAGGCCTTACAGAGGATTGAAGTAGTAACTGAGGCAGACGACCAGCAGACAAGAGGGAAAAATTACTGTGCACTACCTTAAATATGTTCACATAACCTAATGATGTAGCAGTAAAGGGGAATGGTGGAGAAGGCATAGACAGGAGAAGGGAAGGGGAACCGAACGGACATCGAGCAGTCTTGACAGGTTGGAGCATATTTGGAAAACCAGTTGGTAGGTGACAACAAAGAAATCTTGTCACAAGTGTGTCTGTGGACCACTTTGACAGTGGTTAGTACATGGGCGCTTGTTATCGATATCATTGGGGTGCATGCATCTTTCACCCATTGTAGTTCAACAATGTATCCTAATTTAATTAAACTACACAAAGTAACCTAAAATGCTGGCGAATAAGTTTTCATACATTTTAACTTAACCGTAGGGTGGTTACTTTACTATCTCTAAAAGTGTATTTATAGAAATAATATCCTATTGTAGTTTTCTCTCCCAATGAGAAATTTTTTTAACATGTTGGGCTGAATTAAAATTGTGGCTACTGAGTGACTAAGCCCTTGGTACTAAATTGCACTTTTGGAGAATGATGTAACACAATTTTTGTAGATATAAGGAATAAAATTATCCAGAAATGTCTCCTGTCCCAACCCCCTTTTTTTCTTCTGAAAAATTTCTAAAATAGTTGATTGTCCAGGGCAAACAATTCAGTAAAAATTTTAACTTCTGTGTTTCAGTTATGTACCAACGGTAACTTAATCGTGCCCAACATTGCAGATGCAACAAAACCAAATTGTAATTTCAATAAGGGATAAATAAGTTTAAAATTGTGTCATAACAGAGAACTAATGTAATTTAAAGAGAGGAAATAACTAAAATGGGATTTAAATTTATTTACCAGAAACCATTTATTATATTGACATTAAATATGTATAAAGAAGATGAAGTCATATTTGTGTTTACAAGGTTTATAGGAAAGAAGGTGATAGCAGGGACGTGTACAGATGGGAGGGACAAGAAATAGAAGAAGCAGCAGAATATAAGTATCTAGGGATTGTACTGCAGGGAGACCTCAGGTGGAAAAAACAGGTAGAGAGGATGGTTGCAAACGGAAGAAGGGCTTTGGGTATGCTGGGAAGGGTGCTGAAGGGAGTCAGCTGTGAGGTGAAGGAGAAGGTGTATGGCACAATGGTACGGCCAATGTTAGGATATGCTGCAGCAGTATGGGACCCGTATGTGGAGGTGGAGGTGCGAGAACAGGAAAAGGTACAGAGAAGGGCAGCAAGATGGGTGAAAGTTAGGTGGGGAAGGTAGGGCAAGATGGTAAGGAAGAAGGGAACTATAGGCCATCAGTGATGATGAAAGAAATGGGGTGGAGCTTATTGAAGGACAGGAGGAAAGTTGAACGGCTAGTCAGTATGTACAGGATGGTGAATGAAGAGGGAGGATGGGGAGAGTTACACTACAAGCTAAGTACGGGGGTATTTAGAGGAAGAGGAAACAACAGTGAGAAGCTTCAAAGGGTGTGGAGGAGAACGGAGCAGGGTACGTAGTCCATGCTTGTGAGGTCTGTGAGGGAGTGGAATGTATTGAGGAAGGAATTGGTATCTGTGATAGGAATTGGTAAGTTCAGGAAGGGAGTGGAAAAGGAGTTGGTTGGGTGAAGGAGAGGTGAGAGAGCTCGCCACCGGGCGGTAGCCTAATTGCAAGTGTATGTATATACAAAAAAAGAAAGGAAATAAACCTCTCGAGTCATTGTCAGTGTTAGGAATTTAAATACAAATGCCAGCAAATAATTATTTATCGTGGCTCAGGAACATGTGAACTTTGCCTTCCAAAAATTCAGCAAGGCTGCTGGTTGCTGCTTGTTGCACTCATTACTGATACGCAACCTGCAATACATTACATGACAACGGTAGCACGCGTGTTATACTTTATTTAATAATTTATTAAAAAGTAGTTTTTCACAAATCCTGATTTGAGGACTATATCTAAAACACGTGCTTATTGTCGCACATAACCCAATACTGGTCCATGGCATACACACTCATGATCGGTAGTTTTATGAGGAAATTATTCGATTGCACAACTAACACAAGCCAATAATAAACTAGTAAAACTTCACACGTGAATTGTAATCAATATTTATTTATTCATCGTCTTCTTTGTTCAACACGAAATTCTTTGAATGTAACCTTTCTCTTAATGTCATTCTAATGAAAACACAATGTTTTGGGTTACTGTCAAGATGGCCGTTTCAGTCCATATTATAACCACCTATCTGCAGTGTCTTCACCTACGTCACAACATGCCATCTCCTGTATACTCCTAACACCATGGTCTGTACTATGTCTTTAGAATCACAAAATAACGTGTTAAACATTGCTGCGTGCAGCACAACTTTGTCATGGTCATTGCAGCATAGTTTGCTTCTACTTATCTTTGGCGCACCTTGGAAACAAGATGGTGAACAATGTTTTTGTTTACGAAGCATTTTGCGGTAAATGTATTACTGCGAAACAAATTATTAATATCGCATAAAAATACTGGAATATAGTGCATATTTCATGAATCCAGGTGGATATCGTGAATAATAACAAATTTTGCGGTATTGCAGCTTATTTCGCAAAAACAAGATGCTATAAAATCAAAACAGTTATTGGGAAATATATTTATGTACCTCGGGTGTAGTTTCAAACGTATTAGTTTCGAACGTGTTTGCAAAATTTTGCAATTTTGTCAGTAACAAAATTTGTGAACCTCTACAGATAAGATTCCTACAGTTTCAGTCTAAGAAATTGACCACAATATTCTGCCCGAACATCAGGCAGCCTTCCAACGCCTGTTGGGAGAGCATCGGGACGTATTCGCCACGCGTGACGCCCTGCATTGAACCACTGTGGCCGAACATGAAATTCCACTCGAAAAACTGGTACCTATCCACACTCCACCGCAAAATTATTTGCCGCACCAGGCAAAAATAATCAGTCAACAAATACAAGAAATGCTCAAATGGGGTAATAGAACCAACAACTTGCCAGTACAACTCAGTTAGTATACTAGTGCCTAAAAAAGACTGCAATTGGAGATTCTGTGTAGATTTCTGCCCATTGAACCAGGTGATGCGCAGTACACTTCCCACGTATATCAGCGTCAAGGTCGCCCCTTAAGTTCGCTTGGCCAAGCAAAAATATTCACATCATTGGACCTTAAAAGCGTGTACTAGAAAATTCAGGTAAAGTTGGTAGACCGGGGAAAAACCACTTTTACAGTCACCGATGGATGCAGGTTCATATTTTGCGCAGTGCCGTTCGGTCTTAAGTGCACCCCAGCAACCTTCCAATCAATGATGGTGCGTGTTCTGGATGGCCTCATTGAGAAATGCACCCTTGCGTATCTCAATGACATAATTGTGTGGTCATCAATTGTGTTGGAAAGACTGGCAATAAATGGGCTGACTTGTGCAACAAAAAAAGGCACATGGGGAAAAAAATCACTTGATTTCCTAGGGCATGTTGTGAGCGAGACAGGGAACAAACCAAATCCGGAATAGCTCCAGGTAATAACGGACTATGAGACCCTGTGCACATGGAAGGGTTCGCTATCATAACAGCACCACTAATGAAACTACTCTCACGGCAGTGTAGGTTTCAATGGAGCAGTGAAGCAGAACAGTCATTTCAGGAAATTAAGGAAAAATTTCAAAATTGCCCCACACTCGCATATGATGCGAGTCGACATTTATATTTATAGACAGCTGGGAGATAAAAGGGACTGGGTGCTGTCTTGTATCAGTACGGCGACAAGGAGGATCTGCAGGTTATCAATTTTGCTAGAAGCTTAGCGCTACTGAAAGCAGATATGATGAGGGCAGATATGACGTAAATGAGCGAGAATGCCTAGCAGTCGTAGGGACTGTAAATAAATACTGTGCATATTTATAATACCAGCTATTCACCCTCTGTACGGACAACCAGTGCCTTGTGTGGCTCTGTAACATGCGCAAAGGGCGTAGTAAGATGACAAGATGGGCACTCATATTATATGCATATGATTTTGAAGTACACCACGTACCAGGAAAATAAAAACCATTTGGCTGACGCAATCTCACGCGCTCCCAATAGTGACATCATTGTCAAGGACAATACAGAATGGGGCGATATTGTGTCCATGTCTACGCAAGAAGTGTTTCAAGAAGTAATTGTGCAACAAATGATGACGTCTATACCGTGAAGTGCAGCAAGCTTGGCAGGGATGTACACTTAGTCAGGAGAAAATTAAAATGTGCATGCAGAAAGGCGTAGATAACTGGCGCGTTATCAATGTGAGACTGGAAACTTGTTCACCCTGTGACGTCATCAAGTGGCAGCTGTATGTCCCCATGTTTGCGAGGGAACGGGTACTTGCCTTTTCGCACAGTGGCAACATAGCGATCAGACTGTAAGAAATGACCGTGAACACTTTTTCTGGCTTGGATTAACAAGGGAAGCACGTCAGTTTGTGAAGCGTTGTGTCATGTGTAATACTTTCAAATCAAGGAGATCAGATGGCAGGCAACAACAGTTACGTGTTCCCCACAAGCCATTCGAAACAATATGTCTTGACATCATGGGCCCTTACCCTAGAACTGCAAAAGGGAAGCGTTTCATTGTAATTGATACTGACAGTTTCTCACAGTGGGTGGAAGCATACACCATAAGTTGTGCGTGTACAGCAAATTTCGCAAAAGTGTTGAACAAGGAATTTTTCCCAAGGTAGGGATACCCCAAGAATTTATTAACTGACAATGGGTCTCAAGTTTACTGGCAGGAAGTGGAGAGGTTTATGCACGTGGTGGGGGTTAAACACCTCAAAACTGCAAATTACCAACCGAGGGCGAACTCCACAGAGCGCTGTAACCAGGACTTAAAAATCCAGTTACGCCTCCATGTGTGAGGTCAACATGCTATGTGGGCAGATCACCTGCCAGACGCCCTATACACCCTCTGCAATCATGTAAATGCTGCAATAGGTAAAACATTGGCTGATATCTTGCTCTGACATAATTTAAGACTACCGGGTGAGGCGCAGAGTCTGCGGGGAAAAAACAAGTAGTGAGTCACTCAGTAGTTAGACGCCGCAGGGACAACGGCGCCGAAAACTGCGTGATTTCCGTCAATAGCAAAAACAATACACAGAAAAATGGCTGCCGACCACCACGGGGCCACTGTCAACTTTACAAACGGGTCAACAGGTCTACGCATGGGCCCCCCTGCAATCTACCGCTTGCCAGTATTTCTGTGTGGGGTTTGCGGCTAAGTCGAGTGGGTCACACCAAATCCTGGGAAGCCACAGACCCACCACATATATGGTCCGAATCGGCAGGAGGAAGGTACGGATGCATCGGGATGACATACAGCTCGCGCTGGGTGATGTCGCTGACGAAGTCGCTCCCGATGCCCTAGGTACTCACAACGGGAATGGCGATGCTCAGCTCCCAGTAACAGCAAGAGCAAGCGGAAACAGATGCTGCAATGTCGCAGCACCTCCCATAGGAGAGTCTCTAGCAGACCCACAACAGATCACAGAAATGCTCCAAGAGGGCGTCATTGAACTGAGTGAAAGCGAGTTGAATTCTGCAATCACACTTGCTCCAAAAAAATTATAGTTCATGGTGCTTTTGCATGGACTTTCGCCAGCTGAATTTGGTGACTAAAAGTGCTCCGCCACCCTACATTCACGTGAAAGATGCCTTAAACACACTAGGCAATGCCAAGGTTATGACCACAATTGACTTGCGCAGCAGATACTGGCAGGTACCAGTTTGCCCAGAATACTGACACAAGACCTCTTTTGCAGCACCTGATGGCAGGCAATTTCAATTCAGTGCTATGCCATTCGAACTGAAATGTGCACTGTCAACCTTTCAAGCAATGGTCATGCGAGTACTAGATGGATTCATCAGATAATTTGCCCTTCCAGCCCTCGATGATGTGATAGTATGGTCAGCATCATGGGAAGAGCACATTTACCAATTATCACTTGTGCTAGAGCGACTTGCCATTAATGGATTGAACTGCGCTAACCGCAATTGCCATATTGTAAAGTCTGATATCCAGTTTCGTGGACGCATGGTAAATGAATATGGTAGCCACCCAACAGAAGAACAGCTGAGCCTCATTGGGAATCATGCTATTCCGACCACCCGGAAACAACTCCGAAAATTTTTTGGATTAGTGAACTGGCTGTGTGAGTACATAGAAGGTTTCATCATCATCACTGCGCAATTAACGGAGCTCATGTCTCCAAAAGTGCACTTCAGGTGGACATCAACACAGAAAGACAGCTTTGACTAATTTAAATGCAAGTTCCGGGAATGCCCCACCCTAGCACAGGATGACCCGACATGCCACTTGTATGTACAGACAGACGCCAGCGAAAAGAGACCAACATTTCACACTGCGAACAGACAACAGATGTTTGCTATGGATACATGGTATGTAGGAAAGGCACAGTAAATTAACTCGTTGGCCACTCTTTCTCCAATCATATGATTTTGCGGTGCAGCACATGGCAGGTGAGGAAAATCGGCTGGCTAACCACCTCTCTCGCTCACCAGGTGAAACAATGGTTTGTGACAAAGAGGAGTGGGAAGACATTCTCCTCCCTACCCGCCATTCGACATGTCAGAAGCTGCAACAGTGCAGTGCAATATGATCACAGTGTTACCAACTACGCCTCCACTGACATCAGTACACTACACAATCATAACAGCACAAATGACATGCCCCATTGCAACAAAATGGCATGATGCGAGTGCAAGTCAGACAGTAGACAATTGGTGGGTGATAAATTACTGAGTGGAGTCACACACAGGAGTAAGGAGTAATGTGTGGCGTATTTACGTCCCAGCAACAGCATGTAACACAGATTTGTCCCAACCACATGCCTGCAATTCATCCGCCCACCCAGGCGCCAAGCATACGCACAGAAATGTTCTCAAGTATTTCTATTGGCCTGGCATTTCCATGCATGTGCGTGCATTCGTCCTTATATGTGACTCGTGTAATCATTTAGAAAGTCTGAGAACTGACGGACTACAACAACAGCAGCAACTGTGTGAGCCCACAAAGCCGTTTGAAACCGTTGCATTAGACCTCATGGTGCCCTACCCATGCATGCTGACAGGGAAAAGATTTATCATCAAGGTAACTGATCTCTTCTCGCGCTGGATATAGGTGTATCCAGTGTCAAGCGCGTGCGCCTGCACCGTGGGAAAAACAATTGAAAACAAGTTTTTTACCCACTGGGGCTACCCACATGTGCTCATGAGTGACAATGGTTCAGAGTTTACAGGACAGATGTGGCGAGACTTTTGCACAAAATGGGGTGTCTGCCATCACATGACTGCCGTATACCATCCTCGCGAAAATCCCACAGAGAGAAGAAACCAAGAACTGAAAATGCAACTCCACCTCCGCGTGGGAGAGAATCACACCTCGAGGGCAGAGCACTTGCCGGCGGCACTTTCCATGCTGCTAACCAGGCTACCCAGGCTATGGGGAAGATGCCGGCACAGCTGCTCCAACGTCGCAAACTCCCCCTCCCAGGAGAGTTTGGGAGCAGGGCAGTGGAGTGTGCCACCCTCCCGTCACAGGTGAAAGTAGGGAGAAAGAGAAGGCGGACAAGAGAAGAGGCATGGGAGAATCAGCGCCGCTATGCTACGCAGTGGCTACACCCTTCGCACCGCCCACCACCGCCTCTTCAAGCTGAACAGAAACAATTTTGTGCAGGTTTTGCTGCAAAATGGATTGGGCCTCACACCATCATACAGGCCGTAGGGAATTCCTGTTACAGAGTGAGAATCAGTTGCCACAGAACAGCGACTTATCATCACGATGCGTTGCGTCACACCAGAACTGGCATCACGATGCCCGGTTTCGAGTCGCCCCTGCCTGAGGGCGGTGAGGAAAATAATCGCTCAACATCATCCAACAGCGCCGGAAACCAAATTTCACCACAGCAGGAAGGTATGCCGGGCTCACCGGCAGAAAAATTGCCCGATGCTCCCACGTCCACCGGGGATTTATCTGAAGGCACAGCTTCAGCAGATTTCACCATGCCCAAAATTTTTGCTCAAACATCAGCTGCCATCACAGATGTCACAGACAGCGTAACAGGCGGGCCATCTGAGGACGGCCATGATCACCAGATGACCCCCGCCTGCCAGAATTGTGATACCTCCTGGACGCCCTACGTTCCCAGCACTTTCATTGGGACCATCAGCCTATGGGTCGGCCTCGCCTGATCAGTGGGACCATTTCAACCTACACCAAAAGCAACACAACAGTTGCCTGCCCAGCACTTACAGCAGCAGCAGCAGTGACGAGCGATGAGTCAGGGACAGGTGGGCAATCCACCCCCCCCGCCCTTGCCGCTCCAAGAGCGGGTTCGTACTGCGAGATGTGCCAAGTGCATTGTCTACGGTCACACTCCAACCAGAGCAGCTGACATGGCACCGCCGTCATCAAGAGAGCAGCAACCCCAGCAGCAAGTGTCAACGAGACTAGTCAGCCAATACAACTTGCGGCCACGTGGTGAATTTCACCCGCTGGGTGCATGCTGTCGTTGAGGAAGAGGCGTCACGCAAGCAAAGTGTCTCCACAAGAAGGGGGGGGGGGGGATATTGACATGTGCCACATGTTCCCTCCAGACAGTTCGTCTCGCAACACCTGCAGCTTCACCCACCGCCCGTGTGAGAGTAATGCTACATATCAAGTGTGTTTCCGTGTGTGTACGTGTGCGGTGTAGTGCACTGGTCTTTTGTTGTGTTTAAATATGTAACGTGTTTTATGGTCTTTTAAAATTATATTATATTTTAGTAAGTATCACGTGTTCAATGCCATATCCATCTGCAAGTGTTTCCATGTTCAGGTTAGTTTATGTTTAAGAGTGCCACATGTCATGTATATTTAATTTTTTGTTTTTGTGCATGTGCACCATCCATGTGACATCACGTGCCCTGAAAGGTTGTAACGTCTCATTATGTAGAACATCTAATTAGTATTGTTAGGCCTTACAGTGGTATGGTAATCTAGCATAAGAGTACACACATGTTTATTTTATAGAAATGCTATTGTTGTGACGTATTCTACACATAAGTTTATTATTCCGTAATTTTATTTTTATTTTTACTTTATAACATATTTACTATCATACATGCAGCAGTTTAGAGGTTATTATTCATATATTCAATATTACGTATTTATTTTCATATTGTTAAGTTTTGAGCTACATGTTAATTTGTGTAAGTTGGTAATGGTTGATAACAATGTATTGATTGTAATAATAAGGAATGTACCCCGATATAAGCCCTATGTCACAGAGGTAAACTCAAATCAGGTAACTGACGCCAAATTTAGTTGTTAAAAGAATGTTCTGGTCTCCATCTTGTTTGAAATGGGTCACTAATGTAACAGGTTGGGTAGACCTGAGCTCCATCTGAAAAGTGAAAAATTATAATTTAAAAGTGAGTTTGACCCCGACAAATATGCTCCGTTTTACGTAAATAGCTGACAGAGTGTTTTAAAACTGTCTGAAGAGGGCTTAGGAGCTTTGCAACTTTAGGTATAATGCAGAAATATAAGGTATTCCATACTACGTAACCGTTGGTCCAGCGGTGGAGTGCTAAAGACGTTTCCTGTTAACTACACATTTAATACATCACTTTCTTGCTGATCACACAGTGCCTGAAAATAAGAACTCGTATTTTACTCTACCGAATTTTGACATTGCTAGCCAGGAACATTTTATTCCGTGTAGAAGCATAGGCAGATTTATTGTAAAATGTAATGCGCGAGTGTGATTACTATTTGAACATTAACCAAACTTTCTGCACACTAAAACATTTTTTAATTGGTGCGGACTTTTAAAAACTGCAAAGACTTTAATTATGGTTGCCAAGCACACACATATAATTGCTATTTTTGGCAGACATACAGAGTTTTAAATTTAGTATTCTAGTCCAGTTGCTGCGTGGTATTTGTAAATATTCTGTGGTTACAATATAAAGTTGGAAATATTATTTAAATTGAGAGAAGATTTTGTTTGCATTAAACTCCACTTCACCCTTGGACTTCTTTGATAGGTATGCTGGTAGTTAGTTTCCTTATTTTTCCCGGAAAATATTTAAAGTGTGACATATGTATAGCTGTGTGGAGGCGGAGATAAGCCTGGATACAAGGAAACATGCTGGTAAGATGTAAGTCTGTTGATGTTTTTGTGGTGATATCTCTCTATTTGTCTTCACATACATTAAAGAACCCCAATTCATTTCAGTGGCTAATACCCATACATGGGGCTTAAATATTATTTCACACACTATATATATCTTACAGTATTCCCCACCGCACAATTCTTTTCAAGGTATAAAAAATTATTTTGTGGGTTTTGAAACACAAATTTGCAAAAATTATTAATTTCAATTTTTATGTGCAGAATAAAAATAAAGAATTAAACATTGCACCTTCATTTTCATTACAACGCAAACATGGAAAACTGGGTATTACTACAGAATATGTAAAAATACATACTACATGAAAAAATACATTTTGAGAGTAGTTTCTATTTAAATAAATAACACTTTACTACAAAAATGAACTGTTAGGCATATGTTACATACAAAACAACATAAGTCACACAACATGCATAGGAGTAAAACATCACATACATTATACTACAGAAAACATAACATGTAGTTTGCTGAGGGTAGAATCTGTGATCTGAATGCACAATACATGTGGTGAAGATGTCAGCATGGTATCCACGGCACAGTGACACGCTTGTTACTGGTGTGCCTTCTGCAGTCTTCTCTAGCCTCAACGCATCTCAACCATTCTTCAAATGCCTGGTCGCACTTGTTCAGCCTCTCCTGCAGTTGTGTTTCCTTCAATGTCCTTTCCCTCTCAGCTGATGATCTGCACACAACACAGCACTTGCTTTATAGCATTATTACTCTGTGTTGTCCTCAAAGATATGGTTGGAATGAAAAGGCAGAGCCACAAAGCTGAACACAGTACCTTCCTGCAAGTCTGTGACATCTAGTAGGATGCAGTCAAAGTTTCCTCACTATAACACTGGTGCGTAGTTGGAAGTGGGGGATAATATTATGCATTTTATTTGACAAATAACATGAATGTAGCACACACACACGCACACGTGTGCGCACGCACACACACGCACATGCACACACACACACACACTAGGGGCCCAACATGTGACTTTTTTTTTAGTATTGTCACGTGCCTAGAACAGTTATGATGTTACAAATTTTTGTTATCATAGAAAGAATGAAAAAAAAATTATATGAAATTAACTCAACATTGGATATAACTCTATTCACTAAGCCTCTGCGGCCCTACTTGGAATCGCTCTGAATCGTTCTATCCACTGAGCCACTGCAACCCCACTTGGAATCGCTCTATCCACTGAGCCACTGCGGCCCCATTTGGAATCGCTCTAGCCACTTGGCCACTGCGGCCCCATTTGATATATATCTATTCACTTGGCCACTGTGGCACCCACTTAACATAACATAGTTTTATTCACTGAGCCACTAAGATCCCACTTGATGTAGTTCTATCCATTGAGCCACTGCGGCCCCACTTGGAATTGCTCTAGCCACGTGATCCCTGTGGCCCCACTAAATTGACTCAACATTGAAGCGAGACATTTAAGGCAAACAAAAATTATATTCCATTACCTTTATATCTCTATGCATTAATATCTATGCATTACTACAAAACTTTCATTGGAAAAAAGTAATTAAAAAAATGTGTCTTTAGGGTCAAAAGTCATGACTGCATAATCTGATCTTACTGAAATTCGAACTTGACCTGTTGAATTTCAAGGGACTTAAGACAGACAAAGATTGTCTACTTATTATATAGGATACACACACACACACACACAGAGAGAGAGAGAGAGAGAGATATATATATATATATATATATATATATATATATATATATATATATATATATATATATATATAAATATAATTTTATGTCTATTACTGTTATACGACATTAAGAGCACCATAATATTGCTATATATGAAATATGAAAAACAATCAATTTTCTGTAAAGAAAATTTTTGATTGCAATTCAAAGGATTTCAAGTTTGAATACCAGGTAAGGCATGAATACATGTGTGCCAATTTCAGGTCTAAGTATAGGTTTAATTACTACTGAAAACCATCTCCCTACTAAGCATTTGCATTTACAAGCTACATAAAAAGAAAAAAAAATCCTGTTTAATTCCTGTGATCTCTGTCAAGAATTTGTATAGAATCATTTGTTTTGATTTTTATAGTAGCAAATGCGTATCTAGATGACAATGGTTCATTACTGGCTTATTATTTAGAGCCATTGTGAATATTTAACTACCACTATACAGGTAGAACATATTTTTGTAATATCCCTGCACTATGTTGCATAAATAATCAAACTTACCTAGGTGATTAAGTAAACTATTCATTCTGCAATTCCAAAAGGGGTATGAATGAGCAAATCATGTGAAATAAAATTTGGTGCAGCGGTTATCAGGAAAAATTTGTTTAGGAAAATATGACAAGAACTGCAGCATGCTGTTGGTTAACTAGTATGTGCAGTTGTTATGCCTTAATGATAAGTAGGAAGTTTTCCACAAAAAAAAGTACTAACAAGAAGTTGCTCCAAACTGAATTATGTACTACTTCAAGCATACTTTCACTTTCCACTCATATCAACAATTTATTTTAGCTCTCAAAGAATGTCTGCAGTATGAGAAGTATCTTTAAATTAGGTTTTAAGTGCATGTGCATATATGGATGTATGCTACTGTGGACTTTGCCTGAAATCATAAATCTTTATCCGTAGTCTGTAAAGCCATAATATTACAGTATGTTTCGTATAAATCTTTAACATTTGAATGAGTTGACAACTACCCATGTATGGCTTATGGAAGCTTGAGTCTTTTCTTTATCAAAACAGACTACCAACGCCTTACCCTTACTCGAGTATGTGGCTGTTATGTATCTCAAGCTTAGGGTCAATATTTACTAGAGCTACTCGATACTAGGCACCTCTGGCCCTGTTCAAGGATTACATGAACAGTGCCTTGCAAGTTGGTTGAAAGACCTCAGGTTGGTATCTAGGAGGTTTGTTAACTTACTGCTGATGCACGGGTGGGGTGAGATCCCTCTGCTTAGTATACACAGCCTGAGCTGTAGTAGAAGTGTACAAGTGTTCCCCTCCCTTGGAAGATCAGAATCACGTAGGCAACTTGCTGTCCCCCAAACATTTGCACCCGGCGGTGAATTTCATTGGAATGTACAGAGGTAGATTGGTAGGCTCAGTGTAGACACTGAGCTTACCAATCTAAGACTAGCCCTTTGCTAGTCTTAGATCCAAGTTACACTGATCCTCCAATTCCAACACTCGGCGATGAATTGCAGTAGCATACTGGATTGTTGAGGGTGGTGACAGTAGCTTGCAATTCACCTGTGTGTGACCTAGTGCTGGCTTCCCTTCCGGGTACTGTGATTGACTATCGTACCCAAAGTATCCAGGTCCAACCAAGACAGACAGAAGAGCCACAGCACCAGGCATTAAGTTGCGACATGGATTGCCCCTAGAGATACAATCACCTGCCACAGGAATTGTTTTGTTATTGTCTGAGAGTGTATGTCAGTTTCCCTAATTCCTTACTGAGAAATCCCTGTTGACGTGGTGGGTTACTAAGGGCTGCAGGTAATGACAAGTTAAATACAGATATACCTTCTCCAACCAGATGAAACTGGAATAAAGAGATAGAAGGTTTACTCTGAATAAACAAATATTCTCCAGTGGAAAGCTCTACCTATTCGCATCTCTATCGCCAAGCTCACAAAATCCCTTTTGGGTCTGACCAGGGCAATAGTGTGGCTTAAACCACATACAATTACAGCTACTTACTTTGAACTAACAATCTCACAAATTTAGGTACATGAGTCGAAGTTGCAGGTCTAGTTGCAATATGGCAGACGGCATGGCATGTACTGGCTCTAAACACTTTTGATGATACACTAGTGCTTAAGACTGCTCGTCCCTAATGAACAGTTGGGTAATGGTGGCAAGTGGTGGACTATTGTGGTGCTTGTACGAAATATGAGTAGATGATGACTAAAGAACTGTCATTTTCCTGTGCTGTAACTCATTATATAGCGATGCGGCAGACATCCTAAGAGTCAGGGGTGCACGGGGGTGACACACTGCTCCTTACCTCCATTCCGTAGCAGCTGTGTGAGTTTAACTGCGTGCACGAGGGGGTAGTAGTAGGTAACCACAGAGCTAGGCCAGGATGCAAAATGGTTCAAGTTATCAAGTTATTCAAGTCATCTCACGTCTGTAGCTGCATTGGAAGGGGTTCCAGCGAGGTGAAACAAAGGAGATTATGGTTCTAGATTACACGGCATACATCAGAGATATCATTTCTCTTTGGGAGTTAATATAAATTTGAAATTGAATACATACTATCATCTCTGTGGTTCTGGGAGATTGATTACCCATGACATAATTTTTATCCGTTGTTGATACTGATATTGGCTGTTATTGCAGAACGTATAGTGTAGAGATTAGTTCGCAGTAATCATAAACGTGCAGTACTCACTTTGATGGCATGTTTTTGTAATAAAATGTAATCAATCTCAATTAATGTATGCTTGGTTAAAAACACTACAGCTATTTTGAACAGAATTCAATGTGACAATGTTTCAACAAAGCCAACAATTTTATTGACAGTGAGAAAGCTGGAGACAATTGGCTCGCTTCTCAGCAAGTGGGAAACTTGGACTTGCAATGCCTCAAATGTATGCAAAATTATGTTTGAAAACATTTATTGAACTCCACAAAAAAATTGTTGCGCTGATGAAGCTACTAGACATGCTACTCATATGGCACATGTCAAAAAAAAGGAAATAAATAGTGTTTACAACCATACAGAGTGCATGTAGTGCAAAAACTGAAACAATCAGATTTGCAAAAGTGAGTGTTATTGTCAATGGTTCCAGGCTCTTCCTACTGTAAACCCAGACACTCTGTCCATAACATAGTTTATTGACGAGGTCTGGTTCCACTTGTTTAGCTATAGTAACTCCCAAAACAGCAGATTTTGGATGTTGACAACCCCAATGTTCTTCATGGTGCTGATGCGTGGCGTCGGATGGTTGATGGCGATGTCGTAGTCAGGCAAGGTTTTGATGTGTCTGTCAGACACATGGATGATTCGACTGGCTGAACTTTCTAATGGCTGACCAGGCCTCAGCCGGTATTTAATAATGGACGCGTGCTTGAAGGCACGCCACAAAGTCAGAAGTGGGCTTAGTTGTCCGGTGTACTGGGTGGCATACAGCCATAGGTTTACCTGTGCTGGAGGTGGCCCAGGGTAGCTGTTGACCCTGCTGTTGCAGCTGCTGGCGTTCACTGGAACTGGTGCCTTGACCTGGGGCGGTGGTAGTGCTGCGACTGGTGGTGCTGAGGTGAGCCCATGGAGGGCTGCTGGTCATGCGGCACTGGAACCAGGGTAGTCGTCCAGTGGTCTTGATCAGGGGCTGATATAAGGAGTGGGAGGGAGCTGGAAGGCAAGGCCTCTCCAGCTGGCGGATGGTTTGAGCTCTTTCTCGGGGGGTTATGCTGCCAAGTGCAGTTGGGGCTGGGTTACAGCTCCTGTTGGCTTCGTTGGCAGTAACTGCCTATCTTGCCACCTTGTCAATGGGGAAGCAGGCGACGATGATCCCTAGCAGAGGTCGAGGTAACCTTGAGCTGTACCTGTTTGCTCCAACTAGATTGGTGGGTTTACTCTGAGCATCCAACGACGACATTGGGTGTAGGTCCAAAGGCGGGCAGACTTTTAGGACCAGTCTAGCACTCCCTCCAGTGACAGTTCAGCACGGTGGACAGAGTAAAGGCTGGGCTGGCTGACTTGTTGCCTTGTGGATAGTGTTGCTAGTGGTTGTGGCTCTGCCCTAATGTGCACAGTACAGGTGGCCGTCGACTGGTTAAGGGAGCCTGCAGTCCTACACTAAGTTTGGTAATTGGCTTGTCAAAGATGCAGTCTCATGCTTTACCCTGGCGAGCTGATGTCTACAGAGGACAAAATCAGTCACCTTAGAAATGAGCACTAAGAGATTTGAGAGAAAACGTACTTATGCATTGAGGAATAAACACGATGGCCCCTACTAACCCCTAACTAACTAGGAACTGACCAGAAGTAAACTACGTAAACCAAGTGAAGGGGACCTGGCTCTGACCTGAACAAGAGCAGAGCGGCTAGGTAGCTGTTATAACTGTCCCTAATTATCTCAATGCCAGTTGTCCAGAAGGGACTTCGGGGACCACTACAAGAAGGGTGGTGTGGTTGTAGGTACCGGAAGAGTGTTGGCAGTTAAATGGGATCAAAGATTTCTTTGGGGGTTGCTTGTGAATGTCTGGTAGAGCTTCTGGGATGTCTGGAAGACGTTGGTATCAGAAGAGAGCCCCATCACACGAGAGCGAGCTGCTGGAGAAGAACTCGGGAGATCAACTGGAGAACAACTGGAGTTTTGCTGGGATGCATGGACATATATTCACCTAGCTATTTCCCTTGGGCAGATCCTTGCTCTTTAGCACAATCCCTCGATCTACTGTGGAACTAAGCAGCTCTGTAATGCTGGGTTGCCTTGAATGCACTAGCTTAGACGCTTCACTAGACTGCTTGACTAGCCTCAAAATCTCACGATGGGATGGCATGACATGACATAAGGGTGAACGATCTTGGCTGACGTGTTCATGGGTGCCCCCGCAACTAATGGGTTCTTACCCCCTGGGGAGGATAACTGTCATGTGTTAATGGCCCGGTGTCGGGTGAATGCATGCACCCTTCTTTCCTTATGTAATAGCGTGGCACTTACTCAAATTAGCTGAGGGGTTTAGTTATATATAAAGGAATCAATTTTCAAATTTTAACCTGGGAGAAACAAATTACAAGTGGCACAAAAAAGAAAATGAACACTACAGTGTATATACAATTCCCACTCCTGAGAGGTGTGTCACTTCTGCTGGCTTTAACTGCCATGGTGCTGAAGGCGTTGTAAATTGGCTCTACTCTGTAGCTTTCCTATGGGTCGCACAGCAGGTAGTTTTACATGTGACAGGATTCTAAGTGGTGCCAGCGCTAGGCCTTCCGTCACTTAGGCCGGCATGTATCTACTCAATATTCACAAACACGAATACCCTTAGAATGAATAAATACTAATAATAATGACATATGGACCTACATAAAAAAAAACATAATACCCTCAAGACACAGAAGTACTGCAAAATATTTACAACAATATATACGTATTTCCTTTAGTTGGAAAGTCCTTTTAACAGGTATAGGTTGGATTAATATTATTTTGACAAGGAAGACTATGTTTCACTAGGCTCATTCTTTAGTCACCGTTTATAATTAAGATGTCTGGCATGACATCGTTACCATTCATATATTGTCACTATATACTGGTACTTTCGACTGATTGTTACATTACGTAGCACTTAGTCAGCTACGGCATGACTTTACTGACTTCATTATACTCTCTCATAATGCACTGACTTGCTTTATTTTACCTCTTCAATAACAGCAGTTTACGGCTGTTTTAATACTGTGTTCACATACTGGTTACGGGTAAGTAATTGACACTCACTCCTGTCCGTTACTGTCCTTGGCTGGAGTCCGGGTTTTACATGGCCAGTCCCGCTTCCTCAAGGCCGCGTACTGAGGATACAACTACGTGAATCAGGAAGTGGGCCGCCATGGCTACTCCCGGCATCAGCTCGGTTGAGAGGAGCTGTGGCAAGCATGGGGAGGCATCTCTTGTGTGGGCTGGCTGCTGGGATCTGATTTCTCGCCCCCGGCAGTGGCCAGTTTGGGGCCACCAGGCACCACAAGATGATAGGGAGCCCTCTTCTCCTGGAGGGGCTACACTGGGGTGGCCGTCAGGGACAGGGAATCATCTATTTCTGCAGCCAGCTCAGCTCAGCTTGGCTCATCCTCCCGTACGGCAGGTGATGCAGGATTGGCCATGTCCTACTTGGTGGACCTGTTTGATGGACATGATCTGGGTGACCGTCTGAGGCTGGGGCTCTTCAGGCTCTCCTGCCTCGTCGGCTCGGCTGGGCTCATCCTCCAGTACAGGAGGTTGAGCCTATGGGTGGGTCCAGGTACCTCCCGGCATTGTGACCTGATGGGTGACTATGCCCTCCTGAATGAACGTAGATAGGGTTGCCATCAGAGGCAAGGGCTCTTTGGCCACCCCTGCCTCATCGGCGCTGGTGGACTCATCCTCCCGTACAGGAGGGTGGGCAGCGGTGTAGGTCTCAGCATCTTCCGCCATCGCAACCTGATGGGTGACCGTGGGCGGACACGGTCGGGGTGGCCATCTGATGCAACGGCTCTTTGAGCCTCCCTGCCTTGTCAGCGCTGGTGGGCTCATCGTTCTGTGTGGGTGGCTGGGCATCTGGATAGGCTTCGGCGCCTCCTGACATTGTATTCTGGTGGGTGACTATGCCCTTCTGGGTGGGCATAGTCAGGGTTGCTGTCTGAGGCAGGGGCTCTTCGGGTACCCTTGCCTCGTAGGCTCGGCTGGTTTCCTCTCTCTCTGGGATGAGGTTGGGCTGCTAAAGTTGTTGACGGGGCTTCACCATGACAATTCTGACCCAGTGGGGATCATCCGGCTGCATCTGGCGGCCACGGAGGAAATCCGTGGGTGTCGAGGGCAAGGTCCGGATGGACACTGTCCCTCGAAATGTAGGCTGTGGTTTAACCCTGGTCAGGGTGAGTTGGATGCTCCTCTGGTCAGCATCTGGTCAGGATTCAGGCTCTTAGAAGGTAAGGGGCTCGACACCCGTGGAGGGGGGGGGGGGTCATACTCCCTTTATTCCTTTTGTTCTGATCCTTTAACTTCTGCCTTGTGGCCTTGAGCACCGGAGGGGCAAGGGCACATCTACTCTCTGGTTACCTTGCAGCATATGAACTCGTTCTCTTTCTCAGGATTCGGTGGTTCGGGATGACATCTGAGTTTCCTTGCCCATCGTCTCACCCCTGGGTGTTGCTGTTGGCACTGGTTTGAGACAAATCAATTCGTCTTGGGGATTTTTTGTCAATAGTGGTTTTTCGCCAGGGTTGGTACTAGTTGGTAACTTGGTAATGTGTTATATTTTACTGTATATAAAATGTATTTTTAATTGGCCGGCCAATATGATATTTATTGTAATCATATTTCAACATGTAATATTTTTTATAATCTTGTTATCATGTTTTGTTATATTAATATATTTTACTTTTGTTATTTAAAGTTATGTTTGTGTTGTAATGTATCACAGTTGCAGTGCAAATAATGTTAAAGGCGGTGGCCGCTCGGTGTGTTGTGTGTGGGTCTGTATCACATGACAATGGCTGAACACTCTAGATGGGGAAGTCATCTGAGCGCTTCGTGTGTGTGGGCAACCAGTCGTCCGTTACCCGGCAAGCTATTAGTAGCTGTAGTGCACACTGCTGGTACGATGACAGGCTTGGCTGGTAAAATGTGGTGTGTGATTTATGTATGCAGAGTGGACTTGTAATTTGAAACTGTATCAATGGGCCAAGTATAACGAGAGATCTTATTGGTATAAGGATGCATGTTTGATAACATGTCACATAGCAAATTTAGTTTTAATGGCCGCTAACACCGTTGTTTATTGTGCAACGTGTAACTAATCCTTGCAGAACTTATGGAACTGCATATTACGCTAGAGATTGGTAGACTCATAATCTAGCCTTACTGTGAGGTTTTTCACGCATATATTTACGTGGGGGACGTGTAGAAGAGGTGATATGTGCGGCACTGCGTTTTGGATCGCCGTTGGACGAAACCAGCTGCTCGCTTCTCAGCTGAGCATATTTTGCAGATGCTGATGCCTGCCTATAATGCAACAGGAGGAACTACGAGTTTCATTGGGGCTATAAGGTGTCCTTGAATCCTGCTTCCTCTTAACAGAAAATTACCAGGTATGAGCGGCTTTGGAGTTTGTTTGCCCGTAGTTGTCGGGCCAGTTTAATTCTGCTGGAAATCTTCGGAAGTGTTTTAAATTTTTTAATTCAACATGTAGCGCACCATTTTCACGACCATATGGCATTGTAACCTGAAAATATTAAATGTATTGTGGGCCAAAATGTTTTTAATGTGAATCTTAGTAGTGCAAAGAGTGTAACGTCAGAGATGTAAATGTGGTTAACTTTTAATCATAGTTTGGTTACCATTTTGGTCCCAAGTTTAGCCTGTATTATTTTTAGCATGAAAAATACGGGATGTGAAATGCAATGAAAATTTTCCTAGTGTGTTAAATAGTAAATAAAATAACCTTGTATTCAAACTTAAATAGACTGTGTTTGCTATTGACTTGCAAAGTAAAACCCTGCCCATCTATATGTCGAATCACATAAATTGCTGAAAAATGTTGGCTGATCACATGAGTATGGACACAGCGCAACGTTTATTACAGATATTTAACAACTATTTCTTGCAATTGAGTTCACTGTTTAGGGTTAAATACATGGACTGAGGTAGTATTGAGTACCCTGAAACCTGCCGAAGGTAGAGGGCGGCTCAGGTTCAGCAGGGTTCGATTCATCTGTAGCTTTCGCAGTTGTACAGTGTCCTATACTTTACGTGGTGGGACTGTGTGCTGGGAAATGATGTTGCCGCTTCACTCCCTGTGGACTGTCAAGCATTTCTTCCCCCTAATTTGTACACAGTGTTGCCACAACTCATGATGCATCTTTGCTGCAAGAGCCAGGGTTATCCCAAAATAACGGTCTCCCCTATTTCAGGTGCTACCAAGAACTTCACGTGGGAGGTTGTCTGGTTGATGTTGACGGACAGTCTTGTCTTCCCTTCCACCTGAAGGAGGCGATTTGGCTGGGTCATCTGCATTTTCCTGTTATGTGGTGCTAGGTGGGTTCTTTGGTAGGGGGTGAGTAGATCACTTCTAATAAAGTTTCCAGTGGCTGCCATGTTGATCGCAGCAGTAACTTGTTGGTTGCCCCTCACTTTAATACGGGGAGCATTCGGGGGGCAGGGTCCCTGTATTCACGTCTGTAGCATGATGCCGGGCCTGTCGTTCATTTTCCCCATAGCTCGGTAGGGGGTTAGCTTTCTTTGCTCATCCTCCCTTCTTTTGTCGCCCACCAGCCAGCAGGGCTTGCCACCTCGTACCACTTCTATAGGTGTAGGTGTACGGCATTAACAGGTAGGTTTAACAGTCTGCCTCGTCAAGGGGAAGTAGGCAACAGTGGTCCTTAGCAGCTAGGTTTAGAATCAAAGCAGAGGCTGAGCTAACCCAGAGCTGTACCCGTTTACTCCAACAGGTGATGCTAGGCACTGTAGTTAGAGCGGAGGTTACTCTGAGCCCCCCTGCATCTTCCGAGACTACATGTCACTTCTGTTGGCAACCTAGGATTGACCCTCCAGGCGCTAACCAGGGTAAAGGCTGGTTGTGTGTGTTTACTGTTTTGGCATTAAATAGGCATAAACCACTGTTAGCGGCTGATTTATCACTAACAGCTACTATTTATTCTTAACCTGCCTCCTTCTATCTCCTGCTTCTTCACAGTGAACCCCAAATGTTGTTGCAAGAGAAGGCACGTGCTGGTGTATTTCCTATTCCTTCCTCGCCTATAGGGAGCCCCATCTCTGCTGAGCGTTGGCCCACTCAACTGTTGCACCCTTATGCAAGTGTTTGGGTCTGTCGGTGACTTCCCACACAGTCAACACACTTGAGGGAGACCAACAGCCACCCCTATCAGGTAGCTCCATCTCTTTGTGATGCTTATATCTATGGTGATTTCCCACCTTCCTTAGTAATATGAGAGCAGTCATCCTTAACCTGTTATTGACATCTTCAGTTAAGTGCTTGGGACTGCCAACGACTTCCTGGAGGCCAGTAGTCAGTAGTAAGGCCCACCTACCACACTCACCTACTCATTCCTTCTTCTTCTCAGGCTGTTTGTCCCTATGGAACTCCCACCCTTATTCTCTATCTTGACGATCTTCCCCCTTATGCCTCTCCACAGTGCTGGGCAGGATAAAGCAGCCAAACAGGGACCAGCTCTGACTGGAGTCCTGGTACAGGATGGACAAAGTGCCAGCCGGGTGTATTCCTGGAAGCGAGAGAAAGCAGCTTGGCAGAAGAGTGCAATGACCCACTTGTCAAGTGGAAGCAGAGATTTACATTTCCAGCCATTCTGGCACATTCCTCATGCCATCTCTCCATTGGCCCCCCCCCCCCACGCCGTCTAAGAAGCCAGTGGCTTATAACTGGCCCTCAGCTGTAGAAAAGATAGTTGGATGTCTGGAGCCCCAGTCCAGCTACACACTCTCCAAGAGTACAAACCCAGCTGACCCCAACTAGCACTCCTCCCCATGCCCAGAGGGCCAATATAGAACTATTAAAAACAACCAATTCCGCTCCCGGAAACAACCCTGTCAAGTGGCCGATGCCTGCTCCAGAAACACCCATTAGGTGAGGCGTTAATATTTCACTGCAAAATAACTTGTAATTTTGAGACAGAAATGAATTATTATGACAATTAAAATTAATTTCTTCACAGTCTTTAATAATTCATCACTGAAAACCACATCCTCTGCTTTTCCCATACACTTACGCATGTCGTGAGTGATACTGCACTTGGGCTCGGTGCTTACTTATTATTAGATGACAAAAGTTGATGAATAAGCCCTTGCACAGATAACAGTTTATTCAAAATACGTGTGTATTGAAATAAATTAAAATAAATCCTCTGATTTCCCTGCAGGAAGGTACTGAAAATGAACTTTACACTTGGTAATACCAGTCATTCGATGTTTTAATTTTTGGCAACAAGGGAAGTCAAGTAAAAGCTTCTGGTCATATAATTTTATTCGCGAAGATGCTCTCAATTGAGTTAAATTAATACTTTGTTTTAAAATCATGTTGATTTTATAGAAGATACAAATAAACACAACCTTTATGGGAAGAAACTACCTATAACCACAAAAGAAAAAAACCTTTACAAATAATAATTACTCGTTAAAATGTATTGTGCAACATCTTCAGACAAAACCATTTGCTTTGAAATGCTAGTGATGATAGATGAAACAATTTGTAATGACGGATAATCTTGACAAAATGTCTACGATCGCCAGGCGCACTTTACTGACTTTGCAACCAGGTGTATACTGAGTAGAAGCTAGCATGCATGGCCAAAGAGAAGATGCACTTTTTTTACTAGAGAACAGCTTCTCCTCTTGAAAGCATGTAAGGGAAGGAAGAAACGTGCATGGCAGAGAGAGACAGAAACAGGAAAGTGAGATAGCGAGAGATAAAGAGAGGATGCAAGGTCACCACGCTGGTTGCTAACTGCTTCCCCTCCCATCAGGTGTGAGAGGGAAGATGTGCACGTGTCTATATATATACAATGGTATATATATATATGTATATATGTATATATATATTATATGCCATTCACAAATGTGGATTGAATTAATACATTTCTATGGCATCGAAACACGTAACACATTATTTTAGGTTTTATTCTTTTATCATTGTGTTATATTCTGTAGTTTTGGTTTTGCCATTTTCCATGTTTCGTTTTCTCATTCACTGTGACTTACTGAATCTTCTGTGTGAACATCCAGGCGAACTGTGACAATCTTTGCTTATAATTTTACGCATGTCTTTTCTTTCCCTCTCTGTTCCTCTAAATGTTTTGTCATAATATTTCATTAAAAAATAATTAGGGCATTTCTCTAAAATATGTTCTTAGTTAATATTATAGAAACAGTTGATCGTAAATGCATGTACCGATAACCGTATACACAGTTAATTTTCAGTGGTCCTGGAAAAACTCCTATATAAATATTGATAAAGCTAACCGCTTGTATCGTTCATCGGATGTTACATCAATCAAAGTATATGTTGGATCTCGTCACCTAGGATTTCATACAACAATCATTTTTAAGCTGACTTGTTATGCAAAGTCTAGTAACTGGATGTGAAATAAGTCATGCGTGCCACCGTTTATCACTGCTCTGCAGTGTGTTGTCTGTCTTCCCAACATGTCTGCAATCTCTGCGGTATGGTGTGATGTGCCTCTGGCTAGCTACTTCCCCTACACGCCTGACGAGAGGGAAAGTGGTTACCTAGCAACCAGCATTGCGACCTAGCGTCCTCTCTCTCACCCTCCTCTTTCTTTTTCTCTCAGCCACGCACCTTCCTTCCTCCCCTTAAATGCCTTTGAGAGAGGAAGCTGTGGTCTAGCAAAAGAAAAAGCATCTCTTTTCTCTATCTCTCTTTCTCTCTCAGCCACACACACTTGCCCTCACATGCTGGCCGCAGAACAAATAAAGTGTGCCTGGTGAACGTAGAAATTTTATCAAGATTATCCATCGCTCAAAATAGTTGCACCTATCATCACTTGTATTTCAAAGCAAATGAGAAGCTATTATTTGTAAAGATGTTTTATTTTTTGATCAAAGGTAGTTTTTCCAGTAAGGTCGGTGTTTCATTGTATCTGGCGTAAAATCAACATGATTTAAAAACGTAACATTAATTTAACTCCAGGGGTAGCATCTTACTAAATAAAATTATATGCCCAGAAGCATATACTTGACCTCCCCTTGTCGCCAAAAACTGTTTGAACATTGCGCGACTTATATTACCAAGTGTAAAGTTAATTTTCAGTAAATTCTTGCAGGGAAATACGAGGATTTATGTCAATTTATTTCAATAAACACACATATTTTGAATAAACTGTTAAAATGTAAGGGTCTATGCGACACCTTCGGTCATCTAATAATGGGTAAGCACCAAGCTCGAGTGCAGTGTAACTCGCAACAGGGAAAATAAGAGGATGTGGTTTTGAATGATAATTATTTAAGATGTGAAGAAATAAATTTTAATCACCTTAGTTATTAATTTGTGTCTCAAAATTACATGATTTTTCCAGTGAAATATAACTAATTACTTTAAAAGACAGATATTTGCCTCGCGTGAAAGGTGTCGGCAACATGTAGCGACGTGGAGGGATAATCCTCCTGCCTATTCCCTTTCTCCGTCTACCAGTCTGAACACACTGCCTATTGATAAAATATCTGCATGCTCTTAGCAGATCGAGTGTGTGCGAAACACTCAAAATTAGACTTTCATTCGGTGACATATTTTCGCTTTCATAGGGTTTGAAAGTTTTATGTCAGCTTGTATTTGGTGTCAGGTTACAATCAATTATATACAGTATTTTGGGACAATATTTTCTTTATTTACACATTTTTAAGTGAAATATTATTTAATGTATTATTTACAGTAATACTAATACGGTAACACTTTCCATAAACTTCCCATTTTTACTGTATTGACGCATGACAACATGCTGCGCTGTGCAGATGTGCACTCTACAGGCGACTTTGCCCCATCCAAGAGCAGTCAGAGCTCAAGGCAAATCATAACAGTGGCAACAATACTTAAAACGTATTGAGCAAGCAGACTCCACAAACTGTACAGCTGAATACGTGACCGTAATTAACATGCTTCATTACAGTATGCGTTGCCCACCAGGAATCCCACATGCAAACACCACACCCAAGAATAAATGAAATATTTTTGATAATCCACTACCCTTCGCTTAGCTAGAGGAAGAAGTTCCAACAAACCCCCGAGATGGCAGCACCACTGTGGATTTGTGACGACACAACCCGCCAGCCTCAGGACGAGACATTTTAATTTATCGTTGTCTCCAAGTGGGGAGATAAGAAGTGAGCGGCGCTCCCGCTACGCTGATAACCTACCCCTGTGTTGGAAGGCTACGCTACTCCCCACACCCAGAAGAACTGCTGATCAGAAGATTTTCAGTACAAATAGAAGTAGCAGAGACACCGGGCTCGCCGGCCAAAGAAGTTCACGAGCTCTTCCTAGTCTGCAGAAGACTCTCTATCCTTTCCTAGTCTGCAGAAGACTCTCTATCCTTTCCTAGCCTACAACATGGCTCTATACCCTGGTGGTGGTGGTGGTGGTGGTGGTGGTGGTGGTGGTGGTGGTGGTGGTGGTGGTGGTGGTGGTGGCAGTGGCGGAGGAGATAGTAATATTGTCCGCTGAGGGGAAACAAGGAAACTAGTTCCAAAAATCTCATATAAGCTAGAAACGCACCTGCTTGGTTCCATTCTGCATTGCGAATTTGCTGTGTACGATTCTGAGTGCCTCTCCTCAACATCTTTTACCTTCTTCACACCACTTGTTGAAGGAAACTCATTGGTGAAATGTGCAGGAATGTCACGAGAATCATCATTGTCTTCAACACTATCACTATTGTCATAGTCATCATCAATGCTGTCTTCATGATCATCTTCACTTCCTGCTTCTCATCCCCAATATCAAGTTTACTTTTCTTTGTAGTAGAAGTTGAATGTTCAACAGTATTTAGAGCTGATGGTCATTTATTTTGAAGTTTATCAACTTCACGCGAATGTCTTGCAAATGTACATTCCGCACGAACCAATTGTGCTGCACTCATTCCGTCTTTAGCATTAACTCTCTTGTCATAATTGTCTGTGCAAACAGTACCCATCAATGTAGCAGGAGGTATTGACGAAATCACTTGCTGGCTCCCAGTAGATGAACACTTGCAGATATCGGCATGTTCCTTCATTGTATCACCTTGCACAAACCGCATGAGACCAATGTCGTAATGCTTCATCGTGAAAAAAGGACTCTTCGTACAGGTTGTTGTCTCATGCCGGCAAGCATTTTGACCATAGGCGAAAACTCGATCGCAGTATTGGCACTGATGGCAACCAGGTAGAAATGATGTAGGTCGCGGCTCCATGCTCATCGAGGTCAAAAGGCAGCACTTCATAATCACAATTCACCTTCGTGGTATGGGAGCACTCTGAGAAAACTCAAATATGGCTAACACTAAGGTTCCTCACATTTTAATCTGGGATGAATTGCAATATGAGTTAGTAGTCCGGAACATGGCTGCATCCAGCCTTCCCTGGCTAATCTGAACACCATGGATTGGATGGACGAGTTCAGGATTTGTGTTAATAAGGCTGAACAGTTCAGTGAAACAGCTATTTCACTACAGGCTGCTCCCAGCAGCACGGTCCTTAATAGGTGTATAACTAGGTTTAACCATGTCATTCATAGACTCACCAACTTATAAATGTTAGGTAGAGATGGTACCTATGCATGATCTATACATGCAAGAGGTTTAGACCCTGTCTCACTAGAGTCAAGGGACTCGAGTATATCCTCGTTACCACACACACCACCCATCACAACTATGTCATGCTCTGGCATTCCAGACAACTCTATTCAAGTTTCATTGTTGTGTGGTATTGCTAGTAATGTACGTAACAGTGAACCAAATGAGGATGACAGTATCCTGACTACTGTGACAATAGTGTCCACCAATATTTCAAACCCACACCCTTCAATCAACACCCCTGTCATTACACAACCATCCCCTGTATCCAAAATTTCACAAAATTTTTCTGCTCTTCCCCAGGCATCCTAAATCGAATCAACAACCACACCCCAGGCTTCACAACCCTTTTGACTATCCAATCACCCCTTCCCTCCTCTCACCCCATCATCCAACAGGCCTTTCAGACCAGCCCTTGCGTTCTCAACCCATAGTTAGTATCCAAGACAAAATACAAATTTCCAACGCAACCTATCACAATACCACCACTGTTACCCCACACCAAACAGTTCTCATATTTATGTCAGAAATATGTGTATGCAGAGAAATAGCGAGTCCACTGTTGATCAGAGTCAAGTCCACTGTTGATCTGCTCACGAGTCACATCCTGTTTGTTTAGTTCTGTTCATTATTTTAAGTTTACAGTGTTCATGTTATACATGTAATCATGAGTATGAGTGCGAGGGATAGGAAGAGGTCAGGATGGAAGATAGTGTTTCTAAGAAGAGAAATAAGTATGGTGGTATTTTTGGAAGCTACAAAAAATTAGAGAAAATACTACATACAAAACAGGTGAAGTTTGCGGATGCAAGCGATATCAGTGCTTTGTGAACATTCCTAAAAATGAACAAGATAAGTTGATTCCGAATTTTAATGTCCTGATAGGAATTTAAAAAAATGCTTACCTATCCAGCTTGAGTAGTGTACCTCGCGTAAAGCAAAGGAAACCCAGACAAACTGAAGAGATTGCCAATCTAAATACGGTAATTTTTCTTATGTTTTCAATATTCGTGTTTCTTGAGAGGATAGTCTTGCAGAGATTCTGGTATGTTTCAAGGGATTTAATCCTTGTTTGGGATAACAGCTCATTGTCTTGCAGTTAAAACAGCACTTGCAAACAACAGGGATGGCTCCAACAAACAGGGGAAAGAACGAGAATCGAGGGAAATAGAAATTACATGATTCAACTAAAGAGGCAATGGACAGCTTCTTGAATTTCTTGAAGGGCATAAAGCTCATTATGGGCACAAAAAGACACACAAAAAATGTGTCTGCCAAAAGACTTGAATGTTAAAAGCTGTTATGTATGTTTCTCGGTTTAAAGGGAATAGATACAAAATGCCATACCACGTACAAACAATGAAATTAATGTTTTTCACCATTTTTTGCTTGTGTTTCAGATGCAACAAGGTCTGGCATTGTTGGTACATAAATGGACATTGTGACATTAAGGACTCTATAGCAGAACAAGAATATTTTGTGGAACTTGGAACTATAGATTATTTTGTCTTGTGACATATACTTTCAACACAATCAACATTAAAAATAGTAATTTTGTAACAATTTGTGATGATTTCGTATATTCTTCCCAACAACATACAATGAAATAATCAGAGTCAGTGCATCAGTTGTATAAATTTAATTATTATTAGGTACACGTGGTATTTCTGTTCGTTTAGTTTAACATTTCAGTAAATAGTTCCTTTTAAACAGTAAAAATTTTGCAGGTAAATTCTGTGTAATAGTTACGGAGTTGTATAGCTTCAAACTTTACAAATGCTCTCCTGTACAATTAGGTTATTGTGACCTTGATGGCTCCTTCTCTGTCCCTTTCAAATGCTAAAACAAGTTCTATACAGTAATGAAAGAAAAGTCTTAAAATTAACCTTTCTTCAGCTGCCTTCTTCTTTATCTCAGTAGTTTTCAGACGGTTCCAACAGTTAAATGAAGAAACAGAATCCAGCCTCTTTTCCTCGAACTGCCTCTTTTTCTGTGTCTCCATTTTCTTTTTAATTTCATTTTCTCTCTGAGCCTGCAACTTCAAGACTTCATCAGCTTTTTTCTTCCAAGACTGAAATACCTAACAAATTAACACATAATTACTGAATGAATAAGTAACTACAGGAATGAACATATGAATGAAAAGACTGAACAAATTAATGGAATGAATTAATACATGATAAATAAAAAACACACAAATAATACAATAGATACATCACAATTTAAGTACATAAATAAATATATACAAAGTAGACAAATATCATAAAATATACAAAAACAGGAATAAAAAAAAATACAGGTTAATAAAAAAATGACTAATAAATATATAAATAAATAATTTATTCTCTGAATAAGTTAATTCAAATAGATGAATGCATAAATAAATGAAGAGGTGAATTGAACAAGTAAATATCAAAACAATAGAATTAGTCCCTACTAAACAAAAGCAGCAAATAACAATATTAAATAGTGATACGGGGTAAGAACAAAAGAACAAGTGAATAAAGAAACAAAAAAGGAACAATTAAACAATAAAGTAAAAAAAAAGGAATTTAGAAAATGAATGTCTTGCAAGAGAGACAGTAGGGTAATACTGACACTCACCTGGTTGAGATAGAAACAGTAAATACCTGCCACCTGAAACTGTGACACAGACTGAGACACTAAGATGGGATAATAACAGAATGCATTGGTGGGGAAGAGGTTATCTCTAAAAACCTAGTATAGACCATTCATGGTTACATCACACTTTTCTGAAGCCCTGCTAAAGTTGTAATTTTGGTTACTGATTGTGTATCCTTCTTCTGCTACATATAAACATAAACACTGCCATGTGGCTTCTATGATTTAATTGTTAAATACTTTGTTTACTGTTTACAGCTGTTCAAATAATTCTGTCATATTTAAAAAACTATTACATACGAATGTTCACTATTTAGGCCTATAAAAATATTTAGGTCAGCTTTATGAATTTTCAACAAAGTGATGCATGACTGCGTCCTGGCCTCCAGACCACTTGACCTGCCACGTGCCCAACAGCACCCGCCGCCAGCATCCACACACTACGGCAGTAAGTGTAACGCAGTGCGGGCAGGGCAACCAGTGAAGTGTAGTGCAGTGCAGTACAAAGTGGCAAATGTAACCCAGGTTGTTGTAGAGTGAATAAAAAAAATGTGTAAGGCCGTAAGTAAAGAATCCCACAAACATGGAAACACTTACAGATGCCCCTACAAATAAATTAACTGTTTATCTTGTTTAATATAAAGTGCACGTGTTATCACCCTCACCTGTTCACCCATATTTCATGTTCATTTATATTGCAACTGTTCTGTTTTGTTTTATTAAAAATAAAGGGTAGTTTTATGTAACATTTGAATGCAAGTGTTTTGTTGTTAAAATTTTATGAAAGCAAGTTTAGACAGATAATAGTTCACAGCGCGTCGCATCCCGCCAAGCCGGTGGCACACAACTTGCCGCAGAGGCAGTAGCAGCAGAGACTTCACAGGGCACTGTCTGCATCAGTGCGTGTTCCAGTGGCACTCAACGTCTTTCTTACCAACAACTTGTGTATCAATAGTCATTCATTAACTGGGACATTCTGTTTATTTTCATCACTGGAGACATCAGTCCTTCTTCCCCAGAGCTTGAATCACCTGGTGAAACGTAACTTTCTCATTTAGGTATCCACGAACACTTCGCACCTTTTTCTGTAATGTAACCACCCTGGCAGGCTCCAGCCACGAACAATTTAAGTGTGTACCATTGAGTGCAATGTAAATGTACGTACGAGGTAAAATACATGGCAGTGTTCTCGAATCACGTGTATTCTTTCTAAGTACTGCCTTCGGGTATTTAGGCGCATGGATCCCTTACAACCCACTCACACAACCTTTTTAATGTAAGTGCAGTAATGAGTTTTGAATCATCTCTGTAATTCAGCTTCAGGCATGTGGGTCAGCCTTAAACAGGCCCACTACATAGCAACGTAAGTACTTACGTGAGGAGCAGAAATCAACAAGGGAATATATACGCCTAGGTGAACAGCCCGCAGCATCCCGTGATCACCTAGAGTCAACAGCTGTGGTACCACCTGTTGATGGTGCCTGGAGCCTAGTCAGGTAAACCAATCTTTAAAAATTCCTCAACAATGAGTTCACCGACCTTCAAATCCCACATTAACCCTAAGCCACACAACCACACAGCGTCAAACATCACCAAACTCTGTGGCATAGTTCCTACGACACTTAGCCACATGTAAAATGGCACCCTTCTGTGTGATGTATTATGTTTCCCTGAATAATTTTCAACAATGTGAACCTGAAAACTGCAAAATTTTCCATAACCAAAATTTTTCCTGTCAAGTTTTCTTAAAAATCCCCCCCCCCCCCCCCCCCAACTTCATCAAGCACAATGGGAACAGTGGAATCAGCAAGGAGAAGTATTCTGATGCCAGGAAGATGCCCAGGGATGCCGCATCACGTGGAGTGAAAATCGTGCCAAATCCAACCAGTAGCTGTCAGTGTGCCAGCAGAACAGAGCATGTGCAGCAAGGTGGCAATTGTGGGATGGCGAGGCGACACCACCCCTACTCTTACCCAGCGCTGAACAGCGGAGAACGAACAGGTGCACTCAGCACTGGCCCCGCCCCACTCACCCGCTTCGGCATCAGCAACAGCTGGAAGTATTGATTGGGCAACGGGCTGTGTGCATGCACCTCCACCAACCCGCTGGTTGGTACATCCCCCTAGCGGGCGCAGAGGGCATAGCCGCGAGAGGGGAAGGTCTTAGTTTCCCTCCACCGCCGCACCACGATCGTGTTGACATGGCTGGCCAAACCCACGTGGGCATCCCGACGCCACTGTCTTTGCAGAGTTTATGCCTCATTTCACAGGATGTAATGGCAAAATATGAATCAGGCACCACCCATTGCAGATGCGACTGCAAGCCCAGCTTAACAATCAACTGCATTGTGAACAACCGCAAGTGCAGAGACAACTTCGACGTAAACAAAAGGGAAAGTCAACAACTCAAACCAATTCATTAAAATTTTCGGACAGTAACCTACAACCAAATTTTAATGTCCATAAATTTGACAACCTAATTTTATGTAGCAATTTATTATGCACAGACCAGAGAATACCTACACTTCATTGTACCCTGTGTCAGTTAACATATCACACAGTGTGTCAATGTGCGAGTGAAATCGCAACCGGGAAGGAACAGGACTTTCAGTGTAAACAGTGCAGTTCAAATGTAAAACAGTGGAACAATCTTTCCATCTGAGATGATTTCTTAACTGGACTGGCTTGTAAAGTAACGACACGTCACAGCATGGCATGTAAAGGAGGTGAGAGCAGTGAAGTGTTATGTGCAGAACAGGTCCACAAGCAATGCCTAAACCAGGTGAGGGACTGATGGTGCAGGTAAAGAAATTCACGTAGCGAAACTTCATGGTGACCGACTCAAACTGCAACTGTAACACGCCCACAGCACGCACGTGGCCAAGGTAAACATACCGCACACTCAGTCCACACCGCTACTGCAATCCTTGACCCCAGCACCTGTCCTGTTTTTGCAACCCACTCCATACCTGCCACAAATACCTACATATTTCCCAATGCCTATTTTTTCACAAAATCTACAACCAATAATGCCAACTGTAATGCCACCTTAACCATCAATGCAACCAATCATGTAATTTCCAGTGTCCAGTTACGTTCACCCAGCTGCAAATAACTGGCCACAGGACAACGGAAGGCACCAGATAACAACTGCCGCTATCACAACACCTGCCCCTGGACCGACTGCTACGGCCACACCATCATGGTTCCTGTCGCTGCCAACCTTTGCAGAATCACCCAATGAGGACCCATCAGTGTTCTTGAATGATTGCATGCCACAACTGAAATACTATGAGGTGTGCGTGGAGGAGGGGCCTAGCTGTGTCGGAGCTAAACTCTATGGAGACGTGTGTTCCTCGTGGTATTCTCTCAACCATTACGGCCTGCAATGGGAAGAATTCTCTCATGCATTCCAGTGCCGATTCGGAGGGCATTTACACCGCTCCAAGCTCAAAGTAAACTGGTGCTGGAAGAGCAACAACCAAACGAGCAGCTGACAGCATTCAATGCCCGGAAAGTGCATTTTCATCCACACTTGCCAGAGTGAGTAGTGTTAGAAGTTGTGGCAGAGACTGTACACCCAGAATACCATGCCACATTGGCACCGCTACTAAACTGTAGTTTAGATGAACTGATGTGCACCGCATTAGTACTTGAGTGCAACCCGTGCCAAATGTGCCACAATTCAGGTGATGCACAATGACACAACAAGCAACACACCAAGAGTGAAAAAGGACAAAACCCAAATTAAAACAATAACAAATCCATATTCTTCTGCCAACACTGACACAAAAATTATAATTCAAGACCTAACACTAGCAAACCCAATAATGTAAACAATGGTGAAGAACATAGTGTGGCAAACAGTGCAAATTGTAAAAATGTGAAGTGGGATAGAAACAAACCTCCACCCAGTCCATGCCATTATTGTGACGGCCAAGTGTATCACTGGCACAGTGATTGCCCAAACAACCTGCACATTAATACCAACAGAGAAAATGCAAGTAACAACCAGTGAAACGGGAAGTAGGGATAAGGGAGCTGATGCCCCAGTTTCAACGAAAATCACTAATTTGACACCACAGCAACCCCTCATAAACCAGGTTAGTAGCAGTCAGTCACAATTCATTTGCATTCTAGTATTCATCAACAGTCACCATTGTCATGCATTAATAGACACAGCAGCCTCACACAACTTTTTACAACCTGATCTTCTGCATTCAAGAGACATTACTCCCACCACTAACCCAATCAGATTTCCTACCAATCAACATACCACCACCGCATTAGGGCAAGCCACAGTGACAGTGCAAGTGCGCAATATGGAGACTATCTCTACCTCAATAATTCACCGGAAATAAGGGAGAATGTGATTATTGTTGTGCCTTGGTTAACGGAACAAAATAAGGTCATAGAGCCAGTGGCACGTCATATTCATTTTGGCGAGAAAGAACGACGTACAGTATACAACTTGGATCAACGCCCAGCTAATAGCCTACTGGCCATGTCACTAAAAGAGTTCAACAACAATGTACTGACAGAACACCAGGCAGCTTTTCAGCGTCTTCTCGATGAACGTAGGAATGTCTTCGTCACCCATGATGCCCTGCGTTAAACAACCGTAGCTGAACACAAAATTCCATTAGTACAAAAAGGGCCTATCTAAACATGCTAAGTGATGAAGTGATTGAAACCGCCAACAGCAATCACAATTCCGCAGCTCTCCAAAGATGCCTGACAGCTGCGTTGCTGCTGTGGGTTACCGAGGTTCAATTCTCCTGTCTCACCTTGCTAGTGTTGGTGTTGGGCGAGGATGCCGGATGGGGCCGCGCCGTCCTCGACACCTGGACTACAGCTGCAACTACCTCTGGTGGACACTGGTGTATCGGGCGTCGTCATCCTGTGGGTCCTTGTTGGAGACCCTTCTGAGGGAGGTGTGAGTGCACCTTCCTCCTCTGCAGCTGCTTGGGAGAGCTCAACAGCAGCGTCACCATCGTGGGTCATCAGGGTACTCTGCGTGGCTTTGTCGGTGACGTCACCCCGTGACAGTTGGATATCAAACCAATGTGCCCTGATGCTCTTCCTCCCAAGCCGTACCAGATAGGTGGTGGGTCCAATGATTTTTATGATCTTGTGCAGCCCACTCCACTTAGCTGTGAAGCCCATGCAGAATTCCCTGTGGGCTCTGGATTGTGGGTGTGCATGGATGTAGACTTGTTGTCCTGTGCGCAGTTTGGTGGTGGCCATGTGGTGACTGGCAACCACCATGCGGTGTAGATGCATTGATGTTTGCACCATTCCCGTTGCTCCCTGCAGCGCTGCTCACATTGGATGTTGCTGCTAACTGGGTCTGCATCTTCCTCCACCTGCGGGCAGTTCAACTCACCCGGCAGGGTGAGATTGTGACCCAATAGCACATCAGCAGATATCTTATCAATGGCAGCATTGATGTCCCGACGGAGAGAGAAGAGGGCAGCACACAGGTTGTGTGTTGCTTACCCACACAGAGCCACAGCTGCGTCTTCAGCTCCTAGTTGCGGTGCTCCATGGGGTCAGCATGGGGGTGATACTCCGCCGTCTCCAGGTGCCTTACCAACCACCTAGTGCTAAGTTCTCTCCACTTCTTCCCTGTGAACAGGTTAACAGGTTCTGTGGGTACCTCCACCTCTCTCTACTTCGCAGTATAACTCACGCACTGTAATGTCATTATTGACTATGTCAATTTGTTGTAAGCTCACCTTGTGCAGCAGCTCCTACTTGACTGGCAGTAGTATATCCTCCCACCCCACATCGTCGTGTACTATGACATCAGAGTTGGGGAACCTGGACAGCACGTCTGCCAGCTGGTTTTTGCTGCCAGGGAC
Organism: Dryococelus australis; assembly: GCA_029891345.1. Lineage (NCBI taxonomy): Eukaryota > Metazoa > Arthropoda > Insecta > Phasmatodea > Phasmatidae > Dryococelus > Dryococelus australis. Next base: position 169,067,787 of record CM056993.1, read on the forward strand.
GGGCTCTACGACGAAGTTGTAGGCTTGTGCAGCTAGACCAGGCAGCAGTTGTCCATGCAGAATGTAAACCTCTGGTATTCGAGGTAGGCCTATTACTTTTTCATGGCCCAAACTATGGTCAGACACTGAAGCTCGTTCATGTTGTATCTCCTCTCTGTCAGACCCAGCTTGGCACTGGTGAAGTCTATGACATGACAGTCATTGTTGTCACCATGATGGTATTATACTGCACCGAGACCCTCCTTGTAGACGTCGGTCTGCAGATATAGGTGTTTGCTGGGGTCATATCTCACCAAGCGCTGTTTGATTTCATGGAAGAGGTCGTCAGCAAAGCTGTCCCACTGGAACCATTGCTGCGGCAACAGAAGGTCGTCAGTGGCGCGGTGTTGACGACAAATTCTTGGATGTGCTGTCACAGCCAGTTTATCAGGCCAAAAATCTACCGGAGCTGTTTGCGCACATGTGGTGGTAGGCAATCGTCGATCAGTCAAAGTTGTTCTGGGTTCAGCTTGTTACCTCCGTCGTCGACGATGTGCACCAGGAAATCCATGGTAGTATTCCCTAAGTAGCATTTGTTGGATGTGCATGTGAGGCTGATGCTGGCCAACCTCTCTAGCAGGCAGAATGGTGGAGCCTGCTCACAGGTTCTCTGCCTTCAAACCAGCTTGTAAGTTCGGTGCTCGCCTTTACCACCACACCCTGAATAGTTCCCTGAATCGGGAAGACTCGGTTGGGGCGTACACCCATGTGTTGAGACAGTTAACTACGAGGTCTAACTTGCAGTGTCCACCACGCCTAAGCACCTAGCACTGGCATAGGGTGTCTGCGTAGCAGGCGGTCGACCATGTGACTCCACACTACGTAAAGGAAACACAATCCCTGCATTTTGCCTAACAGACGTGGGTGTATCTTGTGTGAATCCAAATGCCTTTTTCCAAATGTAGTGGGATCAATGAGAATGTTAAGCAAACGCTTATTGCCTCCAGGCGCTTACAAGAATTGAACCGTCCCTTGTAGCCTTGATCGACAAGCTCGCTCCACGAGAACATGCACAGGCCCTGCGCCTGTTACTAGTACCTGTCAGGTGAGACAGGTAATTCACCTGTAATTCTGAAGGAACTGTTCACCGTCCTTATTCGTCTCAGTGGAGAGGTACACCCGTGGATCAGCGAGTTATCAACAGGCCAGAACAGCCACCGACAGTTCCCATCACCTACCTACGATTCGACATTGTTGCTCTGTTCCCAACGACACTTATCAACGTACCCAATTGGAACACTCAAACACCTGCAGGGCCCACATGCACCCCTGTACAGCCTCCGACACCATCTAGCACAGTAGCGAAGCGTAGCCCAGGTATACCGCCAGCAGCTCGTAATTTGAAATGCAAGATCTCACAGCTAGAACCCGAATTTGTGCCCTGCCGCAAAGCTAACAGGCCAGTCCTGTACACTGGATGCGCTCGAGTCCCTTGAAAGGACTATGTAACTCCAAACCCTGCAGAATAGGATGCGCCTGGCCTAGCACCCGACAAGACCTATACTGACTGACGTAGTATTTTCCCAGATAGTCGGGGAGTCACACATCAAGAAGTATAATAAGACATTTTCTGGCACCCAATGTGGAGCCTGACTGTTGTAGTTTTGGCAAAGCAGTATGAACAGGTCAACTAAACCCACTCTAGAATTAAAACGGATTTTGGGGAGTCCCCGAAACACTCTGTGGTGCCCACACCACACTTTAAAATGTCAGCTGCCGACATGAGTAAGCACGAGCTCGACTGTATTGCTGCAGCCACAACTGAACACAGCCGCTGTTCAAGACAGAACTGTACCGGCACAGGCATCCATAGGATCCAATGCACCCAATGTCAATGTAGGAGCCATTATTCCTGCCTTGGCTGGGCAGACGAGCCATGTTACACTGACTGCCTTGAATACCAATACGAGGACTGTAGAATGAAACATACAGCGTTCTGTAATTACGTCATATGCCCAAGCTGCGGGATCCACACAGTAAGTTCCATACTGTGTAGCAAAACCTATCACCATACTGGCATCGGGTGACCGGATGAACGACTAAGCAGGCCAGGGATGGTTTACCAATGCGAGGTCTGCCAACGTACCTCAGAGTACCGACCTTCGAATCCCAAACCGGTCTTACCCTGCAGTATGTCTCATTGCTCAGACAGTTATCAGACTTCGTGGGAAGACCCCATGATGACTCGCTGACATTTACGGCCGAATGTGAAAGGGATTTCCGTACACACACGATATCTGAGAAGCAATGGGTCACATGCACTCAAACCAAACTAAAGGGCAAAGCCCTCGAATTGTGGAACAAATACAGCAAATTCATCACAGATTGAAGCCAACTGAGCAGCCATATTGCGCAGCACTTTACAGGTGAGAAAGTGTTAGCCCAGCTCACGACTGAATTCTACAGTCACCTGCTGACACCAGGAGCGGAAATGGATATTTTTGTTCGCAGGAAGGTCCAGATATACAGAAAGGATTTTTCCAGACAGGGACGAAGCCAGCTGTGTATGCCAGATCTTACGCCTGTTGCTACCATGCCTTAGGAATTTTCTGATAGATCTGAAATCCATCACCGTAGAAGAACTCATTTGCAGGGTACGTGAAACTGAGCACAATTTCCAGGAGCACACCAAGATCGACCGCCAACAGCAAGGTAGGGGAAGGGAGAACCGAGAGTGACCGGCTGTACGCACTCACCTACCTCTCCAACACGCCCATTCATTGACAACTCGCCGCCTCGCCTGACAGCTATGCACATCAAGGCGGAGCGGGGAGAAGGGAAACAGACAAGGTCGCGCCCGCCCCCTCCCCACGCTGTACTGTAAACTCCAAGCCTGCCCAAGTGCTGGTATTGTCCCGGATACCACTACAACAGAGATTGCCCGCAGCAGCCTGCGCCAAAGCAAGAACGAACATAAGAAGGGGTCGGAAACTGTACGTTACGACCCACCACAGTTGAGTCAAATCTGAAGAATGCACCGCAGAAGGACAAAACCAGAGTTGACCCCGACGTTAAGCTATGGGCTTTGACCCTTCATCCTCAAGCTGCACCATGAAGGACCACAAATCCATAAACTGTTGCAGTTACAGGTTACCGAGGGCCCACTAGCCACGAGCCAACCAACAAAGAAGACCAGGAGTCAAGCCCGATGCACCAGATGCCGTAGGAGGCTAATTCGCTAGTCTGAAGTCAACAAACCACAACACCCAGCAACGTAAGATGAACAGTTCGCGAGTTTCCAACAGCTCCGAGACTGAACATTTCTGAGGCTGTGAACAGTTCCATTCAACTGCCGAAATCTTTACATCTCTGCTAGCCTTACAATGTCTTTTCGGCAACAGTTCAGAGCCGGAACAAACCCAGTTTAGCAGTTTCACAATGCAACCATTGTTCTGATGTACAAAGTATTGAAAAACTGGAAATATCCCGATGTTGCAGTAACCTAGCATACTTAAATAATGCTCGCAGTACACAAGGCGTGGTTTATAATATTTTTTTAAGTTAAACATAAAATAATATAAACACATTTTGTGTACTTTCTGTACAGAAGTGGCGGAATAGTGTGACATTCCAACAGAATCATTCATTTGGCTTGCTTGGAACTGCAGTTCCAGTTCCTCTCTCCGGAACCATTTCAGGAAATATTTCCCATCCCTAGATGCAAGTACACTAGTATACACCTGGATTAGGACACGGCCTTAGAAACGAGAGTTGACTGTAGCTTAAGTCACAAAATGAACAGCTTCTGTGATTTACAATTTAACTATAGTGGATTCAGTTAATGATATTAAAGCTGTTTGCGAATACTCACCATGTTACATAGTTTCACAAAGTACTGTATTTTGGTGTATATAAGCCACACCAGAAGGTTTAGATGAAAAATTTGGAATAATTAATATTTCAAGTATAGGCTGCACCGAATTTTTTGTATTAATATAAATATTTTTAAGTCACAACTTCATACAAACATAATAAATTCAGACTTAATTTCTCCTGTACAAAACATCTGTGACAGAAAATTTATGTTATGTTGCAATGTTTATGAATATACATCATGCAATTACTACTTCACAGATGATAACGTGACTTGAGAAAGCAAAACCACAGCAACATGTTAAACAAAATGGCGTCTTCTCAATGAGCACTTGTAGAGCCACAGCGGACGTGCAAACTACACAAGATATCTTTCTCTTGCACAGTAGAGAAATTATTATCTCATGTACGACATCTATAGGCGAGCTCCAATGTGTTTATATTTTACACATGCGGGATGAAGGTTATTTTGCTTATGAACGTGAATGAACAAATAACTGCACAAGTAAAAATGTAATTTCTTTTTTTTATTTTTTAAATAAATATTTTTTTGTAATTCTTTTCATTCCCTTCCTTCCTGCCTTTAAGAAATGAAACATTAAAATGTAGACCTACTTTATGTTGACAAATTTGTAAACATGTTTTAGGGGAAAATTATTTTTATGCCAATCTCTCGTATATAAGTTGCACCCCACTTTTTGCAGCCATTTTTTTTTTATGTGCAGCCTATACACGCCGAAATACATAAGTCAATTGTGATTGTTTTTAATTAAGCTTATTTCACTGGTTTTCACTGATTTAGCTTAATTTACCCAGTTTACATTAAACATGTATGAGAAATGTTCAACATACTAATATTTATTTATGGAATTCAGAAATACAACTTTAATCAGAAGGTTGTAGAGATTTTTTGGTTCCCGACAGTGTAGCCAAGAACAATTATTGATATTCTACCAACATTTGTAGAAAAAAAATGTTACAGAATCGCTCTTCAGTGACATAAACAATTTTTCTTGTTAATAGATTTTACAAATTGTTATCTCACAGCTTACGAGTTACAGAATACAGCTGCTGGGCCAGAAAATTTTTTTTTTTTAAATATGACTTGGTTGCAAAACACGCAAATCAATATTTATTCAAATTTGTACAACTTACCATTCATACTTATTATTGGCTGTTATATTTTATACATAGAAACAATGATGGTATGTTAATTCTGGACTTTAGGCATAAATTTGGTAGTTGGATTGTCACAAACTCAACCAACAAAAAAAACTAAAGAATTAACTTTTATCCTTTACTGAATTACTAAATGTTATATAAGGTTTTCAGGAGGGAAGTGGTCAACCCAGCACATTGGAAACATCAGTATTTGAAATACAATATATCAGGCACAGACCCATCAGATTTAGTATTTAGCAGCATTTTTTAATAGCTGAAATAGTGTTTGGCAATGGTGTTGCTGAAAGATTATCAATTTTATTCAAAGATTATATAATTTGTATATAACCAGGCAATATTTTTATGCTAAAATATATTGTAATGAGTTTTCTGCAACTAAATGATAGAAATAAATAATCTTGGGCATATCAATTTGTATTACATTTATCAACAATAACAGACGGATTAAAAAGATTAAACTCCAAACGTACTTCAAGATACGAATCAGTGATTCATTCCATAGACACAAGTTTTAGCAATGCTTACCCTATTCGTCCCGTACTGTACATGCATAGTGCTGCTATCTAGTATTTATTTCCACAAACGGGCGTGACTACCAATGAATCAAACTCACAAGCAACAACACGCCACACGCTCGAGCTCCTCCATCACCAACCGCATTCCTTCGGCAGGGTAAGCAATCGTTCTCTTTGCGTCCTCCAGTCCTACATTTTTCCTTGGAAAATGGATGAAAGTATTTGGGGAAAACGGGAGTTTTCTTATCATTTGTAATAATCTCTCTAAATAATATTGAGTTTAATTATTAATACATTCATTTCACTTCCATTTTTTATAACTAACGCTAGGTATTATAAAACAGTAAATACATGTGGAGGGTAAGCAAAGTTGGAAGTTGAATTTGTTAGTATAAATTGAAAATGAAACCACAGTCTGGAACTGGTAAGACTTAGTGTAAAATATGCTACCTTCTGAAGTGTAAATTTGCATAACGAACATTCAAAGTGGTAGGCTGACACCTCTTATGAATATAAGTATGTCTGCAAAACACTGTGTACGACGGTTTAGCTGTCAAATGTTTAGCGAGAATGAGTGGCTAACTGGCTATCCATGCATTCAAAAACTGTATTGTTGGCCATGCATGCTTTTCTCAAATGAGAAAACAGTTTGGGTTGGAATTGCCATGGTTACAGTGATGATAGTAATATTCATAAAGCAGTTAAAAAACATAGTTATGTCTCAGAGCTATCTCGAAGCCATTATTCAGGAAAAATCCTTTTGGGAAAATGCAAATAGATTATTTATTAGACATGCAGAAGAAAGTGCATGACATCTGATGGCCTAGTGCGAGAGAAATTCCTGGGTTTCCTAGACAATTCAAATTATTGTTCAACTAGTGCAATGTACAGTATTGTTGAGAAACTTGTGCAAGATTTTGAATGTGAACACGAACTTGTAGCTCAGAGTTATGACAAAGCTGCTGTCATGGCTGGACACATACATGGATTGCAAACCAAAGTTAGAGAAAAATTTCCTCTTGCCATATTTATTCATTGTTTTATCCACAGACTGAATCTTGTACTATCTCAAGCAACATCTCTTATTAAAGAATGCAAAATATTTTTCCTAACACTCAATGGGACGTCTTCATATTTCAAAAAGTCCACAAAATGAACACAAGCACTCGACAACGAAGTCAAGAAAAGACTACCACGTGTTTCACAAACGAGGTGGACCTACAGTTTTTGTTTAGTGTAACACATGTTTATTTGTAGGAAAGAGCTCACTTCTTTGTTCACGAAAATGGCAAACCTTGACAAGAACTGGGATCCTGAAACATTCACTGCCTCCCGAGGGGGTTTGAATTGTTCGGAAGATTTCTCTTTTAATTTAGTTTTACATGTATTTTCTGACATTTTCCCAATCACAGACCATTTGTATGAAATATTTCAAACAGACTACATCCTGAGGGGCAATTTATAGGTTGCCAACCAGAGTAACGGAGTAACACCTAGTCTCAGAAGCTGCAGTAGCACAGGGGGTGAAGGTAACCCCAGTATTCAGTACTTGGATTCATGAATAGAGGTAACAGCATGGCTAACTGGGTAGCCATGAAGCGCGGGAAGCTTTGGTGAGCTGTCGGGCAGCATAACATTCTACAATTGGTGCTGGCTAGCTGGTAGATGGTAGTGGAGTCAATACTCAGTTGGGCAGAGTGACAGTCTGTGACAGTCTGCAACAGAAGCTGCGCAAGTCAGCCAGTAGAAGATAAAATTGGTACACGGCCGGGCAGAGTGACAGTCTGCAACAGGATTTTCTTGAGTCAGCCTCAAACTCTGATCAGCAGCCTATATATATCCAGTGCAAAGGGCCAGCATGGGGGGTGCAGGTCATGGAGAAAGAGAGGGCGGTGGAGATGGGCACAGGTGGCTAAACCTGGGCTGCACTTCCCCTTTGCAGCCAAGGGCCGAAGGAGTAACAGCATACACCGAGATGTGAAGCAGGTTGCAGACCAGCAGGCAGCAGCAGCTGGCTCAAAGCCATCCCTAGGCTTCAGGGGTACTTTGTGGTGTGAACGGCTTAAAGTCTCTTCTTGGGAGGGTACCACAACTGTGGAGAGGCTAGAATGGATAACGATACTGCCCATGGCATGTCAAGCCCCCCCCCCCCCCCCCCCCCCTGTTCCGTTAGCCAGAGAAACAGGCCCAGAGGACGAGCGTCCTCTCGGAAGGCGGCTGGACGCTCTCTTGCAGACGTTTGGCTTTGTGACTTTCTTACCCTCTCCCTCCGTCACCCTTTCCTCCCCCCTCTCATGGAAGCAGGTGTCCCCCTCCCGCTTAATCCAGGTGTCCGGTATAAGAAAAAGGAAGTTTGAGTTAAAAAGGCCATTGTGATCAAAACTTGAGCTTAGAAGTGAGGATCTGATGGATCCTATTCTCTACTCTCTGGTAAGGGACTGTGGGACAAGTATGGCTGAAAGCCTGGGTTCGTACAATAATCTCGGTAGTTAAGTTTCTCAAATTTTGAGGTGAAAGATGTGGTTGCAAAATATTTTCACAGCCCATTTGCAAAGCTAGTGAAAAAGGATATAAATGTTTAAAATTACAAGTACAAACAATCCTACCCTTAAGGGTGTAGGTTCACTGCGGAGTCAAAACCAAGTTCTTCTAGCTGCGTGTGCGTGGCTGTGTGTGCACGCACGTGAGTCTGTGTGCATGTGCTCATAAGTCTGTGTGCATAAGCGCATGCACGTATGCATGTGCATGTGTGTGTGCAATTAAAGTAAACTGGTGTGAAAATTACCATAACTGTGTGCAATGAAAAAGTTACATAAATGGTTGGCAACCCCTACCCACATCTAAATACAAGCTGCTACAAGGTACAAAAATTTGGTTGGTAAACTCTCAAAAACAAACAAAGAAGTTAGGATGGAGCCATTGGCTTGTTTTGTCTTGAGGATATAAGTCCATGTAAATTCATCTTGCTTCACAATATTGGCTCAGATAAAAATGTGCTAGTACAAAATTTCACAATGGCATTCAAGGTTACAAAACCTACAGCAGTTTTCATGCCCATAGGCAGCAAGATAAGTTACACACTTCTAACAAGTAGTACAAATAACTTCCAAAATATTGACAAAATCAATAAAGTATGTTACAGTCATGAACCCAAAAACTTAGATAGCAAGAGTGAGCAATATTAGGTGTCAAAACATACACATTGAAAGAGGTAAACATGATATTGTGAGGAGTTTAAGTTAAAATAGTCAATGTCACAAGGATAGCAACATTTTCATACATTATGAGGTTAATGCAAACAATGTTATTTTGAAAAATACAAATGAATTATTTATGTGAAATAATTAATTTGGTTAGGAAGTAGCATTAGTTGACAAAATTGTTCAAATGTTGAACAAAAAAACATAAATTCTAAAGAATCTGCTTTAACTTATTTTTTAGTTCAAACTATTGCCTAGGTCTGACTTGAGTTTAGTTACAAATGAGCAAGTTGGAGCGAGTTAGAATACAAAAATAACTCTGGATAGAAGGTGCAAGTTTACGAATGGGCTGATCCATTCTAGCGTGAGGCACAATACCATACAATTACAGACTTGTACAATAATGAAGTTGGCACTAGGTACAGCTTGGTTTCCAGGCATTACTTTAATTTAGGGTTTCATTATACAAATACACAAAGAAGCAGTTAGGCTGCAAAAACACAATAGGCAGAACTTCATACACAAATAGCAGTATTCAACTTCATATTATCTTCAATCTCCTCATGAGCCAGTGCATGTATTTGAAGCATAGCTGTGACCATGATCTTTGGCTACAATTACATGGAGGGAGGAGTGCCCCATGTGTGGCGTGAATCTGGGCTCCTTGCAAAGGCCTCTCTGTCCAACAGTTGGATGTGACATCCAACTGTTGGATATACCATGTTTTGGTTCATTTTGTGGGGACGGCTATGGGCTGCATAGTATGTTGTCACACTTTGTGCATTTCCGGTGTTTTCCTTTGGATTGCCGCCACTCGGTAAAATTCACTCAACTGGGCTGGGCCTGCATCAGTTGCACCAATTCTTCATTTATCTGCTGATGCGGGTCAGACTCTGCAAACTTCCCCAAGTTACTAACCTCCTCTTGTTTGCCTCTAAGTAGATTTGACCCTGTTGGCAGTCGATAATCGCTTGCTGTTCAGACAACCATGGTGGCCCCAGGATAAAAAAAAACTCGCACACACACTCACACGCTCTCACACTCACTCTCTCACAATCTCACACACACTCTCTCACACTCTCTCACTCTCTCTCTCTCTCTCTCTCTCTCAGCTCTTCGGTGATGTGAAATTTGGTGGAGATTGCCACGTCAGTGAATTTCAGGGTCAAAGTGATTTCACATACAGTGAGAATGCAGGCCCCTTCTGGGCCATATATATTGTAATGTCTCTAGCAGGTTGAATATGTTTCCAGAATTCTCGTGGCACCACTCGCTTCTGGATAAAGTTTGTGTTGGTGGCAGTATCTAGGGTTGCCAGGGCTTTAATTGTCCTGATGAGCACTGTTATGCGGGATGGGTCACGTACGGCTACCTTTTCTTGGAAGATTGTTACCCGTAGGGCCTCTCCTGCTGGGGCTGGGGGTTCAGCACCCTTCATAGGTCCCGCCATTCTTGCCAAACATATCTACCCCACCCAGGATTTTCTTCTGCAGTACTGGACAGTCCCTATGGAAATGCCTAGTGGGGCAGTGCCAGCACTTAGGAAACATGTGGGTTCCGCCCGTCTCACTTGTATGGGGGCTTCAGTTAAGGCTGCTCTTCCCGTGGTGGAGGAAGCAGCTTTTGGTTGAGCCTGCACTCTCCAGATATCTGCTACATCTGTTCCCCGTACTTGCATCCTTCTCACAAGCTCTTATACAATTTCCACTTCTGAATTCCGCAGATGAGAACAAATCTCTGGTAGTGACAGTGGTTATCATCTCTGCTACATCCAGTTTGTCTCACCCTGGGTGCACTTGTTGAAAAATTAAAGCCTTACAGCGGATGAATAGTTCTGCCTCCTCTTATTTTCATTTTGGATCTGGCCATACAATTAATTTGTGAGTTGAGCTATCATGCAAGGGCCACTTTATCTCGCCCAGCCCTGTGGCGAGGTATAAGGGGGTAGATAGCGTAGCGAAGATGACAGAGGGTGTGCCATAGGGATGGGCACGACCTGAAAGGAAGAAGGAGTAAGCAGGTGGGGAAGGTTGGAATGCCTTACTACTGGCCTTCAGCAAGTGACTTGGTGGGCAGGAAGTCGCCAGCATTCCCAAACATTTAACTGAAGATGTCAATAGCAAGCCAGGGGCGAGCACTCTCAAGTTACTCAGGAAGGCAGGAAGTCGCCGACCATCACGAAGCTGCAGTTCCTTCCAGCCTCACCTGCTCTGACCATGTTTGCACCAGCTGGACAAATACCAAGACCAGTAAGCCAGCACCACCCCAAAGCCCAACATCAAAACATCATCGTTCAGGCAAACCCCTTCCATCAACACCATCCAGGCTGCTGGTTAACACTTTTACAGTAATATTTTATTTAAAATCATGTTAGTTTTATGTCAAAAATGATTAAACATGGACATCACAAAAAAAAGCACTGCAAATGCAATTTTTTGATTTTTTAAGGATTATAATTGTTAATTTTGATTTTTAAGGGGAAGTTACTTTATGAAGTCATTTTTGGAACCATGACACCTTGTAAAATCGAGGATTTATTGTTCATTAATTTTGCCTCTCTTCTATCATACAGAATGTCCTCACAATGCTTTAAACTGGGGGATAGTTAAAAGTCATCATGACTACATGGGTTAGAGCACAAATTTAAAAATAAAAAGTTGACTTAATAACCACAGATCATAATAAAAGTAACCAATTTAGTGACTTATTTTCTATAACTTATACTTGAAAGAATTTTCGATATATGCTCCAAAAACTTGTTTTAGTGAAAAGTTGGTAAATATAATATATAAGTGCACCATTCCCCTTAAACGGTTTGAACAGTTTTCACAAAGCATTCTAAATTTAGACATGTATCATCCAAAGAATGCGAAGGAACTGTCAATCTTAAAACTATTGCTTTTTGCTCGGGAGTGCAAGACTAGTCCATGAAAATCAACAAAACCTGACTTGCAGATGAATACAAAGGCCTCCAATGAAGCCGCAATGATATGTAAATTTTGTAATTGCAGGGCATTTGAGAAAAAAGTGAGAAGGATGCCAACAAATAATGTTGAGAGTGAGAGATTAAGTCATTATAATGCAATTATACCAGCGACGCAGCAGAACTTGAAAGAAGAGGATTCTGAATTGTTTACAATGCTATATTTTTATGACTGACAGTATTTCAAAGTACGTTATGTACAGTGCATTAACTTCTGTTAGCTGTCCTCAGTAGTTTTGCGTGAAAATTCGTAATGTTTAGTGATAAAACTGCAGAAAAAAGGACCCTAGTGACTGAGCTTAAAAAAAGTAACTTTTAGTGACTTTCTCTGAACCCTGTGAACTACATATATCATATACAGTGAAATTAACATATATAACTACAGTATTTTATGGGAAACAATTTCTTCTATAGTCTAACCACAAACAATTTTTGCAAACAGTTATAAAAATTATAAGTTTAAATCTCACCCCCAAAACTTAATTTGCAGCTTAAACTTTCACTGGAAGAAAAAGAAAGAAAGAAAGAAAGAAAGAAAAACCACACTTACTGCTATAGCATCAGCTTTCCTTTCTTCCTCAAGCTTCTTTTTTTCTTCCTCCTTCTTGCACCTATCTTGAAAATCATTTTTCTTTTTCAGAAGTATTTTGTCCTTTTCCTTTCGCCATGAAAGTAAAGCTTCAGCAGCTGTATCTTTCGTAACTGCAGTCCTGATTACACCAGCCTGTTTGTCCCTAACAGAATAACATAATAATTTGATACATACAGACCTAGACACAAAGAAGGGGTAAGCCAAAAGCAGTCATCTTACAACATCACTAATGAACAAAACAATTGCTTTCCAAGACTGAAAATTACATTTATGTCACTAGAATTCTCACACAATTACATATTAATGTACAAGGGTCAAGTGGCGCATACACAATCAAAAGTAACTTGCAACCTATCTGAAGTTACCAAATTTTAAACGTACTGTCAAGTACAGGCTATTCATGATAAAGTGAGAATTTTTGGAAGCCCTCTCATCTGGAATAATAATCAACAAATATATTTTATTTTAGCATTAGATGTTAACTTCATAATGTGGTGTAATATAAATGCTGTGATTATTACTTAACATGGCAATATTTATTTTAAAAGTTGGGTAACGAATAAAATATGGCTGAAAGGAAAAAGCAACTAGGGCCTCAAAAGTGCTCACTTCACCATGAACAGCTTATACTTAACATAACTCTGACTATAAAAGCCCAAGCTCCCCTTCTTCCTCCATACCACTACTGGTAGGTACTTATACAGAATGTCAGGGGACATATGTTACAAATTGATATAGGCTGTTCATGATAAAATGAGCACTTTCGAAAGCCCTGCTTAAGATCTACTTGTATATGCATTGTGTATTCCTCCACCTTATGTAAAATTAACATTGCCAGGGGCCTTATCACTTTATTCATACGTTGGTCAAGTGAAACAGTAAAATTATTAGAAAAGGAAGTACTTTACAAATCTCCCGGGTGAAGGGGGGGGGGGAATTTAAGTTTTTCAGTTATCACAAATGGTTACTTAACATGTTAAATATAGAAATACTTTCCATCCATCGTTACCAACTTTACTGGATGAATTTCACACAGTGCACCCATTAAAATATATGAATGCAGGGGCAGTGACTTTTATCTAAGGTTCACTTCTAAAGTGCTCACTTTATCATGAACAACCTTTAGGTGTTGTACATGTGATGAAATGGAACATTATTTTATTAAGGTTCTGATGTCCAGAAAAGCCTCCTTATATCCAAACATGGTGATAATAGCAAATGATACAGCAGGGAAGAGGTAACATCAGGTGTGGACAATCGGATCTACTTGCCCAATACAAAGATGTCCAGCAAGAAATGCAGATACACTAAAATCTTGTTCGTAGGGTAGCCGTTGCATAGACACACCTCGATCGTGTCGACAGGTTTCCAGGAACCCTGGCAGGGGTTAGATTAAAAAATCTTAAAAACGAAATATTTGGTGCAAAAATTTATTAAAACACATTTGAAAGCTGCAACATTACAAAATACAGTACACTCCCACTTATTTATGCTTTGCTTAGCCGGTTTTCTTTTTATCCGTGCGGCGATAAAGGAATGCTGTAAAGTGTGTCATTTACAAGCAGCGGTACCAAAATACACTAGGCAGGTTTTATTAGTGTATGTGCAGCATTCCAGTGATGATTGTAGAAATATTATGTCCGTTTTAAGCATTAAATTTAGATAAAAATATTTTTCACTGTTAATGTAAAAATGTGTCACCGTAAGTGCTAAACAAGTGACTGTCTACAACTTCCGAAGCAGTGAAACTTACAAAATGACAAATTACAAAATAATGAATTTGCCATTTCAGTTTAAGACATGGCCTCAGTCCCCACCCCATCATTACGTCTTGCCAGTGGACCAACAAAAAAACCAGGCATGCTGGAAAACAATGAATGCAAACTTGGATTTTAGACCTGAGCAATATCATACATGATCTCAAAATGCACTTTTGTTTGCACCAAAAGTCTAAATATTTCATTAAAAATAACTTTTGAGTCAGTTTATAATGAAATATTCAGATTATGTTAACTCAATTTGATGTGAAATATGTATATTTATTTAAATCAAAACCATTTCTAATGAAGGTAAAAATTTATAATCCTGCTGGAATTAAATTTACTACTGAAGTGGTGTGGAGATTCAACCTTTGGCTATATGTATGTACTAATATACATTTACCCAGAATTTTTCCCATAAAAACAGGTTCAGCTTAGTATCGAAGGTGGCTTAAATTCAAGTAAATGTGGTAACTTCCTCATACTACTGCCTAAATATCATATAGAAAGATGCTTAACTAATGTAATTACACCACTGGTAAGCAAGCCTAAGGTGACTCATTGCCAACATTTGTAGCATTACAATTTATATACATTTTAATCACTTTTATAATTGTTTTTTCATTTGACTTTTAGTTAAAATCCCCAGTTTTGTTTGTCAGTGAGTGTAAGTGTCCAAATTTTTCCTTTCCATGCCATGAGTATAAGTAAGAGCTTTATCAGTTTTAATGCACGGCTGTATTTCAAATTGTTATCTGTACTACGTGGCACTTTCAAATTCTCAGGCTCCAGAGTGAGGTGATGCATTTTTTGAGATTACGTTCTTGTCACTTTTCCCATGCCATCAGCAGTTTATGTTTTGAAGCCTCGCAGTGATGTAAGTTTCAGCCAATGGGAGGTCGTGAGCCCCAGCCAAGTGCTAATTTTAGATTTGTTTAGGAGAAGTAAGGGTTGCTGCACGTGGTAAGCTGTGCGACGCTAGCCCTGTAATCTTCCGCATTATAGAAACAACCGTTGAGGCGAGCACACCCACAAGCACCAACGGCTTTAACTTCTAATTTTTTCTCTTAAACCACATTCAAAAGTACTTTTGGACTTGAACAACTTCTACTAAATTATTTCCATGGGTGTGGGAGGCCGATAGGGATCAAAGGGGAAGGTTTCTTTTTCCTCCCCCTTGCCGTCTTAATTTTACTCGTTAGTCCAGCTTTGTATTTGAACTTTGTCTTTCTGCTACTGTGACGCTGTGAACCTGTAAGTTCTAACAAGGAGGAAGCTATGTTGTGTTGTGTCAATGTGAATGTAAACTGTGCTCGACCTTCAACAATAAACCTGGTCAGATTCAGATATGGAAATCCTTTCTTATTATTTCTTAACAGCCAGGTTAACAACTATCAACCGACTGAGCCAAGCAAAACCCCAACTTGTAGCAAACAGGGCAACGCTACACACTTTCTGCTTGTGGTAAGAAGTGGCAAATAACATGGTTTTTACATTTTGAAAGCTAAAATGCAGTGTTTTAAACGTGAGGTTGTTAAATGGAAAATATATTTAGCTATATTGGTTAGGCTTATTTGACTTTTCTATATAGTCCTTAAAAGGCTTGCGTGTTCCTTCCTAAATTGGAGATGTAGTTTTGCCATTGCTGTTTCATACAATAAAAGCTGAAGGGCATAATTTCAATTGAAATCATAAACAAGTGATTTTTAAATATGTCCCTATCTACTTATCTGGGGTTGTTAAGTCTCTGGACAGGACAATTAAATGTTCTAGCTAAGGAAGTTAGCAGCTGCACACCTGTGATTCAAGTACCTAATTGATGCTCCCCTGGCAACAGGGAAGCACTATAGCTGATAAAGACTAACTTCAAAAGATTATTTTAATAAAAATAAAATTACATATCTGAACTTGTTTAACTACAGAATGTGAACAGGTAAGTAAACATTAAATTTACAGACTTAAGAATTAAATTACCTTCTGCAGTTTTGCTTGATTTTATGCCTCTTAAGCATCTTTCTGAACTTTCTGTTGATGACCATTCCATAGTTTTTGGAAATATCATTCCTCACAGACAGCTTTAGCAATGAGATCACTCCCAACCGGTTCTACAATCCCCAAACAAACATGTCAGATCCTAAATATGTATTTATACTTAATTCTATGAGCTGATAAAATACTCTACTTTGGTGTTGTCACACATTTATACAAGAGGAATATAAATTTCATTTTAACCACTACTGGAACAAGATTAAGATATTAATTTTACACAAACATAATTGTTTCTGAATTTCATTTTAACCACCACCAAATAAAACAAAGATAGAAATGCTACATGGGAAAGCAATCATTCCTTCCAAACTTTATTCTGTTGTTCTCTTTTCAGTATCCTTCATTTTATAATTTCCTATATTTCTCTTAGTTTTTTATTATGTGCATATGTGCATTCACACATGCACTAATCGAGGCAATACATATTGTATCAACAAGTTACAGTTATGTACTAATGGAAGTTGATTCCACTCAGGTCTGAAAAAAAAAAAAAATCCACTCAGGTCTGCCAAAAAAAAAAACCTATTACAAAATATATATGTGAGCAAAAATAACCCAAGTGTTTCAGCTATTTGAAGCAATATACAGTACATGTCCCTCATGATATTTTTAAAACATGAGTGAATATACTAGCACACATACAATTGAATAAAATGCTCAAATGCACTTAGAGGGTGCCACTGTTTACTTAAACCACTGAAAATATTAGGCACTATGTTAAAGATAATTGAGTAACGAATTAAACAGAAAAAAGTACAGAATTTAAAATGTATGACATGTAATTAGAACAGGACACATGCCTACTTTCCTTTGTGTTACATTGTTTCAAGCCAATATATATAATGGTAGAAAGAATTATGTACTGCAACGTAAGTGACAATTACCTTTAGGCTGCCCAACACTATTGCAGATCTCCAACAATGAGATGTTGCATTTCATCACACGAGTGCTAATTGTGGGAGTTGCCTTTCGAAGAACACACTCCTTTCAGTCGCCATTTAAACACACAGCTGTAGACCTTATCAAGATAATATGAAAGAGAAGGAATTAACAGTTTAATAATTGAAATCAAATCTAAAATTCACACTTTATACACAAAGAAATAACATTACTACAAGCGGCCAGTTAATTAGTATATAAAGTCCCTGTCACACTGTCAAATTTTAACCTTCAGATATATTTGACAATAAAGTGTGTGAAACAAATATGACAAAATTTTTCTATATACTATTGTATTGCCATGCAGTCCACTACAGGAGTAAATGTAACAAATATTGTGATATATTTTCACTTCTTTACTAAATTTAAATTTCATTTTTGAATTTAATGCATGTGAGTTCTTAAAATAATTGTGTAATAACAATATCAAATAGCATATATGCTCAGAAAACTTCTATTATCAATTATGTTCATAACCTTATTTTATTTCCAGCAATTATTTGCCAAATTTAAGTTTTGTGATGTTGGAATCTGCCACTTTTGTCATGCACAAACATCTAAAAAATTTTAGTACCAATCCAACATTCCAAATGCTTCATGGAAACCACAGCTATTCAACTTTTCCAGACAAACATGGATGGCGACAACAATGTTTCAGTAATATCGGTAACATCATATTTTCTTTGACCAACTTTGCTTGGAGCAGTTCAATGGAAGAATTTGACAGTATGACAGGGCCTTAAGGCACACTTATATTATTCCTCTATCATCACCAAGAAAACTCCTCATTGTTTGTGCATTCAAGCTCCTTCACATATATTCTCCCTTGTGACTCTCTGTTTGTGTGTGTGTACACGTAGCACATGAATGCTAGATTTTGAGCAAGCACATGTGTATGTATGTGTGTGAATTTGTAAGTGTGTATGTGTGGTCGTGTGACTTTCACATTCAGGATGAGGCAGTGCACTCGATGTCAGCCACTGCACTGAGGCTTTTGCTTTCCACATTGTTTTCCATCCACATTCCAGTTCCTTCGTATAAACCTTCCTAACACTTCACCCATTACGCTAACATATTGAGAACAAGATGCTCAGAGAGGCAGAAACTGGGAAGCAATTGTCCATGTCTTATTGTAAAGAGCCATTCAAGCATATACCTGCAGTGGTTTAGGGATATCATGGAAAACAGAGATTAGGATGGCAGGACCAGGATTCAAACCTAGGTCCCCCTGAATGTATATCCAAAGGTTTACTACTGCATCACCTCACCTGATTCCTGCATAAAAGACGTAATAATAGTCATAATTGTTGTTATTAAATATTCAAAACATTACACCTGTAGATATGTATATAGTTAGTAAGTATTGAATATGTTCTTTTGTAGAATGTTTGTTTTATTTGTTTAATGCAAAATTTAAACTTACTCCTGCATTTTTTGTAAGTTTTCTGTTAACAATCTGATATTGTGAATAAAACTGTCAACATATTTTTTCCTCGCTAACACAGTTTGTATAGAATTATGATTTTCTTACATCATAATATTGAAGTATATTACAGTTTATTCATGGTTTCATCACACTTTTTTCTTATCAAACCTTTGAAAAATTACTCCATGTATGACATGTATCACAAGAGTTTTATAGTTCTTCTAAAATGAAATTATTTTTTTATTAAATTGAACTTTTACTTATACTTATCTATAAATCATAAGGTTTCGTTTATAATTAACATGAATAAAACCGGGAGAAGATAGGCGTGTTGGTAATTCCTAGTAAGAAACAGACCTCATGCAAAATACTATTAAACTGAGTGCACACGAATATGGTGCGTTGACCCTTTGGTGTAATTTTCTCGAATTAGTTAAGCACTGTTTGCATATTGCATAGGAATAGAATGAAAGTAGAACTTTAGCAGGGCTTTAGAATCCTAGCAAAAGCTTTGGTCACATCAGCAGTAACTCTTACAAATTGTAGCTTTTCTGAAAATAGAAAAACTTCCAGAAAAAGTTAAATATCAACATTATTAATCACGCTAAATACAAAATACATGGAAGTATCACAATATATACTGTGAAACATGATAGTGGGAACTAATTTTAAGATCAGGAAAATTGTAGAGTAAAACATGTAAAATTTATGTAGCATGTAAGTCAATGAGGTTCTTAACCATGTTAAATGCAAGAATACCTAACTTCACAATAGATGAATCACAGTGGGTGGGTATACAATAAGGACTAAGAGATATAAATTAGCGTAATTAAATTGTGTCGTTTAACGATGGTAAATAAAAACAAGATCTCACCAAGTATAAACTAACTTCATGATAGATGAATCTCTGGGGGTAGGTGTGCCAAAATGCTATTGTGCATTAGAAAAAGTGTTACAATTTCTCTCTGAAATGTCAGTGGTCTAAGCCAAGTTCGTTGGGATGGAGAGGTCAAAATTAAATAAAAGAGTTAATTATAGTGTCCTAATAATTTTATTTACAACTAAAAACCAAATTCTATCGACTCAACATCTCACAATAAATTGATATCACCTACTGTTTAGAATTAATTACTTCAATTAATACAATTTATAATTATCTCAAAGAAATCAGTGAAATTAAATAAATAAAAATCAATCCCAATAGACAGTGTATCAAAACCTGTTCAATTATTTTATAAACTATGTGTCCATATTTGACAGTTCCAATATTTACAATAAAATCCATATTATATGTCCACTCAGCCCCACTTCAGTTTAGTCCATGTCCTGCCAGTTCGCAACGTTCTAGAGTTCTCAGAGCGCCCTCACGCACAGTAGGCTTCACTCGCCGGGTTTCATGCCCTCTCATCCATTCTTACCACGAACACCTTGTCCACCGTCTTCTCGCACTTAACATCGCACTCCGCACTCAGCTAAAAGACTTCTATCAAGACTGCTGGCCGTTGGACCACTGCAGTATTTACACGGTCGTAGGTCATCACTCACAAATTTTTCTGAATCCCGCATTGAGCTGAGGTCCTAATTCCCAGAATATTCTTGCGCCTACTCTACATTTGTTGGCTTCTCCAGCAGGGGAGGAAGAGGGGCTGTGACGCTAGCCAGGTATTACTACTGTCAGTCATTTCTGGGCTCCCCAGGGAGGGGGGATGAGGAGAGGTGGCGACAAGGCAGCGAGCGCATCCGTCTGGAGGAAAGGAGGGTGGAGGCGGGTCACCTCTACAGAACAGAACCGGACTATGCATAAGAGGAGATTGCAGCAGGTGCGAGTTACAGCACGTAATACTGTCCCCTCCATAAGTCTGTTCATCCCAAAGAGACTCTCCAACATCTGGACCTACGTACAGTGCCAGTCAATTGATGTGGACAACCTTAGGCTTTGCCCAAGAGCCCCGTCAACAAATCCAGTAGACCACATAATTTATCTGTTTTAGGATGCTGTACGGGCCCTTCCGACATGTCTGTAGCTTCGGGCAATATCCCTTCTTCCTTTGAGGGTTCTACAACCACACCAGCTGTCCTTGAAAAATCTCCTCAGGCAGTCTTCGTTCAGATCATGTTTTCATTCTGTCACTATTAATTTTAAGGTGCCTCCGGGCAAACTCATGGATGTTGGTTAACTTTTAACATAGTTTAATGGCATAGTCTGGGGTGGCTGCTTCTTCTTCCACTGGATGCCCGCACAGCAAGTCATAAGGGAGGCGGAGCTCTCTCCCAAACAGAATCCTTGAAGGTGTTACCCTTCTAGACTCTTGGGATGCAGAACGATATGCCAGGAGAAATAAGGGTACCTCGAAGATCCAATCTTTCTGGTTGTCATCTACATAGATCACAAGATACTGTTCCAGGGTATGATTTAGCCTCTCAACCATCCCAACCAACTGAGGGTGTAATGCTATGGTACAGGTTTCCTTCATTCCTAAAATCCTAGTTAACTCTTGGAAAAGAGTTGCTTCAAAATTTCATTCTTGAGAATGAAGCTCAAGTGGTACTCCAAACCGGAGAAAACATTCTCTATAAGGGCATCACTTACTGTACCTGCCTCTTGGTTTGGCACCGGTATGACCTCGCGCCACTTTGTGAAATGGTCTTGTGCTACCAGAAGGTACCTATTCTCTCAGTAATTGGTAATGGTCCGAGAATATCAACTGCCATCCTCTCGAATGGGGTCACAACATTGTATTTCTGAAAGGGACCTCGTCCCTTAACCCTTGAACCCTTCCTCGGGGTACATGCATCACACAGACAACACCACTTCACAACATCCTCCCGACAATGCAGCCAATAGAATTTCGTTCAAACTCTGTGGAGGGTCTTATTTACACCGAAGTGACCACATGCTGCTGTGTTGTGCAGTTCTTTAAGCACTTCTGGAATTTGGCGCTCTATTGGATATCTCCTCCTATCTTTGTTGACGCCCGGTTTCCTTCCACTACAATATTGGACGCAAGGTGGAGTCACTTAGCTGTTCTTTTCGTCCCATGTAGATGACCTATCCCAAGATACAGGGCCCTGAATTCTTGTTCTCCTTGCTTTCCACGATACACCAACCTTTCCTTCCTGGTGTTCACAATGATGACAGAATGGTTCACTTGGTGTCCTGGAGAGTGCATCTGCATTGATGTGAAGGCATCCAGACCTGTGTTGTATTTCAAAGTCATATTCTTGCAGGTGCTGTATCTACCGGGCTATTTGACCTTCAAGGTTCTTAAAATTTAGCAGCCACAATAATGAAGTATGATCAGTTCTTAGGATGAAGTTTCTGCCATAAAGATATAAGCGAAAATGCGCAATTGCCTTCACCACCTACATGTCACACAGTAATTACTCTCGGTTCTTTTGGAAAAGGGAGTAATTCTTGGGAACTAATTTCAGGTTGGCCACAGCCACTTTCTGAAACACAGAATCTAAGGGTGCTAGATACTCTTCAATTGTTCTTTCTGTAACCACAATGTAATCTAGGTACACTTGACAAATGTCTAAGGGCAGAACTTTCTCCATCAGTTGTTCCAAGGTGGCAGGGTCATTGCATAGGCCAAAGGACATAACCTTGAATTGCCAGGTTCCTTTCCCTTGGACAAAAAAGGAAGTCTTTTCCTTATCTTCCAGGGCCACCTCCCACTGCCAATACCCGCTCTTCATGTCTAAAGTCGAAAATCACAGTGAACCTGCTAGGCTATTCACTGTGTCTATTGTATGGAGTGGGTAAGAATCTTTCTTGGTCACAGTATTAAGTTGGCAATAATCGACACAAAATCTATTAGAGCCAACTTTATTTTAAACAAGCACAATGGGAGAAGACCATGGACTGCCTGAAGGCTCTATCACATCTAAATCCTTCATCTCCTTCAGAATACCTTCAACCACATCATATGAAGCTAGTGGTAGTCGCCTTGGTGGCTACTTTATGGATCTGGTATCCCCTGTGTCGATGTGGTGGCATGCAACATTAGTTCTGCCAAGGTCATTAGGTTCACAAGAGAAAACACCTCTATTTCTGTGTAGAAATTCTGAAACTGCCCTCTCCTGTTGCCAGCTGAGGTTTTCTCGTGTTTTTGTCAGCAGTTTCCCCAGAGCATCTGGAAGAGGACATTCAGTATGTTGCAGCAGTGAAGCTTCTGGAACATTTGGAAGTACTTGTGAAACCTGCTTGCAAACCCCTATTGGGGCCTTCCCTCCAGCAATCACCGACCTTTGCCCCTCAAGATCGGTGCTTACCAGTTTCCTGAAGATGTTGCACTCTCACCTGCCCCTTGCTGCCTGTTTCCTAGTTGCAGTTGTTGCTACTGCTGAGGACAATTGGCTCTCAGGTGCTCCGGCTGTCCACAATACCAACAATCTGGCCGTTTAGGTGGGGGACAGTGAGTCTCCGTAGTACTCACCCTGGAGGCGATGCCCCTCATGGTTGTCTGCAAGTCCTTCAGCCTCCTTTTTGATGCTGCCCTCTTTATCTAGCATCACTGCACACACTGGATGTCGGGGCACTGATGCCTGCCATGCTGACTCCACCTCCAGTGCTTGGGCCAAGGCATCATGCATGGTGTGAGACGCAGCCAACCACACAGCTTACTGAACCTCGCAGCGATAGCGTCAACGAAGAAGCAGACTGCAATTACATCTCGGGCATCTTCAGAGTATTCCTCCAGAGACGGGGGTGACAGCCTCACTATGTCCTGCCACAGCTATTACAGTGATTCCCCTGGTCTTTGGATGCTGCTTCCCAATTGGGTATGGTGGCAGTGATGCAGGCATCGTTCGCCAAATCGCAGCTCCAAAGGCGGACCAATGTGGATTATTCTAGTCTATGTCGTTCTGGCAGTGACTGCAATATGCTCAATGCAGGTCCCCTCCGTACAGCCGCCAGGTAGTACACCCGCTGTTCTTCTGTCCAGCCTTACAGGGCGGCAACAATCTCAAACTGGTGCCAGTATTCGTGTCAAGGTGTCTGTCTGTCCATCATAGGAGGCAGGCTTAACTGTGATACCTTAACCCATCCTTGGCTGAGGCGTACCCACACTGCAGAAATGCTGTGCCTCCCCTGCGATGGCAGCACTGGCACTGACCTCTGCCTTCTTCTGGCTGCCCGCACTCGTCAGCTCGGTGGTGACCAATCTCAGCTCCTCTTCTGCCCCTGTATGTTGTCTTACCTGTTGCTGTAAGAATTCTTGCCATTCCTTCTTGAGGGCGCTCACTTCCTGTTTTACTTCCTGCTCAACACTGTCCATTTTTTCTCTAACATTTTCAAGCTTCTTGTCTATCATTTCATTAAAATTTTTAGTCTTCTTATCTAAGTTTTCAACCATAGCAGTAACATCTTGACTTTTCTTATTTACAGTCTCATTCAAATTGTCTATTTTATTGTCAACTACTTCGCTAACACTGTCTATTTTCTTGTCTACCAGTTCACTAACATTATTTATTTGGCTATTTATATTTTTATTGACACTACTAATTTGACTATTTACATTTTCATTGACACTACTAATTTGGCTATTTACACTGACACTACTAATTTGGCTATTTACATTGACACTACTAATTTGGCTATTTACATTGACATTACTAATTTGGCTATTTACATTGACACTACTAATTTGGCTATTTACATTGACACTACTAATTTGGCTATTTACAGATTCACTAACACTACTTATTTGACTACTCAGTCCTTTGATCAAGGCATGAAGTGCTTCCATGTCTGCCGACATTTTCCTGGTTAACATTCACAAATTTCTTAATATTTCCATGGCCAATTAATATAACAATTATAGTTACAAATTTATCATGCTAGTTATAGGCTATTCACGGAAAAGTGAACACTTTTGAAAGCCCTCTCGTTTGGAATAATAATCTATAAATATATTTTAGCATTAGAAGTTAACTTCAGGATGTGGTAGAATACACACACTTTGATTATTACTTACATGGCAATAGTTCTTTAAAAGGGTGGTTAACTGATAAAAAATGGCTGAAAGAAAAAAGTAACTAGGGCCTCAAAAGTGCTCACTTTACCGTGAACAGCCTATAATAACCTACTGTAACACTAATTACAATTATTTTATTATTTTTATAAAATGCCACCATCCCACAATTTGACACCAGTGTTACAATTTCTCTCTCAAAAGTTAATGGGCTAAACCAATGCTACTTAAGTGAAGAAAATCTTAATTAAATAAAAGGGTTAATTATAATTTCCTAATTTTATTTACAACACCTACAAACAAAATTCTCTCAAGTCAACATCTCACAAAAAATTGATATCACCTACAGTTTAGAATTAATGACTTCAATTAATACAATTTATAATTACAGTACCTTAAAGAAATCAATGAATTTCAATAATTAAAAATCAGTCACAAAACCCTGTTCAATTATTTTACAAATTTTATGTTGATATTTGACAGTTCCAATATTTACAATACAATCCATATTACATGTCCATTCAGTCACACCTCAGTTTAGTCCATGTCCCGCCAGTCCGCAATGTTGTTAAGTTCTCCGAGCGCCCTCATTCACAGAAGGCTTCACTCATCGGGTTTCATGCCCTCTCGTCCATTCATACCATGAACACCTCGTCTGCCATTGTCTCGCAATGAACTTGGCACTCCGCACTCAGCCAAAAGGCTTCTACCAAGACTGCCGGCCATTGGACTGCTGCAGTATTTATAGGATCGTAGGCCATCACCCAGAAATTTAGCTAAATCCCACTTTGTGCTGAGGTCCTAATTAGCAGAATATTCTTGCGCCTACTCTACATTTCTCAGCTTCTCCAGCAGGGGGAGGAGGGGCTGTGATGCCAGCCAGGTCTCGCTGCTGTCAATCATTCCTGGGCTCCCCCATGACGGGGGGAGCGAGGACACGTGGTGACAAGGCACCAAGCCCATCCGTTTGGGGGAAGGGATGTTAGAGGTGGGCCACCTCTACAGAGCCGGATCACGCATAATGGGAGTTTGTGGCAGGTGCGAGCTACAGTGCATAATAGTATAGTAAATACTAACAGGAATAAACTGCAGTAATTAAATTGTGTCAAAATGAGATTTAACCCTGTAAGTCCTTATTGTACATATTCTGATGTACGATAGTGCATCATCACACCCACCCCCTGTATTCACCTATCATGAAGATATGTCTAGTTTGGTTAGGTTGTAACATTGCAGTTTTTAGGGGTTATGTATAAAGTTGATCGTATATATTTTAATTATATATGATTCCAGAGTACTTGGTTATGTTGTCACTTGGTTTAATTTCATTTCAAATGTAAGCTTTATTATATGAGTTACCAGTATAATCTTTGATTATTTTAATAGTTTATTGACTTAGAGATTGTAAGTATTTTTCATTTGTATCTAGATGGTATTCAGCATTAATATTTTATTTGTTATTTTTCATTTCTTTCCTTAAGATGGTCAGTATTACATGTTTATTAAACAAAAGTACTAAATAATGCTATTGTGGTTGTCTCCTGTCTCATCACTGCTGATTGGCGAAAAGACGTGTCATTGTCATACGACAGCCAATCGAAACAGGAGACAACATAAGCAGGGCAAAAGTAAAAGAGAACTAATTTTTTTCTGACAGAATAAGTACAATCCCCTCCAAACATGGATGTGTTATTTTATAAGAGAAAAATGATAAAACTACAGATATAATTAATATTAGAATATAATAACTGCTGCAGAATGCTTTAATATATAATTATTGATGAAAAATTATGTAATTATTTTGAGAAGAATTGAGTGATAATTATTTTTAATGTATTTGAGAAGATGAAGTAATAATTTGTTGAGTTTGTTGGAGATGAAGGAAGATTTTAAATAAAAATTATTTTCAGAAGTTGAGGATGTCAGCCTATATAATTTAATTGAAAACGGCGCCCAACATGATAAATGTACATTTGTGATTTGTTTGAAATGTAACAAGGTTTTCTGCATTTGACACTGCTAGGCACTGGCAGTAAGCAAGCACTGCAATTTCCACACCAATGTGCAATACAACACGAACATAGTACAATCCAAAACACTGAATATAATTTCTACATTAACACACTAGTATGTACAGCCCATTAAACAGATTAACCAAACATAAATGATGTTATTCACCTATGTAGGCGACGGATAGATTTCCTCGGTGACGTATTGCTCATCTTCTATTATAATTTGTCTAAACTTCACTCACACTTGTATTCATGCATACTAAATAGATTCAACACTTCACAAGGTAAAAATAGCAAAGAATAAAAAATGTGACTAGCATGAACAGCAATCAGCAAATGCACATTCTCACTAATAGTAAATTGTACTGAAATGGTTGAACAGACAGCAATTTCTGCTCATAATGTCAAAATTTTTTTTCCTAAAATCACTACGTTATATTATGAAGAACATGCCATGGTGGTACATGTAAATGAAGGCTTTGAATACTTTATAAAATAATATACACTGCCACAAAACTGAAACATGAAGAAACCATACAACAACTACAAAATGATGTAAATGGCAAGAGTACTGACTGGTATGCACATGAACCCATGTTGGTGGATTTGCATTTGATCTGCAGTGGTGTTGCGATCATCGACTAGTGGTCACAGACACTAGTGTGTAGTCGAAGCACCATTAATGCAAGAAGCAAGCATATGCAATTGATGGCTTCAAAAAATGACTCACAATCAGGCTGAAAACTGCAGGATCTCAACAGCCGACGCTCCTGTAGATCAGGAGAAGTCGTTTGAAACGATCGGGAGCAAAATATGCCCAAAGAGTTAGTCTAAGCGCACTATCGTTTTGAGACTGCACTGCCTAGGAAATGCTCTGGATTTATCGACCACCCCATCACAACTCTCTTTCCCTACCTCCTGTGTGTTTAGGCAGGCAGCATGACAAATGCAAACACATGCTGTGCTTGTAATAATGTATGATGAAATTAAAGCTATTCTTATAAACATTGCAATTTATGTGGTTAATTAATGCATAAAAGTGCACATACATATATTTTGTATTTATTCATTGTCTTATATAAAACAAATACTATTCCATTTATAAAAGCGTAATGCAGGATATTTAGAATGAAATTTCTCAACTTGGCTACTATCTCACCGTATGGTTAGACTGTTGACTGAGGAAAATGGTGACATTATGAATAGGGATTCGGTATTGAAAGAAAAGTATCAATACTTTACTCATAACTGGTATTGGAAAAAAAGTATTGATGCAAAAGTATAGATACCTATTGGTATCTGTATCATATTACTAACACCAAGTTCATACGTCTAACTGAATCTAAATTTGCGATAACACTGGTTCCCTTAAGTTTAAATTAGGTATTGTATAAACATCACGAAAGTGAAAGAACTTTTTTAATCGGGTAAGAGTAGTTCCAGAGAGTACCTCCAACAAACTTACAAACTTTTCATCTTTATTATATTAGTATAGATAAAGATATATTATTAAGAACATTAGTAGATACCTACTACTTTTGCCAGATGTTGGCTAATAAAACATACAGCACCTAATTGGTTCAAAATGCTGCCAACATGTGTTCTCCAATCCAGTGAGTCATCCAAATCGAGACTTAAAGATTTTGTATTTTATATTACCAGTAGTATTTTACCCAATTTGTTTCTAGGTTAAAATTTTGCTATATTGGTATTGTCAACATTTAACATGCATTTATTTGCAGCAAATCGTGCTGAGACAGTATGATAACAGCTTAAAGGTACTGCATAAATATAGTATTATAACCACTCCTCTTTATTAATATGCTAGTAGGTATTGTCTATAAATAGAATTTTTTGTATTTCACTATTATTATATATAGTTTGTTTCAGACAAAACTGTACAATTTTGTGTGTGATTCTTTGTGCAAAATGGAGACAAAAACATAATACGACTTACAGCCTAAAGTAACTGAGGAAGGCACGCACCTCTAATGCAAGAGATTTGAGAACATAAATAAGAAACTACGCAATACTAAATAACAAATTTTAGCATCACATTTACGTGAATGAAACTGTTAAATGTGTGCATTTTTGTTTGGTATTACCATAACATTTAAAATTGGGTGTGACAACATTACAATGTTTGAAACCATACCTTTTAATCATTATTTTCAAAGTTTTAGTTATTAACATGAACAGAACAAAAAAGGTTGGTTGCCTTGGTGTAGTGCTCTCAGGCCATTGGTTCTCCTTGGAATTCCCTTTTGTTCAACACCTTACAGCTAGGCAACCTATGTTCCTTAAGCTAAGCAGTTTATGTATTGCACGGGTGAAGTACAAAATTACCTATGTTGTTGAGCTACAATTTAGGCCCTGTATTTAGTTTCAGTCACACATGGACCACGTGCAACTGTATGAGAGGGCGAGGAGAGCGGCATACTGCAATTGTACCTCTAACCAGGGGCAGGCAAGCCCTAGAACTTCTTCCCCATGAGCGAACGCCTCTACTATCGGGTGCAGCCTACAGGGTATTTTGATTAACAGCGGAAATAACGTTGTTGAGAGGTGTGAAGGATAAGGGGTATCAACGTCACTTACCACAGGTTCTGAAGGAGTCAGTCTATATCTCACTCAGTGTGGCTTGCAGAGCCCTCTTTAATGTTTTTCGTGCAACTCTCTGGCAAGAGTACGGCATTTAGTCACAGAATAAAACCATCCACCGAGGATAAGCCGGTGCTTTGACGTCCCTAGCGTGTACTTCCAGGTACTCAGACTTGTGAAATGCAGTAACAACCGGCGTTCCTTTCATTCAGTCTTTGCCAGCGGTGGACAGAACTTTGAGCAGCACACGTCGCTTCCTCGCTGAGGTACCTGAGTGTGGTCTCCACAGGAGGTCAATCATGCCTAAGTGGATCCAGCCCCAATCCGGCCACATGAGCAGCAGTGGCGGAGTATGGATCACCTGGTCTGGTCGAATCTTCGAGTGCATGGAGTACCTCGTGCTTTTGGGTGCTGCCAAAGGTCTACAATTTGGCAGAGCTCAGTTTACCTCTTAGGCTGTTTCCGGATTCTCAAGAATACATACTTGTGGGTACTTGTCCCCAGAAGTGACATCACCATGTATATACTAACGCTGTCTGAATGCCCAGTATAGTAAACACAGGATCTATACTTGGAAGTATTTGAAATTGTATACTTGCTTGGCATACTTGCGCACTTATGACATCCGTCATATTGTATTGCAGGTATGAAAATTAATGTGTTGTAGTGTCATGTGGCGGCGCTACACCACCTTAGGTCGGGCGGAGTAAAGATGCTGGCCAGGCATGTTTGTTTTATAAACACATCCCACTTCGCCCAGCTATATAAGAGAGCTAGCAGGCTGGTGTCCCCCCCCCCCCTCCCCAGATGACGACGAGACTACGACTTGTATTGAGTGTGTGATTGAGGCTGAATACAAGGGCACCAAACTACTACTAGCCAGAGGGGTTCCGAGGCCAACCATCCAGAAGTTAAGGGTGAGCATAATTGCGTAGCAGTAAGGACTAACGCTGGTATCGAGTCACTGTCCCATTCCGCCCCTGTAAAGTAATTACGGCAAGGATAGGGCTTAACTGCGATCATTGTGAATCCTGTTTGAGTTAATTTATAAAGTTATTGTAATCTCCTTGTACTGCATTGTAATTGTATCCCATTGTGGTTTAAAAGTAAATTTATTGTGTTATATGAATTTGTTGTTCCATTAAATATATATTTTTATAATCTATCTTACTTATTCAGCTACCAGTGAGATACACCACCAAGCACCCGCTTGCCTCCTAATAAGGTGAAGTGAGTAATGGGAACAGAGCTAGTAAGTACAGCCTATAAGTCAGGAGGAAGAGAGAGTGTTTCACTGGTGGAAGCGCCTGGACTTTCCCTCTCTGCACGCCAAGCGAGTTGAAAATATATATATATTTTTTATCCGACATTATTGTAGATGCAATCAGAAGTACTTGTATGATAAAGCCACCATCCCCCGTCTCTTACAGATATCCCAGTTCACCCACGCTAGCAGCTGCTTCATTCCACGCAGTAAGTAAACCTTTTCCTTGCCGCTTTCTTGTTCTCGCCCGCCCACCCACTTTCCCTTTAGAATGCTTAATTACTGTAGTTAGAATATGTGTATTGCTTTTCATACATGCTGAACTTAATGTCAAATATCTGCTTCAACCACTCTTATTTTTGTTGTGTACTATCAGTGTGTGTTCTCTTCCTCTTTTCTGTAGTCTGTTGTACCTTACATTTACACTGACACCGTTTACACCTGACACCACTTCACACACCCACGTTCACCGGTACACGGTAATGCGTAGCTAGGCCAAACAGTCCAAACTCTCTCAGTTCATTAAAACAGTTTTAATTGACACAAAAGACTTTGAACGTTCGTTAGACGGACGTGACAGACAATGCACAGAACACCACTACAGTTACACCTACCACCAGTCATATCCAAAATGCCTCGTTAGATACATCACTTCCTAGCACAGAACACGAATACCCCCGACACCCCCCCCCCCACACAATCCCTACCTAACACACCGTCACAATCTCCTACATCCCTCACTGATTTCTTTGAATTTCCTCTGTATGAAGAAATTGGCAATTCACACCTCCCTTCGCATGCAGTCAAACCCCCACCCACCACCCACACTAACATTCAACAACATACACCACACCATGACATGGCAAACAATTCACCCCCCTGTTAACATAACTTTCACGCAGCCCAACCCCCCCCCCCCCCCCCCTCATTTTCAGGAAAACACTGATGAATTCTTGCACGCTTATGAGGAAGTAGCCAAACTTAATGGATGGACAGATATTGACAAGTGTAAACGTATCAAATTCTCCCTCGCTAACACTGCTAGGCATACCTTAGAAAGTTTGACACTTAATCTGGTGCAACCCATCACTTGACAACAGATAAAAACAGGTTTGACTAAGGTGTTCACAAGCTCCACGGGCACTGAACGGTTTAAACACTTAATCTACAACAAGAGGCAGGCAGTTGACAAGGATACCATGCATCACCTCAAAACCCTTAAAAATTACCGGGCTAAGTACAACCCTACCATGACCGACAATGACTTTGTAAATGTTATTTGGAAGAGTCTCTTACCGTCCATTGCGGACAAGTTAACTGGGTTAAAGAATGACACATTAGAAAACTTGCTTGAGAACTTACAAAACATTGAAACTGGCATCTTTCAATACCAGCAGAGGCTTACCCACACCAGTCCTCATACAGACTCTGCACAGCTCGAAGCCGAAATTATAAAACTCAGGCAGGAAATCGAGCAGCTCTCACTAAGCAAAGTTGAAGCTCAAACCAACTCTCAACACAATAAGTGTTCATATCACCCCCAACAACATGGTCAGTATTCGTCATACTATCCCAGACCATCCTATCAACCTGCCCACCTAAACCCCTTAACTTCCTACTCCAACACTCCTCACAACATGGGGTATGGAGACTTTCGCCAGCAGCCACGTTATTCACATAACTATTATTCAGGCATGCACAACACTACCCACTTTCATCCCCCAAAAAATACCACGCCACACTACCACAGGGGTGATTCATTCCCACCACAACAACGCCAGTACAACACCGCCCAACAGCCACACTATCCATCAAAAAACTTCCCACGAGGGGGTAAGACACATCACCCCTGATGACAAAAGTACCCGGGTTCGGGCCGCGTGCAATGCTCTTTTCAACAAAGTAGTACCCCACAGGTCTTATGCCGAGATTGCTACGTTTAATTCTAGGGCAGAAGAATTTCAAACTTATTCTATTCCCCCACCTACCACATGTTCACACCATTTTGTTAACGGTAACAGAGAGGATCCACGCCAGTCACATATACATTTTGCGCAACCTAACAGGGCAAGCCTTTCTGCTAGCTCAACTTGCATCCCAGTTTCCAAACCCAGTCGTAAACAAACGCCCACGCCTCCGCCTTTATTGCGGCCACACCAACCATCAACAATTGTGACAGCGCGCACACAACCTCATTTCACAGGCCCTCGCAAGTGCAGCACTCCCCCCTGCGTAAAGGAGGCAGTGGTTGACACACCTCCCATGTGCAAAAGTGCAATGTTACCACTTCCCACCGAAGCCCCACCAAGCAGCCTGCAGTTCAAGGTCCTCGCAGCTTTGCTAGCGACACCTGCGCGTTATGCCTTTGTGTCGGGCATAAAAGTTGTCCCCTCTTTCCCAACCTAAATTTCCAATTTTCCACAGAGGTGACTGACAGTTTTCGGCATTTTAAAAACAAATTCCGCCTGAGTCCGCCTACCATTTTTGTAGCCCGCACCCTCCCACTCCAGACGTAGTGCATACCAAATGTATTCCAAACAATACCAGCAAAGCCTGCAATGATGAGAACAGTAAATTGAGCGAAGCCGTGCCACAAGTTGGCACAGGATAACAGATGTGCGTTGCACCTCCTTTACCTCGTCAGCAAGCCTACTTCAGCTCAGCCATGCCACGTATTCTAGTTACGATAAAGGCTGGCATTACCACACACTTTTAGATACGGGCTGCTCATGCAGTTGCTTGGCCAGTACTGTTTTGTCCACTCAACCCCTTTCTCCCTTAAAGGAACCTATCACCTTAGTTGTGGCCACGTCAGTCTTATCACCACCCCAATTTGAAACTACTATAAAGGTACACATTCAGGGCAACACTTATCCCCAGAAATTCTTAGTCGTCGACAACCTTCAGCAGGACATCATTATAGGTGTGGATTTCATTAGAAAGTATGATATTATTCCAGTACTCAAGTACAACCTCCTGTTTACGCATGCACACTGCAAAAATAAAATAACTGAGATTCCATTTGTGTCTACTCACACAGAAATAACCCCTCTCACCCCTAATATTAATGAAACCCTTCTTCTCAGAAGCAGGCCATTCAAGTTAATATTGACCAATATAGTGACAGTTTTGCTACTTCCATTCTTGACCTCACTGAAGCCAAACACTTTAAAATTAAATTAGAGTTAGACACTGACAAGCCTATTGCCACACGCCCCTATCGTATTAGCCCCAAAGGATAGAGCTTAGCTGCACTCACTGTGAATCCTCTTTAAGTATTGATTGAGTTAATTTATAAAGTTATTGTAATCTCCTTGTACTGCATCATAATTGTATCTCATTGTGGTTTTGAAGTAAATGTATTGTGTTATAAGAATTTGTTGTTCCATTAAATATATATTTTTATAATCTATCTTACGTATTCAGCTACCAGTGAGATACACCCCCAAGCACCCCCTTGCCTCCTCATAAGGTGAATTATGTAATGGGAACAGAGCTAGTAAGTGCAGCCTATAGGTCAGGAGGAAGGGAGAGTGTTTCAGTGTACATTTTGTGGTTATAAAGCTCACAAGTTTTCAAAGTTAGTAAGTATTTACAAAATGTTATTCTGTTGTATGTGTAAATAATTGTCATTTTAATAAATGTGCTTCCAATACTGAATACAATTCTGAGCGTCTGCAGCATATTTCCCAGGTGTATGCTTACAAATAATATTACATTCACAATTCGCATTTCCAAGTTATTACAAACCCCATTGAATTGTATCTTTCTTTCTTTTGTTATCAATGTGTATATTTCAAACACATGGTAAGGTACATATCGAGGGATGAGGAAGAATGCCAGTTTCTACGTAATGCCACTTTATATACTATAAATAAATGCAACAAATCCCATAACAACTGCCCTAATTTGTTTACAAACTTCCATTGACGTGATAAAGCAATACCTATCCCAAGGCTATTGGTGTGGAATGAATACTTGTGAAATCGAGAGAAGCTGAACAGATAAATATAACATCAGGATACAGAGGTGCAAGAATTTATATATTGCTGCAATTTATTCCTGCGGTACAACTTGTAATCAAAGTGTACAAGAGACCAAAAACACACATTATATTGGCATATTTGTGTGTATTCATTTTCGTCCAAAACAACACACACCTGTTGTCTTGCTGCTGTGCAAACCAACCAGCATACAACCATATTTCTACCCTACCTTTCATTTCCCTCCTGTAAATAATACACGCCCCCTAATCCTATTAATTCCTCATTTCCAGCTAAAGCCATGATTCAGCACATAAACTCGTACAATGTCAAGGTACAAAACCATGACACAAAAATAAATAACAAATATTTATACGGTTATGTGTATCTTCTTAATACATAATCATAGAAGTTGTAATATATATATATATATATATATATATATATATATATATATATATATATATATATATATATATATATATATATATATATATATATATATATATATATATATATATATATATATATATACACACACACACGCACACACGCGTGCACACACATACACACACACACCCCAATTGCACCAGATTTTTCTGTTGCCACATATTTCTGATATTTCCGCCAGAATGTGCAACCAGTCTAACATGAAGAGGCAATGATGATCTGTCTGAATAATTTTGACAAGTACACACCACAGCTAGTACACAAATGTACGTACTTACACGTATATAATGACAATCTGGAATCAGCCTTAGTGGTGTATGTGTCTACATTGATGGTTTACACGTCTGCCGGCTTTTCCTCTAAGGCAAATTTTATTTTAGGTTTACCAAAAGTGAAAAAGGTGTCAATTATATTACTTATTAAGAAGAATGAAACTATCAAGCATACGTTAAAAAATATTATACATATGTAGAAAATAGGGTACTTCCCCACTTACTCCTATTAATTTAAAATAGAAGTTGAACCTATAGTTAAAATCCAGGTGAAGGCAAACTGGGTAAGAGCTAGATGTATTGCGTGGGTGAAATTAAACTGGCAAAATAAAAACTAACAGTTAACACATTTGACAGCACCTAACTATCCGGACTGTTCTTAAGGAACCTAAGTAAGGTCAACTACCAGAAGGGCAGTTGATGATGTAGCCACACCCTCCGGTGGGCTGTAGAGGCCCAGAAGGGATGTTGATGTGACTGCTACCAAGGGAGTTCTGGTGGTTACTAGGAGGTGAGGATGTTAGGCGAGGAATGACGTCTTCAGGCCTCTGGTATGGTGGAGTCTCCCAGAAGCTTGGGATCTGCGGTGCTGCAGAAGGCGGGTCAGCTGCTGCTGAAAGTGTTGAGCTTCTGGTCGGTTGGTGTTCTTCTGACTGGTAGAGATCCTGTCCTTTGCAAGCTGTGGAGGAGCGGAGACTGAAGAACTAGGGTTGCTAGCCAGTATATACTGTTATCAGCTAGGAGCTTGGTGGCTGTGGAGTGCGGGGGGAAGTAGCCTTGCTATCAGGGATTTGCGACTTCTGCTTCTGAGGCAGTGCTATTCGTTTCTTATCTCACCTGTGGGAGGCATGATCCTTTTTTATCACCAGTGTTGGAGGCACTTAGAGCCTGGAGCTGCTGGAGTAGACTGGGTATTGTCCTCCAGTGGCGAGCTGCGGAACTAGCGTGACCTTTGCTGGAGGGTGCCAGTGTCTCAGCCAACAGTTGTCATATTGGGCTACTATCACTGGATTAAGGCCTCCACAGACAAGTACAATATGGGATGCATCAGAGTAGTTACGATACTGCGATATCACAGTATCGCACATGCACACTCACACAGATGCAGTAATGATATGGAGTGGTTGACTTGACTGAGGGAAGGGATACACTGAGTTGTCAGAAGTGAACTAGAAGCGACATATAGTGGATGTCACTCTTTACTGAAGAGAGAAACCTGTGCTGTGAATGTAGAATAGCTTATTGTGAAACCAAATCCTCTTTTTTATGATCACTGGCATCATCAACACAAGGACATCAGGGAAAAGGGCAGGAAATGGTTAGAAGTAGCTACAAAACTATGTGTAACGTGCAAGTAAATTAATTTAATATTTTAATGGCAATTAGGTGCTCAAAAGTTAAAACGATACTGTGACTGTTTAGCAGACTTGCATATTATTCTTTTTATTCCACGTACTACTCAAGAACGTCCACTTTCAATACTCTAACCAGTCTTGAAATCTCAAAGTGATTGACTATTTTCCTTTTTTGCGTTGCCTGCCATTTGTTCATACAGTCTGAAATACTTTTGACAACCTTGTTTAAACTGGTAACTCAGCAGCTAGCAAAGATGAATGTAGCATTTCAATAATTTAGCTTATATTGTTAGAAGCTTACATTGAAGGAATTATTTTACTCCATAGTCTTCTACAAGCCAATTCTAATTTTATTTTTCAGGCGATGTCATGTAAAGCAGATGGAAAAACTCTGTCCCGGGTTCCTTACTCATTCGTCGGTCCACCCAATACATCGGTGATGGTATTCTCTGTTAAAGAGGATACAATGTACCATGTTGTACCCTCTACTTTTGCATTCGTGCCATTGACACATCTTCACTCACTCTGTCTACAAGTCTGACACCTAAACTCTAGGCAGTCAGTTAATATAGGTGTGTCTTCCCATCTTAAGAAACTTTAGTGGAATTGTCTAAGACAATAAGTACACAGTATTACATTTATGCCCGTTCCAGGACATGTCGATACAGGATACTGGATAGTTCGGATTTCTTCGGAATTAGCCTCAGCTAATTCAACCTGTTGGTCATGCAAACTCTGCTCAGAGCTATACAGGATCCTCGTTATGTTGAGCACCATAGGATATTTACTATGAATCCCGAAGTCAAACATGATGCTCCTCTGCAAGGAGGCTTAGAGTTAAAAAAAAGATGAGGGGGAGGGGGTGTCTGGTTAGGTCCCAGATCCCAACGTTCCACGTTGGACACCAACTAACGCAATCTGCCTTTTTTTTTTTTTCAGCTTCATGGCGAGACGTACCTGCCTCCGGCATTGGTACTTCCGACCGGCACTGAGTCTCTCACCTAGTGACAGGGGCGCTGTGCAGGAGGAGCGCCTATTGTTGGGGTGAATCGCTACGAGTGCTGATTGCCCTCCGGGAGGTTATATGGGGCCCTTCGGCAGAGTATTTGTTTCTAGCGGGAGTTCCTTTTGCCTGGCGGGTTGGAGTTTGCCCACATTGGGGTATTTTTTGGGATACTGCCTAGTGGAAGGGTTAAAGTGGTTTGGAAGGGAATCAAACCCTACGGTGAGCTGGATTGTGAACGTCTCCCTCCCAGGGTGTGCGACCTTACTCACTGTGAAGGTTCCCAAGTAACGAGATGCCAACTGTCCCAATAAAAATTTACTAAAATACAGTGAACAGTGGTGTATAAGATAATGGGATGGAAATGGGTCGTCTTACTTAAGATAGTTCCTACTCGGGGTCCTGTTCGCTACCTGGACATCTGAAGGGAGCTGAACTCGTAGGTTTAAGTTGACTGTACCTCATTAATGGTCTATTGGAAAACTATATTCTTTCTAAATGAGGCTCTTCTCATACATTGACTAGTTAACCTCACTTCTCCCTAGCCACCGTAGGACAGTCCTCATGGGAGTATCTTCGTCAGACACTCCCGAGGCACTGTAAGTGTAAAATGGCAAGCTAGAGTTGGGATGTTCCTGCGGGCACGCGCGGGTGTTCCGGACACTCCCAGGAATCCCAGTATGTCTTCACGGACCACAGCCTTTGCAGGTGCTGTGAACTGGAGGGGTTCCGCCAAGTCACACTTATTCCACAGTGAGGAATTAGTTTTGTTATTGAGTCCAATTGAAAACACTTTTAATAGATATCTGAAATGATTAAAGGTGAGTAAAGAACAACTTCAACCAGTTTAACGCTTGCCGTAGGGTTTTATTGCCGCTAGTGAAATCACTGGGGATCCGGTTCTTATATAATCTAAATAATTTAGGATAAATTATTAATTGATTTTACACCAGGTGAAGGCTAACCTGGACTGAATTTGAATCTCTCCAAAACAACCAATTCCTAGAAAGCGTCACAATTGATAGCGAGTTAAATTTCTGAGGGGTGGTTGTCCAGATGGGATGTTGCGACGGCCTGCTACCGCGGAGTCAAGTAAAGACTTGGGTAAAGGGTGCAGGGTGCGGATAATGAGGTTACCTTGGGAGAGCCTTCCCAAGCTGCCAGAGCTGGAGCTGGATGGCTGGCCTTCTTCAGGTTGGGAGAGGTGGAGGTCTTATCTAGACCCAGTAGGGTCCCTCAACATCTGTGGTCAGCGGACTGACGAACTCTGGCAAGAGCTTTTCAGGATTCCTTATATAGTAAAAATCTTAGCTTCGTGGCTCTCACTGGGGTGCGAGGGTTGCAAGCCTCTCACCACAGGGGTAGATTAACTCAGGGTAGCGCCATGTATTTCTTATCGCCCTAGGTGGAGGCTGACGACAGGTTTACCGCCTCTGCTCAAGCTCTGCGGCTGTGACGTCACTGGGCACAGGGGTGCTGCGATCCTGTGGTAACTCTTTCAACTTCCTTATCAGTGTCGGCTGATCCGTGACTCGTTGGGTAAAACAATTTCTGATCAAAAGGGTGGTGACTGCATGCCGAATTCTGGGCGGGCAGTAGAATTAAAATAATTAATTATGTTAATCATTCTCAGTGTCTGTAGTTATCCAACACATGGAATCAACCCTGTGCAATTTAGAATCATGTATACCACTTCGGACTTGCCGCAAGGCTCTCAGCGCTTGCTGATGGGGTGAAGTCGACCCGTAGTGTGTGCAGTTGCACTGCGCAGCAGTGTGGCATGCATCAGTGTACATCATTTTATGTTTTCTGCGATGAAGCTACACATTATAAAATTTATCCTACAATGTGTGCAATATTTTTATTCTTGGATTTCCTTTTTCTGTAATATATTTTTAAAATGTACGATACAGTTACATACCTAATGATCATTTATAATGTCCTGGCCTGAACTTATAGGTCAGAAACTATGAATTAAGCGTGGGTTTTGATATAGAAAGTGTGTTTTTAATGGTATGAGTGGGGCAGGATGTTAGTATAAAGCTTCAAACTATTCAGCTTTATTGTTATCCGGCCTGCCCTTTAATCACATTAAGCCAGATAGTCTGGCGTCTACTGTATGCTATTACAGAATTTTCCAACACCCTACGAGCTCAACACAAACTGAAATTGAACTTCTCTCTACTTGGACCATTTTTAGACTGCTTATTTATAAGGTGAAGGTCTCGTCATGTATGGTGCAAGGGCGAATGCTTGGTCTCCTACAAGTACACGAGGTACCTATTGACTCATTTTGCCTGGAAGAGGTTTGTCATCAAGAAGCTCAAACTCTCCTCTAGCAAGCCTTTGAACCACTAATGTTCAAAAATTCCCCTGTCACGCTTCCTACTGCAGCCCCCTACACAGACTTAGAGAAATTCATACTGAGGTCCCACAAAGATAAAAGCACAATTGAATGTTTCTTCAGATATGACAAAGTAAGCTGATCCATCATTATCAGGACACGTGATAGCAACATATTTACCATCCATAGCACCTATACAAGTTGGAAAGCCCCATTTTTCTTCAAACCACTGAGCACAAGTTTCCCATAGTTGTCTTGAAATTTCTGGCATGAAGTCAGGCCTAATGTTCTTCCGCATAACAGCAAAAATTTCCATTACAATTGCACTGAAAGTTGAAAAACCAATCCTGAAACTGTGTCCTATTGTGAAGAAAGAATCTTAGTAGCTAAATATCTGAAAGAAAAAAAAAGCAAAGTGTTTTAATGCCAATGGCATAATTACTTCCCACATTTTTTTTTAAATTCAACAATGCCAAAAAATACTATCAAAAACCTCTGAGATTTTTTAACTTATAGTTATTATACATCATTTAAATAAACACTGTCTTGCAATTTTTTCCCCTTTTAATTTTTTATTGAAACAGTTTTCCCTAAATTTTTTACTGAAAACTTAAGTTTAACACTAATTGTTAATAAGCAATTATTGCTTTTTAAAACTATGGAATTGCACTTAGATTTATTAGAATTAAATATTCATAGTATTTTGTTTTCATAAACAATTTTGTTTTTACAATATTAAAGCTTTAACATTCAAAATTCAATTTCTCTTACCTGCCAGGAATTTTAACACTAAAATTGACAAAACCATGAAAAAATAATTTACAGCCAAAATTTTGCATTTAGGTCCTATTTGGTATGCTGAATAACATACCTATTAAAACTCACTAAAAATCCTATTTCCGTTTCTTTGATTTTTGAGCAAAATGTACGTACGGCCGCGATTACGATGACTTCCTTTTTCACTAATACGTAACAAGCAACATGTTCATGTGTACATAAAACTTAGTTCTTTTGGGTAGCATATGATGCTTCACATAATCATGTAACCTTTGTGTAGTGAATAACATGTAACGGATAAGTTTTGTTGCTTTTCAGATTGAAAACTCCCAAAAATCTTGATATACAAGTGTAATTGTATTTTAATATTTATGTGGCATAAACAGGTTGTGTAAATATGATGGTAGTGATTTATACAAACTTTCCAAAGCTAGACCTTGTCTGCAATTGCATTGGCTTAAATAAAATTACTTACCAAGCATAACAAGCAAAACCATCCATCTACAATCAGTGTTGTCACAGAAAAATCTCTTGACCAACCAATTAGAATGAACAAACGAATAGGAAATAATTTTGCAGGACAATAATTTTTGTACACATAAGTTGGCAACAACAGTTTTTACGATGTTTCACATTCTCATTGGCCAGCGCTAAAAACTTGTAAAAGATAAGATACTCAAGAGATGACCATCTTTAATGCCAAGTTATTAAAATAATGCCAAGTCAATCATGCCAAATACTAGTTGTGAACGTTGCAATCTCAAATACAGGTCTTTATTTCTTTATACTATGCATGTTACGTGCACCATGTCGATTGTATACGAGCCTTGGGAGATGTTCATAACCTCAAGAACTAAATTTATCTGGGAGATGTGGCCACGTTTTGTGTGTATATGGAATAACTACGATGTAATAAACTTAATCTGCAGTGAAAATTAAAACTTTGTTCAATGAAATAGGTTTACAAAAATTTGAAACTTAATGGTAAACAATCTGTATTTTATTCAAGCACTTTACAATACTACACATTGGCATTTAAGGCCAGACTACAATTGATTTAGCACAGAAAACAGCATAGGCATAGAAAGTAGAATACATGTATTAGCACGACACTCACTACGATCACGCACAGCACACGCACAGAAAGTAGGGCCAATCAGAATGTCATTACCACCGAGCTCATGTGGCAATGGAAATGTCAACAAAGTAGTGAATTGGAATAGTGCTTGAAGAGTTTGACGCCATACAAACAGAAGTTTGTTTTGATTTAAATTGTTATTGTACAAGCAATGTATGTTTATAAAATATTATATTTCTACAAATTACGACACGAGCAGCAAAGTAAACAGAGCTGTCAGTACTTGTCAGTGATTGAGGCAAAGGAGGATTGGAATAGGGGAGCAAACAGGGTTCAGGGGGTGTTTAGTAAGTTTAAGATGAGGGAGTGGAAGATAGAAAAGGTAATTAGGGGTTTGAAGAGCAGTAAGATGGGGATGGGGGGTCCAGATGGGATAGGAAACGCAACACTAAAGGTTGGTGATAGGAGAAGCAGCAGAATATAAGTATCTAGGGATTGTACTGCAGGGAGACCCCAGATTGAAAAACCAGGTAGAGAGGGTGGTTGCAAAGGGA
Source organism: Dryococelus australis (assembly GCA_029891345.1). NCBI lineage: Eukaryota > Metazoa > Arthropoda > Insecta > Phasmatodea > Phasmatidae > Dryococelus > Dryococelus australis. The sequence goes on from CM056993.1 coordinate 169,109,956, forward strand.
AGAATGGGCTCTGGGTATGCTGAATGGAGTCAGCTGTGAGGTGAAGGAGAAGGCGTATGGCACAATGGTACGGCCAATGTTAGAATATGCTGCAGCAGTATGGGATCCGTATATGGAGGTGGAGGTGCGAGAACTGGAAAAGGTGCAGAGAATGGCAGCAAGGTGAAGGGTAGGTGGAGAAGGCAGGGGCAGGATGATGAGGAAGAAGGGAACTATAGGCCATCAGTGATGATGAAAGAAATGGGGTGGAGCTCATTGAAGGGCAGGAGGAAAGTTGAACGGCTAGTCAGGATGTACAGGTGGTGAATGAAGAGGGAGGATGGAGAGGCCTACTCTGCAAGCTAAGTAAAGGGTGTTTAGAGGAAGAGGAAATAACAGTGAGAAGCTTCAGAGGGTGTGGCATGGACCAGTTTCGTGATTTATTATACAAACTTTGAAAACAACTAAGACGTCATAACCTCATGAACGAAATGTGTCTGGGAGATGTAGACACGTTTTGGTGTAACCTGTACGTATAATAAATCGTATGTAACACACTTTCATCTGAAGAGAAAATTTAAATTTTGTTTAATGAAATAAGCCTACAAAATTTTCAAATCTTATAGTAAACATTGTGTACCTACTCACGTATACAATTTTATGTAAGATATCGTTTTTGTATTGTAAGTACAGTACTAGTCAAGACAATGTAGCCAATCAGAGCCTAGTGACATCTTTTTGGGGGGAAACTGTATTTCCAGCTTGTATTTAGGTTGTCATATTTTGAAATCGTATAAAAGTAACTATTTAAATCGAGAAACTGTTCATGGTCATTTATTGGAAGAGGTTATTGCATTCGCTTTAATTAACCTTGTCAGATTTATTGATGTAAATACCCAATGTTGGCATCGGCTTCCACTTCTGTACGACAGCTATTCACGAGTTTTTTTCAAAACGATTACACAAGCAGTCATCGTTTTATAAATAATTAAATTTATGTAAATATTGTTCACTCTAGACCATATTTCCAGATTATGTCGGATGCTTTCGTCTCCTACTATTCTGATTGGCTAATGGCTTGTTTTAACAGTTGCTAATTCAATAATAAACTGCAAATCTTTTTAGTGTTAATTTTCCGTGTGCTTATCGAGTCATTAAATACAATTCTTAAGTTATAAGTATTGAATCGTAAACTCGTAAACCGACCTTAACACTTTCGTCCTTAATTCCCGGAGATAATTGCAGTACAGCAGACGACGTCGTAAAAGTATAAACAAATACATGAAAAGCAAAGATAATACAACAACGTCCTTATTCGCCATCGAGATAACGTAATGCAGAGCGACGCAGAGTCGTGTATTAGGTATCTAATGGCTATTGCAATGGACCACTTTGGGTAAGCACTGAGTGCGCACTCGGTGCTCACTGAAAACTGAAAAAATGCGAGTGAAATGAAGGGATGATAAGATCTGAGGAAATGATGAAACATATGGGTAGGGAGTTTAAAAAGATTATCAAATAGGCAAAGAATGTATTTTTTGGAAATATGGTAGAAGAAGGTAAAGGCAAGGAATGGGGGGAATTGTTTAAGTATGTAACGAAATTACGGCGAGGAGAGGTAGGGATCCCTCTGCTAAAAGAAAGGGGTGGTAGGTGTGCGACAAATGACCAAGAAATATCAGAGATGCTGCAAGGCCAGTACTTTTCAGTGTTTGAAGTAAAGGAGGATTGAAATAAGGGGAAATACTGATCCGGCTAGGGGGGGGGGGGTTAGTAAGTTTAAGATGAGGGAGTGGAAGATAGAAAAGGTAATTTTGGGTTCGAAGAGCAGTAAGGCAGGGGGGCCAGATGGGATAGGAAACACAGCACTAGAGTTTGGAGAAAGAGAGTTAGTGAAATATTTGGAGGTCCTTCTTAATAGTCCTTAAGTGATGGTAAGTTGTCACAAGGTTGGAAGAATGCGATGGTGGTACCTATAGTTTATTCCCCATTGGAAGCAACTATCTTGGAGCCCTGATAAATATCTACTTGCAGACCCGTTTCGTATCCTTCCGCCAAATGTGAACAAACATTGCCATGTGACTGCCATGTAGCATCTGTCAAAATCAACGTTTACATGCCATTCTGTGTGTACATGTGTTCATATACTTTCGCTACACCTAAAAATAAACATTGAACTGTGACTTCAACTTTTATACCTGTCAAATGTGTTGTTTACTGTTTACAGCTTTCAAAGAATTCTGTCTTAGGTCTATTTCAAAAACCTTTCGTACGAATATTCACAGTTTAGGCCTATAACATTTAGGTCAGCTTTATGACAATTTTTCAAATGCCTGAATTAATGATAGCTCTTACAGTTATGTTACATTAACATATTTGTTTTCCACGACATTGCACATTACATGTAATGCACATTAATATTTTGCCGCGACTGTGTTAAACACTGTTACAACTGCGGGATAATGAAATGTAGTTTTTAACTTTTTGTTATTGATATTTTCTTATAATGCATGTAACAATTTTGAATTCATTTCTGTCGACTGGATTGAAGCTCTAGGCATCGTAAAATTTCCTTATGTTAATAATTTCGCCAATTGTCAGAGATTTAAAATCCTCTTTTGAGAGCTTCCTAGAATGTAGATGGGATATCCTTCTACAATTAAATTATTTATTTGTTTGAATCTCTCACTATAAGGCGCGGAGCCACTACCCCATTTTGATCCATGAACCTCACTTGTCTGCTGTCTTAACATGCTATTCAATCTAGAGATAAGTCTGCCCACTTACATGGCACAGAAAGTCGCAACACGTGTGTATCTTCATCGTCATCCAAATAAGAGATTGCGATCTCCTTGATTGTAAATGGTCTGTTGTAATGATTATGAAAACCATGCACACAAGCAAACATTCTTTTCTCACTTAAGAAAATCACAATTATAATGCATTAACAGAACATTTTCTTTTAAGCTTAGAATATAACTGTTGAGGCTTATTAATTTATTGATGCATTGTCCACTTCATCTACCCTAGAGTCACCTGGAAGTGGAGCATAAGCTCCAGTAGCTTCAATTATCTGCTGCATCTTACCTAGCCAACAATCTCGACATATGTGCGATTTAATAGGATCGTTCGCAAATACAGGCGTGCCATGGTCGCAGTTTTGACAGAGCAAGTATCTAACAATATCAGAATCGCCTCTTAAAGTTTCGGAAAGACAAGAATACACATGGTATCTCGTGCAAAGCAAACAACATAAAAAATTCCTTGAGAAGGAGCCAGAGTTGAGTCTGAATATCTAAAGTTAGTAAACTTTTGGACCTTCCAAATGCTTAAATAGCATTAAAAATACTTATGCACTCATAGTCACAATTCTGACAGCAATGCTCGTGATTCATAATAAATACTGTATCTTGCTACCGTTCTCAGTTAATATTAAGTTTCGGGGGCAGGTATTCCCTCGGTGCAAAGGCTGGCAGGTGGGTGGTGGCAGGGGGGTAACGGCAGGAAGCTTGCAGAGTCGTCAGTCATGCATTGTCCGGACGAGGATGGTGTATCTCCAGTGTCTCTTTCTTTGTAGGCATTGTCCATCACCGACCGAGCAGCCTCGTTCCTTAGTAGTTGCAGTATGCCTGCTACCCCAGCAAGCAGACAGGCTTCGCAGTTATCCACATCTTGAAAGAAATGCAGTTGACAAATGACATACTTCTAAATTATGCATCACACTAGCTGTGTTTCGCTTATCGTAGCTCCGACCTGTACCACTTCCAAAATTAAACAGAATATTTTCTACATAAACTCCAAATCTTAGATATTAAAACACAAAATAATATGGCTGCCTGTGGTGTGTGTTGAAAAGACTCTCGGTACACATAATTGCATAATTAGAGATTGCAATTGCGATATGCACTAATGTATGATTCATTGGTGCATTCACAAGTGCATGAATATATTTAATTAATCTAATTATTTATTTATTGTATGATTCAATTACCAATATGACTGCCGGGGTTATAAGCATTCATACTGGTGACTGGAGCTAACACTGCACTGAGGAGCGAAGAGGTTCGGAAGTGCAATTAGGCTCTCTGTGCACATAATTTGCTTTTGTACTTGTGATATTTACTCTCTCTCTCTCTCTCTCTCTCTCTCTCTCTCTCTCTCTCTCTCTCTCTCTCTCTCACTACATACAATACTTTGATTAAACATTTAATGCACATAATAATATATGATTAAATAAATAAATAATTTATTCAATGCCGTGTGTATTCTCGGTAACTGAAATAAGTATTTCATTACTGCATATTCAAGGAAATATATATCCCACTGCACATGAAAGTGCATGTAATAAGCTATTACATTTGGAAACTAGGCCTCGGTTAGAGTTACACAAATCCTTCGGGAGCTGACAGACTGGTTCAGTACACATTCTGGGGACGGGGTAGGGTATGGAGTGAGCACGCAATACCTCTCTACGGGTGGTATCTGGTAGTGAATGCAACTGCTTGGGGTGGTGAGAGGGGAAAAGTGCATTCACAAGGTACACTCGCCTCCTACATGCAGCGCAATGACTCTCTGCAGGTGGTACCTGGTACCGAGCAGCTAATGCAACTCTTCAGTGAGGCTGGAGTGGAAAAGTGCATGTGCATCGCAATAGCTCCCTGCAGGAGGTACCTGGCACCTACCAGCGACTGCAACTATCAGGCCAGGCTGGAGGGGGAGGGGAAAAGTTCACCCAACTCCTACATGCATCACTCCCTCTCCTTGGCAACTGCATTCCCTCCCTCATTCAAGTGCATTTCCCTTACAGCTCCCAACATGTCAACACTTTGTCAGAGCTCAGTCTACTTCCAGCTCCCAACCTGAGTAGATATGTACTCCCTCTCTGCACATGTAATAAATACTCAATGCAACTGAATTCCCTCCCCACCTCTGAAATTGAATTTCCCTTCCAGCTCCCGAGCTGTCAACATTTAAAATTGTCCTTGTGACATTCTTGCTCCAACACCAAACTGAGCAATCAAGAAGAGGTGAGCTCCTAAATGCTGCTGCTTCCGCCCCTTACACCTCTGTCTACTTCCAGCTCCCAATCCGAAAACACCTGTAATTGCTCTCATTATTACTACTCATTGATAACTACCCAAAAATTAAATATAACTACCCCTGACAAGCATCGAACCTAGTACCAGCCACTGCAACTCCACCCTGGCAGCCAACGACTCAACAGCGCCCGCCAGAACACCCCTTCATATCTCTGGCACACTCACTGAATTAGAGGAGAGGGGGAACTGTAACTGCATCGCCGCCAATACCACAAATGCATTTGCAATTACAATTACACATGCATTTTAATTACAATTACCAGAAATGCACTTGCACCTGAAGTCCAACTGTACTGGGGGGGAGAAGAAAGTGCAACTGCATCGCCGCCAATTTGAATAAATTAAATCTCAGACATACCCATGCATTCTACTTATGGACACACCATATTCAAGGACTTGATGTAAAGCATGATGGATGAATATTGAAGTAGCAAAAGAAAAAGAAAAGGCGTATCTAACATTAAAAGATGTATAAGTGTAAAGAAGAATGTTTCTTTGATGGACAATTTCGCTGGTTATAAAATGAGCGGGTTGATTATCCTTCATATAACACTGCATCAAGCATATTAGTTTTACATATTCATACTCAGCAGATGTATAAGTAGATAATTGAAATGGATAACATAAACAAATTGTTCTGTTGTGAAATCAGTATATAAGCATGCATCCTATAATAATGTTTTCACTTCTTCTGTGAGTGTGGTGGAACGCGGACCAGAACGACTACATTCATCTACTACGATCATGTACTTTGTTAAAGATGGCATCAATGGTTGAAGACTTATTACCATCTGTAACACCACCAGTGGCGGCAAGGACCTCCAAATAGTGGTAACAAACATTACAGTATCAATGTTACCACTGCGATCGCGTACTCCGCTACAATATGAAGACGGTATCAATTATTGAAAACTCTGTAACCGACAGCAAGGGTCCCTGAAGATTCGCTAGAAGCATATTAAGGCATCAGTGTTACTACTGTGATCGCATACTCTGCTACAATATGATGATGGTCAAAGACTTACCATCTATAACACCGTCAGCATCGTCGACATCAAGCGTCTCAGAAGAATCGCTACAAGCAGTATAATATCAATGTTACTACTGTGGAAATACTTTTAGCAAAAGCTGTACTGCATGCTGACATGAAAGTAGTCATTGCTTGTTCGACCCAACATACAAGGCATTCGACTGTGATAACTGCGATGCTGAGTTTATCCGCATTGATAACCTATCTAGACATAAAAATAAGTGCAAAGGCAATGTTTGTCGTTCATTGGGAAGCGAGTGCACGTATTGCGGCAAGACAGTATTCGTCGGGAGGAAATGAGATGAGAAGTTTCGCACCCCAGAAGTAAACACACAGATGCATAAAAGCTAACACACTGAAGCAAAAGCACATCATGAGACCTTAAACAGCAGATGGTCAGAAGAGGAACGCGATGATATCACACTGACCTCACCTAAACTATGAAAGGAGAGTGGACTACAGTGTTTATGAGGTCGTCAGAAGGCCGAGGCATGGATACGGTAGAGGCGCCTGGCCATCGTCAGTAAGGCAGGCCAAATCAGGTCACTCACGAAACTGATTATAGGCTGTTCACTGTAAAATGGGCACTTTTGGAATCCCTGCTAAAGATCTACTTGTATACCCGTCTTATGTAAAATTAACATCGCCATGCGCCTCATCACTTTATTCATGCGTCGGTCAAGTGACACTGTAAAATTATTAGAAAAGTAAATATTGTATAAATCTACTAATTTTCGCACTTCGATGCATAAAAAAAAAAACAGAAAGCGAGAGAAATAATTTATGTTATGACAAATGGTTACCTAACACTTTTTATTCGACGTAAATATATGGAAATACTTTCCCCTCCATCGTTACCAACTTTACTGGGCACAAGTCACTCAATGCACCCGTTAAAATATATGCAGGTAGGGGTAGTATTTTTTTAATAAGGTTAATTTCAAAAGAGCTCACTTTATCGTTAACAGCCTTTAGTTATCATCACAGCATGTTTTTTGTTTATATTATTTTGAATAGCATTTGCACAAGTTTATTTTAAAGTATATTCAGTTTCTGGAGAACTCTTACAGTCGCATATTAAACGAAGTATAAAACACACAACTCTTTAATATGCAAAAAAATTCTTCGGGTTTAAAAAAAAAAAAAAAAAAAAAAGTTTATAGCAAAATCAGACAGCACATTTTTCCATTGCTTATATGTTAACATAGCAAAATTTATTCTGATCTGTGTAACACCTATGATTGCTATGCAATTATTTTTAAGTTGGTGTATGCAAATATATCAAACGAGTTGTATAAGATATGTACATGTCTGTATGACTTGGCTATGGGGAATAGAATTTATGTTAAAATATTACAAAAGAGAGCCAACGAAACAATTATGAGTCTACATGAAAAATACCTTAATATTTCACATGGCAACTAATACTAGAACAAGTTATTAATAATCACAGTATTCGATTTCTGATATGTTAGATATATTCATTAAAATTCAGGATCATTGAACAAAGCAGTTACTATCCTCGTGAGAACCAAATCTCCAAATAATGTCCTACAAGTAAATTAAAATCTTCAACTCTAAATGCTAGAATTAATGAACTTATCATAAAATTACTATTGAAAGTTTAAACCAACACTACACCAGTCAGAAGGATTGCCGTTGCACATCTGCCAAAAACACCAGGACTAATAGAGCGTTAAACGAAAAGGTGTAAACACTTATTTGGCTGTTCGTGCATGCTAAAACTATCTGATGATGAACTGTATGGTAGCTCCGCAGTTCTGCTGCGGGAGGTCCTGAGGGGTGATAGACGTCCTGACGTCACTCTGAAAACCAGGACTCCCGGCGTCGAACCCAGGACTGGAACGCTGGACGACAGTGATGTAGGCGGACGCTCCCCCACCTCTGGACGGCGTAACTATTCCGTTGATTAGGATGGGGACATCAGCTGGTCCTGGAACTGTCGCCTCTCGAAACCGTCGCTCAACTTACATCGTCCTATCGTCAATCTTAGTCGGATTCCACTGACGAAATTATATTCTTCGGGCTCGTTATTTCCCTGTTACAGTTATTTTCTTCTGAGCGTCAGCTTATCAAATATTATTACTTTTCTTCTTTTAATATGTAGTTATTTCAAGTTGTTTCCATTTGACAAGTTCGTATACATAAATCTTGAATAATCCCGGAGCCCTTAACGTTTCATATCATTCCGTTGAGAAGGTCACTTTTAGAATAGATTCGTAAGGCTCTATTTTACTGATTGTTTCTATTTTTTAAGAAATTTGTTATTTCCAACTGGTGTAGCGTGATTAAACGAGAACATTATAACAACTATTCAATTAATAAAACACTTTCTCTGGCATAGACATAACTCATGAATCAATGTAACAATATTGAACACTACAAAATAGTACAACTGTCAAAATAAATCCTTGTACATGCTAAATGTATGTAAAACATTTGCGAAATTTACATAACATAAAGGACATTCATAATATTATCATAACATTTTACAAATTTAAGTTTTACATCTGCAAACAAATTTTCTCCGTTACAAGAAAAAATTATGGCACTGTCAAGAAGTTGATCAGAAACAAAAGTAATGATAAGACACCCTATACAAGGGTTCAGCACTTATTACTATTATCAATTAAGATATGTAATTTTCGCCCCGGACAATAGTTTTTTGAGAACACAAAACTCATATTTAGTTTACAACAGAGAAAATCCACTCGTTGAACAGAATATTAAATATAACTATGTGCTACAAAACACAAAGGAACAGAAAATTATTCAAAATTTAAAAGTGTCAATGACTAATTCTAAATATTTAAAAGATTTTATCCTCATTTGTAGAAACTAAGGCGATAAAGAGGGAAATTAATATTAATATCCCCTGTTTGTTTACAGGCCAGGGTGGAGTAGTGGTTAGACGACTCGCCCCTCAAAAAGGCGAAACAGGTTCAACACCCGAATATTCGTATGTGGGAATCGTGCCAGACGATGCAGCTTGTTGGTGGGTTTTCTCGGAGATCTCCCGTTTCCCTTCTGCCCTTGCAATCTGGCGCTGCTCCAAACTTACCTCGCTTCACCCTCATCAGCTCTCAAGACCTCGACGTTAAGAGCAGCCCAAATGTCTCCACTCTGCACTCCCAGTTACTATAGTCTATTCACAGTTTTTTCACTCTCCACTCCCAGTTTATAGTTTATTCACAGTTTCATCACTCTCCACTCCCAGTTGCTATAGTCTATTCACAGTTTCTTCGCTCTCCACACCCAGTTGCTATAGTCTATTCACAATTTCTTCACTCTCCACTCCCAGTTTATAGTTTATTCACAGTTTCATCACTCTCCACTCCCAGTTGCTATAGTCTATTCACAGTTTCTTCACTCTTCACTCCCAGTTGCTATAGTCTATTAACAGTTTCTTCGCTCTCCACACCCAGTTGCTATAGTCTATTCACAATTTCTTCACTCTCCACTCCCAGTTTATAGTTTATTTACAGTTTCTTCACTCTCCACTCCCAGTTGTTATAGCCTCTTCATACTTTCTTCACTCTGCATTCCCAGTTGCTATAGTTTATTCACAGTTTCTTCACTCTCCACTCCCAGTTGCTATAGTCTATTCACAGTTTCTTCACTCTCCACTCCCAGTTTATAGTTTATTCACAGTTTCTTCACTCTCCACTCCCAGTTTATAGTTTATTCACAGTTTCTTCACTCTCCACTCCCAGTTTATAGTTTATTCACAGTTTCTTCACTCTCCACTCCCAGTTGCTATAGTCTATTCATAGTCTCTCCACACTTTTTGAATCAAAACTTTGAGAAATCACCCCGTGTACGCCATGTATCGTTGTTTCCTAAATATGTCACATTTCATAAACGTCGTATGCTGGTGTTAAAAAAAAACCTTTATTTGGGGTTAAATTGAAAGTTTTGTTGTATTTGATACGTAAATTATAATATTTCATTTACAATAAATTCGAATTAAAAGAGGGATAAAATAGGTGTGTTGGTAATGCCTAGAAATAAATAGTTTTAGTGTAAAATATTTTTACAGTGAGTGCTCACGAATGCGGTGCGTTACCCTTTTGGTATAATTTTCCAGACTTATTTTTATGCTTTGTTTGATCGGCACGGAGGGATATTCTGGAAGTTGTAGAACTTCAGCATGACTACAGAAAAGTTCGAAGTAAACGTGAATTGAGTATATTGTTGTCGACAACATGAATGCGCCTTTTTTTTATAAAGGAAAATTTCCTTTAAGAAACGGTCCGGTGCCGGTATTCTGCAGTCGTTGCAGTAGCCACAGCGCGAGTGACTAGATAAAAAAGTAATGGTTTCAGGCGTACGTGCCTTTCGTTCCAAGTCAGAAAATAGCAGTGAAAATTTAATAATGAATTCCGCTGTACTTTTACTTTTCTAACGAGTGCAGAGAAGCGGACAATTGCCTCGGTGGAATGGTCGGCACGCCAGCTCTGCACACTTGAGGGGTTCCTTACGTAACGTAACTGCACACGCGTCCGTCACAGCGAGACGTGACGTCGCCGAGCTGAGAAACACGAGCTGCTCAACCCCAGCGCGGCGGTTCCACGTCAACTGACAACCTACCGACACTATCTCACTTGTGGAGGCTGTTCGCGGTCAACTAGACACTTTTGTTACCAACATTTTAAAAATGCCACTGCCTATACGTACTTGTACGGGCATCCTGCGTGGCATGCGCCCAGGATCGACGGGGGGAAGTAGTTCCACGACTAAGAGTCGAATTGAAAGATTTGTGAATACTGAAATTATTCATTTTGCTTTCTGTTTCTTTAATCAATATACGTGTAAGAATTAACACAATTTTCTTTTAACTTCCCAGCTTTACTTGACCGGCGAATGAATAATGTGATCAGACTCATGTTAGTGTTAATTATATATTTAATGGAAGGATACACAGTGTGCCTACAAATAGATCTTGAGCAGGAATTTGAGAAGTGTTCAGTTTACCGTGAACCGTATGTAGATACAAATCAATGATCGGTGGTGAACAGAGCGGACAACTTATGGCCCCTCTCCCTGCGGATGTCACGTACAAGGACACCAACACAACAGTGGCTACCAATCTCTCTCTCTCTCTCTCTCTCTCTCTCTCTCTCTCTCTCTCTCTCTCTCTCTCTCTCTCTCTCTCTCTCTCCCACTCCTCCAACCACCATCCACCTTGACAGACGCTAATTCCTTTCTTCGACTAGCAGCATGTTTGTCCTACAGCTGATATATAGGCAGTTCACGGTAAAAGGAACACTTCTGAAAGCCCTGCTTAAGATCTACTTGTATGCACTTTGTGTCTTCTTCCGCCTTATGCAAATTAACATTGCCACGGGCCTCATCACTTTATTTACGCGTCTGTCAAGTGAAACTGCAGAATTATTGGGTAAGTAAGTATTTTGAAAATATTCTCATGTTTACACTTCTTTCATCAAAAAATCAGAAAGGAAAATAAATAATTTAAGTTATCGCAAATGGTTACCTAACACATTTTATTCGGCGTTAAGATATGGGACTAATTTACATCTTTCGTTACCAACTTTACTGGGGGCATGTCACTCGGTGCGCCCGATAAAGTATATTCAGGCAGGAGCAGTGACTTTTGTCTAAGGTTGATTTCAAAAGTGCTCACTTTATCGTGACCAGGCTTTATAATATATTACTCGCTTAGTAAGGTGTATACCACAACTTTATTCCTGTAAACACTTTCAGCAGCAATATTGAGGGACAAAACGAGGAACATTCATTGCGGTTACAGCAATGTTCCAAAAAAAAATTAATTAAGTGGCCTGATTGGGATTAGTAAAAACAACACCATATATGCCCACGATTATTTTTACTTAAGAATAAAAATTATTCGCCTACAAAAATTTCCAGTGCACATGATTGGCTGTTATTAAATGCCAGTGCTCATTTTACAATACCGTGCACGTAAAAGCGGAAGCTGTGGTATTGGCGCTGTACAGTTTTTGCCAAAGCGATGCATTCGCTCTAGAATCCTCTGAGTACAGCTTATACACTCAAAAAAATAAGCACATGTAAGGTGTGGTGGAAGTGTAATACATCTGCGCGTGTTGAAAGTCACGAGATTTTATTGCAATGATTACAATATCAGATCATACGGAAAGCAGAGCTGGCAGTATGGGCGTACTACTGATCACATCTCATTTCCTGAGGCCATTGTACGTTCACAGATTCGGTTCGGAAGGAAGTCTTACAGCCGCTGTGTCCTCTCTTGAGGCAAGTCAGCTCACAGCTGTTGTAAATGGTCGTCATGTCGTACAGGTCGGGACCAGGTTGTAGTTGACGTTCGAGTTGATTCCACACATCTTCTTTAGGAGACATATTGAAGCAACTTGCTAGTCACAGGAGAGAGGACTTCAACCTGATGCAGGTATTTTATATATAAAGGCTGTTCACGATAAGGTGAGCACTTTCGAAATCAACCATATAAAAAAAGTCACTGCTCCTACGTGCATATATTTTAACGGGCGCACTGAGTGACATGAGCCCAGTAAAGTTGGTCACGATGGAGGGAAAGTAGTTCCATATCTTAACGTCGAATAAAAAGTGTTGGGTAACCATTTGTGACGACTTAGATTATTTATTTCGATTTCTGCTTTTTTTTTTTTTTAACGCATTAAGGGTAAAAATGAGCAAATTTGTAAACTATTCACTTTTCTAATAATTCCGCATATTCACCTGAGCGATGCATTAACATAGTGATGAGGCCCATGACAATGTTAATTTTACATATGACGGAAGAATACACAACATGCTTTCAAAAGTGCTCATTTTACCGTGAATTGTCTATACCGAACCACGTGTCGATTCTGGTCGAGCATTTTCATTGATGGCGTAAAGAGACCCATTCATTAAAACGAATGTAATCGAAAGCACTAAGGAGAAATTATTTTTGTGACGGGGGAAGGGGGGGGGGAGCATGTGTTTAGTATCAAAATTAGAGATTTGCTAACAACCACCTGTATAGTGGGGTCCGAGGAAGTTTTTGACTTTCAAAGTTAACATTTAACAGTAATTTAGCTTATTTCAGGACAAAATCATGTTTGCTCCTCTGGCACTACTAAATATTTTAATCAAAATGTGTAGATCTGTGAAGCAAAAGTACCTCGTTTTATTTATCTGGCACAACATTTAAGGATCATAATTAAAATTACATCACGAAACATTTTCAGCATCATTGCTTTTGGGATATCTGTAGCAGTATTTTGCATGCACACACTATTCTCACACAATAATTGCTGAGAATATTGCTAGCTGTCATATTAAAACTGAGACACACATATACGATCACAGTCCCAAGTTCATGGGGATGTAGAGATATATGCTATAAAAATGGCTGAGTTTAGACGACAAACTCAGCTTTCGAACGAATTCATTTAGCGAAGCTCTCGTTCACTTTGTCTAATCAACAATTATGCCTCTGTGAATATTAGGACACAATCAATTCAATATTTTCTCACATTCTATTTCTTAATCGCGTCTTAGTGCACTGGGAGTTGAAATAGATCTCTCTGCCATCGCTATTCTGATTGGGAGCGTTATCGAACTTTTCAGAAGTATAGATATGGTAGGAAACAATCTACACCAGAGGCAAATAGGACATCACACGCACACAGTAATAAATGCAACTCTTGTTTGTCTGTAACAAAATCGCAACCACTTGAACTCTCACACTTCATGCTCTCTATGTAATTTTGAGACAGCAAGGTATTCTTCTTGTCCAACAAGATATTTGTTACATGTCATAAGGAATTTGAGAATAATTTTTGTCTCTATATGTTGTAATAACTTTCTACTTTCACTTTAGGCAGTAAAATTCTTAAATAAAACACTGTAAACAATCTTTTGCAAAGCATCTTTCAGTGTCCAGAAATACATGATCCAGAACAGCATTATACAGTGCTATTTCTCTAGTATTCTTCCGCATTTTGATTCTCAACAACAGCGTTGGCTCTGCTCATATGCAATATACCTATAATTCACTATACAAAGATACTATAGAACACTTCTTTGCTTCTAGAGCGTTTGACTTTCGATGTCGTTATCACATTGCCAAGAGTTGGCGACTGCAGCTACTTCCTGAGTGGTAAGGTGCAAGGTGTAAAGCAGTAATCGGATAAAGAATACACAGAAACTCAGTCCATCTCAAGTTATTGGCTAAAGAATAAGATTTCGATGCAAAGTCTGGCTCCTTCCTTCCATAAACCTAAAGCAGCTGTTTTCATTGGTAATCCCTCGCGATATAGCAAAACAGAGTCGTGTCTCTCGACCCATCTTGTTTCTCAAAGTTGGGATACCAAGTGACGGTTTAGAACCTTGTTTCATTTGGATGATATATTGAGAAACTTGATGAGAGTTAGCATTGCTACTCTGCTGTTTCTGACTAATGCAGCCTTAGGTCTGTACAAGGGAATTATTAAGGGCATGACTGCTGCATGCACCTTTGCAAACATTCTGAGTAATTTTCGGTATCTATTTATTGGACAGCGCCAACTATAGCAGACACCATCGCACTGCAGCTGTCAGTGGCAACACCGACATAGCAGTTAACATCCACAGTTAAATTCTTCATACAGTCAAGAACGACACCTGCTGTTGCATTGCCTATAGCCTGACCTTCCTGAAATTGTTTGCTTCTGTTTTGGTTTCGTCATGCTCAGGATCTTCGAAAGAGACAACTTCATGTACATTTGTAAATATGAAAAAGTCCTCTCTAATGGAGCAATCATAAACATAACAAAGGCTTGTATTAAACTGCTCTACATGAGCTGCATCTGTCGTATCGTCAAATATGAAGGCATAGTATTCAACCTATGTTTCACTCTCTTTGTTTTTGAAACAGTTAGAGATAGGCATACCGATAACATACAATTATTTTATTATTTCACCACTTCGTGGCTACTCGCGCTGCAGATGATCCAAAATGCATATTAAAGGCACAATAAAAAGTTACTGAAAACGATTACCTTTTCAGTTGGTAACTAAATATCGCTAGATTATTTGATAATGTAATTCATTCGATAATCAGTATTTCTGCTATTCAGTAACTTAATTAAATTATGGACTGCGGGAACAGAGGCAGCGGCAGCAAAAAAGTGGGAAGCTCGATTGTAATAGTACACCAATTGTCCACCTGTATTAGCGCTGTACCACACCTAAACACTCTGGTCACCCACCTGTTTAGTAATATGTCTTGCTAGTAGTAGTAGCTAGGAAATATATAGCATTTATGTGCGACCCATGGTCCAACTATACATTATGCATATTGTTTTCATACTGAACTTCGTTACTGTGATAATGTGCCGTTGAATATGTAGTATAGGCACCAAAGAATAACATCATAATTGTAATGTGGTAAAAACTGTTTAAACAAAGTATCTAAGTCATGCTCCATTTTTCAAGATTGAATGGCTTTAGGTTTGGGCTGGTTAGCCAGGAAAAAACTAAATGATAATGTTGTCTCCAAAACCTAATGGCTGCACAAATTTCCCACTAGCCATTGCTATTCTATAATCTGGTTTTAAAATTTATCACTTCCAGTTCCTTTAAAATTATGGCAAAACTCGGTACTTCTTACAATAAGCTGCATTAAAAAAAAGGGGGGAAGGCAAGTTAAAAAATAATTCTTTCGCTTTGACATGGCGCCTATTTTGAAAGTTTGTGCTACATGGACTTCAGCAAGTCCTTCCTACTCCTCATTATAAGGGCCAAACTGAGAAATTACAATATCACAGTCATACTTATCTCATGTCTAAAGCTCCCAGGGCCGCCGTTCACCCCGACTGAGCCCACTCTGGAAGCATATATAAACAAAAATTCTCATTATCCCCGAGAGAGAGGTACCCCTAAATGATTAGCCAATAAGATGGCATGGAAATCTCCATAATGATCTTCACTAAACACCTCGAGCGGAACTGACATCAGAAACTCCTGGCCACATGGAACTGTGTAGGTCATGACGGCATGCATCCACGCACCTGGTGGCAGCCTGTTCAAGCCGCAGTATGCTAAGTGCTGGGTGTGCGAATGGTCGTGCTGCAGGGTGGCTGCTGATTCGTACATCTACTTTGTCGAAAATAAAATCAGTCGCAGAACTTCAAGTGTTCACAGAACTTCAGGTTAATGGTTTAAAGTAAGTGTGCGTAAATTCTAAATCAATTTCACCATGTTTAGATACTGTGATTCATAGTCTTGGTGATGACAGACATGTTGCTATTACACGTACATATTGTTAGACAAGGACAGTCAGTCATGATGCAATGTCTATATTTAGATTCATACATTGACTTGGGTTCTTATAAGCAATCTTAGCGTTAACTTGTATTTATGATTTAAGTATTAGATTAGTTATTTGTATTCTCTGCCAAGAATTTGTGATTTAATGGTGTTTGAATTATTAAAATAGGTCTAGTGGTTAATGAGTTATGAATATATGACGTTACGAGTAGGTATCTTACACGACCTCAAAATGGACAGCATATAGCATGAGCCTACCTAATGCTACTGTAGGCTCATGCCAAGGCTGGAATGTAGGTGACACACTATCTTTCCCAGATTAGTGATGCGTGCACTATTTGTACATAATGCTGGACCATACTCTGGTAGGCAC
The DNA here is from genome assembly GCA_029891345.1 of Dryococelus australis. Classification (NCBI taxonomy): domain Eukaryota; kingdom Metazoa; phylum Arthropoda; class Insecta; order Phasmatodea; family Phasmatidae; genus Dryococelus; species Dryococelus australis. Next base: position 169,126,730 of record CM056993.1, read on the forward strand.
AAATACTTGGAGATCGGGTACCAATAGAATTACGCAGGAAGGCCAGGATAAAACTACATTTCCTACCAAAATTACAACAGTGAGTAGGACAGTTTCAGAATTTGGATATTTAATTTAGCTTTAAAATGACTGATTTCTCCTTGACAGTTCATAATCTTAATTTGGATGGCAACTGAACAAATAATTATTGAACATAGAAACTTAAATATGGCTGTTGGGGTAGTGGCTGTTACAACTCTTAAGCCCTTGCAATTCGTTGACTTCAGGTTTAAAAAAAAGTTTAAAAAAATAAATGTATTAGGCTTGGATCATCTGTTTACAATACTTGTTTTAAAATTAAAGTATCTCAAGTAGCCGGCAGTAGATCAAAACTCTTTTACGTACATGACATGTTAAAAGAAGGGAGAATCTTAAGATTATATGTACAACATAGCAGCTATCACAAACGTCTGAAAATGTAGGAAAATGGTGAGACTTTAGTAACTCAAATTTTTATCTGGGTTCTTGATCTTACATTGACTCTGGAAGATCTGGACGTTCCTGAGGATCATGGCGCGGCAATGGGACGTTCCCCTAATATAATGCAAACTAAGGTGAAGTCTTACTACGTAAGCTCTCGGCTTACGAGCTAACTGCATGTTAACAAGTTCAAAAATCTACCTTCCTGAAACTAATGCGGAGAGGGCTCTATCAGACCAACTTATTGTACTTTGCATCTCGCATGCGAGTTTCTTGATGATAGCCTATATGTTTCAGGGATGAACTCGGACTTCCCCACAATTACTAGTGTAAGGTGGAATATAAAATGCCATGTTTGCGCGTAATTTGCATGCAGAGCTATCTATCTGATGCAAGGACAGATACAAAAATAAAATTGCATGCAGTTTACGAGTTTCTTGCTAGGTTACACTATCATCGTCTAAATGAAATAGAAGCTGCAAAACATAACAAAAAAGAATAGGTGTAGCACAGAGCTATAAGTTGTTGCCAGTTCTCTTACAAACACACTCCCGGCCAGCTGGGGGTGGTTCCTCGGTTCACACCATAGAGGATTAAATAAATGTATTGTGATAGCCATTCATGTCTCAAAACTTCCAAACCCGGTGTAAACCCGTACAAAATACAGACATGTCCATTTTCACATTTAGAAGTATGTTTCATTCTAATTAAATGATATATATTTTTAAAGTTTACATTGGTATATAATTATTTATACCTGTTGTACCTTCATACGAAATAACATATATGGAGATAGTTAATAACTAAACCAAAACCAAAATAAGTAGTGTTTTAATATACCTGTTCTAAGCACAAATGTATTTATATATATATTGGTATTTCTTAAACTACAACATAGCAATGTAATGATTTTCGCAAAGTGATATCGCAACTGAAAATGTCTGGTTCGAATTGTTGGTACAAACAAGTGCAATTAAAGTAACCTTGAATTTGTTTAACATTTCCTACCTCTATATAACCTTACTTTATACATAGTTGTTGCTTTGCATTGCTCTGACATGTGCTCTATGGTGCTGTTTACTATTACTCACCTCCAGAGCGATCTCTCTAAACACGGGAAAAACACAAGCAATCTACTTCTCATGGCTCAACCTAGACACCCCACCACCATCACTTCACTTGAAAGGCACAACAGTCCCATGGCAAACCCAAACAAAATACTTCGGAATTCTTCTACATTCAAAATTGTGATTCAAACAATACATCAAGCAGGCAGCAGACAGAGAAACAGGTGCTATTAGAAAACTCACCCCACTTCTACGTCCACGCTCCCAGATCCACTTTTAGACAAGAGTCGCCCTATTCAAATCATTCATCACTCTACTACTGACATATGCCACCCCAATTTGGGTTTCAACAGCTGTCGATTACCATCGACTCATATATACAGCATACTACAAATGACTTCGTGTTATCACAGCCCAACCTCCTCTCACCCATCACATCGATCTCCTATGTGCCACCAGAGTACCAACACCAATATCCATAGTAAAAACCATGATCAAACAATTCACCAAAAAGCTTACAAAATCAAGAAATACTCTCATAAAACAACTATCACAACCTATACCAGGACTGAATCCGCCCATGTTTTCAACACTGCACCTTAAAGAAGCAAGACCAGAAAACCTGATGCCAACTAACACCACAGAAGAAGACAGAGAAGAAACAGAAGATGAAACACAAGAAGAAGAAGACATCCCTCACCATGCCAAGAATCAATGTAACAAGATAAATGTATACAAATTTAGACAACCAAAACACACAAAAATGAAAAATATTCCACAATCACAGCTCATCTCACAGGATGTCAACAAGAATACAATATAAAAGCTGGCCTATACATTGTAGGAATGGCTAACTATAATAACCAACATAAAATAAATAAAAAAAGCCATAAAGTTAACTTTTAATTGTGCCATTAACTATTGTTAAACTCAACAGATTACGGGCACCAAACACACAGAGTTTAGTGTTAATGATGCAAGATGTTGCAAATATTAGTCTAGTTTAACGAAATTTTTAACTCTCTCATAACTAGTGTTTTTCGTGTTCCTTTGTGCGATATGGAAATTTCCAAGGTTGTTGTAGATAAGTTGGAGGGTCAGTCCAACTGGATGGACTGGAAATTCCAGGTAAGTATTCAACTGAATGTACATGGAGTTATGAAAGCAGTTGAAGATGGAAGTACTTATCTACAAAAATCCGTAGACTTGAAAGATAAGGATTATCAACGCCTTGTAGTTGTGCTGGATAAGCAAGAATATTTGACTCAAAAATATAATTGTCTCTTCTGTGAGTAGTGTGGTAAGGCAAATAATTATTATGTGTACAGACACCAATGAAATGTGGGACAAACAGTATGGTGTGTTTTAACAAGGACATTAACAGAGTCAGAACCTATTATTTAACCAGCTTTTCTGAATAAAGGAAAAATATCCTGCTGGCAGTGTTGCTAAACATATTGCCAGATTGGAAAAACTTTGGGTTGAAATTCACGATGAAACTTGGAAGGAAGATAAAGCAAAATTACCTGACTCTATTTCTCAATATTGTACAAAATACTATGCCTTCAGATTATTATGAATTTATTAATGCTTGGGAATATGTTCCCAGAGAGGAGATGGACTGTAGGTCTTCTCTGGGAAAGACTTTTTGTAGTTGAAATGAGGCTGGATGAGAGAGGGGGAGAACAGGCTTGTGTTAATAGCTCGTTTGTAGACTTCTTTACAAAACCAAAGGCAAAGTCTCAATTTCCCAAAACTATAAACAAGTCAAACAATAAGGACAATGTGAATGACAACAAGAAGTGGAAGTCTTTAGGTTGTGGTAACACAGGCCATTTCAAGGAGGATTGTCTCAATGTAAAGGCAAAACAAACAGGCAAACATTCTGAGAATACTCCTTTTTATGAGGTATCCAGTAGTTTGAGTGAGCTAGATCCACAAATGCTTTGGATATCAGACTCAGGTGCTACTCAGCATGTGACAGTGAGAAAAGATTGGTTCTCGACTTATGAACCTTTTTCTCAAGCCAAGTTTGTACAAGTTGGGAATGGGCAAACAACGAACGCCCTCGGAATAGGCAATATTAACAATGCATAGGCTGAGTTTTGGTAAAAGAAAAGAAAAAGTATCAGCCACCGGAGATCGAATAAATAGTGATTTGTGTGGTCCTATGCCAATAAGCTCAGTCGGTGGCAGTATGCATTTTGTAGAGTTTAAGGACGAGTTCTCAAAATATTGAGCAGTATTTTTCCTAAAGCAAAAGTCTGAAGTCAAGGATAAACTAAAACTATTTTTGGCTGCTGTAAAAACCGTTGGTGATACAGGTAAAGAGCTACTGAGTGTCAATGGAGGGAAGTTTGTAAATAAAAATATCCATAAGATTACTGAGGGCTCTGGGTTCTATCATCGTACTAGTATGAATTATACCCCTCACCATAATGGTGTTTCTGAGAGAGAAAATCGTACTCTTGTAGAGTCGGAAAGAACAATGCTGTATGCTGCAAAGCTGCTAGAGAAGTTGTGGGCAGAGGCAGTAATGACAGCATCCTATGTCATTAATCAAATGGGCCCTTCTTCAGTTGATGGGGAATCTCCAATTGAATTGTGGTTTGGAAGGAAAAAATTAATTGGTCATCTTAAAGTGTTTGGGACCAAGTGCTTTGTCCACATTCCGAAGGAAAGGAGGATAAAATTTGACAAAAAGACCATTAAGGGATATCTGATGGGATACTGTGGAGATAATGATGGATACCGAATATGGACACCAGAGGACTCTGAGGTTATCCAGTGTAAGGATAATATTTTCATGGAGGAAAATGGCCGACAACTACCTTTTTTGAAATTGTGTCTTCTGAAGAAACTGAAAGAGACAATGAGGAGAAGAAAGTAGTCCAATGTGAACTATCTCCTACACAAGAATGTGAAGGTTATAAACTTCGAGATCGAACTGGACTCTGATAACTTACAAGGATGAAAGATTGTGCCCTTTCAGCATACTGTGGTGATGAACTCACATCATATGTTGAAGCTGTTGGTTCTGATGAAACTGAGCGGTGGCGGCAGGCTATGCAAGAGAAGTTGGGTGACTTGGTAACAAACAAAATTGGGATTTGGTTGATCTGTGCCAGAATAAGAAAGTTATTTCCAATCATTGGGTGCTGAAGATCAAGTGGAATCCCAGTGGAGATATAGAGTGCTACAAAGCCTGTCTTGTTGCGAGGGGATTTACTCAAGAGCAAGGTGTGGACTTTGACCAAACTTTTAGCGCTGTTGTTTGGTTTTAAACAATAAGAGCCCTTCCTAGCATCACAGCTAACAAAAAATATGACCTTGGTAAGTTCGATGTTCAAACAGTCTTTCTTTATGGCAAGCTGCCAGAGGAGGTTTAACTGCAACAGCCTGAGAGCTTTGGCGATGGCAGCAGTCGAGTATGCAAATTTAATCACAGCCTTTATGGGTTGAAGCAGTCCTCATGCTGTTTGAACCAGCATTTTGTGGAGTTTATGTACTCTCAGCAACTGGAGTCGAGTGATTCAGACCCCTGTATTTTTATCAGACGATGTTCTGATGGGCACAATTTAATGGCAGCAGTCTATGTTGATGATGGCATCATCATTGGAGACAGGAATAAAATCCAAGAGTTTATCTCCAGACTGAATAAGGAATTCAAAATAACCACCTGGCCTTTGGAAATCTTCCTTGGGATGCAGATTGTCAAAATGGAGAACCATTCGATTTTTGTACATCAGGAGTCCTACACAAAGAACACCCACCCTCGGTTCCGAATGGAGGAGACATCAGTTAGGAGATGAAGATGATGACCCACCATTGGATAGCCGTGTTTCATACAAAGAAGCAGTTAGGAGTTTGATATATTTAGCTACGACCACACGTCCTTATCTGTCCTTCGCTGTAAGTACAGTTTATAAGGCTGTGGACCACCCAAAAAGATCACATTGGAGTGCTGTAAAGCATATTTTCAAGTATTTGACTGGAACTCTGGAACTCGTGACTATGGGCTGTTATACTGAAGTGATGTGTCACCTGGATTTGAGTTGTTTTTCTGACTCGGACTTTGCCAATGATCAGAAAATCTGCAAATCAAGAACTGGAGTAGTCATATCCTTCTGTGGAGGAGCCATAACCTGGCTAAGTCGTAAATAGACTACCGTTGCCCTTAGTACCCCAGAGGCAGAATATATTGCTGCTAGTGAAGCCACTAAAGAAATTATGTTGGTGAATCGCTTGCACAAAGAGATAACAAGCATCAAGGTAACACCGACTATGTTCATCGACAACAGGAGCGCCACGCGCCTTATAATGAATCTTGAATTTCATAGTCGAACCAAGCATGTGGAGGTCAAATTTCACTATGTGAGGGAGAAATACTTCTGTGGAGTATTAATCTTGGAGTATTTACCCACTGGTCAACAAAACTGGCTGATATCCTCATCAAGGGCTTGCCACGTGGATCTATTCTGAAGGAGTGCTTGGCAGTGTGGTGTTCGGGGGGGGGGGGGGGGGTAGGGTTTTTGCAAACAAACGAAATTAAAGCAACTCTGAATTTGTTTTACCTGTCCTACCTCTATGTAATCTCACTTGACACATAGTTGTTGCTTTTCTTTGTTCTAACATGTACTTTATGGTGTTTTTCACTATTACTGAAATATAGTATCGTCAAGTTAGCTTTTAATTGTGTCATTAACTTATATTAAACTCAACAGAGTAATGTAATGATTTTCTCAAAGTGATATCGCAAATAGAATTGCCTGGTTCGAATAATGCTTCTATATTTACATTAACGTATGTAGTTAAACAGTTTTTTTCAGTGTAGGAATGTTGGATATGCAGCGTAGGATACAATTGGTGTACAAATAAGTTTTACATTCTTTTTTACATTTCTGAAAGGAATTGTTTGATTTTAAAGTAAAAGAACAAGAAATAATTGATTTCTTTTGACGACTTATATAAAATAACTTGGTTAGTTTGCAGGTAACATCTAAACCCATATTTTCTTCTTTTTGACCACTGTGTGCCCTTCAATCACATGTAAAAATCAACACTGCCTTGGGCATATCCCTGAGCAGTACTCTTGTATGAGGGAGCTTATGTGATACCGAGACACACTAAACTGTGGTACATAAGTTTTATGTGTATAAAACGAACCGAAACCGGTCTGATTGGCCGACAGTTTGAAAAGTGCATTTTTATTTGGGCACTAAGATCTCGCATAATTTACTGTCTCACAATCAATATTTCTGTATGCACGCCAGGGGATGTTTATGTGAGCGTATATGCATTTCGGGTAAGTGATTTATTTTTAATCATTAATCTTTAGCAATGCTCAGTTAACTACAAACTAGCTACAATTAAGAGTTTATTCTACGTCAGCACAAAGGTTTTCAGCATCTCAAAACAAAACAAAATCGGATTAATGTGCCTTATTAATTATCATCAAAGTTTGAATAAATTTGATAGCACGAGGAGTGTGACCTGGGACGCATGCATAACTGTATGTAGTCAAGTAGAAGTGACCGCTAAATTAAAATACTATTGCGTGGAAAACATTTATTCACCTGCTAAGTTTTCGTACAGTACTATCAACAAAGTTGGTAATTTAAAGAGATTCGTGCCGATTCAAATGCAAATCTACTATGCAACTGGTCTCTGATGTCCGTCTACGGCAAACATAAGTGCGGTAGTTGTACGACGATATTTCCTAAACCTTAACTGGGATTCAGTTAACAGATTATATTTGATTACTTGTTAATAGATTTGTCAAAAGGAAGTTCCGGCCAACATTCACATTTATGGAAAAATATCGGAAAGTTTAATTTATTTTTAGGGGGGAGGGGGGTGGGGATAATGAATAAAGCTGGAGATGTAGAAACTTAATGAAACAAAAAATCTAGTGCAGTGAGAAATTTTTGAAATAATGAGTGTTTTGGGGTTTATAAATGTGCTGCGCCAGAAAATTATGTTCCCTGTGCAACTCATACTTGAAGCGAAGTTAACATAGCATTGTCATTACCACGCCACAACCTCTCATTTTCACATTCTGTGCAAGGGCCTGTATGAATGTGTGTGTGATTGTATGTGCATGTATGTGTGTGAATTTTGCATATGTGTGTACGTATGTGTGTATATGTGTGTATGTATAATTGAATTTATGTATGGGGTTAAGCCTAGTCTTCCATTAAAAATCGTGTGAAGTTTAGCAATTAAATATAGTCTATACAAAGACTGCTGTTTCCACATGATACAAGCAAGGACGATGTACTATACTTCATCCAACATGTCTGTGATCCTTCATTATAACATTGGAAAACTTATGGTATTGAACCTGTAAGTGTAAATATTTTTAGCCCACTTTCCGAAGGAAAGAAAGGCCTACGAGATCACTTTTCTGTCTGTGTGTATATTTACATGTGTGTCCCCCCTTTTCAATTTTTGAATGCGTCGAACGAATTTAACCAAACTCGGTTTATATAAAGTGCGTACTCAATAAGGACACTCGACTTTAATGTTTTCGACAATGCCAAGAACTTTCTTTCAAAATGGCGGTAATTTTATTATTTAAGATGATATGCCATATCTCGGGAACCATTTGATCGATTTAAACCAAATTTTGTTATCTGACAGGTCATCATGTATGCGTTAAATTTTGAAGTTGACGTTGTTGTTAGACCACAATTTTGTAAAATAGCATAAATTGAAGAAAAAATTACATTATATCTTAAAAACTATCAAAGCAATTCTCGCCCAATTTGACATGTAAGTCATACTTTGACAGGTCAGGTAAACGAACATAATTGAACTGGATTAGGTATTTATTTCAAGATGTTGGCCGTACGAATATTTTAGGCTTATTTGGTATATCATCTATACCATTTAACCAATTTCGATCAAGTGTTGTATGCTGAAAGTGTCTACTAGAAGCATCAATGTTCCAACACTTAGCCACATTTGTCAGCCAGTTTGTAAGATAGTGCCACATTAAGAAAAAATAATGTGTTTATGTCGTGTCTCGGTAAACAATAAGCCGATGATACCAAATTTGGAAAACAAGTAGTACTGCGGCTGATAATGTTCAATAATATCTTTCAGGTATCTCAGGCGCTTATTTTCAATATGGCGGACATATCTTAGCTTAGAATGTTATATCGTCGAAAGCATGTAATCAATTCCAACTTATTTGTATGCTGGCAGTAGATATTACAACTATCAACTGTGTCTACACAGAACATCTTTTGTCCGTAATTTTGTAAGATAGCGCCACATCAATAAATATATTTTTATGTAATCTCTCGGGAAATAATTGACCAATCCCAACAAAATTGGTCAAACAGTTTACACTGCAGTAGGTAGTGTAAACGGCTGTGTTTTATGTAGGTCAGGCACTTATTTTCAAAATGGTGGCTATATATATTTTAGCTTAGCATCTTTTATTAACAAACCAATTTCCAACTTAACTTTTTATGCTGGCAATATGAATTACAACAATCAAATTTGTCTATACAGAGCCTTATTTATCTGCCATTTTGTAAGTTAGCCCCACAATACAAATTAGGTTTTTGTCATATCTCGGGACAATCAACCCATTCGTACAAAAATCTACCAAATCAGCTTTTAACAAATTATTTTTAAATTAATTGCACCCATGTTCAGCAAAGTATGCTCATTAATTAATTCGGTAACTTATTATTTGTGTCGACTATGAATCCAGCGATAATTTACTTGCACTTCTTAAACTACAGCAAAGTAATATAATGATTCTCGCGAAGTTATATCGTAAATTGAGATGTCTAGTTCGAATATGGCATCTATATTGACTTTAATATACGTAGTATTTACATTAATATAGCTAATGATTTCTTGATTATGCCAAGAGGCTGTCAAAATACCTGGCCTACAAATATGCAGGGAGTCAAACAATATGGGCATGTTTAGAAAACGCAAATATATTTTAGGATGTCTTACGCATGCTATCAATGCCTAATGAGTTGGGTCACCTTGTTTTTATTGACAAGTATTCCACGCCACCTACAGTCCAATATCATATGTGCGTAACTTCAGCGTTCCTTTGTTTATTAGACATTTGTCTTGATAAGAAAACATTTCTTATTAGACCAAAGTCAATCACATTTAGGCTACTCTAGGAGTAAACATCTATAATTCGCTGGCAGACGCCTAAAACCAGCACCAATTAAAATCATTTGGTTATGAAAGAGAATCAAGTTTAAATATTTTGGAAATACATCAAATCACGATATTTTTGCGAAAAGCTGGCATCGTCGCTAATTAGTGAATACAGACATTGAGCCGAATAAACATTTACGAAGCAATATACTATACGTACATACGATGAAATATGTGATGTTAGTTTTCCTTTCACGCTTTGTTACAGTTGGATGTCTGTAAATATTTAATATATAACATTTCATTACATTAAATAAACACTTAAAATATCCGTCCAGAGAGTTATTTGCAAATCTGAGTATCAACAATGTGGCATGAATCTAGACATAGGTTCCAATCAAGACTCACATTCGTGATTTAAAATCCACTTGGCTATTATCTCAGGTTTTAAAGCAGTCTTAAAAATATTAATGTGTTCTTGAATTATAATATTATTAAAATGCATTTCATAATTCATTCTGTGTGAAGGCAGTTTCGAATATTGCTTTAGTAGCCTCGCCAGAAATTTCTCAAGAGTGGGGTGACAGTGACTGAAGGAAGTAAGGGAGAGAGGGAGGTTATACTGGCATTAGCGGCGCTGACGCATGCGTTAAGACCAGCCTGTCCACTGAAATTCCATTTTGGAATTCCCTATTTTTCACTGTTTTCCAGACAGAATCTTACCATTTTCCCTGACCTGTTTTCAGAACCAAAACCTTCAAAAACCATATTTTTTCACCACTGACAGCGGAAATTGGTATTAGTGAAGTTGAATTAAATGATACTGCAACAGACCAATCCAGCAGTGCTAATATTTTGTTCAGCTCATCGACATTTCTCGCAATACACGCTATTGACTTCACTGGAGTGCTCATTACAAACACGCAAATACTTTATTTTGTACGCATAGACCCTACGACAATAAGCACAGGTGTATTATTGCTATTTCAGAACTTAAAATGTTTAATTTTAAATGGATTCGCTTATAACTCCATCATCCTGTATTCACACTACTAACAACTTCTGCAGGATAGCAATTATTTACATTTTTCTTGGCCCAGGTAAAAATTCCCGGACATTTCCCTGACTTTCATTCTCTGTTTTCCCTGTGGGTGGACACACTGAATTATTAAAACAAAAGTTACTTCACAATATAATAACTTGTATCATAGTTTACAGCAATTATGATTTTATCGAAATGAAAGGCTTATTAATAATTTTAATTCTAATAGTTGACATCCGTATGGTAAAAAAAGGAGGGGAGGTTACAACACCCATAGTCTCCACCCCCTCTCTCGCGATCTCTCTCTGGCTACGCTGCTGGAATTGCTGTACAAGCGTATGCTGTGTCAGATATATGATAGTATATTTTCTGTTTGTCATAATTGACAGCAATTCTGTTCCGCAGGATTTGTGTTATATCGTACAAAAATTGAATTCCATTAGACATAAAATAAAAAGGGAAACATGCTGTGTGCAAACCTGCCAGAACATTGTCTCTTCAAATCAACTTTAGGAAATAACGATTTACTGTTTTAAAAGAGCGGGAATATCGCTTCACAATACACCCCATAATGTTTCTGAGATCACAGAATTAGTTAATTTAAATAAAGGAGAATTTTAATACTAGGTAACTAATACAAATTGTATTAAGTAGCAAATAAAAATTATTTGCTATACGTATAAGAACTTCTGCTATACGTTCTTGCCAATAACTAGTCATTTTATTTTGTAAACAAGTTACAGAAATCACATACAGGTGTCCCAGCGTTGACCTACCATTGCTAAACACGTGCAGTACGTTAAAACAGAGACAATATTGATAGAAGTTACAGAAAACCGAAAGATACATGTCTGCCATTTATGACATCACACACAAAATAATCGTTTCTTGAAACTTAATCCAGTGAGATGACGTCCGTCCAGGTTCACACATTCGCGCACTCGATGCAGCACGTTTTCCATAACCCGCAACAATGCTGCTGCCGGTATGACGTTAAATTCCGCGGAAGTCCTCAGTTTGAGTGTATTCAGATCTGGCGGGCATGTTTGAAAAACGCGACTTTTGAGGAATCCCCATTGAACATAATCGCAATCCGAAATATCGGGCAAGTGGGCAGGCCATGGAATGTCTCCAAAGCTCGAAATTATTCGATGCTGAAACATTGTTCGTAAAGTGTCCATACACAGGCGAGCGGCGTGTGCTGTGGCTCAGTCTTTATGTAAATAAACGTTTGCAAGGTCGATGTTGAGGTCACATAATGCGCGGTGTGCAGGTGACCACCGCTCTATGCTTAATGACAATGACATCAATCACTGGACAGATCTGTTTTCCAAGTTGGTTTTGAGCTGTGCTTTGTTTAGTGACCGAGTGCTGGTTTTTTTTTTTTTTTTCTTTCATATCCACAAATTAATACGTACCTTACGTTAGGTGAGTCGGCTGAGATGCATATTGCAAATTAAAATTAAATATTTCGCCTCGGACTCTGTGATAATACATCAGAATAACTGGCCGAGTAAAAAAGTAATGTATCATACTGAAAGAAAATTTAAATACATCTACTAATGTCAGCAACCTGTTGCCCGAAACCCGAGGCTAGTACTAGTACTTTATTTTCTCTACGGCCCGAAGTCTGTGGAAGTGGACACTCGAAAGCAAGGTTGGCAACCAGAGCTGACAACGCTGTTCGAAGACATCACGAGCACAGACATTGTATTTCCGCTGTGTCGTGCAGAGCGCAGCAGTAAGCAGAGCTATCTTTGCGACAAACAATTTGAAAGTCGCAACTATATCGTTGTTGGCGTAGCACAGATTGGTGTTCGTTAACGGTCACGCAAATAAATAATTTGTTAGCTGTTTATGGCAGAATGCCACAACGGGGTATATTTCTAACTATACGAAAATTAACATACGAAATAACTTATTTAAATAATGTAGTATTTGACTAATAGAAATGTACCACTGTTACAACTTCCTACAAGTTAAAAATTTGTGTCTTGGCAGTGTTTATATCTCATCTGAAACTATGACATTTTTTTTTTCGTTTAAGAATAAACATCAGTATGATTCATACAGCTTTTTATGAAGAAACTAAAAAAACGATGATTTTCTTCAATATTAAAAAATTTCTTGTTTACAATTTTTAAAATCATGTTTGCATGAAATACTTTGACATTACCCGTAATGTTATAAACATAAATTCGCATAGACCTATCTAGAACTCGGCACGTCTGACACTTTCGCAACCACCCACACAGGTGTGCGTCTCATTTCACGATTCAAGATGGAGTGTTCGTTTTCTCCTTGCAAATCCTTGCTCAGGAATATTCGGCGCTCTACAGCAAATCACAAGGTTCACATTCGAAATTTCATTCAAAATGCCACTTAAAACTCCATAACGTGTCAATGGCATAGAATCATAGGCCGTAAAACATACTCGTAACAATACTGGAAAAAAATCGTGTGTGTGTGTATATGTGTACACACATATATATATATATATATATATATATATATATATATATATATATATATATATATATATATATATATATATATAAGTTGTTATATATCGCCAGCCTCCGTAGAGTAATCAGATTATTATGCATGGATGTCTGGGTTCGAATCTTGGATAAGGCATGGTTAATATAAGTTAGTTTCTGGGTTCGAATTCTGGCTAGGTCATGTTTGATAATAGTTAGTTTCTAAACATAAAAGGAATAATGAACGAATCACATAATTGAAATCTATGCAATAGCTTGATAATCGTTTGTACGTGAGAGGGTGTAAACGTAGTTGAATTGTAGTATTAAATTCAGGTTAAAAACACCTCATAATGCAAAAAGCGCGTATTGGAATTACAATTGTTCATGTATGATATCGTCAAATAAGAACGCAATTAAAATAGAATGGCTTAAAATCGAATAAATACACGTGTGACACTTTAAATCCCAACATATACACCCGAAAATTCAGAAAAAATATGTCAAATTATTTTAATTACGTTAAATTTGATTAAAAATTCGGTTAAAGAATTTTCATTACATAATATGAACGTTTAATGTATTTTGAAAGTGAATTACGAAATATAAATGTTTGCGACGAGGGAGAGAGGTGGGCTATAAATAGGGTTCCCATGCGCTCCAATGCATTTGCTGTTCTGACTTCATGGGGTCAAGACCTCCTCCTCTCTAGCGCATGGATATCCCGTGAGCCTGTCCGCACTGCTAGGAACTGCTGCCTGGCCTTGATTTGTTCAAGGACATCGGCGGCCTGCTCGCCGTTAGCATAGCTCTGCCGGGACCTGACGCGACGGGGTAGAGTGAAGGAACCCCACGTACATCGCTTCCAACCCTCAGTCTCACTGAGAAATTCGACCCTCTTGCTGGGGTAGAGACCCCGGTGCTCACCTTGCAGAGCGATCTACCGCTTAACTACCCTGACCTTGGGTTCAGGTCTCGTTCCACGCCTACCAGCTTCGTTACTAGAGTTTAAGTAAATGAATAATTTAAAAAATGTAGGTTTTTTTTTTTCTCATTCTTTTGCAATATTTTGTTTAAACTTTTCATAAAAAAATTTTGCGTGATTGTTTTATCTTTTAGTAATTTTTGACGTTTTCATTCGAATTGTTTAACATCTATATGATTTCATTAAACTTTTTGTTAATTGTTTACAATTTGATTGATATTTTATTAAAGTCATTGCAAATTGTTCCAAATTGAATGACATTTTTCATAAATTACGGTAAACTTCCTTAAAAAATCGTTAATACTTTTAACCAAGTGAATGAAATTTTCTTAAAATTTATTTGGAATGTGATAGGACATTTTTGTAGAATTTGTTAATAATGGTTTATAATTAGTTGTAATTAATGATAAGCCGAATGAGTGCTTGTGGCGATGTGGTCCCACCTGGCTTGTTAAAAATTGTTTATTATTAGTTGTAATTAATGATAAGTCAAATGGGTGCTTGTGGTGATATGGTCCCACATCGCTTGTTAAAAATAGTTTATTGTCATTAGTGTTAATTAATGATAATTCGATGGTGTGTGTGTGTATGACTGCGAGTATGAGTGCAGGGGAAAGGTGTTTCTATAAATTCTAAGTGGGTTGTTGATGTATATTTGAGAGGAATTTAATAGAGTTTTGAGGGAGATACTGAATTACCACCATAGTATTGCACTATGGACTTAAGGCAAGACAATGTCTCAATTCAGGTCCTCTCGATAAATACTCGCAAAAGTATGTTAAAACCATCTAGAATAAAATACCAAGTACTCTGAGAAAAATATATATATAAAAAAAAGATATATGACTGCGAGTATGAGCGCAGGGGAAAATTATTTTCAATAAATTCTAGGTGGGTTGTTGATGTATGAGGTATTAATTATGGAAAAGCTTAAACAAGGGAGAACTATGCCATTCATGGCTAGCATGAGGGACTCCCTCCCCTCAGCACTCAAGCTTGTTCAGATTGTTGATGTATGGAGAATGATGTGTGTGATAATGAATATATGAAGCTTGAGTACTTCTAACAAATGAAATGTTTTTGATGTGTATGTTGAAAAACTGTGAGTAGTTATAATTGAGTAGTTTTTTTTAAATAAAATTTTAGTAAAATTTATTTTGAAAATGTCTCAAATGTTTAGTTTTAAGAGTATTTGTTAAGTTATTATAATTAGTACAGAGTGTTACTCCCTTGTTAAAATGTTTAGACGAAATTCATTATTAAATGTATGAAAATGTTTTGATGGTTTTAAATTACATAAATTCCTAACTGTGTAAAATTCATAAACTTGTTGACGGTTTGCACAAGTTTGATGATGTACACTAGTTTGGCGGTGTTAAGTAACTAACAATATTTAAAAAAAAGACCCATTTAAGTTTGAAATTTTTTTAAACTGATCTTAAATTCCAATGCATTAGTTTTAGTTTAAATGTCAATAATCTAAACAAAGTCACCTTGCCCCTAAATGCAAAAGATGTGAAAAACAGGCGACGATGAGCCAGGTCAAGGAAATTCATTATATAGTGACTAGAGCAGTAGGGGAAGTAATTCATGCTGCAGAGAGAAGTTGTCAGATTGGTGGGGTGGAGGGGAAGTAAAGACTCTCCCTCCCGTTGACATGCATGCATGCAGGCGACTGTATGATCTGCGTGCGGAGCACTAGAAAGGTGGTGGAAGGGGCAGTTGTCAGCCTGGGAAGGGAAAAGGGGAGCATGTCTGGATGGTGACATACATTGTGGACAGCAACAGTTTCCTGAACCATTTTTTTTCTCTTACCCATTCTGCACACGGCCCAAACTCCCAGCCCACGCATGTTGTCTTACACTGTTCTGCACACGCCATTCTCGTCAGCTCTTGATACCTGCCCTTCACCCGCTCCCCACACACTCAATTCTGGGCCGTCCACTGCCTGGCTTTCTCCACAAGGCTTTAGACAGTCTCATCTCCCATGCCTCTTGAAAAAAACATGTCGCTGTAGTCGACTGTCTTTCCCAAACAATCAGAACTTCCCTCATCAAATTTGAATTATATTAAAGAATACACTCCTTTTATGTTAGTATTATAATATTAATTTCAACTATGATGTGATGAGGGAATAAAGTGGGCTTATTTTTCTCTGTTTTCAGAACGACGAGACACTTGAGTTTAATTTAATTGTGGTGTTGTAAATTTTATATCGGGGAAACTAAAAAGAAACTATTACTTAGTTAAAATGGGTGAGCATAAGTGGCAAAGTATTGACAGTTTGTTTGAATATCTTTACGTAAGCGATTCAGATTCTGAATCGCAAATGCAAAGATAGTCTACAGCAAACTGTCGAGACAGTGTAACTTGGCCTAAGTGGATGCGAGTTAATCTCTTGGAGGATGATCTCTACTTAAGTGATTCGAGCCAAGATTCACTTATGAAGAGATTGTCAATAATAAAAGATAGGAACATGCCTGCTTCCCCCAAAGATGACAAGGGTGATCTTTTGAATAATGAAATATTTCTATCAGATTCTGAAAACTATTGTGATTCGGAGAGTTCTCAATCCGTTTCACAACCGATTGTCGAGTCGATTAGAGATATTTCACCAAGGGAGCTGGAAAATAATTCGTTTTCCGATTCCCCAACCTCAGTGGAAACTTTGCCACACCTGACATATGAGTCCATGGTTATGGCATTCACAGGAAGACTAAATGATGTGCGGATAGTTAATGATAGACTTAAGAGTGATGTGAAGTTTTATAGTTTTTTCCAGAGGTGTAAGGTCTCTTTATTAAACTTAATAATAGCATCATCCCGACCAGCCAGAGTTTCAGTTACCATAGTGGTACCCACTAAAGTACTTTAAATCCCTCATGTGGAGGAAGGCACTACAGAAACCTTCAATTTTCAAAGCATAGCCCTCCCTGCCCTACACTCTTCCGATTTGGATTTAATCTATGATGATGACATCATCCCTTATCTTACTAACAGACTTGAGGATTTTTGTGTGCATGGATTTGGCAGGAGTCTGCAAATATTGGCATACATGGATGTACATGTGTCCCAATACCAACCATTCACCATCGGTGCTGCGCACACTAAATTATCAAAGTCTATTGCTGATAGGAAAGCTTGTATCGATGTACACTGCCCGGAGGGAATGTGTTTTCACTATGCCATCGTAGCATCTTTGTTTGCTGTCACACGAAATGCCGATAGAATTACTTCATATCCAAATCCTCATGAGGTTTTGAACACTGGAGGTCTGTTGACACCTGTAATCATACAAGATATTTGTAAGTTCGAGGAGAACAGTTCTATATCTATAAATGTCTACTGTGTTTGTGGAAAAAGATAGCTATATCATTGACGAAACTTGCGAAAAGGGTGGGGTTGTAGTACCCATGTGTATTTCCCATGTACACCATGACAAACATGTGAATATTTTGGCGATTTGCGCAAGTGGAAATTCTGCTCATTTGCATTTTGTCTGTATTAGAAATTTGTCAAAGCTGGTTGGTAGTCAGCTGAGTAAGACGAAAAACAGGAAATTTGTTTGCAAGCATTGTTTCCAGTACTTTGTTAGTGAGGAGAAACTCGCAAGTCACGCTATTCTTCGCTAGTAACAAAAAGCTGTTCACAGTACTTTCCCCACTGGGAACGATAAGTACTTGGAATTTAAAGATCACAGCAAACATTAGAGATTGGGTTTCGTCGCCTATTGCGATGTAGAAAGTTGTCTGAAACCCATGTCCACTTGCTTACCTAATGATGAAACTAGTAATACAACTACCATCAACCAACATGTTCCATATGAAGAGTACAAAGAAAGAATGATCAGGGAAAAAAATTATAATGTTCTATTTACTGTGCTACCAGATACTTCAGGTAGGAATGTACGGCCACATGCTATTCCTACAGTACAGTAACGATCGGTGTCGCTGTAAAACGCATTAAAAATACATGTACACACAGAACTATCGATCAGGGTCACACACGAACACATAAGTATAGGCCAGGGTCAAGCGCCACTTGACACACAGTGCCGTGCCTGTCTCAACAGGAGCGTTGTCTGCCTCAGTCTGCTTCCAGTTTGTGCAGTGTGTAGGTGTGTTCTGTCCATGCTCTCTTTTTTTCAAGTTCTTAAGGCAGTTATTTTACCTTTAATCATGAGTGCCGATGAAAGTAATGATGGGGAAGTAGTTGATGTGACTGTGAGTTAATCAAGAAAGAAGCGGAATTATGGCAGTATGTTTGAGGCATCGAAAAACCTGAGGGACACAACTTACGAAACAGGTGATGACTGTCATAGTATACATTTCAAATGTTTTGAAAATATTTCGAAAAATGAACGAGATGCACTGATTCGGCATTTTAATGACCTAGGCGATAGAAACTCCCAAAATTCTTTCTTATCTGGTTTGATTAGTGTAAATGCAATCAAACAAAGGCGGCCAAGGCAGGCTGAGCAGAATGCAAGGTTGAATGAGTTTTCATATGCATATGAAGTGCATGTGAAAAGAGAAAATTGTCTTGCCGACATTCCTGTTTGCTTTAAAGGATTTTTATCCATATTTGGTATCACTAAATGTCGCCTTCAAACAATTAAATCTTCTCTTGCCACAGCTGGAGTGGCACCAGTTAACAAATGAGGAATACATGAAAAGAAGGGACAAAACTAATTACCTGATTCCACATATGAGGCAATGGACGAGTTTTCAAATCACTTAAGGGTCGCAAAGTCCATATCAGTTTGAAAGATTAAAAAACTATATATCTCCCTGAAAATCTAAATTACAAAAAACTATTGGGCATGTTTCTTGAAAGGAATATTGACATTAAAATCTCGATGAAAAGTTTAGAGTACATGCATAAAACTATAACTTTTCCTTCGGTTACCCACACACTTGTATGTGCAGCTCATGTGATGCTCACAAAGCACAGGAAGCAAATGTTGAAACTTTTGAATGAGTTGAAACAGCTTGAAGACCAGTTGAAATCATTACGCATAGAAATGGAGCTGCATAAAAAACAGGCTGACAGTTTTTACAGGGAAAAACGATTGGCAAGGAAGCAAGCTAGAAAGGTTAAAGAATTTTAAGCAATTACAATTGATTATGGTAAAAACCGGCCTATTCCTAATATTTCTACAGAAGTTTATTACAAAAGACAACTTAGTTTCTATCAGTTTAATGTTCATGTACTTTCAAATGGTTCTTTAACTTTTTACACTTATGATCAAACAATAGCTAAGAAAGGAATGATGAAGTGACTTCTATGTTGTATAACTTTTTCTTTGAGGTATTGAGTAGCGATGTCCGTGAAATTCACATATTTTGTGACTCACGTGGAAGCCAAAATAAGAATTGGACTGTAATAAGGGTTTTTCATTATGTTGCGGTCGTTTTAAAGAAGTCTAACAAGGTTCAAGTTACCTACCCAATTAGAGGTCACTCACACATGGAGTCCGATAAAAACGTGGCTCTAATAAGTCAGAAAATGCCTGGAAACTCCAGGAGACTGGCAGGAGGCAATCGCTAGTAGCAGAGTCAAGCCTAGCCCGTCTCCAGTTGTTGTGCCAAGCTGACATGTTCAAAGCATGGGGAAAATCTTTAAATCAAAACTGCAGTAAGAAATTTGCAACTGAAATTCGCCCAATCACACAACTGATTTTTAAAGCAGAGAACACTCAAACAGTTCAGCACCATGAAAGATACAATGGTGCTTTCAGGTATACACTACTTATTAAGAGGCAAAAAAAGGAGAAGATTAGGCCTAAAAAATTACAACCAGGACGACAACCTCATTATCTTCAGGAAGTTGAGCTGGAGCAAGCTTATCATGAACTCATCCCTTTGTCCAAGGAAAAGTTTAAGGATCTGCAGTCATTGAAGAGATTTTGTAGACAAGAGGCCCAGGACCACTTCGATTCCCTTCCTGCTCTTGGCCTTAATAATAACAACGCACAAGAAAGAGACAGTGACTTCTAATGATAATAATTTAAACGTTTTTGTGACTTTAAAACATGTTATATTAGTTTCAAAAAATGGTAACTGTGATAAATTTTTTTTTTATTTCAGATGCAAGGCGGGCCATTTAGTAAAAAAAAAACCATGTGCAAAAGAGACAGTAAGATTTTCCCTTATGTAATGGAATAATATATAGGAACTTTAACATTTTGATTTAACTAATTTTTTTTAAAGTAAAAATGCTGACATAATGTTACTAATTTTATGTTGATACCTTTGATAATGTACATTTAAATAGCATGACTACAAGCATTCTTTGATCAGAGTCCATGTATGCCCAAGGGTGAACAATTATTTTGTGCACATTAAATAGGTACAAGCATTTATTTTTATCGAATTATACAGCAAATTAGTGTCATTTAATAAAATAAAATAATGGGTACATTTAGTAAAGTGGTTTAGAGGCTATAACATTTTGAACTTTTCAAACACTCTCCTGAGAAATTTGCTTTTTCTGACTGATCGTATTTTCTTTGTATCCTTAATATACTTGTAGCATTTTGTTGACCTGCTTATATAATCCTAGATTATCTAACTATTTTGAGTTTGTGGGTGCTGATTGTATGTACCAATCAGTTGATAAATTAGTAGAACTTACAAAGTGGGTTGCAGGAATCTACTGTGTGATTGTTCCAATGAAGCCAAAAACCCCTGCTGATGAAGTTAGGTTGGCGGCACACACATGTTGGCACAATTGTAAGGAAAAGCTCGGTACAGATGATATTGTGGTCGATCATCACCATCTGACAGGCGAAATCAGAGGTCACGCACATAATAAGTGCAACTTGAATTTCAGGCTACCCAAAAGACAACTTGTCGCTGTTTTTCATAACCTGCAAAACTATGAAGCTCACTTTCTTATAAAGCCCCTGGCTGAACGTCACGTACCACAACCCGATGGAACCATGATAATCGAAAACCCAGGTAAAATTCAAATTATTGGAATGACCCTCGAAAAATACAAATACATTACCAAACAAATCCCCAATGGGATTGATTTCAATGGAAAGGTGCAATATTTCAAGTTAAGATTTATTAATTCATTTCAATTCATGAGCACCTCTCTGGAAGCTTTAGCAGGTAATTTGCTACCTGCGCAATTGAGTATCACCCACTCGATGATTCCAGACAACACCCAATTCGATTGGCAAAGTGGAAGTGAGTTTTTCCTTATGGCTTTGTTATGTCGCCAGACAGTCTGATGTGCAAGTAAGTTCCACCAAAGGATGCATTTCATAATGTGATGAGAGGCCAAGGCCTTAGCAATGAGGATTACACTCATGCCCAAGCCGTATGGGATGCGTTCAACTGCATAAACTTGCTGCAGTATGCCATTCATTACTTACGTGTGGAAACTTGTTTGCTGGCTGAAGTTTCTGAGAGTTTCAGGACCATATGTTTGGCTCATTGTGGCTTTGACACCGCCATGTACGTCACAGCTCCGTCTCTTTTATGGGATGCTTTATTGTCAATGTCACGCGTGGCCAGAGCTGTTGACTGATCCTGACATGTATCTTTTTGTAGAACGTGGGGTTAGGGGCGGCATTACCCAGGTTTCAAAAATATATGTGGAACCCAATAATATTTACACGGGTGTAGACTATGACCCCAGCGTGGCATCAAAATATATATGCTATTTCGATGTCAATAGACTGTACAGTCATACAATGCAGTCCAAGCTTTCGATTGGTAATTTCCAGTCTGTTGAGGTTATCGTGTTCTCTTCATGGGATTTTGCAAACACTGGGAATGATGGCGACACTTGTTTTTTCGGGGAAGTTGATTTGTTGTTTCCAGAGGAGTGTCGTGATAAACTATCTGATTTGCCTTTGGTGCTAGAAAATGGCATACCCCCGAATGGCTCGCATGAGAAACTTCTTTTAACTCTCATGTCGCATAAGAAATATGTTATATGTGGGGAAACACTGAGGCAGTACTTGATGTATGGGGCCAGAGTTGACTCTGTTCATCGCGTTTTGCACTTTGAGCAGAAGGCATGGATGGCACCTTACATCGACTTTAACATAGGTTAACGTGCTCAGGCTGCGAACACATTCGAAAAATCGTTTTTCAAGTTGATGAATAATTTTGTTTATGGAAAAACATTGCAGAATGTCCGTCGGGAAAGGGGCAGCATAGTCGTTTCGAAGTATGACACGATCTACGGGGCTTCAGAGCTGATAGATCGTCCAACATTCCATGCAAGACAGATTATCGATGAAAACTTGGTCCTTATCGAGATGTCAAAGAGGTCTGTACACTGGTGTTGCCATTCTTGATCATTCTAAATTAACACTCTACGAATTCCATTATCAGTGTATAAAATTGCTTCCACCAGCCTTGCACCTGTTGCTTGTGAGGACATCTATAATATAATTACCCCAGATTTAAAGGCACAGTGTGATACATCCAACTATGCGCTCGATAACCCGCAAGGATTCCCTTATGAGAACAAAGGCCATACCGGGTTATGAAATATGAATGTGCTGTGCACATAATCATACACTTTGTGGGTTTACGTCCTAAGCTTTACACATATATTGTTGCGAATGAACAATGCATACATAAGGTGAAGGGTGGGAAACATAACGTGTTACAATCACTAAGGTACATGGATTATCGAGATTGTCTCGAAAATTGCATCAGGGTTTTGGTGACCCGAAATCAGTTCTGTTTGCATGCTCATGAAGTCTACACCAAACGTGTAACAAAGGCCCCATTGTCAGTTATGCATGATATGTGGTACATTGAGGCAGATGGCATATCGACCTTACCTTGGGGGCACTACAGAATACATGTCTTTTTTTAATTTTCCTCCCTACAATAATTATAACAACACAATAAATACAGCCCGCCCACTACACCACAACTAGCAACACTACACCACCAATGATGCCCATATGCCGCTACCACACGCACCTCCTGTTCCACAAACAACTTCGCATCCATCTACAAATGTCTACAAAGTCTACAAATATCTACAACTGTTAGCAACATCTCTTACAACACCACCAATGCTGCTGCTACCTGTTTGCCTAACTGTAACGAAAATACAACTGTCTTCAATACATTTTACAAAATAAGCAGAAGAAAGTCGCAGTGTGACATAGCAATTGTCTCGAAACTTCATGTGTGTGAGTGTGTGTTGCACCTAGTCATTCGGCATGTGTGAGTATTTGAAAATTATACTACCAGATATGACACAAACAAAGAATGCTCCTCATTTAGCATCTTTATGACCTCTTCAAGAGTCTGTATATATTATGTATATACACATAGTTTTAGGTAAAAATGAAGATATTCAGATTGCTGTATTATATTTGTAAATATTTTGTTAATCATATTTGTATATACATAATAATGGTAGCTGTGTAAGAAGATTTTGGATTGTAGTAGTAGTAGTAATAATAATATAGTAGTATTAGTAGTAGTAAACAGAAATAGTGTTATTATGTACATGGCATTTATGAATTGTTTGGTATTTTAATTCTTAAAATGTACTTGATAAAAGTCTTGTTTTTTGTTAAAATATCATTGGAAATAAACTTCTTTGTAAATTAGTTCCTAATATGTTTAATGTATATTTGATTCTGGTGATATGTTTGTTTTAAAGTATCTAAAAAAATGTTTTTTTTTGTATATATTAGTTAAATTTGGTAAAGCATGGTGTGATTAAAATAAATGTTTGATGTAATCATATTTCGCATGAACAATGTAAATATTTTGTGTTATGAATTACTTTTTTTTTAAAAGAATTTTGAATAAAAAATTTCTGTTAAAAAGGAATAATGTGACTGGTTATTTATTAGCTAATTCCTCATGTCATTATATATCTCTTGTGAATGATTGGAGATGGGATGTGTCTGAAGAGGAAGTACTTATATATGATTGGACATTAAATGTTTAAATGAAAAATGTTGGTAACTTGAAACGAGTGGTGGTAAGTTGTTGGTTTTAATTTAAAATCAGGTAGCAGGATAGCTGTTTGCTCACTTGCATGAAAAAAATACAAGTTACTCATTTCCTTCTTGATGCAGGATAACAAAAAATATTATACATTAAAAACTAACATTTAAATTAAAATTTTATAAAACACACTTCGAAGGGAGAAATTACAACAAAAAAATGTTGGAGGGAATCGAACATGTCTGAATGAATGAATTTGAAAGGAAAAGGAACAGACTAGTATCTCGAGAAAACTTTGCCGTCACGCTAGTCAACTTGAAGAACCCTGGGGAATTTAACAAACTGAGAGTCAAATGACACAAATACCTTTTTGAGTTGCAGGTAGAAAGACCTCTTATAACACACCCCAGATCCAAGAACATTTTCCCGCTGCCCTTCAACTCTACAGCAAGCAGTGGAGGAATCCAGGAACTTTGAAACTTTCTTACAGCAACCAGATAACTACTACTATTACTACTACTACTACTACTACTACAGCTGAATATTCTACACGAAGATGCCTGCTGGTAAAAAACACATTCATACTTTATACAAACTCAAAAAAATATAATTGAAAGTTTTTTTTTATTAAATCAAACTTTTTCATAAACATGCATTCTTCTTCTGAATATGAGACTTGCATAAAAAAATTTTTGTTTCATTTCTGTTGTAGGACGTAGTGTATTAAGAGTTTTGTTGTAAATTTCAATTCAGCCGCACTCCACGTATATAGTCAGGCTCTCGACGTAAGCTCGATCCATTCATTCACCAGCCTCAAATGCAGACAGATGCATTCTGGGGAAGCTCCTGGTGCAATTTCATTTATTAAAATAACAGGGTAGCTGGGTTCCGTAATTGTTTAGTGATTATCATGTACTTGTGTATGTTAACCATTTAATTTATTTTGAAACATTCGTTTTGTATTTTCATTCATTTATGAATTTTTCACCTCAGTCTATAATCAAACGTAGGCCGACGCAGGTTATATTTCCTCTCAACATAACTTATAAGTTGATGTTAAGAGCTATATCCAAGTCAGTGCTGCAGCGACCTCTTGAACGAATGGACATATATTATAATCACTGACTGTTATCCGCGATTCTTGTTATGTGTTTTTTTAATTCAACTAGTGTAATTTATATATTAGTACATGCATTGTAAACATAATTTTTATCAATTTGTCATGTAAATCGTATTCACATATCTTTCCGAATAGCTATATCCTTAATCGCCTGTCAGATGCTGGTCGTACTCCACATATCTAACAGCTTATAAGTTGGTGCACATCATACACTGCAGTCATTACTTCAGCCATCTCCCGACCAAACAGACGTGTTTTAAATTCATGTAAGGTATGTGCGAGAGGCATCAAGTAGTGTCACATTTTTTCATGTTTTCAAATATGTTGTTATTGTGATTAGGAAGACTGCTGTTTAATTTATAGCAACTTTTTTTATTCGTTAATTAATTTCATACTGGAGACTCACGTAGTTGTGATCGTTTAGCACTTGTCGACACTAGGTTATTCACATACAACTCGTTTCAAATAAATTTCATGTATTAAATCAGCACTGTTATTCATTCGGAATAATAGTATCTTTCAAAGTCGCCTATCTCCCAACACTGTCTATGGACAATATCACTACCAACCCAAAAAATAACACTTATGCCACTCTTGCACAAAACTCATCACATATATACCCTGTCCCCAACATGTCACACCTCAGTCGAGTGCAAGGGCTCAGTGGGTCAACATCTACCAGAGCTGCTCCCCAACCCAAAAAAGAAAGAAACTAATAAATTTGGCCCATATTACACTCTTGCACCAAACACAAAATTCGGATTAAAATTTTTTAGTCTAATTAAAACCAGATTAAAATTTTTTATCTGATTTAATAGGATTCAAAATTAACCCTTTCAATACATTTAACCCTTTCTATCAATCTAATTAACCCTTACAATCAATTTAATTAACATCTTCAATCAATTTAACCCTTTGATATAAAAAAAGGTGGCATCGCCTTTAGAGTGCGACCCGCCCGCCCCTACTACTCACGTGAATTTACATAAAAGCATGTAACTTACGGCTCCATCATGAGATCAGCTCCGTGGTACCTTCGCATGGTATTGTCATCGGAACTACTCATGTATACAAAATTTAAGCTCAATTGGATAACGGGAAGTGTTTAAAATCGTCTTGCAAGATTTGACATAGACACTCACATACATACAAGTGAAGTTATATAAAAGCTTTAAAAAACAAGAGGGATGAAGATGGGACGGAAGTGACGTTTGTCTATTTACCTTTTTCAGCAAATCTCGCTCTTCCTATCGGCAGCCTCTAGATATTTGCAGACACATTCGTTTGGGCAGCCAGCGATAGGGACGTGTTGGTAACGTGGGAAGCATTAAAGGCAACACAGAAATCGGCTCTATTGAAATGGCGGGCGTGTAGTTGTTTCGTCGGCAGCATGCCTTTACAAAAGTTTCAGTAGTTAGTCAGTTTATCACTTTGCGACGTAATATGATGGTCAACGCGCGCTGCCTCTCATTATACTTCTTTAAAACTTTTCAAAACACTTTTAATCTTAAAAATTATTTGAAAAATATTTTTGTTTTAAACAGATATTTAATTTCGAAATACGCACTTGTGGAAACAACACGATAAATTTAAACTTGTATTTTAGTGCAAAGAGTGCGTTGAATTTATTCGTAAGCGGATATACATATATGTTTAAAAAAAAATTGGGTGCTGCTTACAGGCTGTGCCTATCTGCAATAAATTAAGGGAAATACACTAGCAAACATATTGTCTAGTCAGCTTCTTTTTAGAGTAATTACCTTCAAAAGCTAGGGGGCATTCCTACGGCATAGAAATTGTACATACCAGTATTTTAAATGTCAATAATGTCCATTGTGTGTTTTGTGCTACAGGAAGTGTTCACAGCCTTGCAGACATATTCCAGTGGATCATATACCCTTACAAATACGTCGAGGCAGGCGTGAATGCGTTTGAATGAATAAATCTTAACTGCTGAAGTATACTGTATCGACACTGACAACAGGAGTGCTGCTAACAGATTATTTAACATGACCCCAAAAGTAAAAATAGATAGGACTGAGGTCAGGTCATCGGGCGGATCACATAATTGGTCTTAGCATTTGAAGGTTTTCAGCTGTTTCCGGCACACCGGGGCCACGGTGGTGTAGTGGCTAGACTTCTCGCCTCCTCCCACCCAGGGTGAACCGGGCTCGATTCCCTGCTGGGCTGCTCCCGGAATCTCGCATGTGGGAATTGTGCCGGACGATGCCGCTGTCGGTGGGTTTTCTCGGTGATTTCCCGTTCCCCCGCCTATGTGTTCCGGCGTTGTTCCATACCCACCTCACTTTGCCTTCATCAAGACCTAGAAGTTAAGGTTGAAATAAAGCAGCTGTCTATGGAGCACGGTACCTGACTAATGTGAAGAACTAATAAAAAATTAGTACAGGCACCATAAAAATTGTCGCACAAGTGTGATTTATGCTGCATATGAAAGAAGAGTGTATATATTTTGCAACATTATAAAATATTTTACTAAAATATACTATTTAATTGTAAAAAAAAAAGTAATCGATTGACAGCGTCCTCATTTTTAACCAAATTTAAGCGCATTTCCATTATGGATTCTTCAGAAAGCAGAATTTGCAAGACAATCTTCGTCATGGAATATCGTCATAATGTTTACTATTATTGCTTGTAAGAAAATTGGAATAAGAATGTAGGAGATAATTTTTGTAATTGATTTTATGTGCGTACATTTGTCACAAACATTTATGGCTGAAACTGACGTAAATAAAGTTAATTAAAAAATTGGAATGATATATTTTTACTATAATTTTATTTCATATGATCACAGTAAATATTATGACAATCTTTCCTGAAGAAGATTATCTTGTAAATCTACTTTCCGAAGCATCCAAAACGGAAATGCGCTTAAATTTGGTTAGAAATTTGGTCAAATATTTTATTATGTTCCAAACTTTATACATTCTTCTTTCATATACATCATAAACCGCACTTTTCTTACCATTTCCATGGTGTGTGTACTACTTCCTTATGAGTTCTTTACATTGTACAGTCAATTGCAGTGCTCCATAGGTAGTTGCTTTACTTCAATCTTAAAAGCCTTCCGAATCTCACCACTCCGCTGCGCCAGTCTAAACATCGAGTTGGCTTGCTGAGAGGTTTTGGATGGCTTTTATCCGCGAGGCATTGAGCGCCGGTGAGGGTGTAAGTGGGGCAGCGGTGGAATGCAAGGGTGAGGGAAACTGGAGATCCCCGAAAAAAACCCATCGACCAATGGCAACGTCCGCCACATTTCCCTCAAGCGAAAAACTGAAACTGGTGCGAGGATCGTAAAATGTAATCAAGTGATTGAAACAGTCCGCCTAACAGAAAAGCAATAAATAAATAAAAACATGGATTTATATTGTTTAAATATAACTCTATTTTAAACTTACACAAGTGAATATGGTGAAAAAATTATATATTAATGTACACACATGCAAAGTCACTATGAAATAATGGGATTAGGACAGCATAAAGAGTTACTACAAGTGTGACTTCTTTCCTTGGCTACCAAATATTCAAAATGTGATTAAATGGCTTGGTTTGAAGCAACTCGCACTATATAGATTGCAGGTTTTGCTTTCGCGGCCACTGTCTTCGTATGACTACTTGGAGACGGTAGCTACAGCGGACTGCCGAAATACTGCAGTAATACCTTTGACACGGCTCAAACCCAACAAGTTCACCATAGAGAATGTTGTAAAATTGCATGTCAATACTTCGGAGAAACATTCCTCACATCTGGGGGAAGAAAAAATGTTATATGAACAAATGATTCGTTTCTTCACTATAGCCCGTAATACATAACGTACAGTGTATGGCCCGCTGGCTGGATCATGTTACTGTGGAATGCCATTGCAGCTGTAATTGGCAGCCCCATACCAGCCTCCGAGGAGCCCTTATTTGAATACACTAGACTGTTGTTTGTGGGGACATTTAAAGGCACTTGTGTATGCAACCCCAGTGGACGATGTGAGCACCCTCCGTAACTGTATTGTGTCTGGTTACAAAACAATCAGGAAATTTCTGGGGATTCATTAACGCATCCGGGTGTCCGTGCAACGGCGGGTTGATGCATGTGTTAGTGTCGATGGAGGGCATTTTGAACATTTTCTTTAGTGCTGAAGATAAGCTTTCACACACGTGTAACTAATTCCTATGCAGTTCCTACTGTTCTAGGTGCACTGTCGTAATGTAAGGTGTCGTGTATCATGTAAACGAACGCTGCGATGGCATTTCATAGTAACATGATCCAGCCAGCGAGTCATACGCTGTATGTTATGTATTACAGGCTGTAATGAAGAAACGAAGCATTTGTTCATAGTTTTTCATCCTCCAGATGTGAGGAATGTTTCCCCAAAATATTGGCATGCAATTTTGCAACATTCTGTATATTATTTTTTTAATGTTCGTCTGTGAGCTGATTTCTTAGTTTGAATTCGTTCAAATTTATGTAGAATAGAAACTGTTTACAGATATACTTTTTAATTTCATCGGATTACTGGTGATGCATTAATCATTGTAGAAGTTAACTCAAGATTATCAACAGATTCAATAATTTGTTCATGTTTTGATATCTCTACTCTAGAAAACTGAAAAGGAAAAATGTTAGGACATCCATCTATATTAGCTTCCTTGGGATAATTACCAACGGTATGTTTATTCGTTCACCTAAATTGTTCATAAACATAACCATCGTTGGTGAAAGAAAATCCAGAACCTATAGGTGAATCTATTTCTATTCTACTATTACAAATAATTAAATGCCCTCTAGCCTGATCTATCGGAGGAAAAGTTTGTCTTTCAAAACTCTCAATACTTTTATAGCTCATTTATGTTGTATATATATATTTTGATTATAAATATTTAAAAAATTGACAATCCAACAAAATTTAATATTTAAAGTTAAATTACTTGTAGAAAGTATCACGTTTATAAGAAAAAACATGAATCTGATTATGAAATAATCAAAATAAGGACCTCCCTTTAATCCATTAATTACAAAATATTGGTTTAAAAAAAAGTAGAGGAAGAAATAAAAATTGCATAACCACACTAGTTCCAGTAGCAAAATAAATTGGCATTATTCACCTAGAATTATTCCCAGATTACAGCTCTTCTGATTTAGAAAGAAGGAAACAGTTAAATACAAAATTGCAAAAAGCAGATGAAAAAATTTAGGAATCAAACAATTTAAAGATTCTACCATTAATCTCGGCAAAAGAATATTTGTAATATTTAGTGTTATTATTGAAAAATATGGTTTAAGAGGAGATGAACAACATTTTTATATTGGCGACACAAAAGTAAATATTGAAAACAAATTTCGTTAAAAATAAAGAGTATCAATTAAGAAAAGTATTTCGTAATTTGTTAACAAAAATAATCATAAGGGCCTTAAAACAAATATACTAATGAAAATTGCAATAATTGTACTAAAATAGTTTTATCGAGTGTCATTTTCCAGGAATATAATCCTAATAAGCAAATAAATTCTAATAAACGTTGGTAATATATTAACGTAATGATACCACTCCATGAAAAAATGCAAAAAGGCCATACTCAAGATCTGAACCAAATACACATAAAAGAATATATCCCCAGCAACACCAACATCTGGTCAAGGAATTAAAATATACAATGATATACCAAAATAATACGCCTGGATGAATTATGTAAAATAATTAATTGACCATATTTTAGTAATCCACAGCGAAGAAAATGCAGGGAGTAATAATTATTACAGTTAGAATGTTAACTTTATGAATAATAAATAATAAATTAAATGGTTTTGTTGTTAAAAACCTCAAAGGAATTCCATACGTCATTCCTCACTCATTTTGGAAATTTGAGTATCATAACACAGGAATAATAAACTGGGCATTAAATAATTTAAATTTACCAAAAAATGAATTAACCTAGACATAATTATCGTGGTTCATTTGCTAAACTAAACAAACATTTGGAAAAAGGTGTCAGGAATACATAGTTTAAATGAGGCTTTCAAACATCAACATTGCTTACAGACATAGTAAAGATTTAGAATCTAGACGTGAAGCTGATAAAATTTTACAAAAAGAAACTAAAGAAATAATGTTAAAGGTACTCCAATTGGTGAAAAAAATTTCTTCAGCAGCTATTATTGGAACTATGTAACAAAAAAGAAAATTAGGATGAAGGATAAATTTTAATAAAAAATAAACCAAATCAAAATGAATTTTTAAAGATAAAATGTAAACAATAATGTTCTAAATACGGATTCATTAATTGAAGGAAAAAATATTAAAATATGCTTAACGGGAGATCAGCTTCAGAAGAAAAATAAAAAATAAAGAGAAAGTGAATCAATGAAATTAACATTGTCATTGCATACAATGGAAAATACAATCACTGGAAAAAGGAAGTGGACTACAACAAGGTCGGTTTTTACAATTTTTTATTCCAATATGACGTATACTAAGTGATTTATCTACTAAGTGATTCATCTAAGGTGATTTAACTGGTGGTACATGTGCTATATTCAACTGAGTAGAACAAACTATAAAGAATAAAAAGGAATTAGAGTAGCACCAAAGACATAACATAGCTATTAAATACAATTCCGTTAGTGAAGGAGTTGCTGCAGCGAAAAAAGGAAGAGGAATACCGAAAAATTGAACTTTAGCACCCTTATTTAATATAGATATCAAAAATTGCGTAAAAAATTAAAATAAAACATTGTAGAAGTGTTTGTACGATAAAGTACCAACCTAAAAGTATAAAAAATAATGTGATATCGTTATCTTGTACATTTCATCAAATCCAGGCACCCACTTGGTTTGATATTATAAACGCAATAATAATCTTTATAACTTTGATTCATTTGGAGATAACATACAAACAGAATTCATTCATTACTTCAAAAATTACAAAATCCTACTATATAAGGAGACGATATCTGTCCGTATTTAATACTTCTAAGTCCCTTTAAACTCAACAAAAGTTCTTCAAATTTCGCAGAGCGAATCCTCAGGGTCTAATACAGGTCAAGTTCGAATTTCAGCAAAATCTGATTACGTAATCATGAATTTTGACCCTAAAAACTCATTTTTTAATTACTTTTTCCTACGAAAGTTTTGTATTAATGCATAGAGATTATTGAAGGCAATGGAATATAATTTTTGTTTACTATATTGTCTCGCTTCAATGTCGAGGTAATTTCACATCATTTCATAGAACTATATCAATTGGGGCTTTGTGGTCAAGTGGCTAGAGCGATCCCAAGTGGGGCCTTAGTGATTCAGTGGATAGAGCGATTCCAAGTGGGCCACAGTGACTTAGTAGATAGAACTATATCAAGTGAGGCCGCAGTGGCCCAGTGGATATATATATCAAATTGGGCCTCAGTGGCAATGTGGCTAGAGCGATTCCAAGTGGGGCCGCAGTGGCTTAGTGGATAGAACTATATCAAGTGGGGCCATAGTGGCCCAGTGGATGGATATGTATCAAATGGAGCCTTAGTGGCAAAGTGGCTAAAGCGATGCCAAATGGGGCCTTAGTGGCTTCGTGGATAGAGCGATTCCAAGTGGGGCCGCAGTGGCTTAGTGGATAAAATTATATACATTGTTGAGTTAATTTAACATCATTTGTTTCAGTCTTAGTATGATAGTAAAAATTTGTAACATCGTAAATATTCTAGGCACGTGACCATACTGAAAACACGGTTTATTATAATGATGATATAATTCAAAACTTTAATTCTGTTGCATGTGGTAGTTTATGTTTGACTGTTCTGTATTTGTTTTCTAGATTATATTAATTCACTAGTATAATTTATTTACTATTAAATGTAATATATCTGGGAAACCATTGATAGAATCTTTAAATAAATATAGTTAATATAATCTAAATGTAGATCCTAACTCTATACCGAATAATGCTTTTAAAACAGATGTAGATTTAAGATAAAATACTATAGTTTCTGCTTTACAGCATCAACCACATAATGCATTTTATTCAAAAGAGTATGTTTCAAAACAATATAGAAGAATTAATAATATAGCTGATCCAATTTGATGGGAAAGATGCAGTTAATAAAGTGTTTCCAGGCACTAAAATTATTGAAATAAATAATACATTTGTTAATATTGTTCTGATGTCTACATTCACAACATACAATACTTATATTTAATAAGTATAATGACGATGTAGTAAAATCTGATTTAAGAAATCTCAGTACATCTATTATGAATCATCTGTGAATTGCACTTGAATTTAAATATTAATATGTTAAAAAGAATAAAAGTGGCATATTTTGATTTTTCTGCAAAATTGAATATAAAATAATAATAAATTCCTTTTTGACAACAACTTCAAGTTCTTTATTATTTGAATCGACTGTACTGTTTATAAAATAGTTTTTGTAAATACAGATTTACTTGATGACACTGTTAGTGATTTTTATGAGAAATAAAATGGATTACAGTAAACCTTATAGCATCAGTAAAGGTGATAATTTAACTTGTGAGGAAAACCAAAATTCTTAATTATGAAGATGTTTTAATGACGAAAGGTATATCTATAAAATATTAAGAGTAAATAACTGTATATTGTTGTTTATGATTTTTTTTTGTTAATAAATAAATAACTTTTAGTGTTTGAAGTGTAAGAAATTTACTGATGATAATAACATAAAAATAGAAAGTATGGGCAATGGAAAAGCAGTTCAAAAATTATGTGTGCTATATGTAAATATAGAAAATCAATATTCTTGAAAAACTTGTCCATTCAAGAAGGTATTACAAATTAATTACACAGACTCATGAGAAATAATTTTCCTAGGAGAAAAGTTATTAGTTTTGTTATGGATGACTTATGGCAGATAGATTTAGATGAAATGGATACTGGAAATATGTATAAAAGACATATCATGTATAAACAAAGGATTTAAGTATATATGTACACTCATCAATGTTTTTCGAAGTATGCTTTTGCAGTAACTATTAAAGATAAAAAAGGTACAAGTATTGTAAATATATTTCAATATATATTAATAAAATTAAAACATGATCATTTGCAAAGTGATAATGGCAAAAAATTATGTTCTATGAACTTATGCAAAACAATAAAATTAACCATTATTCAACCTACTCAGTACTTAAAGCAAGTGTAGTTGAGAGATTTAATTGTACATTAAATAATATAATGTAGAAGAAATTTCCTGTGAATGGGAATTATAAATGGGTATACATTTAATAAAGTTTACACAAAACATAGTATTATTGATATGAATCCCATTAAATATAACAAAATAAAAAATATATTTAAAAATCCAGACTCTAGCTATCCAGACATTATTAAAAAATCCAGGATTTGGCTTTCGGAAGCCTGAACCCAATGTAAAACTGGTGACATAGTTAGAATTAGTCAAATAAAAAATTTGGAAAAGGTTATATGGCAAATTGGTTGACAGAATTGCTTAAAAATGATAACATTTTAATGTATGATGCACCAACTTATATTTTAAATTTCACAAATGGTGGAGAAATAATTGTAGTTTTTATGAATTTTAAATTATGAAGACTGAATATCAAGATGCATACCTTGTAGAAAAAATTATAGGGGAGAAGGGAGGTAAAGTTGATGTAAAATGGTTAGGATTTGGCAACTGTCATAACTCATGGATCAATAAAATCAAATGTTTTTGTAAAAATTAAATTCTTAAGTAATTTTTGCTTTATAAATTATATCTATATACAAAAAAAGAGCAGCTCTCTTATTCAACTATCTTACATCCATTTGTACATAAATTACCTGATACTGTTCTGAAATTCTATTTTACCTCTATAGAAATAGAATAGTCAACCTTTAGGTAACATTTACATAATGATATGCATTTACAGGTGATCAAAACTTAAGATTAACATTTGGATTTATCTTTTCCATTGTATTGGAAATATTGTTCTAAACAGGTCGTTTCTTAACTATGTGATAACCCTTTAGATTTAACTTTTATGCAATAATCTTCCTATTCTTATCATTACGATCTTTGTATACTTCTGAAAATTTTTCCAGAGGCAGATCATCTAGTACGGTTTTGCTTGAAACTTCTATATTATTACATCTTTTTATTTACGTATTCAATATTTGTTCAAAAAATTTTTTTTCTGGTTTATCAAAAATGTTAGAACTTATCTCATCACTCTCATCATGTATTACATCGATAATGTCATTGCTGTGAACAAAAAATTAATTAAATATATTTACATAAATCATTAAAGTGTGTTTACTACATTTCCTTTTCTATCTCAACTTTGAATGGTTTAATACAAGTAGATATACTTGATTAACTCAGTTTATAATTGCTGATTTTTTTTCATAAATGCATAGTAAATTCTGCCCTGTTCTGTTTTTTAATGTTGTATGTTGATAAACATTATTTAGCTATATTATTTTGACTGCCACACACTTTGAAATAGTTTTATGTGCAAATTTCCTAGTAGTAGCAATGTATGGCATACGTTCCACAGTTTCTCTTCTATTAATTAACCAACAATATGGACTAACTGTTGTTTTCAGACTATTTATATTTCTTTGTAAATATAGCATGTATTATAATTACGAACTGATAGTAAAATTTTATTAGTTACCCATTTTTTTTACAAACAACTTTGCTTCTATTTCATTAAGTATCTATATATTTATATTCTAGATCTAGTGGGTTATCATATTTCATTTCTATATTTATCTGTATGATTGTTTTATTTTCAGAAATAGTGTATAATTTTGTTTATTTTGATTAGATATGTTAGCTGGTAAAGATTTACCGCCTGGAATAATATATAAAACATTCAAAATATCAAACAAAGGAATCCATACATCTTTAAACCAAGAACCTAAATTTATTTATTTTATTATTTTTATTGGTTAAACTCAAAAAATATATTAATTGTTATCCATTACACCAACT
Source organism: Dryococelus australis (assembly GCA_029891345.1). Lineage (NCBI taxonomy): Eukaryota > Metazoa > Arthropoda > Insecta > Phasmatodea > Phasmatidae > Dryococelus > Dryococelus australis. Next base: position 169,162,941 of record CM056993.1, read on the forward strand.
TTATACTTGTTTTGGTAACTGATCGACGCATAATTTATTATATCTTTCGCGATATCTCTATCGGAGAAACTGATATACAAGTTTATCGGAGCCTCACCTTCCCCAGCAACAGATGTTGGATATGTGTTGAAAATAGCAGATGCACTTTTCTATTATAAGCACGTTGGCAGTCGACAAGACACAGTATCGTGTTGGCAATCTACACAATGCAGTTGCGCACTCATAGCTGAGATGTAGGCTGTTACTAGCGACTCAAGTAGTGTCTAATAGAAGGTGCTATCTGTCAGCATCACTTCTTTATGAAATATCTTCTTGGGTATAGTGACCTATAGGGAAGGTTCCTTGGCATTAGATGTGGTGTGGCAGTACCATGTTATAGTAGCCGAGCCAAGTTGCAACTGCTGTGACCCGAGAAAGGGCGGATGATTCTTCTCTTATAGCCTCTCTCCACTCATGGCGAACGAGTATTTGGAATTTTCTCAGAGTACTCCCATACCGCGAAGATGAATTGCGAATACGAAGGTCTGCCTTTGACTTCGAAGAAGATGGAGCCACGACCTGCATCATCGCTAACTAAATTCCTAAATGAATGGTCGAATCACACACCAAAGATAAAATTTATAATTCCTGAGATGGGGTAGAATAGACTTGACTAAAAATAAATAAAAATATATTCCGAGTCCTACACAATACGAAAATATATTCTAAGTCCTACACAAGGTGGAACAATGGTGACTAAATGAGAAAATTTCTCAGTCTTACACAAGGGTCGAACAAAAATGACTAAATGCAATTTTCCAATTTCTACAGAAAGTGTGTAAACTAGTTCTTACATAATGGTTAGGTTATTTTAGCTCATGCGAAGTTAGGTTAACTAAGTTAATGCTGAAGTGAAGTTTGGTTAGGTGAAGTGGATGTCGAGTAAAGATGAAAAATTAGTGACTTAATGGAAAATATCAGAGTCTTATTATACGAGGTGGGAATATATATATATATAATTTTTACACAACGTTCAAAATTTCCTAAGACCTACAAAAATGAAACATTTTATAAGTCATATATACATTGGAAAAAATTTTCTAAGTCTTTACACATGGTACAAGATAATATAGGTCCTACAGCAGTGGACAAATTTACAAGTTCTGCACGAGCAAGGAAAAATATTCAGAGTCGAGCAGGTGGTGCAAGTGGAGCAGGTGGAGCAGGTGGAGCAAGTGGGACAGGTAGAGCAGATGGATTAAGTGGAGCAGGTGGGGCAAGTTGAGCAGATGGATTAAGTGGAACAGGTGGGGCAAGTTGAGCAGGTGGAGCAAGTGGAGCAGGTGGAGTCAGTGGAGCAGGTAGATCAAAAAATCTAGTGGAGCGAGGGAAGCAGGTGTAACAAGTAGAGCAGGTGGAGAAAGTGTAGCTATGAAACGAGTCTGTTGTAACAACTGGTTTTTCTTTGCCCTGTTTCAAGGCATATTTTAATATTAATATTTTCATTATTTTTGTACTATGTTAATTTATGATTTTCAGATAGGTTTTAAAATTATTATAATATTACTGGGAGATAGATTTAATGTTTTGGTTAAATATTTGTCTATCGCTGAGCATACACTATGCTCGCAGGAATAATTAACACTGGTTGATAGGGGCTAATAATGTGGCTGTCAGTGGCGACACTAGGCGTAGCAGGGTCAGGGGGGTTCTAGATACAAAGAATGCCACCTTTTGATTAGTTGAAAAGGTTAAATTTATATCAAAGGGTTAATTAAATTGATTGAAAGAGTTAATCAAAAGTTGAAACGATTAATCAAAAAGGGTTAAATTTTAATCCGATGAAAAAATTCTTAATCCGATTTAAAATGTTTAAATCCAATTATTTTTTTCTTAATTTTGTGTATGGGTAAGTATATTTTATTTATTTTCTTTCTTTTTTGGGTGGAGGTAGCAGGAGCTCAGTACGATGTTTACGGTATGGTGGTCTTGAGGCGACTGACCAGAGTGGTGGGTTGCAATGTCTTATATAGGTGTAGAGTTCAGTGCAATAGTAGGCTGAGGCTTTTTTTTTCTAATTTTTCTAATTTTGAGGCGTTGGTAGGGATATTGGTGGTAGATAGGCGATTTTTACAAATATATTTAACACACGAGAGAATTTCAGATAGTTTAAACGATTTCTAAGAGTGACCAAAGTGTAAATTTTATGATTTTTTTTTTGGGGGGGGGGGGGGGCATTGCTCGTAGATGGTGGTGGGAGATAGGCGACTCTAAAAGATGTGATTTACATGTTAAACGATCTGTTTTACAAATGCAATTAAACTTTATAAAAATTAAGAGTGTCCATGTATGAATAAATTACACTCATCGAATCGCAAATTTCAAACGACTATGTGAATAATAAGTGCAATTATGTGAGTCTTAATCATAACATGAGTCTCGAGCTTAGAAATATAATTTACACGAGAGAGAATTTTAACATCGGGTGTCGACAAGTGCAAACTGACTAAACGAAATCCAGCTAGCTAGTATGAAATTACACAAGGTACAGTCTTTAAACGAGTTCTATATATGAATGAATAACATGAGAGACAAGTATAATGAACAACTACTGTCTTTAAACAAAATCCAGCTACTCAGTATGAATAAATAACACATTAACACGATTCAGCCTGGAGAATATCTTATGGCAAAAATAAAACCCTGAATACGATTTAAACCAGACACAATAGCGTTCGTCTATTATGATAAGTAAAATATATAATGATAGAAAATCTTACCCCAAATGATTTGTTTAAAAATGACCAACTTGCGTAGAGCATGATCCCACATCACTTGATATGTGTAATGGAAAAAATGCACAAACATCCTCGAAGAGAAAATTATTTTTAAAAATAACGAACATACTACAAATTACCATAAATAAACCAAACTTGTTAACACAAGAGGAATTTTCGTCTACCAAACACAGAAATCAATTACTTATCTCAAACACAGTATATCGATCCAAAAAGAAAATAAGTTAACACACTAAAATTTATATTTTCCTGATGAAATACTTTTATATTAAAACACGTACATTATAAAACGTTAATCGCGGCAATCACTAGAGAGGGTCGTCAGTCCGCAGTTGATGTAACCTGCGATCGTAAGCTCGTCGGCCGCCAACTGCCTACCCGCCCGATGAAGACAAGAGAGAGCTTTACACATCTGTCTCCTTCAAGCATCTATCACAAACTAAAGTTGGCAGAGAGTGGATATCTGAGGCCACTTAGCTCCAGAACTCCCTACACCCCCTCCCTGCCATTCCGCGTCAACTGATTAGTTATGTTCAGATCAGGTCCTGCTCGCCTGTAGGCATCCCCTACCCTCCCACCCCTACCTTGCACCACTCAGAATCTGCCCGACTCCATGATGCCAACCACCCTCCACCCCCTCCCCACCAAGCCGTGTCTGCGAGGTCCTGGGGGTCATTCACCCGAACTGTCTGCGATTGTCATTTTTCGCAACTGAGTCAGGATAATGACAAATGCCTAGTTGTGTGCAGATCGGGAGCTGCCTGCTCGTAGCCACCCTATCCTTCACCTCTTGCCCTCAGAACTGGCCCTTGTCCAGAGGAATGTGCCCCCTGTCCAAGCACCCCATCCCACCCCTGCACCAGAAGCTGTCTTTTCTGAAGAGCTCTGCTGACAATCGAGCCTGGTCTTCACAAAACCTGTTTTACGCACCCCAGCATCAGCACTGAGAATACTTTTTCTTATTTTTCGTGAGTTGGTGCTCCTGCAGTATCTGTTTCACGACAACATGCTCCTCCCCTGCTAGAGTATTCAGAACATGATTTTCTAGTGTTGGCTCCCCTGCTTCGACCTATATCCCTCTGAATGCATGCCCCTGACTTGCTGTGGTTTCAACCTTACGCAACAGGTTGACTATATGAGCAGTAAAAAATAAACTTACAATTACCTGAAATTATGTTCTCAATATAAGCCCCGAGATAATCCCCATATTTAAAACCGAAACACTAACAAATGCATATTTGAATCAAGCAAACTATGATTTGTAAAATCACACAGAAATACAAGACATATTTAATTCACTCATTAAGAAATGTCTTTGTTATCAATTCGATGTATAGGAGAAAAAAATATTGGGAGAGATTTGCCCATCTCTTTTAACAGCGAGGTCTTGAGTGCCGATGGGGGGAAATCACTTGGAGTTTTGACAACACCGGGCCGGACCGGATCGCACGCGTGAGACTAGGGGAAACGAGTGAGAGAGATCTCCGATAAAACCTGTCTACCAACAGCAATGTCTCTCACGACATCCACACATTGCGATAAAATTAGTTTTTATGGTGTGACCCACCCGGGGAGATGAGCATTCTAACTGCTCAACCAACATGTTCCATTTCTTTACAGCTAACCAAAAACTTTCCAAAAGCAAAATGTATGCCATTCCATGTAACATAAAATGTATATATTTTAACAGTTTCCGACATAAGTTTAACGAAGTAGTTCGAATACAGGCTGAAAGTGTGTTTTTCGGAGTTGCAAAATAGCGATTTCAACATTATTCGTACTTTTGTTTTATTAAAAGGTCCAAATTCTTGTAAATTTACAGGAAAATGGTGGCCAATTTGAATCCGTAGAGTATATAGGGAGGGATAAATAAATTTTTTCTCAGTCTTATCTCGACATCTGCGTGTGCATGTGTGTGCATTGCCATAGCATAGATAACGACATCGAACGTCTACTACAGTCGTCCAGGAAGCGTCGACATCAACTGCAAGTGTTGATAAAGCTGATAACGTGAACGATGCCAGGCATCCACTACAACAGACACTCACTACAATGCCAACTACAGCTCCAGACGTCCATCACGATTACCACAGCTCCATCACGTCTACTAGAGCTCCATCACGTCTACTACAGCTCCAGGCATCCACTACAATGCCAGACGTCTACTACAACTTCGCTACATCTAGATCATCAATGCAGAATGTACAAGACATTTCATATTTGCATCTTTGTCACTGCTGTGACAATTGAGACTCTCAATGTGTTGAAACTTTCAATGCTATTTTAGCCTATGGGAAGGCGAAAACCTTATTGAGTCTAGAGTGTCCCCAAATGCAAGTGTTGCCGAAAGAATTTATAATTTGTTTTGCGGGTCAAGAAATAAAATTAGTGTATCTGTTCCTGGCTGAATAAGCCGATGAGGATATCGTACCCTATTTACCTCGTGAAGACTGCCCTTACGGCATGCCTGCCTTTGCTAATGATGAGAACTTTTAACATATGCGGAGGGATTGTATGTCGTGCAAGCTGGAACAGCTACTTGAAGCTAGAATTATTCCAGATATAGTAATGGACGATTCTGGAGTTGATAAAGAAGATTCCGAGGCGAGTACTGTCATCTTTAAAATTTTGTATGAGAGAGAGTTTTTTGTAAATAGTGCATAAAAATAAATAATGTAAAAATGATGTACTACACTCAGGGTTTCGAAAACTACCAAGACAACTCGCACAACTAGCAGCAGTTTAGTGTACTAGAGCTCCCATTCTCTCACTAATACAACTCCGCATGCGGACCGGCCCTGCGCTTCTCACCTTGTTTCCCCCTCACCGTGCACATGGTCCATCGGGCGGCCGAGACCTTGGCCCATCTAATGTGTTTCTCGCCTGCTAGCTACCGGCCTCTGTATGAGTATTTGGGCTTTGCTGCCTTTTTAGTCACAGCTCTCGTTCCTGTCTTTCCCCAACAGACATAAAGTTTTTAAAATTAAGAGAAACATTTTGTCTAGGATGTTAATAATAAAATTAATTTTTCACTTATATTGAGTATGCATGTGTTTGTGTTATTAAGAGAGTTTTCTTTTTTTTTTTTTTTCAGAACGAGGGGGTTACTTCAATTTAATTATTGTGGTGTTGCAACTTTTATATCGTGGAAACTAAAGAAACTGTTTAATTAGGTGAAAATGGGTGAGTATAAGCGATCCCATATTGACATCTTGCTTGAAGATCTTTACCTAAGCAATTCCGATTCGGAATCGCAGACAGAAAGACAAACAAGCTGCCGAGACAGTGTCCCTTCCCCTAAGCGGACACGAGTTAATCTTTTGGAGAACGATCTCTACTTAATCGATTCGAGCACTGATTTGCTCATGGAGAGATTGTCAAAACAAAACGGTCAAAACGTGTCCGCTAACCCCAAACATGAGAAGGTTGATCTTTTAAATGACGACTTATTTCTATCAGACTCTGAAGAGTCTTGTGATTCGGAAAGTGCTCCAACCGTTTCACAACCGACTTTTGAGTCGATTAGTGGTATTTCGCCAAGGGAGCCAGAGAATAATTCCTTTTCCGATTCCAAAGCCTCGGTGGAAGTTTTGCCAGACCTGACATACTAGCTATTGGCTACGGCATTCACAGGAAGACTAAATGATGTGCTGATACTTAACGAACAATTAGAGTCCGATGCGGATATTTCTCATTTCTTTGAGAAGTGTAAGGTCCCTTTAATAAGTTTATTAATGGCATCACCCTGGCCAGTTAGATTATCCATTTCTGTAGTGGGTAAGTACTTGGAATCCCTCAAGGTGAAAGAAGGTGGCTACAGAGACTTTTTATTTTCAAAACAAAGCACTCCCTGTCCGCCATTCATCAGATGTGGTTTTTATATATGATGAGGATATCGGTCCTTATCTCACAAACAGACTTGAGGAGATTAGTACACGTGGTTCTGGCTGGAGTCTGCACATGTTGATGTACATGGACGTCTATGTGAATCAATATTGGCTGTTCACCCTCGGTGCTGCGCACACTAAACTACCCGAGTTTATTGCTAACAGGAAAGCTTTTCTTGCTGTAGACTGCCCAGAGGGAATGTGTTTCCACTAAACCATTGTAGTATATTTGTTTCCTGCCACACAAAGTGTCAGTCATTCTTCTTCATATCCAGAACCTCATGAGGTTTTGAATATCGAAGGTATGTCGACACCTGTATTCATACAGGATATTCGCAAGTTCGAAGAGAACAATTCTATTTATATCAATGTTTACTGTGTGGTAGACAAAGATAGCAATATTTTTGACAAAACTTGTGAAAAGGGCGGGGTTGTAGTACCCATGCGTATTTCTCATGTACGCCATGACAAACATGTTAATATTTTGGCGATTCGCGCGAGTGGAAATGTCGCTCATTTGCATTTCATATGGATTAGAAATTTGTAATGGCTGGTTGGTAGTCAGCTGAGTAAGAAGAAGTGTAAATAACATATTTGCGAGCATTGTCTCCAGTACTTTGTCAGTGAGGAGAAACTCGCAAGTCACACTATTCTTTGCCAGCAACAAAAAGCTGTTTCGCACTACTTTCCCCACTGGGAAAGACAAGTACTTGGAATTTAAAGATTACATCAAACAGCAAGAGATAGTGTTTCGTCGCCTATTGCGATGTATAAAATTGGCTGAAACCCATGTCCACTTGTTTGCCTAATGATGAAACAAGTAATTCAACTACCATCAACCAATATGTTCCATATGCTTGTAGCATTTTGTTGGTTTGTTCATACAATCTGGCTTTGTCTCAGTATTTCGAGTTTGTGGGTGCTGATTGTATGTACAAATTAGTTGAACTTACAAAGTGGGTTGCAGGAATTTACAGCATCATTGTTCCGATGAAGCCAAAATCCCCTGCTAACGAAGCCAGGTTGGCGGCTCAGAAAAGTTGTCACATTTGTAAATAAAATCTCAGTGCAGGTGATATTGTGGTCGACAACGACCATCTGATGGGCGAAATCAGAGTACTCACACATAATAAGTGCAACTTGAATTTCAGACTACCCAAAATACAATTTTTCACTGTTTTCAATAACCTGCAGAATTACGATGTTCACTTTCTTATAAAACTCTTGGTTGAACGTCATGTAATGTGATGTTACACAATGGTACTGTAGTAATTGAAAATCCTGGAAAAATTCAAGTGATTGGAATGGCCCTAGAGAAATAAAATGTATCACAAAATTGATTCCCAATGGGACTTATTCAATGGAAAGGCACAATATTTCAAGTTAAGATTGGCTGATTCATTCCAATTCATGAGCGCCTCTCTGGAAACTTTGGCAGGCAATTTACTACCTGCGCAATTAAGTATCAACCACCCGATGTTTCCAGACAACACCCAGTTAGAATTGGCAAAATGGAAGGGAGTTTTTCCTTATGACTTTATTAAGTCACCAGACAGTCTGATGTGCAAGTCAGTCCCACCAAAGGACGCATTTCATAATGTGATGAGAGGCGAAGGCATTAGCGATGAGGATTACGCTCATGCCCAAGCCGCATGGGATGTGTTCAACTTGATAAACTTGTTGCAGCATGCGATTCATTACTTACGCGTGGACACTTGTTTGCTGGCTGATGTTTTTGAGAATTTCAGGACCGTATGTTTGACTTATTGCGGTTTTGACACCACCATGTACGTCACAGCTCTGTCTCTTTCATGGGACGCTTTATTGTCAATGACACGCGCGCGACTAGAGCTGTTGACTGATCCTGACATGTATCTTTTTGTAAAATGTGGGGTTAGGGGTGGCATTACCCAGGTTTCAAAAATATATGTGGAAGCCAATAATATTTACATGGGTGAAGGCTACGACCCCAGCATTGCATCGAAATATATATGCTATTTCGATGTCAATGGGCTGTAAAGTCATACAATGCGGTCCAAGTTTCGATTGGTGATTTCTAGTGTATTGAGGCTAACGTATTTTCTTCATAGGATTTTGCAAACACAGAGAATGACGGTGACACTTGTTTTCTCACGGAAGTTGATCTGTCGTTTCCAGAGGAGTGTCATGATAAACTATCTGATCTGCATTTGGCTCCAGAAAATGGTGTACCCCGAACGACTCGCATGAGAAACTTCTTTTAACTCTTGCGCAGCATAAGAAATATGTTAGACACGGGGAAACACTGAAGCAGTACTTGATGTATGGGGCCAGACTTGACTCTGTTCATCACGTTTTGCGCTTTGAGCAGAAGGCATGGATGGCTGCTTACATCGACTTTAACATAGATAAACGTGCTCAGGCTGCGAACACATTCGAAAAATTGTTTTTCAAGTTGATGAATAATTTCATTTATGGAAAAACATTGCAGAATGTCTGCTGGGAAAGGGACATCACAGTCGTTTCTAGGTACGATACCATCTATGGGGTTGCAGAGCTGATAGGACGTCCGACATTCCAGGCATGGCAGATTATCGATGAAAAGTTAGTCCTCATGGAGATGTCAAAGAGTTCTGTTGTGCTATGAATTTCACTATCAGTACATGTGTACAAAATTTCTTCCAGCGGCTTTGCACCTCCTCTATCGTGACATGATTCCTTGGTATACTCTATTGCTTGTGATTATGTATATAAAGTAACTACACCAGATATAAAGATGCTGTTGATACATCCAACTATGTGCTCGATAACCCACAATGATTTCCTCAGAGGAACAAAGGCCGTACCGGGGAGATGAAAGATGGATGCGCATAATTACGCACTTTGTGGGTTTACGTCCTAAGCTTTATGCATATGTTGTTGCAAATGAGCAATGTATTTGTAAGGTGAAGGGTGTAAAATCCAACATGTTGCAATCACTCAGGTATGAGGACTATCGAAATTGCCTCGAAAATCGCACAAGGGTAATGGGGACCCAATATCAGTTCCATTCGCATGCTCACCAGGTCTACACCTAATCTGTAACAAAGGTAGTGTTGTCAGGTATGGATGATAAGCGGTACATTGAGGCAGATGGAATGTTAACCTTACCTTGGGGGCACTATCAAATACCTCAGTAATTTTTTTTATATTTTTCAATCCATATAACAGTTTCAACACCTCAATATATTTATAGACCTCCCAACACCACACAACGCCAAGGACATCCATCTGCCGACACAGTCATTGCAGGTGTCTGCAATCATCATCGCAGTTGACTACAAACATCATCACAGTTGACTACACCAACTATAAATATGTAGAACTAATTTCATCACTTTTGTTACATTAAAATCCAACGCTGCTGCTCCCTGTTTACTTATCAAGAATAAATCTATCTTCGATAAATGGCTCCCTTGTCAACTAAGAAAATGAAATTCATACTGGAAACTGCATGCATCTGAGTGTGTGTTACACTCGGTCTTTGGTGTGTGTGGGAGTGAGAATTACCAGATATGACACATACAAAAGAACACTCCACAGTAAGCGCCTACGAACACACCTCCCGAATGTGTCGTTAGTGTAAATATTGTAAATAATTAGGAAAGAGACGATCTACACATTGCTATAGTTTTAAAAAAAATGTTTTTTTTATATATTTTTTTAATCTTGCAATATATGTCAGACACTTTTGTAGCAGTAGTACTAGTAACAGTAATGTAGCAATAGTAATAGTAGTTTTAGTATCAGTAGTTGTAATGCTAAGTTCCAGATGCAAAAAAAAGTATGATGAAATGTTTGTAAGTTCGTAAAATGTCATTGATAAAATGTTATTGATTAACTGTATTTTAGATTTTAAGTTGACTGTTGTTAAAACATTATTGATGAAATATCGTATTTTTGTAAAAATAACTTGTTTTTGTAAAAAATTGTTTCCTGTACATAAATATCTTCAATTGTGTTTTTAGTTTGATCTTAAATAATTTTTTTTAAAGAGAAAATATGTTAAATGTGTAAACTCAGTGTTTGATGTAAATTATAACTTTTTGTATATAAATATGCTAAGTTGTGTGTTTTAGTGTGTGTGTAAATAACGATTGTTTGATGACGAAATAATGTCTTTTTGAGACATGATTTTTTAATAAATATCAATAACTTGTAGTGACTAATATTACTTGAAAATAATATTTCTTGTAAAATAATCTTGGTTTTATCATGAAGTGATAAATTTGATTACAGAAAATTTGTGAATAATGAATTTTTTGTTGTAAATTGATACATTTTTGTGTGATATTGTAAATACTTAGGTTTAAGTATGATTATGAAAAAAGAATATTTTAAAATAAAATGTTAAAAATGAATGCATGTGTCTGGTTATTTTTTATACCTCATGTCACTAATTTTTTTCAATAATATCTAATGTATAATGAGTGACGGTTTAACAATAGTGAAGAGAAATGAGTAGGTGTCTATCAGTAATGGTGAGCTGATGACTTGTATTTAAATTCATGATATACTTTTTGCTTGCTTTGATGAAGAAGAAAATTGAATTTTCTTGACTTAAAAAAACTTATAACAATTTAAATTACAAACAAATTATGGAGAAATTCAAACATAGATGAATGAGGTTACATGTTAGTATCTTAAGAGAACCTTGGTCCTCTCAGGTTGGAGGTTGGAGTAGGACACGATGCTCTGCTGACCAACTTTGGTGACACCCCAGGGGAACATATTAAAAGTGAGTTCAGGATACCTGTACAGAGGCAGGTAGCAAAGATCTCTGTCTCTCCTTGCCTACAAGAAAGTTCCTCTAGCTAAAAAATTTATGTCTGCACCGAACACAGTCCAACAAACATTTAAAAAAATATTTCATTTTACATACAAGCACACAAATTACAAGAGTTCCTGTTCAAGATACATGATGATGTCAAGTTATAAAAAAAATAGCAGTATAGTTCCCCGTGAATTTGCAAGAGTCTGACCTACCTTCATCTCTAGTGATAGCAGCGAATGACATTTTAATATAAAATTATTTTATCAGGAAAATATAAATTTTTGTGTTAACTTATTTTCTTTTTTGGATCAATATACTGTGTTTGTGATAAGTAATTGATTTCTGTGTTCGGTAGACGAAAATACCATTTGTGTTAACAAGTTGGCTCTATTTATGGAAATTTGTAGTAAGTTCGCTATTTTAAATAATAATTTTCTCTTCAGGGATGTTTGTGCATTTTCCCATTACATAAAAAAGTGATGTGGGATTATGCTCTATGCAAGTTGGTTATTTTGAAACAAATCATTTGGGATAATATTTTATATCGTTATATATTTTACTTATCAGAATAGACGCATGCTATTGTGTCTCGTTTAAATCGTATTCAGAGTTTTTTTTTGCTGTAAGATGATATTCTCCAGGCTGAATCGTGTTAATGTGTTGTTTATCCATACTGACTGGCTGAATTTCATTTAAAGACAGTAGTAGTTCATTACACATGTCTCTCGTGTTATTCATTCATACGTAGAACTCATTTAAGACTGTGTCTTGTGTAATTTCATACTGACTAGCTGTATTTCGTTGAGTGAGTTTGCACTTGTCGACACCAGATGTTAAAATTCTCTCTCGTATAAATTATATTTCTAAGCTCGAGACTCATATTATGTTCAAACCTCATGTAATTGCAGTTATTAATCACATAGTCGTTTTAAATTTGCGATTCGATGTGTGTAATTTATTCATACACGGAACACTCAGAGTTTCTCTAATGTTTAATTGCATTCGGGAAAAATATCGTTTAACATGTAAATCACATCTTTCAAAGTCGCCTATCTCCCACCACCATCTATGAGCAATATCCCCCACCCCTCAAGAAAACATAACATTTACTCTTAGGTCAATCTTAGAAATCATTTAAACACTCTGAAATTCTCTCGTGTGTTAAATATATTTGTAAAAATCGCCTACCTACCACCAATATCCCTACCAACATCTCAAAATTAGAAAAATTAGAAAAAAACGAGCCTTAGCCTACTATTGCACTAAACTCTACACCTATATAAGACATTGCAACCCACCACTCTGGTCAGTCGCTTCCAAGACACCACACTGTCAAATCTTACAGATCTCCTGCTACCCCCACCCAAAAAATAAAGAAAGAAGATGAAGTATACCCATACACAAAATCAAGAAAAAAATTGATCAGATTAAGATAGGATTAAGAAATTTTTAATTGCATTAAGATCGGATTAAGAATTCTTTGATCTGATTAAAGTCGGATTAAAATTTAACCCCTTTTGATCAACCCTTTCAATTTTTATTAACCCTTTCAATTAATTTAATTAACCCTTTGAAATCAATTTAGCTATTTCAATTTTCAAAAGGCGGCATCCTCTGTATCTATAAACCCCCTCCCCGACCCTACAACTACTAGGCCTTATTTGGGAGGGATTAAGCCCCTCCAAATTTTCTCAAAGCCCCCCCCCCCCCCCCCAACCACATAGTGAAAACTGTAGTTAACATAAAAATCAAATATTTGAACAAGAATGTGATATCTGTAAATCAATGTTGTAAATTGTTAACATGTGTTACAGATAATGTTCTGAGCTAATGTATTCGCTGCCAATTTATCTTCGTAGCTGTTTATGGGTGGCGGCGCCGCACCAAAGACTTTCAGGTTTCACTGATTATCATCAGTAGTTGTATTTTTACATGCTGCTGGGTAGAGTCCACGTGAAGGCAGATTGATTGTTGAGAAGTTGATAACACTGAATTTACTCATACTCACGGCCACGCAGGGGTAATGCAATGCCAGCGAAACGATATAATATTGTCATTGCAGTTCTTCTTACAAAGGTTTTAAATAACACGCTATACAAAATAATCGACTGTCTCTAAAAAAAAATCTCCTCATTGAATGTTCTATGGAATATTCTGAGAGTTTAGTACGAGTGTTGGTTTGTTTAGGTTTACGTCGTCTCTACTGCACTGTCGAGAAAACAGCGCTTTAAAAATTTAATGTGTGTGTTAGAGTTCTGTGCACGATTATATTACGGTTATTGTTGAATTTCAATTGTGCAAATATGGATCATTTTGTCGTCAAGATGAAGAAATCTGAGCCTTCTCAAACTTTAGCAGATGTAAGAACTATGAACGACTCGAATGAATGTAATCCTCAAAATAATAACAGTGTTGGCGATGTAAATAAACAAACATAAACAATTGTGCCGACAAATCGTGAACCAGTTATCCATGATGTTAATTAAGAGGACGATCCTTATGATCTATTGAGTAAGACAGAAAAACCGAAACAATCTGTTATACATTATTTTCCACTGAGAGTATTTGGTAATCAGAAACGATCTTTTTCTAAAACCTGTTATAATTTATTCTCGTGGTTAGAATATGGTGTATCACGTGATGCCGCGTTTGTTTTCCATGCAGACATTTCGCAGGGGGGGGGGGGGGGGCTACATGAATACTGCTTTTGTTCGCAGTGGGTTCTCCAACTGGAAACACACATTACAAAAGCTTAGGGATCATGAAATCACAGAATGCCATCTTAAAGCAGCAGAACGATGGTTAGATTTCTGTACCACCCAGACTTCCGGCACAGTAGCTCAACAACAGGTAAGTGCTAACTTAGATGACATGAAAAGATGCAGAGCATACTTGGTAAGGTTAGTTGACGTGCTTTTACTCACAGCTCGCCAGGGTATAGCTCAAAGAGGTTACTGCGAAAATGCAGATAGTCAAAGTCGTGGAAATTTCTTAGAAATTCTTGAATTGATTTCAAAACTTGACAATGACTTTTAATCAAGCTTTCAAACCTCATTGTTGGATTTTATGGCACAAAATGCAACTTATATATCAGCTTTGTCTCAGAATGAAATTTTATAATTCTGTGCAACAGTTCTAAGAAATAAAATACTAAATGACGTGAAGAGTTATTTTTACTACTCTGTTATTGCAGATGAAACCACACATGCAAGCAAGACGAAACAGTTCAGTATTTGTGTGCGTATCCTCGATGATAAAGTACAGGAAAAGTTTTCGACATTCTCTAATGTTAGGGATCCAAGTGCTTCCGGATTGCACAATACAATTATATATATATATATATATATATATATATATATATATATATATATATATATATATATATATATATATATATATATAATCTGGCTTGTGTGACTCAATGCTATGATGGGGCTAATGTTATGAGTGGCCATTATAATGGAGTGCAAAACTATTTGCGAATGAGCATCCGCTGGCAATTTATATACATTGCTATACACACAGACTTAATTTAGTACTAGTTGATACTTGCAAGTCGATTCCTGAAGCCAGAGAGATTTTTTATTTGTTGAATAGTTTACATAATTATTTTTCTACATCGACAATAGCTCACAATAAATTTCTTGATGTGCAGAAAGACCTAAATCTCAAAAAGACTGAACTAGCAGCTTCCAGTTCTGTTATATGGTTCTCTCAGTTAAGATCTCTGAAAGCAGTGAAAATACCTACCCTGCTTTGTTAAAATACCTTGAAAATCCTGTTGATGGTGCTGACCCATTCGCTCCTAAGGATCTCTGTCTTTTCCTCAATAAACAATCTACAATATTCGCACTTTTCATTTTTATTGAAGTTTTAGTCATTACTGACATAATTAGCAAGAGTTTCCAGTCACCTAGTTAAGACCTTAGTGAAGCTCTCCTTGCTGTTCCTTCTGTGAGTGACACACTGCAACAACTTCGAAATAAAAAACACTTCAAATCAGTGTACGACAGTGCTAGGGAGTTTGGAGAAGGACTGGGAATTTTTTGTAAGTCTGTTGCTAAGAACAATCGTCCCCAACGAAATTTGAAAACATTCTCTACCATGGATGATTGTATTATTATTTTAACTGTTGGGCATGGGAACGACAGGCCTCGAGTTGAATGTGCCTCTCAGTCCTCGGATTTCGAAAAAAAAAAACCAAAAACAAAGTGTTTCATCCTATAATAAACTTCATGAACTCTGAGATAAGAAGGCGATTTACTGATGAGCCGAATAAATATATTCTGAAAGCCCTTGAAGTGATGTCTCCGAAACTAGTCGTCAATAATCCCACAAAGTTTTTATCTCTTGGTCGTTTGCAAGGTTTTTGTAAGTACTATAAAGTTGAAGTATCTGAAGCTAAAATAGTTGTCGCTAAAAACTACTTGAAAAATACAAAGCAAAAATGTGACATTTCATTATTTGATCTATACAATCTCTTGCCTTCAAGTATGTTCCCGAAGCTCAAACAAATTCTCCAGGTCGCACTTATCATTCCCGTTTCATCGGCATCAAGTCAAAGGTCCTTCAGTGTACTAAAAAGACTTAAAACGTACCACAGAAATACCATGGGACAGGAGCAGCTCGCATCTCAAGCTCTGCTGGCAATAGAAAAAGAAGACAGCAAGAAAGTGTGTTGGGACTGCACTATCGATTAGTTCGCATTCAAATCCAACAGAAGACTGGAACTCACCCATACTAGTCTTCAGCTTCTTCACTGAGTGAGTATATTTCTGTGCATTTTATTATTTGAACAATGCAATGTGCGCAACATTTGTGCCAAGGGCGAACCCAAGAGGCGGAGGGTGGCAGTGGTCTTGAACCCCTCTCCAAACCTATAACATTAATGTAATAAATGTCTACTAAAAATTGCAGTTTTAAAATTTTCATTAAAATATATTTACGTATTAGATAGGTATAGAAGCTAGTTGAGTCTCACAATAATACATAACATATGCAAAAAACTTTCTGGCTCTGTGACAAATGTTTTATTTAAGTACAAATAATGCGAGTAAGGGATAGATAAGTAGATGTGCCTGTGGTTTCGAAACATGTAAGATGTGAATTTTATGAAAATGTGTGTAGCTTCTATCGGTTGCTCATCTTAGCCTCTGCTAGTGTATCAGTTTAAATTGTTTGCGTAAATAAAAATTGCTTTCAGCTAAATAAGAGTTGATGTGAAAGGAGGGGTAAATGAGAAAAAAGACATTCATTCATAAAACTGTCAGAAATGTTCTACTTCACTCAGTATTTTGTGTGTTTTCTGTGTGTAAAATGTGTGTAATGTAAGTCAATGTAAATTTTTGTCTAACTGTACAGACAATGATTGGGAAAATACACCACAAATTTGGTAATAGAGCTTGACGATACTTTAAGCACCACAAAACAAATAAAACTAAAATCATTATCTCTAAGGCAAAATTAATTCCTGGATTCACCCTTGAATTGTAGACTTGTCTTGTTATTTTTATTTTGGAATGTCTATGTCTTTGCCGAACAAGGTGGCACAACGGTAAAACCCCGGATCAGAAGAGGTGGCGCAGCGGCAAAACCCCGGATCGGGAGGACTCAGAGTTGACTCCCGATCTGGCCATCGTAACCCCCTCCCCCCAACATACAATCCTAGTGACGCCACTGGTGACTGTTTTAAAATAAATTTTTATTTGGAATAAAATATAGAACAGAAGTAAAAAGGTTCGTAAAAGGAAAGTTCTGCAAGAATATTGAAGTGATGATTCGTTTTATAAAAGTTAAATTATTTTGAAAATGAAAATTATAATTAATCACTGCCACATATAAACAAACATTTTATTTGCCAAGAAGACGTTGATTATAAATACGTGAGATTTGCAAGCTGATTTAGTTTGCAGATATATTTAGAAGAAGATTCTGTATAATATCTAAAGATATGCAAGACTGTAAAGAAGAGATTTCTGACGGTGGGAAGTCCCATCTCATCGAGGATTCCAGAGTCAACTGGTGAGCTGCTGTACAACCGGGACCATTCCACGGCAAATCGACGACGAAGCACGACGCTCAGCCACCCGAGAGCAGCGACGACTATATTTTATGAGGTTCCATCAAGACGGCAAGATAAGGCCTACTATAGTTTACCATTCCGCAAGCTACAGTGTTAGATAAGTCCTCTGGAACCTTATTAGCACTAACACTGGATCAGTGACGAAGTTTAGTTAATTTTATTGAAGTAGTCATTGCAATATTGTTGTTCTCTCCAATACTGATAATTTCATGGATGAAAGTTAGGGGTATTTGATGTAGGATTTTCATCATTTACATTTACATTCGATTTTGCTGTAATTTGAAGTTTTGCCTATCTTAAATATTCATTAGAGGAACATTTAATTTATAAACAGTAAATATCTTTTAGAATTATTAATTTTATTAAAAGAAAACAAATCTTAAAAGACTATTTAATTCAAGACTTATGTATATAATATTTCCTGATCATTCAGAATTCCAATATTATTATAATTTTTTTCTTTGATGGTATACAATCTTATATTAAATCGGAGTTGAACTGAGATATTTATGAATAAAAATATTTAATTTTTAACTGTGTGACAGCTGATGGTAGAAATAAGAAGCCAGCTGGAGCAACTGTTTAAACTAGCATATTTGTTGAAGTGAACAGTTTTAAAGTTTACTTCTTTAATTTGAAATTAGCTGTTGCATAGTAATTGACGCCCATACGTGTGGCGATAAAAAGCAATACCAGAATTGCTGTCTCAAATATTACACTGTAAATTTGAATATTTCGGCCTCTTTGTCTGTGCGTGGGTCGGTGAGACCTGTAATGCTAAGACATGATTGATTTAAAGTATTTGGTATGGGTGGTCAGTGTATTTAGACCGGTTTCAGTCGGCATGGTGGATGGCATGAGAAGAATTTGATTGTAACACTGGTATGGGCTGTATGTTTTCATTGTATGGTCTGTGTGGACGAACTGTTGATGTATGCTAGAGTTATAGTGGGTGGTATTGTTGGTAGGTATAAGTGGTGTTGGTAGGTAGGACAAGTAGAATGGGTGTTAGGTTATGGGCTGACCTCAGCTCTATAGTTGCTTGCTACACTTGAGTTATAATGGATGGTTGGTTGGTATGGTAGTATAGTGACTAGTATCTATTTTTACGGTGTCGATTACTGCAGCAGAAAGTATAAGCAGTAAATTTTTTTTGGTAAGATCAGTGTGGACAGAATGGTTGAGGTATGCTTGAGTTATATTAAGAGGTATGAACGATGAGTATGTTTCGTCTGGTGTTAGTTTGTAGAGCAGATAGCATGCATGAGTTACAGTGGCTGGTATGGTTGGGTTAGAGCGAATGATATTGTTTGGACTCTATGTTTTGGTTTGTATGTTTATCTGTTGTGGCAGGAAATTTTTTTTTAAGGAAAAGGGGAATTTTTGGTAAAATAATTGATTTCTGAAGTGATTGTTGGGTAAAACCAAATGATATTTGAGTAAAAACACGCGATTTTGCACAAAAATTCCAAAATGGCGGAATCAAATATGGCGGCCAGATCTTCCAATCCCTGCTCCTGGGCTCCTTCCGAACTCTTTCCCCATTTCCTGCTACTCGTACCTAATTTGTAATTGTTAATCACTTATTACACAATTATCCACTAAGCAGAAAAAAATAATTACTCCCGATGGGTATCGAACCAAGGACTGAAGACGACTACTCAACCCTCCTACTCCAACCCTACAGTTTCCCTTACCTCCCCCTGAAATTCTTTTTAAAATACCTTGAACGAGTCTCGAACCGAGTACCGAAACCTCACGCCTACACTACACCCTCTATCCACGCACTGCCCTATATCCTACACACTCTTTCCAACCCCAGTAACACACTAGACACTAAATAAGCAACATCTCTGCAGCAGCTGACACTCCACCTTCCCCTCCCCCTATTCCATCGTCAGAGCTCTCAGTCGCTTGCCAGATTCCAAAGAGACAGCATCTATTCTTCCCAAATGTCCCTTGTGTAGTTCTTGCTCCAACAACCCACTGGCCAATCACAAAACACCTGGGAGGGGAAATAGGAGAAAGGAGGGGAACGGATGAGTAATCCATTTGCAGGGAGGGGTAACCCCACCACCAACCAACAGCCAATCACAGCAGACCTCCTTGGGTGGGAAGACTATGGGGAAGAGTTTGGCCAATCACAGCACAGTAGAACGGAGTGGTGAGGGGGAGGAGGGGTGGGGGTGCCTGCACATTGTGTCCTCCCCCTCCAGAAGGGTACCTGCAATTAGTATCCCTCTCTCCGAGACTTCTTCACAGGTTAATCAAATGGAAATTGTGCCAGTCTTGCACCCAGTGGACCAAAACCCATGAGCTATTACTACTCTTGCATGAAGTCATCACTGTAGGCTGGATACTCCCTCTTTCCCGGGCTCCAGGCAGCCGCATGCCTTCGACAGGAATAGCAAAGTCCAATTCAACACCTGGTGCAGCTCAGATTACGACTGTGTGTGTCTCTCGTTTACTTCTGTAATGGGTCTCGTATTTACTTTTTTTAGTATGCTTTTGTCTTAATATTTTTTTTAATGCGACTATCAGTCTTGCCTGAGAATTGGAATATTTCGGGTATGTGTGTGTGTGCGCGCGCGCGCGCGTGTGTGTGTGTGTGTGTGTGTGTGTGTGTGTGTATGAGCAAGTGGAGAATGTACCATTTTATTCTTCAGGTTTTTAGTGAGCCATGCATGCATTACAATTATGATGGGGAAAGAATACATTGTCCAAGGCTGTAAGTTTCAAATATGCTTTTCCGCCACGGTCAAGGAACTAGATATAATGTCTGTCTGAATGGAGGCATAAAAAGTGCTTAAATCTCACTGACGAAATATGTTATCAGTAGCTAGGCAAATTAGATACACATGTCGCCACTGTGGAAAGTAATTACATTGCTTTCATGGATATACCGCAAGACAATTGTTGTACGAAATCTACTGCAGAACTTACCTCTATGGATGTACCTTCACCCACTGCTGGTAAATTTCATGGAAAACAATGCTGCTAATGTGCCAAGACCTTCAGTAAAAGTTGCAATGCTCTTCGGCTTGAGAGAACAGCCAGTACAAAGCGTCCTTTTCATGTGATGAAGCATTATGACGATGACCACATGCAGTTTATGCAAGGTGATACAATGAAGGAACATATCGAGATCTGCAATGGTTAGTCTACTGGGAGCCAGCAAGTGACGTCGCCAATACCTCCTGCTGCACCGATGGGTACTGTTTACACAGATGATTATGACGAAACAGTTAATGCTAATAATGGAATGAGTGCAGTAGAATTTGTATGTGTGTAATGTATGTACACTTGCCAGACATTCGCGTGAATTAGATGAACTTCAAAATAAAGGGTCGTCGGCCCTAAATACTGATGATAACCATATGACACCTACAAAGAAAAGTAAACTTGATATTGATGAGGAAACAGGAAGTGAAGATGATCATGAAGAATGCATATATGGAAATGACTATGGTGACAGTGTTGATGATAATGACTATGACGACTGAAATAATGTTGAAGACGATGATGATTCCCTCGACGTTGCCAACATTTCATCAACTAGTTTCTTTCGATATGTGATGCAAAGAAGGCAGAAATGCTGAGTATACTGATTAAATTCTTACCGAAGACCCAAATGAACTAGTTGATAGACTCAAATATTTGTTTGGCCTTCACAAACGTGGGTATGGCATGTGCATGGTTAGATATATTCAATCATTAGTAAACAGAAAGAACAAGGCTACATCGAATGATGTGATGAACTGCTTTCTTCTGAAATTGTAGTTACAAAATAATAATAAATTATTATAAAATTATTGTTTTTTCTTAATTTTTGTGTCGTATCCTTCTATCGGTCTTAGAGTTTTTAATGAAAAAAATTTGTAATAAATTATGCATGCAGGTATACTGTTGATTAGAAAAATATTTCTTTAAAAATAGGAACGAAGAATTACAGATTTTCCTATGCCTATGCATATGAGTGTCAACAGCTCTCTTGGCAGTGAATCGAGAAATTAACATCGCCTGCATGTTGAAAATATAATGGAGGACGCTAACAGCCACAACCTATGCTTTAAGAACATAAAAAATTTATGGCTGCCACCTTTTGGTGATGTCGATTTTTAAAACACTAGCGCCACCTAGGTATTGAAAACATACTAAATCCAATATGAGCGTCGAAAGAAGGTGAGAAACGAACTGCAACAATGTATACACAAATGACAAACGAAAAAATCCAATATGGTGGCCTCCAATTGTGTATCAAAAAATGACAAATGGAGAAAACAAGATGGCGGTCTCCAGCAATATACAAACAAATGACAGACTAAAAACCGAGATGGTGGCCTTCAGCAATGTATAAACAAATGACAGATGAAAAATCAAGATGGTAGAATGAGTATTGGTGAGGGGTGGTGGGGGATATCTGGAAATTTAAGTTTACTAAATAAATTTCTTAATAATTTTATATTAAATTTTTAATATTTTTAATAATACATATTTTATATATTTTTTAAATAAATTTGTGGAGTTTTTTTTGGAATTTTTAAAGATTTTTTTTTGAAATTTTTTGGTTAATGGTCAGTCAAGGTCATGGGGTCAAGATCAAGGTCACCTCCACCCAATATGGCGGCTAAGATGGCTGAAAGAACCAAGATGGTTGATGGTTAGGGCAAACTCCGATCCTGCATGATCCTGTATCCCTTGTATAGATTTGATATACCCTATGCCTATAAAACCAATATGGCCACCATGGCCATGTCTGCTGGACCTCACCAGTCTGTTTGCTCTATCTCGGAGTCACGAGTCCTCCTCTCCTGCTCTGATGCTGAAAGGCAATTTTCAGGGGATCGATTTTTTGCAAATGGGAAAACCCAAAAATTTTAAGGAAAAGTTTCAGGGAAAAAGGGATAAATGGGAAATTCAAAGATGGCGAGCCCCCGGTGCCCAGCTCCTACGCCCCACACCCTTGTGCCCGAAGGAACATAACCCTATTACTTACATATAATACTTATTTAAAACCCTTGTAACAGCACATGTCCAGATAGTTCAGTCGTCTATGGTTGCAACCATTCTGGCAACCATAAGGTCCGGCTATTCTAGTTCGATCCCGCACTCCTTCAGACAATATTTTGGGCTCTGCGAAAATTACATTAAAAAAATCAGTGCCCCTAGTGGTCAACTCTAGAACAAACATGACTGTCGAGCGAGAGCGACACCAGTGCCCCTAGCAGGCGAAAGTTGAACGAAGGACGTGGGGACAACATCCAAGATGGCGGACGACAGTGGCACGATCTAGCGGTGATAAACAACATTACCGGCACCAGTGGTGCACTCTAGCCCACGACGAGAAAACTATGGCACGTGGAGCGCATGCGACAGGTGCGGAGGTGTGTAACTGGGAAACAACATGGCGGTGTCGAACGAAGTGAGTAATTGGGAAACAATATGGTGGACGAAAACAAAATGGCGGATGGAAACTAGATGGCTACTGGAAACAAGTTGGCGACCGGAAACAAGATGGCCGACAAAGGTCAATGTCAAGGACACACAAGATGGTGGTGATGTTATCCAAGATGGCTGACGGCACCATGGCGTCACAGCCCCCATACTATTCCCATTCAAGAGACTTGGATTGTTTTCTACATTTAAAAATCATTACATAATTTTTCATTGAGACATGAATAATAAATAATAAGTTGAAAAAAATCAATATGAAAATTAAGAAATATTACTTATAAAGAAAAAATTAAACGAGTTATACCTTTTTTTCGTACAAGTCACAGAATGTAATAAAAGTAAGTGTTCTACCTGCCTGCCTGAGTCTCAGAGTGATTGAAGTCTTGTTTTTTGAGGAAACTATTTAACATGCTCCCAGTTTGTTTGCCTACGACAAGACATCATACCTTAGACGAGGATGAAATGGTACTTTGAAAATTAATACGTTTGCAGTAAATGTTATTTTGGAGCCCTCCAATATAGTGAAAAACGTCTTATTCAGACTGGCGTATCGTAAAACATATTAGTCGGCCAGGAGCCAATCTACGATAGGAGCCTGTATGAACTTTGCTGCAGACTTTCCATCAATAAAATGATAGGTTCACCGCTGTGAGTCCCATAGGTACACGTAGCACTGCGAGAATACAACACTCTAGTTCAGAGTCCTGCGCGTAGTGGCGATGGTGCTCTTGAAGCAAGTGTCAGTGTAACCCTTATAACTCCCGCGCTTCTCGGGCAAAAAATGGACTTAAAAAAACGACGCAATTATGCGGGACACTTAATATGTTCGGCTACAGTTAAAGATAATCGCTCATGTTTTCAGACCACTTGCCATGAAGAACTGTTCTTAGAAATTTGCTTTGGGGATCGCCTATATTTAAATTTTAATTTCTGAGTAAACAAGTACAGTCACAAAATCCTTTCCGCATGTGAAAATAAAATCGAATTTCAGAGAAACTGCCACATTCCGCTCCCGTGACTCCAATAAACACTTTTGCTGAAACTAAACTTCGTGCTATATAGTCCATTCCCAGTTATTGCCAACGTTTATGAAGCAATGCTGAAGTCCTACTTCAGAATAGTTCCCTACTCATGCAAACTAAGCTTCAATAAGTCTTGAAACAACACCAAAGGGAGAACGCACCACATACGTGCACTCTCAGCTCAATATAATTTTCCTTGAGAACTATCCCTTACTAGGCACTACCAACATACTTAGTTCTTCCCTTCTTTATTTGTATTAAAGGCTGTTCACGATAAAGCGAGCACTTTAGAAAAGAACCTGAGAAAAAAATTCACTTCCCTGCATCCATATATTTTAATGGGCGCACTGAGTGACATTCCCCCAATAAGTTGGTAACGAAGGATGGCAAGTAGTTCCATATATTAACTTCGAATAAATGTAACCATTTATGATAGCTTAAAATTATTTCTTTCGCTTTCTGTTTTTTTCAGTACATCGAAGTGTAAAAATTAGCAGATTTGTATAGTATTTATTATGTTAATAATTTCAATGTTTCATTTGACCAACGCATAAATAAAGTGACGAGGCCCATGATAATGATAATTTTACATAAGGCGAAGAGATACACAAAGTGTATACAAGTAGATCTTATGCAAGGCTTTCAAAAGTGCTTATTTTACCGTAAACAGCATATAATTATAAATTAAATATTATACTGTCTAGATAAAATACAGGCAAAACTTCAGTTCAACCAAAAATAAGATACTTTTGTCTAAACAAAATATAAAAAGCCTTAGAAAACAATCGAACGTGTCATATATGAAGTGATTTTCGAAAGGTTTGATTCAAAAAGTTTGAAGAAACCACGAATGGACTTGAATAACTCTTTGAAATTTATAAGAATAAATATTTTAAGTTTAAAAAACACGAATGTAATTCTTCAAATGATTCGGTTTTTTTATGAAATAGTCTTCGATATCATGTCACGACAAAATAAAGGAGCCACGGTGGCTGAGCCTCCCACCAAGGCAAACCGGGTTCAATTCCCGGCCGGGTCACCGGATTTTCGCAAATGGGAATAGTGCCGGACGATGACGCTGGCCGGCGGGCCCTCTCGAGGCTCTCCCGTGTTCCCCCCTCCACATTCCGGCACCGCTCCGCACTCACCCTAATCACCCGCATCGGCTCTCAAGACCACGAGGTTAAGATCCACCCAAATCTCTTTATTCACTCACGAAACAATAAAATATTGGAATAAATGTTGTCATTTTAGCAAATTTCAGGTGATTGATTCGCTAGTTAGTAAATGTTTGCAATCGTTCAAGTTAAGGTCACTCGTGGTCAAGCATTGCCGAGATGGCGATGTAAGAGTATTGTACATATTAAACTAGAGACGCCACTCTGTACAGTACATACTCATTTCCCTTCAACAAACTACGCAGGATAGCCCTCAAACTGCAATTTCGAATTTTTTTTTTCTCTTTGCATATATTTAATTGGATTGGAAATGAAAAGCGCTGGCTGTAGATAATTTTATTTCGCCTGGGAACAAGTCGTATTGCCAAAACATTTTTTTGCAAAGATACGCGTATTCGCACGCTCACTGACCGTGTTTTATTCCTTAAAGCTGATTAAGGCCGTGTCCGAACTGGCAGATTTTGTAGACAAAAAAGATTACGTGACGCGATTTTGTATACAAAAATGGTGACGTATTTGGTAATTTGGTGTTTCGTATTTTGTAACTAGTGGATGTTAGCAAAAATTCAAAATGACAAAATCAGCGCTTTAACACCCTGATTTTCACATCAGTTGTGTACATATACTATTAATATATTTAATTTTTATTATTTATTATTTCACACTTTAATGTATGTTTGTTTTGATAGCTGTATCTATGTCAAAGATTGTTCTTATTTTTCTTTTAAATTATTTTTATGCTTTCTTTCTCACACTAGGAAGTTGTACATAGAATTGGTCGTGGTAGTTTATAATTGTATAAAGTTAGGATTTTCATTAGTTAGAACTTTTAATTTATTTTTGTAATATTAACTTCATTTTATTTCTTTTGGTCTCATTATGTGATTAATTCTGTTCCTTCAATATTTATAGTCTTCAGCCAGTAGAGCGCCCTCTGAATACTAACTAATCATTGCAAATATAGTTTGTATTTCTAGGAGATAGAAGCAAACTTCCACATAATGTATGTATGTATTTTGTATATGGTGGGAAACATGATAAAAACTGTTTTGATTTAAAAAAAATACTTATTGTAGAAATTAATTGATTTGGGTGTTTTTCGTTTTGTGAGGCCTACATTGTAAGGACGTCTGGATCTTCGCATCTCATTGAAACAGATAAGCACAACCCATTATTAGCCAGCAGATCAATTTAAGTTATGCCTGCGGCAAACCCGAGAGATGGAATTATGTCAACTGAGCTAGATACATATAGGATTTTAATTCTTCTAGTTTAAAGATTATGTGTTAGCTTGTTTGCTAGTTGTTCTCCTGCTCAGCCAGTCCACGGACCGGGCACTAATATTCTAAAGAAAACTCACTGATATTACCTGATTCTTATGACAAGGCTGAAATTATTCTTAATTTAACAGAAGTGACACTCTTGGAATGATTAAACTTATATGAAGCTTAATGATTTAAGAGATAACTTCACATTTTAACAGAATGGCTTGCCCACTGCGAGAGCAGGTAAAATGTTCTTACTTTGCCGCAACCTTTCAGCGCCATGTTTGCTTTTACTTTAAAAACACATGCGCGAATGCATAAATAAAATGACTTTAAAACAAATAACTGTACATAATATACATTAGGCATGTATTAAAAAGCAAGTATGTGTTGTACTTTGTATGTATGCCATATATATATATATATATATATATATATATATATATATATACACCACACACACACACACACACACACACACACATCGCCAAGAAAATTTTTTAAGTGGTGACTTCATAATTTACTATCTTCTTATTTTTAACGTATTAGTATTATTACAGTAATGATTGCAGAAATATTACGTCTGTTTTAAACATTAAATTTAGATAAAAATATTTAGCACTGCTAATGCCCTAATAATGTGTTGCCACGAGTGCTAAACAAGCTACTGTCGATAACGTCCGAATTGATGCTTACTAAATTACTAATTTACAAAATAACGAAATAACGATTTGAAAAATAACATTCATAGATTTTTTTAAAGCGTAAATACGAGAATTTAACTTAAAATCTTTATTCGTACAGATTTCAAAAAGTTATTTTAAAACAAGGTTAGGTTTCATATAAAATGTTCACTGAAGTCACTGAAGTAGCATGTTGCAATTTATCTGAAGCCTGAAGTTTTGGTTCGCGTGTAACCTCCCGCTATTATGACTTTAAATTTTATCTCAAAAATTAAAACTGAAATACGGGCGACTCACAAAAAATAAATTTCCAAGAAATATTATTCGTGACATTCAAATAACACGGGCAATTATTTCGATCTGTATTGTATCGAGATAATTTTTTTCACGAAAACGGATATCAATTTGGAATTACAACTCGTTGAATTCTCTTTTGACAAGCAATTTGCCTCTGTTATATTTTCTTCTGACTATTATTTCATATCACAATGAAGATTGGCGAAATTTGTTCAATACTGATACGTATACTCCATTCGCGGTTACTTGCAACTTTTCTGAAGCTCTGCTAAAATTCTACTTCTAACCTACTCCTCTGCCTCATACAAGCAAAGCTAAGAAAATTACACCAGACAGCCAACGCGCCCCATTTGTGCGCACTCAGTGTAATAATATCTTGCAGAAGTCAAGAACTATTTCTTACTAAGCATTACCAACACACCTATTTTGTCCCTTTCTTTATTCATATTAGTTATAAATAAAAATATTATAATTTATAGTTAAAGTATAAGTAAAAGTTATATTTAATCGAAAATAAGGTACCATAACGTTAACACACAAGTATAAAACGCTTGAGATACGTTACCAATTTAGGGAACAAACAAACATGTCATACATGGAGTGTTTTTGCAAAGGTTCGAGTCAAAAGGCGCGAATAATCCGCGAATAGACTATAAAATAATTGCAGCGTCCTGAATGTCTCCCTTGGCAGCTGCTGCTCGCGGTAAGATTGCGGCGGTATAGGCCATTCACGGTAAAGTGAGCACCTTTGGAAGCCCTCTCATTTGGAATAATAGTCAGTAAATATTATTTATTTTAGCCTGAGACGTTAATTCCCGAGTGCAGTGTAATATATACGCTGTGTTCATTACTCACACAGCAATATTTATTTAAAATGGTGGTTAAACGATAAAAAGTTAATGAAATAATAAAGTAACTATGGTTTCAAACGTGCTCACTTTACCGTGAACAGCAAATAAACACAGCGTGTTGACGGCGAATGTATCTCGACACCCTGCCGCGCGGTTTGACGCCGCCTTTGTTTTTTACAAGGCCGGGAAGGCGCTCATTTTTGCCGCCAGCTTTCTCCCGCACGTTCAAGGACTCGCGCGCGGGTTTCTCTCCCTCACATATAAGGCGGGCCGGCTCGCGCCCCGCGGTCTGTCAGTCCGCCCGCCCGCCCGACCGACAGTGTTGCCAACCCGAAATGGACCACGCAGTAAGTACTTCTACTACAGGTTGGCAAGATCAACATTAAAAGATGGGCAACTAAAAATTTTCACCAATACGTAAGCGCTAGTGTAACATGTGTGTAGGCTGTTCACGGTAAACTGAGCACTTCTGAAAGCCCTGCTTAACATCTACTTGTATGAGCAGTGTGTATTCTTCCGCCATATGTAAAATTAACATTGTCATGGGCATGGTCACGCTATTCACGTGTCGTTCAAAGGAAACTATGAAATTACAGTTAAAGTAAATATAGAATATATCTGCTAATTTTTACAATTTGATGCATTAAAAGGAGAGATAAAAACAGAAACGAAGAGAAATAATATCAGTTTTCACAAATGTTTCACCCAACACTGTTAAATAAACTATAAAAGATTGAACTACTTGTCCCCCGTCGTTACCAATTTTGCCGTGAGCATGCCACTTAGCGCGCACGCTAAAACATATGCATGTATGGATAGTGACATTTTTCAAAGGTTTATTTCAAAAGTGCTCACTTTATAGTGAACAGCATTTACCAGATATGCTTTATTTCCTGCGTTAAAAAAAAGATAGTTGCAATAATCATAAATCAAATATAAAATACCTTCGTAATTAGGTAAAATCTTTCTATTTCAATGTTCATGTAGCTTAAAAATGTAATTAAAAGTGACCTCTGTGAAACATTAGTGCTTACCTAGCGGCTGAAATTCGCCCTAAGCCAAACTCTGCTATGAGAAAACTTGTTTGGTTGCTAACCTGAGTATAGTTAAGCTTAGGCTGTTTCCGGTTTCTCAAGAAATGCATACTCGTGCGTACCTTGCCCCCGGATGTGACATCACCATGTGCTGTCTGAATTCTCAGTATATTACACACAGGCTCTATACTTGGCAAGTATTTGAAATTGTATACTTGTTGTGCATACTTGCCTACTTACGACAGTAGCCATATTGCATTTCAGGTGTGAAAATTAATGTGTACGTTTTGTGGTTATAAAGCTCGCAAGTTTTCAAAGTTAATACGTATTTACAAAATATCTTTCTGTTGTCGGTGTAAATAATTATCAGTTTAATAAATGTGCTTCCAATTATGAGTAGAATTCTGAGCGTTTTATAGACGTATGCAAAATATTTCACGGGTGTAAATGCTTGCAAATAATATTACATTTTTACACTCCTCATTTCCAAGTTATTACAAATCCCGTTGAATTGTATTTTTCTTTCTTTTGTTATCAATGTGTATATGTCAAACACATGGTAAGGTGCGTATCTAGGGACGAGGAAGAATGCCAGTTTCTGTGTAACGCCCCTTTACATACGACGATAAATAAATGCAACAAATCCCATAACAACTGCCCTAATTCGTTTACAATCTTTCAATGACGTGATAAAGCAAAATCCTAAGGTTATTGGCGTGGCATGAATACTTGTGAAATGGAGAGAAGCTGAACAGATAAACATAACCTCAGGATACCGAGGTTTCTATATCCCTGCAATTGTTTATGCTGTACAATTTGTACTCAAAAGTGTACGACGACCAAAAACAGAAATTATATTGGCATATTTTGTGTACAAGTTTTCGTTCTAAACAACACACATCTGTTGTATTGCTGCTCTGCCAAACAACCAGTATACAGCAATATTTCTGCGTCGCCTTTCATTTCCCTCCTGTAAATAATACGTGCCCACTAATACTCCTATTTATTCCTCATTCCTGGCTAAAGCCATGTTTCAGCGCTTAAACTCGTTAGATGTCAAGGTACAAAACCATGACATAAAAATATACACTAAATGTTTATATGGTTATGTGTTTTTATTCATAACCATAGAAGTTATAAAATGTGTGACCAGTCTAACATGAAGAGTCGATGACCTGTCCGAATATTTTCAACAAGTACACATCACTGCTAGTGCGCAAATGTACGTACACGTATATACTGACAAATCGAAAACAGCCTTAGTACTGTGCGCGCGCTCACACATGCACCTCGAGCAGCGGAGCCGCCTACAAGCACCGCCTCCAACACCTGTGCAAGTGGATAAGGTTTATTCTGCTCAGGTTAGGGACAAACCGAGATTCCTTATGACAGAGTTTGGCATAGAGGAAATCTTCGCCACAAGGTGCGCTGGTGGTCCAAAGAGGTCACGTTTAAGTTGGCGGTATATGGATAAACTGTACACTATCATGACGAAAGTCATGGAATACCCGTTTAATAACGTGTAGAGCACCATCTAGTCCGAAGAAGTGCCGTAACTCGACGTGGAATGGACTCCACAAGTGGACGGAAGACCTCTGGAGAGATGTTGAGCCATGCTGTTTGAATAGCTGCCCACAGTTCCCTGGTATTTCTAGGTGCAGGTTTTTGGGTGCAAATGGTTCCCCCCCCCCCCACGTCCCATAAATGCTCGATTGGGTTCATGTCGGGGGAACGTGCTGGCCACTCCATTCGCTGGAACTCTCCAGAATGCTCTTCAAACCAGTCCTGGACATCCGCAGCCTGATGAGATAGCGCATTATCCTGTTGGGACATCCCATCCTTGTCAGGAAAACTGAAGTCCACGAACGGCTACAAATGGTCACCAAGGAAAGTTTTGTAGTGGTTACCATTGAGCTTTGTAGGTACATGGACAGGTGGACCCGCCCAATGCCATGTGAACACATCCCACACCATTGTGGAACCACTAACAGCCTGCACGGAGCCTTGTTGACAACTGGGTTCCATAGCCTCATTGGGTTTGCGCCATTGGACCCTTCTATCAGTCCGAAACAACCTGTATCGTGACTCACCGGACCAGGCCACATGTTTCCAGTCCTCCAAGGTCCAGTTAGCAATCTCACGGTCCCAAGTGAGGCGTTGTGTTCGGTGTCGTGCAACAGGGGCACTCTGGTGGGTCTTCTGCTTCAATATCCCATGGAAGCTAATGCACGTTGCACAGATCTGCTAGATACACGTCTGACACCTCCTGCATTCAATGTGGCTGTGATTTGAGCAAATGTTCCTTCTCTGTCAGTACGGACAATTCTACCCAACCTCCACCGGTCACGATCATCAAGTAACTTTGGAAGGCCACTACGTTGTCCCCGGTGGATCGTAATGCCTTGATTTTGATATTCCCTGTACACACATGACACTGTGGAGCGATTGCATGTCTCCACAACTTCTGAAATTGAATGTCCCATCTTTCTGGCACCCACAATCATGCCACGTTTGAACTCTAATAACTCATGTCGCCTTGCCATGAGCATGTAAACAACAGTCAATCCGAATGATACGGCCACGTTTTCGAAACTGAGACTGGTTTAGGCCGTGCAACGTTGTTCTGCAGCGGTGGCTCCACGAGTCATTCACTACATAGTGCTATCACATGACTTTTGTCATGTCAGTTTATATTTAGTTGTGAAAGTTTTTGTTTGGCTTGAATCGTAATATATACTTTGACCAGCCAAAATGTTTTAAGTATTTATGTAGCAACTATTATTATTCACGCCCTCATATTGTGTTTATAAGCGCAAACAGTAAAAATACGAATGTGTTTAACACTGAGCGCCATAAGCAAGCTTATTTAAATGGAAAAGCTTCACGAATATAAGTGTTGAGTAAATATAGCTTTTATCAAAATGAAAAATTACATTTATTACAATTTCACTTTTCTTTTTTCGTTTCTGTTGTCATATTTTAATGCAGTAATTTTGTCAGCCAACGTTTTTCTAAATTCAGTTTTACGACAGAAAATTAAACAACACGCAGGCGTATTTTCGTTATATCACGACCCTAGAGTAGTGCGAAGAATAAAGTTTATTCTTTACATAGTTTCTAACACAATACAAATCCGAAGATTTTACGTACTTATATTTATTTTACAGAAACTTCAATTATCCCAATTACTTACACACAAAAAGGGAAAGTGTTGTACACATGCATTACCAACGCATCCTGGCAGCAAAACAAAGCATTAGGTTTCCCAACCTGAGTACAGCCCACTTGCGGCTATTTTCAATTTGTCTGAAGCCTTGCCTACTAAATTTCTACTTGTAGGATATTCCTCCGCCTCATGCAAACCATGCTAGAAAATTTCACCAAAGGGAGTCTTGTGTAAAAATATTATGCATGGGAACTTTTTCTTACTAGGCATTATCAAAACACCTCTTTTATATTTATTATTATTCACATTTATTACAAATGACCTATTAGCATCTTTAATTAAATAAGTTAAATTTAATAAAAAATTACAGAAATTTATTTTAACAAACATATAAAACGCTTGTGATGCATGACATATTAAGGACACAACCAAGCACGTCGTACATTGAGATATTTTCAAAAGTTTGATTCAAAAGTGTGAAGAAACTGTTGATAGACTTTAGAATAAACCTTACAGTGGCGTAGATACAATTTTCTCCTGGAAGGGGACACGAGATTAAGATGACTCGCGTTGATTACACCCTAACCCCTTACAAGCGGCAAACAGTACTGGGTAGTCAATGCGGCAATTCATTTGAAGTATTTAGGCGTGACTTCTTAGTAACGCAAGGTTAACAGTAATGTTTACATTAACGCAAATATGTTCTGTAGTGCGCTCTTGAAAGTTGCCAGCGTGTAAGTATGGTTTTCTCGTCGTATTAAATTAAAAGTACTTTTTTTTTTTTTTAATTGTTGATCACTATCGTAGGTTTATTTTTGTTTTATGAGTTGAAAAACCGTATTTGTATTTCTATCGCTAGCGTCAAGGCAGTCAAGGTGGAATCGGTGTGTGTGTGTGTGTGTATGTGTGTTTGGAGAATGGGTAAATGGTTCATAAATCCCTCAATCGTGGCAAAGCCTATATAAGTTATGTATTCACTGCTGAAGCATATAAAAACCCGCCCTGCAGTGGCAAAGGACGACTGGTTAACCAGAAGCTTCTTCAGATATAGTTTATGTATACACCTCAAAAAATGTTTTGCGCCGCCTGTAATTTGGTGGCTCATGGTAGATGTTCACTATAGGGCGAGCAGTAGGAGTATGAAAAAGAGACATCGGTATGTCAGGCGAAGTATTCTGTGCAGACATTATGTCTTTTCATGCATACTTTCGCTTGGGCCGTGAGCAGACTAGTTACTCAGTTATCCCGGCGTCGATGCAAAACCTTTTTTGAGGCGTGTACAGTGTAGTGGTACGCCTGCATAGTTAGGCAACACCTCTGCCACCGACGATGAGTGTGTGGCAGTTATTGAGAAAATTGGGGATGGCACAAGTGATCTGACAATTAAATATCCTATAGTAATGTACAACGCTATTTTGCCAACTCCAATTGTCAGCAATAGTAAAATTAAATTTTAACTACTTTTATTACCAATAAATTTTAATCTACAAATCCTTTGATGTGTATTTACAATGAAAATTAGTATTATGTGTATTGTACAATTTTTTGCAGTAAACATTTCGTTTTGTAACAAACACGGTGATTGGTATATCTTAATAAAGTGCCACTCATTCAAGCATTCGCGGGTGGCAGAGGGGTTCCCTAACCACACATGCCTGCCGCTGCAGCCTTCGAGAATGAGTGCACTCAGAGTACGGTGCGTATGGCTGTGTTTCTGTGAGACGACCTTATTTGTCAACGTGTACATCGACTTCAAGCACCAACTCCGGAAAAAAAAACTAGGTGTTTTGTTTTATTTTGCGATCATAATCTGGATAACCCAATTCACTTTATGAATGGATATGACTTTATAAAGAAATTGTCTTGAGTTTTAAAATATTTTATCTACTAAACTTCATCCAATAATTTGTTGTGTGTATGAACTGATTTTATAATATATTTTCACGAATTCATTGCAAACCTGTTGCTAAGGGGTGAATATCTCCCTTAGTGTTCACTTTATGAGGCAGATTACGTTGGTATCTCATTTTTCATAAATTTCACCAAATGTCTAACATGCATTCAGGGAGACGTATAAAACTCCTAGAACATTTGCGTTGACCGGGCACCATTAATATTTCCACTTCTGTGGCCGTAGGTTAATCCGTGGTTGTAAGGGAGCGGGGGTGGAAAGCATTTACGAGAAAAGCAAAAAAACTGAAACTTGTATCTGAAACGGTAGACTCATAACTGCACTGTTATCGTCGCCCACATGGTGCTCAAACACGGGACCTCAGGTCAGAAATGATCTCGGTAATAGAGGGCCTCAGTTCGTCATAATGTTACACCAAACTTCGGAGTAGATTACCGTATCTCGCGGTGAGGAAGAACACGTCTATACTGAAATGCACCGCTTGATCTCCAAATTTGCGCACAGTTCTGGAGAAATTTTGAACATCCATGGAGGTGAAATGGACATGGGCGTCCTTTGGTGCGGCGAGAATAAAACGACCTTTCTAGCAAAATAACCAATGTTTTGAATAATGCAGAAAAAATTAATGAATTGAAAATTTTGAAGTTGCTCTTAACTTGCATTGGTCATATGACATGTTGTGTACTAACCGTAGAGTTACAAATACGAAACTAACTGATGGATTCACATTTACGTCATTAACGTATTTTCTTTCAATTTGAAAGGAGCCGCAAGATTTTCTTCACACTATGTTAACACTCAAAACTATTCTCTTTATTTATGGTGCGGTTGAGTTTGGAAACAAATACGTGTTAAAATTCCACTTACCAACTTCCCTTCGAGAATTAATATTACTGGAAACCACTCACGCTGTTATGTGAATTATTGAGTGTAACGAATTTGCTTGACATCTTCGTACGACAGCGTACTTTTGTAAGCCACAACAACGAATTACTCAGTATTCGAAGACAGCATTTCATGAGTGCCAGTGAACGTAGCCGTGGACTACTGGGCCAACGCGTGTGAAAATGACTCGCCTAATCACCGGCTATCATAGGTTAGTTTAAACTAAAAAAAAAAAAAAACTTATTCATCTAGTATTACAGGTTAGGATCAACTGTAGAAGCACGTAGGCTGTTTACGAATACTGGCCTAATGGATACCTTAATATAAGGGATCCAAATAAAGTGCACTTTAGTGGACGCGGCCATATTGGCTTAGTTTCCGAATTCTCACTAGGGATTCCGATGGATCTCTTCACACGTCCACTGCCAAGGGATACGACACTCGCATCCACACCTACGGAATTCGCTTGTCATTTCTTTATATTATTGTTTACACTGATTTCGCGCATGTGGTGTGGCTTTGTGTTTGCTTTTATCAAAGCATAAAATGGACTCCAACATAAAATTTCCAAAAATTTAAATGCTGTTTAAAATACAGACCACTTGAGCAACTTTATTATACACATTAAACATTAATCATTTTAAGAAATGCATTTACAATCTGTATATGCTCATCAAACATGAACTCTCCTATTAAAAACAAATCGCGATTTCTATTTGCAGCCATCGCCAGGCAGAAATTATAAAACCTCAACCATAAGATCTTCGTTTGTTGTAAATGTTGACATTTCACCTAGATCCGATAGATAACATAAATAAAGATACAACTTCAAAGTAATAAAAAATGAGTTACAGCTAGCGCTACCTAGCTAACGCTACCTAAGCGCTAGCTGTAGCGGAATTTGGATGTCATCCACCCCTTGAATGCAGCTATTTAGACAGTGGCTGCATGAACGTAGGACTGTAAGGACGTGAGAACAATGGACGCATCCACTGTATTCGGAAACAGCCGTAGTCACCTGCCATCATAGGTTGGAAATACGTTATTAAAAATCGCTGGTATATACAGGTTGAGTCATCAGCTCTGCGACAAACGGCGAGAGGACGTTCCTTGCAAAATTTTAGTTAGAAAATGCCTGACAACGAACTCCAGGAAACCCCTCCTAAGGTAAGGAAACACTTGTGAAGATGGAGTTGCAATTATAAACTTTATTTAATTACACTGAAACCATGTGATATTAAGGGACGAACTTCTGTAGGCATGCCAAACAATTCAGTCACTGTAACATGCAAGTACCCATATTGGCATATCGCATACCCTACATAGTAAAATCGGGGTTGCCACCCCAGTTAAAAATGGGTCGTCGTACATCGTCACGTAAAATATGATCACGGCCTGTGAATTACCATTGCAATACGTAAAAACAAGTGCTCTTGGTAAGGAAACCTCCGATGAATGGTTTGCGAGAAAACCGATCTCCAAGATATTAAATGCCCGTAATGCTTATGAGGCATTTAATATCTTGGAGGTCTGTTTTCTTGCAAACCATTCGTCGGAGGTTTACTTACCAAGAGGACAATTTTTTACGTCTTGCAGTGGCTATTCATAAGCCGTGATCATAATTTACGTAACGATGTACGAAGACCATTTTTCTCACTATTTTAAGGGGTGGCATCCCCCTTTTTACTATGTAGGGTAGGCGGTAGGTCAACATGGGTACTTGCATGTTACAGTGGCTGAATTGTTTGACATGCCTACAGAAATTTATCCCTTAATATCACATGGTTTCAGTGTAATTAAATAAAGTTCATAATTGCAACCCCATCTTCACAAGTGTCTCCTTACCTTAGGAGTGGTTTCCTGGCGTTCGTTGTCAGGCATTTTCTAACTGAAATTTTGCAAGGAATGTCCTCTCGCTGTTCGTCGCAGAGCTGATAACTCAACCTGTATATACAATATAAATATAGGGTGTATGGATTGCACAATGTAGGTACGCAATAAGGCCAGTTTTATATGAATAATACAGGTGATATTGTGACATCCGGGGTTCACAGTTTGAATACCGACCTGCACTTTGAAACATTTTAAGCTATGTTTGTACACAGATTTCTGACTGATTACGTAGTCACATGCACCCGATAAATATTTAAGCAATATACACCGGTTATGCGTGGCGTAGAGCTGTCAGTTAGAGACTTGAAACCACAAAAATATTATGGACTAATCACGATAAAGTGAGCACTTTTGAAAGCCCTCTCATTTGGAATAATAGTCAATAAATAATTTTTATCTTAGCCTTAGACGTTAACTTTAGAGTCAGTGGAATATACACACTGTTTTTATTACTGTCATGGCAATATTTATTTTAAAAGATGTTTAAAGGATAAGAAATGGCTGAAAGGGAAAATTAACTAGGATCTCAAAAGTGCTCACTTTACCATGAACATCCTATAATTTTCTATCGGAATTAAAAAAAAAATAGCATAATATTTAGTAAAATATCATAAAGGCGAAACGCGAGTATGAGATGAATAATATAGATGTACATACATGATGTTCGTAATTCGATTAAAAGTGTGAATTTTGAAACACTTGTTCTAACTTAGTTTGAATGCAGGCAATGTGTTTCATTGAGAACTCAACAATGTAAACGAATACTGTTAACCATGTGAGTGACAGTTGTAGTGGCGATGGCAGACTCAATGTTGACGACATGCATCAGCATAAGACTATAACCGGTCTACTTCACCTTTAGTATACGAGCAACTGCGCTCCCACCTAGTACAACTGTCAACATCCTCCTTGGTTGGCATTCGCCTGGAAGGAGCATAGGAAATATGAGGTATAGGCTATCTATGGTAAAGTGAGTACTTTCTAAGGCCCTCCGAACAGGCATTAACCACTAATAAATGTATTTTGTTGCAACCTCAGATGGCAATTTTTGAAACCTACAGTAGTCGTGAGTTTATTAGTCACATGGTAATGTTTATACTAAAAATTGGCGGAAGTTAGAAATTTGATGGAAGAAAAAATTAGCAAGGTCTGAAAAAGTGCTCACATTACCATGAATAGCCTATAGC
This sequence comes from Dryococelus australis, assembly GCA_029891345.1. Classification (NCBI taxonomy): domain Eukaryota; kingdom Metazoa; phylum Arthropoda; class Insecta; order Phasmatodea; family Phasmatidae; genus Dryococelus; species Dryococelus australis. The sequence goes on from CM056993.1 coordinate 169,201,306, forward strand.
ACACTTTTTCATCTTCTGCGCATGCACCCAACATTGACCTACCCCAAAGCAACACAACTGTCAAAGTCACATGGCCAACAGTGATGAACGAGTTTGTTCAAATTTCAATTTTCAAGAAGACATACACTTTTATATGAATAGCATGCTTTCAACAATTTGAATGTTATCAAACTGCATTATAAATAGGTACATTTGAAAGTGCTTGTTTACTAATCAGTGTTCTAACCTCAAATGCAACCTACGCCGTTGTGCTAGACCTGTTGGTAGGAAAGAACTTCAGAGTTAGGATGAGACACGAAGGTGCGTGGGTAACTGCACACCACAGCCGCTAGGGATGTAGGCGCGCTTTGCTCTTCCGCACGCCATCCTCCCTGCCTGGCTATCGAACGTCCTTTCATTATGAAGTACTCCTTTTCCCACGCGATTATTAAACGTGCGGCTAGCGTGCTGGTCTACAGTAGGGAGGGAGGAGAGACCCCGAGACGTTTCTCAAAGCATGGTATTTCAAAATATACTCGTCAGATACATACAGCAACATTAAATGTTCGGCTGGCCGCAGCTTACAGCCACTGAGTGTAGTGCATCACTGAGCACGACTTTGCGACGGTACCACAACACAACACGCCAGTTGCGAGCCCAGCCCCCGCGTTTGTGGACTGCGGTGTCTCGCGTCGCTCTACGTTCTGGCTAGGCGGCAGCTTCTTGCGCGCTACCACAGCTATAGGTTGTTCACGGGAAAATGAGCGCTTTTGAAAGTCCTGCTCGAGATCTACTTCAATTGGTCACTGTATATTCTTCCGTCTTATGTAAAATTAACATTGCCGAGGGGCTTTTCACTTTACGCATGCGCCGGTCAAGTGAAACTGTGAAATTATTAGAAAAGTAAATATTTTAGAAATCTGCTCATTTTTACACTTCGGTGCATTAAAAACCAGAAAGCGACAGAAAGAATTTAAGTTTTTCCAAATGGTTACCCAATACTTTTTATTCGACGTTATGATATGGAACTACTTACCATTCATCGTTACCAACTTTACTGGGCGCAAGTCACTCAATGAGCTCGTTAAAATATACGCAGGCAGGGGAAGTGACATTTTTCGAAGGTTGATTTCAAAAGTGATTACTTTATCGTGAACATCATTTAACTTGCTTCGCTAAATAAACGAGTAAGAAAATAAAACAGTAGGTTTCGTGCGGAGGAATTTTTTTCTGTTGTTTTGTTTAATTCATAATAACACTTGCTTAATTAATGTTTGTTCCCGTGAATTATTTTTGTGTGGTAACTGATTCCGCATACTGTTAAATAACACGATTCATTTTTAAAACCTTTCAGCAATAATTACTGCTGTGTTCTCGTTAAATGAACATTATGAAAATTGACGACATTGGCGAATGTATCGATCGGCGAATGTGACATTTACTTTCAGATGCCAGGGACACCGGGAATTCTGGTTGGATGGTGTTAAACGTTAAAGGCATACACTTCGAAGAATGCCATCTTTACTTACTGTATTGGGTAACTGTAACGTCAATTAGAGGCTGTTCACGATATAAAGTGAGCATTTTTGAAATCAACCGTAGAAAAAAGTCACTGCCCCTGCATGCATATAATTTAACGGGCGCACTAAGTGACATGCGCCCAGTAAAGTTGGTAATAATGGATGGAAAGTATTTCCATATCTTAACGTCGAATAAAAAGAGTAATGTAGCCATTTCTTATCATTTATATTATTTTCTTCGCTTTCTGTTTTTTTTTTAATGCACATAAGTGTAAAAATGATCAGATTTGTAAAATATTTAGGCCTACTTAATAATTGCAGTGTTTCACCTGACCGACGCATGAATAAAGTGATGAGGTGCATGACAATGTTAATCTTATATCATACGGAATAATACACAACGTGCATACGAGTAGATCTTAAGCAGAACTTTCAAAAGTGCTCATTTTACCGTGAATAGCCTATAACATGAACGGGCGGCGTAACTAGCGGCCGAAACCATAGACTAAAGATGAGGTAGTCCGATTATAATTTTTTTGCGCATGTACCCATTCGACTTGTCCGTTGCCAGTACAACTTTTTCGCATGTGTGAATCGTATCGAACAATGCCGCTGATCGGGGAGTTTTCTCGGGGATCTCCCATTTCCTCCCACCGTTGTATTCCGGTGCTGCTCCATACTCACTTCGCCCCACTCTCGTCGGCTCTCCAATCGACTCCATTGCAACTGTCAACAGCTGATACACATACGTGTTTAACTGTACGTATTGATTTTAGAGTGAAATTTGTATTTCAGCTCCCCCTTAAAAATCGTATGTAGGAAAACAATTTTTGAGACAGTTTAACATTTTAAATGTCAACAGATTTTAACTTTTACATTAATAAAATTCATTGACTAACTTCAATATATTCTTATTTCGTTACAAGTAGCTTAGAGAGAGTGAACAAACATCTCAAAACACAGTGAACCAACCTGTAATCCTACCCACGTTGATTTTGGTAGAGTTTTGTTTGCTAATGTTGTTTGTTCACATGATAATGTACAAACGATGACAGAAAAGTAGCCACACACTAGTTTCAACAGCACAACACTCCAGCCACAATTAAAAGGATCTTCTGTCGTACGGGAATTAGCAAAACTGAACAAAATAAGGGAACAACTCGGGCAGTAACTGTAACAAAAAAACAAAGCAAAAATGAGGAAAATATTCGAAACCTATAACAATGACAATAGGCTAATGACAAACAGAATGCACTCCTAGAACTATCAAGAGAGAGAACAAACTACTGGAGAAGAGAAGAAAGGAATGTGATTGTCAGCAACATAGTGATAAGGTGTAAACAAAACTAGGAGTGACTGGAGACAGGGAGGCAAGGTTGCCCCAACGTCGTTTTTGAAAGTGCTATCGGCAGAAAAGGACTATGCGCCAGGGTTGCCAGATTTTTTATGTTCAAGTCACCTAAATGGCCAATTTTTTTTGTAGCCCAATGTCGCCCAATTTGATTACACTTTATATTTAATTTTTTTTTTAAATATATTGTACATTTTTTAAATATAATATCTGATATGTATGAAACACGTTATTTTAAAATTAAAAACTGTATAGGCTTACACAAAATTAAAACAATTGTCAAACGCATAAACAACTGTGTGATATTCAATTCGCCTACAGAGAGCTGAAAAATTAACGAGTTCAATAACCTGCAGGCTAGATTCTGCAGTCTTATGCACGAATTTGTCAATGTCAACTGTGCAGTGGAAGGCGACGATTGGGCCAACATTCTATAGGAGGTGTTAAACACCATGTGGACCAATGGCTAATGTTATATAAACACATATGTTTTGAATTCTAACTTGTCCCTAAATGAATCTGCGAATTGTTGAGGTCTCTACGCTATTCATTGTCCGCAGCGAGTAACAAGAGACTGAATAAGATACCGTCTTCAATTGCATCCACAGTGGTTGTCGTTTAAAAAGAAAACCGATCTTACATATCAGAATTAATTGTCTTGTTTACAATAAAAAAATGTATATACCATTACCTAAGTAAATAATTCCAAGTAGCCGAAATATCGCAAATTCATTACAAAAATCGCCCAAATTGCGATAGTTGCATTTTCGTAATTTTTGTTCACATATTTTACTTTGAAGTAGCCCAAACGGTGGCAAATCGCCCAATCTGGCAACCGTGGTGTGCGCAGCTAGGCTCGCGTGAGCTCTCCAGCCAGGTTCCCCTCCCAGCTCCGGCGGAAACGCAGGCGCGGCCTGGCAGTTATCGCAGTTGGTAATCTCCTGTCGCGGTGGGGCAATGACTAGCAGCTAGCTCAGGAAGTTGACTGAGAAGCGGCGGCCGGCTAGTTGGCCGGCCAAATACCTTACATCGCTGTCTAATTAGCATGGCGAACCAACCTCGCGAACGAATTACACCATCGCATTATATGCTTAACTGTGTGAAAACATGGATGGAATTCCAGGGGCTTCGAAATTATCTTGTCTTGCAGAGAATTTTGCCTCTCTGGTGATACAAAATGCGCCCCTCTCCAAAATTTTGTTTTTAAAACAATCATGTTTTTTTTTTAAAACAATTATGGCCGTATTTACAAACACATGCACACATTGCCTCCTATCCATACACATTGGCGCAAAATACTTACACCAGGACAAACATTGGTATTCAATATCATTATTGATCTACATTTTAGTAACTTTGCGTAAAGAATAGTATATTCGCGGTATCTTCACATTTTTAAAAATTGAATTTTATTTAAAATACTAGTTTAAATATATTATATTGTATTTGTCGACTTCTTCTCCAGACAACATTGTGCTGTATCTTGAACAGGAACTCTTGTAATTCGTGTGCTTGTATGTACAATGAAATATTAAAAATGTTGCTGGACTATTTTCGGTGCAGACGTAAAAGTTTTAGCAGGAGAAACTTTCTTGTAGGCAAGGAGGGACAGAGGTCTTTGCTACCTGCTCTGTAAAAGTATTCAGGGCTCGCTTTCAATATGTTCCCCTAAGGTGTCACAAAAGTTGGTCAGCAGAGCATTGTGTCCTACTCCAACCTTCAACTTGAGTGGACCAAGTTTCTCTCAAGATACTAACCTGCTGTCTTGTTTCTTTGCAAAACATCATTCATTCATTCATTCAGCTATGTTTTATTTTCTCTCTCTCTCTCTCTCTCTCTCTATATATATATATATATATATATATATATATATATATATATATATATATATATATATATATATATATATATTGTTATTTCCCCTCAGCCCTTCAAAGTTAGTTTTAATTTAAATGATTGTAAGTTTTTTAAGTCAAGAAAAATACATCTTCTTCGTGAAAACAAGCAAAATGTTATCCCGAATTTAAATACAAGTCATCAGCTCACCATTACTGATATACACCAACTCATTTCTCTTCACTACTGTTAAACCATCACTCATTATACACAAGATATATTTGAAAGAAGTTAGTAACATGGGAATTTAAAAAATAACAAGTTACACTATTTGGTTTTAACTTGACAGAAAATGTTTTATTAAAAATAACTTTCAAGACAGAATAAATTATACATCTTACCATTAAACATATTACATCACTAATTTTAAATGAAATACAATTATTTTTTTTACCATTACCTTCTGAAAACAACACAACCTTAAATAAAATACAAACATTGTTTACCACTCACTGACTTCTGAAAAACGTTACATACCGAAATCATTCATGTATATTTAATCACAAATTATGAAATAAATACATAAAATTATTTTTCTTTTTGTCTATCATGTCAACATTTACATGAACAAATCAGACATGTTAAACAAAAAACTCCATCTTACGTCATTAAAAATGTTAAAAATAATCGCATCATGTCGTGATACAACTTCAAAAATATTCAAATACTCTATAATTTACATGTACAAGCCAAATGGGCTTTTTAACATAGAAAAAAGTCTCCTATTCACCATTACGATGTCAAAATGTATTTAGAGTGAAAAAAATAATTATTTCTTTATATGATTGAAATAATAATCAAGTTAATTAAGAAACTTTCCAGCATGAATGAATTTTCTTTTAAAAATCACTAAAAAATGAAATTTCTTTAGAAATAGTTAAAACTGGATGATTTTCTTTAAAAATCGTTAAAAATGAATAATTTTTCTTTAAAAATCGTTAAAACTGAATGATTTTTCTTTATATATCTTTACACCCGAATGATTTTTCTTTATAAATCGCTAAAACTAAATGATTTTTCTGTAAAAATCATTCAAAATTTATATTTTCAATCATGAAACTGTAAAAAAATTTTCATTCTCTTACAACTAAAAAATCTTTACAATTTTTTAATAATAAAAAAATGAGTGAAAATTTTGTTAAATTATACCGCACTGAAATTGTGAATTTTCAATACAATTTACGTCTAGAGGTAAGACCTAAGCTTTATTTGCATTTCATAACTGGAATAACCACTAGCGGTGAAAGAGGCAAAGGAGGTAAGGAGATTGGGCTATAAATTATTTCTCGCAGCGACGAATTGAATATAGGTGGAGGCGGAGAAATTAATTTATCTCGCAGTGTTTCAGGCGACAATATTTCAATAGATGTATGACTTGGAGCGAGTGATATAACAAAATTAAAATTTAAAAAATTTCTCTAATTCCTGCAACAAATTATCATTGGTGAATACAGTATTGAGAGAGATGTTTAGAGAAGGAGACGTTAAATCTAACGGTTTACAACAGGAGCAAATATTGGGTGTTGGCAGTCATTGCTCGCATGTTTTCTTCTTCTTAAATCTAAAGCTCCAAACTCTGTAGGTGGGAGCACCGTGGCGGACAGTGCTACAAACTTGGAAGATGTGGACACAGTGGCTGACGGCGTTGTGCAAACTCTCTTAGATGGGGATAATGATGCCATCACTGGTTGCAATGTGAAGTTAACATCCTTTTCCTCTAAAGAAGTTAAGAAACCACTTACTAAATCATCCGAAACATTGATTAGTCTATAGAAATACTCCCAATCAAAATCATCAAGCTCCGTGTTAAACTCTTGTGTAGATAAGCCAAGAAAGTAGTCTTCATACGACCGTCACATCGCAAAGCAAAACCGAACTAACAAACAACTGGAAAAAGTAGAGGCTAAAACCCAAATTTAAAATTTAAAATTTCAAGGTTAAATGTTCAAGAAGCCTGATTTCTCCCCTCTAACCAGAAGTCAGAAGTTCAAACACCCATTCCCCTATCTTCCCCCACCCACAACTTTCAAAAATTTTCAAACCAGCACCCCCAACCATGGAGATAAACCTCTCTGCTAAGTTCGAAGAAATAAATAACATTTATTTATCAGTAAAATTACTACTGAATAATAACAAATAAATAAAGTTTATTTAATTATCCATTAAAAATGATTAGCAATGTAATAGATATCAACATATTTAATAAAACAACATATAATTTATAGAAAAAATAAGGTAATATTATCCATTAAAAACCCTGGTATAAAACCTTTTTAACGTTCTCTAGCATTATTTTAATATTTCAAAGGAAATATTTTTTATTCATAATATATCTTATCTAAATCAAGAGATGTGATGTGATCTAATTTTAGTAAATATGCTCCCATTTTCTTAATCCATATGTGGTTGATAATCATATTTATGGTAAACATGTACAGATATATTTTGTGAATGTGTTTGAACATGTTTCCGATTTGGTTAAAATTCTATTTTATAAGCTATTTCCATCGATTTTTTTTTTTTTTTTTTTTGGTAAAGATTAGTATGTGTATGGAGAAGTAAAACTTGTTTTGAAAATATTTGTTCATTTTTATATGTCTTGTGTGTTTTTCTAATTTCTGTATATTTCCCTGCATAATGGAGTTTGCAAAGTGAATATTAATTTTTATCAAGTAGAGGACAGAATATTTTTGCTCAAGAGGTTTCAAACAGTTAGTAAGACGTTTTGACTTTGATCCTTGATAGTTTCGACGGTTGAAAAAATCGTTGACCTGAACTGACCTCCCTACCAGGGATGGGGATGTCCTTGGTCGCTTCCTTTGTGAAAAGCAAGGCGCCTGGGTTGTGTCCAGGGTATAATAAAAACCAAAATCTGTTCTGTGGGGGTTTGTTGGACTCAGGCTGACAACCTCTGAAATCTTGGTTTCTGTAGTTTGTAGTATTGAAATCTAACCTTGAAGGGATGGTCACACTGCTAAGACCTCAGATCTCTAAATGTAATGGATTTTTAGATATTGAAAAATGCTATAAGTAGAAGATTCCGAAGTGAGTATAAATTACAAAGTTAATAATATTTAATCGAAAAAATTCCACGCAAATCTTTTTAACCTCTATAAAATTGAACATATCTACCTTTTTCATGTGGACGATCGACATCGAATTTGTCTTCGTTTAATTAACAGTTACATTTGTTATTATTTTTATGTTTATAAGGTTACAATCATACCTAACCATGACTCGAACCCAGTTTAGATAAACCAAACTTATCCAGGATGGTATATCATATTGTCATATTGTTAGTTATGGAAAAGTGGTTAGAGTGATCGCTTCCAGAACTTTTCCTTCTCCGGGAAGAAAATATTTTTTTTTACTAAAACAAGATCATTTTGAATAAGGAATAGGTTATATCAATTTTTTAAGAAACGATTTTATTCTACATCATATTTTTTTACAAAATATATACAAACATAGGGTGAACCAAAAATTTATGTACAATATTTTAACACAACCAAGTACAGATTGCTCCAAAATATACACAAGTAACTACAGGATGATACGAAACATATTAAACAATTATTTCGAAAATATATACAAACACAAGATGTTATAAAAAAAGGTTGCTAAAACTATTTCTTTCTAAAACAAAGTCGAAATGGTTTACTCCAACATGCAAATAACTTGCTGATATTCAATTTACATTTTGATTTCTGTATACATGAGCATGTGATTTCGTTGTCTTGTTGATTCATCTTTATGAAGTAGTGGATTACATACAAGCAAATACTTTTTATAGTAAATTGCACTCATTACTTATCTCATCCCAAATAATGACATATCACTCAACTAATATCTACAGGTGATTCGGGAGGAGAATCATCAGAGTCTCTTTCACCCCAGTCAGTCATCATTGCCCTAGTTAACATTAATTTTGAATTTTCCTCTACATAGAAAAACATTGCATTAAATCCATACGTTTTACATAATTGATTGAAGAGGGGCAATTGTATTCTTTTGAATATCTATTACTTTCCCATTATACACATTTTAGAAAATACATTTTTTCTCAACTCCACCTACATATATTTCATAATTATTTAGGTAATGTTTGCAAATAGCTTCAATATTCTCATACTCGATACATCCACTTTCCCATTTTAAACTGTGGTGATGGTTAGTAACCAATCTGTTTGTTTTCTTGTATTTGGGAGTTAGATATTTCCAGTCAAACATTGATTTGAAGCTGAATACAATTGTGTGTTCTTCCATATCAGTGATGGCTTATTATTTAATGATACATTTTTTTCTGCATACTGAAATCCTTGAACATTGCAAAACATCGCATCATAGCTGTGGTTCAGCATCTACTGACTCAATTCATTATTTTCACCAGCTTATCTCTTACACTGTAACTCGCTAATATATTGTGAATCATAAGGGTGTAAGCTTACATATTTGCTGGAAATAGTGTATTTGAAATGATTTCAATTCGGGAATCAATTACACCATTGGTTATTCTGTTATCCTAATTCTTTACATCAAACACAAAAAAAAACGTTCTTCTAGTTTTAAATGATTCGGGTTCTAGGATCGGTGAACTTATTTTGTTATAATATGTTTGCTGAAACTTTGAGCACATATAATATGAAATAAGGAGTTCCCCATTGGCAAAGTTCATATTTAAATCCACATAGGGGTAAGTTTAACTGTTTAGATATAGTGTAACATTTTTCATATCACAATTATTGAATACAGATCGATCCACAATTAAATTTTTTGTCGATTTGTTTGAAAACAAATGACAACATATCTTGGTTTTTCCGATGGAAAACTTGATTTGATGTTTCAAATGACTATTTGTGATGTTGGCAGTGATGTAAAAACCTCCAAAGCCCACAATCTGAATGGAATGTCTAGATTATTCCCTTTTTCGATAAATTTTAAAAACTTAACACGTTCATGAGTGTTAATTTCAATATGTGGCATCAACCATTCCACACTGCTTAGTTAAAATGTTACACCATCCTTGTTAAACTGTATCATATATAGAATTCAAATGTGTATTGCTAAATAGAATAACTAATTCTTGTTTAACATTTAATATTACATGTTTGTAGTATTCAGGAAAGCCCAAAACTATACTTAAAGGTATTAAAACTTTGTATTCTCCACCTGGGTTTATTTGTAGTGATTAATCACTAGCATTGTTCCACCAAGCCATAAGCCCTGTATAAATATTGTTTACAGATCCCAAGAGATAGTTCTTTATTGTGGAAGTAATTCCAACATCTTGTGTTTGATTGTTTTCCACTCCATTTAGCAGATGTGCAATTTTGTCGATTAAATGAAGTATTCAATTTCTTATAATTTTTGTAGTTGCTGCTTGGAATAGTTCATACACATGTATTTCCATATTGATGATTGAATTTTCATAATTGATCGATTATTCAACATTAAGTATGTCTTCCATTTCTATTAACACTATATCCTAATTTTTTAAAAATACAGTTCATTGCCTTGTGTTAACTCTACAAGTATCAAATTTTAAGTTAGCATTTGTTGTTGGCATTTACGTCTTTTTATACTTCCTTTCATCGAAATACATTCCTTAGTTAGATATTTCTTAAAAGAACTGCCTACTTTATGTATGTATTGGGTACCCATTTTGACTGTAATAAATATGGAATGCAACTGTTTATATAGATTTTTAAATGTAAACGGATGGTAACTTATTTGTTTTTAAAATTAATAAGTTTACCGTTCTGATCGGCAACTGTAACAACTATTTCATCAATGTGATTCACTATTACTGGAAGATATATCAATGTATTAGGTTTTTCAATTACTTTATATCCTACAGCCACAGCACACGTGAATTCATGTATTGTATCTGTGGGTTTTCCATTTAAATATGAACCACCTACAATATTAACATTTATACGACATTCATTTACCAACAATATATTAACCTATTCTGATGATTCATGTAATTGATTAGCTGGATATACTCTCTGTTCATAACCCAACATATCTGCAATTGAATTGTCTACTGAGAAATTGATATCAACATTACTATACATTCCACTAGTTAATGTATTTGGATTTCCACGTAATCAAAAAAGGTACATCTTCAGGTAATGCTGCTTTAATACAAGTTTCTAGGTCATCCAAATCATAAGATACTACCGGTATCACACTCTTGTATGTTTTTTCACCCATATTAGCCATACATAATTGGTTATGCATATTAATGTTTGGTATACTATTGTAAGTAACGAATTCTATTAGACTTATTTGCTATTCTCCATCTAACTCCTATGCAAGGAAATATACCGCATGCAATTGCGATGAAATACCACTTAATATCCGTGTAATTGACATTTTACTAATATGTTTTGCATTTACTTCTATAGCCTATATATAGCTAAAAGTGCAAACATAAATGTCTGCAATTGATTGTATTTGGTAATTGCTCAATTTCGTAATTATATCTTAATTTCGTGTTTTTTTTAATAATTATGTATTTCAACTGGAGGATGTAAATGGCCGAAACTTTCGTAATACAATGATTGATTTATGTTTTTAATAAATGCAACCCAATGTGTTCCTTCAGTATGTTTCGAATCTAAATTAACAATCATACATTCACAAAGATTTGGTTTCTTTGGTCAATCATCTCTCATATACACACCTCGTAAATAGGGAATATCCAGTTTCTTTACAGATACATTAATATCTTGGTTTGTTAATGCATGTTTTGAAAGACTATTTAGAACTTTCTGCATTTGATTCCACGTTTGGAGTTTTTTTTCGCTCTTGTGCATCTTATAGTGTTTCAAATACATTCCTTTACCTTTTGATTTAACTGCTTTACTAGTTGCTGAAACCAATCCTAGGATTGATCTAAGAGTTGTTAATGCTGGAAATAGGAACAAAATGATTCCTCCTTTCTTTGTTTTTCTTTTAGTTTTATATTTTAGGCCCATGACTCTTCACCTTCGCATGCATAACTTTTTCACCAACCCAAGCTCCAAGCTTTTCACTCGTAGATGTAGATGGAGTCTTCCTTATATTTGCAGCTTTATAGGCTAGAATCGTATCTGCTATATGTCTTTCTTTCAAATTGTTTGTTAGATTGTAAACTATATCGTGCTATCCAAAGAGTTTATTTCTTGGCCTTTCCATGCCAAAGATTTTGCAAGTTTAGTACCTGGACCACAATAATTGTATCTTGGTAAAAGTAATTCAAATGATAATTTATTAATCAATGTATTCTATTAACCGCGTCCTTTTTTGATACAGTTAGTATGAGCCCTTGTTTTCAACTGAACACGAACCTATATATAGACCTGCATTTATAGCTTTACTTTAGTATGTTATGTAATACTGTGTAATTTTGTAGAAATTAAGGTTATAAAACAAAATATACATCAGCTGGCAATTGCAAATACGAAAGAAAATGTTATTTAACAGAAACATGGTATTCTTTTACCATCAAATATACATTGTATAATAATCAGTCCTTCATGTGGGAAAACTTGTGTTATTGTGTCATTGTTGGAGCATCAGAATCGATTTAAATTTGAAAATGTATGTGTTTTCTAAAACAATACAAGAGAAATATCAACGATTAGCGACCATTTTGTCATCAATTGAAGGAATGCGATATTTCCCTTTCACAAATAGTGAAGATATAGTGCCTCTGAATGAAGCATTATCCAATTCCATATTTATTTTTGACAATATTTGGTGTGAACTGCAGGGTGAAATATGGCAATATTTCAGTTCTGTTCGACATTCAAACATTGATTGGCTTTATCTATCGCAAAGTTACGCATGTATAATGAAACATAGTTTACACAATAATGCAAATATGGTAATTGTGTTTAAAATGGATAATTTGAATCTGCAAAATATTTACAATGACCATGTTTTAGGCGATATGACATTTACAAAGTTTAAAGAAATGTGTTTTACTGTTGGAAAGAAAAAAATATGTTTTTTTGGGGATTATACCAACACTTCCCCTATATAGAGGCAGATGTAGGTCTGTTTTTGACAGTTTTTTTACTTCCAGGCGAAAAACAATGAGTATTTCAAAGTTTAGACATAGTGGTATAAAATTCAAACATTACAATACCTGTTTAACCAAAAATCTCGATGGGAATTGTGATTTGAATTGATATATATTATGTAATATGGGTATGGCTCCAAAAGATAGCGATGCGGTAAATAAACATTATGTGGAAGACTTTTAACACTATTATGCTAAGCATATTTAAATCACAATCAAATTATTTTTTAGAAATTAATAAAGTTAGTTGATTCAAATGATAATGTTTATAAAACACGACTGTAATTGCAAACATTTTAAGCAATATTAGCACTGATTTACAGAGTAATGAATTTAGAACAGAAGAATGTTTAGATGGATTTAGTAAGGATTTTATCGATATGACAAACACAGTTTTTACAGCACAACTTACAGAAATGCAAGAAAATTTGAGAGTTGTAATTAATGAAGTGGTAAATGCTACTATTACAAAATAATTTCAAACATGATTGGAACAAATAATGCAATATGTAAGAGATGAATTGATTAATAACGGATTTGGTTTAGTTAAGCAAACAGATTTGAGAAATCAAAATAATAATTTGGAAACACAAATGAACTATTTTATCAATGATTTGAATGCAAAAACTATAGCAACATTAGATGTTTTAAGTAAAGTCGATAAGATTGAAAAAACCCAAAGTAATCGACTACTACATCAGTTAGAAAAGCGACCACTTAATTCATATATAAATAATTCGAATTTAATGTAATATAATAAAAACATGCTTGCCTCTGCTCTGGAACTGCACCATTCCAGAAAGTATTGACTGAATATGGTATTAATCACTATGCAATGTATTCAGAGATTAAAGCGAGTGTTGTGGAACATTACAACAAATCGATTAAGCAATTAATATATAAACATTTCACAATGAGGGGGACTTACATATGGGTTGACATTTTGCCTGAAATAGTTAGATTTTATAATTCTGGATATCATAGAACTATCAAAATGGCTCCCAAAAAATTAATGGATAATAGTTTAATGAAAACTATTTATAATAATGTTAAAGTCATCGATGAAAGAAAACCAAAGTTCAGAGTAGCAGAATTTATACATATCTCGAAGCAGACAGGGATATTTGAAAAAAATTCACAGTGAATTGGTGTTCTGAAATATTTAAAATTATTTCAATTAGACAAACACCTCCCAGAATTTATTACGTAGAAATACATGGTGGAGAATCAATAAAAGGTTGAGTTTACGAACATGAATTGCAAAAAAAAAACAGTTCTCCAAATGAATATTTGGTTGATAAAATCAATAGAAGGAAGAAAGTTATGTCCTTGTTTCGATGGAGAGGATTCTCAAAAGCACACAACTCCTGGGTTAAGAATCAAGATCTAAAAAATTGTAATACAATGTTTGTAAAAAATTCTGATACTAAATAAAAGATTTTTAATTATATTTGATGTGTATTTTAATTTAATAAACCTCTGGATAGGGATTGGATGTACATTTTATTGTATAATCAATCCCCTTATTGATTATATTATAATTTCATTGGATCAACATTGGAGCAATAATCTAGTGTGATTGAATCCTTTTAATTGTGATATCATTCACATTTAGGTGATAATCCATTACACTAGATAATTAATTCAATTGGTAAGTGGTATATTCGTATAAATGGAAATTCGCATTTAGGTGTTAATTGATTATATCTAATACATATTGTAATTCATTGTTTTTGGGTGGTAATCCATTGCATTAGATTCCTTTTAAATACGACCTATTTGATTGTTTTTTATGTTACATTTCTTGGAATCGGGATAAAATTTCCTTGTAATTTCCTGGAATAGAAATATATTTTTAGTAGAATTTTTCAACCTAAAGGCATTTGGGATGCTAGTACATTTTAATGTTATTTATAATGTATTTGTAACATGATATATTTCTTGGAATTTGGATAATGTATCCCGAATTAAATTTCTATGGTATTTAATGTTTTTTTTTAAATATAATTATGAAGTAATTCATTGTTAGGTTATGAGAATACTTTTATGGGTTTTCATAATTGTCTGTGGTAGGTTATATTTCTTTGCTTGTATCGATACAGTTCTTGGAAGTTGATAAGTTTTAAGAGAGTAAAATACTATTCCCCACACTAAAAACTTTTTGATGGTGTGCCCTAGGACATATTTTTTTATGGTGTAAATGATTTCATAAATGTTTTTGATGGTGTAAGATAAAAAAAACTTTTTATGTAAAATTTTTCCCTCATAAATATAACATTTAAATTAGGCTTAAACTGAAGTGCAATATCGTCTATGTAAAACAAATCGTTTTGGTTAGTCACAGTCCGTGCGCTCCAAATGTTTGTGAAAGTTAGACGAGGTGAAGTGAAGCAGGTCAAGGAAAATCATTGCGTAAAGTGGACGTGAGCTGCAGACAGGGCAACGTGCATCATGGAGTGAAGTTTGTTGGTGCGCCGGAGGGATGGGGGAAGTTCTTCCTCCTAGTCCTATTGTATAGGCGCCAGTGGCGAGCATCAGGCTCCGCACACAAAGGGAAGGTTGCCAGGTGGATGTAAGCAGGCAGGTATCGATAGTGGTACACAATAAATGACAGCACCAGTTTAGTGAAGCATTCTCTCATTCCCTCACCCGCTTCCCGCTATGCATATCTCCCACTCAGGCAAGACCCACTCCCACCCATATGCATCTTACATTGCTCCAACTAGGTGTGCGGCCCGACCCAATGCTGCTCCATAGTCGCCTTATTTCTCCTCATCAGCTCTCGAGACCTAAATTTCGTCTGCTCTCACATAAACTCAATTCTCGACTATCTGCTAGCTGGTATTGTACACGAGGTTTTAGAATGACTCGTCGCCATATTTTTTGTAAAAACATGTTTCTGTAGACACCTACCTTTCCCAAATAAACTTAAACAAAATTATATTATATTTTCCTATATGACAGTACTCTCTAAAAATTCTGGGCTAGGAAAAACTATACATGAAATACGTGTTTTGTCTGCTACACGAGCAAATATACGTCGGAGTTAAACTAAAACAACTTTTCCAACATGTTTGTTTAACGTACATTTTCAGTGGTTGAAAATAAAGTTTAACTTGAGTATTTGCATACATCGTAAAAGTTAAAACTTGAATAAAAATACATGTTTAAAAAACTGTGTTCTTTCAATGTTTAAAATCTTATTGTGTTAAAATTATGACTTATAGCTGTGTTGGTATGAAAATTTATCAGTTATTAGTTAAAAGTTGTTGGAAAATGGGAATAAACTATAAAATGTCTTGTAAGATTATTGGATACAGGAATACAGATTTTTGGAATACAGAAAAAAAAAGATTGATGGCAAACGGTTTATATTTTTTATCGAATTCATTGTGTGTTAATAACGTTCGGAATGCATTTATTAGTGATGAGGAAAATAAAGCATTATCGGTGGTATTTGTGAAATTTAATTTAAGTTGGTATGTGCCAACCTCTTGCATCTAAAAAAAAGGAGGAAAATTCAGTGTTTTGAACAAAAATAACAGATGGTAGGGGAGAGGGGAAGTAGTCCAGGGCAGTACAAAACCCACTGCTGCCTTCTTAGGGAAACCGTCACTTTGGCCTTCAAGAAAGATTCCTTCATAGTCGAGGCAGCACTCTGGAGTCGAAGGGTTTGCAAGCTGCAGCAGGGAAACCAACACTAGAAAAAAATGCTTTCTGAATACTGAAGTGGGGGAGGGGTGTGTATCCGTGGTCTTGGAGAAGAACTCGCTTTTCACACAAAGACAGATTCTGGAGTAGGGGTGTGAGGGGTGCTTGGACAGGGGGTAAGTTCCTCTAGACTCGGACTGGTTTTGAGGGGTGGTGGGTAGGGGAGAGAGGGGTGGCTGCTCTTCCGATCTTCACGCAACTAGGCAGTTGTGTGCAGATGTCGCCATCTTGCCTTAGTGCTGAAAAATTGTCAATGGCCAGGGGGGTGAATGACCCCACTAATTGTTGCTCTAGTGAGGGGTGCAGGGAAGGGGCGGGAGTTTGGGGTGGTAGGGGGTGATAGGTAGTGTCCTCCTGATCGGAACGCAACTAGGCAGTTGACGCCATCTTACCTTAGTGCCGATAAATGTTCAATCGCAGGCAGCCCAGGGTCACACTCTTGCAAGGGGTGGGAGGAGGTGTAGGGAGCTCTGGACCAAAGTGACCTCACCTACCCAGTCACTGCCATCTTCAGTTGCTCATGAATACTTGGCGGAGATAGACATCTACAGCTTTCTCTCTCTCATCTTCACCGCACCCCTAGAACTTGGCAGATGATGAGGGTACAATGGTGGGTTACCTCAACTACGGACTGGCGATCATCTCTAGTGATAGCTGCGATTTTCGTTAAGTGACATTATTTGCTCTGGGGTTCACATCTTGTTCACAGTATTCGTAAACTATAGTGTGAAATATTTTTTTGTAATTTATCGAAAAATATAAATTAGCGTGTCTTAAGTCAATATTGCAATAAGATTTTCAATTTCTGTGTTCGGTAGACAAAAATTCCTAAAATACAGTTTGCGTTTACAAGTGTGCTCTATTTATGGAAACTTGCAGTACGTCCATTATTTTAAATAAATAGTTTTCTCTTCAAGGATGTTTGTACATTTTTTCCATTACATATATAAAGTGATGTGGGATTAAGCTCTACACAAGTTGGTTATTTTGAAACAAATCATTTGGGGTATGATTTTATATTGTTATATATTTTACTTATCAGAATAGATCTATGCTATCGTGTCTGTTTTAAATCGTATTCAGGTTTTTTTGCCATTAGATATTATTCATTAGGCTGAATCGTGTAATTTGTATGTGTTATTTATTCATACTGCCTAGCTGGATTTAGTTTATTGAGTTTGCAATTGTCGACATCAGATGTTATTAACCTAGTTAAAATTCTCTTTTGTGTAAATTATATTTCTAAGCTCGAGACTTATGTTATGTTTATGACTCATGTAATTACACTTATTATTCATGTAGTCGTTTGAAATTTGCGTTTCGATGTGTGTAATTTATTCGTACATAGAACACTCTGAATTTCTCTAATGTTTAATTGCAATCGGAAAACTGATTGTTAGTCATTACTAACATGTAAATCACATCTTTCAATGTCGTATATCTCCCACCCCCGTCTACAAGCAATATCCACAAAAAAAACATAAAGCTTACACTTTTCTCACTCTTGTGCTAAACTCTACACCTATATAAGACATTGCAACCCACCACTCTGGTAAGTCGCCTCCAGGACACCACACCATATACATCGTACAGAGCTCCTACTACCCCTTTTCCCCCACCCAAAAAGAAATAAAGAAAATAACGTATACACAAAAAATACCATCAAAGAAATTAGATCAAACATTTTCATCAAACAATTTTGATCAAATTTCTTGATCATATTTTATCATATTCTGATTAATCCTTAATCCGATAAAACATATTGGATTAAGGATTAACTCAATCATCCAAATCGATAATCCATCGATTAGTCCAAGGACGCATGAAACCCATGTCCATCCATAAATTATGTTTCATTAAAATTTAATGTTTATAAAAGAGAGATAAATTAGGTGTATTAATAATGCCTAGTAAGAAATAGTTCTCATGCACTATATTATTAAACTGAGAGCGCATGAATAAAGGTACGTTGTCCCTTTGGTGAAATTTTGTAGATATGATTTAAGCTTTGTTTGCATGAGCTGGAGGAATACCCTGGAAATATAACTTTAGCAGGGCATCAGAAAAGTTAACCGTGATCGGAGTACATTAATTTAAATCTGCATTGTTTTCCTGTGGCATCCCTCATGAAATGTTTGGTGCTTGCCAAGTGAAACTTGGGAGGAGAAGAAAATGTACCCTCTTGCCACTCTCCCCATATCTTTTCTGGCATCTTTGTGGAGATGTGGCCCATTACTGTTGTTTATCGTACACATGCCTGTTACTTTTTTGTTTATTGGCAACTATATTATGTTTTTTGACATTGAAAGTGGATGCTCTAAATAGATGCAGTTTCAGAAGGTTGTGGCGGTGCAGTGGTCACATAACTTACCTCTCCCAGAGAACTGGCTTCCATTCCCAGAGAGGTCGCCCAGATTTTCACATGTGGGAAATGTGAGGGATGTTGTTGCTTGCCAGTGGGTTTTCTCGGGGCTCTTCCTTTTTGCTGCCCTTGCACCCCGCTGCTGTTCTGCATGCACTTCGTCTCAACACCTGCGAACTGGTTACAACTTGTTAGAAGTGGGGTGCCTATTCCTTTCCCAAACTCTCTACATTCGCCTATACATTGTATCTGCTACAAAGAACGATGTGAATGTAAATTATGCAACTTCTTTACTGTAAATTATAGACATTTTGTGCCGTTATTTATTATAACACTAAACACTGAAGCTAGGTTATATCACAGTTAAAATATGCTCTCTATATTTTACATAAATGTTTGGTATACTGTAACAGCGTGATTCCTACTTACATTAATGCCAGCGTAAGGGCACGAAATTAATTTATGTATCACCACAGCCATGTCCCACATTAAAGTGCCAATTTTACAATTTTTGTAATTTGTATATCAATACATATGGGTCTTATTGTTAATGAATTATACAGAAAATTTGCCTCGTATATTACCCTGCTTCAATATGAACAGGAGAAGAACCATCACAAAAACTTACCAGTAGCATAATCCAATTTCGCAAACTCTACTGATATTTGAATAGCGACTGAAAAACAAGCATTACACACACACTGACAAACAAAAAAGCCTTTTCTATAAACTACCACAATATTACTAATATAAAACATAGCCAGCTTTTGTAATTTGATATTTCAATAAAAAATATGGTTTTCTTTAGTAAAGTCTTAACACAGTAATTAAAAGATGTATATTATCAATGAAATGCACAAATCTGGCGGACTTTACAATTACTGAAAATGCTATAAGATAGTGGAAAAGAAAAATATGTTATCCACAATAAATTGCTTTCAAACTATTACCAAAATTACTTCGAATTATTGCTACATGAAAAGGAATGACACTAGTAGGAAATTACAGCTTTTGTTATATCCCTTGGTTGGACAAAAATTAAACCTGAAAATTATCTCAGGGACTATTGTGGGTGAAAATAGTGTGCTCATCTAAAAACAATATTTTCATCAAAACCTTTTCGTTTAGTTATTGCTCAAACGAAAATACTATAAGCACTTCTATAGCAGCCTTTCGATTAGCAATAACTTAGTAAGACTTAGCTGTAGTTGATTAGCGTAGTCGACTCTTTATGGTAGTCGGGATGTGTTAGCCTTCCTTTTGGCTTTTGGGGAAGACAATATCCCTCTTGTTGATTGGGAAACTAAGTGGCTCCAAATGCATACTACAGTTCATAGCACACTAATGCACGTTCAATCTGTGGAAGTCTGATGAAGCTAATTTACACACGGAGTCGTCCGCCTCAGGCCTCTTCTTCTCTTTTATGTATCGTGCACATCTTGTTTCTTCATTCTCTAGCCTGGGATTACATTTCTGGACTTTTTAATTTGCAAAAACGACTAAAATCCTAATGGATCATACACACTAATGTCTGACTCTAAACCTAGTCCTCAGCCATCTTCTCATTAATCTTCCTTATTACATTCAAAAACATACCTAACAGTGAAAATTCTTTACAACAAAAAAAGGTTTTAAATATCTCAGCTCTGATTGGCATGAGTAGAGACTTCACATCCACTAGTAAGCAAAATTTTTGAAAAACAGTAAAAATCAGGGAATGACTTTTTTTTTAATATCAATACCTTCCACAAAACATCCCTTGTATTTACAACATACGATAAATGAAAAGACAGTCTCACTAGCAAGGAGGGAAAAAAAAAACTTTTACATAAACAATACTGTTTAGAAATGAAAGTTACTAATAGCTAAAGCCACAAGTATTTCGCGAAGTCATTCGGAGGTGCGGTAGATTCCAAACACCTGTTCTTTTCTCCCACTGTTGTGATTGGACGACACTTCTTTAGACATGTCCTGCTTAACTGGGATACAATAACAAGCAGGAAGCAGTAGTGTGAGTGTTTAACAGTCATGTACAGATGCCTCACTTGATCACAGCCACCAATAAGCAAACGATAATGTCTCGAGCAAATAGAGGACTGTCCAGCTTAGCTTGCTGCCAACTTAGTAAAAGACACAATATTACCATAAACCTTCCTCTGGTAATAACCAGAAGAACGAATTCGCCTCCGATTCATGCCAGGATAAAATTTGCAAAAACACACAATCAATTGTGTTAATAATCATAAAAAATAATATAATATGCAAAAAAGAATTAAATTATTAATACAACACAGATACATATCTCAAAACAAGGTAATAAACACAAAAAAAAACGAAAATAGAAAAGTCCAGGATCAGCCCGCACCTACTACTTTAACCCACTCGCTTGGCATTTAACATGCGAATGGGAAACTACGTGGCAGCGCTCCATATCTCTAATGCTGCCGCTACATGCTGGAATCTTATCATCCACCGATGTACTTCGGGGTGCCACCAAGCCGATGTACTTCCATCAAGCCGCCACTTCCGGGCGATAAACAACTTCTGGTTGATAAACAACTTCTGGTTATAACCAAGTGCAATACACTATTGCAACTGATAACATCCTGCTACATGCAACACACACACACAAGTGCAAACATGTTGGCCAAAATAAACATTTGATCCACCAACTTCACAAACATAATTACTTTTTTTGAAATGTTAAAGGGATCATATCGAGAGGAAAATAATCACGGATTGAAAAACAATTCCACATGACCAAGAATATGAATATCACCAGTAGAACCAAATAATTTCCGATACAACCAAATCTGATCTCCAAGTTCCATCTTCATCTTCTTACATGAATACATAGACACATTACCAAAACACTAATTACAGCAGTATTGTCTGCCTTGTCCTCATGAACTGGAAAAGCCTTCCAACAGATTATCCTGTTTGGATCAATCTCACTAATCTCCTTTGCTGCAGGCTCCTTCTCGACATGAGACCTTCTGAAGAAACACATTTCCAACAAACCACTAATCTGCGAAATACTCGGGGCTCTACTAACATATGCCCTGCAATATTAATGTTGAATATATATGTTGGCCAGAAAGGAAATAAATAATAAAAACAAATTAACATACCTTAAAATTACAGATAGGGCCTACAAGAAAACAAAGCATAACCAATATTCCAGATGTTATAATATATATGGTATAACTGTAATCAGAAACATACAAGAATGCTAAGCAATCAGCTTTACAATTGGGTTAGATCAGCATCATTGTTGTTCCCTGGTTCATCACAATCACTACTATTATCATCGCAGATTTGGTCCCCTTTAACAGGATTATGAGATCGAGACAAGTTTCACCTGCCATGTTGAAATAATACTCCTGAACAGCGGCTTTAAAAAAGGTGCATAGAGTACACAGCAATTTCTAGTGGAAGAAAACTGAACTAGATGCAGTCAGTGTGTAGTGCATGTTTCCAAATAACAGAAAGTCCAATACGCCTGATTTCCACCAAAATGACGGTTAGCACTTTCTTACCCCGACCCCTTTTTTGCACAAGAAGTATTCTTCAGTGCGCGAAACTACACCGACTTAAATAGAGCAATCACTTTTTGCGAGGACTGCACCTTCCAGATGACGCGGTGATTCTTAACTTTATAAAAATTTTAAACTAATTAAAAATTATTTATTTTTAAAAATATCACTACTTGTATTTTCATGTTTATCACTGGAGAAGTGAAATTGTAACTTCTACTTCGAATCCAACTACACATGCCAACATAAACAGGACTCACATGTCCTACGTCTGATCGTCTTTCACCAATCAGCTCCTCGAGACTAACTGGCCAGACGACAGACCGACCAATATGGAAGAGCTCATAATGTGTAATAGCCAATCAGACCCAAGGCCCGTTTCCACAGCTTCACGCAGCCAGTGACTGACATAATACCTATGTCATTTCACTGGCGTCCTCGTCGTAAATTTTTTCATAGCATATCGACAAAGGTAAATCACAGTAAAGCAAGCAATTCTAAACTCAACATTGAAAAAAAAAAATGACAACGTTTTTGCACATATGCTACAATGCATGCATATTGGCAAGCAGGGTCCTAGTTCAGACATCAGTGGTTTAGTAATAATAATTGTATAACTTAACGAACGTTCTATTGAGAGGCTATTATATGAATTGATGGCTAGAAAAGCCAGTTTTTCTGGTTTTATACGTGTTAGAGTTAGGCCTATGGATATGCACATTGCTAACGTTCATACATTCCAAAAATGTCCATAGTTGTAATTTGAATGACACATGGATAACGTGAGATGGTCGATGGCAATCTTACATACAGCGGAAGGATACACAATGAGAAGAACAGTAAAACCTAGGCAGGGGCAGGGTTTTCAAAAGTAGCCATGAACAACCTACAGTAAGTGTATCATTGTTGTTCAAATAGTGACTTCTGTAGTAAGATAATTCGTTCTCTATTGGTGTTATTATTGTGTTTTGTTTTATACCTGGTAATAGGAGTCTTGCATGCAGTTAAACAAGTTGAATAATTGTAATTTAATACATGTAAATATGTATTTGAAAGCTGTGTTTACGAATGTTAGACTCTAATTAACAAAAAAATTCGAACAATTATGAACAATATAAAGTTCCGAGAAATTTCCCATACTCGGTTAATAAATGATGCAAACAAAAAAATTGGGTGGGCTTATGTTCAATTATTAGATGTGAAAGCAGGGCTAAGGGTGGTGTTCTGTCTTACTTCCCCTCCTCCTGAGATTATGTTAACCCTGCGCCCCTGAAGACATGTATTCCAACTGCAGTCAATATAAACATTATACTTTCAATAAAACGTCAAGCTACAGGGCTACTTCAACTGTCTCGATGCTAATGTCAAGGTAGTGGGTTCTCCAGAAAGTATTTTTGTAAACGAATTTGCATTAATTAACAGATTATTTCCCAAGGTCTGTTTTCATACGTGCTCAGATATTACAAGCTCATCATGCCGAGGGTACAGAGATCGATGCTCTCGCAATTAGAAAATTACGTTTCATATACCCTGTTTACGTTTTTTTTTTTTTTTTTTTCCCACAATTTTTTTAATCGAATCTTCGAAAAATCATCCCATATTGTTGGTTTTTGATGTTTTCTAAATATGCCATGAATAACGAGCATCTTATACTTACTTTAACATAAATATCTTATTTTTGGTTAAATGTAATGTTTACTTTCATTTTTTTATAAATTGATTATTTAATTTATAATTTATTTGTACACAAACAGGAAGAATGTAGGTGTGTTGGTAACGCCTAATAAGAAATAGTTCTCATGCAGAATATTATTACAAGCGAGTGCGCACGAATGTGGTGCGTTGTCCCTTGGTGTAATATTCTAGACGCTGTTAACCTTGGTTTTGCATCAGGCGGAAGAATATTCTCGAAGTAGAACTTTGGCTGGGCTTCAGAAAAGTTGAAAATAACCGTGAATGGACTATAGGTATCTTGAAGAAATCGACTTTAATTCAAGTACACTTGACAGTTTGGCGGGAGAGGATTCCTCAGAAATCTGATCGCCCGTGCACTTCGAAAGCAAAGCTTAGGACTTTTTTTTTAAATTGACATTGCAACCTCTTGAGCGTGGCGTGAGTCATAAGGTTGGCAAACTGCTCAACCGCAACACCAGGAACTCGTCAGGGAGAGAGAAGGAGCAATTTCTACATGGATATACAGTAAACGACTGGATCAGAGTGTTTAGTTGAATATACTGTACTAGGGGCCCAGCCCGTGACCGTGTTTCCAGTATTGGCAAGTGCCTAGAATAGTTACCATGATAAAACAATTGGGTTATCATACAAAGACTGAAAAAAAAAAAGATATTTTGCTATCCACTGGGCCACTATGGCCCCACTTGGAATTGCTCCATCCACTAAGCCCCACTTGCAAATTAACTCAACATTGGAGCGAGACATTTTAAAGTAAACAAAAATGATATTCCATTATCTTTATATATCTATGCAATTATCTGTGTGCATTAATACAAAACCTTCATAGGAAAAAAGTAATTAAAAATGAGTTTTTAGGGTCAGAATTCATGATTACATTATCTGATCTTGCTGAAATTTGAACTTGACCTGTATTTTACCCCGAGGATTCGCTCTGCAAAATTTGAAGAACTTCTGTTAAGATTCAAGGGAGTTAGAAGTATTAAAGACGGACAGATAGACAGAGATCGTCCTATTATATAACAGGATTGTAAGCTGTAGGACGCTCTGCCCACGAAGGTGCGCTTCGTTATAACGTGTTTACGGTCCGGTGGATGGCTATTTAAATCATTATTTTAATTAAATGTGGCCGTTATTTCGCGTATTTTGACTCTAAGTGGAATATTTGGAGTAATACTGAGGACAAGGTGGTACTCACGGGTAATATCTACGAGCTGAATAGTATGTGGCACAACTATAAAATATGTAGTAAAAGTTTATTGTGGCCACTGCCCTTAGCATTGAGAAGTGGCGAGAGAAAACCCGCCTACCTGCGGCCACATGCACAACTTCGCGTGACCCCGCTTTGGTGGCAGTCCGTCATTCAGGCCCGGCCACTATATCACCGCAGGTGGCTCCTCCTACCATGTGTATTAAGTCGCAAAGAGGGGGAGGACAAAGCAGTGGTTTTCTCATGGATGTCGCTTGGGCATGGTCGCAGTAAAAGCATTTTATTACCTTTTTCTCGTTTAAGTAAAACTATCGTTGATCGGATTGTCAGTTTCATGTATTCGCATTTGATGTTGGAAAATATCTTTAAAAAATTCCCAATATTCCAAAAGTTATGTATGAATTAAAGTCAACTGGAGAAAAATCGTCACAAATTAAAGTCTACACCAAATATAACATCAAGTGAGGTTTGCTTTATAAGACAGCTTTCAAGTGGTGTCTCAGCCTTTTAAACCTCTAATAAGACTGTGGCAAAGAAGGCGTCAGATAATGTTGCCTCAATATTGCATCATTTTTTACATCTATGTGGATTGATGTTTGAACTCTTCATCTTTTCGCCGACTCATGTTCAGGTCAAAACAAACTGATAACATCTTGTAGTTCCTTCACTGCGTAATTGTTGAATTAAAGCGGTTTGAGACAGTTACTGTTATGTACCCAGTGAGCGGCCATTCATTCATGGAGACAGACAAAAATATGGGTTTGATCCCCAAGCATGAAAGGGCGGAAACTCCTAATGGCTGGAGAGAAATTATGGCCGGAGCCAGAGTGAAGCCAAATACTTTTGTTGTAGTTGCGTGTGAACAATCAAAGTTTAAAGCTTGGGATAGTTTTATTACTTCAGAGTCCTACAAGAAGAAGCTTCCTTTTTGCTATTCGGGCAGTAAACCGCTACGATTTGTTCATTCAAAATCAAATTCTGTTTATCAGCCTGGCCCAGATCATAACATCTCTAATGACAAAGTGAATGTAGTGACAATTTCATCGCTTTAAAACATTCTTTTGAAAACACTACTTTCTGGCACTCTTTGTAAGGAAAACATCACAATATTTTGTTTATTATCTGAATTCTATATTAGGCTATGTGTTACACTTTATTTCACAAGGAAATATATCCCAGTCATAACCTAATCATTCACCGAGGATGTATTCCAATAATGTTCTTTCAGGCTACATGTGGCTGTGTTACCCCAGAATTTTCAGAACACTAATTTTAACAATGAACCAAGCTCAAGTTATTTGTAACAGATTTTACCATTTTGAATTCTTTATGCAATAGTTACGATGTTCCCGAAATATCTAGCCTATTAATTCATTTCAGGAGAAAAATGAACACAATCCTGTCATCGTTTGCTTAAATAATTCATATATCCAGACAATATAAACCTAATGTTATTGTCTCTCGGGGGGAACCCACTGTTTAAAATTATTTGCACCAGAACTGGTACGCACATCTGCGAACCAAAGTTTTTCGAAGTTAATTATTTTTTTCTTGGAAAGTTTTAATTTTTGGTCTCTGCAAATTTTTCCCCTGCGCCCTTCAGTTTGGACCGGAGAACACCAGCTGCGTTGAAATATATACTGCTGTTGCCGTGGAAAACTCTGTACACAGGACCACGGCCGTAGAAGACAGGTCTGGACCTTAGACTAAAGATGGGGTAGACTGATCTCGCTGGCTGCGCACAACCAATCTACGTGTTTCAACATTGAACTGCTTTTCTACCTACACGTCTAGCAAAAATGGCGTGGTTTGGATTGTAGGTTAGAAAACTGATTTGTGAACAAATGCATTGAGACGAATGTATACTTCCTCTAACGAATTTGTAATGCAGTACGATTATATTAAAACTGGTTAAACTATTTTATTAATAGAATAGTGCTTGCCATTTAGAAATTCAGATATAAACAAACACGTACATCACGGTTGACCATTTGACTTTTGACAGTTGTGTAGGAGTTTGTAGGATTGGGGTAGGTCAATGTTGGGTACGTGCGCAGAAGACGAATAACCGGTCTACCTCATATTTAATCTATGGTCTGGACACTAGTTTGAAAAGTCGACGCCCTTATTGACCCATTTAGTTCATGAACCCAGACGCAGAGAGCTGCTATCGAAGTAGTGCTGTTGACATGGCTAATATAGGGAGGGGAATTGCAATTATTTTCTTAAAATGGGAAAATGACATTATGTCTCTATGGCGTTATCCCTATACCGACAATGATAACAACACTAGTTTGCTTGCAGCGCTCTGCGGCTACTGCATGAACTACATCAGTCAAGGGGGTCAATTCTTTAACATTGTTAGATAGGCGAGTGTCCAGACCTGTATTCTACGGCCGTGCACAGGACTGCTTTCAGGATTGCAAAAAAAAAAAAAAAAAAAAATGCACTCGTTCGTGAAACAGGATACGCAGGTAGAGTGTACGAAAAGTAACCTAGAGGCTAAACTTTGAAAAAATAGCAATTTTCATACGAGTCTTCAAAATGAAGTAGGGCATTGGTTATACTCGCAGTGGCGTTAGGTTTTCGCAATATTGCAATGCTGGGGAGCCAACAAGGCCTTGCAGAACATCGGTGTGTTGGTTTAGCGGTGTTGACACGGAACAGCGAGTGTTAGGGAAAGCAGGCGGGCGGGCGGGCGCCTTCCGAAACACCGTTAGATAACACAATGTCGTCACGTGGCAGTGGCCGCAACAATACCGCGGCGACCGTGTGAAAACAAAAACAACCCACCTCTTTTTTTCACGCCTGCCGCGCAAGGCCAGCACAACCGACATTCCTCCGCGCCGCGCCGGGAGAAAGGAACAATTCTTATTCCTGAAATTCCACCTGTTACACCGTTTTTTACCGTCGTTTTTGTCACGTGCTCGTGGCCACTTCAACCTTCGAATGCCATCCGGAGTCCTTAGTTCTTGCAACTTTGTTCATCTAGTGATTGCTGGAAATTTTTAGTCTGATTTTGGTTAAAATAGCACTTGTTAAATTCCTGATTACTTTCGTTTTAATGCATCCATCCGTCAGGCCTAGAAATTAAAATTACCATGAATATAATAACAATGCTTCGATTAGGTGCCATAACATTTTTATTAAATGCGGCATTTCTTAAACTATTATTGTAAAACACAAAAAT
Source organism: Dryococelus australis (assembly GCA_029891345.1). Lineage (NCBI taxonomy): Eukaryota > Metazoa > Arthropoda > Insecta > Phasmatodea > Phasmatidae > Dryococelus > Dryococelus australis. Next base: position 169,229,824 of record CM056993.1, read on the forward strand.
AAGTTAATTTCTTTTATAATTATTTTAAAAGTAATTACTCTTATTAAAATTATGTCAAGTCACAAAACTTGATATTCTTATTCGATACTAACATTGTTGTAGATGTTTGCTCCAACTTAGTATTGAAGTTGCAGTGAATGGTCCATTTTTTTTAAATTTAATTTCAGTGTCCAATAAACTGTACAACAGCTTTACGTGCCATACTATATTAAAAACTCACAGAAAATTTTGGAGACTATTTTTACTGTGCTGTACTCGAAAAATACAAAATGGTCAATGATTTTCTGATCAGTTGTGCTAGTATACACCTTACAGACTATTGCCCCATCTTAAAAGTACATTTCCCCGAGAAAACTAGCTTTTGATCTGACCGTTTATGTATATAACGAGCAGTCTACGCATGACTCTACTAATTATTTCCAGTGTAAAAATGTGTATGTTACAGAATTATATCCTTAGAAATTCCTGATTAACGTAACGGTATGTCTAAAAAGATGACTGGAGTAACATTACATTGTGTAGGGATACTGCTACTGCCATTTATGTTGAATATAAGTCTATTCACAGTAGTGTATGCGCACTTTTTCAATCAAAAATTCGAAAAATCACTCCGTGTATGACGTGCTTGGTTTGGTTGTCTCCTAAATGTGTCAGGTATCACCAGAGTATTCTATTAACGTAAAAGTATCTTATATTTGGTTAAATTAAACTTTTCCTTATATTTCATCTATAGATATAGTATTTCATTTATAGTTAATAGACCAGAGAAAAAATAAGCGTGTTGTTAATGCCTAGTAACAGATGGTTAAAACATGCCCACGTTTATTTCAAGATTGTATCTCTGTGGACGGATTCCACTCACAGCTTCTGCAATATTCGCTAATGCAAGCAACATATTAATAATTTTGTCATTAACATAATTTGATTTTTTTGTATGAAATTAACTCTGACGTTTATTGTAATTTTCACATAATTCTGTTGAAGTCTCAACCCACATTTCCGTGGGGTTTTACTTAGTATTTACTTTACTGACCAAACAAAATAAATTAAATAACAACTATGTTCACTAGCAGCACCTTAGGGATTGGGAAGGGGAGGGGGTTAATGGCGACCACTTGAGCAGAAAGCAATTATTCAGTCATAAATCCACGTATTTTGAAAGTGAATAAAACATACTTAGTTGTCATACATTATACTAGTTTATTTTATAGTCGCCCATTGTTTCTGAATATAACATTAAAATTAAAAAATTAAAAACTAAATGTACTCTATTGATCGCTATTACCCACAGCGTGGGGCGATTGTGATCGCAAGATTGGGCAGTTGCGATCACAATATGCCATATAATCTAGTTTTAAAACTAGAATAGAATAAGCATTTTACAGCAATTTTGATAGCAACTATGATTATACTTATACATAATGAATTAATAATGTACAGGACAACAGCATTTACATGGTACAGTAATAGAAAAAAATGTTATTTGTTGGGAGTAGCTAATGATAATTCAAAAACAGGAAGTTTTGAATAACGAATAGTTAACTGATTCTTCACTGTCCTTTTCTATTGCTACGAAAACATAGGTCACAAGTATATCCTCCAGGACTCTCCCATTCAGTGCAGAGATAACGAGCCCAAAGCCCACAAACTGTGCACCTATAACATATTTAATTTTCGATACCAAATTCACCACACACTAAGCATATTTCCTCGTCAAACACAGAAACGTCATCACTTACAGCATCGTCTCAAATATCTTTTTCCTCAATATTGTCGCATTCTGAAGATGTATCACTTGAAGTAAGCTCCTTTTTTTTTTTTTTTTTTTTTTTTTTTTTAAGTTCCTTCTGGATCTTCTTGCTTGTGTTGTTCTTAACGTGATGTACACGTTTGTTTTCTTTCGTTGTGCTGATTCATAATTTTCTTTTTTCCTTTTTTCCACTTTCTTCTGCATCTTTGTTTCTAAATTCTTCTTCTGTGGCATTGCAGTTAAAATCTCTGAATGTTGTTTTTCTTCTACCTTTGACAATAGTGTTCACTGATTTTGCTTTTGCAGGCAGAGGCGAAATGCTCCCGAAAGAGACTGTCGGACTATTCTGTATAGAAGTTCATGTATTGGCCATAGAATCTGCTGTATCATTCGTTGGAGGAGTGGACACAGTAGCTTTTCCAATATTAGTTTCCACCTGTTGTGAGGAAGAAGCCTGAGGCACTGTGGTTTGGTTTCAAGTTTCTGTCTCAAAAGCAAAATCCTCATTTGTAAATATATTAGCATCCAGAGGCATAATTCCTGTGGCTTTAAATCCTGATACGCCCTTGGCAATTGTGGCCACATGGGAATAAGCTCGATTAAACAGAGCTGCAAAGTCGTCAGGCTTAATGATTCTCTGTGCGTTCACCTTCATAAAAATATCACATTCTCTATGGTATTCCTTCTTCAGTGGTACAAGAAATGTTACGTCCAGTGGTTGTAAGTGGTGGGAGGAATGGGTGGAATTGAAACCATGAAGATTCCATGGAGTTTGGAAAAGTCATATGCCTCAAGCGTCTCATGGCTGTAATGGAACTTCTTTGTATAGTAAGCTATTTCACTTCCATCCTCGGGCGTAAATGTGGCCTTTCTACCCAAAAAAAGGTGGTGTGGTAATTCCAGTTTTAGCACGACCTTGTAACGTCGTATATGGGATCCCTTTCCTCTTGGAAATGCTTCGAATGCTCTCTCCATTTTCAATACATTTCAGTGCATTCTCCAAAGCATTCTGAGTCCACTTTTCCTTCTGAGTTTTACAATCATACGTACGAACCATACGAAACTAAATCAAGAGTAAATATAATGAGGCACTCGCTATCACTTGCGGGGAATTGTGATCACATGCGGGGAATGGCAATCACCCTGATCTACATTGCTCCAACATGCGCGTCATCATATTTATCATTACAGAAACGTTACTACTAACTTTGTTTAAATTACTGTGGCGTTAAAATACAGTCTATATATGTAGCAATTCATAAATAACAGTATATAGTAACGATCTGTTAAATGCAGGTACTTTAATTTTAAAAACGAAATGCTTGAAATAACAAGAAAACTATTCAAAACATTACGTTCCGCCTTACACATCGGAGAACAAAGCGACAATATTGTAGGAAGATGACGTAGTTCCAGTACGGTAGTAGAGATGGCACCACACTTCGGCGCCCTTCCATCCTCCATAGTAACAGAGAATACAGGATGATCGCCATTCACCAATGATCTTCATTAACCCTCGCTCTCCTATCTTCACCATCCCTAAGACTGGATAACATTTCCTTGCAGGAAACTTTGCCCCGGAAATTGCACACGACCAGGTACAAACACGTCAATGGAAACGTCCAGCAGCCAGATAGACATTGCGTAGAACAATGAGCGGACATGCAAGCTTGCAAGGAATCATCCATCGTGGCAAATGAGCTTGAGAGTGAGATGGAGTATATCTGTCTATTTGTAAAGTAATGCAATTTTTGTTCTGCTTTTTCATAAAAACAGTTACACTAATCGACACGCATCCTTTTTTTGATTGGTCACCGAATTGGAAATCACAGGATAACAAAAAGAAAATTATGTATTACCATATGTTTCACTGAGAATTATTAAAGAAAAAACAGTATATTGATTGCCTGTGGACCAAGCTTCCGACAAACGGCAAATACCGACTGTGCTTTTGCTGAACTGTATAAAAGTAGTTAAAGTTCATACATTTAGAAATAGATTTCAGTTTTGCATCATAACACATTATAGTTACTTTTTCTACAATTGCGGAACATATTTCTTATTTCCGAATCGATGTATTTTATGAATGAGTCGGTCTAAAAAGTTCAGCTATGCGCCGCTAGATGGGACCACGTACGAGTCGCCTCCTTCCCTCCACTCATACTCCCACACCCAGACAACCCAGTAACGCCCTGCTTTGGGCGACTCGGACGTGGGCCCATCTTAATAGGGGGCGGGGGAGTGGACGAGGAAGAGAGATTGTAAGTAATCCTGACGAGAGCGGCTGACAGCCTTCGCGCCCTTTTTGTTTTGGCTTGAAGCACGTGCTCTCTATATAATTGTGCGGAAATTTCAGTTTTTGACATTTTTTGCACGTTAATTTCATTAACGGTGTGTGAGAGATGGGAAGGCGCTACTCTCTGAAAGGTTCACGAACAATTATAAATCCCCGCAAACGACCGAAGAAAAGGAAGTTGAAGCACTTAGAAGCCCACTACTTAAGAAAGAAGTAAGTCAAAACTAGATATTTTTATAATTTTATATTTCTTTGCATATTGTGTTTAAGTGTGATCATTGGGCATGGAGGCTGTGTTCATAAATCATCTTGTAGTTGGACCAAAGTGGTTTAAGGGGATACATTTCACTTATTTCACACGTGAACAGAGTCTGGTCTTGAAAATATGTAACTGGCTGAAGAAGTTATTACTAGATCACGAAGTTTTTTGGAACTAATTCTTTACTGTAGAAATATGGAAAAATATTACCGCCTCACTTTGGGTAGAAAAACAAGTTTACATCGTAACAAACCAACATACAGTTAGAGTAAACTGTATAGACCTAGTACTTTAACGACGTCATCTTGTGCGTATGACTTTTCAGACTTCAGTGCAGTGGCATGAAAGAAATGCGTGATTTCTGGCTCTGATAGTTATTGTTGTAAGCCTGAGTAACTGATTACTTTGGCCAAGAGTGTTTAAGAGCTACTGTTTAGTTATTTGACGTTTAAGTGGAATTATTACAATATTAATGTTGGTTCTGTTTGTACGGTAGTGGAATATTTTTGGCGGGAAATTTGTATGCATTTTGTTTGTGGTAGGATTAATATAGTCGCGCGAACAGATACATAGATCTAAATATATTTCGATGTGATCACGCTAATTGCTATTGCCGAATAGTTTACCTCCCAATTTGTTTATCATGAGTTTAAATGCTTCGTGGGGTTTTTGAGCAAGGGAAACGTTTGTTGCATAAAAATAATAATATTATTTCGTAATAGAAAATAAAATAGCTACAAACGCGAAAATTGGTTTTCATAAAAAAAAATATTCTTCAATAATTTCTTTACTAATATTGGAGGCAGTTATTGTAGTAAAGTAACTCGTTCTCGATAATGACATGGCAAGTACTTAAATATTTCGAAAATGTATTGCAAATGAAAATATTCGTTAAAACAGTTTGAATACTTTTTAAGAATTTGTGACGTATGTTTCGCTGGATTAAATATTCTGTCGTTGGAAACAAATAAGGAAAATATATTAAACTCTTATTTATTTGAAAATCACGATTACTTACCAATTGTGACTCATGCCTAGACATAGTTGTAAGACTTTAAGAAATGTATATAGCTAACATTACAGATTAAAGAAATAATATACACTCCATGTCAACATTGTGCTTTCTTACAATGACCTACCACTATTTCTGTATAATTTTAAAAAAATATGATGAATATATGAAGTTAAAATTTTATTTTACGAGATACCCTTTATCTAGTTAAGCTCAAAAACCTGGTTAAAATGCAATCGTGATAAATGCTAACTATCAATAAATGTCTTAAAATAGTCCAATTAATATTAACAAAGAAAAAATGTAAATACATAATAGTAAAAAGATAATTCTATATCATAATTACTAGGCTTCTTTGCTGTTTCCTAAACTTGCAGCTGTTACAGGGACCAGATTATCGTATTCAACTTACCTTGAGAAAATAATTGTCTAGCAACACAGTAGTGTATTCCGATTTGTACATATTGGCAGTATTTCGGGTTTTATTACCTTTGAATATAATAAAAACTTAGGGCAGAGTTGACTGCATTGTGATTGACGAGAGTGAAGGGACTGTCTACGCCCTATTTCGTAGGGAACTGTCCCGTTACTTTTCTTGGGGTGAGGAGGGGGGGGGGTGAGCGTTCTCTTGCAATCCCTCTCCTTCCCTACTGGCAACTTAATTTTGTAACTACAATACGGTAGCAAAATTGGTCGTATATTTTCATTCCAGTAGCTTCTCTCTGGCTATTAAAAACAAATAAAATATTGTATTTATATTTTACTCGAATTTTACTATGGTACATAAAGCTTCAATTTTCTGAATTTATTTCTTGAAGTTCATTTCAGATAATTAATAAAATTAAAACAATTGCAACATATACTTGCTACCACAAATACAAAGAATACGTATTCAGCTATAGTTACAAACTGCATAAATCAAATCTTGCTTTAAAATATTGTTTAAATTTTAACTATTGAGTTGAATTAGTTTACTGTAGCTGCTTTGGATAAATGCAATGGGAAATGTTTCTCAGTGTCACATAACCTCGGAAGTATTGTCATGTATGGAGAGATATGTCTAGCTTATGTAAAAGATTTAGAGCCAACTAATTTTGAGAATCACAGTTTTCCTGCGAAATTAATTGTTATATTATTTGTATGTTTATATAATGTGTGACGATGATGATGATAATTTCATATACGTAGTACTCCTGTGAGTTTCATTGAGTCTACTAAACAGTACAATAATTGTTCTCAATTGTAATGCTGTTACAACTTTATTTGAGGTAAAAAAAATACTTTTCTTTCCCTCCTTCATTAATTATATATAGATGAAACCAGAAGGGAGAGTCTATTTTCGAATTTTCTATATCACACAACGGTATAATGGTATTAGAGATAAAGCTATATAGGAATGACGATTCCGGCACATGTTTTGCTGTCGGATGGATTTCGACAGTCAATGCTTGATATTATAAAACATGACTCTGTTACCGAGTGTTCATAAATCACACTTAAATAATCTGACCAGCAGAATGAATTAATTCCTCTCCAGGAATCATTCCGACAGTTCCCAAAATTTGGTCTCTATCATCATTATTATTAAAATTACCATAATTATTACATATGCCTTAATCCATATTCAAAATTATATAATACCATGTGCAAGAACTTGGCACTTCATTACGTTTCATTGCAAATCAGTTATTTTTTGTTTTTGTGGTTTTACTGGATAAACTTTTAAATGACATGATTGCCATCAAATAATCGTCACGTGTTTCACACCTTCCACCTAGTACCACTTTAGCATATGGCCTGACTGAAGTAGTAAAATGCTATATTTAAGTAACAAATGATGTATGTTAATGTTCACATTCACTGCTTTACCCAAATTATTTTCAATCCTTTTTCTTTTATAAGGGCCAAACGTGAAGCTGAAGGAGTGGGATCAACAGCTAAGTCAACAGGATCAGCTGCTACATGTTCAAGCCATGGTTCTGTGTAAGAAATAGCGATTCAGAGCTGTGAAAATATCAGCGAGCATGAAGAATTGCAGCGAAGTAAATGTAGTGAAGGTTCACCACTGTCTAGTGAAAAAGCTGTAGGTGCGTCGGGCAATTATGAGTGATGTGAGTCCAATATAGGCGATACTTTGTCAAATCGTATAGAAGGTTCAATAGTAGACATATACGCTGGACCGGAATAAATGCAGTCCAATTCCAAGTTAATTCAAGAACGAAGAATAGTAGATATTCCTTATTTTTGTCAACAAATCGTTGACATAGACAACCACCCTGGATTTCACTGTACATTTAAAGCTATGAAATTTCTATCAGGAACATGAAAAGGAATGAAATCTATATTCATTTTTAAGTGTTTTATGTGCAACCTTGAAAAAAAATCAATACGGATAGAAGAAGTGAGAATGAGTTGGATGTCAACACGGCAGCAGCAGCAGGTACTGTATGTACAGGCGGAGTACATGCTCAGTTAGAGGAAATGGTTACAACATTGAACATTCCAAGAGTGTTGTATACAACATTCAGAAAGTATCACGGCACAATTGCGGATGGATGGCAAGAAACTGCACAAAGATAAATGGCAAAGTTGCACAGAACACATCCTTACTAGATTTTTACTATTTTAAATGGGAAAGTGAGTGTGTTTGTTTGTCCTTCTTTCACGACAAAACGGAGCAACGGATCGACGCGATTTTTTGCACAGAGATAGTTGGAGTGACATAGGCTACTTGAGTTAGTTAAGTGGGGCCACAGTGGCTCAGTGGAAAGAGCTATTTCAAGGGGAGCCGCAGTGGCTCAGTGGATAAAGAGATTTCAAGTGGGACCGCAGGGGCTCAGTGGACAGAACTATATCAAGTGGGGGATCAACGTAATTTTTTTGCACAGAGTTAGTTGGTGAGCTGAGAAATGACATGGGCTACATTACATCGTTAACAAAATTAATTCTGACATTTTTAAATATGTACAAGGAGAAATAACGGAGTATTTTTCAGTAGAAACAGTCATGGACAAAGAACAGAGCAATACATATCCTGTAGAGTTCCTGAATTATCTAGAGTTGTCAGGTGTGCCCTCACGTAAGCTCAAATTAAAATTAGGCGTTCCGGTCATGTTTATGCGAAATTTAGATGCACCGCGATTATGTAACGCGACGAGGCTTAGTGTCACAAAACTTCATTATTTATCCCAATAAACACGCTCGTGAAGTCACGGGTAAGGTAAAAGCAAGTTAGGAAATTAATTATCTTTGTTTATGCAAAATTGTTCTGTTGTCTAGTAAATTACGTGTTTGCAATTATAAAAACGAAGAATTGTTATCACACACGCAGAAATGAGTATATAGTCACTTAAAAATGTTTGTTCTTCACCACAAAATAATTTGCAGTGCCAGAGTTACCTATTTGGTCTTTCTGTGAACACTTTTGAGGCCCTAGTTACTTTTTCCTTTCAGCCATTTTTTATCTTTTAACCGCCTTCTTAAAATAAATATTGCCATGTAAGTAAAAAAACACGGCGTGTATATTGCACCGCGCTTGGCAGTTTACGTGTAAGGCTAAACTAAAATAAATTTATTTACCATTATTCCAAATAATAGAGCTTTCAAAAGCGCTCACTTTACCGTGAACAGCCTATAACTATGTTTCAGGCTTGATTTTACTTCCAGCTCATTTGAGTAGTCCTGGAGTGAAAATTTGTACCTGGAACTACCTATATACTTTCCGGACACTCATTTCTTGGCGTGCGAGCTCTCTCTCTCTCTCTCTCTCTCTCTCTCTCTCTCTCTCTCTCTCTCTCTCTCTCTCTCTCTCTCTCTCTCTCTCTCTCTCTCTCTGTGTGTGTGTTGTGTGTGTCCAGCAGTTCAGTAACCTTTTCAGTTTCTTCACCGAATTTATTCAAACCTCGCAAACGTGTAATGCCAGCGTCTACAGCGTCTACATCCGACAAGTAGAAATTTCAGCCACGCTTTGCATCAGATGTTCTGATAGGTGAAATCGTATGCTAAGAGGCCGCTGTCCGTAACAGCTCGCACAGTCTCACGAAAAAAAAAAAAAAAAAAAAAAAAAAAAAGCTCCTTGCGCTTAGTTTACAGCCCGAGAGATATTCATCAAATATCTTTGTATTAATATTGAAGCCGGGCCTTCGCTATTAATAAATACCGCCGCACTTTCCAGCAGACCTAGCGCGAGCAGCTGTGTGAGCACGTCTGGCGCACGGTATATGCTTAGTTTTTAAAATGATTACTGTTCCATATTTAAGCAACATGCACGATAAAACATTTGCAGACACTTCATTTTTCAAGAGCGTAATCATACTACCCTGCTATGTGAACATATGTAATTACATTAAATTATGTTACTTTAAAATGAACTTATTATTAATATAGAATTCGTTATATATATATATATATATATATATATATATATATATATATATTCAAGGCTAACTGTGTCCCGGTGGAAACGGTGAAAATTGTGAATTTGCTGATGATTTAACAGCAAAATAAACTATAGTTACAGATTTGTAAATGCGTTTCGAATCGGTATTTAGGAAATAAAATTTTGTACTTTTAAAGAATGCCACATGAAAATATTCACATCGCTAATTACTTAAGTTTATCTTAGCTGAACGGATTTTTCTAAATCATTGTACACGTACTTTGTGGTAATTTAAAGCGATTGGGTATTTATTAATTTGCTGCGTACATGGGATGGAAATAGTTTAATGATTGCACTGATCACCTCTACTTACAACGAGGAAAGTGTATTGCCGTTAATTTTGATACTGTTAATTTTTTTTTTTTTTTTTTTTTTTTTCTGTTTTTTCAAAGTGGCATTCCATTTATATTATAATGTTTTGTTTCAGGCTGCAATCGTAGGGTTTTATACCAGGAAGATATTGGTGTGAAGAACAAATAATGCTCAATTTGTCTGTGCGCAGAAATAAATAATGAGGTCCCCAAGCAACACACATGCTACAAAACCTAGCGGGGGGGGGGTGGGGGGGGGGGGGGAACCAGAGCTCAAGCAGCATGGAAGTTGCTATCATTGTGGAGGATTTCCAAGCGAGCATGAATATGTATGGCGCAATATACGTCAACATTGTCGCCGATGGTGACAGCAGCGTGTATAAAAATATTTTGTATGTTAGACCTTGCAAAAATATAACGGTAGAAAAAATAGAATGCCGCAACCACCTCCTGCAAAATTATTGCAGCAAACTTAGGGCCACTGTGGGAACTGCGCGGAAAAGTTGTTTCAACTTTTCTCTGAGTAAAACTGCCGAAGAAAACTTCGGGCGTCCCAGAAGAGCTGTAAAGAAGGCGATACAGTTGAGGAAGAAACAAGACAAGCCCAACAAAGTTGAAGAGCTAAGTAAAGACATTTTAAATGGCCCTAATCATGTGTTTGGGAACCACTCTGAATGTAAAGAAAGGGTATACTTCTGTGACGGAACAGAAAAGAGGAAAAATGCACGAAATATAACAGATGATATGAGGAAGCATGGGTTGTTTCAGAAAATAACGCAATATGCACGTTTCTTCAGTATGTCTGAATTTAGGTAATTTATCGTGACTGTCCAATGAAAACATTGCCCGTCTTACATCATAGTAACATGTCCCGTGTGTGTGGATTGGCTACCTGCCAGACCACTCGCTTAGTGTTTTGAATGATGCCGCCACGGATTTTTCGCAAACGGTTCACCTCAGAGTGTTCGGACAATGCGACCTTTTTTTCTTAATGTAGATGTGCTAATTAATACATTCATACAATAAATCGCTTTCAATTGTTTGTTAACACGATTCGTGCAAACACAGGGTTGCAACCCCCATTTTCCCAATGTAAGGGGATGCTAATATCAACCAAGTTTCTCGAGGTGAACGATCTCCATTATACAAAACACTATTCGTCGATTAGCTGCTTAGTCACAAGTAGTTTCTAAAATAGTCAACTTAAGGCATTTCAACCTGCCAACGTTTGTCGGTGTCTTTCAAACTCTCCCTATATATATATCAACGAATCTAACCAAACCTCCATGATTTTATCTCAAAAACATATTTGTATACATTTTAGTTATTTAAAGCATTCGTGAGCATCAAATTATTCTTTGTTATTTCTCAGGAAATATCCTAATACATAAATCACACATTTTTCAGTTTTCTCAAACGAAGGCAGTTGTTTAGGATAGAACAATTTGAACGATTCTGTTCACATTATTATATGTCCTGTATACAGTTTAAGAAAAATGAATATTTCTAAATGAAATAATATTATTATTTGGCGTTATGCATGGATGCAACTAATTTACACTAAAGTGTACATGTTCGCAAAATAAGTTTTTTACTGACTAGTTATACTAACTACTATATTTAAAAATGTATCATATTAAAGAAATGTATATTTATACTCAATTTTAACATGTAAGTTTTTTTTTTTTACTCTAGTTCGCTAAACTTTCTCATGCCATGATTACCATATTGTCTTCACCAAACAACGATATTTAAAATACAAAATAATTACATTCTACAAAAATTCTGAAATGATTACATCATACACCTCTAATGACTTTTAAGTAACTTAATTATATTTACTATTTGTAAATGTTAGGCCTACTTTATACCACTTTTATGACTACTAATATTACTGAGGCAATGCATGAATTACACAGATAGTCAAATATAATGAAACATATTTGTCTATGTATATGGAACAAAACAGCAAACACAGTTAAGTCTATTATACAGATAACATGACGAAACCATTATCAGATATATTTAGTGGTACTGCTCCATTTGTTTACCGCCTGTTAATGACCATCGAAGCAAAAACAATTTATACGAATAGTACTAATGCACCAAAACTTTGTGTAATAGTGAGAAAACGTTAGACTGGCTGAATTATAGATTCTGTGTACATACTGTTCATTATAATGTTAAGATACAATTAATATGTTATACACTGTTTTGCAACACTTTCTCGCACAAAATTTTTGTTTCTGTCCTATAAACATAATTTGAACAATCAGGGGAAAATTTCACAACTAAACTATCAACATTTGAAAGTTGAAAAACCTATTGTGTACATAATTATTTCGTTCTTACACAAAAGAACAACAGACGGGAAGAACACATAGTCATGCACTAACCCTTCGTGTAACAGTGAGAAAAGTTACACTTACTAAATTACAGGTTCTTTTTACATACGGTTTATTCTGTTTTATAACGGCGAATTGCAATTAAAATGTTATACACTGTTGCAACACTTTCCTACACAACTATTTTGATATCTCTCATATGAACACGATTTGAATAATCAGGGAAAACATTCACACATACACTGTTAGCATGTAATATTTGAGAAACATATTGTGTACGTCATTATTTTCTACTCTCACAATAAGAAATACAAACATAAAAACCACAAGTTGTTACGATAACTGCACTACACATCTGCGGGTTTTAAACAGTTTTTCGCGTGGGCATCGAACGTGGGAAACGAGGATCCACTAGTTCTGCTAGCACGCACTCCATATAAAATGTGCACAGCTTTGCTTCCATCTCACTCTTCTAAAATTCAAGGTCACGTTCAACTCGTATTGTGTGTAGTCCTAGAGGGCTCCATATGCAGTACTCTTTTTGAGTTATGTGCATCTGCCCTTGTACCAGGTAATAGTACTGATGTTTCTTGTTCATTTCGTATCTACCATCAACTACCAACCCTGACTGAGGGAACTTTCCCGTGATGTATAGCATCTGTTGGATATGTAGAAGATATGCTGAGTGGACATTTCACTTCTACGATTCCCAAACCATCACTCAACAAGCGATCGGGAGAAGCCCCAAGAAATGGGTTGTCCTTGTCAACAAAGAGTTCACATGGTTCGACGCTCATTCCCATAGTGCTTTCTACAGCTGCTACGACATGTACTTCATTTACTTTTCCGTAATCTATCGCTTTTCTCCTTATTACAGAACCATAAAGGAGAGTTTGAACCACGTGCTCACAGTTATGTTCAAGGACGCTTTCTGCAAACAGCTCCAAAATTAGATGCTGCAATCCTTTTCCTCCTTTCTTCCATCCACAAGTCACTATGTTATTGTTGCGCTGTAGCTCTCTCCCGGCCCTCGCGCCGTTTCTGTGTTAGCTGGATGTTTTCAATGAATAATTTACATTCTTCAATGACAGTGTTGTCATCCAAATCAGGTCTCTGTGCGCTAGGTCCATAACCCTTATAACCTTTCTTTGGATTTGAACAGGATGGGAAGAGAGATTTCCGGCATTTCATTTTTCCTTTCCGTGATTCTTTCTGGGATCCCACTCTTCTTTTCCTTCGGTACTCGGAAGCCTTGCAGTACATTCCAGGGTTAGCACTTTACATTGGGTGTGTTCGATCAGGGATCTTCTATACTCAGGCTTGCTTTAAAAAGTTTTAAAAGGCTTTGTTCTTACTCCGGGGAAAAAACTGCTATGATATGTTACTGTTTACATCAACTGCCATTAAATTAATCATTTGTTTATAAAGATCTTATTCTTTGAAAACAAATAATATCATGACCCTGTGTGCATGCTTTTAACCATTTAATTAACAATTTATAAGTAAAAATTAACTACTTATATAATATTTAATTGCACAATGCAGGGCTTGCATAAAAGCATATAAATCTAGATGGTAGTATGAATAACTAGTAGAAGATACATACAAAGTGGGAGGTAATTATAATTAAATCGTACCTAAAGAGCACTCCCACACAAAGATCGGCACACAGGGCTGGGGTAATTCAACACTCATGTCTTAACACCAGGCAAGATCGGGACAGCCAGTGCACTCAGGTACACCGCCAAGTTGCGCCCTACTGTCTGACCTCTGTCATGGCTAGTAAGCACAAAGAAAAGCTCACCTGAATGGTTCACGCCATCAAGGACTTAAGGGGGAGTTGTCTCGTGTGAAACGAAAAAGAATTTACCTCCTGACTGTAAGGACTCATTCAACCATGGGACATGTAGGTAAACTGCCCAACACACAAAAGCAGTCTAAATGGGTATGTCCCGGGCTTAACTCCCATTCCGTAAATACCTTTGGAATGTCACAGTTTTAAGCCATCTCATTTTGGAGTTCAGTAGTCAGCGAACGGAAAAGAGAGGAGAGGGGTCACAAAGCTACTTGAACCTAACTGACTTCGTCATACCACATGTCCAAATGTCAAAAAGGTGTGGGAAGTGTGTAAAATATTCAAACTATTGTAAACTAAATCTAAAAATGGAACTGCCTGTAAAGCATGTGGAGGAAGTATTGCGAAGTGCGCACAGCGTACTGTTTTTGCAACATGGCTGCACGTGGGCTACGTGAATGTGCTGAATGCTAAGAGTGATAAAATGGTCGTGAGAGGGGAGGAGGAGGAGATTCTGGGCCGAGCTGCCGAACACGCTGACAGAAGGAGGAATAGGCACATATTCGGGTCGGGGTGAGAGAGAATGAAAAGGGGGTCTTGAAAACTATGTCACCTCATGAATATGCAATATAAAAATGTAGCATTCATCTGTAAATTATGAAATCCTTAAATAAATTGTAACTACTGAAACGGTCATGAAATGCTATATTATCGAATCATAACAATAATAATATGTAACGAAATTAACATGTACTATATGAAATTAATTAAATTAGCCATACTAATAAATTAATTTTAACAACACTTTTCATGTTATTATTTACTCTCACGCTAATAACTTTAATGAGAATTCTAAGAGCAGCACACACATGTAATTATTATATTTATAAAATTTAAACAAATTGTAATTCTGAGATAAATTGCATCACAAACATATAATTATACTTTTAGGTACTCTCGTTTCATACTGAAATTCTGCAATTGCGGTTAATACTAAATTCTGCAAATTGTACTACTGATTGTAACGCGATTTCAACTCATTTCATGTAAGTTACCAATTTCAGGCTGCAAAAGTTAATTATTATTTAAGCTAATAAGAAATAAAAGTAAATGAGTACATTATATTAATTCTATTGCTGCGGGAATCTGAAACAAAATTGAAATGGACGTAAATGGAACTTTTAATATTACTATTTCTTAATTTAGCATGGGTGGGGACATAAATGAAAATTAAGGGGGAGGATGGTAGATGAGCTGGCAGCGAGAGGGAGGGAAAGACTTGCGCTTCCGCCAAATGTTATGAATATGACTACCTGTCATGTTCACACAAGACAGGAGTTAGGGGCGTGGTTGATTGGTAAATGAGATGGTAGAGGATAACTGTTACTGAGGGGGGTTCATTATGATATGAGGCACAGACAATATAAGACTATGTAATATTAAATGTCGGGGGAGCCACTAGAACTGATATTAATGTAAGTTACTATTATGTTATCACAAATCAGATAAATCATTACCTGCTATGGACAGTCCCCACCTTAAACTTGATGCCGGAGGCTGTATCATCCTGCAGAGCGATTAGCGGCGACCGGACCCACCAATGCTGCGGTCTTCCCCTGAAGCTGGCTGGACGTGGAAAAGACACCGTGTCCTGGCTCGTACTGGCCTATGTCGACGCATTATTTAGACATAGCTGTTTCCGATTGCTACCTGGCGGAGGGGAGTATTGCTGTCGGACCTTCTTTTGCGATATGCTGTTGCGATTTCTGACATCCTGGTTTAGTGCAGTTGTGCTGCTCAGTTCATGCGAGGATGTTAAGTTAGGGCTCTTTCATACAATCATAACAAGGCGAAGGTGATGTTACATCCAACATTGTCGCTAACGATGCATGCCGAAAACAATACATTTACTTCCCACCTCCCGAACATACTACAAACACCTAATACAACTCATGAGGGTAAACATACAACCCATACAAATAGAAACTTTACATTTCACGATACAGAACATATCTAACAAGCTATCGCAATACAACACAAAATACTTAGATATATTTCACTACACACATACACACACACAGAATGAAGTAAATACCTAAATATTCGTCGCTTGATACCACTCTGATTTTCCTAAACATGCAAACCATTTACACTTTTTGTGAACATAGTAACATATGAAGAAGAAAATTTTTTTCAAACCATCCCAGAACAATTAATCATATCATAAGAGTTATAATGCATTACTCTTTTAAAAATACTTATGCAAAACTCTTTAAAAAAATCTATCTTCATATACAGTTCATATACAATATATAACAATGTTTATAATTTAGTTGGTTACCATGCGAAGGCAAATACCTGTATTCGGAAGGACATAGATTCGAACGTTCTGCCAGCCCCTTATCTATAACACCCAAGATATTATATTTAGTAAAGAACATTTGCTATAAGAAATAGTTATGTTAGAACCATTTCATCTCCTACCCCCATTCACTTAAAAATTCCTTTTTAAAATTCACATATTATATTGTAATTATTTGATGCAGTCATAAATTTTTCATATATATATATATATATATATATATATATATATATATATATATATATATATATATATATATATATATATATATATATATATATATATATAATTTTTCACACATCCCGATATATCATTGCTTCATTTACAGAAACAGAGAGTTCACCATATCACCATATTATTAACTAAATACGCCGACCAACTTTCCCCCTTCACCCAATGATAATTTAATGTCAAATCAAACAACTATATAACCCAAACCATCACTTACCAATCGGAAATTATTTAAAATATCTGAAAATATTTTGATGTCATATCATACTCGATGCTAAAAAAAAAAAAAAAAAGAAAGAAAGAAAAAGAAAAACAGACCAAACATAAATTTCTTCATATTCTGCCAGACAAAATATTCTAACTTGCAATGCTCAAAAATTACCTAAACACTGCTTACATTCCATTACATCATATCGATTTTACAAAGCACTTCTCTTTATACCATCCAGGACAACAAAGAAATTATATAAACATTCCTATGAAATAGTCCAGAGAATTACTCTGATAAACCATTTAACAGGAATTAGCAAAACACACCTTCAATTAATACCATCATCCATTAAGAAAACCATAGTGAACGATCTAACCATAACGAGATCACATTCCAATGGACCATAACACCAAACCAGCATTTCACATGTTTTAACAGAAAAACATTATATCCATTCAGTCGCAATTCCCTTGCCATCAAAGATTACCAGCAAAACTAACATTCCATACAGTTAAGATATATTAACCATTGAACCATTAATTACGATTACCATTACCAACACCCAATATGATCAGTCTAGTCAACCCGACGCTACCCATCACTCATACTATCAGAACATTCCTACCAAACACTCCTATGAAAAATAAAATTAAAATTAAATCCTTGTAAACTCTATCATCATCATATCATCATCGTCATCATATCGCCGTATTATCATATTATACCAGCGGCAGCATCACCATCACCACCATCATATCATCATATTATCAGCATCATCACCATCATATAATACAAGACTATTGCTTCTAGTAAAATGTAGAAGTTCGGAAGTCAGTAATACTTTCAAACATTCGATCCATATTCACCATCAAATGTAATAAAGAAAATTATGATAAAAACAACAGTGTTTTTCGTCTAATACTAAGATCAAATGTATATTTGATGATAAAATGAATAAAAACACTAGTCTTTCATACACTTTATCTTTGATTCACACAGTTGTCAAAAATGCATATTATTACTTACATGCCCTCAAACATAACCTCCATTCAACAAAAGTATTTATGCTTTACTCTAATTTTACAGTACAAATATTATTGTGAACAGTCAATGTATGCTTATTTGCATATACATCATTGCAGTTAACGCATATAAAGGTCTTGTACGAGATGCCGAACAAACAGTTACTAGCTTCATGTTGTCGGATGCTAGACCTAGTCGCGAATGTCTTGCTGCAATACTGGCACTCGACTCCCGATGAACGACAGACATTGCCTTTACATGTCTTGTTGTGTGTAGCCTATATAGGTTATCATTGCGAGTAAACACAACATCGCACTTAACACTTTGGAATGCCTTGTATGATGGGCTGAGCATGCAGTTGCTACTGTCATATCGACGTGCATGATATATTTTAGTAGAAGTATTTCCATAATAGTAACATTGCTACCATAATGTTTCTAGCGACTCTTCGGAAGTCCTTCTCGTCGCTGATGGTGTTACAGATGGTAAGTCTTCAAAAATTGATGACATCTTTATATTGTAACAGGGTACTCTATCACTAGATGATTCCACTCGTGACGATCTGCCTTCCATTACTTCCTTCGAAGAAGTGAAAACATTCATATAGGACGCATGCTTATATACTGTTTTCACATCAGAACAAATGGTTTATGTGTCACTCGAACTCAGTCAGAGAATGAGAGCTCTTATTCGAATGACAGACAAACTGCGAATGGCACCATCTCGACTATCTCAATATATGTCTTTAAAAAATTATTTGTCAGGCGTGGGACTCTAACTCACACTTCCATACAGGAAACCAGAGTTTGAATCCGATGTCTTAGACTGCTAGGCCAACCCGAAAATTGCAGAAAATGTTTTATAATATTGAAAAGTTTTAATCTTTTCATTGGTTGACCTCATAGGATGACATCATAGGATCTTGACCTTATGTTAAAAATCTACTATACAAATAAAAAAGAAACACAATTTTTAGCAGAAATTTAATTTCGCAGAAAAAAATCATAAGACCTTTGCGATTGGGAGCACCCTGAGAAAACCCAAAGACACATTCACCCAGAAGATAACACATTATGTGTATACTACTATCTTATAGATAATTACATATATATATTCCTATCTTATATATAAACATATATTCCTAAGTGCTTTCTTCTGGATGAACATGTATTTGGGTTTTCTTAGAGAGCTCCCAATTGCGAAGATTTATGATTTTTCTGTGAAATTAAAATTTTGCTAAAAATTATGTTTATTTTGGTTTTATACATAGAAGCTGACGTTGTCAATGCCAGGAGCTGTGTTAGCAGGTCTGCACCTGCGCAATGTCTGGTAACTGAAATCTGTACGTGATTTCACGCCGTTTTCACAATCAGTATAGTGTCAGATGACCTAAGTCAGCACATAGCCATGTTAGCATTTTCACATGTCTGCACCTGAGTGGTGTCAGGTAACTGGAGTTAACTAAATATAAAAAAGAGAACATTCCGCTGGGTCCGCAGAATGGAGGAACAAATTATTGAAGCGGTGCGACCCCATGTGGTTTTATATGATACAAGTCATCCAGATTACATGAAAACGAAGCGTAAACAAGAAATCTGGAACACCGCAATTGATGTAAATGCATGCAATGGTACGTACACATAATTCTTTATTGCTACTATAGAAACGTATTTCCCCTAGCTACTGTTGTTAGAATTTTGCCGAAATAGGAAAATACTAGGCGTATATTTACACAAACGTTGTCTACATTGTATATGTATTTGGTGGAAACAGTGCACAGTTTAATGCACACGGCAACACAGTACGTGTGGTTCAATACGTGTGATATATGTGGTTTCAAAAAGGCATCAATGAAGGAAATTGGTTTAAAACTTTCCTCTTAATATGCTTTCGGCTTACCACGGCACACTCCCAACTGTGTTGAAGTACTCGGTGAACTTTTGTCTCACAGCGAAAGCACTCGATGCCCTTCTGGTATTGTTGCGGGTGACTGGAAGCAGTTGATTCGCGGGCATGACTTCAATGTCATTATCCATGTTCTTTCGCGTGTTGGATTGTTCCTTAAATAGTTGTGCAAAACACATGCCGCTTTCACAACATTGTCGACGCTGTCGACCTTTATTTCAAAAGATTTTCAGAACACATGGAATCGTGATTCTAAAATACCGAACGCACATTCAACAAGTTGTCGTGCATACGAAAGTCTGTAGTTGAAGACTTTATTTTCTTGATTTCCTGTAAAACTTTTCTTCGGATAAGGCCTCATCAGATATTCTGATAGCGGGAAAGCCTCATCTCCAACGAAAACGTAAGGAAGCGTGTGTTCAAATGCAGGTAGTGATTTAGATGGTGGAAGTTGTAAAGTTTGTTCATTTAATTTTTTTCCCAAAATACTTCTTGCAAAAATACTGCCGTCACTGAACCGTCTCATAGATCCCACATAGATTGTGACAAACTTGTAGTTGGCATCGACAGTTACCATGAGCACCATGGAAAATGTCTGTTTATAGTTAAAATATGAAGAACCGTTGTCAGCTGGCTTCCTAATCGTGACATGTTTGCCATCAATAGCTCCTGTGCAATTCGGGAATTGCCATCGTTGTTTGAAATGACGTGCAGTGTTTTCCCACATCTCACTCGTTGGTTGGGGTGGATTTAATGGTTGCATAACCTTCCACATTGCAGTTGATATTTCATTAACAATGTTCGAAACCGTGCGATCATTCATTCTGTTGCTGTAGGCTATACTTTTACTGTTTCCTGTAGCCAAATACCTAGAAACAAAACAATAAATTATTATCTAGGACCAATGCGACAGTGTAAAGCAATTTTAATACATCTACAAAGTATTGTTCGTTAATAACACACAATACAATAATGGCATTGTTGGTGTGTTGTCTCGAATCAGTAACAATAAAATGTTGGCACAGATAATAACTGTGATAATGTGGTATATTAACATGCAGTAGCTAATAGTACTCGATGTGTATTAAGTAATATCATTGTAACTAAATATAATTTCGCAATAACAGATAAAGCGTGCAAATAAATTATAACAACAACTCGGGAATATTTCAAAGTTTCAGGCGAAGAAGCCGAAGCCTTATGGACGAAATTAAGGTGCTGCCATCGTGATGCGCTACGTAGGCAACGAAATTGCCTAACAAGTGGAGCCGCTGCTGGGACAATGAAGCTGTGGAAATAAAAAAAAAATGGCGTTTTTGCTGACGCACATGGCGAACAGGAAACGTGCTAACAATTTGCAGGACAGTGATGAAGAATCAGAGACCCTGTCGGTAACATCCGACTCAGTGACACCTGGATCTTGAAGGTGACAGTATGGCACCTGTAAGTGAAGACAATGATGAGGATCCTGCAAATAACAACGAACATGAATACGATATTGCGGACACTGACGATGTTGTGCAAACCACACATCAGACCGGCAAAGCAGAATGTCAAAAGAACCTCCCAGGAAGCAACACAAACATGATATTACTACTCGATCTATAGAACATCGCGAAGAAAGGGCACAAGAGAGGGTGCATGAACGTAAAAGGTTGGAGGACTTGAGACAGCCAAATGACCCTTTGTTTAATTTTTTATGTCTATGTACCAAACCACCCGACAAATGCCCCCAGCATCACAGCATTTCGTCCGTACGAAGATATTTGAAGTAGTGTCACAAACAGAGGCTCCTCTACTGAATATTGCGCAGTCTACATTACAGTAACCTGAATTCCAGGCACCTCTTGTGTATAACTCACATACTGATAATCAGAATTGTTTTCCATCCACACGTGTCTCACCTCAACCTTCAAATCGCGAGCATATGGGAGTATCATCATTTCAACCTGCTGAAAGTGTATCTCATATTACGAACTACATCAACAACTCTCAGTAGTAATCATGCAAAAAGACCTTTTTGTAACCATCCATATCATTGTAACAGTAATGTTCCAGTACTTTCGTGTTTGTAACGTGACGTCTACACATTGCCACACCATAGAAATGCTCACATGATCGTCACGATACGTTAATGTAATACAACTGATTTCTATATTGTGTTAATGTGTTTAGTGTAGCATTAATGTAGCATTCATATATTGTTTGTTTCCTTTTCTATGCCTTAATACGTAGCTATTAGGCTAATAATAAACATACCTTAAGAATACAGCCAGTTTTTCTTCTCTTTCGATGGCCCTTTGTGCATTACACCCCTCAGAGCGAATTACATATTTCAGTAGCTGATTGATTTCACTGAACTGATCTGTATTTACACGGAAGTAATTACTGAATTGCTTGTCCGAAAATTCCGATGTCAACACGAATTCACCATGGGTTTTTCTCTTTTGCATGTACGGACTTTTCCACACTATTTTCTTACGTTTCGATACAACATACACTAACATTTCTGTGTCCATATTCTCGTCGGAATCAGATTCTGAATTGAGACTTAAACATTCTGCCATTGTTCACGTTGAAAGCCTACGAGCAACTGCGTCTCAATATACGCTCACACTGTGTCGCACAGGTGTTCCTGTGCTGTACCGCGCTGCCCTGCGCTATCTTGCCCTGCCCTGCTCTGCGTCTCAGTGTACGCCTGGCCTTACACTCTAAGAAAACGTTAAAGATCACGAGAGTATAGAAAATAGCTTATAGTGTATGACTGGTTAAACTGCAGAAAGGAATAAAGTGTAGAAGATGTTAAAGGTTAGAAAATGCCAGAGTTCGAAGGTAAGAAAAGAAAAATAAACAAAATTCCAAATACTCTGTCTGGGACTCAATCTCTGTGCCAATCCACTCACGGTTCATCAAAGCTCCCATCCTGTCGTCTCTCCGAGTCTTGACGCACACCAACTGAGATTACTGGTAAGCCAGCAGAGTGCAGGGACATAGGTGAAAGTGTGTGTGTGTTTTGCTGTAACATAATGAATGGTTTATCAGAGAAATTCGCTGGAATATTCTGACTGTGGGTGCTGGTACATGTTGAAGTTGCACACACGATTGGTTTTCCTGATATAGTTCGTTGACCAGACAGGAATAAAGCAGAACGTGTTCTCACTTGAAATACCATATGTATAAGATGTTTACGATAAGGCTTCAGTCGTGAGCTGTCGTTCCTCGGAAGTGGACATGTGTCTCTCTAGGTATAATGTGCATACTTGATAAATGTGTGTAGAGAATGCTAGCATGGTGAAAGTGTAATACCTCCCACCCATAATAATAATAGTAATTGTAATTATAATTACAAGGTCTGAAACAAATGAAATTTTATATGGCAGTTGAAGTCTGGCTGTCTTACTGAGAGGACATGTGACTTTGGTGATTGTATTTTGCTAATTATTCATGTATGTATACTCATACATAGTAAATATTCATTGCATGTTTATGCAAGTATGGAGTTGCGCGATTATGTCATATGCCCGATTACATCATTACCCGATTATGTCATACAACTCCACCCTTCTCGACCTACAACAGTTGACATGAATATGTAACACATAAGTCGAGTGGGAGACACCGACCAGGTAAGACGTTAGTGTGCGAGCGTAAGTGAATACATAAGAATGCATTGCCCAGAATTATTTTTATTTTATTTTTAAGTGAGCCACCCAGGAATCGATGTTGGTAATCCAAAAATAACATTACATTTATTACTCTAAGCTGGTATCCAACTCAAAACTAAATTTTTGTTAAATTCTAAGATAAAATAATATTAAGTGGTACGACAAAGAATCTAACTCGATAATCTAAAAATGACATTAAATTAATTACCCCTAGCAGGTAGCCAACTCAAAAATAATGTTTTGTTATATTCGAAAATAAAATAATATTAAGTGCCTGGCCAAGATTCGAACTCGATAATCGAAAAATAATATTTTATTAATAACCCCGAGCAGGTACCCGGTTCAAAATATTTTTTTTTTAGTTCAAAAATAAAATAATATTAAGTGTCCTGACCGACACTCGAACACGATAATCCAAAAACAACATCACATTAATTACCCTTAGCAGGTTCCCAATTGAAAAAAAATTGTTATATTAGAAAGTAAAATAATATTAAATGCCCTGACTGAGAATCGAACTCGATAATCCAATAATAATATAACATCAATTAGCACTAGCGGGAACACGAGTGATGATATCAAGCGACACCAGCTCCCTCCTAGTGACCAACTCTCGAACAGAGATGTTCCTCTGGTAGCCATTAAATTAATTTTGGTGAGAATGTACTTGGTGAGTATGTACTTGATGACTGCAGCTTCAATGGTTCAGAAATTATGACTGACTATGCTAATAAAAAGCTATAATGTATAATTGACCTCACTATCATTGATTGACATCAGTGATGTCTCGTTAGGACAAGCAAGGCAAACAGTGCTTACCCAGACAGTTTGCTGACAATGTTATATTTAAAATAAATATTATATTCTAACATATTTACTTTAAGGTAACTTTTCACTCATGCGGTACGCATTCTTCTCGGGAAACAATACTGTACATTATACGGAAACAACTCGTTGGCTAGCAAAACTAAGATGTTTGGAAGCACTGTAAGTAATACTTTTAGCAGGTAGGCGGTCGCAGTGGTTTCCCATCCACTTGAGAGGAAAAGGGAGGGGGGGGGGGCAGGAAGACCACCCGTGGTGTGGCCAGGGGGGGGGGGGGGGCTTATGGCTGCGTCAACCTATGTTAGAAGCTGCGATTGTAGTGCTTTCTTAACCGAACTGAAGCGGACATAGCCGAAGCTGGCCTAGCCGCAGGCATTTGGCGTCGTGTAGTTTACAGAACTAGATCGATGCGTGGGCAAGTTCGTGCGCACAACACGAATCGTATGTTTTTATTAAATTTAGTTTTGGTGCTGAGAATGTTATACATATTCGTGCGCGATGTATACCCTACATAAAAAATATAAAAATACCATGTGAGACTGAGAACCGAGTAGATAGAATGAGTGCAACAGAATAATGTGGATGTAAATGTGGTGTGTGTGGATTACGAGTGAACCATTTTTCCAGCAGTGATTTCACTTTTCAGGAAAGTTGTGACATCATAAAAGAGGGTAGGTCAACACCTGAACTTATGATCACAACAACATGAAAAAAAGGTAATTTTGTACGTCATTTCCAAAAAAAATTAATTAGAAACACTCGTGGTTAGCTGGATGTAACAGCCTAAACAAACTGTTTTGCTGTTCCTGTTTATTGTTTTCAAAGGATGTTAACACGTGAGTTTTTACGTTAAAACATTAATTTACCGTATATTAATTGTGACGGACGTGGATGTTTGTAATTTGTGCTCAGTTATCAGAAATGTTAACGCAATGCTATAATATGTTATCGAACTCCGTACTGGTGATAAATCCTTGTAAATTCTCTATTTCAGTATATATGGTAGAAAATTAAAATTAATCATAACGAAAGTGATGTTTATAATATGGTCGCAGTCATGAGTTTTCGGCTATTTTAATCAAGTCGTTTTATAATATGACTATGGCATGTGCTATGTCCGTACAATCAATTACTTCGGACACTGATCAGACCCAACCAACATTAATTTCCAACGCGTGCTGATTTGGATGTCCTTCGCATATGTCACACTTCCCTTGCCGGCCCTCAGATGTTCGGCTGTCTCTGGCGGCTGCATAACAGCTAGAGCGGTGCGGGAGTGCGTGTACATTCTATATGTGCGAAGAGCATAAATTAACCTACATATTGTAATATTTCCGTTGCTAAAATTAACAGTTGGAACATTGGCAAGGTACAGTTGTGCACAGTGAATGAATGCAGGCAAGTAATTTTAATGTGCTGAAGTCCATGACGAATGAATCAGAGGAAGGCATACAAATACCACTTTCTGAGGTAGTGGGAGGAGTGAGTGCAGCGATAGTTGTTCCACCCGCAGTTGTTTACAGAATAAAACAGGAAGTAGGGTTCAAGGATGGTACATTAAAATCTTTTAATACCCCACACATACATCGAGCGAAACGACAAATGAAGACTAACATTGACGATTTTGACATTCAGGAAGTGAGGTTGACAATAAATAACTCCCACATGATTGATAAGTGTCGACCTATTGTTGGGGCGGCCGGAAGTGCATTTGTGCGATTATGATTTGTACTCCTACAACGTCGATTCAGAAGGTGAAAGGTACTGGAAAAAACGCGTGTACGCATTAGTTAACATGCACATTTCAAGAATCATGTAAATATTTGCTCTATAAGTACAATAAAACTATGTTGGCCTATGTGTTTGAATGTATCAATACCACATGTTCCGAAAGCACAAGCAGCTTTTCATGACACATTTTCCTGTAGCTATTTAGTGATGTGGCCTGTGGGATGTGTGTGTTGTGTAATTAGGCATATTACGTCTGTATCGGGTTGCGAGCCATCCTTTGTGGCACGAACTATCGCTCTGTGTGACAATGTTCAGTGTCGGTGCGCCGAATTACACTGATTAGCAATTCAAGGACATTAGGGTATCGTAAACACCTGTTACACCCGTGGCCAGTCGTGTTACACACACCGCATGATCTGATCATATGTTCCTATATCTTCGCAACTGTGTTGCAGCTGGTTGAAATATAATCATCGGTTTATTTTTTGTGAAATACGGTACGAACTGTAACATACACAGGCGCAAGGATAATGGTAAATATGTTTTCAGCTCGGCTGTTATGACTTCGGCTACCCTCCCTCTCACGTTCCCTCTCTCCTGTAGGATATCACTGAACACCTCCCATTCTGTGCTTCCTTCCCTTACGCTGTGCTAGAAGAATCTTCTCTATTGATGCGCACTCTACCTGCTTCGATTTTTCCTGCCTCCTGTTCGTTCGCATTGACTGCTTTCCATATTTACACAAACGAATAATGATTTTTCCTGTCTACACTTCTGTACAAACAAAATTGCTCCGTATGTAAATACCTCACTGTCAAAGGGTATTAATATAATATTGATTTTGAGTGGACAAGGTTCAGGGTTTGATGAAGGTATCTTTGTAATATTTTTCACTCGGGCAAATGTTATGTTAAAAAATATTAATATTTTACAAGCAGTGTATTTTATATTTAGGTACAAAAAATGTTTAAATGGCACAATTTTGCACCTTGAAATCCAAATTTTCCCGGGGGAGGGTCACTGGACCCCCTCCCCCTTAATTGGGGAGATCAACGCCACTACTGCCCCCTGCACGCAGTAGCTTGCCCAGGAAATTATAACACGCATCGCCACTGATTGACATAGGGAATTATGCCTATGATATGAATTTGATGACTATAACTTCAAAGGTTCGTAAATTACGTATAACTATGGTTATAAAAGGGTATAATGCATAATTGATCATTCGACCCTGTTTGTTGTCTGGGAAGCGGCGTAACCTTCGGACAATCACATCTCCAGTCTGCCTGTGTGACGATCTGAATATCGTCACCAGAAGTGGTTAGGTTTTAATTATCGTTGGTAACTCTGGGTAACAATAATGTTCAATCTTAGTAACCAGTTTTTATCTGTGTGGCTTTAGATTACCGTCGGTAGCTTTTAGTAACCGTAGTTGTTACATATTGGTCTCTGTATTTTAGTATGTATGTTTTATTAGCAAAGGCCTGTCTTATTCTTATAATATCTGAATTTATGATTGAATATTTATGTATCACGTATACATATATTTTTAATATGAAAGTATCATATAATAATTATGGTGAGATAACCTTAGATTTTTTTATTGCAAACAAAATGTACCTTTAGTGTGAAGGATCGCCTCTAGGCTTCGCTCCTAGCAGGCGTGTGACGTCACCTGGCCGGCTGCATGGGTGTAGCACCAGCCAGTGTGCAATATTGGGGAGTCATCTGTTAGTCGAGCAGCAGGCGAGTTGCGGGCTGGACGCCGAGCGAGATACTTGCATAGTATGAGTCGGATAGTGGTTATGCTGCGAGGCCGTGCGGTATGTGAAAAGTAAAATGTAGACAGTGCGGACAGACGTGAAGTTGCTTTTTGAGAAATATAATGAGAACTAAACACGACTACTTAAATTACGTGAATATATACACGGGTCATGTGAAGCATATTTCCATTTAGAATATGTACACGGGGCTTACCCATTTCTTTGGCAATGGAGAGTTCCGGGCCACATTCGACGGCAACTGAAATTCACCACAGCTGTACCCGAGGCGTTGCTTCTGGTTTTCCGTATGTAAGGCTACAGCTGGTCTACTCGCTGTCGTGTTCCTGTGTGCAAGTGTTGACGTGCTTCTGCATTAGATATGTCCACGATGTCCTCTCGGTGACAGGGTTTGCTGGAACAAGTTCTTATATTGCCATCGAATGTCGTCATGCTGTGTAAAGAATGATGATCCCGCTACGAACGATGACACAGACGATTCATAATGAAATAAACTGTAGTCAAGCGATAGGCCAAAATATGTTAAATAATATTCATGCTGTCAGAAATGCAAATTAACGTATGCTTAGTGATTTTGATGGTGTTATGTGTGCACCCTTTTAATGGCATGTGTTTTCATGAATCTAATTAAAACAGATATAAAATATCATTTTTATAGGGCCCAGAAATTTTAATATGCTTTTTATAATAACTGTGCAAAGTAATGTAATATTGATGGAGACAGTGTATCGGCCAGCTTATTATTAAATATATGAAAATCACTGAAAACGGGGCTGAAAGTGTCTGACCTGCACTCTGTATCCTCCCCTCCTAAGAAAAAAAAGGATACCTGCAGTCTGTAGCCTCGCCTCTGGGATCCTCTCCCAGGTTGGAAAATTGCCCCCATCCCTATGGCATTCTAGAAGTGAGCTGAAAACCCGCCGGTCCCATTACTCACTAGCATTCTATATTGGCTAGTCACAGTAAAGTGAACACTTTTGAAAGCTATTTC
The DNA here is from genome assembly GCA_029891345.1 of Dryococelus australis. Taxonomy (NCBI): domain Eukaryota; kingdom Metazoa; phylum Arthropoda; class Insecta; order Phasmatodea; family Phasmatidae; genus Dryococelus; species Dryococelus australis. The sequence goes on from CM056993.1 coordinate 169,258,755, forward strand.
ATTTGGAATAATCAATAAAATATTTTAGTGTAGCCTTCGAAATTAATATCAGAATGCTGTGGAATATATACACTGTGTCTATTACATACATGACAATATTTTTTTAAGCTGGTGGTGTGGTGTGTACTAGCGACGTACATGTAAATTGCCACACGTATGGAAGCCAAAAGTACTAAATTGATAGACTTGCCACTAATATGAAAAACCTCTCTAGGAATCATATGTGTGTGTGACAGAGTACAGAAGGATAATTTTACCCTTGTAGGAAGCCTTACTCTGGTAGTATTGAAGTTCTGGGTGCTATTTTAAGGGTGAATTCCCTTAACAAGCATACAAGAAAAACACTGAGAGTAAGGACCAATAGGAATGCCAAACTGCAACTCTATAAAAACAGACTGTCCATAGCTGAAGCAAAATTTTTAAAGAAAAATGTTTTACTATGTTCAGTGTATTCAGTTCAAAATAATAATTCAGCAAAGCAAAAATCAGCATAAGGAGTTCACCTTTGCCTGTAGCAAAATAATAATCTCCCCAAGTAATGAGGCAGCTGGCAGCTAAAATTCCTAAACAGTGCCAAATTAAATTGTTCTTTAACTATATGCAAACACAAAACAGGACTGCGGAATCTGTGGGCTAAGTCACCGTCCGTGAAGGAGGTAATCGTACGAAGTGTGTCTGGGAAAGCCGGCACGTGCTCGCTCGCGGCTATCGGCGCTTGCTTGCACATCATGTCCTGTATTTGCAAACTTATGGCTTAAAACTTATAAAATGTGCCTTCCAGGCCGAAAAGTAGGAAAAAAACACCCCCCGATTATCGCATCTCCTCCCTTGGGTGGGGGGGGGCAGTGTTGGTTTGGGGGGGGGTGCTTCAATAGCCAAAGGTCCAAGGGTGTGCAGGTTCTTGGCACCACCCTTCTATCCCTGGAGGGAGGGGTGTTGCACGCCTTCAAAAAAGTTTCGTTTTTTATTAATGTGGTGACCAGAAGCGGGACCCCGCGGATTCCGCGGGCTAAGCCACCGTCGATGAAACAAGTAACCGTACAAAGCAATATTTTTGGTACAATGTCTTCTGGGAAATCCGGTACGTGCTCGCTCGCGCCTATTGGCGCTCGCTCGCTGCGGTCGCAATGGGAATATTAAGACTTAAAACTTAAGATGTAAGACATGGTGCTGCAGTCTCAATGAGAATATTAAGACTTAAAACTTAAGATTTTAAGATGTATGATATAATATGTAAGACTTAAGGTGTAATACTTTAGATGTAATGCCTAAGATTGAGACTTAGGACCTAGTACTTAATAATTAAGACTTAAGACTCAAGTGTGGGTCCAAAGGGCTAACTTTCCATCGGGCGATGGTGGGGTACAGAAAGACAACCCTCCCCCAAATCCCAAGTAAATCGGTCGAAAAATGTGCCTTCCAGGCCGAAATAGGGTGAAAAACCACACTTATCTAGTTATCGCATCTCCTCCCTATTGGTGGAGGGGGAGGGGTTACGATATCCAAAGGTCCAAGGATGTGCAGGTCTTGGACCCACCCCTCTATCCCAAGGGGGTAGGGGGAAGGCCGCAGAAAGTTTCGTTTTTAATTAATGAGGTGATCCGGGGAAGGGCCTATATAAACCAAAATTGCAAGGAAATCGGTTGAAAAATGCGCCTTCCAAAGCCTTGGGAGCATAGACCCTAAAAGGAGGGAAAGGGATGAAAACCATATCTCGGGGCGCTGGGCAAAGAAGTACAACCCTCGACCAAATTTCAAGATAATCGGTAGATAAATGTGCCTTACAGAGCCTGGACAGCATAAAACAATTAAAAAAATAAAAATAAAAATAAAAAATAAAAAAATTATAAAAAAATGGGAGTGGCGAAAACCATAGCTCGGGGGGCGGGGAAAATAAATACAACACTCAACAAAATCTCAAGAAAATCGGTCGAAAAATGTGCCTTCCTGAGCCTGGGGGCATAGCCCTCCTCCCAAAAGGGTGGTAGATGAGAAACCATAACTTGACCCCTTCCCCCAGGTGCACTACCGATCACCACTAGCCCCCACTGCCCTCCTCAACCGTTTGGGCGTCAAGCATTTGATGCGGCTAACTTTCTTTCTTGATTAATAGTACATGACTCTGATTTAAGCTTGTCACAAAACAATAGAGGCCTTATTCATTGTCGTTTTTAGTCCGGACTAAGGAAAGACCATCCTCCGACCAAAATATTTCGTATTCAGAGAGGCATTGTTCGAGGATAATCTTGCTTTAGTATGCCTAACTTTTAGTCCAGACTGAGGGAAGAATTAATGATGTATTAAAGTTGAAAAGAAACAAGGCGAACATAAAATAAGACAGTTTCGCTAGTATTACATGCTAATGAAAGCTAGATAAAGTTTAGGAAAAACAAAAAATACGTTTAAGGTCGATTCTACCAATCTGTATGCAAAAATATGCCGATGTAATGAATGAATCGTTCGGTGAATAATATTTCAAAAGAAATGTATTTCTATTTCTTTGTCGATCAAATGCCATATCTGAAAACAGATTTCTAACCAGACATGATATTAATACTTTCAAAAAGAATTTTAATACACATCTTACTTTGTAATATGTATAGTAAAGTAATTTTTCGAAGCAGATGTATTGGTGGCTCAATGGCCTTGGCCCCTCCGCGGCAGATTTTCAGTTCGCTTGTCGCACTGGGAATTTGTCAGTAAGTCGGTCTCACTAGAGCATCATCAACGTCAAATGTCACAACAATGTTAAATGAAAATGGGGGGGGGGGGGGGAGGTGTGGTTGTGTTGGGGACATGGCCGTTTATCTTGCATGAATACATCTATGTTGACGCGCTCAGATGCCTTGTTTTTTTTTTTTTTTTTATGTTCCCGACACCGTTTCACTCTATCATATGTGGTTTTATGGGTATCACTGGATTGCTTTTGAGATGCTCTTTCCAACCATATACGATTTCTATATTTCGACTTGGCTTTTTGACTCAGGGGTTTGTGGTTTTGTAGATCCATTAAACATTTTTTTTTTTAATCATTTACTATACATATACTGTACGTAGTAACTTACAAATACCAACAGTGAAATTATGTATGGATATCTAAGTCATATATTATACAATGTTTCATAGTTTATAATTATAAATTTCTTTCTTGTGTATATTATGCATCAATAAACATTCAATGAATGTGAGATTCTAGAAGATGTAAAATTAAAATGTAGCTATTGTATGAACACATGTAATTCATTGTTTATTGTGTGGGTAATTTTGGTGAAATATATCTATTAATATTAAAATACCCTGGGCCATTTAATTACACTGATGACTAGCTATCTGTCTGAAAACAAAAGTCATGGCATTGACAGCTAGCTGTCTTCTTGCATATTCTTAACACTTGTCGATAGTTAATAAGGCAAGAATACATCATACAAAGAGCTTCCCAATGTTAACAAACCTTGTCTTTTAAACGATACTGGGCCAGAATCAATTAAATATTTTCTAGCTTAGACAAGACAAAGATACTGTGTCGGAATCGGCCCAAAATTGTCTTTAAGATGTCGGCGATTGGTTGGCTGTGAGTTATCAGGTCGACATAGTTACTGTGATATCCATCTGTTATCATGTGTAATACACTAGGCCATTGTTTTTATCTTAAAGTTTAACAAAACGTCCTAAAAACGACTTCATGCTGCTGACAGCTAGCTATCTTCTTATATATTCCTGACACTTGTCGATTGTTAGAATGGCAAGAAGACATAAGACTAGCATATTTCCAGGGATAAAGAACCTTGTTTTTTAAACGAAACTGGGCCAGAATCAATCAGAATGTGTCTAACTTACTGAAAAAGCAAAGATATTGTGTCGGAATCGGCCCAGAATCTTGTTTAAGATGTCGGTGATTAGTTGGCTGTGAGTTAGGAGGATGATATAATTACTGCGATATCCATATGTTATCATATATACTACACTGGGCCTTTGTCTTTATCCTGAAGTTTAACAGTGTGTCTTAAAAAATACCATGCTGCTAATAGTTAGCTGTCTTGCTTATTCCTGACACTCGTCGAAAGTTAGTAAGGCAAGATGACATCACACAAATATCTTCCCAGTGATAAAGAACCTTGTCTTTAAAACTATACTGTACCAGAATCAATTATAAATTATCTAACTTATAAGAAAAATATACTGCGTCGGAATAGGTCCGGAAACATCTTTAAGATGTCGGCGATTAGTTGGCTGTGAACTATCAGGCTGACATAATTATTGAGATATCCATCTGTTATATTATTTAAGACAATGGGCCATTATCTGTATTTTAAAGTCAATAATCTGTCAGAAAAAACATACCATTGACAGCTGGCTATCTTCTGGCATGTAAACGACATTTGCTGACAGTGCCAGTATCGGGCCAACAAGTTGCCGACACTTAGCCAACAGGTTGTGTTTGCTTGGATCCGACATAGGCTTGCAGTATTTAACGATTCGTAACTTCTGGCGAACACTAAAATCTACTCAAATGCCTCTTACTCAATATTGACTTACAAAGCACAGTTCAAAATGAAACCATTTTAAAGTCCGGGAAATCAGCTGTTTAATGATACCAGGTTTAGAGTATCCTACAACATTCCATTAATATTTTCCATTTTAAATTACAGGTAGAGGGCAGTTAAAAATAAAAATCCAGGATTACAGAAACAGAAATACTTTGTTGTTAAATCTGTGATTTAATGTTTTGTTGACCCAGAACTAAAATTTTTATTCAAGACAACACAATTCCAGAGCCTGTTGTTTTATCAAAGTAGTTCATAATATTTTGACTTAAACCTTTTTAGAGTATCGATTTCCAGGGGTTCAATCTTCCTTAATAATCACATTAGGTTACAAATCGTCCAATTTTTTTATCGTATTTCTTAAGGAAACAACACATAGCTTGTTAACTCGATTCAAAATAATCTGTATATCGAAATAGCGCACAACCCTAGCCAATGCTAATCTTCTGGGTGCCGCAGGTGAAGCACGCTGTACTGCTGCTGGCGGCAGTGATGTCGACGGCGAATGCCCAGTACTTCTCCCAGTATGGCCAGCAGCCTCCGACAGCGCAGTATGCTCCCCAGCCGTCCGCAGCACCACAATATTTGTACAAGCCAGAGCCGCAGCAACAACAGCAGTATGCCGCCATCTTGTCGCACCGGCAGGGCCAGTCCAGCGATGGTGCCGTCAACTTCAACTTCGCGACGGACCATGGCCTGCAGCAAGGGGAGACCATCAACCCTGATGGCAGTCGTAGTGGTAGTTACTCTTATGTGGATCCGAACGGCAAGAAGATCAGCATCAAGTACTCGGCAGGCAAGGAGGGCTTTAAGATTCTGGAAGGCGACCATGTCCCCAAGCCGGTGGCACCCATAGCAGTCCCGCAGGTGCAAACGCCTGCTCCTTCTGCACTTCCTAGATACACCTCGGAGGGCGGTCAGTACCAGGGAAGCCCTTCGTACAACAAGCAGACCCCTGTGCTGTTCAACAGTGTTCAGCAGGATTACACAGCGAGGCCGGCCAGCCCCTACTACAGTGTTCAACACGACTTGGGACAACTCAAAGGGGGCAGACCTAGTCCCTACTACAGTGTGCAGGAACAAGAGGATTCTGGCAGGTGAGCCGGAAACACTATCTAATTTTTACGATGTGTCCGTGAGCCCATCCCACCTGTCCATCATCGATAGAAATATGTACTGCGTGCTGAGTAGCCTATACTTAATAGTGAATGTGCGATGTCCATTAGTATCATGTTTATTTATTTATTAGTAGTTTTGCATAGTTCTTTCATGAACAGGATTCCAGGATGGGGCTCGGTGGCTCTGGCCGTCATCTTGGATTTTCCCAATTTTCGTACAAAATCGCTTCTTTTACTTAAAAACCACTTCAGAAATCAATTACTCTAAACAAAAATCACTTCAGAAATCAATATCCAAAAATCGACAACTTCCCTAATAAATTGCCCCTTTTTTTTCCAGCTGCAAAAGCTAAACCCTGAAAATTGCCTTTTAACTCGGAGCAGGAGTCCAGGATCAGAGACCCAGGTGACCTTGGGTCAGGGTAAACAGAACTCAGGACCTTTGATGTTGACCTTTGTCTCCAAAAGTTCAATATTTTTTTTAAATTTAAATATATTTTTTTATAATTAAAAATTTTAAAGGCATTAGTATTAAGTGCTATATATCACCAGACATGTCTTTCAAGGTGCATACAATAATTATGTCGTCGATTATGTAACCCAATGTCAGGACCACCATTTTGGATCTAAGAGCGAAAAAAAATATTTTTAAAAATTGTAAAAAGTTTGTAAAAACTTAAATAATTGTGTCTCAATATCTCGGATTTTTATTGACTTTCCTAGAATAAACCTTCGTTTGCATAGAAACCCCTGCTCGCACAACCCCCTGCTATAGATTGTGCGCTAATACCCAGTGTATTTTATTTATGAATTTAAATATGTAATTTTCCATATACCACAAGGTATATAAAAATTATTGTAAAGTACATTCCAGGCAGGGCTATGTAAAAATATTAGAATTTTAATACTTCAGTTTTTTAAATCAATTCAATCTATATATATATTTTTGTATTTACTTTATGCAATTTGTCTTTACTGTTGTACGAAAATCAAGCCGTCTAGCCTCGTAACCATGAACTGGCAGGCATGCGAGGTGGACATAGCTATTATGACAGGCACGTGCGGTAGGCGACAACACAACGCAAATGCGGGGAAAGGAAGTGATGACAATGATCTTGATCGCTCGTGCCACTATGCAGACTTGTCAAAATGATCACAACATTTAGGAATCTACGCATTTATAAATAATGAGAATTATTTTATTGGAATTTATATTATTTATAATTTTAAATATTTAGAAATATATATATATATTAAAAAAAAAAAAGTAAAATGTGTCGAAGATACATTTTTTATGTAAAATCAGTTTACAGAATTTAAATTATGCAAATTTCATACTTTTCCATGATAGCTGGTAACATTTTTAAAAAATAAATAATTCTCACAGAGGTACCAGGCTTTAAACTGCAGAACCTTGGGTCTGTTTGCTGATGCCTTAGACCACTCAGTTATCAGGATATTAACTGAGATAAGGGTTTTAAATAAGTTTACGCTTTATGATGTGTATGCGGATTAATAAAGATTTTGTCATGGTAATTCTAAAAAAACATATCAATAATTTTTCTTTAATAAATTTTTTTCAGTAGATTTTTATATTTTATATTTTAATTATTTTTATTGCATTTTTATGATTCATATTTAACTTACATATAACTTTTTTTGACTATCCTAGAAATAAGTTTTTTTCTGTATATTTTTAAGTATTTTTCATTACAATTATTATTATCCAATTTTAAAATTCATTTGATGTGATTATTTTAAGTTGTACTTAAAATGTACTTAAAAGTATTATGGAACTATGCAAAAGTCTATCATTAACTTACTACATTTCTGGTCTCCTCTCTTAAAGTCTAACTATTGCACAATGTAGGTATCTGTTAATTACTAAATTATTTTTTTAATTCATGTTCGTTTCATGTTCATGTGACTGAACCAAGCACCATCATATTCTCTATATTAGGGGAAGTAGGCAGGATACAACACCAGCAAGAAATTAAAGACATTTAATTGAAATTATATATATGCCTATATAAATTTATATACTTCAGACTACAAACATAAATACAGAATCATTAAATTTTCCACACCCTTCACGTAGTGTCTTTACAGCAGCATGATCACTTTTCATGTAGTGAATAATCAATTTATACACAGCTCAAGACAGTCTATGCTAGCAAGCATCCAACCAGAACCTTTGGCCCAATAGTCTTCTTTATCAAAAAATTTCACGTCTGCCACTGTCAAGCTAAGTTTCTTAACTGGAACCCCCGGCTGCTTATATACCCGCACACAGGTACCACACCAGCCACCGTAATACATGCACGCCATCTGCTATTCCAACCAACACCAGACAAAATATACTCATTATTCACACCTCTTACTATAACTCAAGCATACCTCAACGATTCAGGCCACATTGACCTTACCAAAAAATCTACTTACTGCTCATACTTTCTGCTCTACTGCCGCCGCCGCCGTCGCCGACCCTCATATTCCACCGGAATGACACGTGTGTCATGAGACCGGGAGCTATAGCTCCCATAACTCACTGGGTGTTTGTAAAAACAATTGCCACCAGACACTTGGACTAATTATAGGGTCCGTGGTCGGGGGCCGTGTCAGTGTAAGTCCGGGGCACCGGACCCACATTTAGGCTGTGTTAGTTTTGTCGCCTATTATTATGTCAATTTACATGTTTGTGTTGTAGGCGGGAGAGTGAAGCTCCCCTCCAGCCTCCCGGCTGGAGTGAATGTAAGTGTCGTGATGTCTGTCTAACACGTTTTTCTGTTATATACAAGTGTGCTATTTAATCTCGCATGTAGTGTGTCGGTGAGTCCCTAATTGCCCGGGAGCAGCCCTCGGGGTAGGTTTACTCGTTCCAGAGTTTTGTGACATAGGAAATAAATCCAGTATTAGTAACAAAAAACAATTAAAAAAAAGGGGGGCACTTGTGACCAGAGTCTGCCAGGCCCTAGTCAAAGCAGAGCCTCCCTCGTCCTCTCTTCGACGAGGATCGTCTTCTTCCCAATCTGAAACAGACTATCAGCTCGGTGCATTATTGTAAGCTAGTAATTATGTTTGTAACATATAAAACACTATGTGTTTTAATTTTACAAAATTTTATTGTACTTTTGTATTTTGTATTTTTTTTATTTTTTATAACAGGTATATTTTTTAATTTTACAATTGTTACTATAAATTCAATTAATTCTAATATACTGTGATATTGATGATAAGCCTAATTTAGATTAAATTAGTTAAAATTAACTGAGTTAGCTGTGTTATATCGTGTTAGCCCCCGACCCCTACCTCGAATGGCATGTGTGTCACTTGACCTGGAAGACGAGTGGTGGTCGGGGCTATTTCCCACCTTTCACGACTTCCGACATAACCAGCCTGGGCAGAGCGCCCTAAATTTTAATACCTGTGTGTTTACAAAACGATAGTGTCAGTATGGGGTGATTTAAAGATTAAATAATCCTCAACTATTTGTTTGTTTACTGTGATAAGTGACGAGTGCTGTGAGAAGCAACATCTGCTTTTCGTGTAGTGTTGTTAAGGTTTTTTCCTGTGCAATGATGGGCCTAAAATGGTTCGAAAGTGTTGCGAATTGTGTTTCTCGCAGAAAAGCGGCCAGTTCTTGCAATCCTGAGAACATGGTCGCATTTTCTGTTGTGTTGGCGTCCCTTCTCTCGTGTTTTTGTGGCATGTCTCTTTTTTATTTTATTTTTTTATATAAGTGTTTGTTCCCTGTGTGTGTTTCCCTGTTCAGTCTGTATTTTCCCTACTTGAAGGGGAGGAAATTCATCCTTTGACTGGATATTTGGTCGTGTATCCTGCCTATTATTTTGTTTTTGTTTGTTGAACTTAGCTTTCAACCATTGTTTACGTGTATTAATGTACTTTTGGACCACTGCGCACTGTTTCCATACAACCGAGTGTCCCGTTTTCTTACAAATAGTGCACATACTCTCAAGGTTGCAGCAATTCTGTGTGTGGCCCAGTGAACAACATTTCTTACACTGTGCCACTTCATCAGTGTGGTATTTATACAGCTCTATACGAACTGACGTGTAACCTAATTTGCGTATTTTTAAAATGTTTAGCTCGTCGTGTGGCAGTACTACAGCCCCGAAAACTACCGGTGAGTCAGCTGGTATTCTAAACTTCCAGGCATGATGTGGTTTGAAACCACACTCTTTAATTTCGTTAATTATTTCTTTTGTGAGGTAATCCTTTAATTACTACTTTCACTTGCCTTTCACTTTTAATGGAGTGTATGTAGAATCTAATTACTTTATTATCAAGAAAATCGATAAATTCCTGGTGTCTCTCCTCTTCTACTACTATCCTCAAATATCGTTTATTTGGGAGTTATATTTTTTCAAAAAAAATCTTCGCCTAGTTATCTGGGTAAATACTTAAGCTTCGTGTTCTCTGGAATATACATTGGTGGAGCAAGTGGTGTTTTACATGTGTGTTGTTGTGATACTTCTGTGCTTGTACTACTCTGACTGTCGTCTAATGGGCCTACTTCTCCCAAAGGAGAAAACGGATTACCAGTTGGAATTGATGCTCTAACCTGTGTTTCTTTAACTGCTTTTGAGGTATGTTTTTTATTTGGTTTTGGGGAAATCTAACTGTTGTGTGTTGAGTTGTAATTGGTTCAATTTATCATAAATAGAAGGAACAGGCAATGCAGCTGTTACCTTTCGGCCTTGATACCCTCCGATAACATGTCGTCCGCCGTCCGACATCGCCCAGTCGGTGTTGCCGAGCCGCTGCCGACTTGTCTACAACCTTAAACCTCGGTGGCTGACCAGCTCCCTTGAGGAGGGAGACAGGCTAGGCCTTTGGGAGACTATCCTCCCAGCACCGAAGTTCGGTGCTCTACTGGTCGACACTAACCAAATATATACTAGTCACTAAAACACCATACCAACCAACCATCCATTATAACCCAAGTCATACCCGACCACCCAACACCCCCTCTCCAACAACCAAAGAAAAATTCAGTCATATTGATCAACCGCAACACCCAATTCACCAAGCACAATATCCATAATAACTGAAGTGTACCAAGCAACTATACAGCTGTGGCCGGCCCATAACCTAACACCAATAATACTTGTTCTACCAACCAACACTGCTTACAGTGAGTGACATGAATTTACTATGGGATGTTGGGTCGAGAGAATTTTGTTTGTAGTGTAAATACAACTAGGAAATTATAATTAATTCTTATATTGAATTAAGACCTCCATCCCTTAACGAACTTGGTTTTAGTCCACTTAATTTCTAGACACAAAATTGTAACAATATGATTCATATTCATGCTTATCATTTCATCCGACCAGGTGCTAAGTTTCTATCGACGAAATTGGTCTAAAAATATTGCATTATTAGTAGTTTGTTATTTTATTGTATTATACTGTTACAGTTGGTTGGCATTAATATGCTGAATAATTATAGCGAATGTAAATGTAATGACAATAACAAGACAGTAAACAGAGGACTAAAATACTAATATCTTAATAAAGGTTTAAACTCTTTATTAATTTTAATTTACATCAACTTAAAATTATTGTGTATAATTTGCTACGAAAATACCACAGTTTTTTAATTTTAAATTTGCAGTCACATTTATAAAACTGTTATGCGATTCTTATCTAGTATTGTAATAATACAGCTAAATATTTTTTATTGTGAATTAGCTTTGTTTCTTTAGAATTGGAATAATGTATTTAAAGTTATCATTGGGTTTATTAAATTTTTATTCAACAAAATACTTTCGTTTGCTCCTAGTGTTAAAAGTAACCACACTGGGTCATCCAAAATATTAAATGCACCGTGTTTAATACTTTCATGTGTTCATTGGTGCCAAAATAATCTGACTGTGAAGTTCGAACGGCCCAAATGACGCGGAATTCGGTGGGACATCCGCTCTTCCACTTGCCTCTCTCTCTAAACCCATCATGATTCATACGGCTATCTCATACATCTTCTCAGCATTCCTATCACTCATTCATAATATCGGGGAAATGTCGTACATGCCACATCATGAGCACTCTTTAAGTGCATTATTTTAAGAGTGATATCAGCGCTCTCGTATGATGTACATGCATGAGCCATCGCAAGATAGGTCGTCTGTGTACCATCCATTATATGGTTTACTTGCCGATTTTCATAGTTATGGAATAACTTTTACAGTATGCTAAAATATTATGGCAATTATTGTAATTTTTGCCCAGTAGCATTCGACCAAGCAAATAGCCTGTGTCTTAAGAGGCCGTATCACCCCTTATAAATTAATAATTCGTTTTAGTGTCATAACAGAAGATTCAGGGTCATTACTGAAAATGTTTCACCATAGAAGCATTATATTTTATGTTTCCGAGCAGATTTTTGTAGGCCTACCTAATGGTCAATAGGCATTCCATGGATGTCATTAAAAGTTGAGAAATAATTAGTATATAAAATGTTGTATTAAGTTAATTGCTACATAACTATGCATGTGTAGATTATGTTCGTAACGATCACATTTTTCAATAAATCCTCCTAAATTTAAGTCAGCAAGAAAAAATGAAAAATTCCATATGACAGGTGACATGGGCTCTTAAATTCTATTCGGAAACAATTGGAGTCCAGCTGTACATCATTTAATTATAAAGTGAACCTGAAAAATATTCCATCCCAAAAGTTTCCTCCAGAAGACATTGGCCAACAGTGTCTTGCTCAGCTAGCTGGTATCTGGCCAACATTTTGCAGGAAATTTGTGTTTGCAGGGACATGACTCTGTCAAAGCTGATCTGAAGTCCACACGAAGTATGCGAGTTTCACATTCAATTTAGAACTCAAGTATGATTTTAAAATGTCAGTAGCCATCAAGATAAACTTCTAGGCCAGTGCCAGGTAGTGAAAATATCGTTGCAACAAGTTCTTGGAAAGCATCCTGTCACACCTTCCAAACAAGCTTAAACGATAATAACCACTGGAATTTATAGAAATTGATTTTGTTTTCAAAACTAGACACTCTCTTTTTAAATAATGTTTACAGCATTAGGAAGCATGAGAGCTATCGAAAAAATGACAACATATGGTCGTGGAAACCATTAGACTCACCAATATTCAACATGCACCTCCATTCATCGATGAGCAAAATAGCTTTAACGTATGATGGGTAAATTGTGCTCTCAAAATTTGTCATCCATAGGATACCATGAATAATTCGAATGAATACTGATTGACAAAAATTAGATAAACATTTTCTGGTTTTAGTTTTTGTTATATTGATTGTTCAGAATATAAAAATAGACATATTTTAACCAAGATGTCTACTTACAAATGTATTAAACATTACAAAAATATCTTGATATTTGTTTAAAAATAAATAAACATGTATTATATCACCCAGGGTATTAATGAAATCATAATTCTAAATTTATTATATTATGAAGAAATGATTATTTTTTAACATTCCAAAAAAAATTGTTGTGCATCTTATGCAAAATTTCTTTGATCATAAAAAAATTACAGATAGTTCAGTTTTATTAAATTCCATATTTAAATTTAGATTATCTTTAATTTTTAAGATCGTTATCTTTACACAAGTACAATTATATTAATGTAATTACTCTTCTAGCAAACAATAAAACATAGCTTCTTTCCCACATCATAGTACAGTATATTATAACAATAAACGAATATTAATTTCGAAACTGAATATCTAAAGTAGCTATAATATATAAGTATAATTAGCGAAAGTTCCATTTATTTGGAACAAATATCATTTCTGTCAGTTTGAAAGAATTAAGCACTTAATTTCTGTACAAGTAATTTTAGAACTACATTTCCAATAATTTCATTATTCATTCTTAAAAAGTAGATATAAATACCTTAAACTGAGAAGTTATTTTATTATTTATACTTATGACATTGAACTTTTCCAACAACATGCAGTATTTATGATCAGGATACTCATTTTATTTTTTATGGTGGTAGCCATAATAGAATATTCGTCATCGTTGAAGTGACTCCACTTCAGTAATAATGAATCAGTGTTTACAAACTTCAACTATAGAAATTTAAAAATTATTTTTAGAATATAGATCAATCGTCAAATCTTTCGGTTAGTTCAACGTTATAGTTTTTTTTTTTTTTTGTAAATCTGAATTGCTCATGAATATTAGCATTATTAAAAAGAAGCAAATGTAATATAATTTGAATTTTTCTAACCTACCTTAAAACTAATGCCTCGTTTACAATGCATTCGTAGTTCAGACAGCTGTGGAAGTCGCAGCGGTTTTCATAGTGCAGTACGAAAAGCTGTTTACATATTGTTCTTAACATTTTGTACGAATAAATCGTAAACCACCTGATACATGGAGGAATCCCAAATTAATAAAAAAAATTTATAAGTGCCATTTATTTACAAACGTACAACCAGTAGGGACATTATTAAACAACTGCTGTAATTGACACAAACAAAAGTCAATGTATGATAAGTCTGTTGTTATAAATAATATGCAAATTTTCATGTTTGAATGGGTAGTAATCTGCAAACTCGGTGGTTTGGTTCTCGTAGTTAATCTGCCATTTGTAAATGCTCTTTTAATATTTCGACACTTTTCTATTGCTTCTTGGCTCGGCAGATTATCTGTAATTATTCCAACTTCCTTTAAATAATTATTTTCAATCACTAAGTTTATAAATTTACTATTTAATTTACATTCGCCATATTTTGTACTATACTGTAAAACTCATGTTTGACACAGTTTTAACATTCTTGTGCAGCTGGCAATTTTAATCTCATAATTAATTAATTTGAGCAGTATTCATTAAAAAATATAGCTGATTTTTCATTTCCTATAAATGGCGGTGACGCGACTTCCTTCCAACTTTCTTCATCTTTTAACTTTCCATCATTATCAACTTGTTTTTATAGTATCTATAGTACAATTATATTGTTATATATCAATATACTTCGCTTTAAAGCAAGAATTAATATTTTCATCAATGATAAATAAAACTTTTTAATTATTATAGAGAAGAGAATAGTGTTTAAATTTTTGAAATCGTCTCCATATTTTTAAAAACGTTTAATGAAAAATTAAAAAAAATTTAATATTAATATTTGTAATACATGTGTTTTTCTTAATTTATTTTAATAAATGTAAAGTTTTATTTTACTATTATTAATTTACTAAATTAAAGAATAAAGAACAGTTTCGTTGATATTTGTGGTTAAATATGCCTAACCATGATGGATCTTTTTATTGATGTTTAATCCCATATTTTATCTTTACTAGTTCATTTCCTTTGTATTCTACTGAATAAACCATTATTTCATTTATTACATCTTATATATTTACATTTATATTATCAGGATATACAGAATGTTGTTTTTACCAGCTTCAATTAATCGATTCATAAATTCGTTGTATCAATAACATGTATCATTTTTGAAAAAATATATATATAATCCATTTAATTATATATCAAAAACCAGATACAAAGATGGTTTGGCAATATTGTGGGAATTCGTAATATTCTATTCTTGATCGCTTTCTTTCAAAACTTCATACATCAAGTTGAACACAATACAACTTATCAAAAATAAATAAATATTTTATCATTATTATAATTTAAGACAATTTTTTTTTATATTTTCTAAATGTTTAACTATATTCTTTGTCCTATTAACAATTTTATTATATGTATTACAGTTTATTCCAAATAAATATATACTGTTATTACCAACTCTAATTAATCGATTAGTAATTTCAGTTTATTTATAAAAATATATCTGTTTTGAGAAAATATAGTATTCCACTTATATATGGAAAACCAGTTTCTAAATCGTTAGGCAATTGTGGAATTTTATCATATATAATTTCTAATTCCGTCCTTTGAAAAGTGCATTCGTATAATTCAATATAATATATCTTATCAAATAAATTAATGTTTTAAAATTATAAGAATTTAAGGCAGCATTTGTTTTGCTGCTGTAAATTATTTATATTTCTATATGCTTTTAACTAATTACTTGTGATGCAACATTCCATGTAGCAAAACACACATGGCCCATTTATGGTTCAGTTGGATACAACACTGGCAAAAAGTTGGCCAACAACTGGCATGCACCCAGCACCATTGCTGGTTCTAAAGTGCCACCACTAACTTGCCACACTGTGTCAATAACTGGCTCAGGAATGGGAACACAAATAGCCCAAGCATGGTCCATATGCCTACAACAGCAATGGTCCATCGATGTACCATACCACTTCACAGCTATCAAGTAGCCTACAAATGTCTACCAGCGCATTCAACAGCAATGTGTAGGGTATGTGCAGCAAGTGTTGGATTAAACCTGGTTCGCATGTACGCCGAACATGCCAAACAGATAGAGCAGAAAAATAGAACAGCCAATCAGAAGCCGTCCTCAATTTATGTGCTAGTCGCGCAGAAACCGAGGAATGTTTGTGATTGGCTATTCTAGTTTTCCACTCTGCCTGTTCGGTGTGATCGGCATACATGTGAACCAGGCAATACAGTTGGTCAGGCATTTATTGGCCATTAGAAGTTAGCCTACTCTCAACTATCAGTTTCGTTTCCATTAACATTCCATCAGTTGCAACAAATACCATGTCAAATGTCCTGTTGCCAGCAGTTAACCATAATACAGCCAGTTGTATAAACCCTTTGATGTGTGCAGCTAAGTGCTAGCCCGTTCACCACGCCTTCTTCCAGCACAGCAGTCTACATATCAACATAAGACAGCATTTGCGCCATGCAGTGCCCCAGTGTTAAACGTGCTAGCATAAGTGCTTTGATATAATTTTGTGTAAATGTGTATTTTCTTTTCCATGGCCATTTTAATTTAATAAGCATGAAGTGATTTGTTTATAGGTATTATTAAATGCCAACCAGTGCAACGTCATGTAAGGTATGTGAATTCTGAGCCATCATTCCATTTCGTGCATTCTGTGCACTAGTGAAATCGGCGAGTGCGATGTGTGTAATTATCCTGTATTTATTTTAATCACCAATGTTAAGTAACACAAGTTAGTGATGCACACCAAATGTGTTTGTTTACGCCTGCATGTTTGTTGTTATTCAGGGTTATGTCTTGTGTGTTATTGTTTTCGAAGTGATTTTGACAGTTGTGTTGTTTACGTTGAAATGGCGTATGTTTTCCTTTGTTCACTAAACTACATCATCACTACAGGAAGCTTGTTTTAGGTTATAATAAAAGGGTAATTGTTTATGAGTGTATTGTTTGCCAACAGGAAGACCACGTGTTAATGTCATAGCATTCTGTAAATAAATATTGCCAGTGTGATATTATGTGCATCGAGAACGCACCACATAGGTTTTCTGACATTAGCATGTTGCCATTTTCAATGTAATATTTTAGGTTTTGGTATATCACACATGCTTGTGCATTTATTTCCTACCTGCTGTCATAGGTATGCCAAGACCCTGCCTTGTTGTGTTTAGGTTTAGTGTGTTTTATTTTTGAAGTGTACATCTGCATTAATGTGAAGTGTTACGTTTGTGTGCCAGGGGCACAACGTCAAGTCAGGTCAGAGCTGAGTATGTCAAGTACATGACAAAATCACGTCCCAAAAATTATTTCAGAATTGCTTAAGGCTTTCTTAACATATGCAATGTGTATATAAATAAAGCAGTGCAGGATAGTATTAGTACAGTATTGGATACTGGCGTGCCAGTACTATGATCTGTTCAGTGGCGACCAGCCGACACACCCAAAGCTAGCACGTGGTTGGTTAACCAACAAATAAAAAAATATATAAGTTGGGAGTGTTTGTTGTGTTCTTGTATTTTTAATGCATCCTATCAGGGTTTTAATATATGTTGTGGTATGAAGTTTGATACGGGAAGGTTCCTGGTAAGCTCCAGCTACACTTGTCGTAGCCAAGAAAGTAACGTTATCGTGGCAACACTGCAAATGGCAGATATTTTTAATTGATATATGTTGTGTTCAATTATTTGTTTAGTAATTAATGCAAGGGTTATTGTGTTCCACCCCTCATGTGCCTCATCAACGGGCATTTAATTTTAAAGTTAAAACGTCAAATGTTGTCTCTAACAAGTCCTGTGACATGCGGCAGGAGACCCTGCCAATCAGCGGGCTCCTTGCCAACATCACTTGAAGGGGTGGTGGCAACATCACTTGAAGGGGTTCTGGTTTAGGAGGGATGGTGAGGTTATGTGGATTGGTTTGGTGTTTGGGATGAAAATGTTACCGGTTGGACGCCAGTCCACTCAGCAGCGAACATGATGAACTCTTAATCCCAGGGCGTACTGCCGATCACCCAAAGTGGCTGCACCTCCTGTACCACCGTCCGCTGTGTTCACAGAGCTGATGTCGAGAATGGTAAAGTTTTCCTTATAAAATCCTGAGACCTGGACTAGCGAGGGCTGTCAGCCATTCTTGATGCATAGCTCACTCCTCGCAGGTATTTTGGGCCCCCTTATTCCAGAAAAATACATCATGTATACATTCCATGTGCATCTCCAATTAATAAGGCCAAGAAGCGGCCAGAAATAAATAAACAAGGATAAACGTTTCCATACTATTTATTTAAATAATCCCCAATAGGGCACTTACACAGTATTATTCGCCACTCGGCTCGGCGAGCTCCTAAGCTGTAAAACTAGCACATGACTACACAAAAATTACGGTATCTTATGTCCCCATTGTGTACAAAACACAAGGGTTGCGAGACGGTGCTCTCTTTAACCGAAAAAATAATGAAAAATGTTCCAGAGACTAAAAAATTAACTATTGTGTGTTACGTGGCCGGTCAGAATGATGTAGGCCTGGAGAGGCCCAGTACAACGACTGTCTCACTGAGTGCTGAGAACGCTACTGGGAAAATGTCTGTGCAGGAGCCGGTGCCTGACCACCTGCTTCCCACATGGCACACAAATTCTGTTATTTTAATATATTTTGTTATGTGAAATGAGGATGTACATGGGAATGGTACAGATATTATAAAATAAACTGGTAAGCACTTACAACTATCATATAAAAACATCCACTTTGTCTGTCTGTTTACAATTGACTTGTCCGACTGTCCGTGTCCTAGCCTAATTTTGGGAGTTTTGCACATGTGGTGTATGTCTCTTATATGCTGATTTTTATGCCTCTTTCATTTGCACGTTCACTTACGGTACAAGGCTTTGTAATGTCATAAGTAAAAATGTCTGCAAACATTGTACAAGAAATAAAAGGTATTGGGACACGACTCAATGTTGTCTGCGGACACTGTCCTTAGTGCTGCTGTCCATGCGTGGCCTCCGCCACTTGACCCTGTTGGCCAGTCTCTAGGTTATGGCAGCTTGCCATGTAAATCATACAAATAAATAAATACTCCCAACTAACAACACAGCACTGCAAATTATCCTCTTATATGGACTGTTCACGATAAAGTGTGCACTTTTTAAGGTCCTCCCAACAGTCATTAGTCAATAATAAATATGTTTTATTGCAGCACAGACATTAAATTTGAGATTGGTGAGAGTAAGCACAGTAATTATTAGTAATGTGACAATGCTGTTATTAAAATATTGCTTAAATATTAAAATTGGCTTAAAAGAAGATTGTGGAAGGGCCTTAAAACGTACTCACTTTACAGTGAATGGCCTATAATTAATATTAGTGTACGCTACTTATGTACACTTCTTCCTTAACAACTATGTAAAACTTTATTATTGTGGTGACTAAAATATTCGTGTCCTATTTTGTCAAATGTAACCAAAGATTGTACGGACTTCTAAACAGTAAATAATACATTTCAGACTATGAGATAAATACTATGCACACACATAATACCTTGAAACACAATAACAACAAATATAATATACGAACCTCTATGTCACGTGAATCTCAATGTCATGTGAACTTCAATCCATGCGAACCTCAATGTCACATGACCAATCACATGATACACAATACACAACAACACTTTCAAAAAGGTAAACAACAAATCATGTGTCCTTTTCAATCACAATAAACACATCGGCTACACTTTCCGCCGTAGCAAATAAAACAAACCTGGCGATGGAACAACAACTTAACCTAACAAGATATATGCACGCACTGGTGCATGCACTTCGCGCACACATGTGGAACATTGGCTTGAGCACTGGTGGTGCAGGGTTGTGGACAATTGTGCGAAGGATGTGCATAACTGCCTAATGTGGGAGCACATGGTTCACATCAGACTTCAGTGGTTTCACAATGTTCTAGCGGAGTGGGCACAAGTGCGACGTCCTCACCAGACTTTTCAACTTTTCTCTAATCATGTAGCTTACAATAGTATTTCAACTTAAATTACCGAACCATTTATATTTTGCTGTCCGGAGAGTGAGCCATTCCGCACCATGACTGGGCTGTACCTTACAGTAAGTCCATGTAGGCCTAGTACCATTTTTCAGTATAAGTATTTACTTACTATATAGGTGAAAATCATCTTGTAAGTGCCTCTCATGAGAGAATAATGCAAATAAATTGAGTTGTTCAAAATGTGCTCTTTTATTAATCTGGCCGCTTCACGACCACTTTACCGTAAATGTGGCTACATAACCTTTAAGACATAAGGTGGCCTATAACAACCTGATGGGAGTGAGCATGAGTGTCTGGGGGCAGCTCAGATAAACCCCACTAGATCAGGCACATTGGATATTGTGAGCATGACTTCAGCAACTACTGTAACTTTGGAGACATTGGACATCGAGGGGGACACTTAAGGCCGTCGGCCACATGACCCAACTGAACTCATGCTGTTCACCTAGGGAGCTGGTGTCCACCTGGAAGAACGATGGTAAATATCCACATAAGCCTACTTCTCGATGGTCCAGCCTATATGAACGGATGCTGGCCATCCGTATGGCTTTCACCTACCACCACTTTGACTAACGCCAAATGGCTTACCTAACTTGTTTGGCTGTCCATTAATACCCATCAGCATGGATTTCCATCATACCAGAAAATCTGAATATTTTCCGACCAAAATCAAAACTCCATTTCCTAAAAATTTAATTATTTTTCCATGTCTTTGTACGGCATATGTGATCATATGTGCGTACAAGTATCAGGTACTTTGAGCTCCGGCTCTTTTATTTCGCTACTGGCGAACCACCCACAAGAAACTTCATTGATTTGGGCTGACACACCACAGAAAAAACAGGACGAATTTCAACCAAAAGGAAGTTTTGTTGCCAAATCGCCATTTGTAAACGAGAATACTGGAGTCTGCCATCTTGTGCCCAGGGAGCACCTGTTATGTCAGCAGCACCACCATCTTAGATAGAGTCAAACGGTGAAGGGAGTGAGGCACATGCTACCCCCCTCCCAAACCGCACTGTGCCAAGCTGGCAGGACCATGCCTACCGCGATGCATGTGTCTGTGACAGCCGCGAGGCCACATGGCCCAGCAGAATAACAACATCGTGGACTTCAGTATGGACTTCTCGGGTCAACTGTGTCGCGCCCCTGAACGGGTATGGCTAAGATGGCAAACTACCAATGGATAAAATACTTCACTGTGTAACAAGTGTTTACGCTTCGTGCCTAGTCCAGACCCATTTTCGCTTAACTTTTTACAAGGCAAAATGTGTGTGTGCCCCGAACCCATCACCACATGCCAGTTGAGATACATTGAAAATGTAAACATCACCATCTGCCAGAATACTATTGCGAAAATCGTCGCCGGAGAAACCGCATACATTTGCAATACCTGTATGCGGCCATATGCGAACGAAGGATTTATAAACCCCACATGTGACATGGTGATGTGTACATGCTCCAAGCCACCTAAAGGACAGGAACAACACCCATCTCAATTTATACGCACATTATGCAAATGCGAAAATGGAAGCCACTGCGATGGTGCAGAAGTTTCTACAATTGCTTGCGACTGTTTAACGACAGAAGAACGTGTAACACGACAAGAGCCTAAATTCATCCACTGTGCCCAATGCTGGCCTGCGTCAATGAAATAAGATCTAATGAAAACCGTAAACCCTGCATGTCAAGACGGAACAACCATGGGTATTGCAGGAGATATTTACGCCGCAACCGGAGATCAGTACAGTTATGCAGGAAATCTCCCACAATTCAGAACAACCAAAAATATGCACATCACTACCAACATTATAGCTCCCACCAACATTGCAACTGGCATACTATGGGTCAGAGGATTTGCCAACCTACGTGGACGCAATAAGTGAGGACCCACTAGGATTGCTGCAAGACTGCGAGGACTGCTTATGCTGGTATGGCATTGATTAAGCAGATTGACCCAGCTGTGTGGAAGAACGCCTATTGGGAGAAGCCAAGTTCTGGTGGCGTGGCCCATTACGGAATTACGTGGGACGAATTTCATAACTCTTACATGTGTAGGTTTACCAAAGTGTTCACATCGTTACTTGCCAGGATACAGAACAGGAAGAGGAGAACTTGTATGTGTTTGCAATGCAGAAAATAAGTCTGATTCGGACTTATCACTCAACGCTGTCAATGTGAGATATCCTGTAAGTGATTGCCAGTACTGCATGTGCAGAGTAACGACCGGCACTCGCGCCAGTGATACACATATCGGAGGACTTCATACAAATGACCTTTGCCCCTAGTTTCCAGCATCCAGACACAACCACCCCATCTCTGGGAAACTGTCCAGCTGCGATGTGAGGCGGAAACAAATGCGCGGGATTTCAAACCGGGTGGAACAGCGACAAAAACTCTTCCCCTACAGCTACCACCTGCCGGACACCAAACACGGCCACCACGGAGCTCAATGCACCTCACCAAAGGCCAGGGGATAGGCAACCTTCTAACCCCTGTCGGTGGAGTAGTGGGCCCCATTGGGACGACCATTTAGAGCAGCTACAGCTGGTGATAGTATGCATGTGCAATGGCAGAGTAGTTTAGCAAACGAACTACCGACGTCCCCTGAGGATGGCCAGGATTGCCAGGTGCGGAAACCACCTGAGGGCGTCGTGACACCGTCGAGATGCCGGTTATCTTCTGCCAACAGTTCTTTGGAGGGATCGTCTGTAAGATTGAAGGGCACAGCAAGACAGCATGTCGGGGTTGCCCATCACGTCAGTCTACATCGTCCCCACTCGGTGGAGAGGAGTGAGAACAGCGGGGACGAGATGCCATTGTAAAAGAGTTCGTAAACGACATGCCACATGTACAGCCTGCCGGCACTCCCCAGCGTCAAGTGCATCCATCCGCACATCGCCATCACCAGCGAGGGAATAGCACGAACACAACAGCATCAATGTTACGG
Organism: Dryococelus australis; assembly: GCA_029891345.1. Lineage (NCBI taxonomy): Eukaryota > Metazoa > Arthropoda > Insecta > Phasmatodea > Phasmatidae > Dryococelus > Dryococelus australis. The sequence goes on from CM056993.1 coordinate 169,281,741, forward strand.
GTACAGCTTGCTGCCGGGATGGGGACTTCGACTACTGGCCCACTTCGGCACGCGAATGGCGAGAAGACTGCAGAGGCAGGGTATTGTCCTCTGGTGATGACAGGTGAGGGGAAGGGGGGTTGATGCGTGCAGCTCAACGCTAATCCGCTACGCATTCTTCCAGCACAGTAGTCTCCACATCAGCATAGGAAAGCATTACCGCCATACAGTGCCCCAGTGTTAATCGTGCCAGCACAAGTGTTTCGATATAATTAAGTGTAAATATGTATTTTTTTTTCCGTGGCCATTTAAATTTAATAAGAGTAGAAGTGTTTTGTTTGTATTATTGTCAACCATCGCAAAGTTATGTAAGGTAGGTGGATTCCACAACCTAAAGACATATACCACATGTGTTTGTTTACGTCTGCATGTTTGATGTTATTCAGGGTTATGTCTTGTGAGTTATTGTTTTGAAAGTGATTTTGACAGTTGTGTTGTTTATGTTGAAATGATGAATGTTTTCCTTCGTGCACTAAGGTGCATCATCACTAAGGGAAGCTTCTTTAGGATATAATAAAAGGATAATTGGTTGTGTGTTTATATTGTTTGCAAACAGGAAGGCCATGTGCTAATGTCACAGCGTTTTGTAAATTAATATTGCCAGTGTGATATCACGAGCATTGAGAATGCACCACGTGAGTTTGTTGACATTTGTGTGTTGCCATTTTCAATGTAATATCTTAGGTTACTATATATGACAATTGCCAGTACAAATGTCATATGTGTTTGTGTATTTATTTCCTGCCTATTGGCAAATATATGCCAAAGTCCTGCCCTTGTTGTGTTTACATTTAATGTGTTTTTATTTTTAAAGTGTATATCTGTGTGAATGTGAAGTGTTAGGTTTGTGCGCCGAGGGCACAGCATCAAGTCAGAATAGAGTATTTCAAGTATGTGACCAAATAATGTCCCAAATAATATTTCAGAATTGCTTAAGGCTTTCTTAACATACACAGTGCGTATATAAATAAACCGACGCAGTAAATTAAATAAACAATTTTGGATACTGACACGTGCCTCCAGAGGTGCTGTCGTGTGTTGGTGTCACACCTGGGAGCAGGTGGAGGACAGGAACTGGTGATGTGCCCGTCGCCACATTCGGTAGAGAGAACAATGTTGAATGGGGTCGTATGGTCGATGGCCTATGGCGACTCTGGATACACGATCAATATGAAGAAATCCATTTAATTGTGAGTTAAATTATGTTCAATATAAGATATTTCCTTTGGGGCAAAGCTGTCGGCCATTTCACACACTGAATTTACTCTGCTTGAAGGAGGCAGTCCCCATAATAGCAAAACATACACTGAAAAACACTTTAAAATTGATGCTGCTATGAGGGCGCAATACCTGATGAACTCAGGAGAGTTATTACCATAAAACACGTTTAATTATGGCATGACTGTTTTATTGCCACAAAGGTACAATGAAATGTTGCTGCACATGAAAATACGTACCCTTGGTTAAGCGGACCCGACACTATCGATCTGCCGGTGGTCACTACTGTTGCAAATAAGGTGTAGCATAAAGTTAGAGTTACATAAAGATGTGTCACACACGTGAAGTCCTGGTATGCTATCTCAGGATGCAGGGAGACCTCCCCTCAGCTAACTAAAAGTACTTAAATGTTCCTGAGTTACGTTAACTATTGCGATGAAAGAAAATGCAACCTAGATTGAATTGCCAAGGGGGGTACTCGGAGCTTACAATCTGCTCTGCAGGTTCTCAGAAGTGCTGAAGTCTGACTAACGACATGGCGTCGGCTTCGCCTCATGTCCGGCAAATCTGGTGCCATAAATGAAAACGTGAAAAATGGAACTTAATATCTAGCATGATAACTGAAACTGACATTGCACATAATTATGATTACTAAACTTAAACACATTGGTGAGATACCCGTGAACGTCGGAGCCCCAGATATGGCTAAGAATGTGAACATCACGAGTATGTCACTGCACTTGAAGGGTGATATTAAATGAAATTATGCCTCAGGGGGCTGATTCTCGATATATGATTACATGTACACTCTTATAATTAACATATTAAAATCGGCATGTCTCATATCGTAATGGTTATAATTACAGGATTGCTTATGGATGTGACGACACACGGATTTCGTCACTACGATATGTTATCGACTTCCTATGCTGGAGTGGGCGGTTCCTCTTGTTAATTCTAGTGCAATCTCCACTACAAAAAGTCTAAAAATGCTCCTATTAATTAATGCAGCTAGGGAGCCGCTCGCCACTTTACACTTCCTGTGGGAATGTCATTCCCCGCCTTTTGACACTACTTGGAGCCACTTCGCACTCCAGATTCGCCCATAGGGCCTGCCGACATTGCGCACATCGGAAAGCTGCGGGAATAAGTGGCGCCACTTATCCCAGTGTTCATGGCTGTTGTGTCCAATGGTCGTGACTTCATGGGACACACTCGTTTAGGCCACATATCCATTCATCATGAGAGTTACGTCTTGTGATGAATGTTAAATATTATGACCAGCGGGCACAAGTTACAGGTTGGCAAGAAAAGTGTAAACGCTGTTCTTGTCGACCTGCACTGATAGAGACCACGACCTAATCGATCGGTCGAGAGTTGCTGTGTGGGATAATGAGTATGCGATGGAACAAATGGGCACAAGGGATACGTGGACATGAGGAAAATGCCAAAACTGAACATACTGATACTATAGGCATGTGCAGTACAGTTACATTCCAATATTCGTTACTTCTAGTTACAACTCAATCGAAGAATCGTTACTTTGTACTAGTTACATTTTTCTGGACCTTCGGGAAATCGGTAGGCCGTGAAGAATTAATAGTTACTAAAGTAACTTACAAATTACTAGAAGTTTCGTTAGGTAGCACAGTATTCGAGAAGAAATAACTTTCATTACACATTTCTAAAAAGCTAATTAGAGAGGTTACAGTGCTATTTTAATGAGAATAATAATACGTACGGTACACAAATACTCATTACCTAATTTTTACTCAATGTAATTTAAGTTAAATAAATATCTATGTTCAAAATTTCATGTATGTTGTTGGGAATTTAATATCATATAATTTAATCTTTTATGAGCTAACATTTTCATCAGATACACACCGAAATGCTGCATGTATAGTTATGGATTCGAGTGCCAGATTAGCTATGTCAAACTCTTATTATTTATAGTTTTTAAATTGGACCGCGATTTATTTTCTTGAAAAACTTTTCAGCAGGTTAGCGTATATGGTTTTAAAACATAAAATATGCACAAGCATAATTATATGTTATCAGTAAACTATCACATTTAATAAACAATCATGTATCTGTACAAAAAAAAACTGATATTAGTAAAATAGCAAATTGAACAATTTTGTCATCGATATCATATGCAAACATTTTACATAATGAACCTTGTTTATATCAATTATATGAAGTCACAACAAATAATGTAGCTCTTTCACGAAGCGCTCAATTGAATTTTCTACAGTCTGAATGGCAATGTACAGTAAAAATTATAAGCTGAAAAAACAAATGTAAATAACACACAATAAGACACTTTGTATAACTACTTAAAGACTTTTAAATGTACAAATATCGTAATTACCAATACAAAATTGTCCCCCCTCCACCCATCCCCTTTATAAACAAAAACTACGCTGGACACAATGGTTGTTTCTGCACGATCCTAATTCCCTGGGATGTTGATATGCGTCGAGGACTCATTACATATTTACTTTCGACTTCGCATGTCCGCTCGAGCCTGCACGATAGGTACCTGTGAAAGCTTCGTGAGTACAAGTAACTATAGTTACTTGAGTAACGAGCATTTCCGAGAATCGTACTCGTTACTTCGGATTCTACATGGTAACGACTACAAAAGTAACGAGTTTACTTTTGTAGTCTTGTACTTTTACTTTAGCCAAACCCTAACTATGATCTTTTCAGTGGCAACCAACCGGCGCACCCGGCAACGTCGCTAGCACATGGCCTGGTAATCTCAAAATGTAAGTAAATATAAGTTATAAGTGTTTTGTTGTGTTCCTGTATTTTTATTTCATCCTATCGGGGTTTTAGTATATGTTATGGTGTGAAGTTTGATACGGGAAGGTTCCCAGGAAGCTCCAGCTCCACTTGTAGTAACCAAGAAAGTGAGGTTATGTAGATCGTGGCAACACTGCAAATTGTAGTTATTTTTAATTTATATATTTTGTGTTCAATGATTTGATTAACAATTAATGCGAGGGTTTTTGTCTTTCACCCCTCATGTGCTTCAGCCATTTAATTTTAAAATTTAAATTTAAATACTGTCTACAAGTAATGTGACATGTGGCGGCAGTGAGAGACGCGGCCAATCAGCAGGCAGACTATTGCACATTGCAGTACGTCTTAATTGTTTCCTAACAATTTGACATATTATTTTATTGAGTTGTTGGAAGTCTCCTGCATGGCAAACATGAAAAATTTAGCAATCCTATACCTATTTATGACCTAAATGTAATTCATTTGTCGCCTCTGATTCATATTCAGGTTGGCTGTACTGGTATTAGTTATCCCAAGTATTGTTCCCGATAAATGCTAGTTAAACTTAGATACTCATTTGCCTATCTATATAGATGTAAATGTTTGCTTCTTGTTGATGTACATTATGATACTTTTGCTTCGAATGTCATTTTCTGTTTACAAACTGACTTTTTGTAAGTTTTATTTGTGCCCTGTCTACTGCAATTATTATTTTCTTACCCTTCCTACTTCATATATTAACATTAGTATGACACTGTTCAGGTGAAGTTAAAGATTTTTACAAAGGGTGATTTTAAGATGACCTCGCCTCATCCAAAGTATTTAGCTATATAGAATGTGTATATAGAATGTCAGGTAATTCACAGATACGGACTGCACGACACGAATTAGTGATCGAAACTAAGTAGAAAATAATCTTTGGTAAAAATCCATTATACCCTTTGTTTACGAAAAAAACCACATGAAAGGCCCAAAACCAATCTAGCAAACATGTGGTAATCCAATTAGATATAGGTGGGGTGATGTGGTAATGGTGCAGCTAATGTGTCAGTCATAAGTCATATTGCAAGGGAATGAGCCGAGCTCAGTAGTGCCAAAGAGGCCATCGAGTTCACATGCAGTTAGTACTGGGACATGGCCATGGGTGCACCCGGCAGCCAAGCGCCATACTTGTTGAATGCATATAACATGGAAAAATGCATTGCTATGGGCAAAGCAAACTTCAAACACCTGTTATGGTGTTTCTTCATTTTGTATTCTGTTTCTGTACCTATACTGTGCTTATCGTGAAATAATGGTATTTTATCTACATTAAAGTTATTTTTCTCGTAAACTAAGGGCCTTATACTTTTTTTACAAAAGAGTATTTTCTGCTTAGTTTTAATCAAATATTCGTGTAGTGCAGTCCATATCCGCGAATTATCAGACATCCTGCATTGCAAGACCAGTAAATGGTTCACAGTAAAATTTCTGAAGTCAAAGTTTGTGTGCATGTGTGTGTGAGAGAGAGAGAATGAAGGAATAAAATAAGTGAGTGTGTCTTTAAAACATCATATTTGTATTGCCAATGACTGGAATACGAACAAAACACATGCAGCTACAACAATTTATCAGTATTGCTCAACTATGTATTTGGTACACTAAATGTTGATTTCTAGATGTATAAAATGTATACACAACAGGCAGAAAGTAAAAAAAAAACACCAGGCCTTTCAAAAGTGTTCAGTTAAATGTGATCTGAACACAATATGGTAATAGCAAACCATTATTACTATGATTTTCTGCTAGTGATCTGCTAAGAAAATATTTATATTACTTGCTCATAATACATTTTAAAAAATGTGTACAATAAAATTGTATTTTAAAGGCTTGGACTGTGTTGTCATCCAGATAACTTGAGTTTTAAAATATTTTAGCAGATACTACCCAGCACCACAGGCTGCCCAGTACACCGCATCGGAGAACTACGAAGCTACTGATGAACAAGGACCAAAGAAATCACACAACTTTGGCCCAGGTTATGCTTTTGAGTTCGCTGGTTAAAGAGCTACCTTGCCATATTTCCTTTCATCATTCAAGATGATCGTTATGTGTATCTGAAATGTAATATACAGACTGGAAAACTATACAATATCAACAAACCATGTATGCTAGACTTCAGCTCTCTGTATACTTAAACCTAAGTCAAGAATTCAATTGCTACTTACTACCCACAGTTAGTGTCTACAATTGGATTCACATTTTGTTGCATGTTTATTACTGTCTCATGTTTCTTTGTGCATCAACTGCCAAAGTAATAAATGTTCAAATGTGAACATTTCAGGTCTACTATAAAATAAAACCCACTCATGTTGAAATATGATCATTTATCAAGTGATATAAATGATAACTTTTGTACAATAAATATAAATTATTACAACTTTGTGTATTTGCTTGTTAGAAAATTGTTCACCAATATTGTGTTCTGCAAACTAAAAAGTATGACCATACGTTGTGGGTTAGTTTTTACAAATACCACCACTGTTTTCAGTGTTGGGCCTAGATGAGAGAAATGTGGCTAAGATGAAATCCATTTGAAATAACACATAAATACAATAGTATGCAATGTGTAACATGATTACAGATTTTCCAAGGGAAAGAAAACTCAGTAAACCTCAGCCAACTACTCATTAATACGATTACTTTCAGAGAAATCATGTCTTCTTTCTCTCCCACAAGTACACACCTTATCCATGATGCAATTATAAATCTTAAGTCACAAAAATTATCACATAAAATTTTACAAAAAAAAATCTATAACCAAATAACAAATGGACATTCTTGTAATTTTTACAGAAGACTGAACAAATATAATAATTTTTACCTGGATAAAACCATATTCCAAAGAAATCAACCGTGAAAGACAATTGATTTCAAACTAAAAAGGTCCATCTACAAATTTTATTTTTTCAACAAAAGCAAGAATGCTTCAAATATTCAGCAGAATACCTTTCTTCCAAGTGTAGCGAGAAAACAACCCAACAACTACTGTCTGTGTGTTTAACAAATATATTTACTAAGACCAGGTGCAGGTTTACTTTTTGCTGCTATATGACAAGTAATTTATATAACATTCTTCCTTTATATAAAAAAAACCATGCATCTGGCCTGCAGAATTCTGTTGGATTATTATGTGTGAGTGAATCAGGCAGCATGTGCATAAACATGTCGACATAACCTACAGAAGCAGAACCCACAGTAACATCCCGGTTTAGCTAAACCCGTGGATGACATAATCTGCAGTAGCCAAACTCATGAGTAATTGTTGCCGGTAAATCAGGGGAGGAAAGTAGGAAAAATGAGGATAAACCAGGAAATTATAACACGACATTTGAGAACGAATTGGGAAGAACCCTCAAAAGTGGTTTAGGTGAACAAATAAAAATGTAATAAGTATGCCATCCCCTGAAATTCGGAAATATGAAAAAGGTCAAAGGTATCAGCCATCTTAATGCCCTAAAACTGTCAGGCTTCTGAGCATGCGTACCGAGTCTCACTGGCATAGCACAAATGTTTTAAGAGATAGCAGTTTGAAATTCGACAACCCCCCCCCCCCCCCCCCCCCCAGCGCCCTAATTTCAGTTCAGGTGAGGTTGACACTACTCCATAAGACAATTGGAAAGTAATATAATCATGGAGTATGACAACTTTGAATGCCATAGGTAAAACGGTTTACGGGAAAATCGGAAATCAAAAACAGATTATGCCTTACAAAATTTGGAAAATCAGTAGCCTGCAAAACATTTCCTATTAAAAGATGCTTTTGTTCCTAAAGTCAAGTTCCTAGGCTAAAATATTTGGGAACAGCAAGCAGTCGAATGTAAGAAGCAGCAAAACATTTGCCTCACCACAGTGCTATTTCTACTTAAGGTACTGTGGGGGTTTTGAGTTAGGGAGGGATTGAAACAAGATGGAAAGAGAGTAATTAGCAATTTTTCGAAGCATAATTTTCCATACCCATGGGGTACAAAAATGGAACCACCTTAAAGTAGAAAAAGTAAGAAAACTAGTTCAAACTACAAAATTATTTTGCAAAAATGGTGAATGAATGGGAATGACCCCAAAAAGAAGTTTGGGAGAACAGTACACAAATTGTAAACAATTTCCCGCTCCCTCTAAATTAAGAAAAATAGTCGAGAGGTGCCCACAACTTCAAATGGCTCAAAGCTGTTGCGTCCTTGCGCATGTCTTTCAAGCCTCAGCACTGTAGCATAAACCATTAAGGAGATAACAGTAATTTTAAATTCAATCCCCCTTAAAAAATTGCACAATTAAGGTACGGGCAATAGTACACTGTCAGACAATGAGGATTGATGGACTAGGATGAACCAATTCGGATATTTTGGGAATAAAAATGGACCCTGCTTAAAAACTCAAATTATTAAAAATTCCATTCATTGGGTAAAAATTCCCTTTAGAATATGCTTCTATGGCAAATTGCAAGTCTCTTAGCAGGAACAGAGCAGCAACAGTGCTGGGAACAGAAGTCTGACATGGCAAAATGTACCCCGTGTGTCAAGACAATCTCCTCTGAAGGGAAAGGGACCAGAAGGGATGGAGATGGAAAGAGGAAGGATAGGAATAGGTACTGAGGGAGGATAGTGTTCCCCCAACCCTTGAGAGGGGGGAGCTGCACATCTCCAAACATTGAATTTCCAGCACCAAACTTTCGTTCTTAATTAATACATAGACTCTTGCTCTCAACTACACACCCTAGCTGGGAATAACTTGTATCCTCCTGAACATTGCACCCAGTAAGTTACCCCTCCACCAACTTGTTCGTTGGGATGGAATGCAATCTCATTAAAAGTGCAATGTTTTAATTGATGGCTACTAAAAATTTGTTTATTTTAATTTTAAAGGCATTACAGTAAGAGGTGTAATAACAACACATATGCAACAATTTCTTTGCGACTTGATGAACATACAAGTGTTAATCATTATGCCGAGAGTGACAATTCTTTCACTTGGTGAAAGAGTGCACATTGAGTGGAACAAAGAAACTAAGTATGGCTCACTCTCAGTGTTTTAACAGAAAATTAACTAAAACTATTATTTTACATTAGTATGCCATTAAAGAACAAATCACCCTCATAGTATGTACTGGGATGAGGTTCTAAATAAATTCCATACAGTATAACAATCAGGATGTAATTTTCACATCTAAAATACCAGAAAAGATCAGAAGAAAACACTTTGTAACCAAAACTGTGTGCAATTTTAAAATTAAAATCAAGCCACACATGAGCAACAGTACATTAACGAAAAATACTTCAAGTTGACAAGCAGCTTATTCTTGACTGAAACTCTTAATATAATTAGAATTTTACCAATTTTACTGCAAATTTTTGAGGTACTATTCGCTGATAGTAGAGTATTCCAATAATATGAAACTGCTGCTAATCCAAAAGAAAAAAAAATCATTTTTTGTTATTTACAGGAATGACCAGAATTGTAATTTTGTATACAACCAATAATCACTGGCTCTTTTGGAGCCTTAACCTGATCACGGGTTAGTGAGCTACTTGCAAAACAATGCTACATAATTCCATTACATTATATACACACACTAACCCACATGTACGTTACATTATTGAGAGTATTCACTTATATCAGTGTCGGCAGCTATTAATGTGCATGTAGCGATGTCTAATAAAACTAAAAGCATTTTAGGTTCCAATGCGAAAATTATTAAATAGCTACAGGACTCGGCTTAAAATGGCTAGTTCCGCCATTTTTACCAATATTTTTCACCAATGAATCAACAGAAGCATCTTGACATCTTCTTGTATAGTGCATCTCGTGCTTAGATTGCAGTACAGAGCTTATGGTGCGTGCTGTTGCCAGATCACTAATACTTTACGAAGTTTAGGTGATGTACTTATTTTGAATTCCGAGTGCACGAGAAGCAATTTAAGAAATTATATCATTATTTAATTTATCTTTTACAATTATGCATATAAATTAGCAACAAATCATCACATCGTTTTTACGTTACATGCCTTACAACAACAAACAATTCACACATATCCATTAATACGAATTCATACGAAAATTGTAATCTGCACTTCATAAAGAAATTAATAATATCACAAACCTTTTAATATCTATTGTTACTACTGACCAAAGTTGATACTCCTTCCATAACAGTAGCACAGGACTGACCAGAAGAATGGGGTTGGGGTGATGGAGACCATTGGAATGAAGTGGATGAGGCTAAACTTATTAAAAACCTTTCCTCGTCATATTGAAGTTCGTCGGCTATCCACAGCTCTTCTTCAATGTTTTTCACCTTTTCTACATAATTTGTCCAGTTTTCAGTTGATACGTGGCCATAACCTTGTGTTATTAAGGACTCCATATCATATGCCTTGAAAGCTGTTTTTTTTTTAAGTCTTATGAACAATTTCACTTGAGCTCATACCATTTCAATAAGGTTGAGCTCGCAATAATACGGGAGGTAAGCGAAGTACAGTTCAACCTACACTCTTAGTTTTTCTTCAAGTTTGTATTTTTTATATTTATGCCTTTCCCATCCTACTATGTGTAACAATTCCCGCTTAATCATACTGACATAATAAGGAATGCCTTTTTCCGTGAGCCACTGTCTTATATACCCCACTGCGCCAACATTTCACGGGAATCAGTTCACACATCCTGCTATGGTATGACCCATTATCTGAAACAATGACAGCCCCCTCTGGAGTATTTGGCAAAAGTTGTTTGGAAAACCACTTTTCATGCCCATCTCCAGTAATTTCATCATGAGCATCGGCTGTGTTCTTTTTGCACAAGAAAGTAAGGGCAGCGTTTTGAACAAAATCGTCCTCATTACCTGCATGCACTAATGCAAAACTTGCACTACGTCCAGTAGGAGGTTTAAGGCCTGAACGAGCGTGACTGTGAAGAGCGCCTTCAATGGCGCTCTTCACAGTTTTGTCTTTCCATGCATTTTTCACCCTGACCCCCACATTTACCCACGTCTCATCTGTATAGATAACTGGTTTTCCTAAACCTCTAAACCTTTTTACTTATCTCAAGTATGTATTCCGCCACCGAATTATGTCATGTTCTATAAATGCTGCCTTGTTTCCCCTTCTTAAGAACTCAAATCCAATGTAATGTAGGAACCTATGCAGGGTGTAACGGGAGAAATCTGGCAGAGATTTGTCAATATTCACTTTTGCTAAAATTGCATTTGAAGTGGGAGGAATGTCAGAAAACAAAGTGTGAACGATTTGCCATAAACTGCTTTGTACAATATCATCATATTTGTTTACGGGAATTTGTCTGTTTGCCTTTCCTTTTCGGTTTTACTTTGCCAGGCGTACTTAAGTTACGATGCCGCTGCAGTTCCGTCCTAAGGGCGTAAATGGTTCGTTCGGAACAGTCGGTTGCTTAAGGAACTTCTTTAACTGCATAGCTCACACTCATGTTTTTTGAAAAATACTCAAATATGTTCAACACACTCTTTCACTCCCTTCCTCGAAGTCTACCAATGTAGTTTCTTTTCAGTGTTTCGCCTTCCATTGCTCACATTTATGCAACCCACATAAACGCAGATAAAGAGAAATCACACTCTGTTAATAAATAACAATTGAAAACTGGGATTACGAGTCACCGGACACAACATGTCGCGTAGCCGCGAGACAAGGCACTAACTGGTTGGCTGGTTTTAAGAAATGCATGTCGAAGAAAATAGCTGACTGAGGAAGCGTTTATCTTTATACTTCCCTTACAGGACAGAACCTCACTTCACAGGAAACAAATGACCATGTTTCTTCTTGACAGCACTTTAGGAGCGAGCCTCATTTTTTTCCATTGCAGCGAGCTCTTGTGCTGATAATCCACGTCTTCACTGCTATGTACACGAAAACTGCAGGAACATTTGAGATGGTGTTGTTTTTAAAAACAAAATCCATTTATCGTGAACATCATTCTCGCTTTCCACCCCAATATAACTTTAATAACAAAAAACTTTGCGACCAATCTACTTTTTCATGCGTCACTTTCTGAGGAAATGCACTTTAGGATTTAAAAAAAAAGTATATCTATGAAATGTGAAGAGTATATGACTTGAGGTTCATTCGGTGGCATCCACAAATATGAATTTATTAACTGAAATAATTCCAATACAATGCTGCTGTAGGTTAATTTTTTGGTGTAATACAATTTGGGATAAATCAAAACAGTTCCTGATGAAAAAAAAGATGTATTAAATTTTTTCAGCCCGTTAGAATGACCATAAGTATGCCAAATATATATCACCTAATGAATTTTTCGATGCTGTATAATATGCAAAAAAAAATATTAGTCCAAATTTCAGTTTCAAATTCGTCTGATATTTGGCAACCGCGCAAACAGACACAAGGACAGCAGTCGCTGTGTTCAACTTGATGAGTGATGCTATTGTGACTGAAATATACACAGATAAAAATCAATTATTAAAAGTATTTGTTTATTACAGGCTGTCCACTAAAATTTCATTTTGGAATTCCCTGTTTTCCAAGTAGAATCTTACCATTTCCTGTGACCTAATTTTAGGAATACTGAAACGAATACCATATTTTATCAGTGCTGACAGAATGAGATGAGCGAATTCTAATTAAATTACACCGCCAGAGACCAAGCAAGCAGAGCCAACATTTTATGTAGTACATTAATATTTCTTGTGATACACACGATTGGCTTTACATGAGTGCTCATCACAAACACACAAATACTTTATTTGTGCATATAGGCTCTGTGTCACTTGACAAAGATGTATTATTGCCAGTTAACAAACTTAAAAAATCATATCTTAGAACATATGCTCACATTACATTATTCAATATTAAAACAATGATCAATTTTCGTAGGATAACAATTATTTACACTTTCCCTGACCCATGTGAAAATTCTTTGACATTTCCCCGACTCACAACATTCCCTGACTTCTTGTTTCCCAGGGTTTCCCGTATTTATTATCGTACTAACTTTTTGTACGTACAACCAGAGTATGATAGTCTTACTATTGATGTCGGGGAATGTGCGGCTATTATGGTGCTTTGGATTTAAGACATGCAGTTAACTACAAATTTAATCATCAAGACGACACCACCAAACCAACAAGAGCAGAACATCAAGGATTATAAAAGATCAAGTGACAACCTAAAGCGTGCATCTGTGGTGCACATGGTCAAAGGTGCCTAGCACCAAGGTAAATATTTCAGCCATAGCAGATTTTTGTAATAAGATCTTCCCCAGATGTTAATGTAGTCTCTTACACCATATTCTTCAAAATATCTCAAATAAAGCTGTCAGTGGGTGTAATATCTGGTGACAGGCCCCCTCTGCCAATACACCAATTTGAATATGTGGCATCCAAGTAATCCTGCAAATTTCTGTCGAAGTGCGCTGGTATCTGCACTGTCACTTCAGGCTTTACAATGAAGATGGAGATAAACAATTCAAACCTCTTTTGAAATACATGCTCTTGTTGGGTTGGTGAAGGTGTCTCATTAATTAAATATATGGTTACCTAACTAAACATCCTGTCCACCCCGTAGTGGCCAAACCATGCATAAGAATACATGTAGACACACACACAAAACATGCAGTATGCCATGGCCAAGGAATTAAACATTTCATACAAAAGTAAGATATTGATTTTCATTATTTACTGCCATTTAGACAAGCAATGACAATTACTATGTTATAAATTTCTCAAGGATAGATGGATACTTAAGTATCAGAACTCAGTCAAGTCGGCTGCAAGCAGGCAGCTTCAGAATGGACAATAGTTTCCAAATCTTGGCCATCTTTGTTAGGATCCTGTTTGCTCGCCACTGATGTGAAGGTCATCGCTGGGTATTGCTAATGCCTTACCACATCAATCCATGGTAAACTTATGGAGTTAATTAGAGGATATCATGTTTTACTTTTAATTAATGTCCAATTCATCAGTCTCCATTCTCACTCTAGCCTTTTCATCCATCATCTAATTGGGTCATCTCTAGAGTTCTTCATGATAATGCGAACAAAAGAAGACAAGATGGTAACACGAAATAGAGATAATAATGAAGAAAAAACTGGTACACCAATTCATTCAAATAGAGTATTACACAACGTGACTAGAGAATGAATTTGTTAATCTACACTAATAACTAAAATTGAAGTTGTCTGTGTGATATATCAAAACTGATACCACTATATAAGCATAATATGCTATACAAACAATGTTGAAGTATAAATGTTTTTTAAAAGTTTTGTCTGTCTGTCTGGATGTTTGTCCAGAATAGGCTCTGAAACAGCTGAATCGATTTTGACAAAAATTTCGCAGATCATACAGTTTATTTCTATTTAAAATCTGCTCATTATTTCATCTCGATATATCAGATGGTATTAAATAAATTAATTTGTTCATGTAATTTTCTTTATGTTCCATATCTTATTTTTTTTTGGAAAAGAATTACTGTCAAAAAGCATTGTTGAACAAACAACAATAGTTTCTTAAATAATCGTTGATATAACACACATCATAGAAAAAGATACATTGGTTTTTGGAAAAATATAGTAAAATAACATATTATCAAGCAACCAACACAAACACGACGATAAAACCATTACTGATAATAAATTAACAATCCTTCAAACCAATTATATAGGTATGCATTTCAATAACTCCATAAAACCCGGGCGAAAAATGGCGGGCTGTATTTTAATAACTCCATAAAACCTATTACGAAATTTATATTTAAACCAATCCTGAAGTCCACACGAAAAAAGTCGCAGGCACTGCCTTAATTTTCAGCTAAACATAAAAAGATATTAGTAAATTTTATTTGATTAGTATTTAGAACTTTTAAATTAATTTTTTGTTTACATTTTGATTGACACTATTTACGTCATATTTAAATTTTCTACTTCTAGTTTTAAAATATGTAAACAAATCCTAAAGTCTGCGCTAGTATATAATAAAAAACATTTTAATGGTTTGTTCAGTAAACATAGAGGTTACACAGTCATGATAAGAGTATCACAAGAATATTGAAGAACACAGTGTTGTTAAAAGTACTGGAAAAATATAATTGGGCTCAAGTAACAATTACTCCGGTGAAAATGTAGCTAATTACAAGTAAAAATTACTTTTGATAAAAGTAATCAGTAAAAGTACAATTACAATTACAAATACGTTCTGCTACCATTTTAAAACTGAGTTACAGAGCTTGTTTTTACACGCATTAAAAAACATACAGTACACATATATTTGGTTTTTAAAAAGTATTTGCTGCTAATGCTTATAGTGTTTATAATTTTTAATAATTGAATGTTTTTGTGGGCACACATGTTTGACTAACATGAAATATATGCATATATAATAAATAATAATAACTTTTTCCAAATCACACCACTGTAATATCAATTCGACTTAAAAGATAAACTTATTTAAAACTGTCAAAAATATTTCATACCAATTACTGTGATAAAATACTTTATATTTTTTAATTAATCTTAAAAACAATTACATTTTAAAATTCTCATCGGATAGATTCCCTCTCTTGATTGCAAAAACCTCTTTACTGACACAATAAATGCGTTCAAGGGGAGCACTAGTAGGAAGTGATGTAACAAACAAGTGGAAAGTTGAAGCAAGAAAGCAAAGATTACTAGAACCTGACAAATCACTTCTTTGTTTTATCCTTAGATGTATATATGATCGTACATGGAGTTGGGAGTATAGAGGAGATGGTATGTTGCGATGTATGTGAAGCAAAAGGAGATAGATGGTTTTACTATGGACTCTAGCCGTCATCTTAACAGTAACCCAAAACATTGTGTTTACATTTGTGTTTACATTAGAATGGCATTGAGAGAAAGGTTACATTCGAAGCATTTTGTGTTGAACAAAGAAGCTTATATATAAATATATATTACAATTCACATAGGAAGTTATACTAGTTTAGTATTAGTTTGTGTTAGTTGTGCAATAAAATAATTTATTATTGGTTTGTGTTAGGTGTGCAATCAAATAATTTCCTCATTAAACTACTGAACGCGAGTGTGTGTACTGCGGACCAGTAGTGGGTTATGTGTGACAATAAGCACGTGTTTTAGATATAGTGCTCATATATCAGGATTTGTGGAAAGCAATTTTCGAATAAATTATAAAATAAAGTATCACAAGCGTTCTACCATTGCCGTGTAATGTATTGCAAGTTGCGTATAAGTAATGAGTGCAACAAAACAGCGACCAGCAGCCTAGTTTAATTTCTGGAAGGCAAAGTTCACATGTTCATGAGCCACGAATAAATAATTATTTGCTGGCATTTATATTTAAATTCCTAACACTGACAAAGACAAGTTTGTTTCCAATATGACTTCATCTCCTTTATGCATATTTAATGTCCATATAGTAGATGGTTCCTGGTAAATAAATTGAAATCCCGTTTTAGTTATTCCCTCTCTTTACATTACATTAGTTTTCTGTTATGATGCAGTTTAATACTTATTTATCCCTTATTGTAGGTTACAATTTTGTTTCTTGCATCTACAATGTTGGACAGGTTTAAGTTACCCTTGGTACATAATTAAAACACAGAAATAAAAAATTTATACTGAATTGTATGCACTGGACAATCAATTTTAGAAATTTTTCAGAAGAAAAATACGAGGATGGGGGGGGGGGGGGGGGGTACAGGAGACATTCATTGATAATTTTATTCCATATATCTACAAAAATTGTGTTACATCTATCTCCAAAAGTGCAATTTAGTACCAATGGCTTAAGACCCTACAATCACCGTAAGAATTAACAATAAAATATTGAATCCACACTTGTATATGGCACCAGTTACGATACAACATAATGGCGTAAGATGGCGGTCTGCTCGTGGTAGCGGCATTAAGAGGATTGAATATTTTCAATTCATTTACGCCAATTTCTAAGCCGGCTAATCATGAGACAACATTTCCAACCACGAATGTCAGTGCAATGCAAGCTTATAACAAGAACATAGTTATTAAATGAATTTTGCGGTACAGTTCAGATTTCCGCTTATTTAAATAGCCAACACAATTATTAACATGTATACCACACTTTAAATATCCCAAAACATGATTGCCACGAAACTTTCTTCGTCACATGTAGATTAACAAAAATAAACATCAGATTGGTCAACACACTGTTTGAAAATATCTGCGATACATTTACAGTCTGTCTTTTTTTTTTGTGCTCGTTTCTCATTAGTCGCGTAACAGTTTTCTTACTGCAATTGTAGCCAGTTAATTTTCATACTTCCATGGTAACGCCACTGTTATTTTGTTACGGGAACGCTACAGTGATTGTAGCGTAGGCTTTAGTCAGTCAGTAGCCACAATTTTAATTCAGCCCAACATGTTAAAAGTTTTCACATTGGGAGAGAAAAATACAATAGGATATTATTTCTATGAATACACTTTAAGGGATAATAAAGAAACCACCATATGGTTAGGTTTAAAATGTATGAAAACTTATTCGCCAGCATTTTAGGTTTCTTTGGGTAGTTTAATTAGATTAGGATACATTGTTGACCTACAATGGGTGAAAGATGCATGCACCACAATGATATCGATAACAAGCGCACATGTACTAACCACTGCCAAAGTGGTCCACAGACACACTTGTGACAAAATTTGTTTGTTGTTACCTACGAACTAACTTGTGCAATTATTATTTTTAGTGTGAAATTCTCCTCTGAATACATTAAAAAACTATTCAGTCTCAATATCTCAGAACCACGCTGCATAAACTTGACAAACAAACACTCTTATAAGAAAAACATTAACGCTAAAGAAATGTGGTTCCTCTCCTCCCTTCCCAAGGGGTGGGGGGACTGCGGTGGGAGTAGTGGTAGGACGCTTGCCATCAACCAATGTGATCCATGTTGGTTTCTCTGTGAGATTACTCACAGATTTCCACATATAGAAATTGTGCTAATTGATGTGGCTGGCATATTTTCTCGAGGTTTTCCCCACACTTGCATTTCAATGCTGCTTCATATCTGCCATATTTCACCCTCATTGACTCTCAATTCCTTGGTTGTTACAATCCACCAAACCTCTCTCAACTCCTCCCGCCTTAAGATGATGGAGGCCACGGAGGTGTAGTGGCTAGAGTATTTGCTGTTTCACGAAGCACGCTTTTTTTTTGGGTCCCATATACATCTAATACACTTTGGAAAGGACTCATCAATTTTTTTTTTTAAATTTTCGTTATGCAATATGGATATTTGTACCCAATTACATTAACATAAAACTATATAACAGATAAATAATATAATTTACACTCTTATTAATTCTAGCAGCTCTACAAACATGTTAAGACTACATTTGGTTGCAGTACAAGTTGTTACAATTCATGTACAGATAGATATTAAAGTATAAATATGTAAAGTCTACATTACATTGAAACACAAGGTATTACACGAAGTCTCCTTATATCAGCCTTGTTCTGCATTATAGAAATTCATCTTTATGTAAGTATTCTTCTGTGGAAGAGAAGGCCTTATTTAAAAAGTATAATTTAAGAGCTCTTTTTTAATTTCTGTAAACTATTAATTGAGTTCAAATGACTAGGTAGGTTATTTATTAGTTTTCCCCCAGCATAGTATGGATTTGATATAAATATTGAGGTTATGTAGGAGAATAGGTGAAGATGATTAGTTTGTCTGGTGTAGTAATATTGTATGTCACTATTTTTTACTTTTTTTTTTAAATATTTTGTATGTGGAAAGGATTACTACGGTACATATACATGAATGGAAGAGTGAGAAATTTGTTATTTATAAATAGCGGCCTACGATGGCTTCTATTTCCTTATATTTAATCTCATTATTTTCTTCTCTAATTTAAAAGTATTTTTCCATTTTGTCGATTTCCCCCAAAATATGATTCCATAATTTATTATGGACTGAATATTTTAAAAATAGCATGCAATAATTGTTTTATTATTTCAAATCTTTTTTAAGGTATGTACCACAACTCACATTGCACTTAATTTTTTACAGACACTATCAACATGCTCATTCCATGTTAAATTACTGTCTACAACAAACCCTAGAAATTTAGTACTATTTACTGTCTGTAGCCCGTCTTCTTCTGTTGTAGTGCATCTTTCATCCTGCATTGTATGTTTATTTCTTTGCATGAAATTCATGAACACATATTTGTTTATATTTAATAGGTATTAATTTATTATACTGGAACCAACTGGACATCTCTGTCACTGTTTGTTTGATATTTTCTTCAAGAACAGCATTATTTGAACTAGTTACCAAAATGTCTGTGTCATCTGCAAACATTATAGCTGAGTCATTGGTTATTTGTTATATAAAATCATTAATAAATATTAAGAATAAAATTGGTCCCAGTATTGATCCCTGTGGCACTTCTACTCCAGTAGTTCTGGTATTGGACATAACATCTGTAATGTGATTTTTGTCACAATATCTTATGGAGGTGATCTGTTTTCTGTCGTCAAGATATAATTTAAACATAGTGTTGGTTACACCTCTTACTCCCCACAGTTCAAGTTTATGCAATAAAATATTGGGGTCGACACAATCAAAAGCTTTTGAAGGATCTGCGCATATACCTGTTGAGAATTGTCTTTTATCAAAAGAAGTTAGTATTTTTTTCAGTAAAACTGTAAATAGCGTGTTCTGTGGATCTGCCCTCTACAAAGCCATACTATTGAAATGAAATAATTCTTATTAAGAATTGAGTCAGTTTATTTGCTATCAATTTCTCTAAAATGTTTAAAAAGGATGTAAGAAGAGCAATACACCTATAGTTATCCATCAATGCGTGGTCACTTTTTTTAAATGTATTAGTACTACTTCTGCATATTTGAGTCTGCCAGAAAAAATTCCCTGGGCAAGACATTCATTGAAAATGTAAGTCAAAGGCAATTTTACTAAATACGAACACTTTTTCAGCAGAGTCATAGGTACCTCATCTATTCCACAGGAACTTGAAATTTTTAATTACATTTATGTCGTCTTCTTCAGAGATAGGTGTAAAAAACAGTGTGTTAGTATTCCAAGTGTTAGATCTTTGGGGCATATGTGCAGGACTAATATTTGTAGCTCTGTGTTGATTTTGCAATATTTCCTTGCTATTTTCGATTTCGATACCATCGACTTTCAAGGAAAGGTTAACTGTCCTTGCCTTGGTTACAATTCATTATTAATAATGTTCCACACTGCTTTTGTTTTATTTGAGGAGGAGGTTATTTTTTCCCCATTGTATTTCTGCTTTGCTACTCCGAGTAACTTGCTATATAAATTTCGTATTGCTTACATAATTTCTGTTTTTCCCTTGGGTTCTTAACATTTGACACATAGTTTTTAACCACTGTCCTGAGACTGTCAGACCTTTACTATTCCTTTTTAAATTACAAAGAAATGTATTAATAAAACTGTTCCAGGCAATGTTTGGTTCAGTTAATGTATAAATTATGTTTGTTCTGGAGAGGATGTTCGTGGTTGTTTCGGAAATGTTGTTCGTGGTTGTTGTAGAAAATTTTGTTTGTGGTTGTTTTGCAATGTCCGTGGTTGTTCTGTAAACATCATCCCATTTTTCATTTACAAGTAGGCTTTTAAAAAAATTTATATTTTCTACTAAATATCCATGATTCATCATCTATAATAGAATAAGCTTATGTTCAATTAGTTGCCCTCAAAATTATAATTTTGAAAATCATTAAGAAGTTTGAAATAAAGTTCAAAGAAAATCACGCGATGTTTTTCTATTTTGCAGATGGTGTATTTATATGAAAAGATTGGCTTTACAAAGTTTTCTTTAATTTAACTACCTTTGGAAAATGATAAAATGTATAAACATGTCATATACTGTAATGATTACAGCCTACTGTTCAATACATAACCATCTAAATGCAAAGTAAACTTTATTTATTTAACTTAACATCTTGTCGACAGCAAGGTTCATTAGAGATTGGTAAACCAAGAACACAATGAAGGGAATACAAGGAAAGAATTGATCAAATTGTCTTTATTGAGTCACCCCAGAAATTGCATGGAGTGAGTTTGAGAAACCATGGAAATTGCAAATTATGAAGGCTACATTCAGTAGCTATTAAAAATATGAGAACTTATATGGTTGTAGGCCTATATTCTTGTACTGATAAACAGCTGATTTCTTGTTTGTCACTGCAACTCTGCTGACTTGGGGAGAAAAAAATTGTAAGAGTGGAGTTTTTATAAGGTGTAGCGCTGTATTGGTTTACGAGATGATTTGCAATTACTAACTAATGAATTCCATAAACTCCTACACTGAAATAGCAAATCGGCATGTAGAAAAATATATATCTGCAGTTTTATAAAAGTGCCTCTAACTTTCGCGAGTCCACAAATTAAACACACTGCAATCGGTAATTTACAAACTTACACAGATAAAAATATCCCTATACACACAATAATTGTGCGATATCTTTCACGAATGTATCCACGGTACATACGAATGCACTAAACATTGTAAAGCACATGGCCCGGTTCACACACATTTTCATACATTAATATTACTTTTCGTTGGTTGCCGAATAAATAAAAAATAGATTATAGTTTTAAGGCGTGTTTACATGACACATTCACATTTCACAACTGCAAGATGGACACTAATCTAGAGAACATTCAGAACTAGTGAGTTCATATATATCTCGAGGCTGTTTAATGTCAAAGTTGTCTCTCTCCCGCAGACGACTTCAATAGCATATTTTATTCGATTTTAGTACAGTTAAAGTTTTATCATTACTTTGAAAAGCTCCTATAGTCGTCAGAAAAATATTTCCTGGAATATTTTCAAGGCAAATATATAAAGAATGGGAAGCATATCATCAAAAAACACTGTATACAACACTTCCATTTAAATGTAAATAATTGATAACTTTGCATATTTAATAGAGAGATTGATATCTAGTTAACTGACACAAACACACTGACGCTTAATGTATATTATCGTTTAGGTCAAAAAGTTTGTATATTAATTTGTGTCGATTTTAATACTCATCAAAATACATTTGAAAAATGGGCCGATACAATTTTTTTGACTACTGTTGGTCACATGACCTATTTTACTGGAAAACAGCCGTCTAACTCCACACTATAAACTGGCTTCATTTGTTAACACTGCACGGTACAGGACATAGCTACCCCCTGTTACCCTAGTGCTACAAGTGTACATTGTGGAACTCCTATTTGTTGTAAATTTTATCCGAAACACATCGGAAGTGTAAAAAGGGACTGTTGGTAAATGCAATATAACAGTTACCAAAATGTACCGATTGCATTTAATGTTTTGTAATCCAATTACAAGCACGAATTACTTGTTTCGAAATGTAATTTGTTACAAATACAAATTACTTTAATAGTAATTGTTACAAGTAATTCGTTATTTAACAACACTAGAAGAGCATATATATCAACTCAGAAGACATTCAACAGCTTATGAACAAACATCATTATTGAAATTATTTCTTACTGGACTTGTCTTTATGACACCCAGTGGGAAACCATTTTCTTCTTATTATGTTCCTGCCAAGTCATTACATTTTCTTGCACACAATTACAAGTCACCAAACTCGGCATCGAGTTGGCGGCCTCCGAACTGACAACACACTGACTCGCTTGAAGTTATACACATCAAATCTTCCATTAACACTACCAACCTAATAACATGCACTTACACTACAAGTCTTCTACACATAACAGGTTCTCTCCCTTCTCAAAATGCCACAAAATCCTGCAGCCTCCTGGGAGGAATGCTGTGTCGTATGGAACAGCGGCGTGATGGAGGAGTCTTCGCTATTTGAGGGCCTTGAGTGCCTTCCTCAACTGGTGAAGATCCTCTAGCACCTACAATATAGCCTGTTGGCTGACTTGTAACTGGCAAGTGCCAATCTACCTTGGGACTACTGCCAAACCCACGAAAAGGCGAAGAACCCCTGGAACCTGCAGAACTACCAGCCACTTCCGGTTGGGGACCCTCTGCATGACCCTGATCTGTATTAGGACTGCTGACAACTCAGGGAATGGTGAAGACCTTCCAGAACATGCAGAATTATCTTCTGCAGCAGGCTGCTTCGTTGCTGACTGGTTTTCAAACACCCTGGGCTGGACTGCCCTTGGTACCTGCACTCAGAGTCCTCTTGCTACTTGCTGAGAAGTCTTCTGGTGTTCCCATAACTTCTGACCCAGATGGCACCGTAGGTGTTCCACATGACGCCGATGCTCACGACCTTGCCCATCCCGTACACTATACACAATTGGCCTTCGGAAGCAATCACCCAGCCTACTATCCATTTGGGCTCATGTAAAAAATTACATAACCACACAGGATCGCCTAGCGAGAACTGACAAGCATTGAAGTTTGTGGCAGCCTGCTTTACTCCTTCTTAGCCACCTTGCTGTGAATTGGGATGAATTTTTGTTAATGCAGTCACCAGGCATCGGTTCATCAGCAACTCTGCTGGTGTCTTGTGGCTCTCCATACTGGGTTTTGTGCATAAAGATAGCAGCATACATGCCAAGCATGTACGCCAATCCGCCTGACTTAGCTTCCACAGTTTCTGTTTGAAAGTTCGTACATTACTTTCAGCCTGCCCATTGCTTGACGGCTGGTATGGAGGGGAAAATATCATCTATATGCCATTCCTTTTCATGAAGTTGCAACATTGGTGATCTGAAAGCAGTTCCATTATCAGCTACAATAACATCAGGCAACCCATGGCAACTAAATATGTCACACAATTCCTGAATAACAACACCAGCAAACATATTTGTGACCCGTCGTACTTCTGGCCACTTCGAGTTGCCATCAACCACAACCAGAAATAGCACTCCCAGAAATGGTCCAGGAAGTCCATATGTAAGCGAGACCATGTGGCTTCTCTGATGGTGGCCATGATGATTTTACCTTAGGTGGGTCATTACGGCAACCTGACATGTACCACATCTCCATACTACATCCTCGATTGCTCCGTCCATCTTGGGCCACCATACATAACTTCTGGCCACAGCCTTCAAGCGTGCCATTCCATCATGGCTCGCATGAAGCATCTTCAGCATAGCTGTATGTAAACTCGCTGGTAATACAACTCTACTCCCCTACAGTAGGCGTTCCCTGTGCAAACATTTCATCACGTCGTACATAATAAGGATGCACATCGTCGACCTTTACAAAGTTTGGCCATCCGTGTCGGGTATAGTCCAATACTCGAGACAAAACTCCATCTTGTTTTGATTTTTCTACCATCTCGTATGGGTTCATCAGAGTCTCAGGTGCATCTTCCAGCATTAGAACATCAGCATGGCCTATTTTAGACCCTGGTTTATATTACAGTTCATAGTCGAACATAGCCAACATCAGACTCCACCTTAGTAATCGAGGGGACAGTGTCTCTGGAATGGATTTCTTTGGGTGCAGTATTTTGAGAAGTGGCTTGTGGTCAGTGACTATCTTGAAAAACCGGCCAGCTAGCTACTGCTTAAATTTGGTAACACCAAAAATCACTACTAGGGCCTCCTTATCTAATTGTGAATAATTGCGCTCACTTTTTGCAATGTCCTTGATCCAAATGCAACTGGGGCCTCCAGTCCATCACCCATATCATGATCGAGAACTGTCCCTACCCCATAATCTGAAGCATCACATGTTAAGGTTAAGGGCTTGCTGATGTCATAGTGTACAATCACCCGATCGGACTGCAGTAACGATCTTGCTTCCTGAAAGGCCTGCATGTGTACTTCAGCCCATTCCCATTGAACCCTGGCATCGATTAATCTATGCAATGGCTCCAATGTCTCTGACCTGTTTTCTTTGAAAACCTTTCATGAACATTTAGAAGCCCAAGAAATGCCTGAAGTTCCTTCTTATTCTTTGGCATGTCTTATTCCTTAGTGTCCAATGGGTGGATGCCCTTGTCATCAACCTTATGCCCAGGGAATGTGACAGAATCCTTTGCGATCAACATTTTAAATTTTTTTTGTTTCAGCCCTGTCTGCTCTAACCTCTTCAGAACAAGGTGAACACAGTCCCAGTGTTCAGTTCATTACACCCTGTGATTAAAATGTCGTACAACAAAACTACTGTACCAGGCACTCCTGCTAGAAGTGTCCATCAAGCGATGGAATATGGCTGTCCCGCTACTCACTCCAAAAGGTAATCTCCTTACCTTAACCATCCATTTCATTGTAATGCCTGTGAGCAACTCTGCAGTGACATCATGTACTGAGACTTGAAAATAGGCCTTTTATTAAGTCCAATTAAGTGTAGATCTGTCCCCCATCCAACACAGAAGAAGCTTCTGTAACCATAGGCAAGGGGTTCACATTCTTCTCTGAAAAACTATTAAGCGTGCTTTTATAATCACCACATAACCGCACAGAACCATCGTTATTGACATTGGGTAACAAGGGTATTGCCCAATTTGAAAATGCCACCGGCTCTTACACTCCTTGCTGCACTAGATGCTCTATATCTACGCTAACCCTTTATCGCAGTGCAAAAGCCACAGTTCGACTCTTTCTGAACACTGGTCTGCTCTCTGGGATAATAGTTATTGTTACTGGTGGTCCTATGTATTTTCTGAGCTCATCTGCCTTACACACAGAAGAATGCGGGTGTTTTAGCCTGGTCACACATTCCTCCTGAACTTGGTGCAGGCTCGCCAATTCAATTCCTAATGGTTCTAGCCAATTACGGCAAATCAAGCTAGGCCCACTTCCTAGCACCACCAAAAGCTCAAGTGGAGCCAACCCTTTGTTTTTTGTTTAACTTCAACATCCAGCACCCCCAGGTTTTCTTGTGACCACATATTCAAAACTGTCCTAGTTTTCTTCAAGGGTTGCTCGTGGGGCCATAAGTACTTTAATGTCTGCCAACTTATGATGGAGTCGCCCACCCCAGTACGTATCTCGATGTTAAGACATTTGCAATTCAAGTCCACTTCCATGAACAATGGACCCCTCCGGTTATTTGCCCGCAAATTGTACAAAGAATGAACTACCGATTCGTCTGCTGGCATTTCATCCCCTGTTTTCTAGTATGCAACTGCAGTGTCTACTTGTAGATGTTGTACTCTCTGGACACTATGTCACTGCTGATCGTTGCCTGCTGCATTTACCGAAGACTGAATCTTCTTCTCGTATATACAAGCACATTCAATGTGTCCACGATTCTTACAGAACTGGTAAACCGTCTTGCTATGGTAGCACTTCTTTGGGGGATCACTTCCGTTTGCACTGCCAACATGGCCGATTTATTCATTTTGTCTTTGTCTGACTTAGGGACTTCAACTGTTCTCACATTTGTTGTATTTCTTCTCGGGGTACCTCGCATGTAGTGGTGGCATTTCGTATTTCCGCTATGATCATCCCCATTGCCTCTGCCGCCATTGCAATCTGCACTGCCTCCTTGAAATTTAGCTTATCCTTGACCAGAAGCACATGCTGAACCACTTTATTCATAATGCCACAAACAAGTCGATTTCGCAGCATGCGATCTAGGTTGGGGAAATTTCAACATGTGCTTAACCTCCACAATTCTACTACATATCCGGCAATTGTCTCCCCTTCCTGCTGGACCCGATTGAGAAACTTGAATGTTTCTACTATTTCGCTGGGCTTTGGCTCAAAATGGTCGTTTAACTTTGTAAATACTTCGGCGAGCAATACCAAATGTGTAGATTTAGGGGACAATAATGATGCCACAAGATTATACAATACAGGATCACATGCGGTAAAAAAAAAACTACACACTTTATGTCATCATCCTTAACCTGGTATGCAACAAAATAAAGTTGCAGTCGTTCACTACTTCAAGTGACATTAGCAAATATGAAGATTTGGGTGAAATAATCATTACAAAACCAGATACTCAAAAGGTACGCATGATAATTAAAAATAAATTAAATCACAGAACATTTTACACCAAATCCACCACATTACCAACCAGAGACTAATAAAAACCAACAACAATTATTGAAACTATACTGTACCATGTTTCTTTGTATAAATCAAGTACAACAGAAGAAAGTACTATCATAAATCACCAATACAATTGGGGAAAAAATTCAAATTGTTCGCCATCGCTACGTTGTATGATTAGTGTCAGCCAATGCGTCCACATACAGGTAAAAATCAAATAGTCACAGAGTAAAAAATAACAACGCACCACCATCAACATCATGTGCAAGAATTTCTGAATTACTGACAAACCAGATCACAAAAACACAATTTATTTGAACATAACAACCATAAGCTGTTGCCAGGAACCATGTATCAACAATTCATCAGTGAGAAATTGGAAGTTGTTTTTAAATGGCGCAACTGCAAATACTGACATGAAGTACCAGGATAAGGAAATTGCAGACTTTAATCAATTATCATTGCATCTTGACGTTAGTCAAGGTGTCGGAATGGCGGTAGAGATCTGCCGCACGTTCGGGAAAGCCATTTGATGTTTGTCTAATGCGCAGGAGGCTGGCAACTAGTACCGAGGTATTGGTAAATAAGGCTATTGGTTAGGTGAGGAGCAGCGACAATAGTTTTGGAATCTCGATGGAGATAATTACCCAGGGCGCCAGATATTATCGGGTTGACAATATCGTGAAGTCGGAGAGCAGTTGTGGACTCGTTCCTCAGGGTCGTTCGGCCGACAACTATGGCGAATCCCCCAAGTGCAGTTGTTGTCTCCTCATAGAATAAAAATTAATACTAACTGAATAACTCCCTTACTTGTTGCATTGTGGGATATTTGGGCTCCCCACACGCCCATGCGAAGAACTGTTACTTATTAATGCTGACTCGTGACCATTTCAATCATACTTGCACAATAAGTCATACTTTGTGAAAATTGCTGGGAGAAGGCACATACCTTGAATGCCATCCAGCGACTGGAAATAAACCACACGTGGTAACTCATCACTGCTGTGGTTTATTCAGTACATGATTACATTCCCATTAGGAAAAGCTTACATAGGGTGCTGATTATGAACTCATCAGCTCGGGTAATACTGTGCAAAAGACACGTGGTCACATCGAATAATTTAAGTACAATTTAAGCCTAACCAGGCGATGTGGGCAGGTACCCCATGTTGCACTACTTCCTTCCACACAATATTTGCAAATACGACATTTACCCTGCATGCCAGTTGTTACATATAGCTCCTAAAATTAACCTTGTCAATATTATTCATTATACCAATACATTGCACTGTGTGGATAATGTGGAAATGAAAGACACGTGAGTGAACATTACAAAAAATTACAAAAAGACATTTCGAAAATACTGAGGGATTTAGTTCTGCGAAGGCAGGCATCTTTATTATTTGTCTCCCCTTGTGTGAACTTACCTTGCCCTTTTATTGCACAAATTAAATAGCAGAAATTTCACAGGATCATTTTCGGATTCCTGCACCACGCGCACGTGGTCGCGCTCCCTCTGCTCTGCACCTGCATCGTTCCTTGTCCGACTACACTGCACTTGCGCTCGTAGAACGCACACACACACCCACACACATATACTGCATTACAGAACCTGGTATGGCAGGCAAACATGCTAAGGGGAAGGGGTCACGTGAGCATATGTCAAACGCCCCTCCCTACCCTAACAAAACTGTTTGCAACCGCACACGTCACTGATGACAAGACACACCTTCTTGTGTCTGCCCATCAGGGACATAGCATGTAGAGGCTTCTTGCCAGCCCCCTATGTTCTAGAACTGCTGGTTGCTGCTGTCATTTCGCATGTTCTTGCCATCGTCGTGGTGACCAAAACATTAGCTTTTATCGCACAAACATTCGAGGGAAGAAATGATAGTTCCCTCTTATTGCACATTTAGTAGACGTTGCTGAACAAAATGTATGGCAACTGCACAAAATAAGCAATGGAAAGCTAGACCATCTGTCATTTCGGAGGAGAATCGCACTTGCATTGTTGGAGACGAACCAACATGTTCGGGGGAAAAAGCGTAGTCCATAAAGCTTTGAATGTCGCTGGTTACTGCCGGCACCAAGTTAAAGAATAATAAAGACCCCGCCCATTATCTACTAGTCTACATGTTCCCAAACACTCTATCTCCTGTAGCATTCTATTAAATTAAATTAGATTTAATTTAATGCATGCAATAATTTTTGAAATTTTTACTTCTCTGTCGCAAGGGTTTTTCGTATCTCTTGATAGTTTTTCCCTTGCTCTTCATTGTTAAGACTAGCTCTAAGTACACTTAGGGAGGTAGTCATGGCCCCAAAGTGCAGGCCATGGCTGCCCAATCCCTCTTAGCCGCGATGCATGTCTCCTTGAATGATTTTCCTTCCTAGTAGGTGCAAGGGGTTACCCCTGATACACAATAAAACCCCGCCATACATTCGGGCCTTAACTTCACATAATACTTAGACTAAGGAAGTTTAGAAGAAAAAAAAAAAGAGAAAATATCAAGCTTTGAAAATGTGGATTTCTGTTTGATCCTCTTGACCATCTTGTAATTTCACAAGAAAAGCAGACAAGTTGCAGGGTGTGCCACAAGAAAGTGTCAAAAAAATCTCAAAAGTGTGATGTAGCAGTTCATGAAAATTGTTTTGTAAACTATCACACAAATCCATGAAAAATGGGCAACTATAGAGAGTGTGCTATTTATCATTTTTGAGAAGAATTCGGAAAAACAAAATCAACCATCAAGCTTAGAATTATGAATTCCTGAGTTTATCATCTTGATCACCTTGTTACTACACAAGGAAAGAAGACAAAGTGCATTGTTAACCAAATGTTAAAAATATGGCATGGTTTTGCATGTAAATTTTTTTGTGTTTTATTGCACAAACTCACAAAAACTTAGACAAATTTTAAAGTTATAAGATCAAAATATAGGCTATAACACATAAGAGGTTTGCGTGTGTAGATTTATATAACAATTATATATAATTTTTTTACAATAAATTTTAAAAATTAGTCTTTTACATGTAGGTACTGTAGTCCTATATACCTACTGTCATTTTAAAAGGACACCTGCTTCTCAGTAACTGAAAGTAAATACACAATGTTCTACAATTTTACATTTTTTTTCATGCTACTAAAACAACATGTATTAAAAATAATATATTTAGAAAATAACGAATTCTTTTTAGGCATATCTGGGTTAATGTACCAGAACCTTTTTTTTTTAGCCTTTGCTCTCCCTTGTGTCAACCCTCCTCTCCGCTGACTCGCGACCACTGAGAGTTTAATCCATGTAATTTCACATTGGTGTAGTTAAGCCATTTTCGATGCATAGGCCCCTGGCCTGGCCGGCCTCGTGGGTCAGGCCCGCTTCCCTGCACATTCGGTGAATCCAGCGTCAAAATCAAAACATGAAAAAAAGAACTTAATAATTAACATGATAAATGAAACTGACATTGTATATAATTATGATTACTAAACTAAAACACATTGGTGACATACCCGTGAACGACGAAGCCCCAGATATGGCTAAGAAGGTGATGTCACGAATATGTCACCACACTTGAAGGGTGATATTAAATGAAATGATGCCTCAGGTGGCCGATTCTCGATACATGATTACATGTACACTCTTATAAATTACATATTAAAATCGGCATGTGTCCTAATGGTTATAATTACATGAATGTGTATGGATGTGACGACACACAGATTTCTTTACTAGGGACAGAGCTACGCCTGTCTTCTATGATATGTTATAGACTCTGTATGCTGGAGCTGCCCGTGCTCGCCGAAGGGGATTGTTCCCGTCGCAAGTGGTGCACAGCGGCCGACGCAGATGCTGACACTTGGAACGGTGTGGAGGGGGTCGAGATCCACTATTCTGTCAACTTGTCGCTGCTTCTGTTGCTGTCGCTGCTCTTCGGACCCCTCGATGCTTCTTCTTCTGGCAAGGGGAAAGGTATGCTGTCTCTTGCTGGACTTGATCCTCCTTCTGATGAACATTCCTCAGCCGCCCCTGATGCGGTCCAATGTGAGGTCAGCCGGTATCGTAGACTACTTTGGCAGCTTCCCTGTGGGCTGATTGGGCCTGTAGTTGCCCCCATTGACTCGCTTTGTGCGACGTCTTCCGAAGGCAGTGTTTCTACACTGGGTGTCATGACACTCTGGTCTGACTCACTTCGATTTGCAGGACCTGCGATGTTGATGTCATGATATGTTTGAGACAGTGTGACCTCTTCCTCTTGCTCCCCTACTTCCCTTGCCAACCTAATGGGTGTATGACTACCGGGGGTGGCAGTGGGAAAAAGGTGCCGAAGAGCACTCCCATCTGTACTTGAGCTTGTCTCTGCTCCGCCATTAGGCATTTCTGCTACATGGTTTTGGCCATTGGGCCCTTCCTCTTGATCAGGAGTTTCTGTGCTGGGTCATTTCATGGCTAGGCGAAGGTCGTCGCGGTGTACGGCAACCTTGCACCTGATGCTGACCTTGATGAGGTAAGTTGTATACCCCAGCGCTTTTACAACAACATGTGGTCCACTTCACTTAGGGGAAAATCCTGCACAAAAGTTGTGCTTTGCGCTGCTCATCCTGTGCTCATGGACGTAAACATGTCCTGGCCTGAGCCTCTTTGGTGTGTGTGTTATTGCTGGTACCCATTGTCCTAAGTACATCTGCTTGTGAATGCGTGCATTTTCCAGGTCTTGCTCTCGGCGCTGTCGCCTGCCTGCTGCACTTTCTGTTGTGTCGCAGTTTGCCTGTCGGATTCTAAATCATCAGGGAGGGGCAGCTCCCTTCTCCTGCAGAATGGCAGCTGGTGATTGACATGTGGCTAGATTTACCCTCCGTCTGATTGTGAACAAGGTCTCGGGCATATGTTCTGCCCAACTTTTGTGGTTTAATCCTGCCCGTTGGCGTAACTGAATCTTGATGTCGTGATTCCTCCTCTCAGTTGGATTGGCATGCAGGTGGTACACGGCCGTTGTATGATGCTGGACTACCTACCCGATACACAATTATCTCCAATACTTCCCCGTAAATTGTGTACCATTATATGTTAAGAAAGAGCGTGTGTAGTCCCATCGGGGGTAGAATTAGGTCTCCAGTACATGGGCTGTGTTGCGTGCCTATGCACTGGAAACTAGGTATGCTACCGTCCATCTTGAGAACGAGTCACTCACCACAAGAATGAATCTCTTACCATTAGGGGTGCACAGATATGGCCCCATCAGGTCCAGCGAGATGGACCCGAATGGCTCCTGCAGCTTCCATGATTGTTATAGTGTTACTCCATCTGCTCACCTACTCTTGCAGAGATTACACTATTCACACCCCCTCACGTATTGCTGGACATCTCTGGTGATGCCAGGCTAGTGAAAATGGTTCTGCATATTTATTGTGGTTTGTGATGAACCAAAGTGGCCTGCAAATTGCGCATCATGTGCATGATGTAGCATCTGTGCTCGTGCAATTTTGGGCATGTACATCTTTCAGGCTGCTTCAGGATGACACGATCGTATCTCGACATGCGTGCCGTTCATTCGCCACTACTCCTGTTCACTCTGGATGATGGAGGGGACATGGCCTTGGGTCTTTGTACACTGTAGTAGTGCAGTTAAAACGCTGCCCTGCAAGTCATCGACCTCGAGTTCTGCTTCCTCAGGAGTCTCGATGATGGCACAGCTCATGCAGCCCTCGCCAGTTGTTGGGCGGATGACTGTGGTAGGGGATGTAGATCGTCCCACTCTCCTTGGTCTACAACTACCGTTTCGCCTGGTGCAAGTGAAAGCTCGTCGGCTAGCTCATTCTCAGCTACTAGTAGTTGCTCCATCTCGAAATCGTACACTTGTAAGAGGAGTGCCCAGCATGCTGATTTGCTCCTGGCTTCTTTCATGGTGTGAAGCCAGAGTAAGCACAGTTGTCATATAATAGTGTGAACCATTAATCTAGGT
Organism: Dryococelus australis; assembly: GCA_029891345.1. Classification (NCBI taxonomy): domain Eukaryota; kingdom Metazoa; phylum Arthropoda; class Insecta; order Phasmatodea; family Phasmatidae; genus Dryococelus; species Dryococelus australis. The sequence continues at coordinate 169,314,749 of CM056993.1, forward strand.
ATTCCCTGTACCAATTCACAGCCCACACTATGGCCAGACACTCCTGCTTGTTCACGTAGTATCTACCTTCAGTTGCCATCAACTATGTGCTGCTGTATTCAATGATGTGCTTACCTTGGTAATCTCCAATTTGATAAAGGACTGCTCCCAAGCCCTTCTCACTTGCATCTGTCTGAATTGATAAATGGTGACTTGGGTCATGTCGAGCCCATGTCTTGCACTTTGCGAACTTGCTCTATATCTTTTCAAAACTTGCTTCATGTTCTGCTGTCCACACGTGCTTTATTTTGGGTGACAACGTGTCAGTTAGTGGTGCGGTTATGGTTGCAAAATTCTGTATGTTTTCCTGCAGCCAGTTCACCAACCCGAAGAATTTCCTCAGTTGCTTCCTCGTGTGTGGCACCCCAAAGTCGTTAATGAGGGTTAAATGCTCTTGTGTTGGCTGGTTTCCATGCTCATAGACCATGTGCCCAAGAAGCTATATGCATGGGAGGCCTATGTGACACTTGCAGTTCGAACATAACCACTTGTTGATGGCCATTCTCTCCAGGACTAGTGACAGGTGTTATACGTGGTCATCCATGTTTCGGACCAGATAACCACATCATCCAGGTACGCAAGGGCAAAATCTCCAATATTCCCACCGAGTACCTGGACCACCATTGTCTGAAAAGTTGCTGGTACACTCTTCAAGGCGAAGGGCATTGCACAAAAATGGAACCTTCTTCTATCTGGGGCTGTAAACTTAGTTTTGTGATGGTCTGCAGATTTTATTGGGACCTGCTAGTACCTGCTGTGCAGGTTCAATGATGTCATGAACTTAGCCTTTCCCAAAATATGCAATGCATCCTTGACCCTTATGTAGGGAGGCGGGGTGCTCAGAGTGATTTGATTGATTGCTCTGAAATCCACACAGAAGTGCCACGTCCTGTCTTTCTTCTGTGACAAGGTGAATGCGCTGTTGTAGTGGCTGCGGGTGGGTTCAATCACACCATCAGCTGGAATTTCCCCAATTTGATCTTTAATGATGGCACAATGATGTGGCTGGTAATTTCTGTGTCCAAAGTAGATCAGCCGGTCATGTTCCAGTGGAATACAATGCTCAGCTATGGTCGTTCGTTGGAGTGGGTCTCCTGCCACAAATACTTTGCATCATTTGTCCAGTATGCATTGCACCATCTCCCTGTATTCTGGAGGGACTGTATGATCTATATCAACAAGTTCTACTCTGGGCTCATTACCAGTGGGTCGGGATTCATTGTCGTACACCATTCGCCTTTCCTTCAGGCCGAAACAGATCCTACGGGTGGCTGGCTCAACAATGGTTTTTTGTTCGTTGAGCCAGGGGATACCCAAGATGGCATCCTCCTGTAGGTCCACAGACACGAGGGCTGTGGTGATGGTGTCCATATCTCTAATACAAATGGTAATCAGTGTCTCTCCCATTGATTCACCCATGTTGTTCTCCTTTGCTGCGAGGTGTAGTACCTGTGAACTCAGTGTAATCTCGCTCGTGTCCATGAATCCGATGCGCACTAAATTATGACTAGCTGCTGTGTCTATTAATGCATGCCATAGTTGCTGATTTAAATGTACTGCAAATCTCATCATTCTGTTTTATTTTTCGTTGATTTGCTCTATGCTTGGTTGCTGACTTTTGATTTCTGCCCTGCTCTACTTGTTCAGGAGGCGTTGTACAATGGGGGCTCTGTGCCCTGGGGTAGTGAGCATCCGGCTCGCCTACTGCAATGGTCCATTTCCCGCTGGTGGTTTGTTGATGTTCTGCGTTGGTTGCGATTTGGGCACTGACTATGCCAAAGTATTTTGCCTTCTCCTTTGCAATAAAGGCACACAAATGGCGGCTAACATGGGCCTCCTACCATGCCCGAGGTTGCTTATGTCTGTGCTCCTACAACCTTGTTCACCGCCGGTTGTTCCTCAGTGCCCTCTGCTCTGCATCTTTTCTCCGGCGCGAATGGTACCCATCACCCTTTCTAGTCGTGGCATTTTGCTCTCGGGTGGCTTGGTCCAACAATGCAGCAGAGCGCATGAATTCCTCCGTGCTACTGTGAATTAATGGTGCCATTGCTAGCCTGTTTTCTGCTCGAACAGTTGATGCAACTACTTCGAGGATCTCATGCTCGCTCATGAGTGGTTGAAAATTTCTGATTTGCCCTATCTTTCTTTTTGAAAACGCGGTCAGGGATTCGCCCACTTTTTGCACTTCTAGCACAGATCTGCTCTGTGCTTGCAATGAGGAGTAGTTATTGGTAAATCGACTTTAAAAACTGTTAACAAATTGTTCCCACTCAATACCGTAGTGACTGATTGTTTTTCACAAATTACTTGCCTTGCCAGCCAATTTAGTCCCTATACCATTTGGCCACTCTTGCTGGCACATCCCGTATCTCTATAAACGTGCTGTACAGTCGTTTAGAAATGCCTGTGTGTCCTAACTTGGTTGGCCTGAAAATGTTGGTAACTATTGAAATCGGGCTGGGGTTGTACTGGCTTTGACAGCGCCTGTGATTGCTGTAAAATAATTTTGGATTATTATGATCGTTTTGTTGCGAGTACATGACACACGTGGGTTGTGACATCTCTTTCTGCGGTTCTTCTGTCCTTCTGGGTAAGGGCGTTGAATGTGCCAGTGGGCTTTAGTACACACTGCCCCATTCTGAATGTTTCTGTGCGCAGTGATGTATGCTAGACAATTCCGCCCCCACTACTGACTTGACTTCTGACTGCGGCGATGGGAATGAGCATTGTCCGCAGGGGAATCTCCCGGCAGCTTGATTTGCCATGTCTTGCCTGGTCAGACATTGCCATTGCATTTTGCATCCACATGTCTCACACATCACGGTTTCTTGTGACCCTTGCCTGCAAATTTCCTGTTAACATTGTTCATGCATTTAGAACTGTGCTGTTTGGACTGCTTTGGAGATTTTATTTGTTCGGAAAGAATATGTTCGCATGTTTGGCAGAGAATACGGTCTTACTGATCTGTGATGGCCTTTTCAGTTCAGCTCAAACATTCTGGATGAAAACTATGTGCATATTGTATACAAATTATGGTTCCATTTCCCTTCCTGCACACATAATTTGTTTCGCATTCCTGCCATCTTGCCAATGCGTAATTCCATATACTGTGGAGCTGAAATTGATTAAGTGCGACTGTTCACGTTAACAAACAAATTCATTTTGCAAACCTTGTTTATTTTCGGCACACAATATTGCTGGTGTACTACCTGAGCTACAACTCCACGTTTTGCCCACTCAGGCTCTGTTTGCTGCGGTTATTCTTTCTTTGCGAATTCTCAAATCCTGTGTTTACCTACACGGACATGTTACTTCTTCAAAGGTATTTGTGCCTACTGTGCGTTGTACACACGTCAAACATAACGGTTTCGCTCAGCCAGCGCTTGTACACCAATTCAAATGCTTCCGGACAGTATCTCGTACCGCTGCATACTCTGAAGCGCGGGCTTCAAGGTCAAACATTGTGTTATTAGGTGGCTGGCCCTAGGTCACACTTTGTGGGGGGAGGGGGATATTTACAGTTTCTCATGGTGCCTTCTTACCGCTAAGAACAAGTGTTCCAGCTGTCCGGGTGACATGTGTGTTTTCCCAGTATACTGCTTGCTTTAATAATGGAAAAAATTCCTGGAAAATTATTTGTGAGCCCTTAACTTATGATTGCCGCACAACAGCTTTGAAAAGCTTCGCAAAATTGCTCTTGATAAATGGCTGCAAAAATTTTGTTGACTTTTGAAAAGTCAGTGAAAAATTCTTAATTATTTTGAAAAATGCTCAGAGAAGTTTTAAAAATTGAGTTAATTGACCGCTGTACTTCAAGTTCGTTACTGTCTAAGGGAAAACACTGAAAAAGTTTATTGTTTATTTTTAAAAATTTCGAAGATTTTATTACTGAGAAAAGCGGCAAAATTTTCCGCAAAAAGTTCTGGAAATTATGAAATTAAATTTTGATTGCTTTTATATAAATTGCTGACTGGTATTGCTTGAAAATACCATCTTACTTTGCTTGTTGTGATACCTGTTGCCAATTACTGCACACATTGATTAACACCATGTGTATTTGGTTACAAAACACTATCGCACTTACTTAGACACATCGCCTGTGCTGTTGCCTTACTGCCGTGCAGTGTTGAATACAGGTACACTTTTACATACAATTTACACTTGCAGTGTCGAGTAGGTGTGTTCGACTTGAATCTGTTTTGGCTTACAGTTGTGTCTTTTGCATTATGTGTTGTCACGTCTAACCATTGCATGTTTACAAAAGTTAAAACGTCTGATGATGTTGCAAGTAAACAAACCAGCTTAGTGGATTGTTTTGACAGATGCAGGCCCTCACTAGGCGTCAGTTGACGTGCGTTATTTCCCATTCGAAGTACGTCTGTTGACATAAACATAGGCACTCTACATTGTAAACAAATCTGAGAAGTTGATAAATGAAAAATTGTACAAATAGTGTGACAAAAGAACACACAAAAACCTTGATATTATTGATGTTAATCGTACTGCTGACTGTACTGTCTTAATTACATTGTTTGATAAGTGTATGGAGGTCTCAGGTTACTCGCCAATAACTGTAGCTGTTCGTTGTGCAGCACAGTCGCAGTGTTACCTTTGTCACATAGCCTGTTGTCCACATTTTGTGTTGAACAAACTACCGACGTGTTGTTTTGTTTGAGTCGCACGAGTTGGGAAAACCACTTGATGTATAAATGAGCTTGCACTATGATGTTTGAGTAGCCCTAGCTGGGTAAGCCACTTAACGCGTTGCACCTCTAGAGGTGCTGAGAACGATGTTGAATGGGGTCGTACGGCCGGCGGCTTATGGCGACTCTGGATACACTGTCAATATGAAGGAGAGCTAATTTAATTGACTAATTATGGCATGACTGTTATATCACAGCAAAGGTACAACGAAATGTTGCTGCACATGAAAATGCATACTCTTGGCTAAGAGGAACCGGCACTTTGGATCTGCCAGTAGTCACTACTGTAGAAAGTAAGGCTTAGGGCTTAAGTTAGAGTTACTTAAAACACGTCTGGTGCGTGAAGTCCTAGTATGTTACTTCAGGATGCAGGGAGACCTCCCCTCACGTAAATAAAAGTACTTAAATGTTCCTGAATTACGTTAACTATTGCGATGAAAGAAAATGTAGCCTAGATTGAATTGCCGAGGGGGGTACCATCTGCCCTGCTGGTTGTCTGGAGTGCTGAAGCCTGACTAACAACATGGCATCGGCTTCGCCGCACCTCCGGTGAATCCAGCGCCAAAATGAAAACATGAAAATATTGAACTTAATAATTTACATGAAAAATGAAACTATCATTGTATATAATTATGATTACTAAACTAAAACATGTTGGTGAATACCCGTGAACATCGGAGCCCCAGATATGGCCAAGAAGGTGACATCACGAGTATGTCACCACACTTGAAGGGTGATATTAAATGAAATGATGCCTCAGGTGGCTGATTCTCGATAAATGATTACATGTACACTCTTATGTTACATATTAAAATCGGTGTGTCTCGTAATGGTTATAATTACATGAATGCGTAATGATGTGACGACACATGGATGTTTTCACTAGGGGCGGAGCTATGCCCCGTCTTCTATGGTATGGTATCAACTCTCTATGTTGGAATGGGCGGTTTCCCTAGTTAATTGTGGTGCAATCACCACTAAAATGCCTAAAAATGTTCCTATTAATTAATGTGGTTAAGGAGCCGCTCGCCACTTTACACTTACTGCGGGAATGTGATTCCTCATATTTTGACACTACTTGGAGCCACATCGCACTCCAGATTCGGCCACAGGGCCTGTCGACATCGTGCAAATTGGAAAACTGTGGGAATAAGCAGCACCCTTTATCTCAGTGTTCCCTTAAACGGCTGTTGCATCTAATGGTCGTGACTTCACGGGACACACTCAATTAGGCCACATATCCATACATCGCATGAGTTGCCTCTTGTGATGAATGCTATATATTATGACCCGTGGCCACGAGTTACAGGACGGGAAGAAAAGTGTAAATGCTGTTCTTATCGACCTACACTGATCAAGACCGCGACCAAATGCCGATCGGACGAGTGTTGCTGTGTGGTTAATGCGTATGCGATGGAACCAATGGACACAAGGGATACGTGGATGTCAGGAACACGCCAGAGGCTTAAAATAGTTATTACACATTACTGATGTGTGTTCATCTCGCAGCCTAAGACCGTTTGTTCTGCCATAGCCTGTGCCGCCCGCAGAAGGGTTGTGCAATCTACTGGGTGTGAATGTGAAATGTGTGCCCAGTCACCCGAGCGGCCAGGTACAGTGCAACAGCAGGGCTCGCTGGTACAAATGCAGTCGGTGGTTGCCATGGTGACACGAGGTGCCACAGAAGATAAAATAGGTCACAGGATGGAACTGGAACATTTAAGGCCTAATTAAAAGACTTTTAATTGTGTTGTTCATTAAAATGTTTATGTTTGTATATGCAGGTGTTGTTATATTTCATTATGTTGCTAGGTAATGTGTCATTTATTATTCTCATCTTTCACAGAGTGTTTTGTCAATCCCATTTCACTAGTGTTTATGTCGTAGGAATATTTGCATTGTGTTCACATATATAATTATTGTATTTTATTAATGCAAGGGTAAAACGTGAAAGTCATCTCAGAAAGTTGTCCCATTTCAGCGCGAGAATAAGTTGAGGCGAGCCCGCATCGCCGTGCGAGAAGTCTGTCAGCTACAGAGCCAGCTAGCAGCAAGACACTGAGGTGGAGTGCATGTGTTAGACTTTGGCATTTTCTGCGCATGCCGGTCAGCCATGAACTTTCTTGCAACCGGACATCTAATTTCAATAGACTTCTTCATCAACTGGAACGTTCTTTTATCGCGTTGCCTGGTAAGTCACCTCCACTTCCTGGTGGATTAGCCTTGCCCCGGAGAGAGATTAATGTGCACATAATTTTTCTCAACAGACATTTTTCTGCTTCACTGAACGACCACTTAAAATAGCCGAGAGTGTTTTGTGTAAAGTTCCCTCAGAGAAGGGGTGTAAGTTTAACGTAATAAATAACTTGCTTTCAAGAGATGTTTATTCACGACTGTGCAAGTGTTTAAAAGGACGGTCTCTGATAATCCTGCTCAATTAGCAAATAAGTCTCATTTTCAGTGTAATCAGTTTTGTTGTGATCTGTATGGGCATGTGGAGGATCTGAAAGCCCATGTACGTGAGTGGTATGGTTAGGAGGTTTTCCAGCCAATGACAACAATGGTGCATAGCCGACCGACGGGCTATAGTTTAGGAAAAAACCTGCATCTGCAGCAATAATCTACATGCGGTTGGCAATAATTCTACAACTACAGCGAGGAGGTTGATCCCTAGTTGGCGGCCCGCAACCCTGAGCTTAAGAGGAGCAGCATCACCTTAGACGTCGCCTGATGGCATCTGGCACCCTGGATCTATTTATTCCTTTCCTTTCACCACCACCGCTCCAGAAAATTCCAGTTCTAATCTTTACCGGCAACTGCCATGCGGCAGATGGCTTGTTGCCAAATTTTCCCCCTAAAATTTCTCTGCAAGAGTTTCTGCAAATTTCCAAAACTTTCCTGAATTTTCCCGAAATATCAGTTTTCGCCACCTTTTTCCTATCTGCAATGGCATCAGGGCACCAGCAAGGAGACAACAAGGGCAATGGCAGCATCGGAAAGCCTTTGGGATGCGCACAAATGCTTGGGATGCATGTCAGCATCGGCAAAATTCTGCAGGTGATGTCATGCCGGGAACGACGCCATGCTACTTGGAGGGTGGGCAGCAGCAAAGCAGAAGTGACAGGTTAGAGACTACCTCCCCCGTCACCTCAGCAGTCACTATCACCGACCAACAGCTGGACCCCTCACGTTTGTCACCCGTCAACTGTGACATCGGGTTATTAACCCGGCATGGGCAAGCCAGCTTCGCTGCAAGAGTGGAGGGCGGCCCCTCTCGCCCAACCCATGCTTCCACACCAGTCAGCCATGTCTCCTGTGCTCGTGTGTTTGTTGACAAACAAACTATGGGGGGAGGATAACTGACAGTGCGCCAGCACAGTGGTGTCCTGAATGCTTATGACCTATTGTAACTACTGAACACTCACAAAATGTTAACAGTGCCAAATGTCAATGCCATCCCAAGACCAGCCGAACAGAAAACACCCGCGCCGGTGACAACCGCGTAACAATAGACAGTCGTGGTGAAAAAATGCAGGACAGTACAATTTTCGTTACACAAGTAAAGTTCGAACACGATGCTAGCAAGATTTTGTACCTTCAGACTGATGCCAGCCAGGATGGAATCGGTGCCGTATTGTACCAGGTCTGCGACAGTGGGGAGAAGCACGCAATCGACTTCGCAAGCGCAAAACTAGGAACAGCGGAAAGATGCTACGATGTGAATGAGAGGGAATGCTTACCAATGATATGGACAGTTAAGAAATACTGTGCATACCTCGAATACCGATGGTTAAACTGAGAACAGACAATCGGTGTCTAGTATGGTTACACAGCATGTGTGAGGCCCAAAGTAAGTTAATGCGACGGGTGTTGCATTTACAGGCATACGATTTCACAGTGGATTATGTGCCCGGGAAACAGAACGAGTTGACAGATACATTGTCATGACACTGTAACAATGGGGTAATTGTCAGAGACAAAACCAGATAGGAGAAAATATGGCTGCCAAATCCACGCGATTCAGTATCGGAACTGTACATGCTACAGATCACGGCTGCCAACAATAATTAGCGACATGTACAGGGAGGTCGTCGAGGCACAAAGAAATTGTAGGTTCGCACAGGAGAATATGCAACAATGTGCACGACAGAAGGTTGAAGGATGGCGCATAGTAAACAACAGATTGGAGACATGTTCGGCTCAACAACTAGGGAAATGGAGGGTGTATGTCCCCACATATGCGAGGGTTATGACTTCGTTTATTAGCACTGTGGCAGCGAGGCTGGACACCCTGGCGTTGAACAGACAGTCAGAAATGTCCGCGACTATTTTTTTTGTTAGGTCTGAGCAAAGATGCGAGGGGATATGTGCGACAATTCAGGGAACGTAACCTGTACAAGACACGTCGAGTGGATGGGAGGCAGTAGCAGCGCCCCCGCGTGCCCCGAAAGCTATTTGAGATGGTGTGTTTGACCTAATGGGTCTGTACTCCAGAACGAGGGGAGGCAAGCGTGTTCTTGTTGTGTTAATGGACAATTTCTCATGCTGGACAAAGCTGTACCTTACTATCAGATCAAGCACAAGAAAGCCAGGATATTGGAAGAACAATTTTTCGCATGCTGGGGATGCCTGCATAATTTGTTAACACAATTTACAGCCAAGAAATGGAGGGAACTGTGTACACAGTGGTGTCTTAACTACATTACAACAGCTATGTACCACCCGAGGAACAACCCAATGGAATGTAGAAACCAAAAGATCAAGGAGCAGTTACGATTATGTGCAGGTGAAAATCACACCACTGGGGCAGATCACGTTCCCAACATTCTCTACACATTACAGAGGCGAGTTAAGGCAGCATCAGGAAGATAACCTGCCGAGGTCTTATTTAGACACAATTTTCGGCTCCCAGAAGAGGCAAAATGCACCCAGCGGGAAGAAACTAGCATGTTGCCCAATACCGATACGCAAAGAAGGAAGCAGCTAAAGTGTTTGCGCGGAGTAAGACAATGGCACGATCGTCCACTATACGGCCAGAACGCAAACCGTCAATGGCACCACTAATACACTGCAGTGTGGAAGCCTTCATATGGTCAGTAGCATTATTGGACCAAGGCGACAGGGAATACCGGCCAGGAAGGAGAGGAAGGGAGAATGGACAGACCAACCATGGCCAAGGCCCAGTGCAAGGCAACGGACCCAAGTATCAACCGGCACACTCAGGCCATGGCAGGGTAAGTAACTTCCAACCTCACAGGGACCAGGGACAGAGACCTGACATTGGTCCACCACCATCAAGATGAAATGGACCAAGGGAAGGAGCACCAAGGGAAGGAGCACCAAGACAAGTAGCAGTAAAGGGAGAGAGGAAAGGACAAAACTTCTCACTTCAATGCCACTACTGCCCTGAAAAACACTGGTATAATGAGTGCCCAGTCCTGAAAACCAGAATTGAGCGGAACATCAAAGAGAAACAGACAGGAAACTAGTAACCGGGGTGAGACGACAAGATTCCAACTACCCCACTAAACCACCAAGTATCCAAACAGCGGGGAAACCCCAGAAGATCAAAAGGACCACAGAATCATCGCAACAGATCTTACTCGAACAGATTGAAGAGGCTACGCATCGGATGAAGAGAATTCCTGTGATTATTAATGGAATTAGGTGTTTGACATTAGTGAACACAGCGGCATCCCACAATTTGGTCAGGATGGACTTCATGAAGAGTCAGAAGCTGAACCCAACTCACCAGATGGTTCACCTCGCCACACACACCCATACAAAGCAGACAATCGGAGAGGCAGTAGTGACAATCAGCATTCGGGATGTCGAAATAAAAACGACAGCCCTGGTATCAGAGGACTTGCGGGAAGATGCTATCTTAGGTACTACATGGCTCATCGGGAAACAAGCGAATGTGGAACCTGCAGCCTGCAGAATCCATTTTGGTCGCAAAGAGCGGCGCACGATGTACGAAATGGAACCTCGCATCAACAATAGTGCACCAGAAGTCAGCCTGGACGAACTAGACCACGAAGTACCACAGGAGTACCCAGACGTCGTGCAGAGAATACTCCACAAGCGAAGAGACATGTTCGCCAACCCACTACGAAGAACAACATTTGCAGAACATGCAATACCATTGGAACACGAGCAACATTATTTGCTGGATCACACAGTTACCAACCACACCAGAGCACGATTATCAAGAAGCAGATCAGAAAGATGTTGGCAGGCGGAGTCATAGAACCTACGAACAGGCACTACAATAGCACTATTACGCTCATACCGAAGAAGGATGGCACGTGGCGTTATTGTGTGGACTTTGATCCTATAAACAAGATCATGAAGAGCACATCCCTACCCTACATAAGTGTGAAGGATGCCTTATACACTCTGGGGAAGGCAACAGTCATGACTTCACTAGATTTACGCAGTCTGTACTGGCAGGTATCAATTCGACCAGAAGACAGACACAAGATGACCAATTATGTGCCTTGCTCTTTGGGCTGAAGAGTGCGCCAGCGACATTCCAGACCATTATAGTCCGAGTGCTCGATGGATATGTAGGTGACTTCACACTTACATATCTGGACTATGTGATAATATGGTATGAGAACTGGAAACAATATCTGCACCACTTGTAGTTAGTCTTAGAGAGACTCGCAATCAACCAACTGACGTGTGCGAACAGGAACCTCCGAAAACTCGCAATAAGCTGAAGTTTTTCGGTTTGGTAAATGGGCTCAGGGACAACATTCCCGGATTTGCAACAATTACAGCCCCGTTGACTGACCTACTCTCACCCACACGCAAGTTCATATGGTCCGTAGACCAGGAGGAGAGCTTTTGGGAAATGAAGCAGCAATTCCGGCAGTTCACAGTTCTAGCACGTCATGACACCAGTAGGCACCTGTATTTACAGTCGGACGCTAGCGAGAAGGGCCTGGGCGTAGTATTGTACCAACTTGGGGAGAACAATGTGAGGCAAGTCATCGAGTATGGGAGCGCCAAGTTTGGCCCAACTAAATCTTGGTATGATGTAAACACGAGTGAGTGACTAGCAGTCATGTGGGTGGTAACTGCATATTCTTAGAGTACCAGCATTTTACGCTGAGGACCAACAACTGGTGCCTGCTCAGGCTCCAACCAATGCGTGAAGCCAGAAGCAAACTCACGTGCTGGGCCATGCTGCTGCAAGCATATGGTTTTGAGGTCCAGCATGTCCCAGGTGCTGAGAACAAACTTGCAGATGAGCTCTCATGGGCACCATGTCCTACAGTAGCTGTAGATGAGACAGAGTGGGGAGATCAGCTACTCCATGTACAAAGAACACCAGAGGTGGACGACGTAGGAGTCGCAAGGTGCTACGTAATCGAGACAGAGAGCCACATAGACAAATTCAAGAAGTAGTAGCAACCACACAGAGGAAGTGTGAACATGCAAGAGAAAGGATAGAACAGCTAGCACAAAGACACGGCGAATGGTGACGGGTGTGGAACTGCCATATTGAGTGTAGACCCCACCATCCAGATGCGAGGTGGAGATCATTTGTCCCCAAGAGGGTCCGAGAGCAAGTATTGCAACAGGTACACAGCATCAGATTAGCAGGGCATCCAGGGGCCACACAGACTGTCCGGAACCTAGGGAAATTTTTCCACTGGCCAGGGGTCACTCGAGATGCTAGGAAGTTTGTGAGGCAATACATATTCTGCGATCAATACAAGAACACACAAGCAGATGGAGTCACCCAACAGCAGCCTAGGGTTCCTAAAGAACCCATCGAAATGGTTTCCATGGATTTAATGGGCCCATACCCTCGTACACCCAATAGAAAACGATTCATACTGGTGGTATGTTTCAAGCGCATGTGATGCACTATTGCATGGCTGCTGGAGACCGAGTTCTTCCCATGATGGGGCTCCCCAAAGACTGTACTGACCGATAACAGGTCGCAGTTCACAGGTCGATTATGGAGGGACCTGTAACACTCTGTGGCGAATATCTCACCACACACGTATATCATCCAACAGCAAATCCGACAGAGAGGCACAACCAAGACCTTAAGACCGAGTTGCATCTCCGAGTCGGGGATAACATGCATCATGGGAGAACATTTGCCCACCACACTCTTTACAATCAGGCGGTGGGTAAATTCGGCAACGGGCAGACACTAGTGGTAATACTGCAAGGCAGAGAGTTGCCCGCCACAGGAGAATTTGAGAGCAGACGTAGGAGGAAGGCATTGGGCAAGAGAACGGAGTGGAGAGGAAATGGCTCAGAGAAGTAAAACTGGCAACAGCTCGAGAGGTGCAGGAGCGGTACATCTCTTCATGGGTACCCGCCACTAACCAGGCCCCACACAGGCTGACAGCAGGCCAGTTAGTATATGTAAAGGAATACCGGCTTTCCAAGAGTGCCAAGCAGTTCTGTGCAGGGTTCGCACGGAAATGAGGTGGGCCGCACACCTTCATCAAACCATTAGGGTATACCACGTACCTCGTGAGGTTGAGCAACAGGTGAAGAGTGACTGTTTACAACGACGACCTCCACATGACATACAAACCCCCCAGTGACAATGTACCAGAAGTGCTTGCTAACACCAACACAGGGTGGTGGGCAGGAACAACAGCCGGAGGCACAGAAGCCAACGAGAAGCAATGAGAGTACGCATAGCACAGAAAGTGAGGGAGGTGCAATGAGACGACTGTTACCGCCCACGATGCGCAGTGTTGATGCACCCGACAGGGACGTGAAGGGCACAGTGCGGTCTGAGGTGAACGTGCAACTGTTGGCACAAGCTGGAATTAGTGTCGACAGTGCACAGGAGCAGGCAGAGGCTGACTGCAACAGAGAGGCCAGGGCGGCCGAAGAGCTTTGAAGCGGGGAAATAACCATAGGTAGGATGACACTGATCTCCCCACAGGGAAGCATACTGCACACCCCAGCCACACAAACAACAGCAGTAGAGATGGAGGATGACGGTCACATCGTGCAGAAGGGGGGGGGGGAGAGTGTGACTGGCTGGCATGACCTCTCATCAGGACCACGACCTCCTTCCCCCTGCTCATGTCTGCAGTAGTAAAGCAGCCGAAGCATGAGATAGAGCACCAGTGGGAGCATTGGAAACAGCATCGAGAACAGCAGCAGTAGGAGCATTGGAAAGAGCATCAGCAAAAGAAGCAGCAGCAGCAGCAGTAGTAGTAGGAGTAGCAGCTATCAGTGACAGCAGGAGGAGCATCAGCAGCAGTGGAGACGAGTCGTCTGCAGGGAGGGTATCGACCCCTCCATTATGATCCAAGTGGCTTTGGTGCTTGGCTAGCACGGAATGCGTGGGTTGCGGTGGGATCAAACCCCACATACCACCTCTTTACGGCAAAGCAGCACCAGCACAGGAGTCAACAGAAGGAGCCAAGAAAGAGCATGGAAGACAGCACAGAATGGCATGGGCCATTTAACTTATGGTCTCGCCGACTACTGAAAGTGCAAACAGTCTGCTATGCCTGACGGTGGGGTGGAGCTCTTGGAGACTGCAGAGTCCAAATGGTCACCAGAAGGGGGGGGGGCGTTTTATGTGAGCTGAGTGCTCCCGTGTTCTCTTATAACCATTTGTGCTGCTGCAGTCAGCTATCACTTTAGTGCATGCCAGGGGCGAACAGCCCAGAGTACATTGGTGCAGGCCGCTGGGAACAGCGAGTAACTTTCCTGGTGACCCAAATCGCATAACTCCAAATCGGCTGTTTACCCGATTTCTCACAAGAGGGAACTCTGGTAGGCAATAAGTTAGCAGTCTGGCATTGCATCCCTGTGTAGCCACTTCTGTCAGACAATAGTTCCATTGGAGGGAATGTGGGGGCTGCCTGTACAACAGTATAACACTAGCCTCTAGTTTGATGTGTGTCGGTGGGCCTGTAGGCCGAAGTATAAGTGCAGCGATGATGTGAAGTGTTTCAAAAGGCTAGTTTTGTTAGATATTGAACTACCATGAAATAATACACACCAATCTTCTGTTCATCAATATCCAGAACCTTTATTCTCTATTTCTTTACATAAAACAATTCATAAACAATTTCACGCAGCTTTTATCAACCATCATGGATTTTATCCGTTAACCACACATAGCCATAACAAAACGAAATTTACAGGTACCAACCCCTGCATACACAAAATCTCCACACTTAAATTAGCAACAACATTCTCACACTTCCTCTTCGGTGCTGATTTCATTCGAAAAACTAGCTACGGATGAATACCCGAGGCATATGAAAATATCCTAGTTTTTGGCCCTGCCAAACATTTAGTCAATTAGTCAATATATCTGACACATTTTCATTTGTTGAAACATACTTAATGCTAATAATGTTCTCATTTACAAAATCTCTGATCTTATGATGTACAATCTTAAAGTGTTTTGTTCGTTCAGACACTACCTTCGCTTCGGCTAGCTGTTTCGCAGACTGGTTATCTACATACAAAAAGCTAGGTTGAGAGAAATAACCCACCAACCTGAATTCTATCGCAACTCTCTCATCCAGGCTATTTATGCTGATGCTTCGTACATGGATATGTACTCAACATGTGTGGTGGAGGTTGCTACTTCCCCTTGCCCCTTGCTTTTCCATCCCACAAGTTAATTCCCCATAAAAGCAACATACCATACCCACTCACTGATCTAGCATCTGTCATTAGCCCAGTCTGCATCACAAAATACCTTCACGATGGGCTTATCACGCCTGTATATCATTTTATGATTTTGAGTTGATACTAGATATCGCATTACATGTTTTACCCCTGTCCAATCTTCAACACTAGGTTCATGGCACTTTCTGTTCAGCTTTCCCACAGTGAACGCTATATGCGGTTTAGTACAGATACCCAAATACAAAAGACACCCTAGAGATTCCCTGTAAACCTTTTGGTTAAAGTGTTCAGTGTTATAATCTGTGGATGCTTTCTCCAAGTGTGGAGAAGTACAGCCTTTAGCATTACTCATAGAGAATTTGTTTAACACACTTCTAATGTATTTTGATTGGCTTACCATCAAGCACTCTTTGCTTAGTCTAACTATTTCCCAACCGTCCAAGCTTGAAATCTCCTCCCAAGTCTTTGATCTTAACATTATTTCCAAGCATTCTTTTAAATTAATTAATTACATGTATTTCTCCTAAAAGTATTAAATTATCCACATACACTCCCACTATAAGCTCCTCAGAGGGAGAGAAAAAAAAAAGAATCTGACATACACTGCTTCATGTTCATGCCAAGCATTCATTCTGAAATGTGTTCTTTCCAGTCCTTTCCAGCCTGTTGCAAAACATAAATACTTTTCTGCAATTCACAGACATGTTCATCACTCAATGCATTATGTTTACATAATAATGGCATTTTCATGAAAACAGAAGTTTTCAACGGACTGTTTGGGAATGCTGAATTCACATCTAAATGTTGTAACTCCCAACCCATTTCTACACTTAGGGCAAAAATATCGTAATACTGTTGCTTCTAATTACAGGGCTGTATGTTTCTCAATAGTCAATAACATTGTGAACCCCTGAGCCACAAGTCGGGCTTTATACTTCTCTACATTTCCTTCCCTGTCATACTTCTTTCGGAATACCCATTTCATTTATATCCTACTACATTTGCCCCAGGAGGCTTCTTCACTATTTTCCAAGTATAATTTTGTTTCATTTTTCCGAACTCTTCTAACTTAGAATTTTTCCAGAAAACACTTTCTTTACAGTTTGAAACTTCTGTTACAGTTTGAGGTTCTTTTTTATTATGGAATTCTGACAGATTGCAGCATCCTACACATTTAGAAAACTTATCAGGTGCTATGGCCCTTTTGGACATTCTAACATGACAGGTACATAATTAATTGTTTCAGCATCAACAACTAGTTCACCACTGACATGTTCAGCACTTGATCCAACATTTACATTGTTGTCAATATCTGACTCAACACTGATAGCAACTGAGTCAACATCAACATTTTCAACACATAACTCTAAATTTACATTTTCATCATATGGCTTTAAACTCACATCTACAATGGTGACAATTGACTCAACACTGTCATTTGTGACACTGACATAACCATATCTGTTTCCATCATCATTCTCAATTTCACTCTCATTGTCTGAGTTCTCATCGACAATCGCTAAAGTTACATGTTCTAAAATAGGGACTGACTTATCCCTTGTAAGTTTAAAAGGAAACACATTTTCATTGAAAATTACACGTCTTTCTGCTCTCTTATCTAATTTACCATGCATCATTATGTCGCATTTTTCACACAGTGTTTATCCCGCATATTCATATTTATATAAAACATTCGTAAGGGCGGCGGCATTCCCGTGATGTCATCACAAAGCCTGTTAATGTAGCATTTAGAGCCATGGGAATGTCACCAATATGTGTAATGTAATTAATAGGAATTAAGAGGGCACATAGACGTGTTATATATATACATTCATACAGACACATATATATACATACACATATATATACATACATATACATATATATATACATTCATACACACACACACACACACACACACACACACACACACACATATATATATATATATATATATATATATATATATAACCTTTTTGTAAGAGTAAGGGCAAAAAGCATAATGAGAGCTAGCATGAATCTGAATGCATCCTCATTTTTGGCCCGCACGAAACTGAGCATCGTTCGGAGTCTGACCACCACCTTCAGCCAGCGCGCTGCTCGGGAACAACATGGTGATCATGGGAGCAACAGGATGAGATGACAGAGTTCTGACACTAGGAATGTGCAGTCTAGCTACATTATAGAATTCGTTATTTTTGTTATTGCTTAATCGAAGACCTGTTACGGTGTACTAGTAACTATAGGCCGTTTACGGTAAAGTGAGCACTTTTTTAAGGCCCTTCTAACATGCTTTAACCTCTGATAACTATATCTTTTTGCCGCATGAGGCATTAAATTTTGAAGGTGGTGAAATGTATACATTGTGTTTATAGTAAAAAAAAACAGCATGAATATGGAAATAGGATGAAAGGAAAAATTTAGAAGGCCTTAAAAATTGCTTACTTTACCATGAACAGCCTGTAGTAACATTTTCCCGGACCTTCATTACTAGGAGTTTCGTTAGGTAGCGTGGTAGTCGAGAAGAAGGAACTTTCGTTGCACATTTCTGAAAGGCTAGTTAGTAGTGATGGGAAATATAGTTCACTAGAATGAACTAGGTCGTTCCGAACTAGTCACATTTGAGAATAGTTCCTTGGGGACCATTATTTTGAACTATATAGGTCACAGTCGAATGATCACGCGTACTGGCGAACTGCAGAGCGCAAGTGCAACCTCGGTCCGAGAATTAGTTAGTTCTTTCTCTGTACCTCGGTCCAAGAACTAGATAGTTCTTTTTCTGTACCTCGGTACAAGAACTAGATAGGTCTTTCTCTGTTTCCTCTTTTACAGTTCCATTACCCTTCCTCAGAAGAATCTAAGCAATCGTGAAACGGAAAGAGTAGCAAACAAGTGATGTTTGTAAATTAATTGCTAAAGAATTAGTGCTTTATTGTGTGTATATGAAATTACATATTTTTTATATAGAAATAAGATAAATGAATAGTGAAAATATCTTTATACTGTGTTATCCACGCCTATTCTGTGTAATATAACACCAAATCACTTTTGGCACTGACATTAACGACCTCAACATTATTATAATAGGTTGTGTTGCGAGAGACAACCAGGTATAAAGTTAATTTTTCCAAGTCAAGCGTGTTCAAACTCAACAAAAATGGTCCCGACACAATGGATTTATTCGTACCAGTATTAGAAACATTTTAACAAAACTTTAATTACAAAAAAACTTAATCCTAACATGATGCAAATAGTCAAAAAGCTATATCCGATATATTGAGTGAAAATACTAGAAAAAAAGCAGTTTTTCACTTTTTTTTATTGCGAGTGTGCAAACTTGACATTACATTAATCAGTGCTTCTCTATATTTTACTGCCATATAGATATTATATATAGATACTCATATTGGTGCGGCTGTCCGATGTATTTTCTTACAGATAAGGGAATTTCCGTATGTCTGGCAACATCGTATTTATAGTACGAGCGAGTAAGAGAGCTTTACGACACCGTAACAGCGAGGTCTTTAGTGCCGCTGAGGATGAAACAAGTTAAATGGACGACACAAACATCCATACCCTGACTGGTTTTCTAGCCCAGAACCCCTCGCAATGCAGACCAGCGTGCAATCGACTATGCAACTGGGGTCGGCACGAGAAAGTAAGAAAGAACGAAAGATCGCTGCACGGGCATAGGTCTGCCAACTGTCTCGCGCTGTGTGTCCAGCAGTTCCCGAACGATTTGCGACTCATGTCACTATTGAACTAGGTAGGTCTGCTCTGCGATCCCCACTGGAAGCAACATTCTCGGAGCCCTGCTAAATATCTACTTTCAGGCCCGTTTCGTATCCTTTCGCCAAATGTAAACAAACATTACCATGTGACTGCACTGTACCATCGGTGAAAATCAATGTTTACATGCCATGTGTGTGTACATTTATTCGTATACTTTCGCTAAACATAAACACTGAAATGTGACTTCTACTTTTATAACTGTCAAATGTGTAGTTTACAGTTTACAGCTTTTCAAAGAATGCTATCATATTCCAAAAACCATTACGGATGAATATTCAGTTTAGGCCTCCAACATTATTTAGGTCAGCTTTATGTCGTTTTTAAAATGCCTGAATTGACGGCAGTTCTTACGGTTATTTTACATTAACACATTATTTTTCCACGACATAGCACATTGCACGTAATGCACGTTAATATTTTGCTGCGACTGTGTTTAACACTGTTACAACTGCGGGGTAATAAACTATAGTATTTAACATTTCGTTATTGATATGTGTTCGGTTATTTCTTTAAAAGTCCGGCCTCAGTTCGAATAGCGAAGGAATAACCAGTCCAATGAAAAAGAGACATTAAAATCAAGCCCACTAGTGTCGCTCATTTTTTTCATGCAACTTAAAATATAACGGTGGGTATGCACGTAATTAAGCCCACGGTAACTTTTATTCTGCTAATATTTCTATGTATTGCTACTTACGGTTTATTAGGTTTATCGAAATTTATCGGGCTGGGCTTATAATTTTTCTTCCGGGATTGTGGCAAAATATGTTACACGACAGTGTTTCAAACCCCTTAGGGCAAAGGTACAATGTTGTGATAAATAAACAGATGTGGATGTAAATAATTACTTTCGTCATAAAAACAGTTAACAGTTAAAACGTATAAATAGTGCTAATCAAATATTTGAAAACGCGCGCGCGCACACGCACACACAGGGCCAGAGCATCGACCACGATGCACAAAGGCACGCCATTTCACAGACGCAATGATTAACGAAACACATGCCACAGTATATTAATTACTGCCGTGGAAACACATATCTATCACAACATCGTAACTTGCCCAGGTAGGTTTAAAAAACACGTCTACAGACGTGATGTGGTATTTTGAAGTATGTTTCGGAGTAAAAATAATTTACACTTCGTTTAGCAAAAATCAACATGCTAAGTGAAGGCTCGCCACGTCTGTCAACTTCGCTAGGTAACTACCCCGCCACCCTATCTAAATGTATTAAAATAAGTATTCAAACAATAAAATCTCTTTTCGGCTGTAATTTACAAAGTCAAAAATCATTATTGTACTGTAATAAGTATGAAATATGATACAATAGAAAACATGTATAATTTCGCTGCTCACTACCGAAGTGAAACTTCCCGAGTGTGAAAGAGATAAAGAAAGAGAGCAACAAGCCTCGCCCAGCAGACAGTTTGTTTCAGTTGCCATCTCGTTCGATAAAACATCACCGCACTATTACGGTCTACCCCCAATATTTTCGCTGTTATTTTAAACTGTAAAAATAAGATGTTACCATCGTGGCAACCTAAATATTGAAATAGGCACCATTTAATTTACAAATAGTATACT
Organism: Dryococelus australis; assembly: GCA_029891345.1. Lineage (NCBI taxonomy): Eukaryota > Metazoa > Arthropoda > Insecta > Phasmatodea > Phasmatidae > Dryococelus > Dryococelus australis. The sequence continues at coordinate 169,335,508 of CM056993.1, forward strand.
AGAAAACTAGGTTAAAATAATATTTTAACTGTGAACTATTTCTTACTGGCCATTGCCAAAACGTCGCTGTTGTTAATTCATATTTAAAAAGAAATCAATATTACAAGTTATAGAATACAGGATATTTATAAAATAACTCCGGGTTTCACAAGCAGTTCTCGGTATGAAGCACAAACAATATTACTGAAACAATAATATTAGAAGAGAGGACATGCCTTCAAGTTTCTATAGTGTTCAGTACACTTCGATGTGCGCCCCATTTGCGGCCCTGCACATGTCCAAACAATATTCAATCTCCTCCCATGTCCGTGCAAATACGTCTGGTGGTATGGCTTCGACTGCTGCGATAATGCATTGACGCATGTATCGAACGTCACGTATCTTCTCTGCGTAATACCATGTTCTTAACATGTCCCCAGAAAAAAAAAGGTCATGTCTGGACTTCGCGGCAGCCACACAATCGGTCTGCCTGTACCCACCCACCTGTTCGGAAATCGCGCGTGTGTGCGTGTGTGTGTGTGTGTGTGTGTCTCTCTCATACACACCAAACAAAATTGCTGTAATGGGGTGGTGCTTCGTTTTGTTGGGGAAGAACTAAAACCTTTTCCGCTGCAATGTCATCCTATTGCGGAAACACAAAGTGTTCTAACATGTCAGAGTAGACATCACCAGGAATTGTTTTTTCGGCAAAAATAAACGGTCCCACAACATGGCCGTACATCAAACCGCACCAAATGTTAAACTTCGGCGAGTCGTGCTGATGTTAAATATATGCACGTGGTGGATCCTCCCCTCAAATGCGGCAGTTGTGACGACTCACAGTGCCCCACTCGTATGGAATGTCGTTTTACCAGTAAAAATTTAATGTTTCATGAAGTCCTCGTCTTCCTCAATCTTGTTCAGCAAGCAGACAGTGAACTCGGCTCTTGCTTGTTTGTCCGGAGGTTTCACTTCATGCAAGAGTTGTAACTTATAGGTGTACAAGCGAAGCATTTTACATACCACTTTGTGTACATTCGACTTCGGAATCCCTAACTGCAAACTGCACCATGCTAATGACGCTTTTGGGCTACGTGTACAGGATGCTCGAACCCTTTCCACGTTTACGTCTGATGTCGGCGGCCTCCAGGGTGACTTCCATTTTAACACACTGCCCGTTTCCTTGAATTGCTTTAACCACTGGTGAAGTCTTGTCCGTAGGCACGTTACCTCCATACTCACGTTGATAATTGCGTTGCACTGTAACAACGGATTTCACGTCAATTAACCAAATAACGCACTGTGCCTTCTGCTGTGGCGTAGCCATTGTACCTGCCATCACTCGACTGAAGCACGACCTTCGACAAGGTCAAGCCGCGCAAGCATGCCAACCTCTGATGCACACATTCCACTAAACAAAACTTGAAACTGTCCTGTGTATGCTCCATGTGACGGAACTCGTCTATCTCACTGCATTTACTATAACCATTTCAAAACCCTGGCATTCTTTTATAAACACTTTGTATATTAAGATAAAGTTTTATTAATTTAATAATGCAGTATTCTAGTTAACCAGTGTTATATATTTGTGTAATACATGTTATTGAAAAAGCAGGGTGACATGCTTTTTCAATGTACTTGGAATCGAGTCAAAATTTGTTACGCAATTATTAGTGTAACTAAAATTAGATAAAAATTTAGAAAATTACATATTTGAGTACAGAAACTGCTCAGTCATGCCCCAGCATTTTATTTCTGAACTAAGTTTAATTTCATCCACAATAAACAGTTCCCCCTGTAAAAAAAAAAAGTATGTTTACACTGAAGTAAATATATTCTATATTCAAATTCTCATATCAACAAAGCTGTAGGTCACAAAAAGCAAGAGTACAGTTAAAAGAAAAAATGTCGACCTTATTTCAGTGCTCATTCTCAAAGTGACATGTTTGTTTAAACTAACTTAATGTGTTCTAATTTACGAGCCAAGGGCCCTTGCCTTACTGTGTCTCCCTGGAAGTGCATCACAGCTGCGCCATTGAATTGTCACCGGCTGAATTTGCGGTAAGGGCATGAATGCACCTTGAATATCCCATTCGACTAGGGGAAACAGCTATGTCCTATACACCTGCCCTACACTGTAAGTTTAATCGTTCATAACAGTTATGCAGCTTATTCCTGTCGTTTGCTTGAACACTTGTTCGTACAAAAAAACCAGGATAACATACGGAAAAGTGCTGAGTTCATTGATTATTCAATCACTTATGCATTGGGACTTACAAATTTCGAAATAAAAATGGGTGTTTGGAATTATCTTCTCTTCCTCAAAAATGGATCAAGGGCATGCATAGAACTGTAGGTGCTGAAGGGACCAAGGGTAAGTGACTGTGTGTGTGTGTGTGTGTGTGTGTGTGTGTGTGCGTGTGGGGCGGGGGTTAGTGTGTGCGTGTGTGTGTGAGAGCGAGATAGTGAATTCGAACACAGCTCTAGAGTAGTGGAGAAACAAATCTTCCAACTTACATACTGCAGAAATACGCCAAAATAGAAATGATTTTACGTAAAATTTCTGTGACAACATTTACATAACTTAGAAACTTGCAATTAACTTTTAAAATGCAAGAATAGACCTAATTCCATGCTAGCACTTTGCCTAACTTAGAAGACCAGATGATATGATATAGCAGTAAAAACTATTATGCATTTAACAAAAAAATGGAACAGATCTACTCGTGTGCACATTACATATTCTTCTGTGTTATGTAAAATAACCATTGCCACTTGCCTCATTACTTCATTTGTGTTTGTTTTCAAAAAATCTACTCGTTTTTACACTTCGATGCATTAAAAAAACAGAAAGCAGTCTAAATAATTTAAGTTATCACAAATAGTTACCTAAACACTTTTTTCCAACGTGAAGATATGGAACTACTGTCCATCTTTACTGGGTGCAGCTCACTCAGTGTGTGTGTTATAATACATACAGGCAGAGGCAGCGACTTATTTCTGAGGTTGATTTCAAAAGTGCACACTCTATCGTGAACAGCCTTTGCATTAAAACTGTTTATTTACAAGGCAGGTCGTACACATTTCTCCATGTTTACCCATGTTGTTTGTGATGTATGGTGACCTACTTGCACACATCTCCGAGGAAATACTATACACCACAGGATGCAAGTTGATTGTTACACAAGTCAAATACATTGATTGTTAATGTGAATGGTTATACTGCATGTCCTCACTTGGCAATTGACGTCCTGCTACATGCTAGTATTTCACGAACCACAATTGACTGTTGTGCCTACAGTACCTGAGGTAATTCAGATGGTAGGTAGGTTTCCAACCGAATAATGAAAGTGTAGGATCTCACACTTGCCAACTGTAAGATGCATCCAGTCACAGTTGCTGCTTTTCAACATGTGGTGTGTTGCTGTTTACAGCAATGCCTCAAGGCACTGTGCATTATAAGCACTGACCTTGAGTTAGTTGATTCACACCACAACTGGCAAGTTCTTCATTGTAACAAAACGGTCTTCAGAAATGAAAATACTCAAAATAACACAGGAAACTTAGGGCAAAAACAAACAAAAAAAAAAAACACACCACAACCACCCTTTTTTTTTTTTTTTTTTTTCGTTATTTTATTTGTCAAACTTGAATAATAGATATTAAAAAATTTTCAGAAACCCGTATAAAAATTACTGATACTACAAAAACCAATATTTATCTTAAAACCAAAGACACTCGATAGAAAATTTATAACATAGGCTATATATTTAGTCTTCCTCAAGCCAAGATTTCATGCACTGGAGTAGAGATATTTGGGCAGCTCTTAACATTGTGGCCTTGAGAGCAGATGTGAATGGAACAGTTCCAGAATGCAAGAGCAGGGGAAATGGGAAATTCCAGAGAAAACCCGCCGGCCAGCACAGTTCCCACGTGCAAAAATTCTGGAGTGACTGTTGGGAATCGAACCCTATTCACCTTAGGGGAAGGCAAGTAGTCTGACTATTACACCACCATGGCTCCAGTTCATGTACTGATTCACCACAGTTGAGGTGTTGGACAGGATTTTTTTTTACACACATTAAGTAAATATCCGCATGTTGTGTACATGTACATTACATCTGTACAGGTATTTTTTGCATAACAGTTAAAACTATTTTTGTGTAAAAGTTTCTTTTATTTGAGAAAGTAATAAGACTCCTTAGGAACACCATTTATTATTCACTGCGAAATCCACTGCAAATTGCCAGTCCTATAATGCAAATCCTGAGATGTATAACATCCCTGCGTATAAGACAAAATGCAACTTTCACATGCCGTGATTGGCAGGAAAAAAAAACACTTGAAAACATTGCACCAACAGGTTTCTTATTTGATGCATAATTTGCATGTTATTTTCCATTAATGCCTCGAAATCGCTAGTAGAATTTGCTAACCATGAGATTAATCACAATTAATACACATAAAATTTTTTTTAATATAAAAGCGAATGTGAAATTTGGATCATCAAATAAGTTCAAGAATTTAGAGTGTGCATGGCCAGTGGTAGACCTACAATAGTTACGGAAAATGGTTTCCAGTAGGCATTGTGGACTGCAAATTATGAAATTTGGGACATCACTTAAGTTCAAGATTTTAGAGTGTGCATGGCCAGTGGTAGAACTACAATGGTTACGGAAAATGGTTTCCCGTAGGCATTGTGAACTGCAAATTACGCCTACCACTTTATGGAAATTCACTTTTATCTTCGGAACACAGAAAAAAAAGACAAAAATTTAACCAACGTGTGGAATAGGAACAATTTGAAAAAGCTGAATCTACAGCAGACGTAGCTTAAAAAAAATTGTGATATACTGGCCTACAAATTTTTAATTAAGAGCTGATATACCACTATCATTTAGATCATACAGATACAGAGAAGGTTCCGGTAGTCAAAACTGTTGTAGTTTGAAGATAACCAAACCTCATCATCATTAGGACCTGAACCATGTTAAATACAAGTACACTAAAAGTAATCTTCCTTACACACCAAACCTGTTTTTTTAATTACTAAATACTCTAATAAAGTATACCATCTCCATGAGCATCAGCTATACTGATGCTGTTTATAACAAAAAATAATTAAATTGTTAGACAGTATAAAAATATTATGCAATAGTACGTTTGCATAACTGTCCAGGTTAGCACGAGATTTTATTGTGTAATAATACTTCCAGCACTGTATAAAAACACCATGGTCAGTATGCTGTTACATTGTTTAAATAAATGTTTGTTTTGTGAAGTTGTTAATGATCAAACAGTAGGTATAATCGGAAAGTTTGAAAAGTATGGAACAGAACTTACAGTTTGAGAACAGCCTGAAATCATTATGGATACTATTCAGACTTACACAAACTCAAATCTAACAGTATGGGCAAACATTATTTAATCAGAAATAACAGTTAAACAATTAAAAACAAAACTGTTTTCATACCATTATCTCAGTAGGGGTGGCAAGGACTGCTACATCCTTATACGGGTGAGATAGTATTCACCAACCAGACACCATTCTTGTTCTTTGGCATTTGTTGTTATAGTCATAGGATCTATCACAGTTCTGCAACTGTTTACAGTGAAATGAATTTAAGACAGTGTATTATGATATTGTGCCAATGATTCAACCTGTGGAGACTCATCACAGTAATCTTATATCTAGTGCCAGTATTCCTGTCACTATGGCAGAAAATGTTTAAAATCATATGTAGTTTAAAGCCTAGGGACAAATGTTAGAATCAGAACATAAGGCACCAGCTGGTCCTATGTGTTTCACATGTATTGCGTCATGGTCACGGAGGGTGATCTACTTTTGTTCTGATAATTTTTGTGTGCAATAATCGCTTAATGTCAGTAACATGAACTTTGTCTTTGTGTAACCCTCCGTGTTCACAACATCCCTCTGTCAACTTACAGGCTTTTTAATCTTGTGTCAAATGATCTTGTTTGCTCCATTTTTGGCTTTTTGTTTCGCAGTTACAGCCTCTTGCAGGTTTTGTGAGCCCAGTTTTCATTCATCTGTACATGTGTGTTACGTATATGTATTTACTCAAACTATTTACTATACTCCAACAATAATGAACCATGTCAAATGCAATATCACAATTGATGCAGACGAGAAGCCAATTATAACACTATAATTAGGTTCCCCACCACAGATCAAGAAATTATGCACATTGGCGGACTTGTTTCAAAATGAAGAGAATAGTAAAAATACAAAAGTCAATTGTCACAGTGTTTCCCTTACCCGCGAAGGAGACAAACACTCATGTATGTTCTTGTGATGTGTCCTCTCACGTGTCGTTCACAGTGAACACGCCTGGGAGGAGGGTGGTTAATGTTAACTGATTTAATTTTTTTTATGTACAGTTTCTGTTTTGGATAGTTAATGTTCTATTTAATGCATAATAAATTTTGCGTTGTGTGAAATTTTTTTTATAAAAAAATTCACAAATTTTGATTTTCAACATATTCCCAGGATTCGAATTTTCAATTACCTATCCGAACTATCTTTGATCCCTATCAGTCGGGATAATGTACTATCTACTGTAATCATAGAGTTGCGAAGGGTGCCAGAGCACAAGACTCATTCAGGGTGTGAGTCATTCACCCTGCAATGAGGTGACATCGTCGTAATGATACAATAGACCTGTTATACCTGTCTAATGAGTGTGTTGGTCCTCTTGTATACCACTAAATGTGAGTAAGACTATTGAATGGCCATCTCGCATACCAGACACACACAGTTAAGACACTGTCAGGAGGTTGCAGTGATGCAGTAGATAGAAGACCCCAAACAGTAATATGGCAGTGAAATAAAAACAACCACTTTCCACTGAATTGATTTTTATTCACTGAATTCCCTTCGAGAAGGTACGTACTCTACATGTTACTTGTCTCGCAGATATCAGCAGGTTGCAATAAATTCAGATGGTATACTGTAAATACAAGAAGAAGAAAAAGAAAAGGGTTAATCAAACATTGTTCCTAAACCGCTATTATATTAATTTATAATATGCTAGAAATAAATTACCTGTATTCCAACATTCTACTCGCGGATGATGCCTACTAAATTCTTATTTAAAGATGAGACTCTGACAGCACTTATAGTATCATTAAATGAGAGTATTCATAACTAGATAAACTGTTTACAGCAAATATTTCTTTAAAGTGGGATCAAATAGTTTTAAGGAAACTCCTTACATAAAACCAACAGGACTATGACTTAATAAAATAGAGAAACTAAGATTTGAAAGAAAGCGATCCTACAAAATTTTAGATACATATTGTCAGTCCTCTTTATGGGAACACACACACTGAAAATATAGTCCCAAAATTTATCATATATTCTAAAGACATCCTTCCTTAAATAAATTTATTTTCAATATTCTCATGCTGTTATGCCATACTGTATCATTCAGTGGGGACCTTCTCAAACTATCAAAGTTTTTCAACTCCAAAAGAGAGCCATAAGAAATATTTACAAATATTTTGTGTAGGTATGTGTTTGTTTTGTAATATTTTTGACTAATGCTACATTCCAGAGCTCTTGCTCATCATAGGATCGCTGGAGAGATATGATGCTAAGATTAATGAATTAATTTATTAACACTTAAAGTATGTGTAGGCAGTTACAAAATTTCATAGGTTTACACAGTTCCCTGTTTCGAAAATTGTTAGTTTTTTTAACTGCAAGAAATTACCATACATACTAGGTCATATCTGTGTTTGACGTTTGTGATTTTCCCTGTGTTGTGGACTAACGAGCAACAATTAGCTGAAAAAAGAGTTTTCAGTACAAAGAATGAACAGTTAAGGTGTTGGTATTTGTGAATATAGAAAGGGGGCTACAAGTTAAAGTGCTTCACAGGTTGTGTATCAGCTATTCATTTGTGAATTTGATGGTGGAATCCCAGCCAGTTATTTTTTAATATTTGTTATATTAAAACTTGTTTCTCATGCAAGGTGAAGTGTGACTCGTATGGGAGCTGTTGAATTGGCCAATAACAATATTTTCGTCAGCTACCTGTTAGAAACCTGTAATAGTGTGTAAATGTGCACATTCTTTCTATTGAACCATATGTTACTCATTTGTATGGTGAATCACTTGGTTTGCTTTACCATTCCGCATTAATAGGTTTTGTACAAGTCACAATCTTTGCATACCCGTAACAAATTACATTACATCCAATACTACTGTGCATACATTTATTTATATATGTAGATCCAAGAAATTGTTTACATACAAAGCTACAATGCTCTGCTTCCCCGAGCTCAAGAGAGCATAGAGGGCACTACCCCCCTGCACTCTTTACTGTACTCTGCAAGTTAATTGGGTGCAGATTTGAATGTCATCAGTTTTCTAGAGCTTGACTTCGGTTTTCAGGTTTTTCTGATGCTATGTTTACATTTGCACCCACAATTTTCCCTGCAGTCTCCATTTATACATTGCCATTTCTTTTTTCCCCACAGGAATGAGGCTAACACAAATTTGTAATGTTGCCAATTACAAACTTACTTTGGCCATAACTGCTCCGCTGCTATCTTTAAATAATATTCTCTGATACGAAGTGTTTTTCACATACTGCTTGTCTCAATTTCAACTATAAATTATTTTGCGGTATCGCAGATTGCCACTTCACTCTTTAAGTGGATCATTTGGAACAATACAAAAACGAATAATTTGAAGGTTCAGTATAGCAGCAATACAAAAATACAGTTATCATGCAACAATAAAATTATATCGGGACCACTGTATGTTGCTAAAGAATTTAATAACTATTTTGTAAATATTGCACATAATAATACAACCAAATAAAATAGTTATGCAAAACACATACTAGTAGAAGCTTTACCACCCAATACCTTAAACCAGTATACCATGGCTTGAGCAACGAATCATCATTATGGTATATTATTTTGGAGATCTGTAACTATGCTAACAAAATATTTGTAGCTAGAAAAGGGTCATTAGAATAATCTCTAAAGTAAATAGGTAGACAAGTTGCAGGCCTTTATTTAACAAATGAAAATTATCATTCATATCAATCTATATTTATTAACTTATTAGTTTATTCATTCAAATAAATATGAATATACTGGAAAACTTTTCTTTCCATCAATATTCCACAAGGAATAAAAATAAGTACCTATACCACCGGACAAATTTGTACAAGAGAAGTATCGAGTTGAAAGGTGTGTGTGTGTGTGTGTGTGTATATATATATATATATATATATTCATTCGATAACCTCAATAAACTTAAAATCTTTAAGAAATATATTAAAATCCTCTGCTGAGTAAGGTATTCTATTGAGCAGCTGTTAACCACACTTGAAACACATTTAGTCGTGTGTGTGTGTGTGTGTGGACGTGATGACAATGTAGTAGTATATATTTGTACTGTATATAACAGTCGTGTCTACTGACCGGGAAAACCAGGAAAAACGAGATTGCACAGCCAAAGGAAAGTTTCGGGATGTTAAGCCAGATGTTCAGGAATTCGTTTCCTTACTTCCTTCCCTCCCTCCGAAAGTCTATGTCATGAAAGCCAAAATAATTGGCGGCCGGTGGGGAAGCAGCCTCGCTTTTCTATGTATCAACTGATATTTCATTGCTGACGTTGACTGCGCCTGTCGCTCGCTACTGATAACGCACAGAAAAATACGTGCGTGCCGGTCGGACGAATGGACTCGCCCAATCTCAACCTTGGCCGCGGGCTGTCATGTCAGTCGGCATGCAACGGTGTTTCGTAACGTAAGGTGCTGTGACTGTTAAGTGCGTCCACCTGGTAGTTACGTTCGTAAACTGTTAACGCATGGTAAACAGACGACAATATTTGTGTAAAAGGGCTTGCACTACATTATATTCATTCTAAAGTATAAATGCTTATAAACATTCAGTAGAACCTTGATAATTCGAAATATCGGACTTCGGACCACGTAATTGTGAGTTTTAAAAAGTTTTTTTTTTTTTTTTTTTTTTTTACCAGTTCCTTTTGCTGGAAGATATTTTCCTCAGGAAAGAGCGGTAGCATTGCACATTTTAAATATCAGTACATGCAGTATTTACCCACGTGCCTCTTGCAATTTTTCGCTCTCAAGAGGCTTCCAGAGGCGACTGTAATTTTATGGCGTAATAAAGACGCACAGCCTCCACAACTTTAAAAACGCTAGTTTTTACCATTCCCAGTTTCGAAAAACTGATATTGAAATAACGTAAATCTCCGGACATGGAAACATTCACAGATGCCAATATATAATATATATATATATGGAGTAAATTATAAAATAAAATTTACACATGGCAACTTAGCACAAAATGATGCTACCGGGGGAAAAAATAATAAGATGCAGACTAAAAGTTTGGAGGTTAAGCAAAAACAAGAATATTTTCGCCATGAGTTTTCCGTCTTACAAATATACTGAAAATAATCCCCACGCAATATATGTTTTTACCTAGGCTTGACTACTGTGAAAACCCTTTCCTCTTCCCCCATTTCGGCATTTCCCTTCCTTCTCCAGGCTATTGTCGGCGGACCGGGGGAGTAAAACCTTACCATTCCAAGCCTGCACAAATATGAAGGCAGCTTGGCAACTACTACACAGTATCCTTATGGGCAGAGGTAGTTGCACCCTTTCTCTGAAGCCGTTTCGAGCACTCAAACGAAGTGTCTTCCATTTCAAAGTATTTAGAGCGACGATTTTTCCTCAAACCCATGTCCTGGACATTATGACAAAAACTTATGTAAGGCACCTCTCATTCTTTCATGTTTCCCATGAAAGAGGAGAAAAAAGGGGGGGGGGGGACAAACTCGACAGGAAACGACAGTGTGACTGCGCGAGAGTTCAAACACGTAAAGGAAAAAAAAAAAAAAAAGGGGGGGGGGGGGGGTGACGATGACAGCACTTATGTGCGGCCACCTGCCGACAAACTTGAAAGGTGGCAGTATGTTTCGCTGCGTACGACCGACTGATGCGCCTACACGAAGTGGCAGTTTGCTATACCTTACATAACAGGAATATAATTACTGCCGCATCAATAAATTATAAGAATTTTACATACAATGCGTTGTTATGAATGCTTTACAAGCCGATAGCACCTGAGCCGAAACCAAAGAAGTCCTAAAATACTTTATGACAAAATTATCAGTTCGAACTCGGCCTTAGTATAGTTTCTTCTATTCAGAATTTGAAATACTTGCCAACTCCTGGTTATTCACAACAATTGAACTAATGCCACATGTATCACACATAGTTACTATAATATAGCTAGTTTCTTTTCAGCATTGCACTTTGCAGTGCTAAGAATTGTGCATACACATGCATTGCTTGGCTGTGTAAAATATAGCCTACTATGAGAACTTGAAACGTGCATTTTTACAAGTATATGCAGTACAGAACGATTAACATTTTTTCTCTCCCCCTACTAAACATTATTTGTAAGACAGGGCAGCCTTGGGTTTCACAAACGTGCACTTGATCAAATAAACTTTATTCCACAATTACCAGTAGTAAAAAAATCCACCCCACCTTATATTATGCACAAAATGTTAATTTTTGCAAATACAGGTACATAACGATTAAATTTATGTGTTTTTTTTTTAAAGCGTATCCATCCGTGTATTTGAGTGAACTGTATTTGAAATAACGAGGAAATGAATATTTTTTATGTCTGTACTTTTCTGGGAGCATCATTAAGGGTACCTGAAAGCTGTAGATGTATATGGATTTTTTTTTCATTACTGTACGGGAATTGTACAGGAATTCTCAGCCAACTTGACTAAACACCATGGATGCTGCTAGGCACGATGTAGGATATTACTGGACAAAATAAACTTGGACTTGTCGAACTATTACATTCATTACAATACACATTGTGCGAGAAAAAAATGTGATGCAGTATATGGAGTTCGTAAAAACCTCTGCACCAGTAAAACCTAGAATAATGACTATGTGTTAATTAGATTCGAGCTGGAAGTCTTTGTTTTATATTTTTATACACTTCGTTGTTACACAAATTAATCCTCTGGGTTTGTACTTCTTTAAAATACTTGCTTAATTGTTAATAAGAAAATCCCACATATTTTTTTAAATAATAAATGTTTGAAAACACTGTTTTCATATTTTCAGTTCACTGCTATTTTATTTATAATTTCGTTACGTCTAAGGAACTTTCACATTTTTCGTTCCATTTTTGGTAGAAAAATGTGACAGTAAATACTCAATTTGCTCGCTTGTGCCTATCGATGCTCGCTCGCAGCTCTCTACCTGCTGTTATTGTACCTGAAATATATACCATAAAAGTTATTTATGGAATAAAAATTAATCAAATGAAAAATTATGGTGTGACAAATAATTATAGCATGTACTGGGTGTACAATAACTACTGAAATTGCTCCTTCGCGCCTATCGGTGCTCCCTCGCAACTCTTGACCTGTTTGTACTGTACCTTAATCATGTACCATAAAAGCAAATTATGTCAAAAATCATAATTGTATTATGTATGGGTTGCCTAAAAACACTTCAAGGTGCTTGCAACTGTGTGAATACTTTGCTAGGAATAAAATATGGTATAGGCTGTTCATGGTAAAGTGAGCACTTTTGAAAGCCCTCTCATTTGGAATAACAATCAATAAATGTATTTTATTTCAGCATTAGACACTAACTTCCAAATGCTGTGGAATATACAGACTGTGTATCACTTACATGACAATATTTATTTTTAAATTGTTGTTAAAGGATGAAAAATGACTAAAAGGAAAAAGTAACTAGAGCCTCAAAAGTTCTCACTTTACGGTGAACAGCCTATACACCTGTACTTCAAGGCAGAGTTATGTAAAAACCCCACATTACCAGACAAACTACTTCAGCAATTCGTTTGGATAACTCTGGGAAGCTCTCAAGCTAATAAAATTGCTTAGACAACTGTACTTTGCCTGAAGATGGTCAAAAACATTGGCTATGCACGCACAAAACAATAACGCAGCTACAGTAAATAATCCCAACACAAACACAATTTTACTGTGGAATACGCATGACCTATGCAGAAAATGAAAATTTTTCGACTGGCTCAAAACAACAAAACCTGTTGCATTAAACAACAAACTCAATCTCATTTACTATTTGACTACTCATCACAAAATAATGCTATCAGTTTTTGTCATACAGAAGATGCTGGAACAGAACAAACTAGGTCAACATAGAACTAAATTGCTGTCAATTTATGTTCCACCTGGGCCTATTCTAGCAGCTGCAAACCTAGATATGTTAAATTAATAATATAGGCAGAACTATATTATCCACAGGAGACATTAATGTCCAACATCCTCACTGGCACAAAGGCACCAATTATTAATCAATACATAGATGTGCTTGTTATTGTAACTCACAGTTTAGTACCGGATTCAACCTGAATACAGTACAATCTTTCTTCTGATCACTATCCAGTATACAATCTCCAAGTTGACATGGAAAGCATTGTCCAAAGTTCAGAAATTATCGAAATGTAGAGAGGCATGCATTAAGAAAGTTTTATTGATAATAAATAATCCACCAAAAATTCATGAAAACGAACAGTTTGGAGAAAAAGTGTGTGCTACTAAAATCTTGAAATTAGGCACAAACACAAATAATAATGTGGCAGCCAACAAAGCAACATTAAAATAAATCTGACTAAGCCCCACCACTAATAAACATAAGGATTGCCTTCACCAATGTACTTGAAACCACTTTTCAGCCAACCTGGAGCACACAATAGAAATTTTACCCATAATTTTGGGGGGAAGGGAACTGCCAGAGCATAACCAAGAGCCGTACAATCACAAGACATTAAGTTTTGCTATCCACTTCGTGGGGGGGGGGGGGGGGGAACCAGGTTGCATACGAGCAATATTGTATTAAAGAAAATAGATAACCCTAGCTCTCGATATACTATGTAAATGTAATATTCAAGTTAGAATATTTCCCAACAGTATGGAAGATAACGAATATAAAAGTTTATCACAAACAAGGCAATGGCAACAAACATAGTGTCTAGCTAAGTTGATCTCAGAATGTCCTGTACAATTACCGTACAGCAATAAAAAAGATCCATGTACACCCGCAGCTTCCACGTACCCATATTGATGCTCACAGTAAAGTACAAAACAAACATTAAAAATAACATGCATTTCCTCATTATTTCAAATACAGTTTACTGAAATACACAAATCGATTATGCATCAAAGAAACATAAATTAAATCATCATGTACCAGTCTTAGCAAAAATTAACATTTTGCACATAATATAAACTTATGGTCTGCCTTTTCCACTTCAAACATCTAATGCAGACAGTGACAATATAAGATGGGATGGATTTTTTAACTACTGGTAATTAGTAAGTCAATACTGGAAGAATAAAGTTTATTTAATCAAGTGCATGTTTGTGAAATCCAAAGCTGTCCTGCCTTACAAATGATGTTATATTAATAAAATATAATTTTTTAGTATGGGGGAAAAAAAGTTAATCGTTCTGTGCTGCATATTCTTGTAAAAAAATGCAAGGTGTTTCAAGTTCTCATACTACGCTACATTTTATACAGCCAAGCAAAATATAGGTATGCAAATTCTTAGCATTGCAGTACAATGCTGAAAAGTAATTGCAGCTATATTATAATAAATATGGGGTAATACATGTGTAGTTCTTCAATTGTGGTGATTAATCAGGAGTTGGCAAGTATTTCAAATTCTGAACTGAACAAAGTGTTGACACTGCATACTAAGGCCAAGTTCAATCTGATAATTTTGTCATTAGGTAATTCAGGATTTGTTTGGTTTCAGCTCAGATGCTATCGGCTTGTTAAGCATTTATAACAACACACTGGATGTAAAATTCTGATAACTTGTTAATGCGGCAGTAATTATACTCCTGTTATGTAACAAAACAAGCATAGCAAATGGCCTCTTTATGTAGGCGCATCAGTCTATCTCATGTGGTGACACACACTGCCACCTTGTACGTGGTGACTGCATGTAACAGTAGCTTCCGCCATTTTGCGTAAACGAACTCCTGTGCAGTCACGCTGCAGTTACCTGCCTAATTTCTCGTTTTTCCTCCAAACCGCTAGTCTACATTGTATTATTTTTTCCCCAGTAGCACCATTTTGTGCTAAGTTTCCATTAAATAAATTTTAGTTTAAAATTGTTCCATTTATTTTTGTATTACATATTTAGATCTGCATTTAGGAAACTTTTAATGTCCAGAGATAAGTTATTTGAATATCAGTTTTTCGAGACTTGGAATGTTAAAAACAGGTGTTTCTAAAGTCGTAGAGGCTGTGCGTCTTTAATATTACGCCATAAAATTACAGTCGCCGCTGGAAGCCGACCAAGGCAAGTTATAGACAAAGACTGAACACCAGTTTTAGTGGCTTGTGCATACAGCACATTTCTGGAGGCCTTAATTTTGAGAAAAAATTGCAAGAGGCACGGGCATTTTGAATTATATAGGTTTTACTTGAATGTTTATAGGCATTTATACTTTAGAATGAATACAATGTAGTGCAAGCCCTGTTACACAATATTATTATCTATCACGTGTTAACGGATTAGGAATATGAACGTAGCTACCAGATGGATGCACTTTAATAGTCCATGTACAGTACGTTACGAAACACTGTTGCATGCAGACTGGCATAGCCTGCGGCAAGCGGCCACAGTTGAGATTGGGCGAGTCCATTCATCCAACCGACACGCACGTGTCTTGCTGTGCGTTATCAGTAACAAGCGACAGGCGCAGTCAACGTCAGCAGTAAAACATCAGTCGATGCATATCACAAAATTCACGAGCAAGGCTGCTTCACCACCAAGCATATTGGCTTTCATGACCACATTATAGACTTTTAGAGAGGAGGAATGGAAACGAATTCCTGGACATCGACTGAAATCCTGTGCAATTCCCATAATTTTCCCGGGCAGTGGAATTCCTGTACAATTCCCGTTTTTCCTGGCCAGTAGACACCTTAACTGCCACAGAACCAGACCAACCAGTCTACTTAATATCAAAGGTGGTTGATTATACCATCACATGATGGATTAATCCCCATTTGGATGGTAATAAACTGCAATAAAAACAATCCAGTTCTCGACATAGAGGCCTAATAATAAAACAATGCAAAATAAATCTCCCAAACTGTTATTGCTATGTGCCATTAATAAACAACTAGTTGGACCACAAAAATGTACTTTTTCACAGGTGGACAATAACCCTAAAATAACTATTTGGTGAACACATCCTTAAAAAAATATGCATGTAAACCAGAAGGTAAACCTGGAATACAGATATTAAAACTGGCGTGCCTGTGTCCGAGCTTGGCTATTTGCCCTTTACCAAATACTAAATTCTTCAAGCGCTTTAACCAGAAATACAGCTGCAGTGATATATACAATACCAATACACCCAGTGATAACTTATGCTGTGCCCACCCGGGCATATCTTGTAAAAATTCATACAATATGCCTACAAATAGTCTGAATAAATGCCTATAAACAGCAGTAGCCTCACCTTAATACTGCCCTGGCTTGACCTGCATTACAAATTTAAAAAGCAGACAAGCACTTTAGTACAAAAATCTTGCACTGACTGCGCAAATAGCACCAATTCGAAAATATATAGCTTCTGGAAGTAAAACCCTGAGGAGACACAAATCTAAGCTACCAAAGAACATTCTAACTCGCAGGTCATCATAAATCAATCTTTTCAATAACCTCAAAAGGCAATCAGCCTGCATGAAAATTCCCATAGTTAAAGTTGTAAACACTATGTCACCTCACTTTGCTGAAAATCCCCCTGAATGCACTTGGAAGTGTCAATGCCACACTGCTGAACCAATGCCCACATGACATGGTCACACTAATAGACAGTCAAGTCAATTACAAGGCAACAGGTGACATTTCCCATGGTGCAATTGGTAGGTACATTAATAATCTTTTTACCAGTGGCGGCTGGTGACTTGAAACTGGGAGGGCTGTTGCTAGTATCATATTTTAAATAGGCACAGTAATCAATAATATGATGACAGGCTTATGTAAGTGTAGTTTGTGCAGCTAAATATAAAAATTAAGTGCAGTTGTTTGAAGAAAAATGTATCATCACTCAATTTGTAAATGTCAACACACTAAGGTCACTGGTTCAGATTGAATCACTAGCACAGGCATTTGTTTGTTTAAAGTTTGTGTAGGTTATATACCTTGCAACCAGTACCAATGTGGTGTGGGACATTACACGAGAGAATGCTAAATTAGATAATGTGATGCTAATAAACCAATAATTTTTAAATTTTATGTTGCATTCTACACCAATCACAATTCAGTATTTCCAACTAAGTCAGAACAATCTTGCAAGACAAAATGACTGCTGAATGAGCCACAAGGCACAATTCACACCCCCCCCCCCCCACTTCAAAAAATAAAATTGTGCAGGTGCTGCGAACTGTTAGTGGATAAGGTATACAGCTTCTCTTATAAGTGCACTGAATTTTGACAACAACCTGCACACTACCGTAACACTCTCGTTTGCAAATTATTGCATGAGCAGATGAATTGCTGGATGCATGTTGTTATCCTGGCGATGATTATGGAAGAAAATAGTACAGTGTACTAAAGTTCCACTCAAAATTTAAATTACTCCAACAATTACATTTAAATTATGCTTTTAAGTAATGCACTATTTTGATTTGGCATTTAGTGAAATGGCTTAAAAACATGTTTAGCAATTTTAACCGAGCATGGACACAATATGCAAAATGTTCCCAGTTCAGCACACGCCACCAAGAACATGATCTGTTTTGTTTTAGGGGTGTTTTTTTATTGTGAATTTCCTTGTATCAAAAATTATTTATACTATGAAATATATTAGCTGGTCAGGGAAACCCTGAACATAAAAATTCTACAAATAAATTGTGTATCTTTCGTAGACAATGTGTTCTAGTATTGCCATAGAACACATGTCCAGAAGTTGTGTATACAAATTACAAACCGCAAGCCCAAATGTCTTTTTGACAACTAACACATTGTGAAAGTTATTAAAATGTTCAAAACATACATTGCTGAAAATAACCAGCAGTCCAATGCTTTGTTTTGTAGCATAGAAATTACGTTTATTATAACGAAAATCAAGAGTGCAAGGTTAATTTTAACTAAAAATATGTACACATGTATATTACTCTCATTGATTCTAACAGCAACATATTTATCACCTTATGTCCTTTAGGTGAGGTTACAACATGCCAAGTTAAATAATCTGTTGCTACTGCACAAGCAAAATTTTCCACTGACCAATTAAAACCACATATATTTAAAAATACCATATCTTAAGGAAACTGAAAAACAATTCAGTTCTCATGAAAGACACATTAAAGTAAAGCCCTTCTCCCAAATCCCCAACAATAAAATTATCAGAGTCCAAGCCGTAGAACATAGTCAAACTAAAATACGTTGGAAAGGTAACCTAAGTTGATCACAGAATTTATTCCACTCCTACCTTTAGAGACACGATGGCTGTAGTAGAATACATTGTGGCTACAGTACTTTTCTAGATAGTCTTATATGAAATGGTGTACATCACTGTAACAATGAATGAAATGAAATCAGTGCAGTGCAAAAGCAAAGTGGAAGGGGTAGACTGTGTGCTCATTGAACACTGACACAGCCAAAAGGAGACTACTAAACATTGCAAAGGTTGTTCAGGGTAAAGTGAGCAGTTTTGAAAACCCCGCTAAATTTATACTTTCAGCCTAAACACTGCCATGTAACGTTCAGCTAGTGTTTACATCATCCTGTTCTATGTCCACTGTATACTAATTAGATAGGCAACAGTAGTAAATCAGTACTATAAAAATCCACATTTAATTTCAGAAGATAACACACCTATTGTTAGTGAAAATTGATGTTTACAATTCTCTCTATATATAAATTAATTATGGACAACACTTCTAAGGGCAAACGATGCTAAGTAGTTCCTAAAATTTGCCTTTCACCATGCATGGCCGTATAGGGAATTAAATGCTAAATTCGGATGAAGATCTCAGTCATTGGGTCTTCTGTTATTTTCAACAAGATTTTTTGTTAGAGATTGAACGAATCTAGATTAGTAAACCTTCCAAAATTTAATTAAAAATGTACTTTATAAAATTGGATATTTTACAACTGAATAGTTTACGCTCGCCCATTAAAAGAAGGCACACTTGTAGAGAATACTGTGAATTTATTCCTTTATAAAAAATACAATGTGCCTTAATAGAATGACCTAAGAATAAAGTTTAACATCATTTACAGGTTGAGATATTGCATAAATACCTCGCAAATAATCATTTTAATACAAAGCTATGCACAAAAGCAAATAGCAGCCATTACTATTCGAAGTAAAGAAAACAACTAACTAAACTCAATGGCTGAACAGAAACAATCTATAAATTTTTATAGCATACTCCCACAAGGTCACGCGATGCAAGTTTCATGAAAATTTGCCCAGCCCCACAGCTTTTCAATATTTACTATACTCCGGACATTTTCAAAATAAGCAGTTTTCCAACTGGCACTTATTACAAATTACCAAATTGCAGACTTTAAAGGTCAATATGCACACTGTAGAGGTTATTTGCAACAAACGCGCATCAAACTTATTTAATGTAAGTTGTCAAAATATCCATTACGGTATATATTATTAATTATATACTTGTTTTCATTCCAAACATTTCATAATACTATTTTACGACTAAAAAGGTGCGCTTAACATTACAGTGCTTTATTTTAGAATTCAGAAATTTTAGTATTAAAACTACGATTTTGTATTTATTTTTAGTCACGCGGCTTAACAGTTGAATGTCTCGGTGTTCCAACTACAACCTTACAAAATATAATAATTCAAAACGAAAACCAACTTAGCACTGATTATTTCCAAATTTTGGATGATTTGATCGCAACAAGATGGTTTGGCAATAACCTGTGAATGCACGACACACAGTCCACAAGTGTGTGCATTTGGCAACCTTACATGGATGTAACAAAGTTTGGTAACAGGAGTTTTGATGAGTTGAACAACCAGTGTGAAGTAAACATTTCGTTGTGAACAGTAATACCAATTCTACCGCAAAAATAAGTTTCCTTCCTCATAGTCGCACGACAGCATCGTTTGGTATTAGCTTCATATTTATTTTTCAAACTAGACCGAGATTTGGATCTGCAATACAATTGCCATTTAAGTATTACAAATAAATATCCTAAAATATTTATAACTTAATTGCTTTCACAAAAACTATTACAAATTTTCCCCCTGTTTTCCAGGTTGGTTGCACCCTGTCATATTAGTTCGTTGCAAACTTGGCTGCGAGTAATGCTGCGAGTGTTCATGTACAAATATATGCAATTACACACACTGTTTATTTCAAGAGTGCTCATTTTATCGTGAACCGACTATTGCATAATTATGCACATTTCTATGTAATTCGAACAGAGTTCAAAACGTTTATAGGTCTCCTCGAATTAAATATAACTTTTAGGAAAACAAATATTAAGAAGCACCAAAATTTCTGTAAAACGGTGGCAGCGAAGTCTGTAGGTAAAGAAATGATTCAATTACACACGTATGCAAAATAACTTCGTTATCCTGCTGAGAAAATATTTGCAGAACTGGAGTTCACCAGATACAATTAATTTTGTATCGTGATACTCCTAGCAAATATCAAGTATCTACTAATAATTATAATGCAGCTAGAAAGGGCTAAATATAATTTTACTTATTTACAAATATATTTTACTTTTCTTCAAATATACTCAGTTTCATATAACTCCAGTAAAATTTGACATATTTGCAAAGCACTGCCCCAGTTGATGGTTTTTGCAGGATCCATGTAATGTTGGTCTTTGCTATGATTGTAGAGGAAAATATATTACTCTGCATTGAAAACTATAATGTACAAATGTAATGACAATTACATTCAAACCTCATTAATACAAACCTGCGGTGACTCAAAAATTCAGCACATTGTAATAACGAGGTTTGTATTAAACACTACAGAGAAAAAAAATCACTGAATAACCTAACATGTTTATAGTATGCCGCTAAATAAATTTTTGGTACACAACTACATCAAGAGAGGATCACGAGCTGCAATGCCTAATTTTTTCACTATTTTGAGCCATCTCAAATTGCCTGAAGTACATGTCCCTGGAAGTGAGATCACTAGTCCTGTCCTAATTGCAAGTAAAATATGTAAGTATAAGTAGACTTATACTTCTAACATGCTTTGCAATTTATGTGCAACCAATTTGAAGAAGCAATTTTATTTAAATTTTGGGACAATATTACTACTACTCGGTAGCTTAGAATTCTGAACTGAGTAAATAAATCCCTATTAGTCTGTTCTTAACCTACAAAAGCCAAGGTAAAACAAGCACTCAAAATTGCAAACTCTCGTACAATCAGCAAGACAACAAATGTTATGTAAATCAAATTGAAATATTTAAGACTTTACTAAATCATATAACATTCAGCAACTATAAAGTTATTTGTAGGAATACATACCTATTCATAAAAAGAGGTGAGCTGATTAATAGATGTTGCAGAAGCTGAAAAGACTGCTTGTCCAAATTATTCAAGTTTGATGCCAAGGGTAAGTAAAGTATGGAAGGATCAAGTACACGTACTAAATCTGGACATGGCCGTATTTATTGCAGACAATGACAAAGAAAAATTGAACTGCCTTGCTATTTCAGTTCTATTTCTCTTCCTGCTACACACTTCATGTAGACCTATGTAGAAATATCACTAACTAAAATAATATATTTTTATGAACTTTGTATACTTTCAGATAAAAACAATAACATTCAGTAGCAAGATAAACGGCAGCAACGTCATAGGTATTCACTGAAGCAAAATGTACTCTTTCAGCTAGTCAATACTACAGGACTGATCCATAACTTG
Source organism: Dryococelus australis (assembly GCA_029891345.1). Lineage (NCBI taxonomy): Eukaryota > Metazoa > Arthropoda > Insecta > Phasmatodea > Phasmatidae > Dryococelus > Dryococelus australis. Next base: position 169,357,481 of record CM056993.1, read on the forward strand.
CATTAATGCACTAGAACACGATTGCAAATAAACATTCTTTGTGCACCATGAGCACAGGTGGCCATGCACCAAATACATGCATGCAGCTAACATCTTTAGTTACAGATTTTGATGCTAGTGGCACATTTTTTCACACTAATAGTGCTGTTTGTTTTGTATAAAACTATAATGCCATGACTTTACATTAATCTTAGTGATTAGATTTTTCTTCGTATTAACCACCTGAATTAAATATAAATTCTTTTCTGCTGGACAGACATATATATTAACCGTACTTCATACAAAATGAATTTACGTAGCATTAAAATGCTTAGTATATTTCCAGGAACCACAAAATGCTTTGTATAAATGGGAACTTATTACCCGGGTTTGTACTAACAAGATTCAACTGTACATCATTTATGGTAAAAATTACACTCTTAGGATAATGTACAATTTTTCTGAGTTATGTGAAAGGTCTCCACCACCCCATGAAATGACATACTGCCATTGAGATCTCTTCACTAATTTATATATACACAGGAATTCCTTGCTAGGAATGTCTGAATATTATACACGAAGTTAATAATTTTTGTATTTGCACCTTTCATTACGTGTAGTTCGCTGCAGGTGCCGTTTTAGAAGTTTCATCAGTGAAATTAATTATCAAAATGCATCTGCCACTCTGTGAAAGGGCTTGTTGTGTACTATGGTCCACCATTTTCTGTTACCATCGCAAAGCACGAGCAAAAGTATTGTGCCGCGAAGTTTAAATTTGTTGGTTTCAAGAAACAGCTCAAAGCGTTTTGTTAATTGCATAAGTCAGCAAATAAATTATTCCATACCAGTGGCTGATAAGTGATTAAAGTGAATGTTTTATAAAGGTTTCCTTCGGTAAAGAAACCTCGTTTCACCCTAATTTATTTTACCAAATGTCTAACGATTTTTATGTGGAATGTTAAATTTGCTGAATACATTTGTGTATTACCAACGACATTAGGCTGTTCTTGCGGGAGGTTTTAAATGTACGTGGCATAAATTAACACCCTTTTAGTTTAGTTCATTATATAAAAAATTTTCCACTGCATCATTCAAACTATGTTAAGTTCCAGTCACCAATCGCTCATAAGAATAGCAAAAAATCTCACGTCTCCCGAAAGACATTAAACACCAGTTCCCCACTCCGTCAAAATAAACAGCACCCTAACTAGTATATTATGTGATCATGACCAAAATAAAACTGGAATGGCAATCTGATGCAGTAGCCTAAGTACTGGACAGATGCAAGTCTTTCAATGCCTGCCATTTTATTTGTAGATTGTTCACAGAGATAGTTTTCTTCACAGGCAGAACAGCTGTGGCTGAGGGATACATCATGGCAGCATTTATTTTCAAGAACTGACAAAATTTACTTAAGTTATAGGAAACTGACAATATAAGTGCAATTCACAATAAACATACCTTTAAAAACAAAAATTAAAAGGAGGTAAAACTAAAAGAACAAAATCTATGAAACGTTATACACAAAGACTAGCATATTACCTTTTCCTTGTATTAAATATAAATTATTTTAGTTTTAAATAAATACTCAATTATGATTAGTTAGGTACTGCTAAATAAGTTTTTCCCCCCATAAATTCCTAACATTTTCCTAAGCAATTAACGATTTAGCATCACTTTACATATAACTTGGAATACTTTCCTTTACAATTTGTGTATATCACGCAGACATAACCCAGGTGTCTAAATATATATTTATATTTCATTTGAATTCCTAGCCACTGTACCATGCCTTACAAGCATGCTGCCTTCATGAAGATTGTATTGATTTTAGACAATTAAACAGGATGAATAACACTGGAGAAATAAGATCTTTAACAAGACTGTCTTAAGCAGCCTTGAGACTTTACTAAAAACACCATCTGCAATGTACCTAAGTGTATCATGTGAATATTTGCTTCAGTACACATGGAACATTAATTTTTTGACATGACGAGAGGTAACTGGGAAAAATAACTTCCAAGCCTTTGCAGACAACCATGAATACAAAACAAAAAATTGTCATCTGTTCCACAAAAAGTTTGTGCCTGCTTTTAGATTACAAAGTGTCATTTCCCTTTACCATTGTTTGGCAGGACCACAATATTAAAAAAGGGCAATTCAAGAGTTAGTTTACTCTGAAATATGTTTTTCAAAAAACAAACATTTCAAATACTGCAAACAACAAATTAATGTCATGTAATGGGTCATTATTTTCAAAAGCATCAACATGTTAGTTTGTATCTGGTACCCACTACATTCACCAGTGTGTTGTTGCATCTGCTGATCCATGTAACCAGTTGCCAACATTAAGTATATAAACCTATAAACAAAAATTACCAGAAAATCACCAAGATTGGAAACCCCAAATAGATCAAATATTTGTTTCCGCAGACTGAAATGATTGCATATTACAGCTGCTTGCCACGATGTGTGGAAAACATTTAAATCAGAGCTGGGGGGGGGACTTATGTGAAATACTTTAATCATCCACTACACACGCTAACAATCCTGTTAAGCTGTAAACATAGATACAGGTATTTTCCATAAGGTACCCAAAACTCAAGTCTCAGTATAACAATAATCAAATTTAATAAAACACGTATGCCCACAAGATATTCTCACCCCCCTTCACACAACACTATAATGTGCAGTTACGTTAAAATCCAATTTCTTAACATATTTGGAGACTGCACACTGATTTCATAATGTTGGGAATTCCGGTATATCCTACAGAAAGCATCAGTTAAAAAAAAACCCTGAAAGTTATATGTTTAGTGAAGAGTCGAACACTGTACATTGAGCACATTTGTATGAACTGAACTGACTGGAGTACTCTGCATGCTCTGAAACTGAAAAAGTGCAAGTGTCACGTGATTGCAGGAAACAGTGTACATGAAACCCCTGTTTCTGCTCTGGAATTCTATTTGCTAGGGCCTAACATTTTTAATTTATACTCTTAACAAATAAAAATCTCCCCCATATTTACCATCAATTTGTTCCTTCAAGATTACCCACAGTAAAAATACAACGGTGAGTTCATTTTGCATTTCCATATATGCAGCTTAGAATATGATTAAAAACAAATTTTAAAACTCTGTACACGCAAACAAGCAAGTAATACACTTACAAAATGACAATATCCAGGTACGACGTGTTAGTCCACTCATGTTCAATCCAGATTGAAATGTTAAAACAAATTATTGTGCAAAAATAAAGAGTTTCTGTGCCATAATGTCCATTGAAAATGGTAACATAACTGGGTACGCAAAATGTAATATGAACTGTACTGCGCAGTATTGAGCGAGTTAATAGAAGGGTTTACATAATTTTGCCACAAGTCACATAAAATGCAGGAGACATAACCAGATCAAATGTAACTTCACATGTGTAAAACTGGATTTACAAAATCTCAACAGCCCAAGTCCTGACAGATGAAAATATTTTAACAGTCAATCAGAAGCAAGGTCATCAGGACAAAATTAGATTCAATTTCTACTTTCACCGAAGTCTAACTCGATGCCCAGAATAAAAAATATCACCTTGCAAAACAAAATTTCATGCTGCCACTATGGTGGCAAACTTTTCATTATAAAAATATTTTAGTAACATGTACATACTGATCGTTTTATAGCAAAAAATAATTGGTGGTTGATTTGACAAAGAATGGAAAGCTTCCCCCACAAAATTTTATTAAACAAAGTGAAAAATTATCCAGTCATTTGTTCAATGTTATTTAAAAATACTGTAAGGGCAAGACTTGGACGGAATGATAGTAGCAGTAGAAATTTTTGACTGTCACCTAAGATTTTTACAACACAAACAAATAATAAAGAAAACAAACTTGGTGCCAAAATTCCAAAATACTGTTTACATAGCTTTCGGCTGTTTTCAAAAGAAGTGTCCAATATCTTATTTCTATTCATTCCAACGAGAAAGTAGAGCACATTACTGGTCATTTTTGGATTTCAACCACAAAGCATGTCAGATGGGAACTATCTGGGTATTGTAACACTGAACTAGTTTTGGTGGAAGAAATTGTCAGAGTAAGATTTGCTAGACTGTCTGAGCAAGTTTGTGGAATTTTAAATCTTGCACAACTCAGATATTCTATAAATTGCAGCACAAAGATATACAGTATTGTGTTGGTAAACTACCGCTGCATTCACATATTAAGTTAGGTATTTTTCGGGTAGGTCTTTTTGCATTTAACTTACATAAGCAAATACGATCACAAATATTTTACACATGTTTTAACCCACAACTTCCCTGATCATAGCACTCCTTGTAGGTATTTGTGGTTTGTATAGATCTGTTTATGACAAACTCGTGTTCTGTGTAATTATACTACTTTCCGTGCATTTTTCTTGTTTTCGGAGAAGTCGCTATTCTTTACAATTATCAAAAATACTGCATTACCATAAAGTTATGAATCTTTAGTTACCGAGAAATAAAACAGATCTATTCACCAACAAAAAAAAATTAAAATAAGGCAACCATCTTATTTATTGGCGGCAAATAATTTACTAATGCCAACAGGCAGTTACAGATTCAGCATACCGATGATTTTACCAAGCAAATGTGCAAAACTCATGAAAGCACTGAATATGTTGTCTAAAACAGACTAGCTAGTTCTATGCTCTGAATTAACTTACAGTGCACAAGACTTAACTGTGATCTGTTTCCAAACTTACAATTTACACCCACCCTGCAACCCAAAGGTCACAACATATTTAACACTTCTAAAATAAATCGTTCCAAGTAAACAACCTACATTGCGCAATATCACAATCGATCAATACAATAGACCCAGACAGGGATAATCATAACTAAAAAAATGCACACGCAATATTTAGATTTGAATTCGAAAAACTTACAAGCAAATAATATAAAAAAACTACAATATTTTCTGTTAAATCAGAAAGGGAAAACTACAAAATGCACTATTAACTGCGAATACTGGAGTTTAATAATTTAAGTAAAAATAACGTACAACAAAAATCTATCCAAAATAACTAAACGTCTCAGGTTTACAGAATTTTACATTTATATGCCAAGTAAAAACAGGCTTGAGAGCTCTCAGCTACACAACAAAATGGCGCCTATACAGCATCTTAACGGCGTCATCGATTTCAACCACAACATGCCGACATGAAATTTATACCAAATATAACTAGCCTACAAATTCAGATTTAAATTGAATGACACTTCAGAACTGGGAATGGTCAACAAACAAACACACACTGTTGCAGACGTGGCGTTTTGTTCTAGCATAAATGAACATTTACTTCACTGAATATGAACACTATCAAGTGTCATATACACATTATCAGAAGTGACAATATACCTGCCCATAAATTTTAAACACAGTAAATAATCTTCCAATACACCACTTGCGTAAAAAAGTACCTGTCGGATAATTTTACGGCAAGTCCTTAATTCCGGTCGCTTTGGTCACAATCACGGCTGATGTGGCCGGATTTTCCACAAGTGTAGCAGCTTTTTCCTCCAGATCCTTCAGGGCAGTTGCGAGCGATATGCCCGGTCTTGTTGCAGTTGAAGCAGGACGAATTGCTTCCACGATTCCCAAAGTCGCCGCCAGAAGAAGATGAATCAGGGCAATCCCGGGCAATATGCCCTGTTTTATTGCAGTTGTAGCATGATGGGCCATCAGAGTTTTGATGGCAATCCCTGGAGATGTGGCCCACGCCGTTGCAGCGGTAACACCTGTCTTGCTCTTCGCGGCACTCCCGAGCGAAATGTCCAAAGCCATTGCATTTGTAACATTTGCTCTCTCCTCGCCCGCCGGCGCTTCCTCCTCCTCGACTGAAACTACCGCCTCCAGCAGCTCCGCCGCCTTGTGTACATTCACGAGCAAAATGTCCAGTACGGTTACATCTGTAACACACGCTCGAACTCATTTTCGTAAACTTAAAAAAGATCAAAGCTAAACAAACTGATCCTCCTCCTCCGCTACCACGTGGAAAAGTGAAGGAGTGACATCCTGTTCCTGCTAGTTCCGTTAAAAACACTGCACTCTTGTGAGCAAGTATGCCATTTCAATTTTGATCATTATTTAAAAGTTATGTGTGTGACACTAACAAAAATTAAAAATTTGTTTTAAAATATTATTTTAAAAATAAAATACACATTTTATAACTTTCAAAAATAGTTTGAGAGTATTCTGTACGAAATCTTTTCTAACACGCAGTATAATCTAGGAAGCCGTGAGTGTTTATCGACACGAGTCAACTAGCGCATCTCGTCGCGCGGCGCGTTTGTGTACTATAAAGGAAAACCAAAAAATGGCGGATTTAGGAGATCAGGAATTGAATTCGCCTATGAATTATGGTGACAAAGATGAGGAGGATCCGTCAGACGAAGATGAAGAGGAATATTCAAGGCCTATGCTTAAAAATCGAGGAAGGGGAAACTTTAGGTCAGTCATGAAAGTTGATATACACGTATTGTAGTTATAACCAATTTTACACGCTCTGCAAGTTCGTGTGTCCGGTGTCGGACTAGGTTTCTTCGTTTAATTTTTATTTATAGTCGGTAAGTTAACATTTCAGACGCGGAGAGCTTGATAAAGCTAAAAACACAAAGCAACACGCGTGGTGCAGGGCGCTTTCTTTCATTTTTTTTACGAGTACCGGTGAGACTGAATCCTATTGAATTAGGGGAATGTAATTGGTTACTGTTTTATGCCGCATAGATGTGACCTTAATAATTGAGAGACTCTACTTGGAAGTACTGAGTAACGGGTTATTTGTTACTCTTCAAAGGGAGAAACATATGTTAGATTCCTATGTTGAATGAAGTTTTGAACAAAAAGTTTTTTTTTTTATCTGCATATGTAAACAAGCCCTAATAACTTATTTAGGGTGGTACTTTGGAGTGCCTTTTGGTCATATTGCATTATTATTAGCATCAAATCGAGTGGCAAAAATTCATATGCAACAATAATTAAACTAATATTTCATTGATATTTTAGTAATATTTTTTTTACAATTTATAGGCGACACATTGACCTAGCAAGTAAAAAAATTGTTGAAACTTATGTTTCTTTCTATCATCATTCACTTCCTGTCCTTACAATTCTTTTTTTATTGCTTCAATTATCAGTGTAATTTTCAAGTCCACAAATTATTAAATATCTACCACTAATCTGTACACAACACACCTACTGTTTACCTTATTTCATTATAATCTGCAAAGCAAGAGACTGCCTGACCAGTATACCTGAATGAATTAGTCAGGGAATAATTAACTCTAGTAGGAAATTGAAACATTTATAGAGACTTAGTAAACTAACAACTGATGCAAAATTGATTACATTTTATAACTATAAGAGAATCCATGAATAGACCAAAGGAAGTGTCAAATAATAATGCACTAGGAAATAAATAAACTAAAAATAAAGAGAATATAACACTTCAAATAAATAATGCCATCATTACATGCAAAAAAGCTATAGCAAATATTTTTAACTCTCATTTCGTGAATATTAGCAGTAAATTTAATGTTTATAACGGGGGTCCCGATAACATATGAACTAAAAGATAGATATTCTTAAAAATGCAATTCTCAATTGGTTTTATACTCAACAGATGAAAAGGAAATTTATAAAAATGCTTGGGTTAAAAAATAAAAAATCATAAGATATTCATGGATTGTCCAATAGCATGCTTAAATCTTGTAATTATATACTGCAGCCTTTCAAGATGATAATTAACCAGTCTTTTAATCAAGGTATTTTTCCTAGTAGTTTAAAAGTAGCAAACATTTTACCAATACATAAAAAAGGCGATAAACCAAATAAGAAAACTACAGGCCAGTTAGTTTACCACCAGTATTCTCAAAAGTTTCCAAAAGTATACTACATAATAGAGTATCTCAGTTCCTAGTAATTAATAAATTAAAATGCTAACGAATTAGTTTTCAAAAAACACCTACAATTACTGCAATTTTTCAATTAAAAGCTATTTCAGAAACACTTGATAAAGGGGATCATGCCTATGGCATATTTTGTGACCTGTCTAAGGCCTTTGATCTTGTGAATCATAGCATATTACTTCAAAAACTTAGTAACTTAGGTATCAATGAACTTGCTTTAAATCTACTAAAATCCTATCTATGTAATGGAACACAGATTGTTGAAATAAATAGTGAAAATAAAGTAGCATTCAGAATGGGAAACAATTAAAACTGGAGTACCACAGAGAAGTATTCTGCGGCCTTTGCTTTTTCTTGTTTATGTTAATCACTTGCCGGAACATATAAAATATGGGGATCTTACATTGTTCGCGGATGACACCAGTATTTTGGTTTATGAATGTAATCTGGAAATACTTAGTCTTGTCTCTGAACAGACCTTAACGATACAGGAAAATTGGTTTCAAACTAATAAATTGGTAATGAACGTGGATAAATCTCATTTTATCCCATTTAGCAAAAACCACAGACACAAAGAACAAAGCCTATTCACACACAATAGCAGCACTATAAAGGAAACAGAAGTAGTAAAATTCTTGGGTCTATATATAGATAAAAGATTAACATGGACAGAGCAAATAACTGAACTGGAAAATAAATTATCATCCATTTGTTATCTGTCAGGAGCATTGAAAAATTTAACAGATTTCGAAACCTTAAAGATGGCATATTATGCTTTCTTTCACTCAGTAATGGTTTATGGGGCTGAATTCTGGGGAAAACACTGCGAATGCTATTAAGGTATTTCTGTTTTAAAAAAAAAGTGCTACGCATTATAACTGGAGTGAATTACAGAAGTACTTGTAAGCCCCTCTTCAAAGACATCAAATTAAAACACTTTATACTGAATATGCCATACATGTGCTCAAATTTATAAATCAAAACTTAGAATACTATTTAAGAAATGAAGCTACTCACAGCCATTGTACAAGAAATGCACATAAACTAAGGGTAATGTAACATACAACTTAAGAAAAAGCCTTTACTACTCAGATCTAAGGATGTACAGTCAACTACTAAAACATATTTTTTCTGAGGAAGATCGTGGCAGAAACAACAAACTTATTAACAACATGTTTAAAAACTAATATTCTTATAGTATACAAGAAATAGAAAATGGATTCAAAGCTTACATTAAGCATACAGCTTAAGTTATAAATTTATCTCCTGTGTTTATACAGCTGATATTCACTTAATGTTCTGTAGCACGTTTAGTATTGTGTAATAAAGCTACTTTTACATTTTTATAAGTTTTAAATAATTTATAATATATGTTATTTATATTTTTTAAAATAAATTGTCAAGGTCTGTTATCACAATCAAATTTTTATCTTTTCATGGTTTATTGGTATTTCTCATTTTTTGTCCAACCTTATGTCTTATAACTATTATTACTTTTTGGTTTATGTTTTGCGTAATCTTACGGTACAATCTGATGAGCCATATATTCGGTGAGCATTTGCTCTTTTACTGAATCTAGTAGGTGATATAAATAAATAAAATGTCCGCGTTCCACTTGGTACTGACAGCAGCTGAATTACTGACGAGCGTTACTTTACAAATGGATTCTGCTGGTCAGTAACTAATGAATGACATTGTGGCATCTGGGTCGGAGATCTTGCTTTCGGCTGAAGTTACTGACGTACAGGAGGTCTGGCAGTCTTGGTAAAAGCAGAAGATGCAATGGAAAGTATATTGTCACATTTTTAGATCTCATCAGTTGCGTCTGAATGTGATGAAGATGAATAGAAATAATCCATCTCTGTTGACAACATGTTTAAGCCTACCATTGCTTCACTTTGCATAGCAAACGCCATTATTCCTACTGAAAACTTTGCTGGCATGTGTTCCACCTTGCTCCAGTACTGATCGCTACTCAGTGCCGACTTTTAGTGACTTGTGTTCCTGTTGGTATGCTACTGGTAAGCGCTCTAAGTACCAGGTGTTAACACTGCCTAAGTATTTCTACCTAAAAGTATACACAGTGCTCCATTGTTTGTTTCCTCAATATGTTGTGTATCACACACATTTTATATATAATTAACATAAAAGTACCTTATTTTTAGATAAATAGAACTTATATTTTATGTATAACTTAAAATTTTTAACTAATTATATAATATTTATGAATAAAAACAGTGAGAAAATAGGTGTGTTGGTTTCCTAGTAAGAAATAGTTCATATGCAGAATATAATTACACTGATTGCATGCGTATGTAGTGCGTTGTCCCTTTGGTGTAATTTTCAAGACATGCTGTGTCCGAATTCAGGTATATACCGGTGTGCTTGGGGCTTTCATCCTTGCGTACTTTACTTACCCTTGGCCCCATACCTGATGAATTACGTGCAGTCTTGTTGGCTTCAGCATCTATTAGCCAGCTGGGCGCTCTTAATGAAAATGTATTCGTACAAATAACTTGATAATTGCTTCAAGTTATAGGGTTAAATAAAGCATTAACTTAAATAATATTTCAATTGAATTTACATAGCATTTGCTATCTTGTTCATTGTAGGTACATGCAATTTTAATTGCTTGTTTTATCATAACTTTTGTTGGTTATGGGTATAGGCCTAGTGCAAATTTGTTTAGACATGTCTTTGAGGTGAACCTTGTGATAATTATTTACTCGGTTCAAAAATGTAGGCTACCAAGTAGTAATGTTGTCCAACTAAAATTTAAAAAAATATATATTATATTGAATATCCATACATAGAGCTCTAAAGACACTATCATTTCTGATACAGTCCTTACAACACATCTCAAATATCAAAATTTCACAATTATATCTAAAACAGAACAAAATAAATTAAGAGATAATAAATCAAGATAATTCTGATTCATATTCTTGTCGAGTATAAAAAGCTTTAAAGTGTAATAATTTTTTAAGTGTTTATTAAATAGTTTTGGAGATTTTTTACTTTCTTCCTTCCTTCATTGCATCCGATAAGTTATTAAAGGCTGTTCACTATAAAGTGACCACTTTTGAAATGAACTTTAGAAAAATGTCACTGCCCATGCATGCATATATTTTAATGGACACACTTGAGTAATATTCACCCAGTAAAGTTCGTAATGATGGATGGAAAGTAGTTCCATATATATTTACGTTTAGTAAAATGTGTTAGGCAACCATTTGTTATAACTTAAAATACATACATACATACACTCGCAATTAGGCTACCGCCCGGTGGTGAGCTCTCTCAACTCTCCTTCACCCAACCAACTCCTTTTCCACTCCCTTCCTGAATTTACCAACCTCTCTCACAGATACCAATTCCTCCCTCAACACATTCCACTCCCTCACAGACCTCGCAAGCATGGACTGCCTACCCCGCTCCGTTCTCCTCCACACCCTCTGAAGCTTCTCATTGTTGTTTCCTCTTCCCCTAAACACTCCCTTACTTATCATTCTTTCACTTTCTATTTTTTTTATTGCATCAAAGTGTAAAAATGAGAAGATTTGTAAAGTATTTACTTTCTTAATAATTTCACAGTTTTACTTGACCGATGCATGAATAAAGTGATGAGGCCCATGGCAAAGTTAATTTTACATAAGGCGGAAGAATACACAATGTGCATATAAGTAGATCTTAAGGAGGACTTTTAAAAATGCTCATTTTACAGTGAACAGTCTATAAAAAGTTTTATGCCAGCATAATGTACTCCTTTTTGATAAAATTGAGAGCGGTTTGATATTAAATTAATATCTTCTTTAATTCCAGTATTATAATTATGAAAACTACAATATTTATCAAATAAATGCATTTTAGATGTTACATATATAATCAAAGAGTAGATATACTGACATGCAAGAGTTCAAATGCCATGGTCTTTGAAAAATGGACAAGATTCTCTTTTGGTATATCCAATTAGAAATTTTTTTTTTTTTTTTTTTTTTAAATCTGAGATTTATGCACACTGTTATACCAGAAAATTATTCCAAACAACATTATGGAGGGAAAGTATGCAAAGTAAATTTGTTTAATGAACTTGGTAATACTGAACACAGTTGATATAATGTGTAACATGCAGCACTAAGTCTTGGTAATATTTGTCTTGCATGTTGCTCACCAGACAAGTTGAAATTTGAATGACATCCTAAAGATTTAGTGGAAAAAGATTCCTTGATAATATTTTTCTCATTACAAATAAATATATTTGAAAATAGATTTTGTTTAATACTACTAAATTTATGTCACAATTCAATGTTGATTTATTTGCCAAGAACCACTGTTTAGTTCTAGAACTCGCAGCATTAAACTATCCAAAAAATTTTTTGAGAATCTTTGTTGTGACACAGTATACTCATGTCTTCAGCATATTGAATAATTTCAATAGAATCATTTAAAAATCTAGGCATACCATTTACATAGATTAGAAATAAAAGAGATCCTAAAATTGAGTTATGCGGTACTTCATGTTTAATTAAATCTTACTAGAATAACATTTGGATAGATTGCCCATTCCTGCAACAGTAATTTGCTGTCTGCCAGCGAGATAGGATTTAAACCATTTTTTCATTGTGTCATTAAGACCATAAAACATTAATTTTTTTATAATAAGATCGTGGTCCACACAATGAAATGCCTTACTTAAATCATAAAATATACCATCAACCTTCTCCTTCCTGTTTAATACAGTATAAATGTTTATCAATTTAAAGGTAACATCAGTAATTGATTTCCCTGTTCTAAAACTAAACTCAGAATCGGAAAATAAAGAGTTTGTTTCAAAAATTAAACAAGCTATAACATGCCTGAATAAAAGAAATGGAGGAAAAACTGACAAATTACAGATATTTAATGCTCCGGCTAGCTTAATTGGACTATGCGCTGTTACATAACATAAATTTCCTCTGTAGAAATTGATCCAGAAATCTAATGCTTGACCAACTTATCCTTATTTATACAACTGAATCTACATAAACCTCCATTAACATATCAATCCTTATGGACGTATCAGAGAAAAAATTAGCAAATATTACATTCATACCCCACACAAGAAAAGGATGCAACATTGATGCACTATGTGCACCGTATACACCTATTTCTTTTGTTTCACAATAACTGCCCTACTTTAAAAGTTCATGCATCTTTACACACACACACACACATACATACGCTGGACTTAGCTCAGAACGATACAAAACTGTAGTAGTGTCTAGAACCGCAATATTAGTCTGGCAACTGCTACTGGAATGATCTGTCACTAAAATTGGATCTTGCCCCTCGTCAGCAGGAACTGGTAATCCTTGGCTGTCCGCTTGAACCATGGTCCTGGCATTCGCTCTCGTCCCAGCTGCCTCATTGTGGACTCACAGTTGCTGATCGAACCCCTTGGCGGGCTCCCTTCATTCGTAGGTCTCCTGACCAGGACAACGGACGTTTAACTCCGTATTTAGAAGCTACGTCGGTTCACACCTGGGTCCTCTGGCAATGTGCAGGCAACGTCGGATTTAAGTATCTAAGTCCTTATAATACATACAAATGATGTTGGTAGCTTAACGATGCAGTATTAAATCTTCCTTTGTTCTGGACAGATGACTTGGAAGTGCATTACAAAGGCTTGTTTCCATATACATTCTCTTCCAATTTACGTGTACGTAGAGCCTTACACTAATACTGCCTCCATACATAAAACACTAACGTTCAATTATTTGTTCCTAATAATTTGCCGTTGTCAATGCCAACCTGGCTTGTTTATTCTTTGCCAAAGAAAAATACATTTTTAAACATTCAAATAGCAAAGATAAAGTTGCAATTAAATACTAAACTACCGTCTGCAAATGTCTTCCAAAACAGTTTCTCACATACACTTGATATCCGAACATAAATTATGGCAATCAAAGATAATATTATTTCCGTACATAGAATAAAACAAGCTAACATAGCCAGGTGTTACAAAGCCTATCATACATCACCTTTTCTAGTATTTTTGCAAATGTGGGTATTATAGAGTTAGGGTGGTAATTAGCAACATCATGTTCATTATTTTTTTTTATATGAGTTACAATTGAAAGTTTTAAATGTTCAGGGAAAATACCAGTCAACAAAGGGTTATTAAATATGAAACATAATGGTTCACTTATCAAATCAATACAATTAATTCATAATTTGTTACTTATGGCATCAAATCCGGATGAATTTTTAGAACAAGTTCTGGCTATTAAACATAGTTCAGATATGTTGTTGACTTCACATTAAATTTATTCTCCTGCTTGGGCATAACTTCCTGCAAAATAACTATAGGATCATTTACATACATATTAAGATTTAATAGAGATTGAGTAATATTTAAAAAATATGACTTTAATACATTAGCTACTGCAGTTGGATCTTGTATTAATTTACTGTCTTGCATAATATATATTGGCTTTGTCATTTTTACTTGTTTCCCAGTGCGTGTTTTGACTAGATTCCACAAGGTTTTAGCTTTATTTGTAGAATTATAAATAAAATTCCCATAATAAGTTTGTTTAGCTTCAGAGGTTACTTTACTTAAAATATTACAATAAGTTTTATAATATGATTTAATTTTATAATCTTTACTTTGTCTTCTAAGAAAATATAGTTCCCATTTCCTTTTACAAGAAATTTTGATACCTTTAGTGATCCATTGATTACACTTTAATTTTTTAACATTCATAACTTTGATTAGGAAAGATTCCTCAAAATATCTACAAAATAATGTATGAAAAGTATTAAACGTGGAGTTTACATCACTATCTTCGTATACGTCAGGCCAACTTGCATTTTGCAATACATTTCTAAAATATTGAAGAGTAAATTTGTTTATAGTCCTTACATTTATCATATTCTGTACCTTTTTAGATTTACAGCAAATTCTGCAAGTTATAAAGAATTGGATGTTGATCATCATGATCTGATAAAAAATTTATAATAGACAAAATTTTGCAATTATCAAACTGATAATAATCAATAAAAATATTATCTATACTAGTTGCTTATTTAAACTGTCTTATAAGAAATTTGACAGTATGAAATAAATTATATGTCAACATTTGTTTTCAAGAACTATTGTTCATAAAATCAACATTAAAATCTCCGCAAACAATGATTTCAATATTTAATTTGAGCATCTTTCTCAGTAATTCATCCAACATATTAAAAAAATTGAAAAATAATTGTAAATCTATACACAGCTTTTTATTTTCTATAGTAAGTACTGCAGCTGTAACTTCAAATACTTTTTCAGAACAAACTTTTTTAAAATCCAAATTCAGTGATTCAAATTTTGTGTGTTGTTTAACAAATATACATACTCCACCCCCAGAGGTGTCACCTCTACAGTAATAATTAGCAAGTGAATAACCTGGAATTACAGTTTGTGATGCTTCAAATGATTTCAAGAAGTGTTCACATATACGAATGATATCAATAGATAATTTTTCTGATTGCTCACAAGAGGTATTAGATTCATATAATAAGTCATGTTTACCATTAATAATACGAATATTTAGATGGTAAATTGTTAAATGCTTATTAATTGAACCGTGAGCTGATTGCTGTATAATACGGTTATTAAAACTATTACTTAATTTTTATCCATTAATTCGAGAATTAATATCAATATCAAAACTGAATTGACACCTGGGGGATGCAGCTCAATGTTCAAGTCTTCACTGTTTATTCTAAAAAAGATTCTGTATTTTTACTCTACCAAAAACAGGGTATTTCAACCTTGGGACTATCGGTTAATTCTCCGCAAACTAGACTATTTATCAAGTCACATACTATATTGTTCAAATTACGTTTGCCTTTGTAATTCATGTGTTGTCCATGTTTCGTAAATGTAGTTCTATCGAGTTGAGGGTCTATAATCTTAACATAATTGAATTGTCTATATATTTTCTTGAATTTTTTGTTATATCTTTTTATCAACACAAGATTCTTCTGTTAGATCATAGCGCTGTGCGACCTGTACAACCAAAACATTTGTATGATTAAGAGATCTTAAAGAAGAGCAAAGGGTGGACAGGGCACTTTGAGAATCATTTTTATAAGATATTCACAATAAACCAATAAATATATTTTATTTATTTTCAGACGTTAACTTCAGAGTGCAGTGGAATATACACACATTATTTATTACTTACATTGCAATACTGATTTGAAAACATTGTTAAAATATAAAAAATGGCTGAAAGGGAAAAGTAACTGTAGCCTCAAAAGTGCTTACTTTACCATGAACAGCCTATAGCTATGTCATTTGCCCCACCAAAAATTACAACATAATCACTATTAGTAAGCTTATGTAATTCTTGACCATTCAAAGTTGAAATAATGTCTTTCATATGTGCTCCTGGTTTAGAAAATCTAGTAACAGAAAATTGACAACCAAGTGTATTTTTATAATACTTGCATATTTTGTAGCATGACTGTCCCCTGTTATCTGAATGTTATTCTTGTTACAACTTCTTACAGGTGAATTTGTAACACATTTTGTTGTGGATTTACCTATCGTTCGACAATTGTAACAGATTACTGTCCTGATCTCTTGTCCTCACCAAACACTAACGAACTAGCTCAGCGAGTTGGAGACTGACTGGCTAAATAATAATTGAAAGTTTGTTGCTACCAGGGTTGCCAATAAAATAGAAGTTAATTTCCCTATATTTATTGTCATCTCGGCAAAACAAACAATTGACACTCGCGACTGAGAAACAAAAAAAAACCAAGACAGATTTGCAGCCTTCAGAGTTATGAAGGCGAGAGAGAATTGTTACTTTTCTCTCCCGGCGCCCTACTGACTCCTCGTACTAACTGAAAATAAATTTAATAGTTATTTGAAATGTCTGAAATATAAAAGAAGATTAAAGTCGCGGGCTCTGGACGTTACAAGTCACGATTGTGTTGCGAGGAACTGTTGTGATACCAGAGAAAGGTCGTGCTTCCCTATATATTGGTCGAAAGTTTCTTCATTTAAAACATATTGTTTTTGAGCATTCGGTCAAGTCGGCTAAAGGTGACCTCTGTTATTTTCCTTGTTTCACCATGTAATGCAATGCGGCTGCAAGGTGTTAAGTTTACTAACCCAGTGAAAAGAAAGGAAAAGATGCGTTATCATCCTATGACGTCTGTTACTACTGTTGAAATGAGGAACGTAAAATAAATTTGGAAAAACGAAAATATATAAAATACAAACAAGTTATCATTGTCATTACCTTTCAAATATTTAATGAATTACTATCTTTGACTGAAATACTGACAATTTAAATACTTCCTGGATATATAAATTTTATACACGTATCTGCAATGCTACGTACTGCACCTTTTTCCGTGTATTAGTTTCTTGTAGAGTGGGTCAATCTTCAAAATTTTGTAAATCCTGAGAAAATTTAAAACTGTTTTTAGTATTAATCTCTGGTATTTGATGAACTTTAAGTTTACTTGTCTTCTTCAGGTTTTGCCAGCTAGCAGCAGCCTGAAGATCCTTTACGAAAATCTTTTCACCACCAGTACTTGACTTCTGTACAGGCATTGCCTGAGATTGGAGATTATTTACTAATCTCTGAAGATCTTATTCCCGTTCAAGCACACTTTTTAAATAATTTTGTAAAATAGCTAACACTTCCCTTAAGGAGCTTACTTGTTCCTCTAGATCGTTAATTTTGTCTTTGGTCTCTAGCTCCGTATAATCGTTCATCTCTCTCATTCACTTCACCATATTGCCTTTGAGTCTGATATAGACGTTCCTTAGTGCCACCAAGATAACTCCATGTTTTTTTATTTATAACTAAGTTTTTGATACTCAATATCGGGCATAAGGACATGCTCTTTATGGTACCATAAATTACATGTTCCATCACATTGTACAGCTTTTTGTTCATCAAAAACTTGCTTTTTGCACTGCCCACACAGGCAAACATCATCATGGCTGACTCCATCATAGCCTGTACTTAAGCAGGGCTTCAGAAAAGTAAGAAGTAATTGTGAATGGACTATACAACTAAAAGTATGTGTAACACATTTTTTACTCTGTTGAGTGATATATTGCAAAGCACTGTCACACCACAGCTTCAAAAAATTGTCTACATCAAAAATGTTGCACAGCATGCTTATTGTTTATTTCTATTCCATGATATTCTGCAAAGCAGTTTTTTCGTTCATTACAACATAGAAAGTACTTGTAATGGGAGCTGTGAATGTAGCTTAGACTGATTTTTCTTTATTGAACACGTTTCACAGTACTCCCTTTGTTTTACAAATTGGGGCCAGTGTGCACCCGTTCCCTAACTGCAATTCTGCATACGGGTTCACATCGACCTCACAGTTTCTGGGTAGTGCCAGGACTGTCGGACACACTTTTTCTCTTTGCTGAAACCATTTTCTTGGCAGGTAGCATAATTTTGTGTGACATTAGCCCTTGTGCAACACTTCTGCATAAGTCAAAAAGGGTCAGCTTTTCTTCCATCACGGATCTATATACAATGACTGAGTTGACAAAATCTATGTCCAGCAAGCCCTAAAACAAACGGTGCCACCACTTTTTGAACCTTCTGTTCATGCCGTAGGCCATCCTCAATTGATTAGCATGGTCAACACCTCCCATGTAGCAGGGTGTCTAGCAACAGAAAAAATTGGGAAAACCAGGAATTTTACGAATATGTTTGCACCCGGGAATTGTGCTAGAATTTCTTCATATGTGCAGAATAAATACCATAACAGGAAGGGCTTCTTGTAGCTACAGGAGACATAGGTAGAAATACGATTGTTCATTGATTTTCTCTTTTAAAGTTCAGGAAATATGCATTGTTTATGACACTATTAGGGCACAATAAGTACTGAGGTATTACAAACGCAAGCTTGTAAATACTGTATTTGAATGAAAACTAATTTTTTTAAATTTTTATGTTGGTGTACTTGTTACAGCTATTGTGTTTTGGCTTGTTCCAGTATTGAAGTGGGGGTCTTTGCAAGTCCGTACATTTGAAGCTAGATTATTGTTCGTTGCGAGATATCTTACTCAGTTTATGTCTCTTCTTTTTTGTTTTGTTTTTAAAGTCCATCAGTATGGTTAATGATGACAATTTGAATTACCATGGTTTTGTTAAACACATGGTGCCATTAGTGTGTTTATCTTAGTGGTACAGAATTGGTTGGCATTGATTGTTCTCGTTCATTTTCATAAAAACGAAGATTTTCGTTTAAACCAAGATGTTCTTCAAATACAGAATTAGTTTTGTTCCAATTTTTACAACTAATGTAACTTCTAAACATTCCGAAATTTTATTTGCAAATTTCAGAAGTAAACAACAGAACGTAACTCTACACTATGATTGTGTGTTTATCATTCAGGATTGTAAATTTAGAGTTACAGTGCAGTTGTTAGTGAGTACAATTTATGTTAGTGTTGTGCTTATAGCAGTTGTACCTGTGCCGTTAGTTTTAAATAGTGTTGGGTTGATTCCTGAAATATATTGATTCAGATTCCAAAATCTATTTTCAAAATTGGTATTAGATTCTTCAATTCCGATTCTAAGGCCACTAACAGAAAATATATATTTAACTCTAAATCTACCAAATCTATTGTATTTTACTGTAAAATTAAATGTTTATAGAAGCAGGAAAGAAAATGAGGCTTACCTTTGCTTACAAGTTTCATGGAATTAGTTTCACTTTCTTGTTTATAAAGTTATGATGAAGTTATGTAAAATCTTACAAAATACACTATATATGTACGTACATATATTAAAAGCAAATGGCTCCAAGCCAAATTTTAACAATTGAGTTTTTTGTGATATTGCATAATCTCTCTTTCAGTTCACCAAAAAATTTCTGAATCACTGATCTTTGTTGTTGAAATTAACTGTCTTGAGGTTCTTGTGCAGGAATATTAATTTCTGAACAGTCTCTGGATCCAGTCTACTGTGTTTTTTTATCACAAATTAGACCTGCTGTGCTAAACAAATGTTCAGAATGAACAGTTGCTGGTGGAATAGCTAGATAGCATTTTGTCAACTTTTTAAGTCTTGGAAATCCAGCATTTTTCCAGTATGCTGGCACATCATCATTTGATGACAGGATAAGTTTGTTTAGGTAAGTTTGTAGTTCATCTTCAGATTTTTCCATGTGTTGGTTAACATTGCTTGCATTTCCAAGTCAAGAAGTTTAACATATATACTCCACATTGCATGTTTTGGTTGCTGTTAAAGTTGGTGCTACTGTTACTGCTCACAATAAAATTTGCTGCATTTGAGCTTTCCATTTCTCCTGAAAGTGCAGATATTTTGAATGTTTGAAGTTTATCCATTTCTGACTAAATGTGCTATGTGACAGCAATTACAGTTTTATTTGAAACATAAACCTTGGTCTTGAAACGTGGGTCTAAAATTGTTGCAGTGGCATGGCACTGGTCAAATTCACAGTTCCCGAACCTCCTTTGCAGAGATGCAAGCAAGTCATTTGTCGTACCTTTCAATGTACAGTTTTCCTTTAGTGAAGCTGTAATACTGTTAATAATTGGAATTGTCTCTCCAACATTAACATACTGGTAGTTGATTGCAAGGGTTGTATTTTCAAACAGGGAAAATATTTCAGTGATGGCTTCAAGTGACCACTGACTGGGGTGAGGTCCAGGCAAGGAGTGACAAGGGCCAGAACTTTCTTTAACATATGGAGAGTACTGTTCCACCTGGTAGGCTCATCTTGGATCATGCGTTTCTGTGGCATGTGAAGAGTTTCTTGGGCTGCTTTCAGTTGTTTGTTGGCTTTTACAGAATGCTTAAAATGACCCACTAGTCTCCTACAAATGGTGATCATATTACTTACTTCTTTTTTATTAAACACACTATCTTTAATGACGAACTGCAGTGTATGGGCAAGACATGATACATCTTTAAAACCTGACTTTTCCATAGCGGCAGACATATTGCGAGCAGTGTCCCAAACAACTGAGCTTTTCTTGCAGACCCCACTTGCCTAACAACTCTTTAATAAAAAATGTAGTTAAGTTTTCAGCTGAATGCACTTCATGCGAGAATGGAATGACTTTTCATGCGAGAATGGAATGACTTCTAGGCAAACATGTTGCATTTTATAATTGTCATCCAAAAAATGTGCAGTTATATACTAAGTTAGTCATAATTTACTGTTGATGACCACATGTCGGTCGTAATATTGATATTCTGAACAGGTTCTAAAATGTTTTCAATTTTCACCTTTACTTTTTCATACTTCTCAGGTACAACTGTTTTAAAAAGATGCTTCCTGGTTGGCAACTAATACTTCAGTTTGGCCATATTCATCATTCTCACAAAACCTTTGTTTTCAACTACAGAGAATGGTTGGTTATCCACACAGATCATTTCGGCTATTGCTTTGGTTAATCCTTCTGTTGCTGTCTATAAACTTGAGTGTTTTCAGTTGCAGGGGAAAGTTTTCGTTTTTGAGGTATTGTAGTAGAAGTAGGCCTAGTTGTTGACTCCTCAGAGATGGAATTTGTCATTTCTTCATACTTATTTGCTTCGAATTCATATAATTGCTGGCTGTGAAAAGTTCTGGCATGGTTGGGCAAGTTGGATGTTGATTTGCTTTCTCCACCCCGTGAAATCATTTTCCCACAAAAATTACATTTTACTTTCACACCCACTGCGTCCCAAACAAAAAAGTTCCAACTTAATTTTTCTGTCATTGTCACCGAAAATCAGTAAAGTAATAATATTACCATAACTTCATAACACATGTGCATCAACAAAACTTAACTTTTTTGGTTACACAAAATCTGAATTCCGAGGTAGAAGTGCCAACTTTTCAACACGGTCATTACGTTTTCTTTCATTCGGCTGCCATTAGTGCCCCTAGAATAGAGACGTGAGTGGTAGAGCAGCAAAGTGACCATATTGCTTACATTGCATATAAAATTGATAAAATGCAAATGATAATTATTAAAAATTGGGAGTTCTTACAATAAAAATTTAGCAATAATATGTTTATCCTTAAAGTAAATAGAATAAATAATAAATCCAAGATGGCGGAAACTTTTTTACTTCATTAAGTTGGCTGTGACAAGAAATTGAACTAACAGCAAGTAGTCGTATTTATTAGCATCATAGGTGTAGCATGGGTGTAGTATATTTTGTAAATAAATGTTACTAGCCATTTTTGTAGTATTAGTGTTCTGTTTGTGGTTAACGTGTTCATATTATGTATTTTAAATAGATAACGATGTAACATTTTGTAAGTATGGCTTGCGGTTACTTCCGAACATTTGTTCTATTTATGGCTAACATGTTTTATATTATTTATTGTGAATGGTGTTTACAATTCAGTCAGCTATATTTGCTGCAATATGTTGTACAAATTACGAATACATTTTGTCATTGGTGCACAAAACAAATAGTGCTAAATCAGTGAAAATTCTTCCATTGGTTTTTTTTTTTTTTTTTTTTAAGAATCAATCATTTTCTAACTGAAATTATAAATTACATGATCATAACCAATACAAGTTATGTAGGATGTTTTCGATTTGTGGATTCTTATAATATAACCTAATTCCAATACATAGATTGCACTCACATTCAGTCCTAACCAAGCTTGCTTTGGGGAATTTCTTGTTTGTAGTATTTGTTAAAATGAAATACTGAATTGACCTAAATTTGTATCTTAAAGGTTTATGACTTTCTTAATTGATTTGCAGTTCTTGTTTCCAAGTTAAAACGTTACTGGTAGTTTGTGTTTTAGTTAAAAATCCTTGAAGGCATAAAAGTCGAGCATCATCAATTTATACATACCTACACTCGCAATTAGGCTACCGCCAGGTGGCGAGCTCGCTCAACTCTCCTTCACCCAACCAACTCCTTTTCCACTCCCTTCCTGAATTTACCAACCTCTCTCACAGATACCAATTCCTCCCTCAACACATTCCACTCCCTCACAGACCTCACAAGCATGGACTGCCTACCCCGCTCCATTCTCCTCCACACCCTCTTAAGCTTCTCACTGTTGTTTCCTCTTCCTCTAAACACCCCCTTACTTAGCTTGCAGTGTAGGCCTCCCCATCCTCCCTCTTCATTCACCATCCTGTACATCCTGAATAACTGTTCAATTTTCCTCCTGTCCTTCAATGAGCTCCACCCCATTTCTTTCATCATCACTGATGGCCTATAGTTACCTTCTTCCTTATCATCCTGCCCTTGCCTTCTCCATCTACCCTTCACCTATCTTGCTGCCTTTCTCTGCACCTCCACCTCCACATACGGGTCCCATACTGCTGCAGCATATTCTAACATTGGCCGTACCATTGTGCCATATGCCTTCTCTTTCACCTCACAGCTGACTCCATTCAGCACCCTTCCCAGCATACCCAGAGCCCTTCTTCCCTTTGCTATCACCCTCTCTACCTGTTTTTTCCGCCTGAAGTCTCCCTGCAGTACAATCCCTAGATACTTATATTCTGCTGCTTCTTCTATCTCTTGTCCCTCCCATCTGTACATGTCCCTGCGTATCTTCTTCCTTGTGAACCTCACTACCTTAGTTTTTCTTACATTTATCTTCTTTTTATTTTTTCTGGTCCACAACCATATCTTATCAATGTCCGCCTGCAAATTTCCGCCCCCCTCTTCCACCTCAGCATATACAACACAATCGTCTGCAAACAATCTGATTTTTCTCCTAATTCCCAAACATGTGTCATTTACCATTATGGTAAATAACAAAGGACCCAGCACGCTTCCCTGTGGTACTCCTGACGTAACCTCCTCTTCCTCCGATATTGCCTCCCCCACTTTCACCCTCTGCCTTTGCCCCCTGAGAAAGTCCCCTATCCATTCCACTACCCTCCTGTTTGGTATCAGCGCCTCCACTTTCCTCGTCAATGTTCCATGGGGCACCTTATCGAATGCCTTCTCAAAATCTATGAAGCAGGCATCGACCTGCTTCCCCTCATCAACTCCCTGCACCAGATCCTCTAATAACCCAGCCAGCTGAGTCTCACATGAGTAACACCTCCTGAAACCATGCTGGGATGCCTCCAACAAATTCCTATTGTTCGTTACCCTCACCAAATACTGCACCACCAGCCTCTCCATTACTTTTCCTGTACTTGATGTGAGACTCACCGGTGTATAGCTGCCAGGCCTCCCCCTATCCTCTCCCTGCTTGTGTATAGGTACCACAATAGCATCCTTCCAATCTTGTGGTAACTTACCCTCTCCTAAGGACTTTTTAAACAGCACTTCTAAATATTTCGCCAACTCCTTGCCACCAAACTTTAGTGCTGCGTTTCCTATCACATCTGGTCCCCCTGCCTTACTGCTCTCCAAACCCCTTATTACCTTTTCTATCCCCCACTCCCTCATCTTAAACTCACTATACACCCCCCGAACCCTGTTTGTCCCCCTATTCCAACCCTCCTTTGCCTCAAACACTGACAAGTACTGTCCTTGCAGCATCTCCGATTTTTCTTGGTCATTTGTCGCATGCTTACCATCCCTTCCTGTTAGCAGAGGGATCCCTTCCTCTCCTCCCTTTAACCGCCTAACATACCTAAACAATTTCCCCCATTCCTTGCCTTTTCCTTCCACCATGTTCCCCAGAAATACATTCTTTGCCTGTTTGATCTTCCTTTCAAGCTCCCTACTCATTTGTTTCATCATTTATTTAGATCTTCATTTCATAGATCCCTTCATTTCTCCACTTGACATGCAATTTTCTGCACTTCTTAATTTTCAAAATCTCCTGTCCATAATATGGCGGATCTCCCCCAGTCCGTATCCTTTTCATTGGCACAAATTTCCCCAACATAACCTCCATTAATCTTCTAAACTCCCTCCACAACCCCTCTACACCCTCCTCCATAGACTATTCTGTCTCTCAGGAAGATTTCTGTCCCCTTCTTGTCTCCTCTACCATACTGCCACACCAACCTTTCTGCCATTTGCACTTCTCTCATCCTGCCAATCCCAATTTCTACAACCGGAATATGATGGTCGCTTATACCATCCAATACTATTGCACCAACTACAGCATTCCTAGGTCTGACCAACACCACATCCAGCACTGACCCAACACCCTCCTCATTTCATCTCGTAGATGTTTCTACTACCTGGACTAATCCTCTGTTGTCTAACTGTGCTGCCACTCTCTGCATCATGCTACCCATTCCTTCTGCACCCTCTACCCGTTTCACCCCTGGCATATTCAAATCCCCTGCTACAACAACCCACTGCCTGTCCTTTAGTCTATCGACCCTCTCCTTGATCATCTCAATTGCCTGCCATCCCTGTCCTGGTGGTCTATACGCTGCCGGCAAAGTAATACTCCTATTACTACTACCACTCAATTTAATTTCCATTACCTCGACATCCTCACTATCCCATTCTACTGCCCCTTTTAGCCCTTTCCTTACACACACCATTATGCCTCCTCTCCCATCCCTGTCTCTTCTGAAGATGGTGAACTCATCCTGCCTACACTCTATATCCAGTACTTCCTCAGTCAACCAAGTCTCCACAGCTACCACTATATCCGCCCCATATCCTTCAACCTTTCCCCAGAAGACCTCCAGCTTGTTGTACACACTCTTACAGTTCACCATCATTATCTTTATACCAGTACTCTGCTTTACCATCCTACATTGCTTACCCCCTATCTCCACCCCTACGGCCTCATCAATGCTATCCTCTTCATTTCTCTCCCCTTCCGTTTCCTTGCTTCTAACTGATTGCTATTTCAACAACTGCTGCTCTGCCCTGACCCTCTCTATGCAGCCAGCTACTTCTCTACCTAGCAGGTCACCTAGAATCCTCTTTCCCTGTTTGGTCAGGTGAACCTGGTCCCTCCGTACACTTTCCCAACCTACCCATTCCCTACTATCTATAAATGTAGCCCCCAAATCCCTACACACCCTCTCATATACCTCACTCGCAGCCACTGCCTTCCTATAGGATACTCCTTTCCTAACCAGCACGCTACTGACTACTGCCCTAGCTCCAGGAAACTTCTCCCGCACTTTCCTCAGCAATCCCCTGAGGTCCCGCTCTACCTCCTGCCCCACCTCTCTATGAGCCAGGTCATTTCTCCCTACCACCTTTGCCACCCTGCTACCTTTTATACCACCAACCCTTGTCCTCCAAATCCCTGGTATTTGCCCCCCCCCCCCAAAAGCTGCTTTATATGTCATTCCCTTCCTGATATTCCTCAGCTCAAATAAAATTGTTATATTTTGGAATTCTGGAATAAATTTTTTTATACATTATGTGGGAATTGTACAGAGGCGGCTCTTATGAATGAGCGCAGGGGCATGTGCCTCCCCCCCCCCCCCAAATAAAATTTAACATACCATAGCAAATAAATGCTTTTTTTAAAATAGATATTTCTTTCATATTTTGTGTAAAAATAGCATATTTGAACATTTTGTTCAGTATCACTAGACTGTGAATAGTGTCTCCTTATTTTAGGTGTGACAAAATTTTTCCTCAGCTTTGGGGCAAGTACGGTCTGTGCCCACGTTGGTGTATACTTTTTTCCTTGTCGAAGGCGCATGAGACGCCTCTGAAACAGCAGAAGTGGGGTAGATTCGGGGCACAAGCCATCTGTGCCCACACAGTTCAGGTAGTGCTGTAACAGGTCAATAGATGGCAGGTGTGTCTCGTCTGCGATGTGTTTTCTGATGACGTAACAAATTATGTACTGTTACAGCATTATAGTCGAAGCTTGAGAGTTTGTGAATATTTTGTAAATAACAGTGCGTGATTTCATATATTTTTTAAATTTTGTGTATTATTCAGTTTTATAGTGTTCATACACAGCATTTTTGTTGCTGTGTTAAGGCCTGTCTCCAATCGGCCGTACCTGTCGTGTCCGAATAGGGTCTACAGACTCATTGTCAGAAAGTGATCTTTTACATTAGATCGCTCTCACAATAAATTTGGCAAATTATCTGTTGTTACATAATAATTTTTATATTGCTGAATTGTTAATTATAGGCTATGATGTTTGCGAGATGTGTGATTTAAAATATTTATTTATCTTTATGATATAGGCCCTAACTGTTTTAGTTTAAATAAGCTCGGCAACTGACATCAGATTAGCATTTCATCAGGTTTATCTCAAGAAAATCCACTTTGCACATCCATTGTTTATATATGTAACGTGGACATTTTACGAATGTGCATAAAAGTATGTGTAGTCTTAGGACACAACATAAAAGTTCAGTTTTCTGAATGTTTTCACTTGGAACACAGGTTGACTTGTGACACGTGAGGTTGGGACAGCGCAGTGACATCAAGACAATCTCGTGCACCAATCTGCATATCTTTTCCTAAGATACAGGTTGGGATACCTCAATTGTTAGCAGGCCTTTCTTGAACTTATGTCATAGCATGCCTTATTCATTAAAAAAACAAAGAGAACAGAATCAAATTTCTTAGGGAAGCAGTTAGTGTATCACGACTGGCATTCTATTAAAAATCTTGGGCCTCCGTGACCACAACTTTTTGTGCACCTATCACACTCGGAAGAGAAATTATATGATGGTAAAACTGTGTTTTATTGTTTGTGGTGTATTCGTTTTGGTTCTGACGAAATCTGAAGGACTACAGGTGGTGTTGGCCTAAAACATGTGGGTGACAAGACAGAAAAAAACATTTAGGGAACAAACTGAAATTAAAATTGTAATGCTGGGGCAGGTAGATATAAGAAATCAGTTGAATAAAGTAGACAGAAGTTTTTTTAAAATGCACAATGATCTCATAGAAATACTAGATACATAATTTCTACAATAAAAGAATGCAATATATTTTGTGTGTGTGTGTTTTTTTTTTTTTTTTTTTTTAGTCGAGATAATTATGTAACTGCTAAAACTGAAAACCCGGTGTGTTTAGAGGATGTTAGTTCGTTGCATCTTCAATAAAGTTTTATATTACATTTCGACTTTTTATGCTCCTTTGAAATTCTTCCTGGAGCTGTCACTGGAATTGTACATGAATTTTGTCAAGCTACTATGCTAGACAGTGTGTGTAGGCATTATAGTGTTCTGCAACTTGAGGAAATATCACATTTGAGTTATTGTCATATTTTCCTCGTTTGTTTATAATAATTTATTTTATTTATTTTGATACTAACAATGTAAACAAAAACTCCAAGATAATATGATAATTAAATTAACTAATTTTATTACACTTCTCATTAAGTAAATGTGATAATATTATTTATCTTTTTATAGTAATTGTTTACTATTTGTATTGCTATTAATTTCTGATGTGGTTTTCTTACATGGAATCTGATCACAGTTAGATATATAATATTTGTGTTTCGGAAATTACGTGTCCTCGTAGCGTCTGAGCAGATTAAATGGCTAAGCTAGGCCACAGAGAATTAACTTTATTACCAGAATTTTCTTTATTGTGATGTCATAGGAAGGACGTCACAGGGACTTCCGATTTTTGTAAGATAGCGTGGGTGAAAGTCCCTGTAGAAGTTACTCTCCTTTTGATCATGAAAATGGCTGAACCATCCTAAGCTAGGGAGCCGAGATGTTGGTGATTTTTGATTCCCGCCGACCTAAGTTAGATTAGTTACGGTGTGTGGAGAGGTGCTCTGTTTAAAGGTCTACAGCAGTCAAGTTGAGAAAACGCTTCACTGTATTTTTAACTTTTTAGTGACCTGGAAGATGCAGAGAACTCAGTCATGGAATGGGTGTAAGAACGCCATTTGGCGTTCTTAATTTTGCAATCTCCGCTAGGATTAAGTCTGAAGTGTCCAGTAATTTTGGACAAACTTTAAAATGATTTTTAACATTTTGGGATTTTAAATTTGTGTTGAAATTAAATATGGATAGAGAGTCAACTTTAGTAATTCTAAACTTGTACGGAATTAATATGCAGAGGTCACCATCTAATATACCCAGTGGCCGTCATCAAAAATTCTGCTGTTTTATCGTGTCATGGAGCTAGTTGGTATCTATCGAAGACTGAACTACAGTTTGCACCATTGAAGTTGAGCTAATTATATTGAGTTTCTCATGTAATTGGTTTCTTTGATAATGTGGCACAAGAAGTGGTTAATTTTACCTGGGTATTATCTCAATGTCTCTAATGTTTTCAAACACGTCACATAATTAAAGGGATCAGCATCTTAGTTTATTTTATGAATGAATATATTATATTTAAGGTGGAAGGCTGTGTTTAGGAGCAGGCGGCGTTACCGACAAATGTCTGCATATAGCTGCACGTATTTCAGCTATCTGCCGCTAGGTAAAAGCAGCGTTGGAGCAGCCTTAGCGCAAGTTGGAACAGCTTTAGCGCAAGTTTGGCTGCAGGTTTCGTACGCTCTGGACGTTAACATGGGTATGTGCAGGGAAGGGGACTTCTCTACCTGCTCTCCCCTAATCCCCTCAGATGGCACAATGGCCATTAGCGAGTGTGGTCAGATGACAGAGATAACAGACCAGCCTAGCAAGACTCCGAGCATTGCAGTCTTTTCCTCAGTGTTCGTGGTTAATTAAACAATTTATTACAATTTCAAATGATATGGGGGGGGGGGGGGGAAGGCGCACAGATACGGCATGTATTCCCGGGGCCACTTAAACTTGTCTTAAAAAATTTTAATTTTTAAATGAGAAAAAAGGCAGTCTAATTTGCTGTGACAAACCGAAAATGTAATTCCATATGTTAATAAAGAAAAGGAATTAAGGATTACTGCCATGTTAATTTAATTTTTCAACTTCATACTGAAAATGTAGTTAGTTTTTAGCATATAAATGGTTGACGAATAAAGAAATTCCTTGTAATTTTTTTCCCTGTTTTAAATCATATAGTATTGTGAAAAACATTATAAATTGGTGGGCTACGATACACTAACATAACTACTCCAGAATACTCCTTAATCGTGAATGCAACATAAAAGAAATATTATTTAATATTTATTTATTTTTTATTTACCCACACTAGTATATCCCGAATTAATATTTGTTCACAATTTGAGACTTTCTAACTGCTGTTATGAATGTATTTAAGTATAACTACCCGTTGTCAGATTTGACTTGGTGGCATTTGAACAGTACAGTTTGTAATAGCCCTACCTTGTTTATTTTAATGGGTTTAAAGTAGATAATCTAAATTCCTATTAACTATAGATGAATTGTAATTAATTGTGGTTATTTGGAGAACTCTAAATGTATATCTACTTGCTACTTGTATGACACTTTAAAATTTCCTACCATTGCACGCTGTCGATGCTGAGTAATTTACTAACATTTTCTTCACAGATATCTGCAAATCGTTGAATATATTACCATTGATACTGATTTCCATTATTGTACTGTCAATAAAATTACTGTAGTATGAAAATAATGCATTATAAAAATCCATACAACCCTCAAACAGCCACAA
Organism: Dryococelus australis; assembly: GCA_029891345.1. Classification (NCBI taxonomy): domain Eukaryota; kingdom Metazoa; phylum Arthropoda; class Insecta; order Phasmatodea; family Phasmatidae; genus Dryococelus; species Dryococelus australis. The sequence continues at coordinate 169,387,846 of CM056993.1, forward strand.
ACTTCAAACAAATTTTAAGCTATTCCTGCTCCACGTGGCACCAAAGATAATCAAATATTACACTCATTTGCAAATGAAAAAGGGAAGTTAACCAAAAATCTGATATAAAATTACTTATTATAAAAACTATTTAGAAAAATACGTAATCTACAACTTACAATCTTAACATATGAATCTTCATCAAAATTAAATGAATCAAATGGCTGTTGTAGATCTTCTTGGGACAGGTCTTCCAGCACCACCGAATAGCTAGCAAATTTGTGCAACTGAAAACCATCCGTAAGGAGTAACTGTTGCAGTTCCGGTCTGAGCATGGCTGAGGTCAAATCATCTGCCACTCTAATCTGCCCCACTGTTGACATTGTCCACATAATGTATCACTGAGTAAGGCTATGGCAGCCACAAGGAAATTGCTGTGCTCTTCCTCTGCTAATTGATGTAAAGTGTGAATTGCCAGGTAGGGAGATGAGAACAATCCATTATTTACTATGTTCAACTGGTACACTTTAATATACACATATCTTCTACTTCCCAGCAAAATACACACTGGTGCCTTTTATCCTCGGGATGGACCTCAATTTGCCAATACATTTGTTTTATGTCTGCAGTTAATGACAATTGCATGCGTTTAAAAACAAAGGAGAACAGTCAAAACGTCCCTATGTAGTTTTGGACCAGTAAATAGGTAGCGGTAGGAATTTTTCGGTGTTATCAAATGGCCAAAAGCAATGGTTTGAAATTTAAAAATATGTGGTTTCTTGAAGTAAAAATCATTGTTTTCAAAATACCAGGTAAAAAGTTTTCTTTTTGTGTGATTATTAAATAATTCTGAACAACCAAATTAGTATTGAAATATTACAATGCAAGGAATTACATTATCAGCAAAACATTCTTTATACAGCGTACATTCAACAGCCAAAGTAACCAGTACCTGCATTAAAATATTAAATCTTGTGTTAGCTGTCCTGTCTGCAAAACTCTTGTTTTGAAACATATGTATATTATTTTAATGAATAATGCTGCTGAAAATAATGTGCCATGTTTTAAATCCCCCAAAAAAATTAATAAACCATTTATGCTATTACTTAGTTTAAAACTGTAATAGTATTCCTTAGGAGGCCAAAGTTGAAGTTGGGGCAAGTGACCCACGTAAACCCAGGACCAGATGGTGTTGTCAGAGTGTCAAGACAGGGTAAGGCATTCTCCAGCGTCCAACCCTGAAGATTGTGTCCTCTTCCCTCCCAATAGGGAAAACTTGGATTTTGGGGGGTGGGGGGGATGGCTGATGTGTAAATTTATGAACAGTATTTTATTGTGGACTTAAAACAGATTTGTATTTGAACGAACTGATTTCCCTCCTTAGAAGACAGTGTTTGGTGTTGCCTTCATTGGCAAAATTACTTCTATTTGCAACATTTAGTTGTTTCTAAGATGGTGGCCAGGAAGTATTTTGGCATTGTAATGTGATAAAGAAGTCTCGTTTTTGTTGTGGTAATTAAACAATCTGGGTTCTGGGAATATGTCCAGTAATGCAGAGTAAAGCAAAAGCCTCAATTTCAAATTCGAAACTAGGTGTCCTGTCTTCTAGGCCTTATAACACAGACTGCCATTCCTTTCGTTGCACTCAGTGGTGTTAAAGACAGGCCATGGAGCTGTACTGATATGCTTTTGCGGACAAATCCTAACATAGACAAACATTTGTAATAAAGTAGGCCTGACTGCCTGGTCCCATGTTTTCACTGGCCTCCAGTGCTGCCATGTTTTTAGTTACAATTGTTATCAACCAGTGCAGTGAAGGGGGTTGTAACAAAGAACCCACATGCAAGGCCACAATCAGGCATTTTTAGCGAAGTCTTAAGTAAACATACATTTCAACAGCTGATAGGCCTGGGCTATTCTTCTCTGATATAAATAAATTACAGTAACTCACCTAACATTCTTGTACACAAAATCAATTTTTTTTTTTTTTTTTTTTTTTTTTTTACACGTTCATAAAAATCAACGGCGAGTTTCATTTTTGATAAAAGTTTCTTTTCAATGGAGAGAAATGCAAGACCAGAGAGTCTATTTTACCACATTATGTTGCGTGAGTTTGTCTTTATTCGTTTTAGTGTTGAAAAAGAATGCGCCATCGATGGCATTGCACATGGTATTGTTGCCACTAATATACATAATTTATGGAACTTTGGGAAAGCACTTGTAAATGATTTTCATGAATATTAAGAAAATTTTGAACACTTCTGGTTTTCATGGCATCTCAACTATACACAACTTTTAGTTCAGACCAAAGCTTATCAAGGTCAAATCAACTGCCATAGTATTCAATTAGGGACTTAAAACTGGCCTCAGGAAAACTTTAAGAAAACTCGTGGAATTTTGTAGCATTTACAAGTTCTAAAAATCTTCATTTGTTCATGTTTTCGATACGTGTTTCAATTTGTGTTACGATGTTGTCCAATGTTTTGTCATGTAGCCTGGAATACTCTCGCTTTGGGTCTACTTCGTCTTTGCAATTCCGATGTTTTTTCTGGTTCTAGACCAAATTTTAGTGTGTCAGAGAAAACATTTTCAAAATCGTGTCTTGAGTTTATATAGAAATACTTTTGTTTCCTGTATCTCCTGAATACAGAAACTGATATCCAGTTGTTTGGTCTGCATTACGTTATATAGGTGACCAGTGCTATCAAAAAACTTAGAAAACAAAACTAGGAAAAACACATTCTCAAAAGTCTCTTGAAAACTGATGAAACCTTTTGCTGAAGAAATAGTGTCACTGTATCCCTGTGGATTTCCCGTTACTGTTGAAAACATTTCTAAGAGGGAATCCCGATTGTTGAATGCACTTCGAACAAGTCTGTCATCATAATTCCATCTTGTTGGCACAATACCTGGAAGCCGTTTTCCAACTATCTGATCTATCAGTGCTACCCACTTAGAACAGTCCGAAAAAAAAGTAGACAGACCAGAAAGGGTACTGAAAAACGCTCTACACTTTTTAATGTTATTTACGGACTAGGTTAAGACAAGGTTCAAAACATGTGCTGCGCAATGTACAAACAATGCACTGGAAAATTGGTCGTGTACCAGTTTCTGTACACCATTTAAATCTCCTGCCATTACTGCAGCTCCATCATAAGACTGCGACAAGTTTACTACCAGAGTTGGTTGTCATAACAAATTCAATTGCATGACTTGCTATGTATGGCTCTTGCAGACCTATCACAGCTAACATCAGTGAATCCATAAAACCGTTCATTGATCTCTCCATCACTCGTTACAAATCTAAAAACAGTGGACAACTGAGAAAATTTTGCATAGTCCGACATCTCAAGTAAAATTGAAACAAAAACAGATTTTTCTATTCCATTTTTAATTTCAGTTAACACAAAATTTAGAATGGATTTTATTAGGTCGTTCTGGATATTGCATGAGAGGCCAGAAAATACTGTGGACGTCTCAAGAGGCTGCGACAATACTGTATCATAAGTTGCAATTAAAGCAAGTAACTCAACATAATTGCCACGGTTTTCTGATTCTTTTGTCTCTTCATGACCACGGAAAGGCAGTTCCTGTACACCCAAGAAACAAACAAAATCTATTATGCTTCAAAATTTCTCTGTTTCTTAAAAAAAATTTTCATTATGCCGTTGTGTGCTTAATTGTTTGATTCTATCTACACCAAAATAAACTCTATTTTTACCAAATTCTTTAGAGACAAAGATGAATTAATGTGTACTTCAGAACACTTGTGTTTTTGTACAGCATTGCACAGATTGTCGCAATACCCAGTTGCGTCCACATGTTAACATCGTTTGAAAACAATAAACATGGTCAGCAAAACAGTTTGTTTAGGCGGTTACATCCAGTTAACCATAAGTGTTTCCGATAAGCATTTTTTTTGGAAATGGCGTACAAAATTACCTTTCTTGCGTGTTGTCATGATCGTAATTTCAGGTGTAGGCCTACCCTCGTTTATGATGTCACATCTTTCCTGAACAGTGAAATCACTGCTGGGAAAATGCTTCACTCGTAATCCACACACATCACACTTACATCGATATGATTCTGTTTCACTCATTCTATCTATTCGGTTCTCAGTCTCGCACTGTAATTTTATAATTTTTATATAGGGTATACATCGCACACACATCTGTAACATTCTCAGCACCAAAACTAAATTAAAAAAACTAATACTATTCGTGTTGTGCGTGCAAACTTGTCCATGCATCAATCTAGTTACTGTAAAATACACCACGCCAACTGCCTGCGGCTATGCCAGCTTCGACTATGTCCGCTTCAGTTCGGTGAGGAAAGGACTACTGTCGTAGCTTGGAAACCATTGAAACCATTGCGACTGCCTACCTGCTGAAAGCATTACTTACAATGCTTCCAAACATCTTGGTTTTGCTAGCCAACGAGTTGTTTCGTATAATGTACAGTATTGTTTCCTGAGTAGAATGTGTACCGTACGAGTGAAAGTTACCTTAAAGTAAATATACCTTAGCATTAAATATTTATTTTCAATATAACACTGTCAGCAAACTGTCTGGGCAAGCACTATTTGCCTTGCTTGCGCTAACGAGACCTCACTGAATGTACCACATAAAAAAAATTCAGTCGCAGAATAGCCCCAAGAGGCTGGACCAGGCTTATTTTAGGGGTAAAATAAATGTTTCAGCATACCAATTAAAATTAATACATGTGGTCGAACACGAAGATAAACATAAAACAGTAGTCTTAACATTACAAAATAAATTCTTTACTTTACTTATTATATCCATTTAAAATGGAAGCAATCTGCAAGAAAATATATTATTAAACGCATATTAATTACTTTGTTAGAAATATAGGAGATATCCAAATAAATGTTATTCATATTTAGAAAATAGATAAATATAGATTTCTGATTCAAACTATGACTGTTCAATGATGATTCTTCTATATAATGACATTACTTCCTATCGCTGCTGCCTGCGCACCAAACAGGTGCTGCGCGACCGTTGTATCATTCAGAGCTGGCGTTGTAGAACACTGCATTCTGGCAGGTCTTGTCCTGTTGAAAAAAAAAATTGTGTAGATTTACACAAACTGCAGGTGAGCGAGTTTGTTCCTGTGTTCGTAACTAAAATGCACACAGTTACATCTTCCTGACTGTGATATAAAGTATTAAGTTCATCTCTGGCACCTATCCTTGAAAATAATTTTTTTAAAATTCAAATATTAACCTGTTGATAGTTTGTAATGTTTGCACCACATAATTGTTTTGTGCTGCAAGGCATTTTATGTAAAACACTTTACGTATACTGGATGTGAACATTTGTGTTGCATGCCACCGAAGCATTGTATACATAGTTAAGATTCCAACAACACATTAACTGTTAGTGCAATTAAAACTTTCTTGACCTAATATTAGTATTTTGTACGTTAATATTAATTAAAAGCATGTTGGGCATGCAATGTCACAAAATTGAAATTTTACTTTATTCTTTATCGTTAAGAATATATCGTCACTATCTCATAATTAAATAATTTACAACATTACCATTATCAAACTAATTAATGTAGGTAATTGTGAAGCATTACCTTCAAAAGTCCTCATCCTATATGTTGTTTAAATATAATTTGAACATTAAAATTAATATGATCCTATAATGGGATCCTATAAATAGCACTACTAATTCCCTCTATGACACAAAGGATAATTGTAATCTTGAATATCTTCTGAGCAATGATAAGTGTTAATAAACATAATCTTCAGCAATAGCTATCAACAAAGATGAATTATTAAACAAGTGACTATTTCATTTATTTTTCCTTTACAACAATCAAGTAGATAATTAAAAATGACCACCAGAATGATCAAATAACAATGAACTCTATCAACAAAATAATTACATAAGCAACATGACACACACAATAACATTATAGAATACTCAGACGAAATGAGAATCCTCAAACCAAACTTGACTTTGACCAGTATTATAGGAAATAATCCAGCAGCTACAATAGCAAATAGTTACTATAGCAAAGTTAAAATAATGATTAAGTTGGTTATTTGTCAAACAGAAAACCCAAATAAACAACATAGCAAGAACACTGGGATGATATACAGCAGATGAAAAAAATAATAAAAATTGCTTTGAGACAGAGAGAGGAGTCGAGCATTTTTGGGACTTCTTCCTTCTCACTTCCTTCGTCTTATTCTCTTCAGTTCTTACTGAGAAGGAAATATCGGAGGAAGAGGAGGATACGTCAGGGGTACCACAGGGTAGCGTGCTGGGTCCTGTGTTATTTACCATAATGGTAAATGACACATGTTTGGGAATTAGGAGAAAAATCAGATTGTTTGCAGACGATTGTGTTGTATATGCTGAGGTGGGAGAGGGGGGCGGAAATTTTCAGGTGGACATTGATAAGATATGGTTGTGGACCAGAAAAAAATAAAATGATGATAAAGGTAAGAAAAACTAAGGTAGTGAGGTTCACAAGGAAGAAGATGATAATCAGGGACATGTACAGATGGGAGGGACAAGAGATAGAAGAAGCAGCAGAATATAAATATCTAGGGATTGTACTGCAGGGAGACTTCAGGTGGAAAAAACAGGTAGAGAGGGTGGTTGCAAAGGGAAGAAGGGCTCTGGGTATGCTGGGAAGGGTGCTGAATGGAGTCAGCTGTGAGGTGAAGGAGAAGGCGTATGGCACAATGGTACGGCCAATGTTAGAATATGCTGCAACAGTATGGGACCCGTATGTGGAGGTGGAGGTGCAAGAACTGGAAAAGGTGCAGGGAAAGGCAGCAAGATGGGTGAAGGGTAGGTGGAGAAGGCAGCGGCAAGATGGTGAGGAAGAAGGGAAATATAGGCCATCAGTGATGATGAAAGAAATGGGGTGGAGCTCATTGAAGGACAGGAGGAAAGTTGAACGGTTAGTCAATATGTACAGGGTGGTGAATGAAGAGGGAGAATAGGGAGGGCTACACTGCAAGCTAAGTAAGGGGGTGTTTAGAGGAAGAGGAAACAACAGTGAGAAGCTTCAGAGGGTGTGGAGGAGAATGGAGCGTGGTAGGCAGTCCGTGCTTGTGATGTCGGTGAGGGAGTGGAATGTGTTGAGGGAGGAATTGGTATCTGTGAGAGGGGTTGGTAAATTCAGGAAGGGAGTGGAAAAGGAGTTGGTTGGGTGAAGGAGAGTTGAGAGAGCTTGTCACCGGGTGGTAGCCTAACTGCGAGTGTATGTAAATGTAAATGGCCGTTTGTTACAACCCGTCCAGAAAATGTCAATACGAGTCACGCAGCTACTCGAAAAAATAGCCAAGAGATTGCTGCTTAAGAAATAGTTAGATTACAAGGCATCTTACAAAACTGTAGACATTTGAAGCTTGTCTTGAAAGCAATAACCCTTCAGGCTTAATATCTTAGTAGTCATTCAACAAAATATTTTCCAAATAAAATATTTTCTCTCTTCAGTGAAGTCATATTTGTGGCTTAGTCTACAATGACATATATCAGTCGAGAGGATGGTATGTAGATCAATACAGTAATGACAAAATATTAGACATACACTCACATAATTCATAATATACAGCATAATATACTTGAAAAACATACCTAAGACCCTTTGAAGAAGAAAAAAACAAAATAACATAATACACTGAGATAATCATAATACACTTTAAATCATAGACTCTTTATAAATGGCTCAATCACAGTTCATTACTTGTAGACATCTCAATATTACTGGCTTCCAGACATGCATGGCAATACTATTCCTTTTCACTGTAGTCAATAAGATCAGTGCAAAATTTAAGCCTTTCAAGTAAAATATTAATTCTTTGTGGTTGTAGTAAAATGCAACTAAACTACTGGTTTGTTATGTTACTTCAGTTGGGTCAAGTTGTATCTCCCTACAGATTCTCCTGTTAGATCTACTAGCATAGCAGTTTTCATTGATTATTGGAGCAACTTTGTAGGGACCTTGAAAGATCAAGAATAACTTTTTAGTTAGTCTGTCCCAGAATGAACTGACATTGTGTGCTCTTTTTAAAACAAGGTCGCCAACGTTAAATTTATTTTGACACCTTTTGAAACTTCTTGAGGGACTCTACTGCTCTGAATAATCTTAACTTTATCAATTTGTTTTTTTTTTTTTTTAGTTTGGGTGGTTTCCTGACCTTAATGGGTTGTTGGTGATCCTTCACACTGCAGTAGAGGGATAGTGAGAGGTTCAGAGCTCATCAGTATTCTAACTTCTTTCCTCTATTGTATGGTACATGAATATGACAAATAAATACACTGTTTACATGTGCATCATTACAATTTCTGGCAGAAATATTCAAACAAACTATCAGAGTCTCAGTGTCAAACTACAGTGGTTTGAATCTCAAATTGATATGATTTTGAATATCAGACAGACTTGTGTGCACAGAATCAAATGTGCCTTTTGCAAATTGAGTGCATTTCACTATTTGATTCATTAGCAGTTATTCCAAATATACTTGAATGTGTTCTCACACTGATCAAGTCATCAGTGTGGGTTTGATGCTGCAGTTCAGGTGAGTCGACTGCAAATGGCATGCTTTTCAAGGTTTATGTGAGGTTGTATACTTGAGTATCAGTTAGTTGTAGCATGGGTAAGATTTCCATTTCATTGCGCACAAATTTAATTTCAGGTGTTACATTTTGTGTGATGTTGTCGACTCGTTTGTTCATTTCCCATGCATGCATATCAATCGTGCAGTCTAGGGCATCGACTCTATCTGTACACGCTCTAGAACAGCTGACTGACATTCCTAGCTAATTTTATTCTCTTCAACCTGCACTTGTAGCTCATGTACGGTAGATACAAACTGCTTTACCCTCTCATTTTGTTTTTCGAAATTAGTGTTTATTTGTTGAATGTCATAGCGCAAACTGGTTTGTAAATTTTGAAAGTGTGCATGTATTTTTTATGTGGTCTGTGCCAGAATTTCCTTTACAGTATTTACTGTCTCTGCCTGCATTTCTTTTAAGGTATTTTCCATCTGTGCCTTATTTATTTTGTGGTCTGTGCCAGCGTTTCCTTTACAGTATTTACTGTGTGTGCCTGCATTTCCTTTAAGGTATTATTTACGGCATTTTCCATCTGTTCCATCTGGGCCTACAGTTGTTGGATCAGGGAAATTAATTGTTTCATGTCGACAACTGGACATGTTACATGTGTAAAATGTTGTTCGGGATCTTCAATAGATTCATTGGTAGTGTTATTGAGGACTGTATTTTCCGCATCAGTTCTTGTGAAATGATTTTCCATTTCAGTGCTGTGCAGACAATTTATTTCAGACGCAGTGGCTGTAAACAACGTTTCAACCTTGCCATTTGTACCATCATTCTGGTATAAAGCTTCTTTCTCTATGGCTTTAGGTGTTACTTATTCACTGGTATTATCGTGCATAGAACTGTGCAAAACATACCTAGCTTCCTCACTATCCATAACTATTGGGAAATATGTTACAATATACAAGCTAACAAAATTGTTTGATTTTAGATTACCCTGATTCTGGCAACCATTGCATTCCAAACAAAAACAAAGTGTTTGCCATTTGGCCCCACAGTTGTGCACTAAGTTATGCGTAGGGGAAAGCAAATATATGTCTTAACAAAGTTTGGTATAATATTCTTTTTGTAAGGTTAGGAATAATCCACAACATTGGTCACCAAATACTTGGTATCGGGTGTATATTCTATCTATTGGGCTGTTAAATATTAAATTTTAATGAGAAAATCATAATTGTTAAATAAGGTTGGCACCACAATTTTGTGACATACCGCATACCTTAACATACAAACATTACTCAAACTGGTGGTTCTCTACTAGTGTGGGTAGAACTAGAGTAAATAGGGACAGCAAGTGTAAATTTTCACAGGATAAGAGTTTGTAAAATTAGCAATAGTTTATTTTTTCAAAGCCAACATCTTTTTTCTTGAATTTCGTTTGTGACTGGAAGTTATAACTGAATAGTTCAGCACAAATACATGAAATAATTAGTTGACATTTACCGTTTCAGTAGTCTTTGGCAGATTTGCTGGAGTTCCCAACTTTGGAATGTGACATTCCAAATAAAATGCGGACCGAGGGATAAATCTTTATTTCCCTCCTTGTTAATCAACAGGAATCACCTCGTTTGACAAGTCGATCCAAAATCATGGAGATGCTGAACAAAAGCTTTTAATTGCTGCGTTACCCTTTTAATGAATTACAAAATTTTATATAGAAGAAATCTAACATGAAAATTCCTTTGTTCCTAAGAAAAGCAGTTTATGAATATCAAACTTACATACATTTTTAACAATTCCGCCAGAGAGATAAAAAAAATTACATATACAGAAAAGCAAGACATCAAATATTAACAGGCATTGCAGTGACATTTCCAATACAAAGTTCTAAATTATTAATTAAGGTTAATCACTAATGAAATAGGTAATTTATTAAAATCAAATAAATAACAGACAGAAATGAATAACATAACAAACATTAAGCATACACACATAAATCAAACAAGATTTTGACAGCACAACTGTCACTTGAAAACAAGATAATGTACCAAGGAAACAAAAATTCAGTCACAATGTGCAGGTCTAATTTTCATGCTATACGATTTTGGAATAGTGAAACTCGTGCACACTCCTTTTATGGAGTTAATTTAACAGCAACTTATTTTGGATGCGTGACAAGTTAATAGGACAAACATATTTATACAATAAACTATTCACTTTCAATTTTACATATTTAACTTGAGGAGGCATCTGAATAGGTAGCTTAAAAATGACTTCTTAAAGGACTCTAGTTACTAGAGACTAATCCTATATTTTTTTGTACAACTAAGTAAAAATCAGTATGTCCGTGAATAAAAATGTATTTCGCAAATGGTGGGCGGAATCTAGAAATACCACCGAAGTATGGATTTATGACAACAAAACTCATAGTAGAATTTCAAGAATACATGGTTTGTTTGCACAAATCAAAATTGCGCAGACTTTTATCATTATAGCCAGGGATTTTTTAATCTGAGATGTATTTTCCAATCTCAACAGTAAATGTTACGATAGCGCACTGTGAAAAATGTCTTGGTTAACAGAAAATTAGTTGTCTATGATTTAGGCTCCATGCATAATATAACTCTGCATTAGGTATATAGTTTTTCTTGCTGCAGTGAATAGATTCACAAACTAGAGAAGTACATTTTATCTTTTGTAATACGAGTAATTTGACATAACATCGTGTATACAAAGAAATACAGTGGCATGTTAATTTTGCCTGTTGATGCGGTACTTTTAATATCGCACATAAAGTAACGCTGCAGGTGTAAAATTAGACTGACATTGGTGAAAACATAGCAGCCTGAGATATTAAAAATATTAAAACTACATAATATTTTTACAGTTGGAATTTTTTAATAAGAAATATACAAATGTGGCATAAATTCTTACTGCCTAAATAATAAAGTACTTATTATTTCACATTTCAAGTACTGTGCAACAGAAAATAAATTACATGTTTGTATTTTAATTCTTACTTGGTTTCGTATTTCATCATCCATATATTAAGTATTGAAAATAAAAGGATAATAAACATGTTATTTCTATGTAGCTATCAAGACAAAATACGTGAATGCATTATATTTGAAAATTATTTCAGTAATATGACTTTTATTTTATAATTTACGAGTCATACAGTATAGAAATGTTACATATAGCTGTTTAATTGATCACCTTAATATATTCAGACGTGTTCAACCAAAATCCATTTGGAATTGGGATTAAAGTTGAAGACTTTAATGGGGCAGCTCGAGAGTCATGACGGAGACCTACATCCCGTCGTTATAACTGGCCGAGGAAACTGTGCTGAGAGGATGGATTTCGCCTTCGTCTGTGGAGTGTGTTGGCCGCCAAACCATGGCTAAACCCTTTGCTACAGCTAAACATCAGGCGATGAGGATTGCTGCTATGCACTTCCCGTACCCGCCACTACCTGACACACCACCACTCCTTCGCAAACACTACCCTGACAGCCGCCCATTCTCTTCCTGGGGCAGAAGAAAGTAGAAAGAAACGAAAACTGCTTGCCAGCACACCATCACGTAGTTATGTATTTTGTTGGTTGGTTGTGCCACTATGCAGGGACAGTGTGTTTGTTAAATATTGCTGATGTTTATATTGCGCATATTCATGGTTTCTTTTACTAAGTAGTATATTATGAATCCCCATGCCTACCGGACACAACTATAGATGAATATACATGCAGTGTAATTTTTTTTGTACTTAAAACCTACCCTAACAATACAAATAAAGCATTTCAAAACAGATTACAAACTACAGTTGGAACAGCTACTAGTACAAGTACAGTATATAATTATTTTTATTAAAGTGATGTTAATGTCTTGCAAGAAAAATGACCCTGAAAAGTCAAAGAGAGACGTTTACTGCCCAAATTGAAATGTGTATCTAAATCAAATCTTTACTCGTTTGTCATTCCATAAGTTAAAATCATAAAAATATCAAATAATATTTGTATAAATGTTTGATAACATGCAAGTATGCAATAAAAAACTGTTGTAGACATCTTAGGCTATATTGTTTTGCTTGATATACGAGAGATTTTATTTTCATGATTGAGAGCATAACACTCGTGGAACACTCCACCTTTATCTGCCCTTTTATTTTCAAATTTCTGAGGTAATAAATCCTTAAAGAACCTATTCCTGGACATTCTATACAAGTATTTATGTACACTGTTCGGACAAATGTCATGGAATAGCATTATGTAACTGAATGACTCGTGGCACCACAGCTGCAGAATGATGTTGCACTGCCTAAACCGGTCTCAGTTGTAAACAGGTAGTCGCATAATTCGGAGTGACCGTTGTTTGCATGGTCATGGCAAGGCGCAGTGAGTTGTCAGAGTTTTAACTGGGCATAATTGTGGGTGCCAGATGGGTGGGACATTAATTTTAGAAGAACTGTTTCTGAATTCTAACTTTTCCCTGGTTTGGGGTTAGGTCTTGAAAGGATTCCCTTTTCTTTTACTAGTTGTAATATATTTGCTAACTCCAAATTCATTCAGAATTCTCCTGTGGCTCCAACTAAAAGGCGAAACTATTAATATGTTGTTAATTTTTCTCTCCGACGTACAGTTTGGGAAAATTTGCTTTTTAATTGGGTTATCATTTCTTATTCGTCTTGTAAACTGCTGATTTTTCATCTTCCACGTTCTGAGACCCAAAAAGTGTTTTTCCAGTACATAATTTGACCTTTTCAAATGTTTGTTTTATGTAAGACATTATTGTAGTTTTTTTTTATTTGGTGCTATTGCTATTAGCTCCAATGATTTATTTAAAATTTTCGATGAATCAGGATCTACATTATCAGACATTCTCACTATGCACTGTCATTGTGTTCTCTTGTTTAGTAGTTTGTTGGTTTGGTTGATCCATTTTTGCAAACTGTTAGGGGAGTCTTAGCCTACAGTTATCACATATTTTCATTCCTGCCTCAACATTTTCCAAACCCTAAGAATACATCCAGTTAAAGGGTATTCACGTTAAAGTGAGCACTTTTTGAAGCACTCTCATTTGGAATAACAGTCCGTAAATATATTTTGTTGTAGCCTTAGACATTAACATTCGAGTCCGGTGAAATATATACACTGGTTATTTCTTGCATAGCAATATTTATTTTTAAAAATGGTGAAAGGATAAAAAATGTCTGATAGGCAAAAAGTACTAGGGTCTTTGAGACCCTAGTACTCTAGAGCTCACTTTTCGGTTAATAGCGTATTGTAAGAATTGCTTCCAGCATTTCACAGAAAACACTGCCCATTTGGTCTTTTTATTGATTTGCCATGATTCAATTAAAAGTCACACAGAAATCAGAATATTTCACAAAATCTTACTGTAATTTGGAACACACTCATAGAAGAATTGAATCTTCAAAACAAGATGCCACACTTCAAGACTAGACAACATTTTAAAACCAAAACCGTATCAACTTCAACACCCAGTTAACCTGAACAAATCTTAAAGAGAATTGAGTTTTGATAACCTAGCAGGTTCATTGAGCAAGTTGTGACAGGCCTTGCCCACTCCCATACATGTGCAATCTCTTTCCAGATGTAACAATGTAAAACAGTTTATTTTTAGGAAAACTGTATTTATGTGATTCATGTTTATAATAAACCTTACCTTCACTTTGTTAACATTAAGTAGTATTAAGTGCACACAAGCCCACTTTCCGTCATCAATACACAACCATTTGTCAGTTTTACACGTACTTATACTAGTTTGAAGTTATTTTCTAATGAACCCCTTTTTTCTTCTTTTTCAAATTTGACATTACCTACAGCAAATGTATGCAAGAATAACATACATTTTTACAAATGAAATAAAATGTGCTGTTTTTAAAATTTTCAGTAATGAAAAATTTGGAAAATGGTTTTTAAAATACTTTTTTTTTTAAATTTATGCTATATTATATATCAAATTAAAGTTTTTTATAAGAGCTTTAAAATTAGTTTTTATAGAGCTCTGTAACATTATTAGTTGCCGTGTCTGCAACCAAGCGGAGGGCTGCCATTTTTTATATTAACTATTACTAGTTTCTCTTGTACAAATAAAAATGTGTAGGCGAAAATATCAATACCTATTTTATAAGATATTAAGAATGCCAGTACCCGAGTACCTATTGTTATAGATTGTTCATGGTAAAGTGAGCCCTTTTGATGTCCTGGTTTCTTTTCCTTTCAGCCATTTTTATAGTTTAACCACCTTTTTAACAAAATATTGGCATGTAAGTATTAAAGACGGTGTGTATGTTTCAGCACACTCGGAAGTTAACGGCCAAGACTATTATTTACTATTTTTCCAAATGAGAGGGTTTTCAAAAGTGCTCACTTTACCGTGAATAGCCTATAAATAGTAATGATACTTAATATGTTTTGTATATCATATAGATCACATGACATGTGATTTATTTAAGACTTTTAGTTGCTAAGTTGTATTTTGAAAACTATAATCAATTGTTATACCTACAGCTCACACACAGGATAATGAACATGTTTTGGTTTCTGCATATCCACAAAAAGATGGCTGAACTTACAAATGCCAACCATGATTGTACTAACAAGATGGTATTGGGTAGAGTTTGTAATGGTGATTAAATTTTGCAATGGTTTATTTCATTTTTTTTTGTGCATACTATACAAGGGCATAAATTTACACTCCAAATGTGAAACAATTAGGTGTTTTTTTAAAATAAGAGAATGGTTAATTCAATGTGCATGAAATTAGTTTCACATGCTATCGTAAAGATTTCTGAACACAATATATTCCATGAAGTTGACTGTCATTTTTATTGCAGCTGGAATTAAAAAAAAAAAAAAAAAAAAAAAATATATTAAACAACATTTCATTACTCTTATACAGTGATGCAGCATATGCAATGGAAAGTAACACAGAAATGCTAAGAAATAATGTGCAAATACGATTAAGTTAGGTAGACTGGTACCAGGGGGCACTAGACCTGTACTCACAGCTATAATCAAGCAACATGCACTGTGACTCATCCTGGCGTGTGTGTTATGGATACTGCGCCAATGAAAATTCCATCCATATCATGTGGCTCCATCAGACAATACATTAAAGTCATTTTCAGCAGCATGTTTGGTTTTGTAGGTTTGTTCTGATGTCTGTAAGGGATGACAGCAATTTTCTGAAAACATACTATTTACAGATGAAATGACCTTCATAAACCATGGTCGCATAAATTTATGAAATACGCACTACTGCGCGACGGACAATCCGCGTTGGGTCTAGCAGGCTACTCCAACCTCACACATTTCAATTTTTTCCTGTGAGGAGCACTGAAAGATAGGGTGTACAACATACTTCTTATGACACCAGAAGACATGCAGGAATACATTGTGGCATCTTGCAGAGGCGTTACGCCAGAAACACTTCAGGCTTCTCATCGCTCGCTGTATATGCGTGTTCAGATTCGCTCACTACATATGCGTTTTCAGATGTGTGTTGCTGTCATGGTAAACATGTCAAGGACATTCTTTGATAATACCTAATGTGAAGAGTTTCAACCACAACTGTGCTCTTTTGTATTATGCATGCGGATGCTATTGCATTTCTCCTTAGGTTGATTAATTTTATTTCTGTTGTGCATCTGTATGCACTTGTTAGTCAATACAGTTAATGATTAGGAAAAATCTCCTTAATTACGTTTGTATCGAATAAAATGTGTATTGATACGAGACTTGCACTCAAATTGCCCATCTTCCCTCTGCTGCGTGGTATCCTTTGTCCAGTATTGCATTCCATGCCCCTTGCCCCATTAGGGTAAGTGCTATGCTGCTATAAGGAAGGGGTCCCACCAGGATGAGTAACGGTGCATATAGCTTGCTTACTGCTGTGAGTTAAGGTCCACTGCCCCATGCTACTGGCCCATTTAACTTAATAATATTTCCACATTATTTCTTGGTGTTTCTGTGTTACTTTTCATTGCATATGCTAGATCACTGAATTCCTCTTTGCACATTCTTTCAGATGCCCTTGCAATAAAATGTATCCAGGAGAAAAATCATATGTGGTTTAATTATTTCTGTCCATACACATCTTACGAATAGTCACTTTGCGGCAAATTACTTGCCCCGGTACGTAATTTCATTTTGCGATAATCACATTTTGTGATGTGCAACCGTACCGGAAATTTTGGAGGTGTCCGTCTTAGGTGGACCATCCTCTATATTCATTGTGTTATGTAATATGTACACATTCCTTTCTCCATAGCCACAGCATAAAGTAACACAAAGGAATCACCTGCCAAAGTTAGTTGGTAGAGAGTAGATCCTTCTTGTAAATTCCTACAAGCAGTATTATATAAGTTCACGAATATACTTTTTTTGTTTGGAGGTTGTTTTAATTTTGACCTTGTGGGAAATGGTTTGTTAGCAATAAGAAAAATTTGGGTACTAAAGTATTATAGTACCATGTTTTAATATGGTGGCGGAAGCTGGCTGAATAAAGGGAGGGTGTGTTTGTGTATATGTACCCATGTACACATTTGCATGGGAGGAGGGGTATTGCATTTTTTGGAGCATTTTAGATACAGTTGGAGTGTTTTTCTGCAGGGGAGGCAGAGGGGGTCATGACTTTGGACCACCGCGAGGACCGCCGCCAGGACATGGACCTCCCCCGAGGTTCCGGGGGAGAGGATTTGGGCCGCGTGGTCCACCTTTCAGGGGCCCACCACCACATTTTGGAGGACCTAGGGGACCTCGCTTTCGTGGGCCACCTCCATTTGACCCAAACTGGGGGCCAATGCCTCCACCAGGCATGCACCCTCACCACATGATGGGGCCGCCTCCCCCAGGAATGGTAAGATTGAAGCAGTGGTTATAGAATAAACAGTTTTTGTTATATAATGGTATTACAGTTTTGGTTTATTTATTTTCAGGTTATATGTAGTACTAAAATGATAAATTTTTCTTAACCTAATTTTTATTTAAATTAGGCCCATTTAATTTTGAATGCCTGTACAGGAGAGCTTAGCTTTGCTGTGTTTTGGTTATCTAAATTTTAAGGTTAGTTAGTTCACCCTTCCATTTATAGTTTAGTTAGTTCAAATTTTATGCCTGTTTATGTGGTTACTAAGACAACATTTCCGTGTAATATATGTTAGGAGTGTCCAAGGCACAATAGTTTAGTATTTTTCTCTTTGGGGTAAATTTTATATAATAATTGTATCTCTCACGATGGTAAGGTCTGTGACCTTTCCCACAATGTACAAATTATGATTTACCTTGTGTAAATGGTGTCTCTCTTAGCCCAGCCACCGTTGCCAAAAATCAGCTCCCAAGACCTTGATGTTAAGAGCCGCCCAAATCTCTTCACTCGCTGAACATTGCCTAAAAGGATATTGTAAGGATCCGTGTTAGCAGCAAGGCTTTATCATTATATAAGCTAGGTTTATTCAGTCTGCCAGGACGAGTTATTATCTAAGTTGTTAGGGAGCGAGGACTCCCTGAAGAGCTCTCGCAGGTGCTCAAGTAGATTATTTTAGTGCTACTGTAATTGATGGTGCCGCTTCTGAGATGAACTTTCCTGGCACCTTTTTTATGCCACCCAGACACCACACCTACCACATCACCTCATTGATGCCGCCCGCAAGTATGATTGAACCAAGTAACATAGTTTGCCATCATCTATTTTACTATTAAGGTAGCTGCAGGATTCTCTTTTACTTTTTTTAAAAGGGAATTTGAAATTGTACCCCCCCCCCCCCCCCCCCCTTCAGAGGCCGTTTGTACAGAGCTTTTGCCCTGAGTGCGATTAGCATACAAATAACTTTTAAGCAAAATCTGAAAATCATAAATCTTTTTTGCGAAGAGTAACTAAACAAGCAACATAAATTTTTATGCACATAGCTTCAGGCAACAAAAAATGCATTTAGCTTCCCCTTGGCGCCATAAATAAATTATACAAGTAAGGTTGTAATAGTTTACCAGCACACACTATTACTAAAACTTAATTTGGGCACAAATTGCACATAATCCTACCACGCCATTTTATTTAATCAGAGGGTTTTCATTTTGGTGTAATTTTGTTTCATTAAATTTAATAATTATATTTTATGGTTTTCTTATTTGTGAACATGTTAGTTAAATGCAGTGTTCTAGTATGTTGTGAAATTCTCTTCTTTGCACCTACGTTTATGTATCATCATTTAGGTTTGTCACAATATATTTAATTGCTCAAGGTGTCCATTGATTATTTTTTCAACATATCACATTCACTGATAATTCTGTCTTTTTATTTAGGCCTACTGAATTGGTTTTTGGATAATATGGTCTATTATGTAAAATGCAATTAAGTTTTACAGTGGCTGTATAATACATTGCAAACAGGAATTTTTGTATTCTTTACCTTACGTACCACATACTTTGTTCATATGTTAGTGCAACAAGAGGTAGTAGTTTGTGTGTGAAACTAGGTGACGTAGTTATTAGTTCTACTGGTAAGTAAGTATTCACAATTGTATGTTGACATTTTTAAGACTGTAAGCAAAACAAGATAGTCCTCTTGGAATTTACTAATTTTAATTTGTCTATTAAAAAAATACTAAAAAAATTAATATAGGCCCCTATTTTTATATGCTTTAGTGAGAATAACTCTGTCATGTACAAAAATATGTAGGTTTCTATGCAAGCTTAGGTGGCACAAAGAACCTGTGATTAATAACTTAATTCAGGCCAGCTTGGCTTTAGGACTGCTAGTTTGATGGTTGCTATTGCTTCAATTATATGTATTGAAACCTGTTAATGTGTGTATCCTGGTAGAATATCATTGTCACAGTTTTTTGTTTAGGACCCTTTTATTCTCACATTTTGTACTTTATTTTAAGAGATGTATCGAACCTCCACTGTGCCACTTTTCACGCTACACCTTAGGAATGCAGACTGAGGTTTGTATTAGATGTGTGTTTTTTAAACACAAATTGAAAATATCTTTTAATACTGATGGATCATGTTTCAGTAGTCCTACTATTGCAACACTTTCCCTTGCACTAATACCGTGTTTTTTGTGTTAGTGTTAACTGTGTTTGTAATGGTGAGATTTCAGAGATGTGGTAAAACTGGTTTGTTCCCATTCTTCTGCACTGCTTGCTAAACTCCACAAGCTTCAATAATTTAACAATGATTTTAAATGTATGCAGTTCAAGAAAGCCATGCTGTATTTTCTTTCTTCCTGTCGCAAATAATCACGGAGTTCCATTTTCTTACTGGAATGCAAAACCTTTCAGGGAAAACAGGGAAAATCTGAAAAGTTAGGGAATTTTTGTAAGGTCTGGGACAATTTTGTTGTATGTTTAACTGAAACTATTATTACACATATTTTCGTGCTTAATTTTTTTTGTTGATGCAGCAAGCATTGGTATTGTGGAAAATATGTTTATAGGTGTATGTGTAAGATTTTGCAAGTTAATATTTAAAAAATAAATCACAGTGGTTCTCATTGAATTGATACAGAGTACTTATTTTGTCTTGTTTTTTATAGTGACTTTTTCTGGCTAGTATCTCTGTGTCACCTTTTTCCATTTGCCAACTTTGTGCCTACCTAAGTATTCTTTTCTTTTTAGTTTTTTTTATGAATGTTTGTTTTTGCATTGGAAAGCATCCATTAATGAAGGCTACATTTTTGTTGCCCACAAAAAATTTTGTAATTTAGTTGGTCAGGGAAATGTAACATGGAATTTTTTATTGTCTTGAAAAAAGATGATGTGAGTTAATAATTTTAGCAGTGTGCATTTGTACTTTGGGGGGGGGGGGGGCTCGAGAGCAAGCGTGACGGGAGAAATTCAGTACTGTTATCTGTCTGCACGAGGGTTTGTACATCCCACGACATGATTTTAAGAAACTTGTACATACTGTTATTTTGTTGTTAGTCTCATTTTATCCAGGAAGATTTTTCTATTCTTTTTAAACTGCTAAAGTTTCTTATGCATCAGAACCTCTCCTTTAACCGTATAAAAATTCTGTATGGTTCCCAGAATCACACCAGATCAAAATCATCTGTAGAAATAGTTTAATGACTTTGTTGCCTTTTCTTTCCATGCATGTACCATTTGCATCAGCTGGCTTTCCTCGTTCAAGTTTTGCATACTTATGGTTATAGGCTATCCACAGTAAAAGGCAACAGTGAAATTATGTATGTGGACATAGGAAAGCTACTTTTGTTGCTGGAAGAACAGTGCTAAATTTGAGTATTGTGTTTTTTTGTGTTGTATTAATACATTATATGACCAAAAGTATCTGGATACGCACCTGAAAATGAAGTACGAGTTTAGGCTGCTCTTAATCGGGGACACTGGCAGGCAATCCAAATAAGGTGTTGGCCTACCGTTAGCATTGATGACTTTCACTGGCATAATTTCATTTAGGTGGTTGAAGGTTTCCTGGGGAATGGCAACCCATTCCTTGCAGAGTTCCAAAATGAGGAAAGGTACCGATGTGAGTTGGTGTGTTATAACACAAAGTCTGTATTCCAGAACATCCTAATGATGTTCTATTGTATTCAAATCAGGACTCTTTGCAGGCCAGTTCATTAGTGGGACGTTGTTTTCAAACCACTCCTTCACGTGCAGTATGGATGGTTGCTCGGTCATGTTGAAATACATAGTGGTCATCCCTGAACTGGTCTTCGGTAGATAACATGACAGTGGTTAAAATATCGTTAACTTGTGTCGTGATAGTGCCATGTAGTGCAACGAAGAGTTCAAGCCCCTTCCGGGAGAAATACGGCCACACTGTAACACCACCACCTCCAAATTTCACAGTCGGCCGTATGCATGCTGGTAGAAGTCATTCTCCAGGCATTTACCTCATCCTCATTATATAATGTAATTCATCACTACACACAATAGTTTTCCACTGTTCTGTTGTCCAATTTTTGAATCTCCTTACACCATGCAAGTTGGCATTTGGGTGTGTGATGTGTGTCTTATAGGCAGCTGCTCAGTCACTGTAACCAAGTTCATGCACCTCATGCAGAGCATGCGTGGGGCTTGTAGTTCTGTGTGATAGTGGCTATGTTTGATTGATGATTACACTGTATTACTCTCTTCAACACTTGACTGTCTTTGACGGTCAACGTAGGAAGTCTGCCAGCATGCTTTTGGGTTGTACACATCCCTTCACTTTTCCATGTCACTAAAACATCAGAAACAGTGGACCTAGGGTTATTCAGGAGAGAGGAAATCTCGCACACAGACTTCTTACATAAATATATTTTGACCATGTTGAATTCCATGAGTTCCTCAGACAGTCTCATTCTGCTGTCTCACCCTGCCTGCCGACCACTGCAATTGCTGACCATATGTTCCACATGGCAGATAGCATTACTGTCTTGTCCTCTATGTTAAATTCACATTTCACAGGGTGTCCAGTTACTTTTAATCACATAGCGTATAATGCAAAAATTAAGAAATTACTGTATTGGTTTTGTTTTATACTTATTATTTTCTCACATACACTTGTTTGGATTAACTTGATTTTCAGATTACCGGGACACCACTGTATTAATGTTAAAACTGTCTTAAAGGTCACTTTTCCTAATTCACTACTCCTTTAACAGTATTATAGTCAGTATTTGCAGCAGTTTTTCCAGAGGTTATTCAAAGTGTTAGTGTGGACATTGTATAACAACAAAATTATGCCTTGTGACAAAAAATAGGCCTTCCAAATTTTAATTTAATACAAATTTTCCATGAAGTGCTTTTATAATACATTGAAACCCTATTAAAAAGTTCCCACTAAGAAGTTTTTCTGCTTAATAAGTTGAATAATTTAGAACCTTGTCAATATGCACATCTTGACCCCTTTAATAAGTTTTCCTGGTTTATAATAATTTTTTTTCTGTCACTTAAAAAATGTCTTAACAGAGTTTTACTGTACTTTTTTTTGGGGGGGGGGGGGGGAGGAGAGAATTGTATTAACAAAAGTGTAAAAGCTGTCATTGTTATTCTTGGGTATTATAATAGGTCCTCTCAAGGTAGTATGAAAAATCCAAAATACTGTTACCTTACAGCAATAATTAAGTTTTTAGATATCAGTGTTTTCTGCAAATATTCTAGCAAAATATGTTGCATACATTTTTTTGAAAATTTACATTGGGATGGAAACATGCAAAATGTCGTACAAATATAGTAGTATTCTTTTTGAACAAGATCTGACAATTTTTGTATGAGAGTACTGCTTGCATAAAAGGCTTCAGAAATTTTGAGACTGTGTAAGCCACAGAAAGGTCGAAGAACTGTAAAATTAAAACTTTATGAGCCAGGAGGAAAAATTGGGCATTTATTTTTTTGTATCGAGGGACTGATTAATGGTTAAACAAGCATGTACAATATTGAAGGTTGTGATTGATAAAATATTTTTTTCTGGTTGAATCAACATTAAATAATTACAAGAAAAGTATATTTATGAGTAATTGAGTTGTTGAAAATCAACAGAATATGTTAGAAATGAGAATTTATGACAACCTATAGTATATGAGCACTGTGTTGGAAGTCCATTTAGTTCAGAGTTGACTGCAGTTTGATAACCCCATCCATCATCTGTGTGTGATGGTATGACATGAAACATGAACTTTATCCTTCAGTTTAGTTGTTATAGGTGTAGTGTTATTGTAGCCAGAATATTCATTAATGTTTTCACTGGCTTTGCAGCCTCCGCCTCACATGATGGGGCCAATGGGCATGCCACCCCCTGGGGGCCCAGGGCCAGGACCAGGAGGGCCAGGGCCATATGGCCCTCCACCAATGGGCTGCCCTCCCCCACAGCAGCAACAGCAGCAACAGCAGCAGCTACCACCACAACAGCAACAGCCTCCCATGAACAATGTGGGCAGTCCGGGGCCTGGAGGGAACCTACCTCCCAACATGCCGGTAGGTGACTTTTTTTGAGTCAGGCTAGGGGCCTGCTGTGCTTGTGGATTGGACTTGGCGTTGGCATATACTGTGAAGCTGATGTTCAAATGTTTGTCCATGTTGCCAGAACATGATGCCTGGGCCAGGGGTGGATCTCACCGGTGAAATATGGGTAGAAACAAAGACTGGTGAAGGAAAGTCATATTTTTACAATGCGCGCTCTCGGGACACCACGTGGACTAAACCTGATGGCCCAAACGTGAAAATTATTACCCAAGAACAGGTTTGAGTAATACATTTTTTTTGGTAATGTGCCTTCATTTTGTAGTGGTTGTTTACAGTGTGTATAAGTAACCGTTTAATTATCACGAACAATGTTTGCCTTTTTGATGTAGTTTTGTGTACTGTTCTAGTGGCTAATGCCAACATAACTTAACATTTTGATCAAAAATTTATATTTTATAAGCAGTAAACATCTATGCTTAAATTCTGATAAATGTTGTTTGATTTTCACACTATCATTTTGGGAGAAATTCTAAAGTAAGTTAAATTTTGGTATATTTATATAGTGCTCTCATTTAGTTCCTGCTGCCAGGGGGTTCATTTCAATATACATGGTGATGTGGTTGCAGGTTGAAGTGATGGCACAGGCAGTGGGTGTTAACCCAGGTCTCGGCCCTCCTAACTCAGGGCCAATGCAAGGTGGACCCATGCCTCAGGGTCCGCCATCGCAGCCTAAGCCCGAGATGGATGGCCCTAGTGGTCCACCACCTCATGTCCAGCAACCAGGTGGGCCCAACTCCACAGATGGCTTCTCTTAGCAAGTGTTTGGCAGGAACTTGGAATGTTTTGCATTTCCCAGGTGGGCCAATGCCGAACACAATGCAGCCACCACCAGGGATGATGCAGGGCCCACCACCGGTTATGCCTCCACCATTTGGTGGCCCTCCACCTCATTTCGGTGGTCCATCTCCATTTGGTATGCCACCACCTGGTTTCCAAGGCCCAGGTGGGTATGCCGGTGGCTATGGAGGAATGCAGCCGCCAGGACCAGCAGGTCCATGGGGAATGCCACCGGGAATGGGTGGGATGCCTCCTCCTGGTCAGCAGCCACCACCGGCCATGGCAGCACCTCAAATGATGACAGGAATACCACCAGCTGTAATGGCTCCTCAGCCCACACCAGTCCCTCCAGCGCTTATCGAAGACACATCTCAGGTAACTGTGATATGACAGCCACAAAGTATTTCTCTAGTATTGTCTCATACTGGGTTTATATTATTGGTCTATGGAAATTAGAGAGCCTTAGGATTGTGTTACTTACATTATTTACTCTAAAGGAAGACGACCTCTTCGTAAAATAATATTTTTAGGGAAATATATTTAAACCCGAATTCAAGACTACTCCTGTGGAGTGCTGAAATACATTATTTTGGTTGAAAGTATTTTTGCATGAATTTATGACAAACCCTTAAAAAAGAAATGCTACTATATGAATAATATGATATATATTATTTTTAACGAAAAGCTAATCACAATGAATTAGATGGTTCTAACCTAGCTGTATGGTATCAGCATCTTTCTTACACTGTAAAACTTTTGTGTGTGTGATGTATTCGTGACTTGAGCCATTTTGCTTTCCAGCAAAGTGCTTCCTCTTTAGGGCTCTGCAACATCAGATGAGGGGCCCCTTGTCAAAGTTGACTGGTATAATCTCAGCACTACAAAAATACATACAACCATAGGAGACACAGTATTTAAGCATGAAAAGCCTTTGTCAAAATCCTCTCTCTCATGGTTCGCCACTTTTGGAGGCCTCAAGACAACCTGGAATTGTAGAGAACCCTATATTTTTTCTTTTAGTTTTCTTTCAAAAAGCCTCGGCTTCCTTTCGAATATTTGGTATTTGTGTATTTTTGAATTGGTCCACTTAATTTTTGTGCTGTTCCACACAGAAAACTTTTTTGTAATAGTAATCAGTTTGACGCCTCATGGTTTCACAAATAACCCATGTCGGAGAGAGCTGTGGGTTCAAGCCATGACTGTTGTGGGCTTGTCCTTAGTGTCCAGTACCAAATTTTGTTTTAGTGAAGGGATTTGGTAGTTTCTTGGTTGGTGCTGGCTCTATACATGGGTTATGCTGGCGAAGAGATTTATTGGCAGAGTGAATAATGAGGTTGTCATTTTCAGTGGATGGTTCTGCTAGTGCTTGCTGGATCACTGGGAATTGGACAGATGGTAACGGAATTTGTCCATACATTCGAGGTGTGTCTGTGTGGGGATGAACCCTGGAGCTTGTATGAATAGACTACTGTGATCAGTGGAAGGGCTCGACTAGCATTGTGAATAGATGCATTAGTCTTGCAGGCTCGGCGCTAATTTTGCGATTGTGTCTGATGGGCCCGGCCTCTCACCCTCTGACTACAGCTGGGTGTGCTGAGGGCACTGATTGACCTTTGCCACCTTGACCGGTTCTCCCCCTCTAAGGGAATATGGTATAGGGTAAACAATGTGGTAGTCTGATGGTTAGGTGGTAGGTGGGGTCTGTATGGTTACTTGATTAGGGGGTTTGAGGGAGTACCCATCATTCAGATTCACATTTAGCCTACATTACCTCTCGTCTAAGTTCAGGGTTGGAAGGTTGCTGTCATACTTGCTCCAAATCTCAGCCCCTGGTCTCTTTCCTTGCCAAGGGCCTTGCTACCATGAGCCCTTGTCCTCCAATACTCTATTCCTGACATTGAGATGCGGTGGTGCATCCTGAGATTGGTGAGGAGTACTGTTGTGCGAATACAGTGGAACCTCTATATTGAACTCGGATTGATTGAAATCCGTTATTCATTGAACATATTGTGTGGTTCCATTTTTTATCTTTCTGCATTTCAAGTAGTGCTGAGACTATACAGGTTTTTACCAAAACCAGTACGAACCGATACTTCCTGCTGATACAACCGATATTCAATACTGATACAATGGACATATGAGT
This sequence comes from Dryococelus australis, assembly GCA_029891345.1. NCBI lineage: Eukaryota > Metazoa > Arthropoda > Insecta > Phasmatodea > Phasmatidae > Dryococelus > Dryococelus australis. Next base: position 169,414,291 of record CM056993.1, read on the forward strand.
AATTGACTAAAGGACTTCAACTAGCACATAAATTATTTTGGGACTGATGACAATTTGTGTTAGTGTCGCACAATATACTATTAGATGCTATAGTTAAGTAAACATACAAAACATTAGGGAAATTAATTTCACATTAATTCTTCAAAATCAGAGATTAAAAGCAGCACTTAATATATACTTTAGTAATTTAATTTTAAATTTAAATCATGGCACTTTAAACAATTTGTGTTTTATATAGGGATGCCAAATTCGATTCCTTGATACTGTTGATTCTTAAGTGATTAAAGGTATTGAGAATCGAATCATGTTCATTCCGGCACATGCAGATTTCTTGGGGATTTTTTATTTTTACTAACAACGAAACAGGGATGTGTACAGTGGATTCTCTAAAATACGTTTTGTCAGTGGACCAACAAAAAAAAAAACAGTTGTATACTGGAAAATAGTAGGTGCAGAAATGCAGACCAAGATTTTAGACCTCGGATATCTTCTACATAATCCACTGCTACCGGTACAGGGCCAATTCACTTCCTAACAGCAGCCCGGCATTGGGAAACATGCTGATAGATGCTATTCACGTCAATGTGTTGAATTTATACTAAATGTATGCGGCGTGTTGGCCTCTGCACTGGCACGATGAGGCCTGGTAATGTTTATGGGAATATAAATATTTATTGCAATCTACTTGAATTTTTAATTATCCCGAATATTTCATCAAAAACTTTTGGCGTTGCCTATACACGCACATGGCCTCAGTTGCCATAATATGGTACTGGTAATATAAGAACACATATTATCTACGCACACTTATCTTTATTCACTTTACACATAAAATTGACTTCACAAGGGAAAAAAACAATCGGCGACCATAAAAAATTAGCATGTTACGTAGGTGTGGTTGCACATAAACTTATAAATAATAATAAAAAAAAAAGGCATTGAATTAAATTTGAAGTTATCATACATACACTAATTAAGAAACTAGTCTCTGTAATGTGCCACTGTTTTTACAGCAAAAGAAGAGGGATAGTGGAAGCGAGAAAATACAGGGAGGGTAAGGCAGTGGTGGCGGCATGTGACTTGGACAAAGAATCCTTATTGACCTCACCCCGCCCCGGTCTGTAACTCTCCCCCCCTTCCCTCCAATTCTACCCTAGAGCTTCCACGGACAATACAACAGTGGCCCCTTCTGGTATTAAGCAATTTATTGCTTCACGCTGCTTGGGACAACAAATGTCAAAGTTTATGTTAGTAATTGCCATTCAAGGTAAAGTGAGCACTTTTGAAAGCCCTCTCATTTGGAATAATGGTCAATAAGTATGCTTTACTTCAGCCTTAGATGTTAACTTCTGAGCGCGGTGGAATATACACACTGTGTTTATTACATGCATGTCAATATTTATTTTAAAGATGTTTAAAGGATAAAGATGGCTGAAAGGAAAAATAACCAGGCCGTCAAATGTGCTCACTTTACCGTGAACAGTCTATAGCTTGAGAAATGTGTGACCACTAACATCTGTAAGTGCTAGTTTCCATAGAGTGAAAACCGTGGATAATAGAAACTAGTACCGCCGTTTGAGAAAATGTTTACAAAACAAATCCGCTTATAACTGAAACTGCTGTTCAAGATACCACTGTTGGCGATGGATTACTGTATCTATTTTTAGATGTGCCTCAAATTTTAGACTTTTTCGACCCAAACTTTTCACGGTTCCTTGGGATTGGGTTGTAATGGAGAGGTGGTCATAAAAAATGGGGTCGTAAAGGAGGGGTTTTACTGTACAACAATCTGGAGTTACATTTGTTTGATATCAGCCATAAAAACCACTTCATGCAGTCTAATCTTAAGTAGTACCTCAACGATATCACGCTGCAAACTGGGTCCCATTAGCAAGGTGTCATTCAGTGACCAGTTGAACTCTTGGACGAGGCATCAAATACAACACGTAATTTAATAGTAGAGCTTTTTGGCTTAATCTCACAGTGGTGTGGAATGTAGTAGGCTGGCGAGGAAGGCAATTGAGGTTCTGGAACCTTTTCCATATACCCGAGAGCTAGGTACTCCTGCATAAACTCATTGTACCTCTGTTTCAATGATGGGTCCCCATTAAGACACCTCTCCAAACGAAACAACCTATTAAGTGCTTGTGGTCTTGATGACCCCAACTCAGGCTCTAGGGAGCGAAGTGGCAATGAGACAATATATCTGCCAGTCTCATTCCAGCTATGAGTTTCAACGAACAAGTCCTCACATTTCACCTCATCAGGAGATCTATGTTTTGTTGGAGGAACTCCTCAACTTCCCAAAAGCTACTCATAATGTCTTCTAATGGAGACAAGGTGGACAAGGAGATTCAAAACAATGTCGAACAGAATGAATGCTGTGCTGGTGCGACCTGACCCATGAGAATCCACCCTAAAACAGAGTCAAGTGCCATGGGAGAGCCATCTATCTTACCTCCAGTTAAGAGTCTAGGAAACAGGTCTGCACTGATGTGTAAGTCTACATGCCCAGGAGTGTCAAAGGATGGATCTGCTAACCTCAGGTGGGCAACAGAACAGCGCACTTCCTGGGACAATTTGACACTGGGCACACAATTGGTTATGCGGGGAAGCACAAAAACATCCACGGCAAACTGTAAGTCAGGACCATCATGAGGGGTAATAACAACAGGTGTGAACAATTTGGTAACATCTACTTGTATGTTCGCCATCCCATGAATTGGAAGGTGTGTCCTCTCCCGGGCCAAACCAATTGTCGGGATGCAACCGTCTGTGATGAAACTCACCTGGCTGACTGTTTCCACACAATATATTTGTAATACATTCCAGCTGCGTGATGTCCAGCAACACGGAGTAGTGGTAACTAACTGCTTTCATTCATAGATAGCACCACAAGTCAAGATGGCCACGACCATCGCACTTGCAACTGTTGGCCCCAAGTTTGAATTTGAGTCCAAGTACATTCAATAATTGACACAAACCAAAACAAACCTAAACAGACTGTGTCCAAAAGGACTCGAGTTACCTGTGGTGTTCCAGAGGCGTCAAGAACATGAACAAGGGCAGTGGACAACATTACAGCAGGTGCCAAAGCACAAACATCAGGCGTAACAGCTGAGAGTACTGCAGATGACTAGGGTTCAGAACTTTGAGCAGACACAGCCTCTGGCCTATCTTGTGACTTGTTCGCTGCACCCTTCTGTTCAAAATGTAACAAGGTAGGGTGACGTGCCCCACACTGATTACAAGATGATGACAATGGACAATTAGAGGAATGGTGCTAGGGGAGAAGGTAGAGGAATGGTGCTAGGGGAGAAGGTAGAGGAATGGTGCTAGGGGAGAAGGCAATTCCATCACAACTTATGTTGTTTAACAAGAGAAAATTGCTCTTTTTGATGTTGATTAACAAACTCTGGACATTTGTGCAACTTGTGGATCTTGGTACATAGACAGCATCCATCTTGAACAGAGCTAGCCAGGCATTTTGAAGATGCGTTTGGTTACGAGGCTGTCTCCAATTATACATACACAGCCTGTATAGGTTTCGACTTGACAGTCTGTGTATTAGACCTTTTGGCATTACTGGAACTAACAGCCTCTTGGGCTCGACAGTGTTTTTCAAGAAACGCTAACAAGTCCTTCAGAGTTGGCAGTTCAGAACCCAGCATCATCTCCCATTGTGTTTGAAGAGTGATGTCGTAACCGTTTGCACACAATAGGTAACAAAATTAAATCCCACTGGTCAACAGGCACAAGGGTCTTAAGCGCTGATACATTTTGATTCGAAATGCACAATAGATGACACAACTAGTTGGGTGAGTCAACTGAAGCTGAAGGCGCCTGCAACAAGGCCTCAACATGCACACTGACAAGAAGCCGTTTGTTTTCATAACGATCAACAAGTAATTTCCATGCAACCTCAAAATTTGCATGTGACGTGGGCAGCGACTGAATCATACCATGGGGTTCGCTATGCAGCGCAGTCTTCAAGTAAGCCAATTTTTCTACTGGGGACAAGTCGTCATAATTTTTAACCAGATTGTCAAACAGGTTTGAGAAATTGGGCCATTGCCTGGGGTCAACCTCAAAGGTAGGTAGAGTTATTTTAGGTAAGGCTCTCTGCGAACTTGCCAATTTTGGGGTGCATCAGCCTCTACACTTGCCTTTGAACCATCAGTCATTGCATCTACAGTTGCCATTACTAAGTACTTCTCAAAATCTGCTAACCGTGCAGCATGTGTCTCTAGGTCGACCACTACACACTCATTAGCGAGCAGTAGCTAATTGTACAGTTACATAATTAGCATCAAAATTTTTACGAACCTTTGGCAGGTCATGACTGGTTGCAACAAGCAAATTACGCTTCGACGGGTCGTTTGCGACTACTTGCGCAAGATCGTAGGCTCTCTTAAGATGACCCTTGGCCAGGCGACGCAAAAGTGCCGATTGTAATTCTGCCATTTTCAAGAATAAGTTGCTCAATGGAAATTAAAAAAAAAAAAAGAAAAATACACAAAGGGCTGGCGAAAACAGCTGCTAGCGAGAACAAAAACTCTACCTTCCCATCTCACTAGCACAAAGGCAATCTGCTATACACGAGAAAAATACAAGACAAACATGTAAAAAATACCTGTAGACAGCACAACATACCAGACAATTCCAAACAAAAATTCATGTGATTAAAATGCTAACCACTTGCACTCCAGTAATGATACCTAGCACTGCACAAGATAAAAACAAAGAAAAGCCAGGCCACATGCTCCGAACTGCTAAACCATGGGGAACAAAGACGAGCAAAAATGCATTTCTTCACAGTCTGCTGATCGCCGAAGTAGGTCTTGATTCTTGAATACACTAAATCCAATTACCAACATATTTTTCATAGAGAATACGAGTCCAAGCACTTGTTGGGAACGATTATAGTGTGCGAACGAGTAAAAAAATGATTGCCACGATTACCACATGCATGAAAAAATAATGATTGGCATGATTACTATGTTCGCGAATGAGTCAAAAAATCTATTTCAAACAAAAATTTAGGCACAAATCTGACCCAGAGGATCAAAAATGTAGCGTCAATAATGCAAATAATTTACAATACAACGAAAATAACATAAGATGGCACTGTTTAGCCACAATAAATGTGAAAATACTTGCAACACAAGTTATATGCTTACCAAACAAGACTATGGCACCATTTTGTCTGGTTTTTCCTGGTTGAGCAGGCTGGCCAGAAGTTCTCTGCTGTACGCAATCTGTGAAAAAATAGCCCTGCTTCATGTCTATAGTACACTATGTACACTATATACACTCCAAACAGCTAATGTGTACACTGTGTATCTTCGTTGAAATTGTTCAGGTAAGTTCTTAAGGAATGTATACGTCAACAGTTGTTGAAAATACACTCCTACACGATGGCATTCTTCATTTAGGTGATCTTCACAAGTACACTGTGAAACCGTATAGTAATATTTAGAGGTTTACGTACACATCAAGTCAGATTTAAGTGATGATAAACTATAAAAATTGAAAAAGCTAAAAATGTCATTGTTACGTCGAAGTCTCTGTCTTCAACTTACAACTATCACTATGGCAAGTGTCTTTACGTGATGCCCTTATGGTAGCCATTACTGTCACTTTGGTGAGCGTCTATTTCCAATACTACCTACCTGAGTGGGTTGTCGGCCACTGACAATTACGGAACCTTGGGTTGTAAAATGTCTACATTGCACTGTGGTGAAAAGTTACTGTTTGACATACAGTGGTTAACTGCTGTTTTTAAAAGTTAATTACCACATATTCGAGTGACTAATTATGGTTGCATTTGCCTCTTTGGTTCCTTAACACTTCCCCAACTCTTGTTGACAGAGTGGGTAGGTACTTTTAAAGGATACTTTGAATTTAATTTAGCCTAAATGTGATTGTTCTGCTTTGGTCACTCCTTGATTTGCAGCTAAATTAAATGTAGTGTACGTGAGGTCTATAATGCGTCCTTAGTCACGTGCACTAAGTAGCAGTTTACGGCTACTACGCTGTCTGTAATAACGGCGATCTTCGTCCTTACTTCTTGCAGGCCTTCCCTTCGGACGAATGGCAGCGTGCAAAAGGTATGGCCACATGTACCTTGCTGTTGGTCTCCATGGCGATTCCCGGTACCGGCCATGTGTATGAGCAACCTTGGTGATACGCGGGGCCATCAGGTATCGCGGAGCAGCTTGGGCCATCGTGGCGTCTGCTTCTGCCACAACAGATTGGGAGGACACTCGTACAAGGGACCTTGAGGCACTGCGGGGGAGTGACAAGCCCTCCACCCCGACTGCACGGGTTCCTACCCGTATGGCAGGATGTTTCTCTGACGGGGCAGTACGAGGGAGAAAGACCTTGACCTCGGCTGCTGGCTGCACATCTCGTCATAGGACCAGGTCATGGGCGACATTGATGGTCTCGTTGACCAGGTCCTTGGGCGAGATAGTGGAAAGGAAAATACCTCAACCTTCACTGCTGGTGATGTGCCTGAGGAGGGGTAGTTAATGGCGTTGACGGTCTCGACGACAGCAGCATCTTGCGTAGCAAGATGGTGGGGCAGAACACTTCCACATTGGCTGCTCGACGTCTGGGTCTGCGGGTATTCCTGTGTTGCAGAATCTTGGGATTGAGCACTTCTGTTGCGGCTCGATGTACCAGCGGGCGGGTGTTCCTACTTAGCAGGTTGTAGGTATGGAGCTCGATGTCCTGGGTGGCGGGAGTTCTTGCATAACAAGATGGCGGGGCGGAGCACTTCCGTCGGGCCAGCTTGATGTTCTGGGTTGCGAGTATTACTGCGTGGCAGATCGTAGGTATGGAGCATGACGTCCCGGCTGGCGGGAGTTCTTCGCTGGTCGGTGCAGTGGTCCACGTTGTAGATGCTGGCATGTCCTTGGCCGTTGCCCCTTGTGATTCTTCCTCTTCCCGCTCTATCTGTGTTGATGCTGAGCACAGTTTTAGTTGCATTGTGCGTGGCAAGATGGCGGGGTGTAGCATTTCTAGTTTGGCAGCTCAACATCCGGGTCTGTGGGTGTTCCTCCGTTGCAGGTTCTTGGGGCGGAGCACTTTCATCGTGACAGCTCAACGTCCGGGTGAGTAGAAGTTCCTGCGTGGCAGGTTGTAGGTACGGAGCACTCTTGTCGGAGCTCGATGTCCCAGATGGCAGGAGTTCTTTGTTGGTGGGTGTAACTGTCCACGTTGTAGACCCTGGCAAGTCCTTGGCCGCTTCCCCTTGTGATTCTTCCTCATCTACCATATCTGCGCTGAGCCTAGTGTCCGGTGGTCTAGTGGTGGTATGTACTCCCTCGTCGGAGCCAGAGGTTGACTTTGTTGAAGTAGGAATGGTCTTGACTTCTGGCTTCGGAGTTGTACTGGGTGGAGAGGTAAACACTTGTGTGATTCCTACCTCTCTCGCCGAAGGTGCTTCTGACTGTTCGCTAATGCGACTTGAGCGACAGGGTTCACTGTCACGTGGACTCCGCCATGATAATTCGGAGCAGCTAGTTCTTTCTGTATCACTTATGGCTGCGTTTTTCTCAGCATAGCTGTGTGGCGTCGAGGGCATTGATGCAACGGAGAAAGTACCTTGGCGTGGTTCTACATCAGGTTTCCATGGTGCGATGTAACTGGGAGCCGTGTCAATAATAAGAGGTGGTGTCTCAGTTCTTGTCAAGGGTCCTGGTTTGGTATCAAGAACTACCCGTTCAGTTGAAGGTTTGTCTTCATCTTCGGATTGGTCTGGTGTTTCTCCTTCAGCGATGTTGTCCCCAAGTGTCTGCATGTCCTCTGGATAGGGTCGTATCTGGCCTCGGGTGGTCTTGCGGATCCTTCTGTGTATATCTTCGGCCCAGTAGACATTGTCTCGCTTGCCTATGATATGGTACAGTCCATCCCACTTGTCGGCACGGCCAGCGCTGAATTGGTTTCTGGCTTTACTGAGAGGGTGACTTCATAGGACGGCTTCCACTTGATACGATTTATACCTCAGCCAGGACACGTGATTTCATTGCAGATGCTCGTGGTTCGTTGACTGCAATTGGCACAGCAGTATTCTAATCTGTCTGTATCACGTGCTTCTTCAGACCAGTCTCTTCAGGCATAATGAAACAACTTAGCGCAGTATGCGCATTCTATTTTCAGTGTGCTGCTGCCGGTACTGTCGGCCTGGCTACGGTGTACGTCAGGCTCACTGTCATGGTTCTCGTCGGCGACTGCATTAAATTCAGTCTGACATTTTCATGGTTAATGGGGCCATGGGATTTTTGTGGACTCCCCGAAGTCCGCTTAATTTCTCGGTTTCGACCCCTAGTGCTCAGGGAATGGTTGGTCTAGTTTGTTGTTTTACTGCACACCCAGTAGTGGTGAGCTCGGTCTACTCCAAAGCGGTCATTCCAATTGTAGGCTTAATGGCTCCAGAAGTTTGGGTTTGCCCATCCGTATCTTGTCTCTGTGCGGTTTAGCAATCGTCTTACCACCAGGTGGCACGATGGGTGAATGCTGAAGCAAGGTGACAAGACGATTACTGTTACAGAAGCAGGCTGATCCCCCACGCATGCAAACTGAACAGGGGTGTGGAGCAGTGTGGGCCACCAAGCCTCTACTGGTTGTGCATTCGCACCGGGTTGAGCGGAAAATCCCAGGCTATGTCACTCCAGCACTAACTTGGTGCTCAAAGTGAGAGATAACCTGAGCTTGTAGCCCCTCCCTGTGTGAAGGTGTTTTTGTAGTGGTTGGAGTGTCGCTGTTTCTCCCCACCAGCACTAACTTAATGTTCAGGGACTGGGAAGAAACAGGTCGTGTAATGTGGATGTCAATAATCTCTGGGCTCCTGTTGGCAGTGCACGGCGTACTCTGTCCCTGACCGTTAACACAGACAAGTATCCTGGAAATGAAAAGCAGGTTAGTGAACAATGGATGTTTATTGGAGACTCAATAAACACGTGACCCGTGCTACATTGTACCAAACCGTGGAGAGCTGAAGGTAACTGCGGCTGCAGGTGTACGCGACCTGGTTGTATGTCAAAAGAGGAGTAGCTGGTTCTAGACGAATACAAAGTTATTTAAAGTTAAACTGAGCTAAGAAAAAGGTGTCTGTAAGAGACAAAGTGAAGTTAAATACATGTGGACGTGTTCGATGGATGTTGATGTGTGGTAAGTAGCCGCTGGGTGCGTACTGAAGCTTATGAGATTTCCGGAGGTCCCAGCATCGAATTAGTGCTCTGAGCTGTCATGAGAGAGTTTGCGAAACATTGACTGCCAATCCCTGCAGCGTCCGGACTGATATAGCTAAAGCTTGTAGGCTGCCGGCGCGGGCTGCAGGGAGGGCGAACATTTTGCCCTTGTTGGTGTTGGAGTCGAAATACTTGGGTCAGCAGTAGTCAGTGTCTCTGCTTCGTGTCTCTTTGGCGGTGCTCTTCCTCTCCCTGTGGCTGGCGTCTTGTTGGCTCTCAGCGCGGTCTACGGGGGTTGGGGGCATGGTTGCCAGGTTGCGTAGCATTCAGATGAAGAGAATTCGCTCTTAAGTTCCTGTTGTCTGGTAGTGTAGGCAGCTGAGAATTCATGTAAAAATTCTGTTCTGTAGCAGCGGAAGTAGGAACATCTAGCGATGAGTCGTAATTGTGGTTAATTAGTAGGTTGAGCGGCACGCGTCAGCCTGACCTGATTTTGTATACAAAAATGGTGACGTATTTGGTAATTTGGTATTTTGTATTTGCTATCAATAGTCCATTTCCCATTGGAAACAACTTTCTCGGAGCCCTGCTAAATATCTACTTTCAGGCTCGTTTCGTATCCTAACAAACATTGCCATGTAGCATCTGTCAAAATTAATGTTTACTTGCCATTGTGTGTGTACAATGTGTTGTTTACTATTTAAAGCTTTTCAAGGAATTGTGTCTTAGGACTAGTTCAAAAACAATTTTGTACGAATATTCACATTTTAGGCCTATAACATCATTTAGGTCAGCTTTATGATGTTTTAAAAATGCCTGAATTAACGATAGTTTTACTGTTATGTTATAACATACTTGTTTTCCACGACATAGCACATTACACGTAATGCATTGTAATATTTTGCAGCGACTGTGTTAAACATTGTTTCAACTGCGGGGTAATGACATGTAGTATTTATCTTTGTGTTATTGATATGTTTTGGGTTATTTCTTTAAAAGGATGGCCTTAGTTTGAATAACGAAGAAATAGACAGTCCAACGAAAAAGCGATATTAAAATCAAGCACACAACTCGTCTCCCTCATTTTCTGTCCTACAAACTTACAATATAGCGGTCAACATGCACTCAAATAATTCTACCGTAACTGTTATTCCGCTCATATTTATATGTATTGCTACATACTGTGTATTAGGTTTATAGAAATTTATTGGGGCTGGGCTTGGTTATTTGGTTGGGATTGGTGGTAAATCATGTTACACGACTGTGTTTCAAACACCCAGGACGAAGGTACAATGTTGTGATAAATAAGCATGCATGGATGTAAGTAAATAAATTCGTCTCAAAACAGTTCACATTTAAAACGTGTAAATAATTCAGATCAAATATTTGAAATCATGTACACACACAGATCTAGCGTAACAATCTCCACGCAGCCACGCCACATTATTTCATATGCAGCGGTTAATGATACACACCGTAACAGTATATTTATTACTGCCTTGGAAAACACAGATTTATCACAACCTCGTAACGTGCTTAGGTAGGTTTAAAAAACACAACGTTTATAATTGTGATGTAATTTGAAGTATGTTTTGGAATAATTATAATTTACGTGTCGTTAGGTAAAACAGGAACACGCCAAGTCATGGCTCGCCAAGTCTTGGTTTCTTGCCCTGCCATCATATCTAAATATACTAAAATAAGTATTCAAACATATAAATCTCTTTTCAATTGTAAATTACAAATTCAAAAATCATTATTTTGCTGTAATGGGTATGAAATATGCTATAATTGGAAACATATATAATGTACCTTACTAGCGAAGTGAAACTTCCCGAGTGTAAAACAGACAGAGAGAGAGAGAGAGGGACAACCTGCTTAGCAGACAGTCGCTTTCTCGCTCAATAAAACAACACCGCACCATTACGGCCTAGTCACAATATTTTCCGCTGTTATTTTAAACTGTAAAAATGAGATATGTTACTATCGGGGCTACTTAAATTTTTAAATAGGCACCGTTTAATTTTCAAATAGTATACTAAAAAACTAGGTTAAAATAATATTTTAACTGTGAACTATTTCTTACCGGCCATTGCCAACACGTCGTTGCTCTTGCTGTTGCTAATTCATTCTTAAAATACACTAGGCATGTTTTGAAAAGCAGGTATAGGCTGTTCGCTATAAAATTAGCACTTTTGAAATCCCTGCTTTAGATCTACTTGTATTCATGTTGTGTATTCTTTCGCCTTATGTAAGATTAACATTGGCATGAGTCTTAGCATGTTATTCATGTGTCAGTCAAGTGAAACTGTGAAATTGTTTTATAAGTAAATATCTAACAAATCTGCAAATTTTTCACTCTGGTTAAAAAATAAACAGAAAGCGAACAAAATAATTTAAATTACAGAAATTAGTTATCTAACACTTTTTATTCGACGTTGAGATACAGTACTACTTGCCATCCATCGTTACCAACTTTACTAGGCGCATGTCACTCAGGGCATCCTTTGAATTATATGCAGATAGGAGAAGTGATTGATTTCAAAAGTGCTCGCTTTATTGTGAACAGCCTATAACTGTGTGCTTTGTTTATATTTTTGGCAACAAACGTTTTTGAAGTCGTTATTGCATAACTTGTTATTTTTTTATTTAACCGATGCACATTATTCCAGTGATGGTTGTAAAAATGTTGCATCCGTTTTAGGTATTAAATTTAGATAAAAATTAATTTTCACTGTTAATGTAAAAATGTCTCACCGCGAGTGCTAAACATGTGACTGTCGACAATTTCCGAAGAGAAAGTTAACGAAATGACAAATTACAAAATAACGAATTCGCCATTTCGGTTTTGGAGACTGCCTTAGTTTCTCTCTCCCCCAACACTTCTTCAGTTTGATACACTTTGTTATTGATCGCCGACCCGGGATATTGTTCACTAGTTTACGCAACGTCAATAAAGCGTAAAAGGACAGTTTAAACTATTGCGCAAAAGTTAGAAATAATTAAACAATTTGAGCATGATGTGTTATAAACAAGTCAATTTTGGTGCCAAACAAAAGACAATTGAAACTTTTTTCATGGAAGGTATTGGTGTGGGGTGGGTTTTTTTTTTTTTTAAGCTAAACATTTCAGATATTTTAAACTTTTGTGTGAGTTTGTAAGTCGTTAAAATTTTAATAAGCTTTTGTATTGTAAAGGATATTTTGTTAAAATGAGGATTGTACAGTATTGCTTGTATGCCAGGTTGCCTCACTAAAAGTCCCATTATAGTCTAATCTTTATTGCATTGCACTCTAAACTTTCAACTAACTCTGCCATATAAAGGTCAGGTCTGAGTGACACACATTGAGAAAGTGACACACACAACTACAGACCGCTTATGCTGATATTACACTATACCTGCTGCCGTACTTGGTTCTTATATAAAATTCTATATGCCCTGGTGTACGAGCCGATGTACCAGCCGCTATGTGAGCCATCATGGAAGATTCATATTACACAACAGCAGTTGGCGTACTAGCATTTGCACCCTGAGTGGGTGCGCAGTGTGTGGTTCGTAGTATAGGTGAACCCCATTCGTAGAACTGCTATCAGTTAGTAACTTGCGTAGGCCTATAAAAATACTAGCTAGCACATCTTAATATTGCTATATTACTGTTCACCTTTTACATAAATTATTTGCTTACTAGTGTAGTTTAATTAATTTTCTTAAAAATGACATGCAGTCACTAGAATATGTGTGTGTTAATTTTATTTATGAGGAAAATTACTGACCGGTTGCAAAATATAGTTTTTTCTATATATACCGGGATATTATCTGGATGTAAAATGTATCAATAAAAAAAATTTGGGTCCAACGGAGATTCGAACACGTTTCCAAAAGTTACATACTCGCGGGCGCCGCAACTTTACCACTGTACCACCAGTTCACACACCAATCAGGGGAAGACACACTGAAATTGGCCAGAGTCCAGCCAATCAGGGCAGACACCACATTCTCGCAAGGATTGGCAGAAGGGCCCAACAATCAGGAAACAGCCTTCTAGATATCAGTCTATAAGATATCATTCCTCTTCCTTTGATGGTCTTCAATTTAAACACCCTTTTAATAAAGAATATCCTTTCTCATTCTCCGTTCTAGTAGATTGAGGATGGGAGCGGTTGAAAGAAAGGGGGAGGGTTGATGGGTGGTTGATGGGGAAGGGAGTGGGAAGTTTGTTGAGAGGGGGAGGGGGGAGAGAAAACAATTTCCTCTCTTGATGGCATGTTGGGAAGAAAGGAAGGTGCACAGTTGAGAGAGATAGAAGAGGGAGACAGAGAAGATGCTAGGTTGCCATGCTGGTTGCTACTTAACCACTTTCCCTCTTTTCAGGTGAGACTTGTAAGGAGGAAGTAGTAACCTAGTCTTGCAGTCGCACATCGGTCGCAGACATGAAGTGTTGTTAAGATAGACGTTGCACCGCAGAGCAGTGATAAACTGAGGCGCGCATTACAGTTTTCATATCCAGTTATTGTCCATTTCATATAAGTGGTCTCTAATTTGACAGTTCTAGGAAAGTAGTGCCCCAATGGCATCTGGGTGGCTATGTATCCTTAGGCCACAGCTGAACTGTCATTGAGGGTGACTGTTTAGAACACCATATGACTGCCAGTATTTATAAACAAACAACATATGACTGCCTGTTTTTGTAAACAAACATCATATGACTGCCTGTTTTTGTAAACAAACATGATATGACTGCCTGTTTTTGTAAACAAACATGATATGACTGCCTGTTTTTGTAAACAAACATGATATGACTTGCCTGTGTTTGTAAACAAACATCATATGACTGCCTGTTTTTTTAAACAAACTGCATGTACCTCCTTACTTATAGAAGCTGTAAAGGGCTGTTCAAACAGTTGCAGGTTGGCAACAATCCCATTTTTTTAGTTTATAAATATTTTATGTAAATGACTAATAGCCCATGTAATAAGTCTATAAATTGATAATTTTTTTACCTTACAAGAAATTTGTAACCAGGATGCACGAAAATGAAATTGTATTTTGACTGTAATATGAATAAAACATATGTTATATTTTTTTAATACACTCTTAATGTATTAATGACAACTAATCTTGTCACACTTACCTGAAGTAAGTTCTTGTAAACATAAAAATTTAGCATGGGTCGACGAACATTAAATACCGAGATCCCCTCCACCCCTTCACCAAAGGAACGCACAAATACCGAAATCCCCCCCCCCCCTCCATCAGTTTTCAAAGACAGTATACATTCTTACATACAGACTATACCTACTATTGCATTAAAAGTACCTAATTCAGCTTCATGGTATGATGTAACAAACTCTGTACAGCCTGATACTTTTATGGTGGTTATAATGCTCAGTATGTAGGTAGACAAAATAATATTTAAATAAATGTTACTTAATTTCAGTAATTTTAATAACTCTCAGTTAGTAACTCAAATGGTAAATATTACAGGTCTACATACGAAATACTTTAATAACTTTTCCCAAATACCTACATGTTCAGATTGTCATGCGGCGAATAAAAACGTATTTCTGACTCAGTGTTGATATTTAACTGAAGTTCAGTTGCACCACCTCCCTCAAAATTGTGAATACAGCCCTAGGCTTGTTCTCGGGTACCTAATGAAAAACTGTATTTCAGTTCAGAGACATGACAAAGCGCACTAGAGAAGCAGATGTGACCTACAGCAACAATATATCAAACGAACATATTGCTTACACACTTAAAGATGCTCCACCTACCAAAGATTGAAGACATCATAAAGTTAATTTTGCTTAGCAATAAATTTTGGAATGTCACAGTTCCTACTGATGCATGAGACACTTCTTTGTGATGTTGGAGCACCTTCGTTGGGTGCTTAAATTGAAAGAATTTAGTTTGATAAGCATGTGGTAATTTACTTGACTTAAAAAAGTTGTCTTTCTAATGTAAATCCTGTTTATGTCAATTATTCTTCCATTATGCTTACAATATTCTTAACAATGTATGTTAAAAACATATGAGCGCTTTTAATTTGCAAAATATAAATGCTCAAAATGTTTATGAAAGACTCCAACGTTGAAACCTACATGCCATTGTTACTTTCAAATACAGCCTTTAAAAACAGGAAAAACCTTTAAATGTATTTGCTAATAAGCATCCCTGCGTAACAAGTTTGACAAATTATATATACACGTTCTAAAAAATACAAGTGATACAAATTACAAGTTTGTATGGCCAGTAAGTTTTACTTTTTGAAACCCTCCAGAACCAGAGTTTTAAGAGTTTCAATCAATAATAACACAGATAAATGTTCATAGCAATGAAATGTGGGACCAATTAGGGTATCATCTTAATTTTATTTTGAGGGAAAAAGGAAAAAGTAGGGGGGGCTTTAGTTTATAGTCTTTCAAGAGACAAGATTTAATTTGATGTTCTTATGATGCCGGAATCTCATAGCCCCAAAATGCACGACACGACGGCCAACAGCCAATGAAATACTACATAGATCGTCGTAAGCCCAACTGATTCTGTCTGACCAGCAATTTTGGATTAGAAATTATGTCTATTCTTCGTCGTGTTGTGCGGCACGATGCACAGAATGTACAACATTGCAAAATGAAATTGTATTGCAGGCTTTACCTACAATGGTAAATACGCAGCTTATTAGATAATTAAATTGATAACTACTGTACCTAAATCTTAAAAATAATAATTTATTTTTGTATGCGTTAGCTATACCAATTTGTTACCATTATGTATTACAAATGTCTTTTTTGTTCACCACCTTTGAGACTAACATAGTCTATCAGCGCCTTCTAAATAGTTAGGTCAAATGCTGAGAGCGTGGTGTCGGTAAATTCAAGTAGTCAAATTGAAATTTGTCATGGTTGTGTTTTTGGTCGTTTCGTGCTGTGTTGGTCGGGGCTATGTGATTCCGGCATGTGTGTGTGGCATTTTGAGTTGCATATTGTTTTGATGGAGCAGTGGAAATTTTTGCTCGTATAGAAATAACACTTAATTATGTCACTTCGAAAAATATAACTATAATTAAAATACAAAACTCGATACATACGCCACTGTTTCTATTCGTACAGATGCAGCAATATATACACGCACACACTTTGACCGAAGGTTAACCTTACACTTGAATTTATGATTTAGACAAACAAATATGGTCACTACAAAAGTGTGGAAAGTTCAGCATTTTTCAGGCCACGTGCATTTCAGTAATTATATTAACGGTTTACAAATACATTTTCAAAACACGCAAACTTGCTGTTGTTACCTCTTGAACACGTGTTTTTCTATGGCAATCCTTGTAAGTTTACTTCACCAAAATCATGTTTGTTCGTCACTAGCATTAAATAATTTATTTGCAAAATCATTCAGTAAAATGAACACTGCACACGTTTCCTAATACAAACAAACTTAAACTTATATACGGAGATTATATTAGTGTCACTTTATTGTGGAAGGTGGTTAGGAAAATTGCGGAACGAGTAGTTTGACGCACTGATTAATATTACATTTCACTCGACAATACGCACCACAACGGTACCTACAACCAACTATGTTTGGAGAAAGCAAATAAAATATAATTAACTACCGATTAAATATTCCGACAACACCAATCTGATATTCGTATAATAAACACGATGAGAAAAACACGCTCGCACAACTTCCTTCACCGGGCTGGAAACATAAACATGTCTAGCCATTGGCTGGAAACGTTTACTGTTTGTATGTGTCGACATACTCTGTCATAAATGCTGAACATGTTTTTGATGTCCCTTTACTAATAGCCAAGAAAATTTAATATTGCTTTAGAAACATAATTTAAACCATAAATGTTGTAAGAATAATTAAAAATTTAAATTACAACTTTTAGTTCCGCATACTATTTTCTTTCAAAGCCATCCCAAAATACCCAACCTAACAACATGGATCCCGCAGCAGTTCATCAGCTGATACAATACTGTAGGAGCAAGAGCATTTACTGTTTACATAATGTGTAGGTTGGTCACATTGTTTGTCAAATTTGAGACCACTTATATGAAATCGACTTTACTAGACGTTTGCAAAAACAACCAGCTTCAAAAAGATTGTAGCGGGAAATCTTGGGTGGCGGTACCTGAAATATACTTTGGATCGACACAACATCCGATGACACAAGCAGTTAGCTTTATCATTGTTTATATAGGAGTTTCGCCAGGACCAAAATTAACTTTGGATACAGTTTATTGTTACATGATATTTCGGTACAATGAGATTCAACTGTATCTGTATCAGCACAGTTCAGCACAGCACAGCAGTGATTACACTCTAAAAGTTGACAGCTGTAATTCATATGTACAAAGATTTTTTAAAATCAAAAGGTCAAGTGGATGATTTTTTTTTGTTGGGATCTTTAAAATCCAATGCACTAAAAGTGGCACACATATGCATTCTTGTACATTCAAGTTTTGCTTAGTATACTGTGTTCAGTGGCGTAGCGTGGGTGTCAGCCGCCCGGGGCGGAAGAAAATTTTGCCGCCCTCTTATTTAGGTATTTCAATTTAAAAGACTATAATATACAGTAATTCTAAAGAACTTTTCGGCAAGAATAGTCATCATTATTGTGTATTGTACAGGTTATAAAATATATATATATATATATATATATATATAAAACAAAAATTCTTACACGTATGCCACTTACATTGATATAACAGGTATAGAACACTTATGATTATTCCTTGACGATCGACAAGATTAAGTTATTAGCGAACTGAATATAAAACGCAAATCGACTTCCAATTAGAACTAGAACGATGCTGTTAATATTTATATTTTTATTGAAAAATAATATACTTGTTAGAATTAAAAACAAAACTTCTGTCTTTAACTAAAACTTTATTCGTCTACTTTTTTTAAGAGCAAAGTCTTTTATTGCACTATCAATGTCTATAGCATCACACACCTCTTGCTCACTAGACAAGATAGCCAGATTGGTTAGCCTTAAAGTACTCATTGTTTATCTTAAATAATTTTTGATCAATTTCAATTTTGAAAAACTTATCTCCCAGCTGGCATTGCTTATGGCAATTGTGAAGAATATTCGGAGCATTATTATAATATTGGGCAGAGTATCTTCCAGCTTGGATTTCACAATAAATTTTAATAATTCAAGTGAGTCCGCATTAATTAATTAATTTTTGTTGCCTGTGGCAGCAATGAAAGTCCGCAGTCGAAGTCGTTCCAGCTTGAAGTCCTGCTCGTCAATTTCGGCAGATGCGTAGTCTTAGATTACATTTAGTGTCGTCCGAATCTAGTAATATAGCCGGCGTTAGATAAGCAAAGTTATCCGTCAAATTCTGTAGCTGCTGAAAACGCTCACGAATTTCTACAATGATTCTATCTAACGAAGAAAACAGCTTATTTTATTATTTATTGTGAAATTTTGCAGCACCCTAAAAGTGCCGCCCGGGGCTGGCCGCCCCTGCCGCCCCCACTATGCTACGCCACTGAGTGTGTTGCCTCCTCTTAATAATGATATTTGTAATTTGTAAACAACTAAAGGTTGGAACAGTGAAGGGTTCGTTCTAATATTGTTCTCCTCTTTTCTAGATTGATCCAGAGATAGTGATGAAAGCTGCAGAGTGGACGGAACACAAGGCTCCAGATGGTCGCTCGTACTACTACAATGCCAAAGCTGGAGAGAGTGTCTGGGAGAAACCACAAGCTCTGAAAGACTTTGAGAGTAAGTTTGTGTACGACTCTTTTCATTGCTGTCATTGACTTAATTTTGAGAAAACACTTTAATGCAGAATTTGTTGTTGCATATGGTTTTGTTCCATACAGTGGGGTACAGTGTGTGTATCGGTTGCACAGTAAACAAGTTCAGGTATATCATTGACGAGAAATTTTGAGATTAGAAACTGTTAAAACCATGTATTGTGAACTAATGGTTGACGCTTGACATACACAGGAATTGATACTTGTTCATCTGTAAGCAGTAAATGTAGTTTCCCTTTTAGTCTAGAAGCTATATCAGGCATCCTATAAAGAAGGGGGGTTCAATCCTGATGGGCACTGGTGCTTTCCTGTTGTATATGACCGGCCTTGTTGCTTTGCGGTAGGGCACAAAGTCGGGAGTAGGTAACATAATCTTGCGTTTGAGTGCTACTGGTTTCTTTATGATACCTGGGAGACATGCTGCAGGAGAATTGACAGTTTCAGTAGTAATGGTAGAGGTTGCTACGGATGTGTTAGGTCTGAACTGAGGCAGCAGACAGGGAGCTGGACACAGTACTGCAGGAACAAGGTAGGCGACGACAGATGTAGGAAGTCGTTCAGGTTGGTTGAGATGTTGTGCAATCCACTACGGATACTCCGTTTGGCCGTTGCGCACAGGTACGGTGAACAAATCCTGGGGTACTTCTGATTCTATAGGGTCTTGCAGGTGTCTCAGGGCCTGGGCTTGAGTTTTAGGGTTAATGCTAGTTGTAGTCTATTCACGGTTTCTTCTGCCTTTTTCAATCAAATCTTTGAGAAATCTCCCCAAGTATGACACTTTTGTTATTTCCAACATATGCCATATATCACAAGCGTTTTATACTTATGTTCATAGAATTTTTTTTTCTGTTAAATGGATATGTTATTCATATTTTATATATAAATTATAATGCTTCATTTATAAATAATTGGAATAAAAAAAGGGATAAAATAGGTATGTTGGTAGTGCATAGTGAGAAATAGTTCTTGTACAAAATACGGTTGCAACTGAAATGCGCACGAGTGTGGTGCGTAGTCCTGTGGTGCAATTTTTCAGGCCTAGTTAAGCTTAGTTTGCGCGAGGCGGAGGAATATCCTGGAAGTAGAACTTAAGCAGGGCTTCAGAAAAGGCTGAAGTAACAGTGAATGGATTATAAATAGGACACCAGGCAGGGTATCTAGCGACCTGGAAAACAGGGAAAAGCTGAAATAGTCAATTTTGTATCTCGGGGAAAAGTTAGGGAATTTTGAGAAATAGCCAACTTTTACTTAATCTAAAGTTATTTATTTAACCTAAACTTATCACAGCATGTACATGCAATGAAACGGATATTCTCTTGATAGTTTCAAAATATTATACTGTTGAACAATCTTTTCGAGAATTACTGTCAATTGATCGCTTGACTTGGGAGTACTGAACTTTGAAGAGACATGGTTTCATTGCTGGCGGTTGATTTAAGTTTAGAATTTTTGATAGCGATGTTTACGATTAATCATTTATTTGTGTTAGCATATTTGAAGATGCTTGTTTTGGAATTGCATTGTAAGGTACGTAAATCATCTTATTTTTGTTGTAATGGGATGATTTTGTCTTGTACCTTACGAATTAACAGCACTGCACAACATATTTCATGGTGTAGGCTATAGGTTATCAATTAAAGACCAACACCTGGGTTTTGAAATATATTGCAGCTACCAGTCTATGTTTAAAAATATTTTGGTATTTATTTTACTGCAAAGAAAACTTGTAATTTTGAGACACAAATGAGGCAATTATAATTGATTTCTTCACTGTCTTTAGTAATTAATCATTTTAAAACCACGTCCTCTGATTTTCCCTGTCATGAGTTACACTGCACTCATATTTGTGCTTACGTACCTACTATTAGACGGCAAATGGTGTCGAATAGGCACTTGCATATTTTCAGTCTATTGAAATAAATTAATATAAATCCTCCAATTTCCCCGCAAGAAGCTACTGAAAATGAACACTTATAATACAAGTCGCTCGATGTTCAAACAATTTATGCTGACAATTTGTAGAGTACCATATTTACTCGTGTATAGTGCGCACCATAATATTTACAAGTTCCAGGGGAAAATTTTTAAAAATAAAATTGCACCAAAAATTTGTGGCGCCCTGTTAGTAAGTATGGAACAAATTATTCTTTTTTTTTTATATTAATGTGTGGTAATTATGATAGGTGTGCAAAATTCTTAAATTAATTAACTTGGGTGCAAAAAGCCAAAATAAAAAAATTCAGGAAACCTCTTCTCCCTGCTACTCAACATTTCTCAAATCCTCGTGCTGCAGGTATGGCCAGGTGTAACGGGTCGTTGACCTCCAGTGTCTCTCCGTACCATTCTGGCACCAAGCTAGTCTGGCAAGCGCAGGGTTGCTGCACTTTCCACGGTGGCTCGGCCAATATTGAAGGTTCGTCCCGGGCCATGATCATGGGCTGACCACCACGTATCGGGTGACGATCATCGGCCATGTTGTGGTGAAAAGCTGCCATCGGGATAGCCATCAGAGGTAGTGGTTCTGGTGTTGTGATTACTTCTCTGGCTGGTGGCACCAGAGTCGGTGGCTGACTCAGGGCCGCTGTCTCGACGGTGCAGATGGGCGACACATCGTCTCGTGAAAACTGTGCTGGCGAATAGTCTGGATTAGCTATAAGGCACCTTATCATACCCTTCCGGTTTATGGTACTGGAATCAGAGATCGTATTGGTCCCCGTCTCGACAGCGCAGATGAGCAGCTCCTCTTATCCAAGTGGGGCCTGGGATTCGGCCTTTGTGTCGAGCGACGTTGGGACCTCGGTGCTCAGGGATGCCAACACCGTCTGGTTGCTGTGCTGTCTAAGTGGATCGCTGCAGACAGTAAAAACTGAACTAAGGCCTCCAGGATGGCTTTGTCACGGCTGGTAGTTCAAGTAGGTGCCTCCCTTTCGGAAGGCGGTTTCTCTGTGGCGGCTGTGACGTCGTCCAGCGCAACAGTCTCCTAGGTGGCTTGGGCCTCCAATGCTGGTGTTGCTGATGTTGCCAGTCGAGATAGTGGCTTGTGACGTTCCGCTGTCTCAATGGCACTGTTGTTCACTCTTCTCTGCTGGGCTGGGTGGCGGCCATTTATGTCATGGCTAGCAGTCCAGTAGGCTTCACCAAGAGATTTGCTTGTACCGGGAGTCCACCTTCTTTGTCGGGCGGAGATCTTGCAGTTAAACTCACTGGAATTCGAGGGCAGCATAAGTACAGATTATTGTGCCTTTGGCATGGGGAACTCCATCCGAATTGAGATGGACTAACTGGCTCCTCGGCTGGTTCTGGTTTTGATTTCTTTCTCTCTGGGGGCCTGCTGCCGTATCTCTGGAGCCGTGATTAGTGCTGGGTTGTCAACGTCATCCGGCAGTTGAGAGGTATCAAGGCGGCGGTGTGGATCTCTGGGTCGAGGGTGTCTCTAGGGAAGGGCTATAATTGCCCTTTTGTAGCCTTGCGAGTGCGACCTGACAACCTACGACCTGATATTTGCCCTCCCATTTGTCTGTCAGGCCCTTGCTGAACTGGCTTTTGGTTTTGCTCAGGGAGTGGCTGCACAGGAGGACTTGTTCACCCATATTAAAGTCTCTGCCAGTGTGAGTGGACTGGTACTTATTCTTTATGTACGGCTTTTGTGATTTCCAGGCATTGTCCATGTGGGCCAGTGTGGTCGATCGGATGTCCTCAGAATGAGGCATTTCTGTGGGTGTACTATCCAATTGGGTGTACTATCCAATTGCCAATCTCCTGGGCGCCGAAGAGTTTGGCTTGCAAGGAGTTGGCTGATGTTGATATTTATTGCCTTATTTGTATGTCTTCGTAAAGCAACAGTTGTAGAACAGTAGACAATCAAATTTTAACAATTTGACATGTATCAGTTTAGTTGTGAAAAGGTAAAGGGTATAATCTACATTCATGTAAGAATTAAAAGAAATTGTCTGTCATGAAAAGGAGCTACAGGAAAGATTTGATAGCTGTAAACCAATTGAAGGAACTAGGGTATTTCATTGGTATTTCCCAGTTTGGGAAAATGTCACAAGATGGTTTTTCCCATCAAAATCTCAAGTGTTTCAAGACTTTCAATTGTCTAAATTAGTGACTATAACATTGAGAAAAAATAAGCGTGCTGCATATCTATACGATAGTCAATTGGTGACTGGTGAGAGAGAAGAAATCAATTTACAAAACAAGGATGGGTGAATTAATTTTTACCATTTAGCAGAACCAAGAACATCTATTAACATGATATCAGGATATATGGTGTAGACAGCAATTGAAAACAAACATTCTTAGGAAAATGACACCAAAGGAATTAACAACACATACAAGAAGGTTTCTCAATATTTCTCGACAACTGTGTGCGTAATGAGGTATCCCACCTTTTTATTAAGTTTTGAATAACGTTGAAGATGTCTTTCAGTAATGGGCACTTTGTTTTATCTAATAGTTTTAAACTTTTATTATTTCAATAGGCATGTTACTTGATCTTGTGCTCTGCATAATTCTACTTCCAAAAGAACATCAAGCACAAAATTTTTTTACTGGAGTTTAGTACAATATAGAATTATATTGTGTGCAAAATTCAAAATGTTACGTGCTCCTCATCAAAGATATCCACCCCTAAATTTTACAAAAGATAGCATGTTTGTGGGATTATTAAAAATAGAGACAAGTGTCAGGGTGACGTGTATCCGATTAGCTAAGACTGGATCACGGTCGTGTGGCTTTGATTGCACTTTGGTTAGTTGCGCATGTGGATTGGCTTAGGCCTACTTACGGCTGGATATAGCGGTCGGGCACGTGGCCTTATGGGTTGGTGCAACGTTCTCATTGGTCTGGCTTGTCACTCGTTTTGGAGCTGTTCGTAGTCGACAATGGGCGGGAGGTCCTAGGGTTTGTGCCGGGTCGGTTTGCTGGTGAGGGTTAGCGTGATATAGCTGTTTACGTCGCTCATCTTCAGCTCGAGCGGTTGCGAGGCACGACCTGTCAAAGCGCTGAATTCGCAGTTCCAGTCCTCGGATGCCCTGCTCCAGAAGTTGTTACTATTAGAGGCACCTAGCCGGTTCTCTGTCTTACTTAGTAACTCTCTTACCACTGGATGACAGGTCGGGTTTGTACGTAGCGGAGCTGACTGTAAGGTAGCTGGGTTAATGTAAGTGGTCGTAGGTGGTGCCAGTGACAAGTACGGCGGTACAATCTCGTTCGGCTCGTCGGATGGCTGTAAGTGGGGTTACCAGCCAGTTGTCTGGCAGCAAGGAGCACAACTCTTTGCTCCTCTCTCCTGGCGCTGTGCCTCACCTTGAATGGCATATAGCAGATGTAATTACGGAGAAGCTAGAAAGGAGCACCACGGATGCGGATAACGCTAACTTAGTGTTGCCTGTCAACAGTCTTGCCAACGTGAGCTCCAGTGCTTCAGAAGATCCCGCACTGTTGCGGACTGATCAGAAGCGTTGGAACCGTGTGGGTTGCCAAGACTATCACTGGGTATGGTGTCCCAACCAAGGACAGGCCGTAGCACCTAAGCAAATACCCCCGCCAGCACCCAGGTACTGTGGTAGGAATACAACTTAGATGTACCGTCTCTCCCTGATTGAGAAGTGTTAATGGTTGTAGCTTGTCTAATATATTCCTCCAGTACCTGTATATTTGGTAGGAATAGAATAGCTGGCCGTCTAATGGGTGTGTTTTCAGCTTGGAGCCGCCTGAGGGGGAGTCTCCAGGTGTAGTTAATTTCGGAATAAGAATAATCTCCCAGTTCCGGTCAGCGGTACTCAGCTCAAGGTCCTCCCAATAATTGATGACAGATTACCCTATGAATGAGACCCGAGAATAAGCGAAACAAAGCCGTGTTTATTAAAAAATTATTAAACACTGTCACGCGTGCTTTCCTGCTAGGCAATCTGGTGTTTGGAAGTAATCCTACTGTAGCCAGGTGTAGGTAACCTGGTCCTAAGCTAGGTGGGGAAGTTAAGTGAAAACTGACGAAAGTACTTTGTTACAAACTTTTCTCTGTATATGAGGTGTCTGTAGGAGACAAAGAAGAATTACGTGTGATATGAATAATGCTACAGAAGTTTCTGGTAGCTATTGGTGTCGGAGCATCCGGTAGCAGAGTTGCAGAGCTCTAATGCCAATGGTGGTAGCCTCTGGTGGCTGTTGAAGACTGTTAGGTCGTTGGCGACAGCCTCTGGAAGGGCTGTTGAATGTCTCGCAGTAGTCTAGAGCACCCAGGTGCTCGGGAGAAGACTGCAGGAACAACTGCTGAGGACTGCCACGCATAGCCTTATGTAGCGAGGCAGCACGTGTCGTGGCGGCCGCAGGGTAGGGCGTGTGACGTCCCTCAGGTGCGAGGCCGGAGTGGGGGTAGCAACCTCTGGACATCTCTGTCTTCGCGTATCCACGGCACGTGTGTAGAAGTAGTACACTAGGGTTGTAGTGAGATGAGTCGTAATCGTTTGTAGTTAATTGGTAAGCGGCATGCGTCAAAGTATTTTCTTTGTTTGTAGATGGTAGTCAGGATTAATATTTTGTGTGTTATTTTTCATTTCTTTTCTAGATGATGGTCAGCATTAAACTTTTACTAAACCAAAATACTAAATAAAACTGTCCTTGTTGTCTGTGGTCTCGCCATTGCCAGTTGGGGGAAATACGTTTCATTGTCAGACGACAGCCAATCGGAGGACAGGATACAACATAAGTAAGGCAGAAGCAAAATACAGTACAAGCATGCTGTAGGGAGCACGGTAACTGCGAGATCACTGGTATAATGAGGTATTTATGAGGAATCGTCAAAAAACCCTTAAAATGTCCCGTGAAAAATTGTAATTTTACGAGTTGAAACATGTGCGGAAAGATCATGTGAAGCAGGCTTGTGGTGGGACTCGTGACCGTGTGAAGCACTCTTTTGTTATCTGTCTACCTTAACTACACTCCCTTGCCCCGCCTCCTCGTTTCCAGAAGTACCTTGTGTCTCTCTCATGTGTCACATTCTTCCTCCGTGCCTTCTTACCTTTCTCTTTTTCAAACCAAGGGCATTGTTCTATAAATAGAATACTGCCCTTCCTACCTTGACATTGTTTTCATGAATCAGTTCTGCTTTCCCGAAGTCATTCACGGTCATTGTGGTGTCAACTGTGTTTGGTTTCAAACAATTTGGTGTATGTGGGTCAAACGTTACTGTTAAATGAAAACAAATTCCATTTAAACATAACGGTATCCAGATACCTCGTCAACGAGATAAGGCAGCTCCCGCTAGCACTTCCTGCCCGTCGTCAACTATGACCAGCTCAGATACGAGTCGTAAGCCGGATCAATCAAAGGTACTCATGACTCGTAAAGTCGAGAACTTTGTACCATCCCGTAAGGCCACCTGCCCGACAGGTATATCAAGCCACAAATAAGAGTAAGTCAACCTGTAAGCACAACCAACCGAAGTGCTACGAAAACCACACGACCGTTATCCAGCCTTAGCTAATCGGACACGCGTCCTGGGTTAGTGATCAAGGGCACATTGCACCGAAATCGTACACATCTTGGAGTCTTGCTTTGCTGTCTTATCTGCCGCCGCAGTTTTGTGATCATTTGCGAAGTTCAGAGTGGGGGTGGTATGTTCCCTTGTGAGGGACCTTGTCCACCCAGACAATTTTTATTCGTTGTGAGGCTACACCCAACCCCTCCCCGTACTATCACATCCAACAAAAAATATTTTGAGCTAAGCTCATTCAGTTTTTAGAGATTGCCGAGTTGCCCCAGCAAACTCTGATCCCAATGCTGTTTAATTTTACCTCCCTTTTACCCGCCTGTACGGTAAAAAATGTGTTGGGGGAAATAATTGATTCTGTGCGGAATTTAGAAATTCTTCACTTTGTGGCTGTTGCGAATCCCCGAGAAGGGGAGTTTAAAGCCAAAAGAATTAAAATAAAACGATGGAGTGGTGTAGGCAAATATGGTAGGAAGACAATATGGGAAACTGAGGCGTTTTAACATTGTCAACATGCGAGACACGTTACAACATCGCTCCTAGCGGCTTGTGCCTACTAATTCCCAGGAAATTCAAATATACATGGCTCGGCATGTACAATTTAAGTGCAGTTGTCGTCTTGTAGTATTAAAATGTGTTGCCGAATGTAATATAATAGTTGCTTATTCATATTACTATGCCGTATTTAAAAAATGCACTTAAAGCATAAATATTGTCACTTGAAACAAGGACAATCATTTGTAACAGAATCATGTTACTGGCCACAGACTTAGATGTGGCAAGTTACAAAGGACAAATGTTAATCAATTATAAGTAAGAGAATGGAATGCTAAATGGTATTTCATCTGTTAGATACATGACCGACTTCATTTATTCAATAAATTCTTGATAATGGAGCTGTCACCAAGCTTATTTTTCTGCAAAAAAAATTGGGAATGAACATGACCAAAAATTTATTGTGGTCGGAAAATCTCCAAAACTTAAGTGTTTTATTAACAAAAGATTAATTAAAAATAGCTCTACTACAGTTTCACACTGTGACTTTTATTATCTCTATAAGCAGTGATATCTTTTAGATATTTTAGATGAACCTAGCAACAAAATAAGTTGCCTAAATACTAACTTTCTGCTTTCTGAAGTTTTTATCATAAATTATCAACGAAATAAATAGTTCACAAATTTCTATTCCTAACAGATATGGTTTTTATTCTTTATTCTTTCGTAGAAGGAATATTTTGGTTGGAAATACATTTTCAAGAGGGAAACATTTCGGGGAAGTAAATTTTTACGTGATAAAAATGTATACTCAATTATTGTTTAAGTTTCAATTTCTTGAATTTACCACCAAGATAAATACACATATCCAACGTGTTGCATTTTATTTCAAAGTGCGTATTCGTGTCTACAGTATCTTGTCAGAAGGTGGTGGTCCATCCGTCGGTGCGTCGAAAGTTAACGTTTGCCGGATAAAAAAAGCCCTGCGATTGGTCGAAGATTATGTGACCACCTGACGGGTGCGACGGATGGTTGCGAGTCCACCTTTATACATATAAATCAGTTTCGTTGTGCAGTTATGCCATAATTACACTTCAAGTGAAACACAGGCAGCTATGGTTAACCCACTGGCAGCCATGCTTCAACCATAAGTAACAATCATTTGAAACGTCAGTCACTGCTTCATAATCTGATTGAACCAGTTATGAAATTATGGGAGCTGTAACCAAAAATTATACACAAAGGACTATTCTGTAGCTTGGTAATATCTAGTGCCTGTTCATCAACAAAACAAAGTATCTTTGTAGTACAGAGCAACTCAGGATTTGGGGAAATTTTAATCAAAATGGGTGTACTGTCAGATTTGTAACCGTACTAAAGGCACAGTTAAGTACAGAAGGGGCAAGAGTATCGCCTTCTCTTTAGCGCATTTCCAAATGTTGGTTTCATAGACACTAATTGATCACTTCATCATTTAGCAGATTTATATAAATTATGGTAATACTGCTCACCTCACTCTTTTTAAAATGTTTTATTTGTACGTATTTATGTAAAAAGAAACTCACACACCGAAACATACTACACAGTGAGACTGTGTTCAAAGTTACCATTTAGTACAATAGAATTTTAACATGTAGTAGTGTTCAGTTTGGATGCTATTATGTCACTTGTTCAGAAGTGGTTGCGATTTGGTAATTTAGGATTTTAGTAAGTATCGTTCTATAGTAAAATATCAAATGCATCATTATTTTACTTGACTAATTCAGGTCACGTTACCTCTTAGAATACTATGTCAGTGCCTATGGAGAGTACCCCAATTATGTTTCGTAGAACTATTATGTTTGATCATTACTTTGACCACCACACATGGTTTGTTCATATAGTACATACATGCATTGGAACACAACTTCCTACTTCAGACATAATTTTCTTGGCGGTGTAGATAATCCATGGAGGAAGCAGCAACATTGACTGCAAAATGCTTACAGCTTTCAACAACACAATGGTACGCCTATATCAAATATAAAAATTTACTATCTCCTCTGATATCATGCCCCTTAAGTGACATTTGAGAGATTATAGATAAGATAAATAATTTAAATACTACCCAAATGATAAATAAGGTCTACTTTATTAAGGAGAGTATTTCAGAACATAACTACATGACAATCTTTAAACATTTTAATCAATCATTTCCCACCATTTACTAATGAAATTATTGCAGTACAGCTGGCGCTAGGATGAAAATGTAATTGGTCAAAATATATGATAGTACATACTAACATACGTACTCAAGCCATTCATCTTATTTACTTTACCTCTCAAGTTTTGCATGCATTAAGCACGTTTAATTTTGTAATTCGCTTTCGGAAACAATTTCCAAATTTTCATAACATTAGATCACCAAGAACAAGTCACTTCTAATAACCAACCCGAATTTTACACAAATTTTCATATGCTTCATGGCAAGAAGACTCGAAAACATGTTGCCGAATTCAAAAGCAGCTGAACTGAAAATATCTTGCCTGGGTCATGAATTTAAGCTACTTTCTGTTGAAATTCATTGCACTGGTTATTGTAATGCAATTTGTAAGTACTTTCTCCAATACTGCGATCACCGCAAACAAAACTGTGTAAATAGGCTGACAGGTCAAAAGAAATGTGTGCATATCACTATAAGTGACTTACCTGCATTGCAAAATGTGGCAAAATAATTAATTGAAAAACACATCTACAAAGTTAAGATACTGAGTACTTCAGGGAGTAAATAAGAGGAAGTTAAATAAAAAAAAATCCTTTATTTATTTATTTGTAAAAAATTTATAATAAATATCACTGAAATGTAAAGATGACTCTGGAGTGAAATATTATAGTTTGAAAGTTTTGTACACAGTTGTGTAAACAAATGCGAGTATGGGTGGAGGGGGAATGTTTCTACTAATTTTGATTGGTTTTGATGGTAACCCTCACTCGACTCTGCAACATATACACTGACTTACCAACTGTAGACAACCGGATGACATCTCCACTGCTGCAATTAAAGAGTTTGGTGTGTGGTATCAGTACATGGTGTTTAACAATCAGAATGAACTTTGCTGCACTGGCTGGAGATAAATTATTCTCGCCACTGAAAGCTGTACTCAACAACTCCCCACTCAGTCAAATTAAAATCACTTGCAGACTCAGTATGTACAGAAATTAAAATATTTGTACAGGAAAACAGTAATGATATGTAGACCTTAGGATGCGTAAAGGGTAAGCGACTACCTAGAAAGGAAACTATTACAGTTTTCATTCAGTTGTTTCTTTAATAAACCATCAACAATATTTGATAGTTGGTGCAAACACAACCCAAATAACATACAATTTAATATTCAAATGCATAGTTTCTCGAATGTAAACAATAACATTCCAAAGTATGAAAATACACTGAAAAAGTATATAAACAATACAGATATGTACTTAAACAAAATAAATATTCTGAAAACTGGGCAATTTGAATAAAATGGGGGGTTTCCAATAAAGATCTTAGAAAATGGTATAATTCCACTCTACTAATTACACAGAACATGGATTTACTAGGGGCATCAACATTTGATCAATAGAAACCCCAAAAACGATAGTGTGGACGGCTATGAAGATAAGGGAAATTGTGAAATTGTGGGGTAAAAGAGGTGAAAATATGTAAATTATGTAATATTTATTTATGGGGAAAAAAAAAAAAAAAAAAAAACCCATACATTAACTAAATAGACAATATTACCAATACAGGCCACAAATACGATAGTGGGGAGGGCTATGAAGACCAGGGAAATTGTGGGGTAAAAAAAATACAAAATATGTACATTTTCATTATAAACTTTTACCCCTCATTTTCCTTCAAGTACATCGCCCTCCCCACTGTTGTATTTCTAAATTGTATTGGTAACATTGTCAATTTAGGTACGGTGCCTAGTGTTAAGTTCAATCCTTTTGCAATTAAACATGTTTTCATTTGTCAATATTACAGTAATATTACAAATAGTACAGACATATGTTAAATTGCAAAACACACATGCATTATTTCTCAGTGCAAATAGGCTATACATGACAATCATTTACGGGGAAACTCCCAGTTTCGCTGATGCGTTAAGCTTCGCGTTACCATCTAAAATAAATTACATGCGCACCTTGAATCATTATCTTGGGTATTTATTACCCTGCTGACGATCGGTGCATGATGTTTGGCTAATATGTAAACATTGTACGAGCAATCACAGACACAAATATGAAAACACTATTTTGATGCAATTAATCAATTTTATTCCTAGCTCAACTTGCTGAACTATACAAACACTTAAAGAGGCCCCAACCAGTTTAATACACGAACACTGATTATGTAAACATTGTAGGAGCAATCTCACACACACATACCTATGTAAACAACTTTTCTGAAGCAATCCCTAGCTCAACTTGCTGAACTAAACACACACCTTAACAAGAGACTTTAGTTAGTTTAATATACTAATGTGGAATTTGTAAACATTGTTTACTTTTATTTTCGAAGGTGTCGCTCCAATAAAAACAAACCTGCATCTTTCAGGTTAAGGCTATCAAACTTCGGAAGGCCCTTAGGTGTACAAGATTAGAAATAGCAGCTATGACACTCAAGTGACTTCGTTCTTGGTCTTGTGGAAGCAAATTTGGGTTGTGAAAACCCTCTTTTCTGAAAATGTTGGAGCACACTATTCTCGTGTAGGTATAAACCACCAGTCCCTTTTTTCTTCATTATATCCAGGTCTGCTCTTACTTTTCTGCACCCATTGCTTGCACCTAGGAACTCCAACAAAACAGTATTTAGGTAAATTAAGGTTTGTGTGAATTGAATTTGCAATAAAAACACAAATTGAAAATGTAATCCAGTACAGCTTGTGTACTTACCGACTTGCATCCTTTGAAAATCTTAAAAAGGACTTGCTGTAGTTTGCAATGTTGTAATTATTGCAGCCAAAAACTACCTGCCATAATAAATAACCACTCAAGTGAAAAATTTTTAATTAAAACACATTCAAAATATTCAAAACTACCCATTTAATGTACAGCTTATTTTTGTACGAACAGCACAAACCGCTAGGAGCGCTGATATTGGTGTCTCACATTTCTTTCGGCTACTTTCCCATATTGTCGTACCATATTTGGTGTAGGTTCTGTTGTCTGCCATCTGTTCAAGCTCACTAATGGCATTTTGAGGTTGAGTGACAGAGAACAGGTAAACCAACCCCCCCCCCCCCCCCCCCCCCCCCACTTTTTCATCTAGATCATCGTCAACCTGGCAGACACTCTGGCACCATGCTTCGATGCTGCTATCTAACTGAATATAGCTGAACTACTTGCAGGTAAATCCAGACATCAGTTTCTCATCAACAATATCCTAACAAGCACTGCACATTAAGAAAATCAGACCACATGAGTGTGAGAAAAATGTTGAACTCACATGGAAGAGAGGTCTCATTCACAAACATTTCAAGTGAGAGAACAATTGCAGCAAATTGACACAAAAATAGTGGACACAGTATGCATAGTACGGAACTGAAACTTAATAGAGATAGTGGTACAAATAAATAATATACATGTTTACAAAAACAGAGCAGCAGGAGAATTACATGTGGATCCCTGGTACACTGTCTGGACATCTTCAATAAAGTGTAGCATCATCTTGCATTTCAATACATGCTGCAACATTGTCTGGCATGAAGTCCAGCAGATGCAGAATGTTGTCCTGAGGCAGACTGACCGAAAATTGTAGGACGTTGTGTTTCACGTTACAATCCGATGGAATATATAGTGTGACGTATATTTGGAAACATTGCAACATAATACAAATTTTCTGTAACAAATGTTTTGTAGGTGGGTAAATTAAGTCTGAATTTTATTTAATTAACAAACTTTAAATATAATAGACAAAAATGGGTAACAAAACGATTATTAAATACAAAGACTCTCACTAGTAAATAAATGTGTTTTGCTGCCTGTACGGATACTAGGTGGCCATCAAGTAGTGTTTACTGTTTGTTTCCCTGCCAAAATAACCCCCACTAAATAACCAGATACATTTTCATATTTTGCCTGCACATATCTACTTGCTTTTTATGCTGGGTACTTGTTATAGGAAATGTTTCTGAAGCCGTTCCTGCCTTTTTAAAGTTATTCAGAGCCTTGTTTCATCTGAACTGTAATGCCAAAATTTAAGGCTACTCCTAAGTCGCGAGTGACAGAATTTAAATCCTAAGGATTGTACGTGTCTATTAAAATTGTGTTTTGCAAATGGTGCAATTGCAGAGTGGATTTTGAAAGATGCAAGACTGTCTTAAAACATGTTGAAAGCAAACACCTTATAACTAACTCTGTTGCTGCACAGTATTAAAATGGTAGAGTATTGTTTTCAATGATGTACTTTTCGTTGTCCTTGTACTTTCAGTGACTTCGAAAATTTTTAATTCGAAGTTTTGCATGTTTTTGCAGTCACAACACAGTGAATATATATTAGAAGGGATGTGGAAAAGGTTTTTTTTTTCTTTCCTGATTCATATAGTCGGTTTAAGGTAATTTCTGTATTTTAGTAGGTAGACTAGTGGCGGCAGAAGATGCTATTTGCACGGAAGAAGACATGCTCAATTCACAAAAAGATATTTGTTTATAGACTGTCCCAAGATTTATTACGCATATGTACGAGAGAAACTATTCATATATTAAATTACATTTCCACAATGAGGTGCAAAACCTGTAAATATAAAATATTATCAACAATTTTAATATAAAACACCTTAGTATTTAATAGTGAAAAAGATTAACTAATAATAATCGCCATATACATTATATATCTGCAGTACAGGGAGTTATTGGTTTAATCAAAAAGTTTCATTACGATAAATAAAAAATATGGACTATACAATGACTAGAAACCATCATTAGTTTTGTAATTAAATTAAAATGTTAAAAATAATGAATTGTACACGTAAATGTTTAACTAAATATTTTTGCAGGAGAATTCGTTTTAACTTTTCTTTTCATTCATTCACCTGAGTCAGTAATTTTTGGAACGTCCATATGACCACGCTAGCTCATCTAGAGAAAGCTGAACCAGTTATACCGGGGAATCCACTACTGGGGTGACTCGTGACTTTATCAAATAATTGGCGATCAAGTGTTTCATTCTAATTAGTAAAATCAAAATGTTCTGCCACTTCTAGCTAACCTTTATTTAACCAGGGGATGTAAAACTCAACGTTGCGAGAGTCCTTTCACTATCTCTGTGCTTCCAAAAAAGAAAAAAATAATTAGATAGTATGCACAGATTTCTGTTTGTAAATTTTGAACAACAATTACAAATACCTACATTCTATCAAAAGAAATAAGCAGTGTTCATTTTCATAAAAAACCTTTTTGTAGAACTTAATTGTGCTGAAAGCCAATTAAATGATTCAAGGGCAGCAAAACATAGTGCTGAAACTGGTAATTCATTTTAGGAAGAGCACAAAGGCAGTGTGCCACTGGCTAGCCCACCAGTCAGGCCACAGAAACCTCAGGAAAGCACTCGCTTCCAAGAACAGATTACCAGCGGCATGGTAATTTCATTCTCCCACTCCTACCTTTGAAATCTGCTGGCTATTCTCCTGGGAGAAGTTCCAATTCTCGCCACTGCCTTCTTTTCCAGCAGCACTGCATTGACGGGAGAAAGTACTGAAATCTGAAGAGATTGTCTTTAAAACAATGATTCTTCGCCTAGTCACATGCCGTCGCTACTACCTTTCCCTCCCCGTATTTTTCACTTCCATTATCCCTCCTCTTTTGCTGTTTAAACAGCGGCTCATTACGCAGACTAGTTTTTTAATCAGTGCATGTATGATAATTTTAAATTTAATTCAAAGCCCATTTTAAAAAATAATTAAGTTTATGTGTGCCCATGCCTACATATTATGCTAATTTTTTATGGTGGGCAATTGTTTATCTTTTCTTGTTAAAGTAAATTTTATTTGTAAAGTGAATAAAGATGTGTGTCTTCAAATACACGGTGTTCTTATGTTACCGGTACCATATTATGGCAAGTGAGGGCATGTGCGTGTATAGGCACCCTCAAAAGTTTTTGTTCAAAAATTCGGGATAATTAATATTTCTAGTATACCAGTAAACATGGCCGGACCTCTGTGCCAGTGCAGAGGCCAACATTACGTCTACATTTTGTATAAATTCAACCCTTTGACGTGAATTGCATCTATCAGCATGTTTTCCCAATGCCGGGCCGCTGTTACCAAATGAACCGGCCCTGTAAAAACGGCAGTGGAGTGGCAGTGACCATACACACAGCACGACAAGCACAGCATGCCAGCTATGCCGTTCGGCCTTGTCATGAGCATCAGGCGAGTGGTGCTTGGGTGGCCCTGACACAAGCATCACCACCCGAGGATCTAGGCCCGAGTGACAGCAGCACGGGTGGCGCGTTGCTGGCCCGCGTTGCAGAGGAGAGGATCTGGGTACTCTGCCAGCTTCGTACATGGCCAGATCAAAGCGAGATCATGGCGCGGACACGTATTGTGCAACTCCACCTAAACATTTTGATCGCTACGTGCCTCATAGCAATGTATGACCCACAAGATCTGTGTAATTGATCTTTAATAATAACTTTATATTTTAATAATACATATTCTAATCTTTTCACACACTTTCAATGGCCATGTCCTATTGTGTTTCTGCCTTTTTTACCGCAAGGTGTGGTCCAATATGCCTTTCTTGGGTATCAAATTGAGATGACGTCCAGCTATTAAAATATACATACGTATTTATATTTAATTAAAAAGTTGTTTTTTATGTGCTAGAGACGATTGAACATGAACTTCATCAAAAATGGTAAATTTTAATGCTTAAGGGTTAGGGATGAGTTAAAATCGGCCCAAAATTTTCCAAATTTTTTATTATGAACCTTCTTTTATTACAGTCCTTCCTTTATTACGATCCTATTCTCGGGATCCGTGAGGTGTGGTAATAGATAGGCTCTACTGTATCTATGAAATTTAGGTGGCGTGTTGACATCTGCAGTGGCATGCTGAGGCCATTTGAACATCTACTGTTTCAAAGACCTGCGGGGACATATCCAGAAGGTCACCCGAGGCCAAATACGCCCTTTTCTGGACGAAATACCCAACCAAGAGGATGACGCTATCACAGACGAACCCTCGTGGCATTTGGACGAGGACGACATGACGCCAATTATGGCAACTCCTAAAGTCGAGCCAAGGCCACTGAAATGGCCCGAGGTGCGAACTCCGATCCCTGACACAGAGCCGAGCTATTCTATACACAGGAGAATAGATTTGCAGCAGTGCCAAGGAGGAGTTTCTGTTCAATCCCTGCCCTTGATGCCTACCAGCTATGCCCACAAAGTCATCACCAGTCGTGATTGGGCCACCCCTAGCTGCAGTGAAGTGTCTTGGTGAATTCCCCGCGACGTGGACTACAATGAAACACATGGCAGGTCAAACCGGATATCCAAAAGATCCGAACCGCCACAGGTGAAGGAAGTGGAGGCAACCCGGGCATCTTCCCCTCCATCTGTTACCTCTCCCGAGACAGAAATAAAGGTTATTCCAGCTTCCAGGAAGCTAATTCCTGACTCCGAGGAGATACAGCCACCCATCATTGGACGTCGCGCAGCTCTAATGCCGACACTTCCACCCCAACTGCTGTATTGGAGGAAAAACACAAGCTAAGAATCAAGGTCGTTCCACCTTCTACGGAGCCATTCTTGTCGTCAATGAAGAACCATCAACAATACAGGGGGTGTCGAGCAGCGCAGACGACAACGCTACGCCCCAATCTTCTGCCACACAGGAAGATCCAGACGGTACAGTTGACGAATAAGAGGCCTGTTCTGCCTCCTCCTTGACTGACTACCGATGAACCTAGGACATCCATCCATGCTGATCCCGATGCCCTACAACCTCCTGTTCACCGAGTGGGAACTATTACAGTTCACACGAGAGCCACCAAGGTCGAAGGACCATTACACCCTCTGGCCATCAATCCGGACAACAAGATCGTTAATGTCCAGAAACACCCTGCTCATCGTGAAAGAACATCAGCAGTCGAATGAAGTGCAGTACTCTGCCACTCTCTTGCACTGCTTCAGCGGAGTAACTTCCTGCCCTACAGTTAGGAACCCAAGCATTCAAGGTGGAGGGTTCTACCTTGCCGCTCCCTCGCACTGCTTCATCATCCTTAGCATGTGATCTGTCCTACCCAAAGGTTGCAGCTGAAGACGATGCACCAGTATCACGTGCTGAACCCCATAGACTTATGCCCCTTGTGTCACCGATGTTGAATCAGGGTTCCAGGCCGGTATAAGGAGTCACCATGGAGACCCACGTCTCGTTTCATGTGGCCATATCTGGCCCATGCAGCACTAAGGCAGAGGGAGAGGCCGGAGAAGACCAAGACCGCTGAAAAGTAAGTGAAGTGCTCAGTAACTTGAGACCTCGACCAGGTAGTCGTAATTAAGCTACTACCCCAGTGACATCAGGACTTGTTATAGACCTGAAGATATAGTGTATTAAATAGCTGACCAGTTTAAGACAGCGAGATTAGCTTCCAGACACACACATTAGGCTAGTTTCAACCACTGCTAAATCTATAGACGACGTACACAGCCGTTAATATGCTGAGAAAGGAAAGGAAATGGTGAGAATGATTATGTGATAATTATTCAGACATTTGCCATTGTGATAAAGAAAATTAAACTTGTTTTAAAAGCTGTTATTAAGCTGTAGTGCAAACCCAGTGAAAGGCACTTTATTCTCACCAGCATAAGGTTCTATAATTAATGGCTGATAGCCCACTCGTAATCACGTATCACCTAGAGACACTCCCCACAGTGACAGTGAATACAAGAAGATGGACACTTCATAATTATATTAAATTTTTTTATTCTCAATTTTTTGATGTGTAGGTAGAAAATTAAATATGTTTTTAAGTTTTACAGTGTCATGTGATCATTGCACCCATGAAGATTCTTAACAGTTTCATTCTTGATATTTTCATATAGTTTTTGTGCGTCGCAGCATTGTAATTTTCATTTGTTTGAATGATTGTGCCTTTTCTCAATATTTTTATATATCTTTTATATCGACTGAGAGTCGAACCAGAACTCTGAGCCACAGAGCTCCCATGAACTCACCACAATGAGCCAAGGTACAAGGTTTATTAATTTAGAGTTATTTCTTTGATTGAGTGTTTTACTTGTTAATTTTTAAAGTGACCCACATGCGCATTATGACCGCGTTCAGTTCCTTCATTAAAGTCTACTCGTTTTGTTCCGCTAGTTGATCAACCCAGGTGATGGAGGGCCTGAGGTTGGCGAACTCCTGTATTGTCACATGTAACTGGTTAGCTTGCTGTGAGACCCATTGGTTTCCCAAGAAAGAGTGCCGGACTTTATTTCACTGATACACCATAGCAAGCTCGGTGGTTGGTTGTTTTGCCACCCTGCC
Organism: Dryococelus australis; assembly: GCA_029891345.1. Lineage (NCBI taxonomy): Eukaryota > Metazoa > Arthropoda > Insecta > Phasmatodea > Phasmatidae > Dryococelus > Dryococelus australis. Next base: position 169,452,787 of record CM056993.1, read on the forward strand.
TTCCATGAGTGAGGCTTGTACATATTTTTATTCCCAATCATAGTTTTTCGTGTCATTTTTATGTAATTTCTTTCCACAGGTCCTTGTATATGTTTATATAATTGTAAGTAACCACACCATTATGCTGCATTTTGTCAATGGCATGTGTAGTAAAGTAGACAGAGGGACATCCTCTTCATTGTGTCACCCCTGACGCTAAACCTCACCAGAGGTTGGGATGGGTTGGTGGGTGTGGGGACACATTATCAGATCATCCCTCCAGCTTGCTGTGGTGAGTGGAAGAGTGAGCCAGACTCGATAAGTGAGACAGCACTACGGCAGATGATCCAAGCGGCACAATGTTTTTCAACGTACCCCAACACACAAGGCAAGGATAATTACAGCAGTCATGCGGCCCAAAGTTAAGGGTCCTGCCCAGAAATTCAAAATTTTATTCTTAGACTTTCTACTTGATGAGATCTCGGGGTTCGTACGGTCCTTAGAAGCCCTTCAAATTTTTTTAAATTTCTTTACTAGTTTTTAAGGGCACTTAAGAGTCCTTATTTTCTTGCATGGTCCTTAAAAGTGCTTATTTTTTTACATGGTTTTTCGATAATTGCTGTAACGATAGTAGTTCAACAAATTATCTGATACTTGGCAGTGCGAAAAATTGTATTATTAGCATAATTTCTCATAAATAAACCTAAAATCTAACCATTTGCGCCAGTGTAAACGCCTTTGTTTGGAAAAATAGATTGCAGTAGTTGCAGGTGAATCAATTTTTTATAAGCAAGATTTGATAGTATCGAATGAGACATCGAGCAAGTGAGCAATACTCTAGGTGTTAAAATGGAGTGTTTTTGGTGTCCATAGCCCCTTTGTTAACTAATTAATTTAAAATGGAGTTGTTAATTCTTATAGGTCACCAAAATTCACAGCCAAGACTTAAATGTGACTTACAACATGTAATGTGCGGGTTGGTGGATTGACCTCGTAATCAAAATCATTATTTTCATGTATTGAGACAGACGTGGAAATTATATTTTGTGGGTGCTCACGGAAAGCAGGTGCCGGTAAATGTAAACATATAGTTGAGGTATTGTAAAGCAGACGGGCTTTTTCGAAGAAGGAAAAAATCCGGAAAATGTTATAAATCCACTCTATTAGTAATACAGAGCACAGATCAATATTTCACCTGATGGAGAGGGCTATGAACTGTAGGAAAATTGAGGGGTAAAAGTTTATAATGAAAATGTACAATTTTTTTTTTTTACCTCAATTTCCTTGATCTTCATTACCTTGCCCACTACAATGTAGGTATTTGTATTTGTTTGGTTATGTCTTTTTGGCAATTCATGTATTTCCGTGTGTATGTATTATTATGAAGTACATATTTTCCACTAGTTTTACCCCATCATTTCCCTGATCTTTATTGCTCTCCCCACTATCAATTTAGTGGTTTGTATTGGTTTGGTTATTTTTTTGGCAATTCCTGTATTTCCGTGTGTAAATATTCTTATGAAGTACATATTTTCCACTCTTTTATCCCACAATTTCCCTGTTAAAAAAATTGACAAAGGCCTATTTCAAAAACCATTCCGTACGAATATTCACAGTTTTAAGACTCTAACATTATTTAGGTCAGCTTTATAACGTTTTAAAACTGCCTGAATAGATGACAGTTCTTACGGTTATTTTTAATTATCATATTTGTTTTCCACGACAGAGCACATTCCTCTTAATTCACGTCAATATTTTGCAGTGACTGTGTTTAACACTGTTGCAACTGCAGGGTAAAAAACTGTAGTATTTATTCTTTTGTTATTGATATTTGTTGGGTTATTTCTTTAATAGGACGGCCTCAGTTCAGTGACTGTGTTTAACACTGTTGCAACTGCGGGGTAAAAAACTGTAGTATTTATTCTTTTGTTATTGATATTTGTTGGGTTATTTCTTTAATAGGACGGCCTCAGTTGGAACAAATATTAGAATGAAGTAACGACCAGTCAAACGAAAATGGCACATTAAATTCAAGCACGCAACATGTGTTGCTTATATGTTGCCACAAAAATGTCAAAGCTAGCGGTAAACATGCACACAAATAAGCCTACGGTAACTTTTATTCTGCTCATATTTCTATGTATGGCAACTTACCGTTTATTAGGTTTTATCGGGCTCGGCTTACTATTTCGTCGGGATTGTGGCAAATCACGTTACATGAATGTGTTTCAAACACCTAAGGCAAAGGTACAACATTGTGATAAATAAACAGACGTGAATGTAAATAATTAACTTCATTATACAAACAATTCACAGATAAAACGTATAAATAATGCACATCAAATATTTGAAATCACGCATACACTCAGCAACGCCACTTTACACGCAGCTGTTAACTAAACAAACGTAACAGTATATTAATATTCAAAAACGTATCACGTCTCATTCATGATAACATGACAATAAGCATCAGCTGACAATGTTTTGACTGAAATGAAAATGGGGGGACAGTTTGCTGATGGCTTCCACTAAGAGTGCTGTACACACTCAGTCACACATTTTATGTTTAGTATATAGTTTGTTGATCTTGCATCAGTCTCTTCTGTAAGCAGGGCCCTCAGGAATGTTAGACACATATCAATTTCGTAGTACAAATATTGGGCACAGGATGTCGCACCACATACCAAAATTGTATTGTACTTGTGTAGGAAGATACCAAGATTATGGCACTATCAGCTGTACTATGTAAAGCTTGTATGATTTGATAAAATTTTCCTTATAAGCTTGAGTGGGAGCTTCCGTGAGACCTGCTACCCTTGCCTGCAATCAAGTAGTTATAGAGGGTTCTATGGAATAACCTGGCTAATGCTGCCACACAAGTGGCAAGTATATTTCTAATGATTTTGCTTCATTTTGTTGTAGTAACGTAAACTTTTTTGTTAAAAAACAAATTTTTAACATAATTCTCATGGAATGGTATTACAGCACCAGTAAATATTTTGGGGTTTTTTGATTTACTATTTATTCTTGTTTAATGGTTTTAGTGAAGTTTTCCTAAACAAAATATATAAAATTACAACTGTTGTCAATACCACATTCCACCACACACTCTGATTGGCTAAAATTTCAACCTTGTAAGAAACCTTCCATCAAAAATTGCACCTGACCTATTATGAAAACCTCCATGAAATGGACAGCAGAGGGCCTAATCTTCCATGGAACCATCCACAGAACCGGCCATGCAAGTTTGCATGGAATCTTCCAAGGAACTTCCCATCATGGCACTCATGCTTAAGTCATTATCTCGCACAGCTCTCAGTTTCTGCACATGGCTTGTTTGCTCGTTGTTAGTTCCGTTTTGATTTGTGCAACTTTTGGTGTTCTGTTGAAGTTTCAATAATATTCATTTCTTAATGTGACTATTATTTTGCATGGCATTGTACAACAAACGGAGGTTATATCCTGTGAATTATCGTGACCCGGAATAGATAAAGTATTAAAATAATTGCTTGTCTTCTTGTTGTGTGAATTTGCATGGTGTGCCAGATTTCGTGATGAAAGTATCAGTTTTTTTTTTTTTAGAGCTGGGATGATTATGGTTTTTTCTTGGTTATCTTATTCTCTATTATTAATCTTAAGCTCGAATTCTCAATTATTCGATTATTTTATTTTCAAGAAAAAATTTACAATTCCAAAGTGCACAACAATAAAACCAAATGATGATGAAAAAGAGCAGAACCTCTGCAATTCTAATGTAATACTCAACATTTGTTGCTATTCTTTAAAAATTGAATGATTTTTTTCATTTTCTAGCCAAGAATTCTTTTAAAACCCTTAAGTCACAAACTAATAATTACTTTACAATGACTGCAATGGGTAATTTTTATTTTACTTCACAATTACTGTGTGTTGAAATAAATTAAATTGGAATCATAAAATGTTTTAATACTTCCCAGTATGTACACTGAATAGATTCCAAGTGCAAATTGTATTTATGTAGTCCTTTTCAACAAACAGCATTATAAAATTTAAGAGGTTAACTCCTACATATAAAACAAAAATATGCATACTTACTCATAGGTTAAACTTATCATAGCATGTACAAAATGTTTAGGAATGGAAAATTTGCTAATATTACTGTACATGCATTAACAACACATTAAAACATATCCTTGAGACCCAAACATTTTTTAACAGCACACAACAAATAGCGGAAAAAAAAACAGTTAACAAATCATACGTGGTGAAAATTAGAAAAATGGCACATATGAATATTGCAGATTTCGTAATAAGTATGCTTTTCTATCCTCGAAAGCTGGTCATCGTTATTTATTTAGTCTAACAGATACGACGCTTACATACAGTACGTTTTATAGAGTCGTCCACTTTGTTTACTCATGGAGGTTCCGAGAGTCTTAAGGTTGTGCACCTAGACATTGAAATGTAACAATTTGGTTAATGCGACTACCGTCACGCCACAGATATGGAGGGTGTAAGAATCATTCTTTTCGCAAGAGAAATTACGCCTTCCCAGTAACCTTTAGAGGTTATTCAGAACTTCACCCTCGCACCTTGGAAATCAAATAAATACCACGTGCCCACTGTATATTAATACTAGTTTTTTAGTGCAGTGCAGCACAAACTACGGCTCATAATTTTTTGGGTGACGCTCGTAATCAATACTCAACGGACACAACCAAACTTTGTTGGCAGCGTGATTGTTTTGTTTACTCTTGGTGCATTTTAACATATTGAAAACTGTAAAATACTAACACTTGTTTTGCTTAATTTATTTACTGGTGACAAAATAGTAATGGGAGGATAATAATATCTTAAATAAACTGGCAGATTTATTGTCTTTTGGTTATAATAGACCACATCATACATATGAAAACCGTCTATCGCACCATTGTACACAAACAACAGGAAAGGAAGGTACAGTAATTGTCAATGAAATTCATTATCATTGCTTTATTACATATTTTGGAATGAATTATCAAGAAACTGCAATTTTAAATGATTACCTTCGAATTATTAAACTATAAACTTATATTTTACAATAATAATAAAAAATTATTGAAAATTAATAAATTGATACTTCCTATTGAACCTTGCTTATGTCGATTACAGCGAAAATCGAGGAATCGAGAAAGCAAATTTCCCACCCATAGTTTTTTTTATTTATTTTTATTTACAAAGATTTTGGAGTGGTTCTAAATACCACAGAGCAGAGAGAGCTAGTAACTAGCAGGAAGTAGTTGCAGGGTGATAGTCTTTGTTTATTAAAATTGTAACTGTAGTTTCATTCGTGACAGGAATTTACATCTATGTGTGGTTTTACTATGTGATATTTGTCTTCAAACATGCCAGAAAAGTGCATCTTTAATATACTGTGGCTCGGGAGGGATGAGGGATAGGAGAGGGGGATGGCGATAGAGGGGGAGTTTTGTACAAAAATTGACTTTCTTGCGATACAGGCAAACATGGGGCAAGACGTCAATTTTTGTTTTAAAGCGTTCGATACAGGCCTCACGGGAGAATCAGTACAGTCCTTAGAAAAAAGTTAAAAATATCTTAGAAGTCCTTATTTTTTTCTGCCTTGAGGGAGTACGAACCATGGATGTAGATGAGGGGGGGAATTGACGAGTGCTGGTTTCCTATTTATACTACTAAATTACTACTACTCGTCTGCCTCGCGTATTTCTATGTAACCCGAGGGAGAGTCAACCCCGGCAATAGATTACACGAGTGTTCTTGGATCGCCACAACCCTGGAGGGTGATTTTAAACACGTGGAAAATGAGATTGTGCAAGCCAGTGAGTACACCCCCCCTCCCGTGCTGAGAGCCAACAAGCAGTTACCTGCCTCAGGGATAAACAGAACGGAGCCGAATATGCACGAAGCTGAGCGCAGCACAGAGGGTAGCTAGCCCCATCTTGACCTCGCACGAGAGGGACGTCATGAGGCGATGTCACACCTCTCTTTCTCCAGCAGCTCACGCTAACACTTCTTGTGCTGGGGCCTTTAACTGCTAAACAGTCTTCAGTAGCCACCAGAGTCTGTTACCATTGACATTACCAGAGGCTCCATTGCCACCACCAGAGACTTCTGCTGCAGTCGCCTGCAGCTACCAGAAGCTTCATTGTCGACAACCACCACAAGATATCAAAAGCTCTTCTTCTTCAACACCAGCAGACTTACTACACCTTCCGCTACAGCTCCTCCTAGAACAGCAGCCACCCCTACTTACTGGTATAGACAATTACAACCACTGCTCTTAAAGTAATGGTCCCCTTTTCTTATTCTCGCTTCACGCCGCCTTGGCTAGAGTAGCTGCAACCAGAGTTATTTTGATAGCCGTCAACGCCACTAGCTATATTAGGTAGTTGAGGAACAGGTTGCCTACACCTGTCTACCGCAGGTTACTTGCATATCAGACGCTGCTAGGTTAGGAGGTAGTACGTGTCACTAGTAGGTTATCCATTCTAGAGGTACTTCCCTTTGTCCGCTAGCAATAATATAAACTGTATGTTGTCAACAGAGTCCAAGTACGAACCATAGAGTATGACTGTGGAGTCCCTTCAGGAATCCGTACATCTGGCACATGCACCATTCGACGGCCACCTATTCTACACCCCCAGGGATAGAGCATTAGAGCCCTGACCTCTAGCAACTTATCGACCAAGGACGAGACAGTCATCTCAAGTTGGATCCCACCAGTGTGCTTATGGTGCTGGAGAGGACAGTTGCTTGGGACTGAAGGCCTAACCCCTGGTGTAACCCTCACATAATAGTGGTAGGAAGGTCTCAACGCTCTGGGTCTGTGCGCCAGTGGCGAGGGACTGATTAGATTACGGAGCTTGTGCTAGCAATCACTATTGGAAGTGCACTTAGATAGGTACCTGTCTCGTGTTCCTGACGATTGGGAAGTATCTTTTAGACGGCTTATACAGCCGCCAAGCGAGTGTCCATTTTAGACCCCCCTACTTCTAGTAGGCAAGCAGACCGGGACAGAGCTTAGTCCATCCGGCATCTGGAGAGACCTTCCACCCCAGTATTTACTTAAATCTATTTTCTATTTGCCTGTGCACAGTCACATAACCCGAGAGTACCACTCTGTGGTACGTGGTCTGATACAGGGTACTGAGGTAAGATAGGTACAGGGCAACTAACCCTTGGTTTTGTAGCCAAGAGTCAGTGGAGTGGAATCAATGGTACTGTGTTGGTCTGCACGGCACCAACATCCACCACCCTCCTGCAAGAGATGCTGATTCCAGCCAGTTAGAACCAGCTCCACCTTTGTTGACCGAAGTAATCCCTGGTAAGACAGGTACTCCAAAACCGAGTAGAGTCCAGACCAAGCCGGTTGTTCCTCGTAACAGTGGAAAACTTTGTCCCCTGTCCCCGACCGACATATCCAGTCCGAGTCGCTGGTAATAAACGTAACTCAAGCATAAATGTAGCTCAAGCGTCTAGCCAGTGTTAGCCAAAGCGTGCATGACGTATTGCAGCCAAACCACTTTGACGGTGTATAAATGTAACTAATAAAATACCCTAAAAATTTGAAAAAGGTAACGCAAAATTAAGGCTACACTATCCACTCCTCTTCATCAGTACTCAATCACAATAATCGCAACTTATTTTTTATTTCTTAACTGGTAACGAGGGATGTCAAATTTGTTTCCTTGATACTGTTGATTCTTAAGTGATAGAAGGTAAGGGGAATCAAATCATGTTGATTTTGGTACATGCCTATTCTCTGGGATGTTTGTATTAACAATAAGGATTAGTACAGTACATTCTCTAAAAAGTTTGTCAGTGGACCAATTAAAAACTTTGACATACTGGAAAATAATGGATGCTGACTAGGATTTTAGACCTCAGAAATTTGTACATAACACCAAAATACATTTGTTTGGGCTCGAGAACAATGTGGACTGTATTTTAACGAAATTCATTTCGAGTTACGACTTACCGACACAAAAACAAAGCCGAACTGATCTTGTAGATTCTGGCAGTGCCGCTCCAGGCCGATGGTACCACCATCGACAGTGTTGCCACAATGTGGTGGGAAATTTAATCTAGTTCAAACCGATCCATGGCCGAAACATTCTCGCCCACCTTGAAGGGTCCACACTTCAACACTAATTAGTCCAGTTTACAGTATACAAAAAATATAAAACAGAAAAATCAATAATTACACAAACAGGTTCTGTATAAACAGATGGATTTCTTAGTCTTGCACTAGTTGAGAGGAAGAGGACATAACTTAACAGCTGGCCTGGTAAAGGTGCCGTGCTGGGTACGAATCTCAGCGACGTGCGCAACACCATCTGCCCCAGGGTGGATCTTTACTATTTTACCAAGCTTCCACCACAAGGGGGCAAGTTTTGGTCTTTTACCAAAACCAAGCTGCCTTCAGCTATGTTGTCTTCTCCACTGGTCCATTGAACCTTGGGTTGAAAATGATGGAGATAATCCACATGCCACCACTTCCAAAACTACTAGGTGGATCTGCTGTAGGAGTAACCACCTAGTTAACCTGTTGACTGGAGTTAATGTCATGTCCAGTTCAGTCAATATCTGTGCTGGACCCATTGTAAGAAAGTGACTGGGAGTTAGTACAGAGAAGTCATTAGGGTCACTCAACAATAGGCACAGAGGTGTTGAATTGAGTGTTGCCTCAATCTGGGCTAAAACAGTGCTTAGTTTTTCATTTGTCAGCAACTGGGTCCCCACAACATTCTTGAGAATGGGGTTTACAGATTTGGTACTTGCCTCCCAAAGTCCACTGAAGAGAGGAGCTGCTGGAGGGTTGAAGTACCAGGTAATATGCTCTACTAAACTGTCTACAATCTGCTTGCGAGTGTCACTGTCAGCGAGAAATTTTTGCACTTCTTCCAGCTGATGGCTGGCTCTAACAAAGTTAGTGCCACAATCACTGTAAATGTTGGCACATTGTCCATGTCGAGCGACGAACCTCCTAAATGCTGTAGAAACGCCTCTGTTGATCAATCTGATACAAGCTCTAGATGTATGGCCTTTGTTGCAAAACACACAAACAGGCATATGTATGCCTGCAACACACGAGGATTTCTAAGTTTAGCCATGGTGATGGAGACGGGAACTCCATAATCGACTCCAGTGTTCATAAATGGTTTGGCCTGGTGCACCCTTTCTGCTGGAAGACATCTCATGATTGGTAAAAGGGGTTTGGGATGGGTTCGAAAGCAGCGTGTACATTTATGAAGGCGGCTGCGAATGAGATTACTGGCGCCAAGCACCCAAAATTCTCTTTTAAGTAGTGAGTGCAGCATCTGGGACCCTGGGTGCAAAAACTTTAAATGAAGCTCATCAATCAGCAACACTGCAAGACAATTTTTTGGGAGAAGGATTGAGTGTTTCTCTTTGAATTGCAATTCAGCCCTTTGCAGTCGACCACCTACCCTCAGGATGCCTTCAGATCTACAAAAGGAGTCAACTTCTGAATGAATGGAGAGTAAGGTGGGTGCCTGGCAATACGAGTAAACTCTTCAGCAAATTTTCTTTGCGAGATCTTGATTAGAATATTCATGGCCCTTTGCATCTCATCCAACTGAACTGGACCTGTGGTAGGTGACCTACCTGCACCATCTGCCTGCCCAAATCTGCAACACAAGCGACTATTCGTTTTACCTTATTTAATTTTGACTGTCTTTCCATTAAGTCTAGGAATGGTGACTGTGTCAAAGGGGCCTGCAGCACAATAGTTCAACGGTCTTCATTGCAGGTGGGGCTAAAATTATGAAGTGTACTCTGTGCCAATGCTTCTTATCTTCACAGAGCCAGGCACGTTCTGACCACCAGAGGGGATGTGTGACAAACTGGGCAGGAGTAAGGCCACAAGAAGCACAATCTGCTGGATTCTGTTCACTCAGAACATGATGCCACAAATCTACAAAGGTGCAGCTCTGAATTTCACATACTCTGTTCCCAACAAAGGTTTTCCACATGTGGTGAAGCCCTAATCCACGAAAGTGCAACTGAAGAGTCAGTCCAAGCATATCTCTTTCAGGGGCAAAATTGTTGAGTACTTATCCAACACTAAGCACAATCACCGAGCCAGCAGTACAGAGCTCAAGATGAGAAAGTGTTACTTTTTTGGAGAGAGCCACCTTAGATTTAGCAAGCAGCAAGTGAATGGTAACCACACTCATGGAAGATATTTGTCGAAGATACATTACACCCCTTCTCTGAGCTGTCGGAGAAACCATGCAGTTCAAAGGTGGAGTCTGCACTGCTAAGGGTGATACAGCGAGGAATGGTTATGTTGGAACAGCAAGACAACTAATTTTGAATGGTTTCCCACTTCGCAATAATGTTGGGAAGAGCCAGGCAGTCCCAGTCAACACTTGCCAGCTACAGCTGTTGTATAAAATGTTTGACTAAGAGTGTCAATGGTGACCACCATCCCAGTGGGTTATAAACCCAAGATATGTCCTGAAGAATTCCACATTTTGTCATAATCAGGAGGCTCGGTTGAATATCATAACTGAAAGTGTCTTGAGTTGGGGTTCCATTGCAGCCCTAGTACCTTGACATATTGGCCTTCATCAAAAGAGTAGTACATACCAGAGCGTTGCACATCCTCTGGACACAAGTGTTCTAGCACAGCAGGGCAGTTACTGGGGAACTTCTTGTGGAGCTGGAACCCACTTCACGAGAGCAACTGTTGTAGTTCCTGTCTCAGATTCACAGCAGCAGTGACATTGTTGGTTCTCGTGACATCATCAACATAAGTTTTATACAAAAAAACACTAGCAGCACTTGCATCTTCTGCTAGCTGATGCAAAGCTCTGAAAGTGAGAAATGGGGCCGAGCTAACACCGTATGTAACAGTGTTAAGACGGTACACTTCGAGAGACTGATTTTCAGACTCCCTCCAAAGGATGCGCTGGTAATTTGTATGCGCATCAGGGACCAGAATTTGACGATCCATTTGTTTTTATCACCTGTAAATACAATCATTGGAATTAAAAACTGAAGCAACACTTCTACTATGTCCCTTTGAAGCTTACGTCCAATCAACAATACATCATTCAAAGACAAATCATAACTGGCCTTCACAGATGCATCAAACATGACACAAAGTTTGGTGGTGGTACCATTAAGTTTGTGCACACAGTGATTTGGGATGTAATAGGAGCAACGGAAATTGATATCTGAACGGTCAATACAACTCATATGACCTGAGTTAATATAATCTTGCATAAATTAAACATGCCTAGAGATCTGGTTGGCATTTAAAACGACGCTCGAGTGAATGGAAATGACGAAGTGCTGTGAGTAGGAGTCTCCTAGATCAGGGTCTGGGCTCTTAAAGGGAAGTAAAACTCTGTAGCGACCATTTTCATCACGAGCATAGCCTTCTGCAAACAACTTTTCACAGAGGACACCATCTGGTGATGGTGTTGATTTATCAGGAGGCAGTTCTTCCAGTTTCCAAAGTTGTTCCACCACATTATCCAGTGATGGGTTTAACAAAGTGGAAGCCACAAAGAATGAGTAAATACGTGATGATTGCAAATGAGGCAAACTGCTGTCAACCTTTCCCATCACGATCCAGCCAAAGTGTGTGTTGAGTGCTACTGGAGTACCAGGTCCTTCACACTTGCTTCCTTTTAATAAGTAGGGAAAAAACTCTGCACCCAGCAGCATGGGGTCCACAGGTGAGGAATAGAGGTGTCCTGTTATGCGAGGTAACACTAAAGCATCTATTGAAAATACTGTCCCTGTCTGTCCACAATGCTTTAGTACACAAGATACCACGCCACGAGCAATGTTAAGTGGTGCGAGAGAGAGCCCCTGAAGTGGCTGAGTTTTCTTCCTACGAGGAATACCCAAGCGAGATAAGAAGTTTTTAGAGATGAAATTGGTTCGACTACCAAAGTCCAATAACACTCTGATGGGTTCGAAGGCCTCTGACACATCTTGTATATCAATTACAGCAGTTGACACCATAACCACAGCACTGCTGGGTGTCTTAAAAAATGAGGAGCATGCAGTCACAGTAGAACTTGTATCTCCACTGGAGCTGCTATATGGCACATCTACGGATTGTCCTGATCCATCTGAGACATCCTCTTGAGTGGATGGTTCCGGGAAGTGCAGCAGGGAGTGATGCCGTGACTTGCAGTGATGATACAAACTTCTGAGGGACAGTTTTCGCACTGGTGTGAGGTCTGCAAACAGTTCAAACATAGTTTGAGTTCCTTGACAATTGCAAATTGTTCCTTGTGTGGCTTCTGTTGAAAGTGGGGACATTTGTACAACAAATGTGCTGTGTTGCAGATGTTGCAAGAAGGGCTAGGTTTCACCATAAAGACACTGGATGAATGGTAACCTTTAGCCAGTTTATGATCTGCTGAAACCTGTACAGGTTTGATCTTTGAGGGTGTTGGCCTAGATATTGATGCAACTGCTTCCATAGCACGTAAATGTTTTTCTAAAAACCTCACAAATGACTTGCAAGTGGGGAGCTCAGTGTCTGAGGCCATCTCCCACTGTGTTTGTAGTGGGGCATCCAGTTTCCTGCAAAGGATGGGAAGTAAAATTAAGTCACAGTGCCACACAGGAACCTTCCGAGCTTCCAGTACTGCCACATTCTCTGTTACAACAGTCAGCATGTGTAGCAGTGAGGTGGGCGATTCAGAGGATACTGTGGGTGCTTCCAGCAGAGCTTCCACATACAAAGAAACAATTAATATTTTATTTGAATATCGCTGGCATAACTTCCATGCAACGTCAAAATTCTCACCTGACATAGGTAATGCCTGAATCATACTTAATGGCTCACTATTAAGGGACAACTTTAAATAGGACAACCTTTCGCATGCAGGCTGCATCTGCATCTTTATCGAAGCCTGTTAGTTGTTTGGCTGCCATTTCTACAGTAATGTAATCTGATTCAAAGTTACGTTTTATTTCCGGTAAATCACGCACAGTTGCATGGAATAAATTCCTTTTGGAGGGATCTGTAGCAACACATTTGAAGAGGCCAAGCGCGCACTTGAGGTGCCCTTCAGCCAACCGTGGACACAGTATTGCTGCTTGAGCATCACCCATGATTAAAGTTGCTGCGATGGGCAATAATGTGTCCACAAACTTCGTATCACAACACAAGAGTTGCTTGTTCATGTGCGTAGCACAGCACAAAGAGAGAGATGAAGACACCTGGTGGGAAAAATACATAACCTAACAAAAACGTGCTATTGTGGCACCTATCTTCTAACTGTAAAAGGTAGATGACATCAAGTGATAAGAATATACATTCCATTCATGTTAACAGTGCAATACACATAAATAAAAAAAGTATAAAAAACATAACCAAATCCATAACACAGGAGCTGTCGAAGCCAAGTAACGCATGCAACGAACAAAGAAAACTGCTTTCACGTACACACAAACATGATATCCCAAATCAACAAACTTTGCTAATATTCCCTGTTTGTCATACTACACAACCCAAGTGTAAGTTGTAAAGTTCGCTGTCGATAACCACACTTTTCCACCGTGCACGTGCTCGCTATGCAAAGCGAAATCACAACAGATATACGAGCCCACAACGAACAAAACAAATATCGAATACACATACTGGTGCATATCCGACCCAAAAGGACCAAATGTTTGGGCTCGAGAACACTGTGGATTGTATTTTAACAAAAAATATTTTGAGTTGCGACTTGCCAACACGAAAACAAAGCCAAACTTGTCTTGTAGATTCTGGCAGTGCCGCTCCAGGCTGATGGCACCACCACCGACAGTGTTGCCACAATGTGGCAACTAGTTCAAATGGACCCATGGCCCAAACAACATATTTGATATTTCCTGAGGTTTCTGTGGCTTGACTGGTGGGCTAGTCAGTGACTCACTGCCTTTGTGCTCTTCCTAAAATGAATTACCAGTTTCAGCACGATGTTTTGCTGCACTTGAATCATTTAAATTGGCTTTCAGCACAATTAAGTTCTACAAAATGTTTTTTATGAAAATGAACACTGCTTATTTCTTTTGATAGAACGTAGGTATTTGTAATTGTTGTTCAAAATATACAAACAGAAATCCGTGCATACTATCATATTATTTTTTTCTGTTTTGGAAGCACAGAGATAGTGAAAGGACACTCGCAACGTTGAGTTTTACATCCCCTGGTTAAATAAAGGTTAGCTAGAAGTGACAGAACATCTTGATACTTATTAGAATGAAACACGTGATTTGCCAATTATTTGATAAAATCATGAGTCACCCTGGTAGTGGGTTCCCCAGCATAACTGGTTCAGCTTTCTCTAGATGTGAGCTAGCGTGGTCATATGGAAGACTCCAAAAATTACTGACTCAGGAGAATGAATGAAAAGAAAAGTTAAAACAAATTCTCCTGCAAAAATATTTAGTTAAACATTTACATATACAATTCATTATTTTTAGCATTTTAATTTAATTACAAAACTAATGATGGTTTCTAGTCATTATATAGCCCATATTTTTTATTTATCGTAATGAAACTTTTTGATTAAACCAATAACTCCCTGTACTGCAGATATATAAATTTTCTAAGTCACTGAAAGTTCAAGGCCAACGAAAAGTACAACATTGAAAACAATACTCTACCATTTTGTTACTGTGCAGCAACAGAGTTATAAGATGTTTGCTTTCAACATGTTTTAAGACAGTCTTGCATCTTTCAAAATCCACTCTGCAATTGCACCATTTGCAAAACACAATTTTAATAGACACGTACAATCCTTAGGATTTAAATTCTGTCACTCGCGACTTAGGAGTAGCCTTAAATTTTGGCATTACAGTTCAGATGAAACAAGGCTCTGAATAGCTTTGAAAAGGCAGGAATGGCTTCAGAAACATTTCCTGTAATAATTACCCAGCATAAAAAACAAGTTGATTTGTGCAGGCAAAATGTAAAAATGTGTCTGGTTATTTAGTGGGGGTTATTTTAGCAGGGAAACAAACAGTAAACACTACTTGATGGCCACCGAGTATCCGTACAGCCAGCAAAACATATTTACTAGTGAGAGTCGTTGTATTTAGTAATCATTTTGCTACCAATTTTTGTCTATTATATTTAAAGTTTGTTAAGTAAATAAAATTCAGACTTAATTTACCCGCCTACAAAACATTTGTTACAGAAAATTTGTATTATGTTGCAATGTTTCCAAATATACGTCACACTATATATTCCATCGGATGGTAACGTGAAACACAACCTTCTACAATTTTCGGTCAGTCTGCCTCAGGACAACATTCTGCATCTGCTGGACTTCATGCCAGACAATGTTGCAGCATGTATTGAAATGCAAGATGATGCTACACTTTATTGAAGATGTCCGGACAGTGTACCAGAGATCCACATGTAATTCTCCTGCTGCTCTGTTTTTGTAAACATTTATATTATTTATTTGTACCACTATCTCTATTAAGTTTCAGTTCCGTACTATGCATACTGTGTCCACTATTTTTGTGTCAATTTGCTGCAATTGTTCTCTCACTTGAAATGTTTGTGAATGAGACCTCTCTTCCATGCGAGTTCAACATTTTTCTCACACTCGTGTGGTCTGATTTTCTTATTTTCTGATTGTGGTTATTTTAACAAAGCCCAAAATAAAACTTTTTTCCTTCTTCTTGTTCTGCTGCTTCTTCTTTTTCTTCTTCTTCTCTGTTGACTTTTTTATTGAATCACCATTTGAAACTTTTTTGTTTTGAATTTCTCTTCAAGAAATGGTTTTTTCTCCCATCTTTGTGTTTCATTTGCAATGTGATTATTACATTTCTCTTCATTACTGATTAACATGCTTGTAGCACTGTATATTTACACATTATTGTGTATCTTTTTCATAAAAAATGGTAAAGCCTTCTGGCTTCATGTCACATTTGCAGTCCTATATTGACAATACTTTCTGAATTTTTAAAATTTGTTGTACGTTTTTGCTTATCTATACTTGCCACATATAAACATTCACAACAAAAAAATGGGCCAACGTGACAGTGTTCCAAATTATACTGCAAGTATAGTTAGTAATTACGCAGTGGATAGAGACCTGTGTACAAAAATGTATTTTTCTGTGTATTATGGCAGTAAATATAATCTTAAGTCATAAAAATTTCCAAATCCTATATCTTTTATTGCACCAAGATTTTTTGTGATGCGTAAAGTACAACCTGTACCTATGGTTTTTTATTTGACCAACAGAAGAAACTATGCATGTAGACAAACAATAGTTGAAGATTTTCCTTGTGGACCTAATAAATACAGTACCTTAATTCAAAATATTTTTAGATTAAGGCTGAAATTGATGACAGTTTGACCCCAATTTAAGAGCAGCTGATTTAATGAGGTTAGTGATTTTACGAGGCTAATCTCAGGAAATTTCATACAATTGTCAAAGTTGGCAAAAATGAAAAATTCCAGCAAAAATGTAATAAATCACAATGTAAATTAATTAAAAATATGTTTGCTGGTGCACAACGATAAAATATATGAAGGGAAAACTGCAAAAATCATGGGAAAGAAGGGCATAAATTCATTATCAAATTTATCAGCGGTGGTTTCAAGTGAGCATATATCCCGGTGCCCGAAGGTTGGTCTGCCGGGCAGGTGACATGTGACGACATGAAGAGAAGCTTTCTAATATGGCCACCCTTCTCCTTTGGTCTAGTTATCCTTTGTGACAGCACACATACCAAGGCCGGCCAGTTAACAGCGCAAATTACAGCACACATTACTTTTTCCGCTTTCAGGCCTTAATATTATGTTTTATTCACATATGTACCATGCCCACATTTTTTCTAAAATTAGAACTGCCTAAAATGTGTGCGGGGAGGGTGCAAATGATGGTCGGCGCAGGAAACTTGGCAACATGGTTCACTAACACAAACAAGTGGGTAGACACATGGTGCAGGTACAGAACCGGGAGTTGTAGTTACCAGCTAATAGGAGAAAAAATAATGGCTTCATTTACGAGTGTAGTTCCAATTGTTTTGTACTCGTGTCGTCTATCAGTCTGTCAGTAATGAACAATTCTAAGCTACTGGGATTGTAATAATTTACACTGGGTTAAAAACTGAATGCAGTAAAGGGGCAGAAGAGACAGGAAACTATGTGGTATTCCACAAATATGATTTTCTTAAGTTTTGTATCAGAAACACTCATCTTGAAAACCAGTTGTTTCCCATGGTCACACATTGCGGAGCAGAGTAAACAGCTGACAAAACAAATGTAATAATGCTACCAGCACCTATCAAACACTTCCGTTGCAGAGGATTGGGCAGTAAACGACAGCATTTGAAAAAGCCATAAGTAACCAAGTTGATCAATACATTTTGTAATGTTAGGGATCACATTAACTTTATCCAGTAGCTATGATTTTGTTGGCATTTAAAAGTGCGCCAGTACCAAATGCAACGAAGCACAAAAACAGTAAATTGTCTAAAAATTACAAAATAAAAAATATATATATATTCTTCTCTAGTGTTTTTAGTTCATGGGTGTTTACTTTCATGGGTGGGTATTGGGCATGCTATGTTTTCTGCTTTTGAATTAAGTTTTGTGTGATATTGCTTTTGAAACAATTTTGGTTTTTTGGTCGTTGTTGTTGTGTTTGTGTGCAATAGCCCACACGTGAAAGTCACTGTAGAGGTTGACTGCTGGTTTTGCTATTTTATTGTGTTATTATTGTGTGGACGTAGGGCTGACTTTGAATGCAACTGACATTGGAAATTCTCTATTTTGCTTTGTTGGCAGTGGTTGAAATTATTTTGCAGGTGTAAAGTGTAATAAAATTAATGTGAAATGCATAAATACAGATTATGTGAGGAAAGTTTACAGTGTGTGCATCACACTGAATCAACATAAACATATGTATGTCAGTCAGCTTGCTAGACTTCTTACCAATAAAAATTAGCAAAAAAGAAATAGAAAATAAACATGTCACTCTTGGGTATGTACACGGTAATGCACTGCCATAAATGAAAACTAAATATTCAAAATGGTCTTTCATTATTTAATACATAAAAAAAAATATGGTGCAAAACAAGATTGTTCACATTAGTCCACATGAATTACAATGACCAGATTCTGAGTCTTGCAAGAATGGGCTTTCATTTGGTTGCATTTATGAGTATGTGTTTTTATACTGAGCATACTGTGTTCTTCAGTTCTTCTAGCAATTAAAGCCTGTCAGTGTACTTTTCCTCACAAATAAATGAAATCAAGTCAAAAGTAAATAAATTTGATAAGAAACAAAATATATTGGGCGCCTAGCTCTTGGAGAGCTTAAAATAATTTTGAGACTCCTACTATTCCCACGGTACACTACTGGGCTTCCAGTTCACAATACCTATTTGTGTACTACTTGTTAGCATTGTTCCAGTACATGGCACAAAATTATTACATTGTTCAGAAAATTCGAAATTCAGGTAAGACACTTGATTTTCCAATAAAAGTTTGATTTAACACACTGTTCAACAGAAAAAAAATAGTTCACTTTAGTTACTCAAACTGTGGAAATGTCTAAGATAGCAATCTAGGCAGTCTGTCTGCCTTACATTGAACAACATAGGCTAACACCTGAACTCTGAAAATACATAAATCGTATTAAATTTGGGCCTCTTCCCATTTCCCCTTTAATTGCTGTGTTGTGCCAAACACTGTACATCACATTGTCACATTATTAACATATTCCAGACAAATAAAATCACTATTTTGAGAAGACCTCATTTAACAGGTGTTGTTCTGTTGAAGTCTAGTCCAAAAAGAACGTTGCTGACCGAAATGGACAACCTCCCACTTGACTTTGGCGCTATACTCCCGTATTTAATCACAGTTCATTCTCATTCAGAAATGGGCTGAGATTGTAATAGCGGGAGTACGGCAACATCCAGAACTGTCAAACTCAGCTGTGCTGCCCTGACGTCACGAAGAGAAAACAAAACAAATACCCTACCTCCTTGGCGCCAGCCTACACTAGAGTAGCGCTTGCTTATTTCATAAAACAAAATAAAACTTGAATATGTATGTTATGAAACAAATTTAAGTATTAATTACAGCATCTTTAAAACAACAAAGAATATTCATAATATCAAATTCACAAAATAAACACTGTTAATTTTGCAGCTATTTTGCAAGACCCAGTATCCTAAAACCATTTGTACATTTAAATATAGTGGTAATAACAAACATACATAGGCAAGAATCAAATTCCCTCCAAAATGCATTATTTACAACACTTTGTTAAAAAAAAAAAAAGGGGGGGGGGGTTAACATTAGATAGGAACTTTGTTTTGTGAAATAATGCAAACATTCCATTAGGCCTACAAAAACTGTAAATATTGATTTTAAAAGTGTTTAAATACATTCCAAATGTAAATATAAGAGTTAAAATACACAAATATATACATACATACATACATACATAGATATTGTCTATTTCATATAAGTGGTCTCAAATTTTGCAGTTCTAGGAAAGTAATGCCAATGACATGTGGGTGGCTAGTATCCTTCCGCCACAGCTGAACTGTCATTGCAGGTTACTCTGTTTGCAAACACCATGTGAGTTCCAGTATTTGTAAACAAACAACATATGACTGCCTGTTTTTGTAAACAAACTGTATGTGCCTCCTCCTAAGTGACTTTCAGATGCTGTGAACAGTTGCAAGTTGGCAACAATCTATTTTTTTTAGTTAATAAATATTTTATGTAAATTACTAATAGCCCATGTCTATATAAATTTTTTTTTACCTTGGATGAAATTTGTAACCAGGATGCACGAAAATGAAATATTAAATTGTTTTTTGATTGTCAAATGAATAAGATATATTTACTGTATTTAATATAACGTACTCAAAATATATTAATGACAACTAATCTTGTTACACTTACCTGAACAAAGTTCTTGTAAACATTAAAATTTTGCATGGTTTCCACAAACACCAAATACCATGACCCCCCCCCCCCCAAGAATGCACAAATACCGAAATAGCCCCCCTCCCCCTTCCATTTTCTTTCAAAAACATTATACATTCTTACATACAGGCTATGGATACTATTGCATTTAAAGTACATAATTCAGCTTTGTGGTATATGACAACAAACTCTGTACAGCTTGATACTTTTATGGTGGTTATAATTCTCAGGATGTTACAATATGTAGGTAGCCAAAATAACATTTAAGCAAATGTTACTTAATTTCAGTAATTTTAATAACTCTCATTTAGTAATTCAAATGTTAAGTATTGCACGTCTACATACAAAATACTTTAATAAGTTTTCTCAAATACCTACGTGTTCAGACCATCATGCTGCGAATAAAAACTTATTTCTGACTAACTCAGTGTTGATAGTTACACTGAAGTTCAGGCGCACAACCTCCCTCCTCAAAATTGTGTATACAGCCGTAGGCTTATTCTCGGGTACCTAATGAAAAACTGTATTTCAGTTCAGATATGTTACAAAATGCTCTAGAGAAGCAGATGTGACCTACAGCAACAATATATCAAACAAACACGGTATTTACACACTAAAAAATGCTCCACCAACACAAGATTGAAGACATAAAGATCATTTTCCTTAGCGATAAATTTTGGAACGTCGCAGTTCCTGCTGATGCATGAGAGTGACACTTCTTTTAATGTTGGAGCACCTTCGTTGGGTGCTTAAATTGAAAGAATTTTGTTTTATAAGCATGTTGTAATTTACTTGATATCAATGTAGACAAACAAATATTATTCACTCACTACAAAAGTGTGGAAAGTGCAGCATTTTTCAGGCCATGTGCATTTCAATAATTATGTTAATGGTTTACAAATACATTTACAAAGCATGCAAACTTATTGTTGTAATTTCTTGAACACTGTGTGTTTATATGTGGCAATCCTTTTGCCAGTTTACTCCACTAAAATCACGTTTGTTCTTCACTAGCACAAAATAATTTATTTTCTAAATCATTCAGTAAAATCAACACTGCGCACATTTCCTGATACAAACAAATTTATATGCAGAAATTATATTAAGTCACTTCATTTTGGAAGGCGGCTAGGAAAATGGCGAAATGATTAGTTTTAACGACGTGCTGATTAATATTACATTTCGCTTAACAAAACACACTACAACTGTACCTACAACCAACTATGTTTGGGAAAAGCAAATAAATAATAAATTACTACCAATGAAATATTCCTACAACACCAATAAGGTACTTGTATAATAAACACAATGAGTAAAAAAGTACACCCACAACTGAATTCACTGGGTTGGAAAATGGTAACCTAAACATGGCTAGCCATTGGCTGGAAACGTTTACTGTTCGCATGTGTCGACACACTGTGTTATAAATGTTAAACGTGTTTTTAAAGTATCATTACTAATAGCCAAGAACATTTAATATTGCTATAGAATCATAATTTAAATCATAAATGTTGTAAGTATAATTAAGATTTTAATTTACAACTTGTAATTCAGATTTTCTTTCAAATCCATCATCAAAATAGCCAACCTAACAACACGTATCCAGCAGCAGTTCATCAGCTGATACAATACTGTAGGAGCGAGAGCATTTACTGTTTACATAGTGTTTGTTGGTCACATTGCCTGTCAAATTTGAGACCACATGTATGAAATTGACAATAAAGTATTTATTTAATGGCGCACATGAAAAATAAAAAAAAACAAGAAAAATGAAAGAAAAAATATTGTAAATAAACAACTGTTTGCTTGGTCTGTGCTACTGTGACTCATCACACTGTTATGTTAGATTTGTACATCTCTTTTGGTTTTTGAGTTCATATTGATTGGAATTGACAATTGATTGTTGATGGCCTAATTACACCGTGCTTAATAAAATACGTTTTCGGAGTTCTATCTTGTGCTTTTGACTTACTTATGACCTGTTCAAGAATATTATGTGCGTGGTTCAACTTGTATGTGTACAATATATGAAACAAAATACACAGTCTACAATGATTGTAAAATGACTTCTCCCTTCACCTGCACATCAGCACGTCCTATGTGCATGTTTTAAATGTGGAGGTGTCACATTGCAACTAATGTAAAGCTGATGTTGAAGAATGCCAAGTGGATTTTTCCAGTACAGTAGAACTTGTTGCCAACTAACATGTTAAAAGCAGTGTTTAAACTTATTTTTTGGCACTCCAGTGGTCGTACGTAACTTCTTGGGATACAGGCTACTTTTATTCTGAAGACATTGGTATATTAAAGTAAATTAATATTTAGGGTCAATACATTTCAAGTGGCCCAGAAAAATATTATTTGTTGCTTACAAATTTAAGAAAAATTTAATTTTTATACGGATTTACAATTAAAAAAAGACATATTACTCTAGATTAACTTGTTTGAGAATGGTATCCACTTTTGTTTTATGCAGGTCACAATTTTTGGTCTTGTAGAGGTTTGCAAAAATGTTAATATTTCACTTATAATTTGTTGCGGGGCTGTGAAACAAAAACTTTTATTCTAAGCAAAATTTGCACTACAATTTTTATGCAAATACATCATATTTCCTTATGCTTAAAATTTCATTCCAAACTTGACACCTTACTGTTGTAAAAAAATTAGTTTTGGAGCACACATTTTTTTTTTGACAAGGTTTAAAGTAACACTACATCCAGTTTTTTTGCTTGTTTGTTCCTATGTTAGAATAGTTTATGTAAAACATTAATTTAACCCCGATACTTGGTCTTTTTTTTTTTTTTAGTCCCACAAACATGCTATCTTTTGTAAAATTTAGGAGGGAATATCTTTGGTGGGGAGCAGATAAAATTTGAATTTTGCACGCAATATAATTCTATATTGTACTAAACTCCAGCAAAAAAATTTTGTGTTTGACATTCTTTTGGAAGTAGAATTATGCAGAGTACAATCTTAAGAAAAGTGCACAAGATCAAGCAACATGCCTATACAGCTAATAAAAGTTTAAAACTATTAGATAAAATAAAGTGGCCATTACTGAAAGACATCTTCAAAGTTATTCAAAACTTAATAAACAGTTGGAATATCTCATTATGCACACAGTTCTCGAGAAATATTGAGAGATCTTCTTGTATGTGTTGTTAATTCCTTTGGTGTCATTTTCCTAAGAGTGTTTGTTTTCAATTGCTGTCTACACCTTATCTCCTGATATCGTTTTAATATATGTTCTTGGTTCTGCTGGATGGTAAAAATTAATTCACATATCCTTGTTCCTTCAATTGGTTTGCAGCTATCAAATCTTTCCTGTATCTCATTTTCATGACAGACTTTTTCAATTCTTGCATGAATGTAGATTATACCCGTTACCTTTTCACAACTAAACTGGTACATGTCGAATTGTTGAAATTTGTTTGTCTACTGTTTTCTACATTCTTGCCTTGGTTCTCTCTCGCAGGGTAGTTCCTCCTGCTCAGTCACATCCATTTTTTTCATGCAAGTGAGAAAAAGTTCCATTCTACATCAAACCTAAAATCCTGTTTATGGAGATAAATGTTAATGAAGTTGTTTTGATACTGGCTAGCTGCACAATCAAAAAAAATTGATAATATTATTTTGTAATTTTCAAGCATTTTCTTTATTATGTGTAATTAAATGTGTACGAAAATCATGAAGTGGAGTGGAGAGATGGGATGACTCTTAACATCGAGGTCTTGAGAGCCGATGAGTGTGAAGAGGGACAAGTATGGAGTAGCACTGGAACGAAAGTGCGGTGGAAACAGGAGAACCCATTGGTGGCAACGTCTGGTATGATTCCTACATGCTTATACCCGGGAGCAACCCTGCAGAGTATCGAACCCGTGGTGGGAGATGACTAGTTTAACCAAAATACCACCATGGCTCCCTGAAAAGCATGGACAGCAACTGTATTGTTTTTCAAGTGATCACCAAGAATGCAGATACTGTCGCTGTTTACTTCAATAACTTTTGTATAGTAATACATAAATGGATGTATTGTTTCATGTTGATTGTTATTTTGTGTGGCAATGATTCTTATTCCTCAGATTCCTGAAGAATTTCTAAAATGCCTTATTTTCCTGGGCATTTATCACACTTGTTCATCATGCAGTTGTAATTACAGTAGAGAGTCAATTTTTTTGATGGTTCGTGGTTCCCGAGAATATCACCGCAGAATAGCTACTGTCTTAAAATCAAAATAAACCAATTTTGACACCTAAACATTTTTTTACCTTATATTTTAAGTGTATTTTTTTGTGTGAAGTTCATGTTTATCATCCCTTGCCTAAAACAACATGTTTTAAACACAAATAATTAATAGTTTTCATTATTGTGACAACCCAAATATTACACATCTTTGATAATTGAGTGTCCAGATTTATACTGTGAGAAGTGTGATAAAACCTTACTTAATGTAACTGTATCTCTCAAACTATAGGTTGTAATGACATTCCTTTTGGCACAATAGCTAGTTTATATCTTATCTATTTGTAGGCATGGTAATGTCATGAAAATTTGTGGGACCATCTGTTTTTAATGTGTGTTTTCTGCTATAGGCTGTTCATGGGAAAGTGGGCACTTTCGAGGCCCTGGCTACTTTTTTTTTTCAGCCATATTTTATCTTTTAGCCACCTTTTTAAATAAATATTGCCATGTATGTAATAAACACAGTCTATATATTCCACTGCACTCAGAAGTTAACTTCTAAGTCTACAATAAAGTATTCTTAATGACTATTATTGTAAATGAGATGGCTTTCAAAATTGCTCATTTTACCATGAAGAGTCTATAATTAAGATTAAAATCTGGTGGTACAAGTGCCTTGGAAAATGTGAACTGTAGTGCTGTGAGATACATATAAACATAAGGGTTTTGTGTTGTGGTAGCTGCAAAGCTGGCTGCAGCTCAGGGGGTTTCAATGCTGCCACCCCCTGCGGCCATTGCTGTTACCACCACTACACCGTCTCCTGTTGTTCCTACTACTACCACGACTGCCACCACAACTCCTGCGGCTCAACCAGCGCCGAGCAGTCCAGCGGAATCCTCGGAAGGGGAACCAGAGTCAACGCAGGCAGAGCCAGTTCCTGCAGCCAGCAATGACGCTGTGGCAGCAGCAGAGGCCGAGCTCCGAGAGGAAAGAGAGAAGGAAGAGAGGCAGCGGCAGGCAGAGAAGGAGGCAGAGGAAGTGGCGGCAGCCGAGGCAGCTCGCAAGAAGAAGGAGGAAGAGGAGGAGAAGGCTCGTGAGCAGCAAAAGGCTCAGGATAAGTCCCGGCCAGTGTCCAGCACTCCAGTGCCGGGCACACCTTGGTGAGTCCACAGTACTAACAGACATGTTTTACTGCTTATGGAGTATTGTCTAGATCTTCTTTGCATGTAAATGCATTATTGAGAATGGATTAGGGTGAGTGAAAAAAAAAAGGGAGGGGGGTCAGGAGAGAGAATGAAGTAGGAATGGCAAAGAAGGAATATCAAAGCCCTATTTTGTTTTCTTCACTATTATGAGTCACTGTAATTGGCAAAGAATTAACCTCAATCTAACGTAAAATTGTTTAAAAACCTTTCTCACATTAATACAGTAGAATATAAGTATAATGCATTTCACATGTTACTAAATTTTGACAGTTCTAGAAAAAATAGTTAGGCAACAATGTATCCTTCTATCACAGCTGTTAGTGTCTATGGAGAAAACAATTTGTGGTGTGTAAAGAAATCCTATGACCTATGTAGGTTATCTTTCCTATTTACTGTATTTTGGTTATGACCAATTGTTAGGAGGGGAGAGTCTTTACTTTAACGTCTTTTTTCACGAGGCAGCATTGGTTTGCAGGTGTTCGTAAGAGACACTATCATTTTTAATTACGTATTTTTTAATGAACCATTGGTTTGTTTTAGGGATGTCAAACTCAATTCCACGCTTCCTCGATACACGCAATTCTTGAAGATTCGTATAATTGAGAATTGGAAGACCAAGAATCTAAGCATTAAAACCTGATTACTACAAATACGTAACCTATTACTAGAGGCACGATTTTGTGGTAAATCACAATAATACGAAATAACACCGAAATACAAGTTAAAATGGAAAATAATACCAAATACAACAAATGTGCTATATCTCACAAAATGAGCTCTCTCCACAATAAATGAACTCTTCTCCTATATTATATACACAAATTTACTTTATCACTGTGACAATTTAAACGCTAGAGTCTCTGGAATATTGAGAAATTGTAGATATGAAAAAATTCCCGATTTCGCTTTGAGACAGTTTTTAGATCTCTGAAATCATAGTTCTACATGCAACAACTCACGTAAATAGATTAAGTATTTTTCCTTCCAAAACTAAGTGTGAACAAACATTCCAAAGATTACACAAAGTAAAACATATACTCAAAGAAAAGCTACGGAGAGTTTGACAACAAACGGTCTCCAAACGCTAGTAATAATCATGCAAAGTGAACACTTACAACTTGAATGTGTGCAGTAATCTATGGCAGCAGCACCATTTGTTTATTTATATTGTTGGATGTGCGTGAAATAAACGTGTATCTATATTGACACATTAAACTGAATGTTCTCATCAATTATCTAGACTTATAAATTATGGAAGATTCTGCAGACGATGTAAAAGACTGTAAAATGTCTTATCATTTGGACATTTTATGTAAAGAGAAAAATGCAGACTAGTGTAAAGTGTGCAAGAAATTATTACAAACACAGCCCTGAACTGGTCTGAGAAGACTTTTTTTAAAAAAAGAATGCAGATAATATTAATATTACATGGATGATGCTTGTACAGTTTATGTATGTATCTCATAACTCCTTTGCATTAAAATTTATTAGTGTAAATAATACATTTATATTTTTAAATAGGAGGTTTTTTTTTTAAGTTATCGCGTAACTTATTATTTTCTTATTTATTAACGTATGCACAGCATTCCAGTGATAATTGTAGAAATATTTGTCACAGTTAATGTAAAAATGTGTCACAGCGAGTGCTAAACAAGTGACTGTCGACAACTTCTAAAGCGAAACTTCCGAAATGACAAATTACAAAATAACGAATTCGCCATTTCGGTTTCGGACACGGCCTCAGTTATCCCCGCTGTGAAGAAACATGTCTTTCCAGTTTATCGATTGCCGACCCGGGTCATTGTTCACTCGTTTTCGCAATGTCAATAAAGTGTAAATTTACAGTTTAAACTATCGCTGAAAAGTTACAAATATTAAAACAATTTGAGCATGGTGTGTTACAAACAAAAACATCAATTCCGGTGCAAACAAAAGAAAATTAAAGCCTTTTTCAAGAAAGGCACGGTTTTCCTTTTCTTAATTTTTTTTTCATGTCAAGTGTTTAATTGTTAACATAAAACTAAACATTTCAGAGATTTTAAACTTTTGTTTGGGTTTGTAAGTCGGTAAAATTTTAATAAGCTTTTGTATTGCAAATGTTTTTTTTAAAATGGGGATTGTACTGTATTGTTTAAATGCCTGGTTGCCTCATTTAAAGTCCCGTAATAGTCTAGTCTTAATTGCATCACAATCTAAACGTTCACCTAACTGCCATCTAAAGGATGGGCTGTATGACGCACGTTGAGAGAGCGACACACACAACTATGGACCGCTTATCTATCCCTCCGAGTTGCCCTCATCACGCGCTCGTCTGTCGCCTGGGAAAGGCTGTGTATACTCGATGCGCCGTGAATTTTCTATAGTCCATTGCCCATTGGAAGCAACTTTCTCGGAGCCCTGCTAAATATCTACTTGCAGGCACGTTTCATATCCTTCCACCAAATGTAAACAAACATTACCATGTGACTGCCATGTAGCATCTGTCAAAATCAATGTTTACATGCCATTGTGTGTGTACATGTGTTGGTATACTGTCGCTACACCTAAACATAAACATTGAAATGTGACTTCTACTTTTATACCTGTCAAATGTGTTGTTTACTGTTTACAGCTTTTCAAAGATATCTGTCTTAGGTTTATTTCAAAAACAATTTCATACGAATATTCACAGTTTAGGCCTATAACATTTTTTAGGTCAGCTTTATGACGTTTTAAAAATGCCGGAATTAACATTAGTTCTTATGGTTACGTTACATTAACATATTTGTTTTCCACGACATGTTACATTACACATAATGCACATTAATATTATTTTAGCGACTGTGTTAAACACTGGTACAACTGTGGGGTCATGAACTGTAGTATTTAACTTTTTGTTGCCGATATGTGTTGGGTTATTTCTTTAAAAGGACTGATATGTGTCGGGTTATTTCTTTAAAAGGACGGTCTCAGTTCGAATAACGAAGGAATATACAGTCCAACGAAAAAGCGACATTAAAATCAAGCACGCAACTTGTGTCGCTCAATTGTTTTTATAGAAACTTAAAATATAGCAGTAAACATGCTCTCAAATAAGCGTACCATAACTTTTATTTCACTCATATTTATATCATTGCTATTTACTGTGTATTAGGTTTATAGAAATTTAGTGGGGCTGGGCTTGGTTATTTTGTTAGGATTGGTGGTAAATAACGTTACACGACTGTGTTTCAAACACCCAGGGCAAAGGTACAATGTTATGATAACTTCATCATAAAAATAGTTCACATTTAAAACGTATAAATAGTTCACCTCAAATATTTGAAATCACACACACGTGCACAGGGCCAGCGTAACGATCGCCACGCCACGCTATTTCAGACGCAGCGTTAATGAAACACACCATAACAGTATATTTATTACTGCCGCGGAAACACAGATTCATCACAACACCGAAACTTGCTTAGGTAGATTAAAAAAAACACGTCTATCAACGTGATGTGGTAATTTCAAGTATTTTTCGGAGTAAGTATAATTTACGCTTCGTTTGGTAAAACAGCAACACACCATGTCATGGTTCGCCACGTCTACCAACTTCACTATTTTTCTGCCCTGCCATCATATCTAAATATATTAAAATAAGTATTCAAACATAAAAATCTCTTTTCAGTTGTGAATTACAAATTCAAAATTAATTATTTTGCTGTAATAAGTATGAAATATGTTACAATTGAAAACATGTACAATTTAGTGCGTACTAGCGAAGCGAAACTTCTGGAGTGTGAAAGAGACAGACAGAGAGAGAGCGCCAAGCAGACAGTTGTTTCAAAGTTGCTCTCGCTCGATAAAGTAACACCGTACCATTATGGCCTACTCACAATATTTTCCGCTGTTATTTAAACTGTAAAAATGAGATGTGTTGCCATTGGGGCTACCTAAATATTTAAATAGGCACCGTTTAATTTACAAATTGTATACTAAAAAACTAGGTTAAGAGTATGTTTTAACTGTGAACTATTTCTTATCGACCGTTGCCAACATGTTGCTGCCTTCGCTGTTTATTCATATTTAAAAAGAAATAAATATTACACGTTATAGAAGATATTAAGGTAAAGTTTTATTTATCAATAATACAGTACTCTAAGTTAACCACAGTGTTATATATTTGTGGAATACAGGTTTTTGAAAAAACAGGTTGACATGTTTTGCCTAGAGTGTTTTTTTCAAATGTTGATTTTCATAAGTCGCTTCCAATCGGGTATGAACTATACACTCGGTGCAACATAAATATCAATTAAAGTAGTGTGCTCCTTAAATCCTGCATATACAGTGCATGATTTGTGTTTGCTTTGAATTGGTACTTTGTTTTATCACCATTTTCAGAGTCAAATTACTGTTCCATTAATAGTTAAAATGTGTAAATTCGATTATCTGGGTTTTTAAATACAAATTCGCTTATTCGTGCTTTCTCTATTCTCGATTAACATGGTTAATCGGGAGTTTACTATTTTCGAATAAACTATGTATGTTTTCAATAGTATCTCATATCCCTCTTTTAATCTTTTTTGAATTTCTTATGAATGTGCTTCTATTGTTCAAGTGTTATATTATTTGTCAGTAATAGGTCTACTACTAGTGTTGGCCTAAATAATTAAATTTCACACCCTCGCATACATTAATTCGTTCTGTAAAGTTATTGTCTGTAACTGAAAGAATCGCAAGTTTTGGATTGAGAATCGATAGTGGTATTGGCATCAAGATCGAGAATCGAGGAAAAGTGGAATGGTTACATCCCTAGTTTTTTATAAATATTTTCCTGTCATTTTTATTGCAGTTTTGGTATCCCTGTCCTTATTGTGTGTTATTTACAGACTGTGCTTTTAGCAGATGCTGATTGCAAAAACATTTCAGGTATCTGCATGCAGTGAGACCCATGTGACAACTTGAGAGGCCCTCTAAGTTACATTATGACTTTTTTGTTGCCTGTTGACCTCAAAATAACAAAATAATTACAGTATAAACTCGTTTTGTGTTCCCGGTATTTACGGTTTACATTTTTTTGAAGTTTTTTTCTTGTTTTGTTATTTCTCATATAAGTTTAATACATTGCTTTCCTGCAAATTACATTGCATAAATTATGTTGTTCCTGCTTTTTACGTCACCTACATAATATAAACCAAATCAATACCATTGCCAATGTCAGAGATAATAGTTAGTTTATGAAACTTCAGGGTACCGCAACTTGGAGTAGTGTGTGTGCCATGTTCTGGACTACAATCAGAGCACAGTGAACACTGGGAAAGCATGATAACAGCAATAGTGTCCTTGCTGCCACTGCAAGTGCTAGTGATATTTAACTGTCTACCATGTTGATATGTAAGTAATACTTCACAAGTGGTGTTGTGACGATACGGTTATCGTCACCTGGCAAAATGTATTTTCTTTTAGTAATTTCGCACCAAAGATGGTACCATTGAATGCGCAGCGTATTTATCGTTTTAACGTCTGCTTATATTTTACTATATGCCGGCCAGTAAATTATTCTTGTTGATATTTAATAATATATTATGAATATTACTGCACATATTTTATATGGGTGTTACTTATATTTAGGGGTGAGAAAAACCAATTTCTCGATTACCTCAATTTTTGCTGTAATCGATATAACCAAGAATCGAGAGGACGTATGAATTTATTAATTTTCGATTATTTAGAATAATATTGCAAACTATAAGTTTATTGGTTAATAAATAGGCCTATGCAAATATTCGAATTTTCCAATGCCATTTTGAATATCGTATTCAATTCTATGTTGAATATAAATACTTAGAATTTTTGAATATTCAATTTTTTCCTAAGTGTGAATGTTGATATTTAGAAACATAAGTTTCGGACGCAAAATAACAATACGTACGGTGTTTACTGGAATGGAAGACTAGGTTTTTTAAAAGAAAAGCAATATAAAAAATTAGGGGTTGTGTACAATTTGGGAATTGTCTTCAATTCAGAACATAGGTAATTTTGACAAAGGCTTTTCATGCTTAAATACCATGTGTCCTATGGTTGTACATATTTTTGTAGTGCTGAGACCTGTACCTGTTAACTTTGACAAGGGTCACCTTATCTGATGTCACCCAGTGGTAAAGAGGAAGTGCCCAGCAGTAAAGGGGAAGCACTGTGCTGGGAAACAAAACGGTTCAAGTCACGAATAGTTATATAACACCCACAAAAGTTTTACAGTTTAAGAAAAATGTTGCTACCATACAGCCAGATTAGACACACCTATTTCATTGTGATTAGCTTTTCTTAAAAAGTAAATCATATATATCATATTATTCCTATAGTAGCATTTCTTCTTGAAGGGTGTCTCATAAAATAATGCAAAAATACTTCAACCTAAATAATTTTTTTATCACTTCACAGGTGCAGTTTTGAATTCAGGTTTAAATACTTACCCTCAATAATATTTTTTTAGTAAGGGGTTATTTTAAATCCAGGGTCGTCTTCCTTTCGAGTAAATACAATATTTGTATTCCCAGTAGTGAAGCATTTACAGTAAATTTTTGGGATGAGTTCAATAACGTTTCGCAGTACAAAACACTCATCCATGAAAAGGACAACATAAATACAATTTGCGCTTGGATGCTTTTCAGTGTACGTACTGGGAAGTATTAAAAAAATTTATAATTCAAATTTCATTTATTTCAAAATACAGTATTTGTGATGTAAATAGAAAATTACCCTCTTACAGTCATTGTAAAGGTAATTAATAGTTTGTGACTGATGCGTGTCTGATTAGCTAAGCCTGGATTACGGTCGTGTGGCATTGGTTGCATTTAGGTTGGTTGTGCGTGCGTGTTGGGTTATGCTTACTTAGGACTGGATTTAACGGTCAGGCACGTGGCCTTGCGAGTTGTTATAACGTTCTTGACTTTACGGTTTACTAGTCCCTTGGATGGGTCTGGCTTGCGACTCGTTTCGGAGCTAGTCGTAGTCGACAACGGGCAAGAGGTACTAGGGGTTGGTGCCTTGTCGTTTTGCTGGTGAGGGGTAGCGGGATATAGCTGATTACGTCGCTCGTCTTCAGCTCGGGCAGTAGCGAGGGCACAACATGACTCAACACAGAAGTCGCTGTTCCAGTTCTCTGATTCCCTGCTGCAGATGCTACTAATAGAGATGCCGAGCCGGTTCTCTGTCTTATTCAGTAATTCTTACCACTGGAAGGCAGGTCAGGTGTGTACGTAGCTGTGTTGATGGGAAAGTAGCTGGATTAATGTCAGTCGTAGGTGATGCGAGTGGCCGAAGTAAGGTAGCATGATCTTGTTCGGCTCGTCGGCTAGCTGTAGGTGGGGTTAGACCAGCCAGTTGTCTGGCAGCAAGGCGTGCAACTCTTTGTTCCTCTCTTCTGGCGCAGTGCCTCACCTTGAATGGCATAGAGCGGGTGTAATTACTAAGAACCTTAGTGTTGCCTGGCAATACGAAGTTAGGCCCACTGTTGCGGGCTGATCAGAAGTGTTGGAGCCGTTTGGATTGCTGAAACTATCACAGGGTGTGCTATCCCAACAAAGGCCAGGCCGTAGCACCTAAGCAAATACCTCCGCCAGCACCCAGGTGCTCGGTAGGGATACAACTCAAATGTACCATCTCTCCCTGATTAAGAAGTGTTGCTAGTGGTCATGGCTCGTCTATTCTATTCCTCCAGTACCTATATACTTGGTAGGAATAGGATAGCTGGTTGTTTAATGGATGTGTTTTCAACTTGGTGCCACCTGAGGGGGGTCTCCAGTTTTAGCTAATTTTGGAATAAGAATAATATCCTGTTTCCGGTCAGTGGTACTCACCTCGAGGTTCGCACAGTAATTGGTGACAGATTACCCTTTGAATGAGACTCGAGGGTGAGAAAAACAAAGCAGCGTTTATTAAAAACTTATTAAACACGGTGACATATGCTCTCCTGACAGGCAGACCGGTGGTTGGAAGTA
Organism: Dryococelus australis; assembly: GCA_029891345.1. Lineage (NCBI taxonomy): Eukaryota > Metazoa > Arthropoda > Insecta > Phasmatodea > Phasmatidae > Dryococelus > Dryococelus australis. Next base: position 169,486,063 of record CM056993.1, read on the forward strand.
ATCCTATGGTATCCAGGTGTAGGTGACCTGGTCCTTAGCTAAGTGGGGAAGTTAAGTGAAAACTGTTGAAGATTACGTTGATACAAACCTAACTCTAAATGGGGGGGTGTCTGTAGGAGACAAAGATGAATTACATGTGGTATGTATATGGTGCTACAGAAAGTTTCTGGTAGCTATTGGCATCGCCGGAGTGTCCAGTAGCAGGGCTGCAGAGCTCTTGAGGCAATGTCAATGTTGGCAGCCTCTGGTGGCTGCTGAAGACTGTTAGGTTGTTGGCGACAGCCTCTGGAAGGGCTGTTGAAGGTCTTCGTTGTAGTCTAGACTTCAGCATCCAGGTGCTCAGAGAAGACTGCAGGAACAACTGGTGAGTAACGCCGCGCACTGCCTTATATAGTGGTGCAGCATGTGTCGTGGCTGCTGGGGGGGAGGGCGTGTGACATCCCTCAGATGCGGGCCGGAGGGGGGGTAGCACCCTCTGGTCATCTCTCGGCATTCGCGTATGCTCGGTGGCACTCGTGTACGGCCCGAGGTGGCTGATGGATTGTTGGCTCTCAGTAATTGGGTGGGGGGGAGGGGTGGGTGATGCGCCGCTGTCCTTCGCAACCCCTTGTATCGACGAGTCCGGCCGCCCTCTAGGATTGTGGCAGACCATTACTTCCGTGTACGAAATGGCATGGGGTTTGAATCTCACGTGTGTAGAAGTAGTACACTAGGGTTGCAGTGTGATGAGTTGTAATTGTTTGTATTTAATTGTTATAAGTGGCATGAGTCAATAGAAGCGCTTGGACGCTTTTCAATGAACGTACTGGGAAGTTTTAAAAAAAGGTATTACTCCAATTTAATTTATTTCCAATTTAATTTATTTCAAAATACAGTATTTATGAAGTAAATAGAAAATTACCCATTACAGTCATTATAAAGTAATTAATAGTTTGTGACTTATAGCTGTAAAAGAATTCTTGGCTGGAAAATCGAAAAATCATTCAATTTTTAAGGAATAGAAAGGAATTTTTAGTATTACATTAGAACTTCAGAGGTACATTGTACAATTTTTCTTGTAACTAAGTTAATTGAGAATCGAATAATCAAGAATTCAAACTTCTGAAGAGTAATGATTGAGAATTCATAATCTAGAAAAAACATTAACCGTCCCATGTCTTCTTATATTGATTATCGATAGTATCTTTTGTAGCAGGTAAGTTTGTAATCAATATGTAAAGGAATGCAATTCTGGCACTTGGGTGGGGCGAGGTCGTGGTGTCACCCTCCTGGCTGGTGCCGATGAGAGCTTGCTCAGCCAGTGCGGCAGTTGGCAGTTGTAAGCCAGAGGGAGTAAGTGCCCTACTGCAGTCCAAAGGAGTCGCGACCCAGCTGTAAGCAGTAGGGATCTGCTTGGGGGGATATTTAGGTAGTTTTGGAACTGCAGTATAATTATATCCTGGTTGCTGCGTGCGTTGATTAACGTGAGTTGAATGCAAGTCGTCATAACGCAATCGGGAATGAATAAACTGACTGCTAAAAGAATATTACGTGGAAATGTCAGAAATGAATGCTGACGCGATATTGTAACAATCCCCGGTATTGTGCAGCTCCATCTGTTAAAAGTATGGGGCAGGTATTGCAAGGCTGTGGACAGTATAAGTGCTTGTGTATGAAACCACTGCACAAACCAGCAATATTCCTTTGAATATGAGCATGCTGAAAGTAGCTGAAATGACTGTGAGATAGCTATTTATTAAGATGGCTCACGAAATTAAATTTTCCAAGCTGGGTAAACTGCACATTTTGCGTGTTCTGTGGACGAGCACTTATGAATTTGTTTAGTGACTGATGTACATGAGCAGCTCATGTTTTTTTTTTTTTTTTTTTTTTTTGGGATATTTTGAAATCCCAGAAACGGGACATTAAATTATTTTGCAAGAAAATATGTTATGCAGGTTTTCTTCCTAAGGCACATCCATGCAGTTAAGAGTCCTGGTGCGTGTCCATACTTTTTCACAATGGCATAACATGCAGAATATAACAGAGGGCATCAGTATGGATCTTCAGATGGAGTGCAAGTAAACTGTGCATGTTTGTGTGGCGCCACGAGGTCTATGACCAGTCATCTGTTCCATTTCACAGTGCCAAACTACGCGGAGTCTTAAGTGGGTTGCCGCTGGTTGTTCTCCAATGGTGGCTGGATGGTCAGCATTTCGGTATTCTCTGTGAATGCCACTTTTGTGTACATTTGTAAATTGGTAATATTTAAAGAAGATTCTAGTAATTAAAGAAATATAAACATCTGTAACGTTTCAGCCCAGCCTACGAGACAATGAGAAAGCAGTCTACATTTATTGATAAAGGTGTGCGCTTATGTTTTTTTAAAATTCGTTATGGTTTTCACTAACTTTGAAATGAATGTAGTTAGACTTATTTAAAGTGTGTTATACGTGATTTAGCAAAAGTCAATGTTAAGTACAGCTTTTGTATGTTAAGGTTTACTTTTTAAATTGCGATTGTACTGTTTGTTTAGATGCCAGGTTGCGTCATTCAAAGTCCCGTTATATTCTAGTCTATTGCATTGCATTCTAAACTTTCAACTAACTCTACCATTTAAAGGATGGGTCTGAGTGATGCATGTTGTAAAAGCGACACACACACACACACACAACTACGTACCACTTATCTATCGTTCCGTGTCGTTTGCCTAGCTCCGGCGAAAGACTGTGTATACTGTATGCACCGTGAATTAACTACACTTGGTGTAACATAAATATCAGTTAAAGTATCGTGTACTAATCCTGCACATACAATGCATGTTTTATCACGATTTGCAGAGCCAATATCACTGTTCCATTAATAGTAAAAATGTGTAAATTTGATTATGAAGGGTTTTTAGTACAAATTTGCTTATTCGTGTTTTCTCTGGCCCTGATTAACGTGGTTAATGGGGAGTTTACTGTATGTCCACTTCCACTGTCTGTTTCTCTTGCAGATTCACATTTTTCCTTCAGTCACTCTTTAAATAAATCAGTTACATTCAGTTTCCCTAATTCAGCTACACTCTTCAACAGACTAACCACATTCTCAGATTTGTTTAAAATAATGTTTACAGGATTGAACATTTTATGAAGTGTACTAGAAATTTTAGCAGAGGGATCACTTGTGATAAGTTTTTGAAATTTGTTTAATCACAGTGATGCTGCTTTCTTGCAATTAAAAACAACATGTGCTTTGTCAGCAATGTTGAGTTTGGCCACACAGCTATCATTTTGAAAAGATGAAAACACTCCATACATTTATTAATTTTGCCCAAGTCTCCGTGCAGTGTGTGAGAAGTGGGATATTGTTAACCCCCAAGCTTTTTATAGTACATGTACCAAATCACAAGTATGGTGCTACAAGAAGATGGCCTGTGCCAAAATAGTATTTGATTCTTTTTTAGACAGAGATGTAAGGTAATCGTGGCATTGTTGGTTATTTGCAGGTCATTATTGTTGAAAAAATTTATGATGTCCCAAAAATACTCTGCTAACTAGACCACTAACACAAGCCATTAATTCCAACGTGTAATCACAGGCTTTGGAAAAAGTTTTGGTGGTTTAGATGTTTCTTCATGTAAGTATCTTATATACTGATGCTTTCTCTTTCGAATATTCAAGAATGCTGATTTCTTTCTTACTACAGCAACATTCAATTCTGTAAGTTTGCAAGAGAAGTTGTTTCCCGCAAGAGCAAGCTTGTGTGCCCAGCATTGTGCATGTAGAATGTGATCTCCAGACAACACTTGAAAGTGAAAACACATTTAGTCATGTAACAAGCAGAGTCCGTAATCACACCCTTGATGTTTTTGTACTGTACTTCAAATTACGTAGTGTACAGTTATTGCTTGAGCATATGATGTTGCATCTGCTTTATCAAGATAGCTAACAGATGCTACCATTACTTCCGGTACACCTGTAGTCTGTTGTGTCAAGAATTTAAAAATAATGGCGAACCCATTCCTTTCCTTGCTGTCAGTTGTTTAATCACGTAAGATGAGTTCATTTTGACTCACCATGTCTTTCACTTTGTTGAAATGACTTTCATACAATTTTGGAATTAATTTCTCTCTAAGCGTTCTCACACTTGGCAAGTCACCAGGTCCTAAAAGAAAAAAGCATTAAAAAGTTAAAATTGAAGAACTGTGTAATCTGAAATATTTGTATCAAACGTTAAAGATTTGAAAAAAATAATATTTATAGCTAGATATTAGATTTTACCCCATAATAATTTTGAAGTTGTGCAATATATTATCAGCCCGAAAAAGTGCCTTTTACAAATTCATTCAGCCAATTTCGAATGTCTGGATTTTCCAGTTTTTCAAGAGGTATATTTGCATTTGCTTTTGCAAAACCCTCCGATGTTCTTTATGTCATGTGTTCAATATCGGCCTTTTTGCATTTTGTATTGTTAAAACTTTCAGCAACGGAATTCTGAGTTCTTTTTTTGGGGGTCCTGCTGACAAACTTTTGTATATTGAAACCTCATTTTTCACTTTTGACATGTTTTAAAACAGTGTCTGGTCGCTCATATGAAACTTTACAGTTACAGTGTTTACACAGTGTAGATGTGTCTGAAGCATAAAGACCATACCTATGAAATTCATCTGCCCATGTCAAAACGTAACTATGCATTTTTGTAAACTGTCCGTAGCATGCCAAATTCTTCGGCTGAACGAGTTCGGCTGACCCACCATAAATAACGTGGTGAGCAGTAGGCGTGAACAGCTGACAAAGTTACTTGATTTTGTTGTGGCCAAACAGACTTTCACAGTGCTGTGCACTGAAGTGTTCACTTAAAGTGATTCGTCAACTGTGCTCATTACACCAATGGGGTAAACAGACATGACGAAAAGTAAATGAACATATACGTGTGCATGTACTGCCAATAATTATCCATGAAAACAACCTATTTTCGCTTCTAAATCCACAGTTCAAGAAGTTGGTTTGTAGTTTATGAAATATACGAATTCGTGATAATAATACTTTATTTTGTAAATTTCGTGAATTGTAACTCCAAGGGCGGAAAATTGTGTTATTTCGTGTTTTAGATGAAAATTCAAGTTACTTATAATTAAATTAACTTCTTCTTATCAGTGCGAACGACTGCCGCACAACCAATGGAGTTTGATTGGCAACACAATAGATGACTTCAAGAACTTTTACTGTTTGCCGCGGCAGAAGACGAATGTTCACACCTGAAGAAATTTTCTGTTCACCAGCTGAGCCATTGAGACTATGCATCAGGATCATCTAAGTACTATAATGCTCTGCCAGATGGCACCACTAGTACATTTGTCAAGACATACAGCACCTGGAACCAGCGCTGCACCAGTGATGTCACACGCCCAGAGGATCTATATCACATCTATCCATCTCCTACCTGTCCAAGGGCGAACCAAGAAGAATATAGGTAGTGGGGCATGTCCCTTGGAACGCAAGTCTGTCCTGTTCCTTCGTCACACTGCTGGTGTCGAAGGATTCACCTGAGCTTTTTACTCTTGAGAGCAAGTTGAGAATTTTTTTTTGAGAGCAGGAATGCCCAAATAGCACACTGCTCTTTTCTGCTACCAACCAAATGCCAAAAAGTCATGGAACTGTTTACTACTTATCAGCTGATCACACCACCATCAATCTGTAATTTTTAACTTGATTGAGAATAGCATTTTAAGACGACGTACAGTTTCGAGGCGGCAAAAAAGGGAATGTCCGGTTAAGAGGATGCTTGGTAACCCTACTAGCATCAAATACTGTAAAATGGGTTATGCTATGACACTTGTAATTTCGACATAACCCTAACCTTGCGACACCTGATAAAACAAAAACTAAGTTATTGCCAACGTTATAGGTTATTAGGGACAATTCAGCGTAAGTTTTATTGCTTGGCACATATTAAAGTAGCCTGTGATTGGTTATGACAAGTATTTAACAATCACTGCGGCTGTCATTTTGACATATGCCTTCAAGGATGAATGTAATATTTTCATTATTATCTACAATAACATTTACATGCCTTACAGCATTTCTGAAAGGATGGCCAAACGTACGTGTCAGAAAAGATTTTGAACCGAAACTAACACTATCTCGTAGTCCAGACTATAAACACACAAATTTGGCACCTTTTTTTCTTGCTGTTGATCTCACTGCTCCTCTACTCTTCCTCGACAGCAAGAGCAGGAAGTTCATACTCTTTGTGAGAAAAGTAGCAGTGCTCCGGATGCCAGAACAGCCAACCAAAAAATATCTTCCGGTCAAACAAACGCTCAAAAAAAAAAGAGCAAGAAAAGAGCACATGTCGTAGAAATCTTAGGTCGCCCAAACAAACCTAAGAACATCAAAATAATCCCGTCTCACGAAAGACAATAAATTAAAGTAGCTTACTGGTCATACAAACTTGTAATTTGTATCACTTGTATTTTTTTTTATAACATATATAACATTTGTCGAGCTTGTTATGCAGATATACTTGTTAGCAAATAAATTTAAAGGTTTTACCTGTTTTTAAAGGCTGTATTTGAAAATAACATAATGGCATGTAGGTTTCAACTTTGAGAGTCTTTCATAAACGTTTTGAGCTTTTTTGTTGTGCAAATTAAAAGCACTCATCTGATTTTAACATACATTGTTAAGAATATTGTAAGAGTAACAGAAGAATAATTCACATAAACAGGATTTACATTGGAAAGACAACTTTTTGATATCAAGTTAATTACAACATGCTTATAAAACAAAATTCTTTCAATTTATGCACCCAAAGTAGGTGCTCCAACATCATAAAGAAGTGTCTCATGCACCAGCAAGAACTGCGACATTCCAAAATTTATCGCTAAGGAAAATGAACTTTGGAATGTCTTCAATCTTGGGTAGGTGGATCATCTTTTTAGTGTGTAAGTAACATGTTCGTTTGATATATAGTTGCTGTAGGTCACATCTGCTTCTTTAGAGCACTTTGTAACATCTCTGAACTGAAATACAGTTTTTCATTAGGTACCTGAGAACAAGCCTAGGGCTGTATTCACAATTTTGAGGAGGGTGGTTGTGCGACGGAACCTCAATGTAAATATCAACACTGAGTCAGAAATAAGTTTTTATTCGCAGCATGACAATCTGAACACGTAGGTATTTCAGAAAAGTTATTAAAGTATATTGTATGTAGACCTGCAATACTTAACATTTGAATTACTAAATGAGAGTTATTAAAATTACTGGTATTAAGTAACATTTATTTAAATATTATTTTGGCTACCTTCATACTTTCAACATCCTGAGAATTATAACCACCATAAAAGTATTATGCTGTACAGAGTTTGTTGTCATATACCACAAAGCTGAATTATATACTTTCAATGCAATAGTAGGCACAGCCTGGATGTAAGAATGTATACTGTTTTTGAAAAGAAAATGGGGAAGGAGCGGTATTTTGGTATTTGTGCGTTCCTTTGCGAAAAGGGGGGGGGGGGGGGGGGGGATCTTGGTATTTGATGTTCGTCGACCCATGCTAAATTTTTATGTTTACAAGAACTTACTTCAGGTAAGTGTGACAAGATTAGTTGTCATTAATATATTTCGAGTACTTTATATTCAAAAACAGTAAAATATCTTTTATTCATTTGACAGTCAAAATACAATCTGGTTACAAATTTCGTACAAGGTAAAAAAAAATAATTTTATAAACATGGGCTGTTTGTCATTTACATAAAATATTTATTAACTAAAAAAAAATGGATTGTTGCCAACTTGCAACTGTTTGAACAGCCCTTCACAGCTTCTGAAAGTCATTTAGGAGGAGGCACATGCACTTTGTTTACAAAAGCAGGCAGTCATATGTTGTTTGTTCACAAATACTGGCAGTCAAATGGTGTTTGTTTGCAGACAGTCAACTTTAATGACAGTTCAGCTGTGGTGGAATGATACTAGCCACCCAGATGCCATTGGCACTACTTTCCTAGAACTGTCAAATTTGAGACCACTTATAAGAAATGGACAATAGCAGCAAATACATTGCAGTGCAGACGATTGCCGTGCAGACGTAGCTGGGCGAGTGCCAAGATTCTCTGTAGTGTGGCCACGCCGGCGACTCGTCTATCAGTCCTAGATCCTCGGGGCTAGGCAGGTGTTGGTAGGTTGCTACAAGCTGGCGAGCGACGGCCGTCCGCTATAAGATTATTCTGGCATTGGGGGTCATTCGGTCGCCGGCAGTGCCGTCGTTACACTGCCTGTTTGCTTCGTAACAGCGGCCCGGTGTTAATAAAACATAATGATAGATGCGATTCACGTCAATATGTTGAATTTATATAAAATGTAGGCGGCATGTTGGCCTCTGCACTGGCACGATGAGGCCCGGCAATGTTTACGGGAATATAAAAATTTAGTATGGTCTACTTGAATTGTTAATTGTCCCAAATTTTTCATCAAAAACTTCTACTGTGACCTATACATGCACACGGCCTTTCTCGCCAAAATATGGCAACAAAAGAACACATTTTATTTGCACACACTTACCTACCTTTATTCACTTTACACATAAAATTGACTTCACAAGGAAAAAACAAATGCCCACCAAAAAGGAGCCGTAGAACTTCACCTCGTAAACATCAGACCCATTAGAGGGACAGCAGGTGACCGGGGATTTTATTATTCGCACTGCCAAAACTCAATAGAAAACCACAACACCTTGGACGGCCATCCTTTTAGAATGGTAGAGCCACAACACTAGGCACTCTTCCCCTTGGGGTTACTTTGTTGGTCTGTTTGCTCATTTTACAGTGCTTCTGTTGCTAGGAGGAGTATTCCCCCGGCTCTGAGGAGACTGATCCTTCAGGGGACCTCACCTATGTATTGGGACAGTCTGCCAGTGATACCCGATTCTCATTATCCACCATGCTTGTGGTGTCGTGTTCTGAGATGGGGTTACTGCATTGGGCTGGCGGAGACAGTATGTGGAAGTACACCCGAGTAGGACCACTATGTTACCTGTTCCACCTCCACAAGTTTTATCTTTGCATCTCTTTCTACATGCCCTTCTCCCATAGTAGGGGTATCTGTAAGAGGGTTAAAAGGGCTGAGACTATCGCTAATTACCAACTGGAGCTTAGCCCCTGCCCAACCGGATGCGAGCACCTCTGTGATTGGGAGCAAGCAGAAGCCATCCACCGACTGTAGAGACCAGTCTCTTCCGAATACGAACCAACCCTCTTCACACTACACACCACGCTCGATGGTGTTAGTCACCCAGTATTCTTATTTTACCTAAGTGGCAAAGATACATCATATGGCCTAGCTAACTTGTGGTTTTGGTTGGAAACCCTACTCCCTAGGTTGATGCTCACGACATTCAGCACATGCGAGCACTTGCACACCGGATTCAGAGACACACTCCAGTCTATTAGGGTCCAAATCACAGCAATCTCCACAGGTCAAACGTCACCCAGGTATTACAGTGTGAGAGTTTTCCTACCTTGACTTTGTGTCCTGTATTGGACTTCGTGCCTTGCTGGAAGCCACACGGCCAATCTAGTGTTCTGGTCTGCATCCAGTCCCTGGTAGCCACTACAGACACAGCAACACCCTGGGTGCGTCTGCTGTTGCACCCACCAAAACACTTGGGGCCATGACGTTCCTCCTTTGCCCACAGGACGTCGTGCATCAAGATCTTTTTCTGACTCTCAAAGTGGGGCCTAGCACCTTAGTTAAAGGGTGTTAATTAAGCGGAACATGGCCAGCACTACCCCGAGCCAAGTAACGTATCCGGGAGCCTTATCGCCTACCATTCAGACAACGGGGAGTCTGTAAACACCCTGTGGCACTCAAGAAACCTGCAACAATATCAGACACAGATGATGATCAGCAAGAACAAGCCGAAATAAACATGGCCGAAGCCATACCCGTGCGCTGCCCCAAACCTAACTGCCCTTACACGGGGATGCACCACATAGAATGTTCCCACTACCCTTTCATTACGTATGCCTTAGCTGGGCAAGAAAATGAGGTATACCGACAGATGGGAATACTGGTATGAAGCGTGTCAGACCAGACAAGCCGCCTTTTGAAGCTGGATAACATCCCTAGGATGTGGGACCCACATAGTATGCTGTATTCTGTGTGTGGAACCTTATCACTATGGCTGCATTGGGTGGCCCAATGAGCGAATAACCAGACCTGGCATGGCCGAATACCAACTGCAAAACCCAGGGCCTGTCACCCATACCATTATCGCACGATGCACGAGAACCCAAAATTCCTGAATTTGTGGGACACCCACACGATGATCCACTCTTATTCCTAGAGCAGGGGGTAAGCTGAGCGCAGGTCAAATTCATGGGCAAAGCACTAGAGTGGTAAAACAAGTATAGTGAATTTGTCACTGAATGGATTCAGTTGAGTGGCTGACTTGCCACCCAATTCATGGGAAGAGTTATTGGCCAACCTCACAAGGGACTTCTACAGCAAAACACAAACCTCGGACGAGGAGGTCGAGATATTCATATTCCACAAGGTACAAATGTGTTGCAGAATCTTCCATGACAAGAGCGAAGAGGGCTTCATGTGGCATGTGACATGCATGTTGCTGCCCAATCTAAGAAACCTACTATTGACACCAAAGCTGCTCACGGTGGACAAATTAGTAGAAAGGGAAACAGAGTGCAACTTTTAAAGCATACGCAATCCTGGACCAACATTAAAGGTCTCCAGTGGCTACAAGAGTCCCGAAACGCTAAAACCAAGCTTGGATGGTGGGATATGTTCCTTACCGAATTCGACTTTGAAGTGCAATACTGTCCAGGCAAATCCAACAATCTTCTGGATGCCTGTCCCACCAACTGGACCTAGAAAATGAAAGTAAAGTGGACGAAGAATGGGAAATGATGACGCCACCCTAACCTCCAGACTGCAGCCCCAAAGAACAAATCAAACTGCTACAATTGCAGATCAGTCAGATTCAGATAGCGCTTCATCAACAAGACTCGGACATCCAGTCTCCTACTGAAACAACTTCAGTGGTTTGAATTGAGGGACAAAATTGTATAGTACCAAAGCAGTTACCAGGCGAAGTGTATAATTGGGATACCCAAGGTCCTACGGGCCATCTGCAGGCACCATCAGGACCACCATTAAATGGGTCATCCAGGAACCCGGTAAACATTAACCGGCATTGGTGTGTGCTACATGTGGGATGTTATGAGCCGGGATGTCCTGCAGTATGTGCACAACTGCGAGAGGTGCTGCAGGGGAATAGCATACTCTTTGCAACCCACCTCTAAACCTAGATGACCACACACACACCAAGGATGCATACCGCAGTCGGCTTAATGGTGCCGTATCCCCGAAGCATGAAGGGAAACCTCTATCTGTTAGTTGTGGCTGACCATTTCTCAAGATGGGTGGAAGCGTTTCCGTTGACAAGCCAGGAAACCCACCACATCATCAGAAAATTCAAAACAGTAATTTTCCCATGCTGAGGTTACCCACAATCCATCCTCACGGGCAGTGGGACCCAGTTTTCAAGCGGGAAATGGCTGATGGCCTGCAACTAGAGGGAGGTCGAAACATGGATGACCCCTCCCTACCACCCACATGCCAACCCCATTGAGCAGAGGAACCAGGAGCTAAACAAAAGCGTCCGCCTCAATGAGGCAGAAGACCACAAGCAGTGGGATCGACACACCCTGAAAATTCTCTTCGCCCTATGATAACATACATATGAGGCGTAAATGTTAGTGCTGAGCTGATACAGATAATCGGATGTCAAATATCGGCACATATTAGTAATATTGGCCTGACCCAACCAATTTTATTTTTAGCAGATATTGAGACCAAGTATTTTCCATTAAACCAGAGAAAGATATGATGGCAATTAGGAGTAATAGGGGCTCAGCTGCTGCCATTTTTATCCAGCATGTCTGTTCTTATTCCAAGTATTAACCTGACAGATTGTCACTCCAGGACAGCAAAGGTGGCTGAGACATGCCTCCCTGCTGTGAGAGAATCATCTACAGGTAGAAGAAAGAGTGAGGAAGAGAGAGAGAAATGCTGCTCCCACTCCACTGTGACAGGCACTTTACGAGATAATCATCTAAAACTTGCTATTGGGGGGGAGGGCCCTAATTACGAGCTTTGCCTGCACCAAACTTCTCTTACCCTTGTTATATCAGTATTTAAAATCTTTTAAAAGCAATGATTCTGGCATTTATAACCAAGGAACTGGCAGTGCTTCCATTTTACTCTCATTAAAATAAGGGTGTACTCAATTTAAAGACTATACATAATGATAATTTTTAATTTTCTAAATATCAATAAAGTTGAATTATGCTGAGAACTGTGAAACATAGCAACCCCTTAATTTCGCGAATGTTTTTTTCACTAAATTTTTATATAAGCATTTAGGGCCTATTTCTCAACAATTGGGATTGTTTTGGTGGTGTCACTTAGTGTTTTTGCTTAGCAAAATATAATGAAATTGGTAATTTTTCTTATTTTATATAAAATTACTCGAAATTTTGATTTTCACGAAATCTCGCACGAAAATTCTCATTTTCAGTCATTATTTTTAAGAGTTGCACAATTTTTCTCTTTCAAGTTCAAGTCGAAACTCCACAGAAAACCAGACAGTTTTACAGAATGAGACTTCGAACGAGAATATTTTCACTTCCCTATTTGGTCAATATAAATTCCATCTGGTTTTAATGCCTGTCGTTTTTGAAAACGGGGTCGTAATCATAGAAACACCGCACTCTCAGTTCTGTGTTATGAATCCTGATATTTAAGGCGCAAATTCGATAAACCGTTTCAATATGTAGTCGGGATCGGGAAGTCGACACAATCGAGGTATCAAAGTAACACCGCTGAAGCAATATCGCCAACGAGCATCTATTCCTATGGTACATCGCTATGTTTTGGAAATAAACTGATCTCTGCGACTTTCTAATATAAACTTATATTGTTTACTTTTCGTCGCATAATTAATGTAACGTCGTTGGTAGTTTACAAATGTGATAAATAGAAAAAATTACAGAATACTTATTTAAAAAATTGTAATAAAATTTCTTGGCGCCATTAATTGCTGGCCGCATGTTTATGCGGGAAAGGCACATAGTACACTCCATAGATTCGTATAGCTATAGTATTGCGAAATGGTTTTTTTTTTTTGGTTAGGTTTTTAATGTAAACATGTTTTTCAAACTATCCAGGTTATGTGATGATGTATTGTAGCTGGCGCAGTTTTATTTATTTTTTGACTAAGTAATATATTAGTTGAAGTTCTGTTTATTTTATTTTATTGGTGAGGCGAAGAACTTAGCTTGGTACATTTATCATCTTTTTCGATATGAGGTTGTTTTGCGCCTCTGAAGTAGCAATTATAACTGATCATTATTTTGATGATGCAGTGGAAAATTTTGCTCATATGGAAATGACATTCAAATTACTACGATTCAAAAGTTTTAACATTACAGAAAGAACAAAATGTGATAAATATGAATCTCTTATTCGTACCAGTGCGGGAATTACACAGTAAACAATTTCATTAAAGTTGAAAACCATTGGGATTTTTATGAACTGTACTAAAGTCAGTGAAACCAGTATGTATTCCAGTCAGTAAGAGTTTTTCAGTGTCTGGGGATATAATGACTGACAAAAGAAACCAAAAGCCAAGTAATATAGTAGTAATTAATTTTCCGATTAATTGTATGCTACTTTATTTTTGTGTAGCCAAAGTTTGTTGTAATATGAAATATGTGTGCTTGCATTTTTCGAACAATTTTTTACAATTTCCTTTTTTTTACTATTATCAAACCATTTTTTTTCCTCAGCAAAAAATTTTTTGATGAAATGTATAAAAAATTGACAAAAGATTCACAGAAATGGGCCAAAAAATTTATGAAATCTCTCAAACATTTTCACCAGAAACATATTTTGAACCCCAGTATACATTTCACCTGGAACATCCTATACTGTGTACCAAAGCAAGGAAGACGAGCTTTCTATTTTCCTGTATTTATTTGTTTAGTTTTACAAATTTACTATGTGTAAAGTGGTACAAATTTTTTTTACAGCTTTATTAATAATTTTGAAGTTTTTACACTTCTTCAAGTTTTTTGCACCGATGTCTTACACCGTTTCAATCAGTTTTTTTACCCCATATTTGTAGTAAATATTTTTCAGGTTCCCTAGTGATGCATGACCTTGTATATTTAATCTTTTTAGTTTTATTTGTTCAGAACATGCTTAAATTGCCATGACCTAAATTTAAAAATAAATTACTAAAATATATTTTGATTTCTGCTTTTAAACTTTTAATCTCTAATTTTAAAGAATTAATGTAAAATTAATTTTCCTAATGTTTTGCATGTTTACTTAAAGCACCCAAAATTCCTTCAGTGCTAGTAGAAGTCTTTCAGTATATTACTTATATGTCCATTGTACCGGTATCGGTAAAAACATGTATCGGCTCAGCACTAATAAATATCAACCCCAGCCAACTCCTTGGCCAAACTCTCCTGCGCCCAGGGAATTGGCGATTGGATAGTACATCCACAGAAATACCTCATTCTGTGGGTGAACCAATCTTCCTGTGTAGCCATCCCTGAGCAAAACCAGCAGCCAGTTCAGCACGGGCCTGGTAAAAAATGGGAGGGTTCATATCAGGTCGTAGGATGCCAGGAAAATGTATACTGGGTGGAAGACCCCCAAGGTTGCACTTGCAAGGGTACTAGAGGACAAATGCAGCCCTTCCCTAGACACACCCTCGACTCAGAGATCCACACCACCGCCTTGATAACATCCAAAATGTTGACGACCCAGCACTAATCACCAATCACTGCTCCAGAGATATGGCAGTAGTCCCTCAGAGAGCAAGAAATCAAAACCAGAACCAGCCGAGGAGTCAGTTACTCCATCCCAACTCGGGTGGAGTTCCCCAAACCAAAGGCAGCATAATCTGTACTTACTCTGCCCTCAACTTCCACTGAGTTTAACGACAAGATAGCCGTCAGACAAGGAAGATGAACTCCTGGTACAAGGAAATCTCTTGGTAAAGCCTATAGCACTGCGAGCCATGATATAAACGGCCGCCACCCAGCCTAATCGCTGAGAAGAGTGAAGCAATATAGTGCCATTGAGATAGCGGAATGTCAGGAGCTACTATCTCAACTGGCAACGTCAGCAACATCGGCTTTGGAGGCCCAACCCAGCTAGGAGACTGCTGCCCTGAACGACGTCACAGCCCCCACAGAGAAACCGCCTTCCGAAAGGAAGGCACCTTCTTGAACTGTCAGCCTAGACAAGGCCATCCTGGAGGCCTTAGTTAAGCTGGTACTGTCTGCAGTGATCCACCTAGACATCACAGCAATCCAGCCGGGGTTGGCATCCCTGAACACCGAGGTTCCAATGTTGCTTGTTGCCAAGGCGGACTCCCATGCCCCGCTTGGATGAGAGTAGGAGCTGCTCATCTGTGCTGTTGAGAAGGGAACCCAAGCGACCTCTGACTCCAGTACCATCAACCGGCGTGGTATAATAAGGTGCTTTATTGCTACTCCAGACAGTCGCCAAGGTCCCGGTGTCACTCGACGCTGAGGCCAATTTTTCAGCATTGCTTTCAGAATAAGAGGATGTATCGCCCATCTGCACCGTTGAGACGGGGACCCCGAGCCAGCCATTGACTCTGGTGCCACCAGCCAGGGAGGTAATCGCACCACCAGAACCACTACCTCTGATGGCTACCCTGATGGCAGCTTTTCACCACAACATGGCAGATGATTGTCGCCCGGTACGTGATGGTCAGCCCATGACCTTTGCCAGGGACGAACCGTCAAAATTGGCCGAGTCACCACGGAGAGTGCAGCCACCCTGCGCTTGCCAGGCTAGCTTGGTGTCAGGATGTTACCGAGAATCACCCTGGAGCCCAACGACCCGCTTCACCTGGCCTTACCCGCAGCACGAGGTCCTGAGAAAAAGCGGAGGAGACCGCAGAAGAAGACGCATCTACATGAGTGAGTGAAATGCTCCGTAAAGATAGACTTGTGAAACTAGATCGCAGAATAAGCTACCAATCAGTATTTGCAGCCATTAAACATGTACCATGTAAGCAGTGTGCAAATAAAATGGTGAAGGTTACGGAATTCTAAAATATTCTGAACACACTCCAAAGTGTGAGAATTAGTGTAAACTGACTTTTAACAGCTGTTATTGAGAGTGTGACAAGCTAAAGTATTATTTCATAACAAATCAGTAAAGTTGAATGGCCATGTTCCATCCATAAATCTTTTACGTGAATACTCTGGGACACTTCTTAGTGCCAGTGCCACGTAACGTTTGTTGAGAAGACATCACGTGTATAACGACATATGATGTCAGCCAAATTCTTGTTGAAAAGAAAATGGACAGAAAATCGTAAAAAAAATTTTAAGTATTGTTGAGAGCAATTTAAAGACTCCAATATAGTTGACTCTTGATGTGTTGTTATTGCATGTACTGATAAATTGCATCCACCGACAATTTTTTGTGGTCCCTGCGAAATTCCTTTTGAAATACTAATGTTAACATAACCAGCTTGTATCATTTATCACATGTTGCGTCGATCAAAGTATATTTTGGGTCCCGTCACGTAATATTTCCTGCAACTATTGTTTTTAAGCTGTTTGTTAACGGAAAAGTCTAGTAACTGGATGTGAAATACGTCACGCGCACCACTTTTTACCACTGCTCTGCGGTGCATTGTTTACCTTCTCAACATGTCTGTCTGACACTGCGAGTCTGTGGCGTGGTGCAACGTTAAATACTGGCGTGCTATTTCCCCTTACACACCTCTGATAGGGGAAGTGGTTATCTAGTAACCAGCATGGATACCTAGCATCCTCTATTGCTCCCTTCTTTCTCTCACTCTCTCAGCCACCCATCTTCCTTCCTCCCCTCACATGCCTTCATTGGGGGGAAGCTGTTGTCCAGCTAAAAGGAAAAAGGAAGTCTCTTGGCTGCGCGCACTAGCTTTCACACACTGGCCAGAGCAAATAAACTGTGCCTGGCGAACGTATAAATTTTATCAAGTTTATCCGTCACTAAAATAGTTTCATCTATCATCACTAGTATTTCAAAACAAATGGTTTCGCCTGAAATGTTATGCAAAAAATTTAAATAAGAATTATTTTTTCCAAGGATGTTTTCTGTTGTAATTAAAGTTCATTTTTTTTCCCGTAAGGTTGGTGTTCCAGCATATCTGGCGTAAAATTAACATGATTTTATAACTTTATTCTTATTTAACTCAAGCGGTAGCATCTTTCCGAATAAAATTATATGATTGCCCAGAAGCATAATTTGACCTCCACTTGTCACCACAATTTTTTGAACATTGAGTGACTTGTATTATAAGTGTAAAGTTAATTTTCAGTAACTTCTTGTGGGGAAATTGGATGATTTATTTTGTGAGGGCCTATTAGACACCTTTTGCCATTGAGTAATGGGAATGTAAGCTTCGAGCCGAGTGCAGTATAATTCACGACAGAGAAAATCAGAGGACGTGGCTTTGAATGATTAATTATTAAAGACATTGAAGAAAGCAGTTATAATCGCCTCATTTATTCATTTCTGTCTCAAAATTACAAGTTTTATTTGCGGTGAAATATAATTAATTACTTTAAAAGGTAGACTTTTGCCACTGGCACAAGGTGTCGGCAACATGTAGCTCCGTGTAGAGGTAATCCTCCTGCTGTCACCCCTTCTCCACCAGCTGCCTCGCCGTGAACACAATATCCCGATTTATCTTTGTGCATTCTCAGCTGATCGAGGGCATGCGGGACATTCAAAATTTGACTTGCCTTCAGTGTTATATTATTTTCATTTCCAGAGTGTTTGAAAGTTTTAGGTCAACTAGCATTTGGTGTCGGATTACATTAGGTTATGTACAGTATTTTGAGACATTATTTTCTTTATTTAAACAAGTTTATGTGAAATGTTTTTTTAAAATCTATTATTTACAGTACTACTATTTCTGAAATTCCCGTTTATATTGTGTTTATTATGTAAATTTTATTTAAAGATAACGTACAGCTCTTACTGTAATCAACATAAAGTTTTATAAGTTTAAAAGTTGTATTTATGGATGTACATGTTAGAAAACTCATCTACTGAAATTCCGCATGAATGGACATTTTTGGCAGTCCCCTTATTAATGATACGTCAAGAGTCAACTTTAATTAATTTGCATTATATAGAATCCCTCATGAAAATCGTTAAAAATTTTCTGAGCATTGTGTAACAGTTTGAAGTTTTAGTATATTGCTGTAAATATTTTTGAAACTTTTGAGAAATCAATTTTCTTTGTGTACAATCACTTCAAGACAATCATAAAAATAATTATATATTATTGAAAATAATCCCACACATTTTAAACTAATCATTATTTTTTTTTTTTTTGCATTCTACAGACTTCCTCAAGAAATCACAAACAAAACCAGACAGACTCTTGTCAACAAATGAAAGTTTGTGATTAAAAAAATTTCAGAATATGGGACTCGTACATTATATCAATCTATTTTACTGTAAGGTGTTTTGGATGACTTTTTTGGGTAGTTAACTTCCTTTGTCAGTGCACTCGTATTAGCTAGTTAATCGAGATGACAAGGTCTTGGCTGTCAATCCCCCTTCCCCTCCTCTTCTTAGCTACCTATCAAACATAAATTCTCCTTCTGTGCGACACATAGGGAGGCCACGGTAGTCGTCATCATTTTATTGTCCGCCTTGTTTGACCACAGCAGGATAGATAGCTAACACATACCTTTAAGAGTGAGACTTTTGGCATTTTTATTTTCCCCAAGGATCAATATTTTGTGCCTGCCCCGTGTTTTGTATTTCTCTCTACAAGTTAAAATAACGCGGAACGCTAAAAAGCAAAAGTTTGCGTAGAACAGACTTAGGATATCCCAAGTGACACTGATCTTGCACAAAAAAAATATGCAGATATCTGCTCACCACCCGGCACAGCTGTACAGCGCTGTGAGAGAGATAGCACACGGCTGCCATGCATCAGAGCGAGACAGCGATGTCTGGACCACAAAGCCGTGTCATGAGACAGCTACCGCCTGCGGCGTCCTGCCACTCCTCGCTTCCAGCACACCGCTTCGAAGCATAGAGTACCAAGTGCACATTCCAGAACCAATTACAGAAGTTGATGGAAGTGGGAAAAAATTCTTCTTGGGAGGACAGTTCTTCATTCTCACAAGTGAATTTTTTTCTTTTTTTGTTCCTTCGCCCAGATGTGTCTACTTTGCAATGGAGAGGAGGCAAATAGACGCATGACATCTTTCAACTCATCAGTGTGAATGACTGCTGCACACCCAATGGAGTTTGATTGGCAGTACAACAGCTGACCTCAAGAACTTGTACTGTTTGCCATGGTAAAAGACTCACGCTCATGCATTAATAATTGTTCTGTTCACCGGTCGTGCCACCGAGACTATGCATCAAGATCATCCAAGTACTGTAGCGTAACGCCGGATGGCACCATTAGTATTATGGCCAAGACATGCAGCATCTGGATCCAGCGCCGGCCGGTGATGTGACACGCCCAGAGAATCTATGTCACGTCTACCCCCTTTCCAATTCGTCTAAGGGCGAACCTGGAAGAGTATAAATAGCAGGGAGCATCCCTTGGAATGAAAGTGTATTATATCACTTCGTCAAAAAATAAATGAAACTGAGCCAGCTACAATACATCATCACATAACCTGGATAGTTTTAAAAACATGTTTACATGAAAAACCTAACAAAAAAAAACCATTTCGTAATACTATAGATACGTGAATCTATGGAGTGTACTGTGTGCCTTTGCCACATAAACATGCGGCCAGCAATTAATGGGGGCGGAAAATTTTATTACAATTTTTAAAATAAGTATTTAGTAATTTTTTCTATTTATCACATTTGTATACTACCAACGAAGTTACATTAATTATGCGATGAAAATTGAAAAAGGACGAAATGTAAACAACATAAGTTTATTTTAGAAAGTCGCAGAGGTCAGTTTATTTCCAAAACATAGCGATGTACCGTAGGAATAGATGCTCGTTGGCGAATGTTATATAAATTTCAATTTTTTTCCATCATCTGTAGTATTATCTTGCATGGTTTTTCTTTTTCATTTTTCTTTGATTTTAAACTTTATCATAAATTTGGTCGAGAATAGTGAAAATGTAGTTTAAAATCGAGCTGAAAACTGTATTGAGTATGAGAGTGGGACAGACTCTATTTCAATTTTTTTGTGTACTTTTCGGTAATCAGTGTTTGGTTTAGGTGCTAAAAATGCTGGACTCTCATACTGAGAGGTGGATGGTTCAATTATGCCTCTATCAAGCAATTCCTGGACCTGTTTTCTTAATATTTCCATTTTGGGTGGTGCTAATTTATAAGGATGACTGGTGACATATTCCTTATCCACTAGTCTGGTATGGTACTTAAGTAGGTCGGTTAGACCTAATTCAGGAGTGAGCACTTTGGGGAAGGTATCACACATTTTTTGAATAGCCACCCTTTGTTGCTGCTCCAAATGAGCAAAAGGTTCCGCAATAGGTTTGGATTCAGTACTAATCTCTGACGAGAGTGGCTGACTTTGTTGAAAGTTCACAAAACTAAATCTTTCAGAAGATGAGAATTTAAAAAAAATGTGTTGATCTTGCATGTCTTAACATAAGTCCTGTGGATGCCATGAAATCTACTCCTAAAATAAAGGGCAACCCAAGTTTCTGAGAAACCAAACAATTGCATGTCCACGTATAATGCCCAATTTTCAATTTGAAAGTTGCAGAACACAAAATTGGTAAAGATTAACTGGAAGCTGTGTGACACCTAATTTCACATGCCTCAGTATTCTTAACTAATCTTAATTCTGATAAGATAAAGGTGCTAAGTTCACATTAACACACTGAGTAGCTAGCTTCTGCACACCAACTACATTGGGAAAACTAACCTGAAAAGTGCTATACTGATTCTTAATTTCATTAAGTTGATAAGGTCCAAAAAGATGCTGAAAATGATGTGCAAGGTTAAATGACTGAAAGAGGTTAGCATTCAGCTGGGAATTGGCAGCACTGCTAGGATAGCGGGAAGGAACGCTCACTTTTCGTCCCTGCGGGACTTGTTTTTTGCCAAAAGTTTGGGACAGACAGCAATTAGGTGACCCATTTCTTTACAATAGAAACAAGCAGGAGAGTCACTAACTGAAATACCTGAGGCGCTAGCCTTCTTACCTGCATTATTAGTTGGTTTCTCAGTTTTGACTGCACAAACATCTGAAGTAGGTGATTTAAATTTCTTGTCATGGGCAGATCCTGACTTCCTATTCTGCCAGTTTTGTCCTGAAAATATTTGAAGCTTTTGATCCGCATAATGGATATTTTGCGAGTGAAAACAAATACGGTCTAGCACTGCAAAAGAGGTTGGTTTGCCCATGAATACCAAACAGAAATGTTCCTCGGGCTTCAAGCCCTCCAAAATGCTACTAACGAGTTCACTTTCAGAGAGACCTAAATGCAAAATTGCAGCTGCTTCCTTGATGCTGCTGACATATACAGGTAATGTTTCTATATGCTCTTGTAGCCTATGACACATCTTGAATTGTAATTGAGTAAGTAGTCTGGCTGGAATAAAATACTGGAGTATATCGGTATGAAACTAGTCAAATGGAAAATGCTGCGAAATGGCATACCTAGTTCTCTCACTAAGTGGTCCCTGTGTGAAGGTATATATGATGTCAAGCAACTGGGTTTCTGGGACTGTGTTACTCACGTGATGTGTTTATCACTTTAAAAAATTCCAGAAATTTGTTTACTTGTAAGTCATCGGTAGACGGGAAATCTCTCGACATGTGTTTCACAGGATGCGTAATTTTGCCAAAGGAGGGTGAACTAAAAGGTTGGGAAGGGGAAGCCACAAACGAGGACATGTATCAGGTGGTATGAAAAATGGAACTGATTAGGGTGTTAGTTGATGTGATGTGCGACCTGACCTGAACTGAAAGGGAAGACCTGTGATAAGGTTTGGGAAGTTGAATGTAAATTAATTATATTGTCTTGAACTATAGGGAAGAATGAAATGGTGGTGATGGCGGTACTGACATTGAGTACAGACAGCTGTTCTCCCACAACTGCAACAGAGGCATTCGGCATGCCAGTTGGACCTATTTGAGTTTCCGTTACTTCTAGGTTACGTACTGATTCAAGTAAGGCCTGTGTTTGGTCAAGGACATTCTTGAATGAATGGTTTTGCGGTTCTGAGAGTTGGTCAGAGCAAAATATGAGCAAATTCCGAACACTGGCTTTCAAATGGTTCACTTGAGTTTTATACCTAAAATATTTTGCGGGACTGGGGTCATCATCGTTGTCCCAAATATCCTGCAGGGGGATAATCTTGGAAACAAACACCTTATATTCCTCGTCTGCATTCATAGAGGTTAAAATTCCAGGGTCTAATTAAGCATCAGTATTAAGTGCGGCACGCAGAGCACTTCTGGCCGCCATGACAGTTTTTTCAGGGGGTACGCCTAATGGCGTCCTTGTACAGGATCTCATCTCAAACGAGATATTCAGGAGTGAGAGTGGCCATGATGCAAAGTTACTCAAAATACAAAAAAAAAATGCTTCCATAGTTATACAAACTCAGAAGTTCCAAGAAATTAGAAAACAACTTACTGATGCTTAGCATTTAACAAAATTTCATACGAATCTTGATACAATTTTGAATATAGGACTGTACTTCAAATAATATCTTTAAAAATTTGACTAATTTTAATGAACAATTGGTCTGAATAAAATCATAATTAGTGTATCTTACTGTTGAATTACAAGAAAGCTAAAACTTATTTGCTACGAACAAAGTTTCAAAACAAAAAAAAAAAATACACAATATTTGAACTTGACAGAACATGCAGCATATTCAACAGAAAACGAAAGACTGAAATTACTGTTTTACACAAACAAACACATACATAAAATGGAAATTAACACAGTAACATTAACTGACATACGTGCACGTGCGCTCACACACACACACACACAGACACACAGAGATATATAATTATCCAACAAAATTAGCCAAAATTCATTAAATGCTGGAACCAAATGGGTTTTGCAGAAAGTCAGACAAGATTATTACAAACAGGGAACACTAACAATAACACAAATCCAACCAAGCAGAGGTGGTACCACGAGAGTGGAACAAAAGGCCGAAGGAATGGCGAGAGTATGCAATGACTAGGTTTGCCATAAATGTGGTACTAAAAAACAGGATATGTTCAGGTAACTAGCATTTAAAAAGAGGACACTTGCTAGAAAACGACACAAAGAAAGTGGGCACACAATTTTGCAATGGAAATATACAAAACCAGTGTATCATGTAGTAGGTCAACTGTATATTACAACGTCACACAATTGTATCCAAAAATCTGTTCTATATAGCTTTTTAAATAATACTAAATATTTTTTTCACAATCGGAGAAATCAATAATCATATTCACTCTGAATATGAAAGTCAATTTTGTTTAGTTTTTAGGCACTTCTGAATATTTTGCAAACAAATAATAAGTGTTTACACAAAACACAGTTGCACATTAGCACTCTACACACATTTCTTTTTTTTTTTTCTTTTTATTGGCAGTTAATCTCGTTCGCATTGCTCAGGTTCAGATACACTTATATTTTTATTTCTTGTTTTATTTGTTCTTGTAGGTTTCTATTTACTAGCAATTGATTATGAAATTTGGAGTTGATTAGGCACTCCTCAACTTATACATACCAAAAAACAGCCAGAAAAGTGTTGATAAAGGCAACATATATATAGACATGCAGTGTTGCCCAAAAAGTTTGAATTTGTGCAGAAGTTCATTGGGACCTTTACTACATGTTTGACATAAAAACCCACAAAGAAGCAAAGCTTCGCTGTTGTTCACCTTTATTGGAAAAGAGGACATTTTGATTTTTTTGTAAAACCAGAGCGGACAATTTTCAAAGCCTCAAAAAGAGGACATGGATGGGTAAAAAGAGGATGTCTGGTAACCCTAGCAATGATCACTGGACCTGCAGTGAAACCTCACCTATCCACTACTACAACCCACAAGTACCGTCTACATCCTGTACCTTCCACCCACCATTGTAAAAAGCCGGGTAGGAATATTGGAGTGTGCGAACGTGTGGGAAGTAAAGTGGATAGCACCACACGGTAGGGATACATGATACACTAACTACTTCCATATGTTTTTGGTTTCCGGCATTCTAATGTACATAAGGAAAGGCGGTGTAATGTATAGGTGTAAACTTGACGTTTGGAATGTCGTTAATGATCTATGAGAGCAGATAAAGAAACAGATCAATATTCCATCACCTTTTTTTGAACCTCCAATTAAAACATCTAATAAACCACACAAAATTCGTTCATTCATGAATAACTGAGTATCAAGACTCACTACTAGGATTTGATCCTATTCCTGCCACATATCCTCTCCATCTCATACCCTCCTTTAGCTTCGATTGCTACTTTGGCATCACTCCAGGCAAACCAGCGTCGGCCGAACAGCGAGCAGCCAGTCTCCACCAGCGAGAACCACAGCCTGGCGTGTCCAAGGTAAGGGTTCGACGCAGTATAATTTTGTCTATGCCAGATTTCGTTGCCACACAAAAACCAACTCGCCCATGATAGGGAAAGCACCTCTATGTAAGAATCCACAGTAACAGTTTCACATTACTTAAATATCCTTCGTGACACTGACATCACAATGGTCTGCATACACTTACTTGATTAATAAATAATTCACTCGTAGATCTTTCGCACGCTACCGACTAGCTTTAACATTTAATCCGGGGTTTGAGTCCCCAAGCAGACGTCAAAAAGCTGTCTACTGTAAAGACTGTCCCAACGTGGCAGATTCTACGTCCAGCCGGCAACACAATCAACACACTAAGTAAATATATGGGGATTGTGACTTATCTCTGACCTTAGTAGATATATGAGTTTATGTGTGTAGGCCTTGTGCAGCGGTTATTATCTCAGTTCTCCAAACAATAGGTAGTGTAAACGCAACAGCATAAATGCTTTTATTGTGAATTTTTGTGTTCCCTTTTACACAGAAGAATGTTTTCTGCTGCAGGTATATTTGTAACAATGCCTCTGCAACAAACTGGTTCGTCCTAAGCTGCACAAATGCCAATCTAACTATCACTCCCAAAGGATTCCACCCCTGCAATAGCTCATGCTTGTTATGTAACACCCTCGTGTAGTTGATTCCAGCACCGATAGGTACTCTCATCACAAAACACAAGGATGATACATGTGGAAGGGTGGACACAGATTCCTGTTGTAGTAGTGTTTGCAGATCTTAAGTTAAATACGTGCTCCGGTCTTTACAAAAAACTGATTTGTATAAATATATTATTTTATCAATAAAATGGTTGGTTGGTTGTCTTTTTCTTTTGTTATCCTCGTAGAACAACGGTTAAATACATATTAACCACAACCAGTGTACTTATATCTGTGTGTGTGTGTCTGTCTGTCTGTGTCTGTCTGCGTAATATCGTCGGGCATACAACATAAGTATATATACTTGAGCATTTTATATGAGTAAAATAAATATTTTAATAATTAATTTAAATAGAAAAGGATCATGAGTATCAATATTTTTCACAACTAAGGCCTTCGCTTTTCAAATCAAGTTACTTTAAAACAAAACATGCTATTTTCAGCAAGACAGCAAGTGGAATCGCTTTCGGGTACCCATTTTAAAGTATTAGCCATAAGGGCACATGAAGTTTTCTTAATTTTGTAGGTTACATGTTTTATTGTCCTAAAAAAAACACAATCATGTTAATTAGTTGCCAATGTTAAAAAAAATTTAGTTCAAGCAGTCTATGAACAGGCACCTGGCATGCAAACAAAATTGTTAGATTTTACTTGGTGCTGGAGAGAATCAAAATTTCGTCTGCTGTGTAGGCCAGGAAGCAGCACTCAAGAAGAAACCAAGAAAGACTGTGAAGAAATCATCCCAGGAGGGATGTTGGCCACGATCTACTGCATCGTAGAATGAAACTCCAACACATGCACTGCTACGAGATATATCAAAGAAAAATAAATGTGGCTCGGCACACAAAAAAATAACACGAACGGAAAAAAAAACACCAATAGTTTAACTTACCCTTATCAGCGGGTGAAACTACCAATTACATGAAAAGAAGAAAGTTCAGAAGTAGGTAAATATTCGTGCTGTATGGTTAAGTTCAACAATGAGGCAATAATCTCGCAAGCAGGAATAAATATGAAATTGATCGTGCTCAGAACTCCAGTCTGGTGTGACTAATCGATACCTACTACAATATTTAGAAAGATGTATAAAACACAGAAAACTAACAATTATTTCATTAGGTTACTTTAAATTATATTTGCATCTTGCAAATACTAAATACTCATTAAATTATGAAGTAGAATTTAGTTTTATACACAACAGAGACATGTATCGCATAGTAAAATTATTTTAATTTACATCAAATAATTTGCCTCTTCAAGTAAAGACCAGGGCAACAGTAAAATATTTGAAATAGATTCTCAATGTTTTACATTATGAATATCGTAAACAAGTCAAATAAATATAACTGGAGTACGTTTAACCAATCATTTTTGGTGAAGAAGTAATTAATGAAGAACTTATTAAATTAATAGCAACAAAAAAAATTTGAAGCTGTGCCAATACAACTGGCACACGCTGTGGCACCTGCACCATTCACCAACCCTCAACTTCTTTCAACAGCAGACTCACTAACCACACGTACCCCATCCAAGGCAATTACAACTGTGCAACACAAAATCTGATTTATCAGCTACATTGCCAACACTTTAATGCAGAATACATCGGCCTCACCACCAACACTAAGGCAAAGAATGAATGGCCACAGAGCAGATACCAAACAAGCCATAGCTGGCAACATCAATAACCTACAGGACAAACCAGTTGCAGTACATGCAGCACAACACAAAGATTTTGATTCCTGCTACATTACCAGAGTTGTGAAAGCCCTACCACCTGCAAGCAATAGCTCAGAACTCCGATGCTAGGAATTAGATTTTTAACTTTAAAATTTGAGTGTTTATATGTATTGTATTCAGTGACCAATGTGTGCACAATTTGCAGCTATAGTCATGTATGTAGTATACTCGCTGTGTGGCGTTTCCATGCCTTCCGCAAGTAAGGCTTACACATATTATAATTATTTTTACTTCAATCCCCTCGTTTTGACGTGCCATTATTTTATATAATTTTTCAATCGGGCCGTTTCTTTGTTGTTATATGCGATTCCAATCTAATATCCACCAGCGCTATGCTGGTTTTTGTTAATGGTACGTATATTGAATGTAGTCCGGTGAGATACTTGACACACGCGGCTTCCTGACCCGTAATCTTTGCAACACGGGAGGAATACACATTCTCGCCGCATCAGCAAAACCCGATAACCAGGGGCGAGGGACACAGAAGAACGTCACCCTAAAGAGAGAGAGAATAAAGGTCGCCAGCCCGCTGCCACCACTCCACATGTTTGGCTTCGCGGGCAGGACGACCAGAGTGCACAGAACACGCACCACTACAGTGGTCAAGCACCCCAAACATAAGGGTCCTGCCTACCTGTCTGCAAAAATTTTCTTTTCTTGCTATTTGCCTCATCACGTTTACCATGCCTACCAGATATTCTAGCCCTTCCTACACCTTTCTCCACCACCTTTTCCACTATGAGTCTTCTTCACAACAGACGGAGAGTGAATTGACGCATGTCACTTATACAACTAATCTAATACGATTACGACTCATCGCCAAAAGTACCTCTTCCACAACTACAGACATGATGATACATTGCCTACCCTACAGGCAATGGGAACTTATAGGCGTATTCTTTTCACCTGTAGGATAGGCAACTTGGCAGTCCCTCCCCCCCACCCCCTACTACGCACTGAGAGCCTACAAGTTGTTCAGACCTCTGGTAAGGCTGAGTGCCACAGACTAAGCACAAAGCAGAAACGCTGACCAGAGTTTTCGCACACCAACCTGGGCAGGAGGACGTCACGCCTCCCCTGCACCCCGCGCCGGCAGCCTACAAGCTGCCACTATATAAGTCCGGACACTGCTGGCTTCGGGAGTCATTCTTATGCATTCTTCTTTAGCAACTTCACACAGCACTAAGTCAGTGCTCAGTATCTTAGGAGAATCTTCTTACTTTCAAGTACGTCCCAGCGGCTACTTACTGCGTACGTCGACGACCAGCGGGCACAATCACGTACTTATTTAACTTCACTTTGTCTCCTTTAGACACCTTTTACTTAGCCATTTTAAATTTAACTAATTTGTATTTGTCTAGAACCAGCTTTTCCCTTTTTATTTAGAACCACTTCGCATATACATGGAACCACAGTTACCTTCAGCTTTTCATGACTTGGTATGGGATAGTACAGGTCACGTGTTTATTGAACCTTCAATAAACACTCTTTGTTCTCTACCTTTCTGTTTTTCATTTCCAGGGTATTTTTTTGTATTAACAGTTGGAGACAGAATACACCGTGCATTATAAACAGGAACCGGGAGATTTGTTTAAACCGAGTTAGCCTGACTGTGCATCCCTTTCAGGTATCTGCACGTCAGAAGACATACATATTAGACGGCTACCTGTTTCTTCCCAGTCACACATTAGCATTAAATCAGTGCTCGTGAGGGAGAAACAGGGATGCCACAACCACTAGAACCACCTTCACACAGGGAGGCATGACAGACTCAGGTTGCTTCTCACCATTCGCACTAAGTTAGTGTGCTGTGACCGTAACCTGATGTTTTGCCCTTTCATCCTAGTGCAAACACACAACCAATAGAAACTTGGCTCCACGTCCCTGATCAGTGCATATACAGTTGGGGATCAGTGGGGTCTCATAGGCCAATTGCACTCATGCGGCTGCGCTGCAGCTATATATGCACTGATGCATATAAGCCAAGCCCTCGTGGAATGCATTTGCGGCAACTGCATGCTCAGTGGACGTGCAGTATCGCAGCGGCGCCATAGCTATGTGTGCACTGGTACATATAAGCCAAACCCTAGTGAAATGATTCTACAGCGCCGCATGGACGTTGTCCGCACGTGTGCACCCGGTCTTATCGAGCTCGTGCTGACAAGTTACTATTGGGTTACACTGTCAATCTTCCTGTCTAAGTGCATTGTGTAGACTATATAACTGTTTGCCCTATGCCTCATGGAAAGAGGAGTGGTAGAAAATGCAGGGAACAATATCTGGCTCACTCTGCTCTCAAGCCGTGGATCACACTACCACGTCCTACGCAGGAGAAGCAGGTGGGACAGGACTGCACCACCGTACTTAGATGTCAGGCAGTCGTGCCTGCTCCGGTTCTGGTAATTG
The DNA here is from genome assembly GCA_029891345.1 of Dryococelus australis. Lineage (NCBI taxonomy): Eukaryota > Metazoa > Arthropoda > Insecta > Phasmatodea > Phasmatidae > Dryococelus > Dryococelus australis. The sequence goes on from CM056993.1 coordinate 169,515,501, forward strand.
ACTTTCCACCTTGTATCCGCACACCTGTGGAATCTCCGATCCGAAGGAGTGAGTGAATACTAACCAACACCTCTTGTCTCACGCTGACTATCTTAATCAAACTACTCGGCTTTTGGTCTAGTGGAAAAATCCTCGACCGACGTGCCAAGTCATACTATCAGGCACGCTTCAAGAGATTTTCTGGAGCCCAACTTGTGGTGTCAGTTAAATAGCTGTGCACAGTTAACGGCACAAACTAGACCAACTATACTCGGAGAGATAAGTTATAACGATCAGTCAAGTGGATTTCGAGGAGTCCCCAAAACACCCTGCTGCATCCTTAACCGTTACCATGTAAGACGCTGACATCAATGACGCCACCGGCGAAAATCTTAATAACGAGCACGACTCATCCGACATACAGTGTAGCTATGCCGACTGTCCAGGCCATGGCACACTAAAAATAGAATGCACCTATTGCACAAAACTCTATCATGCCTGCATAGGCTGGCCCGAACAGGTCCGGGATACAGACCAATTAGAGTACTGCTGTGCTGCTTGCCGTCAACAACCCACGAGTTTCTGCAATGAGGTTTCGTGTCCCGGCCGAGGCATAAACCGCATCTGATGCACGACGTGCAGTGAGCCCTATCACCATCTATGCATAGGATGGCCAGACGAATGCGTCTCCATGTCCGGGATAGCTTACCAGTGCGAGACATGCTGAAGAATACACATCTCTCACTCCTGCAGATCCTAGACATCCTGGATATATATACAATTCGAACAGCACCTGGCCATCCAGCAACCATTGGAGAGGACAACATACAAATTATTGACTTTGCAGGTCGCCCACGCGAAGACCCAGTAGCCTTCATGCAGGAATGCAAAAAAGAAGTCAATGTAACCAACCTGCCACCGAAACAATGGGTCAACAGGGCCCAGCTACATTTGAATGGCCTTGCCTTCACCTGGTGGGAAAGATACGGAGAATTCTTAATGGACTGGAAGCAGTTAAGTAATCTGATAGCAGCAGAATTCGCTGGCACGGAGATGTTGGCTAGAGTAACAACGCGTCTTTATAGACATACCCAGGTACTCGACGTAGAAGCTGAAATATTCATACGAATGAAGGAGGAAATGTTTTGACGTGCGTTCCCCGGAGTAGACAAAGCTGCCGTCGTTTGTTCCATCAATCAAATGTTACTGCCGAATCTCAGGATCGCTCTCTTGACTGCTAGACCCACCACCTTTGACTAATTAGTTGATTGAGTCTAAGAAGTTGAGCAAAATTTTGCCTTACAGGCGAGTCTCGAAAAACCAGTATCAGCCAAGGTCCCTGAGGTACGAGCACCACCTGTTACATCCCTTGAAGGTGCACCAACCTTAACCCACACATGGCATTCGTACCCAAATGTTGGTTCTGTCCAGAGAACCACTGAAACAAGGACTGCCCTCGGAAACCAGTGGGGGCTGCAGTTCCACCAAACTGAGTTGACAAAACGCCACATGCCAGCTGCAAACCCAACTACCGGAACCAGTCCGGGAAACACCGACGCCGGGGTACAAAGCGGGCCACCACCCCGGGTTTACAGGGGCCCATCATCCAGGGATTAAGTGAGGAAGTATCGATCCCCATAGCCCCCATATAGGTGGAAGTAAATAACGATAGGGTACTCGCCTTACTTGACTCGGCAGCCACTGGAAATTTAATCAGGAGGAATTTGCTAACACCAAATCAGCTCACCGAACTAAGACCGCAAACCAAAATAGTACGAATGGCACAGCCAGACTTCACCCTGAACGTAACCGGCCAAATTACCCTTAATATAAAAATTCAGAGTATTACGACACCAACGGAATTTATTGTATCACCAAGCATGTCCGAATCAATATTAGGGTGCCCGTGGCTCATCCACCATCCATGTATTCCAGATCACAGACAAAAAAGAGCATATTTGGGAAAAACCTACTTGATCACTTTAAACGGGGATCAAACCCAGATGACATCCCACCAATGCCCATCTACCCAATCAGCATTAACCACGAGCTTGAAGAACCAGAGTTCTACCAACTAAAAATTGTACTGGATGAGCACCCCCGAGCATTCGGACAAGGAGGACTGCTACTGCAAACACGTACCATACGACATGAAATATGGCCTACGACTGACGTTTTAGTCTACAACCGTCCGTACCGAGTGTCAGTCCGCCGCCGTGACCTCATCATGGAGCAGGCCAACGACATGAAGGACCAGGGTATTGTGCAGTCATCAAATTCCCCATATAACTCACACGCGGTCCTTGTACCTAAGAAATGCGGGAAATTGCGATTTTGTTTATTACAAATCACTAAATGATGTCACCCACCCGATCGCTCTCCCAGCTATAGATTTGTCTCATATTTTAGAGATATTGGAAAGGCTAAAATATTCAGTATTTTCGTCATGGAGTTTGGATACTGGCAGATTGCGGTCCACCCGGACAGTTGCAAATATACTGCCTTTACAACACTTGAGTGTGAAACCCTTCAGTTTCAAGTCATGCTCTTTGGCTTGAAAAACTTCCCAGCAACATTCCAGTGGTCAATGTCTGGGGAAGTATTAACAGCTTACATCGGCGAGTTCTGTTTAGCCTATCTCAACGATGTAATAATATATTGTAATAGCTGGGAGAACATATAGGCCATTTGCAACGCGTATTGGAAAGACTCAAATTTCACGGAATGACTGGCAACACAGTTCAATATGAGCAATTGAAGAAGCGGAAGAACATTCTAATAAGCTACAGCTACGACAGTATCTGCGTGTATGTAATTGGCTAGGAGACTTCTTTCCAAATATTGCGGAATATATGGCACCGCTACATTCACTCCTCGAGAAAGACACCCGTTGGGGATGGGGCCCAGAACGAGCGTTTTTCGACTTTTGAAGAGCAGCTTCAAGAATATCCACCAGCTCCATCGACCACAAGGAGACAAGCGCTTAATACTACAAACAGGTGCGTGTCAGAATGGCCTGGGTGCAGTATTATACCTGCAAGGCAAAGAGGACAACCCAATGTGATAGCGTATTTATCCACTTGCTTAAACAAGACCTCGCAGCACTTCCACACCAATGAGCAGGAGTGTCTGACCGTTATTTGGGCAGTGAAAAAATACAGGTACTATCTCAAAGGGCAACACTTCATTATAAGAACTGTCTCTAAAGCCCTATAATGGCTACAGGAGTCTCGGAATTCAAAGGCCAAACTCGGCCATTGGGACATGCTCCTTACTGAGTTCGACTTCGATGTCCAGCATTGCCCAGGTAAGATAAACGATATGCCAGACGCCCTGTCTCGTGCTCCGACATTGGAGGAGGAAATGTATCCTTCCTTCCCTTCCCCCTCTCAGGTCGAAAGAAGTCCGGAATAACAATTCCGACTCCTTCAACTTCAAATAACCCGCCGACATCCGACGCCTACTACGGGAACAGCCCCAATGGTTTACACTGCAGGATGACGTTGTGTGGATGAGTAGCGGATAGCCTGATATGCAGTGGAAGATCTGGGTTCCACCGCAAATACCCGCTGATATATGCCGGCGCCATTACGACCATCCCCAAGCTTGTCACCCGGGTACTAGGTAACCCTGCTGGATATTGAAACCCGTTACAAATGGGACGGGATAATCTGCCATGTCTGGCAGTACGTCAGCAACTGCGTCACGTGCTGCCGCAGGAAAGGCTACCCGGTTCCTCCTCCCACCGCAAAACCACGGAGACCCAAGACGGTCTCGACCCACATCGCTGCCAATCTGATGGGCCCGTACCCCCGTAGCACAAAGGGAAGCAGCTACCTACTCATCACAGATCAAAATACCCGCTGATATAAGCCGGCATTATCACGACTATCCCCAAGTTTGTCATACGGGTACTATGTAACCCTGCTGGATACTAAAACCCATTACAATTGGGACGGGATAGGCTGCCATGTCCGGCAGTACGTCAGCAACTGCGTCACGTGCTGCAGTGGGAAAGGCTACCCATTTCCTCCTCCCACCTCAAAACCACGGAGACTCAAGATGGCCTGGACCCACATCGCTGCCAATCTGATGGGCCCGTACCCCCATAGCACGAAAGGAAACCGTTACCTACTCATGGCCACAATTCAGTTTTCAATGTGGATAGAGGCATTTCCTCTTCCCAGCAAAGAAATCACCTCAATCATTCAGAAAATGGAGACTGAGATTTTCGCTCTATGGGGTTATCCGAAAGCCATACTAACAGACAATGGTACACAGTTTACGAGCTTTCAATCGTATTTCGCCAGTCAAGAGGGCCGAGGGGGGGTAGACACCTGGACTACCCCTCCCTACCATCGCGTAGTCAACCTAATTGAACGGAGGAACTAGATCATCAAGAAGTGCCTCTATCAGTGTGTCGAATGATCACAAGCATTGGGATAAGCACATCCCTACTATACTGTTTGCGCTTTCACGCCGAACCAATGAGGCTGTCGACACCAGTCTGAGCATTTTACTCCTGGGACAGATATTACACCGACCTGGCGACTGACAGTGGGAAAGTGACCCCACTGATATGCCTCAACCTGAGGACATCCGGCTAGCAGCCCTGGTCCGCACCACACATGCCCAGCAACCCCAGACTGCCTACATTTCTGAGAAATACCACCAACCGAAAACAGGGGTAAGAGAGTTTAACTTAGAGGAAGACGTCCTTCTGCAAAGTCACCCCCTCAACAAATTCAGCAACCAACATCGCTGGCCTTGCTGGTAAATGGGTTAGACCGTACTGCATAGTAGGCAAGCGAGACATCTACTAGGCCGAAGAATTTATAAGGATCCTAGTTACGTTGCGCCATGGAAACCTGACATAAAACAATGCAGTGCATTCTCCGTCAGATCAATGCCCGCGACGCCACGCAGGTACGCAGAGAAGAGAGCAGCCAAAACAAAATCTAGCTGCTCCGCATTATCCTGGCAGAGTCCCCGTGACGGAGAACCCCGTCAAACACCCCGTCGATTGAGCTGCATCAGTGAGCAATTGGAAGCACCCTCGGTGAGAGGGGTAGGAATCGCCCAGGCACCTACCTCTACACCTGGTACAACTATGGAGCCGGAAGTGAAGGCTATACCAACTTGAGCGAAGTCATCCTCCTATGAAGTACAAGATGCCACTAGACCACCGGAACCCGGGACGTCGAGCTCCGACGACAGTGATCCGCCCCAACCCCCTGCCACTCAAGAATATCCGCTCATCGGGACGTCGGCTATTACACCGGAAGTGCTCCAACTCAAGAACGTGCCACGCAGGAACTCCCGCTACCCTGGACGTCCAGCTCGGACAAGAGTGCTCCGTCCCAAGAACAACCTGCTACGCAGGACCACCCAACTACCACGCCGGAAGTGCTCTGCCTCAAAATCCTACCACGCAGGAACTCTCGCCAGCTTGGATGTCGAGTTTGGACAGGAGTGCTCCGTCCCAGCCTTCTGTTACACAGGAAACTCAGGTACTCAGGGCATCGACTTGCAAGAGACCTGCTCCATCCCCAGGTCCTGCGACGCAGGAATACCCACAGACCCGGATGTCGAGCTGCCACGTTGGAAGTGCTGCACCCCGCCATCTTGCTACGCAAGAGACCGCTTTCGTCGAGAACATTGATGCCACCCAATACCTCTCAACAGGCACGTCGCCCGCATTGGAGGTCGGCGTAAATCTCCCTTCCACTGCCTTGCCCCAGGACCTTGCCACCGAGACTGTAGATGCCGCCACGACCTAGTACCACGACGAGCTGTGCTGCCCGCAGTCAGGGTGGAGATCTTTCTCTCCCTCACTGCTCTCAGAGAAATATCCTACCCTACGGGTGGAACCCTTGCAGTCAGGTCTAGGTGAAACCAATCCCTACTGCAACACCCAAGAAGAAGAAATGACTAAATACTAACCAACACCTCTCGTCTCACGCAGACTATCTTACTCAAACTACCCTGCTTTTGGTCTAGCAGAAAAATCCTCAACCAACGTGCCAAGTCGGTCTAATCGGCCACGCATCAGGCACACTAATTTATAACTAAATCCAGGCAGCCACCAGGCCTCAATGTAAGATAATCACAGCTCCTTACTATACCTGCAGTTTTTCAATATTGCCGCCCCATCGTAGTTTACCACCCGGCTGCTAGGTTTACTACTAACATCGCCCTTCCATCATACTACAGTGTCGTACAACTCACTGCCTGATAAAGCTGGCTTAGCCAGCAGAACGTCGCGATCGCGTAACCGTGTGAAAAAACTCTCTCTTCCTACTGTGTGTGTGCCTTTCGACAAGTACTAGACTTTAAGTACTTGAATTCCTATCCTTATATATTTTTAGTGTCCTAGTGGCCTATTTGCAGTCTTAACTATAACAATGGAAATAAAGTGTGACAGTGTTCTTGAACAAAACTTTTAGGATGCTAAGAAAGTGACACTTGATATCCAGTATATACTGGTAATATTATTACGTTTAGAGGGTGATAGATGTCTTTAGATATAGTTAAACCAAATGCATTGAACGTTTGCCAATTTGACAGCAGACTCTTCTTTGTGTGCATAAATATTTTTGTAATCTTTGTTACAGTCATAAGAATGTTTTGTCAGGACCAATCCGAACCGAGAACTGACATTTAAAACCAAAAACCAAACTGTACTGAACTAAATATGTGACAAGTGATTAGCCCTACACATTGCAAATTACTGCTCTCTAAAGAACCCCTTTTAACAAAGGCACAAAACATTGGTCCCTTCAATTTTGTTAAACAGAAGTTTACTATCTCTATATGTCCGAATTTCCAAATTTAACCTTTTTTAATTAAACTAGTTTACTCATTAGTCGAAATTGCTGGTATTCAAATTATTTTATTTATATTTTCAAGTTGCCCAGTGTTTACTATAGTAATTATGATAATTGCTACTGGGATTTATATAATAGTGATGTTAAGTGTTTACTTCTGTATGCTGTAGAAATTGTTTCTTATGATTACTACTTTAATACTTGAGGCATAACAATCACAGGATTGCTATCTTTGTATTTCTTAATCTGTTCTTTTCGTAGGTATGTTGGTAAACTTTGTGTTTTGGTTAAATGTGAAATTAATTATGTACTGATAGAAGATTTCTTTTGCAGGTGTGTGGTGTGGACTGGAGATGGACGTGTTTTCTTCTACAATCCTTCTTCTCGAACTTCAGTTTGGGAGCGTCCAGATGACCTGGTTGGGCGGGCTGATGTGGACAAGATGGTTACGACTCCTCCAGAATCTGTTACCATACAGATTCAAGCTGCAGGTAGCAATTGTTCTTGAATAAGAGATTGCATGAATTTTGTTACAACAGTGTTTGTCATCAACTGACTGGGGAAACTGACTGAGCTTCATCAGAAGAATGATGAAAGTGAGCAGTGGCCAATAATGAGATAGGAACTGACCAGTTACTGCTTTAGTTAAAGGATATAGCAAGGGAGAAGTAATTTCTTGTAATGGTCAAGTTATGTAACTTAGGAGGAGCACTGTAGTGAAAGAGTGGAGAAAACAGCACTACCAGGTTTTTTGTATAGATGGGGAGGTTTCATAAAATCTTGAAATGTTTTGGTCTATTATGGCAGTGAATATAATCTCATTTTGTTTCCTAAACAGTAATATGTGTTTATATTTATATATACATTCGACTCGCGTTGTATCGTTATCGCATGTATCGATAAACTGCATCCACAACAATTTTTTGTGGTTCTTGCAAAATCTCTATGTAAAACAGCTTGTTGTTTTTCGCATGGTGCAATGGTCAAAGAATATTTCGGGTCTCTTCACCTAATATTTCCCACAACTATAATTTTTAAGGTTGTTTTTCAAATGTGTAGTAACTGCATGTGAAATATGTCATTTACAACTCGTCTGCGGCATGCTGTCTGGTGTCCCATCTTCCCAACACGTCTGTCGACACTGCGGCGTGGTGCTGTGAGCGAGTCTGGCTTGCTACTTCCCCTGCACGCCTTTCAAGAGGTGAGGGGAAGTGGTTACCTAAAGCAATGAGCGTGGCGGCCTAGCATCGTCTCTCTCACCCTTCTATCTCTCTCAGCTGCGCACCTTCCTTCCTCCTCTCGCCAGCCGTCGAGAGGGGAAGTTGTCAAGCAAAAGATAAAGCACATGTGTTTCTCTCGCTGGCTCTCTCTCTCTCTTGCGTGTTCTATCTCGCTCTTTCGCGTGCTCTCTATTGCTCTATCTTGCATGCTCTCTGTCTCTCTCTTCTAACCACACCAGCCTCGCATGACTGGGACATCATGAGTTGGCATCACACCTCCCACCGCGGCCCTACTTTGCACCTGTCCTGTGAACTATAAAAGTCTATGCCCTACCGGGCTCACAAGTGATTCCTTTTTTTCTAGTAGTTCGCTCCTACACTTTATGTGCTGGGGCCCTCTACTGCTCAACAGTCTTCAGCAGCCACCAGGGACTGCTACCATTTACGACACTAGGAAGCTCTTGTAGCCTTTATGAGAAGCTACTGCTGCAGCCACCTGCAATTACCACACACTTCATTGTCGATGACCACCACCATGTACTAGAATCTTCTTCTTCTTCTTCATCACACACCTGCCGCTGCTGCTCCTCCTGGTTCACAGTCGCCTCTCCTTGCTTGTGTTTTTTCAAAGGTTGATGTTCATAAGTCACTTCCAATTGGGAATGGATTATAAATTGCACCAATTATATTTTTTTTATAGATTTATTATCTACAGACATTTTTAGAAGATAATTAAAAAGCAGATAAAAAAAAATTCCTGGCGATTTGCAAAAAAAAAAATTATAGTTTTCTACCATGTACCGTATTTACCCGAAAGGAAGAAGTTTTGTTTTAGAAGGAATAGAAAAAATAAGGGGTCGTCTTGAATTCAAAACATAGGGCCACAATTACCATAAATGTGTGACATTGCAATTCAGTATTTAAGTTTTGTTACATGCACAACATTACTACCGGCTTCTATTCACAATTTTTTACTCAAGAAGCAGTTAATCCTCCAAAATTGGCATGGCATGAGACAGGGGATTTTGACAAATGTTTTTCATGCTTAAATACAGTGTGTCATGGTTGGGCTTATTTTTGTAGTGTTGAGACTGTACCTGTCAACTTTGTGGTGGTGGTAGTGATGGGTGGGTTCTAATTCATTAGGCGAATGACTTATTGATAGGATTGTCGAAAAGTAGAGTTTGCTGATTAAGGGCTAATCTTATTAATGGCTAATCCTAATCCAATTAATTTGTAAATGGCTACAAAGAGGAACCGCTTTGCTCAGAAGCAAAATGGCTTCTACAATTAATTGTTTGCGTAATGACAAACTTTCAAATCTGTCTGTGAATGCATGGAAACATCAATTCTCTTGAGTAAATTTGATTCATCAAATCATGATCGCGTACATAAGGAGTCAATACAATACTTCTAGCATGAAACCACACTTGTATTTTGTTAACAATTTCTAGGTTTTTTTAAATTACATCATTGAAAAGTGAGATTTGAATAGCAGTGAGTTCACATTTCACACTTTTCACAGCAGTTAGTCTGTAAAACTTGCAGTTTAGTATCATATTTATCACACTGCAAAACTCTGTTGTACATAGGGAAAATAAACATATAATACCAATTGAAATGTGAGGTGCCGAATTAAGTTTGGAAAGATAATGAAGTGTTTAATAGTATAAAAAAAATTTTCCCAGATAATTCCGTTTTGCTATATTGCGAGTAAAATTATATACGGACAATTATTTTACACCGAATGCAGTTTGGACTAATTTGTGGGCATTCTGTTGAGTTGAGGTATGTTTTCATGTTTTACTAGCTATGTGTGTGGCAAACGTGGGATGAAAACATTGATATTATTATGCGCACATTGTCTTCTTTTGCTTTTTGGGCAAACAATAATAAATAATTTAAGTTGCCCAAAAGTTTTTTTTTTTTGTTTCGAAGTTCGAAGCAAAAAGTTGATTAAGAATACGAAGCCGAATATTGAAAGTATTCTATTTGAATTCAAATTTTCAAAGCTTTGCCCGCTCCTAGGGTTATGAAAGAAGAGAGAACGGAAAAGTGGAAAAAGGAAAATGTGATAAAGGGGAATAGGGTAAATGGAGAGAAGGGTAAGTTGGTGTGGGGGGGAATTAATTAATCATAACTTATTTAATCTTGTTACTTAATATTCTTTCTTTCAATTTCAATCGATTGATCTTAATCAAGTGATTCATTCATAGTTAATCCTTTAACAACTTGTAGTGGAGGAAGATGTAGGGAAACACTCAATTACTAACTAAATAAACTATTAATCCCCTTAACTCTCTTTAAAGGAGTAAACATCTTAGGTTGAGGCACACTCTCTCAACTTCACAATTACCTATACATCACAGCTCCTCTTTAGCTGCACCGTATCATCTAATAAAAATTAAAGCCTCCCTAACCATCTCTGAAAACATCTGCATTATCATCTGTTTCAACTACTGGTCTGTATCAAATTCTACTGGGGACGTTCCACCACGAGGCAGGCGGCCTTGAAGCCCAAAACTTTCAAACATTTCATAATTTCTGTTTTAAACTTTGACAGAGCTCACACACACACACTTCTACTGCCTGCAAGGGGTAGGGTGCAATATTTGACTTTACAACTTACTGACCTATAATTTGACATCAATTCTCTTATTATTTTTAGCACAATTATTTCCTCACACGCCGAACTGTAACTTCACATCTTCTCTACCTTTGGCTTTATAAGCCCAATAGCTGGCACCCACACTCAGCTCTTCCCCTTTTTGGGATGGCTGACTTCATAGTTGCTAAACCAAAAGGAGGTTATCTCTGTTGCCGGGTCAACCTCTCGTGACCCTTGACACCTCGACATTTTGTCTGGCTCCCCTTCTTTTTGAGTCCTCATACAAACAATATTCTAGCCCATCTTGCTCCACATTACAAAAAAATCTACCTGGCTCTCTCTTTCACTGAGCCCTTCTGAAACCTTAGAACTCTAAACTTTTTCTTACATTTTAATTTAACCTTATCTACTAACATATTCTTATCTAGAGAAGGCCTCGTACAATAACAATGACCTAATTGTTGACAGGACCTCTGGTTGGTCCTGTTTGGAAGTCCTGCTGTTCTGTACCTACCTAAACACTATCCCTAAATCGCTTCCCAAACAAAACAAAAACAAAGCAAACACAAAAATTCGTAATTTCCTAAAATTTTGTTTATTGATATTAAAAAAACAGTGACATTGTTTAAAAAGCAACCAAAAATATTCTTATTTTGGGGCTTCAACCCAACTCCAATAATTACTTATTCTTTTTTTCTACTTGTCTCTCTCTATTTCCCAAAATTGGCTACAATGTTCTTCCTGTCCACTTTTGCTATGTGAGTACAGTAATCTCTCGGTATTTCCTGTAAGAAAAACAACATTAAACAATTCAGAGAAAAAAAATACTTTCACCTTAGCATCTGTATTCTCTGCCAGCCCTGCATCGCCCGTCAGGACTAGGTCACTGTATCACGGCCACACCACATCTCTCAAATGTGGGCTGCGTGACGTCAACATTGAGCTGAGAGCAGCTTGTCTGACCACTACTTCGACTCCTCTACTGTTGATAGTAGCGCAGTATCGCCTGGACTGCATCCTGAAACCTGCAACAACTTCAGGATTCCTCTTGGAGGTTCTACTTCTCAAAAATTATAATATGCTTCACCGTTAATTTCATTAAAACTATTTAATTAAGGATCAAATTCTCAATTTCAATTTATTGTGTTCGTAGCAACAGCAAAATTCAAAAACAGTATCGCGGTCGCATCAAACAAAAACAACTAATCGAAAACGCGTTTACGATTACCCCAACAACTACTGTCACCTAGTGGCTTGCGACACAATTACAAGCGGTGAAAATTATCACGCCACCGCTGAAGCCCAGCAACACAGCTCTGACACAGTGCTGCTCAAAAGACAGTGACTTACATGACACCAGGACCACTCGTCAACAAAAAACTTTCATCTGACGTCGTGTCCTAAACGTTTCTTAAGAGTCGACGTAAACAAAAGCTACACTATCTGACTAAACTGAATTTATATGTAACCCTTCAAGGGTGCCGTTTATCATACGTATTTGAATATGCAAAAAATACATAAAATCCACCGTACGAAGTAACTGTGACATAAAACAATAGTTCGCTAAAATACTACATGATTTTGTACAATTCGTGAATTACATCTAGATTTGTCAAAAATCATAGTATTTCTTTTTTTGTTAAAATGTGTGTTATTTTTCGCATTATCGCATTTGCTAAATTTTTCAAGTCTAGGTATACGTATATCTTTCCCGATGCTTGGACGGCTGACTGTGGGTTGACCAATGTTCATTTTGCGAGCATCCCCATGATTTTTGGCTGGTGTCGTGTAACAAATAAATAAAGGCTGTTCAAGTATGGGTTATTGATATCATTTTTAAACTTTACTGCCTTGGCAAAAGTAACATTTATACTGTGCAAACGTGTTTTATTGTTTATTTTCACAGATAATTACAAATTTACATTACTATAGGTGTGTGTTTCCTAGATTCGTATTAGTAACTTTCGAAGCTCCGCCGACATCTAATTTCAATAGCTACCTTGCCAAATAATCCGCAAGCACAAAGTGCCTGTAACTCACTGCAATTGTCAAGTTTGAGTTCCTTATACTTAAGCTCATAAAGAAGCTGGTTTCAATGACCTTGTATTTGTCTATGTTTAATAAATTATAAGTTTTTAAAATGAATTATTATTAATAATATTCATTTCAAAATGTTCCTTGGGTTTGACAAGGTGTGATTGCCAGGAAATAACATTGCTAGCATTAAAGAAGAGGTGCTTCACATGTGCCGAATAAGGGTTGAGGAGGGGAGGTCAACCACCGCCAGCTAACTTTGTCCGCAATCAATACCTGCCAAGCACCTACAGACCACACCCATGGTCTGTCTGGTTGCCTCCCCTCCTCAATGTCTTCTGTCCCACAGCTGGCTTCATGTGCAACCAGTTCTGCTCTCCAGACACGTACAACCACACCCAAGGATTTCTTACTGTATGTTTATTATTATTTATTTGTATGTGTTCAAATGCTCACACAACTACAGTGGACATTTTGATATGTCTGCACATGTGGTTACCATCCTAAAACTTGAACAAACCAAATTCAAATGCACGTGTCACTTTAACACCAATGTAAAAAAATTGTCACTTTTATAGTACCGTATGCAGTATGTGTTATTAGAACAATGTCCTCTGTTGTTTATTTCGCTCACTATGAATGATTTTGTTGTGTTTTTTATTTATTGAGTGAAAAACAGCAGTACGTGTCTAGTTGATGTAAACATTGAACATAATTACATTGTAATGTTTATATTGACATGAGGGGAAGGATATGAAAGCAAAAGAAAGAAGAAACTAAAAGGGCTTTCAGAAGGACTTACTTTACCATAAAAAGTCTATGAATATTACGATAAGCTGGCTCCGTTTTCAAATTCCACTCATTTCAACAAAATTGCAAGTTGCTTTATGTGGGTTGTCAACAGTTGCCTACAAAATTAAACCAAATGCGTTACCTAATTGGAATCCAAGAAAAAGTAAGTATAAGTTGATGGTAAGCAGGTAAGAGCACAATGTCAGGACTTACACGTGACAGTAGGTGAGCGCGGAACAGTGAGCCGCCTGAGCGGTGGAGGGTGGGTTGATGGTGGAGTCAACAGATATTATCTAGCGTTGGTGGCATAGGGGGGTGTTTTCTATCCAGTACAGTGCTTGCCAAGAAAAAATCTGTATATGTTTAGCAACCAAAAAAATTTCAACAAAAGATTTTTTGGTTCATTTCCCTCATATTTCCAACTTTCTTCATATTTTTTTTTACGGTTCCTCAAAAACGAGTCTTCCTGTAAAATAATTTGTTATTGGAAGACAGGTGGAATAAATTGGTTGAATATAGAAGTGGTCTACTCTGTGTACATTAAGAGTAGCTGAAAATATGTGAAATATGGCTAATTTGGTTTATACAAAAAAAAAATTTTTATATACTGTAATTGGAAAAATATCACAAAGTATTCATGGATTGATTCTTGTGTTTTGCAGATTGATATTCAACACGGGAATGTTGTAGTGTATTTGTGCAGATTCTTGATTTTACTTGTCTTTGTATAATTTTGTTCTATTTGCGTTCATTAACTAAAAATTCCTCTACCTTACCCCTTCAAGTTTTTGTGTTACAGAAGTTGATTTTTATATACTTTTCATCACAACAATTAATGTGAAAATGATGCCACACATTAAACATCTTTTCTGGAACACACCTAGTTATTCTGTAATATTTACCACTTTGCAAGTTATTTCTGTATATATATGTATTATATATCAGGAAACGACACAGGAAATACACTTTCAGTTTAATTTGTAACTAATACACTTAGATCCTGCAATCTTAAAGCTATCACTCATTAGTAATGTATTTGTGTTATTAAAATATTATTTGTTCCTATAGTCTCAAAAGCAGCACTGGATGATGGTTGTTCTCACTTGTTTCTTTTGGTAAAATTACTACGTAAAACAATGGCAATGAACATTCCCAGTGAAGTGGAAGTAATTATAATAAGCAAAGATTATATAATCTTTTTAAAAAATTTTGGAACATAATTTTATTAATGGATTACCATAAATAAAGCAAAGACTATGTGGAATATAGATACCTATTTATTAAAACAATTTGCAAAAAAAGTAATTACTAGGGCATGTGTTTAGTAATAGAACAGCAGTTACAAATGTGTATCAGCCAGTCAATTGATAGCCTTTTATTTTTTCCATTTACATTGTCATTGTTTCTGTTATGGTAAAAATGACCACAAAAGAAGTCTAAAAACCTGTGAAAGCTTATATTAACTATGTGCATCATATATCCTAGATTTAAAACTTGACAATGCTCTTTATACAACTTCCTTTATCTCAATTTGTGAACTGAGTAGAATGAGTAATGTACACTTAAATTGTTTTATTTATTCTAATTATTTTAGAAGAATCAAATGTATTGATTAATCAAAGAATCAAATTGAGTATTTGTTGTTACAATTTTTATTGTGGAATTTGAATAAATAATTTTTTACCTTCAGAAACAAGTAGTAGCACATACATAACATTGATTACTGTGCAGATATTGTTTTAAGGCTTGTCGCGTACCTGGAACTTTTTTTCTGCGTCCTAGTCCGAGAAGCACGGGAGTGATAATTGCGACACTGCCGTGTTCGTCAAGTGACCCGTCCCCACTAAGCGCAAGCCTCTCAACTTTGCTGTGGTCTTATTATTTTATTGGTAGAAAGTATGTAGGAAAGATCAGTGCAGGACCCTTGAGTACTTTTGTATATATCTAATGGATATATTTGGCAATGTAGCCATTTGATAAAGCTGTTATTAGCTTTTGGAGTGCTCTGAAATGGTGTTTCTAACGTGCGTGGCATTTTGAAATTACTGAACAGCCCTTGTCTGAAGTGTATGTTATTTTCGTAGATCAGCACATTGTACATACATTTAATAATTTCATGGATAAACAGGTATGTCAAACACTCTGAAACGCAGTTCAAGTGTTAGGCAGGTGTAAGCCTGATGACTGTATTTCCTGGACACATTTCACTAGCTGTGGTTTGTGTGTTAACAGTTTTCTAGCTACATTTCATATACCATCAATTCCTGTGCTTTCAAAAAGTAGTAATTTACTAGACCTGATGAGTAAAAACTAAAGTTTAGGAATTTTTTTTTGTTCAATAGTGTAAAATCCGTACCACATTATCATTATTTAGTAAATGTATTATATTGGTTTATAACCATGTTATACCTTGTTTCATTCTATTTTTCACAGCTGCTGCAGCAGAGTCTGCTTCCAACAGCACCTCCGGGACTGTCAAGAGAGAGAATGACAGCAGTGACGATGAGCCATCTGCTAAGAAGATCAAGAAAGAGGATGGGTCAAAAGGTGAGTGTGTGACATAAAATGCATTACTATTTTCAGGTAAAATAATTTTTTTTACAATGTTCAATTCTACAGTCAACTCTTTAAAACTACGACCTTTCATGGTTCCAGGGAAAAGGGTTATTGTTTTGAAGGAGTCATATTGGAATTTCAACAAATTCTGTCCCATCCCTTAAACAATGTATAAATTGCTTATTGATTTTATTTAGGCTGGTTTTCCACTGCTTTAGTTGCAGAATTACACGTTGATCTTGCTAATTGGCTCTTATGATATTGTATTTACTCGTGTATATTGTGCACCATGATTTTTGCAACAAGTTACAGGGAAAATTTTTTTAAAATAAAGTTGCACTAAAAATTTGTGGTGCCTTGGTAGTAAGTATGGAACTAATTATTGTTTTTTACATTAATGTGTGGTGATTGTGATATCTTTGGAAAATACTTTAATTAAATAACTTGGGTGCAAAATACGAAAATAAACAAAATTCCAAAACCCTCATGTTCCTACTACTTAACATTTGCTGCTTCGTTTTTGGTTTTCTCCTTTTAGAAGTGACCGGCTCTCTTTTTTTTGCCATGCTAGAATGTCACATTATCTTTCTGGGTCATTCCAAGTCAAATCAACACAGGGTATATACCTCACCACACAGGGTATATACCTCACCATCTCAGATTCAGATGAAATTTGGTGGGGAAGTAGTATTCATATATCATATAGACTAAGAACAGTACCAAATTTTACTGTAATATGTCAACCCATTTGGAATTACAGGTATGTAAATATTCAAAAAATAGCTGTACATACAATTTTTTAATTGTTCTGGAAGCTCTCCTAATTGAGATAGAGAGCTGGATTAGGTGTCATTTTACAGCTTTTTTCATGATCTTTACAATAACATACTACAAATCATAAGTCAAGGGAATAATTTTTATGAAATCCAAAATCGAAATTTTGGTTTTGAATTTCTCAAACAGTACATAATTGAAATTGTTCAATTAAATATCAGGAATAGCTAATACACTTGTTAATCACATTGCAAAATTTAAATGTAGGATGACAATGACTTCAGTGTTAAAATAATATAAGACTATGGCTTGATTTTAGATTTTTTTCTGATCAAGTTGAAATATGTGTAGTCGTAAGGCTTTAGATTTACACTAACATGATGTAAGAATAATGTAGGAAGATAGAACAATGTAATACTTGCCGCTTAAGTAATGTATTTCTTTTCACTGGTGAAAGTTTAAAAAAAACCTCAAAACATACATTCTCCCATTAGGAGTTGTAGGATTTACTGTTGATAAAACATCCATTACTGACATCCGCAGAATATCTTGTGAAAATGATGATGAAGGCCCAGCTGGGTGAATAAATGTTATTACTTCATCAAGTTCTTCATTTTTCTGCAAAAAATTCCCTAGCCACCATTTTCCTTCATAGATGACAGTAATGTATCCTGTTACATCTTCTAAGCTTATCAGGAGATTTGGATACTTGCTTTTCGCAAGACTCTGAAGCCTCTGAAAAGTTTTTAACGTGAATTTTTAATATAAGTTTGGAGTTGAATGCATGGTACTGCTGGGTACCTTGAATAGTTACTGCTTGATCCCAGCGGTTTTTCAAGAAAAGTTCAGACCAATATAGTCTTCTTGAATTGAGACCTCAAAGTTTACTTTGGTAATGTTTTCCACTGTGCACTAAAAAAGTTGTAATGCGGTAAGAATTTGTTTTTCATATGGTCTTTGTAAACTAGCACGGGCTGCCAGTCTCTTAGAAGAACCACCTACTCTATCGCAAGGCCCTTTGCCATGTGCTGTGGCTGAAAAGTGCCACTCTGCTTCAATTTGAAGTCTTCCTCATGAAAGCACACGTTTGAGAAGTTTTTCTTATTTTTTCTACTGGGCAGCAGACCCATCAGAAAAATAAATAGTTTTTTTGGGAAACTTTTGAACCATTTCTGTCAGAAATTTTTTTAAGTTTCTTTTGAAAGGTGTAAACTGCAACTAAGTTGTGCTCTAAGCAATCTAATACCACTACATAACTGAGATGTTTAATTGTGGTTTCTTCTTTGAAATATATTACAAAGGGATGGGAGCTCTGAGCTTCATCTTGTAGCACTATGTTGTAATTTTCAGAAAAATCACAGTTTACAGCTAATTCTGATTCTTTAAGATTTTCTGTTGTGTAGTTCTCGAACGATCCCTACTGTTTTACGATAAAGTGATGCCAAATTAAAGAGGACATCCTGCTGCAAATTTCAATAAATTCTTCCAAAGTTTTCTCTACGGTCTGGAGATTACAACGGTCAACAGAAACCCATTGGCGAAATTGTAACTTTCTAATTAACTGTACAGCAAAAGACTTGTCTTAAGTTTTTCGTATTTCAGTTTCATCTGGACAGTTACATGTTGCCCATGTTACAATCAATAGATGAGGGATTGCAAAACAATTTTGCTGTACATTGTTTATAATATTTAATTTTATCATCTGTTAGCAAACTAAATTTAGTTTTGTCTATCTTCATGAGTTTGACGTTCTGATGATTTGAGTTGTGCACACACATACAGTGTGTGTGCCAGTTTGGCCAGACAGAACACAATGCTTTGGAACACAATGCTTTGGTCTCAGCTCAGTAAATTTATAGAAACCTATTTTCATCTGGTTCAATAATCGTCACACATAAATTTTTTGGTTCTACTAGTAAAATTCTAAAAGTTATTTTTAAAATGTTCTAGTACAGATTGATCAATATCGTCATTTTCTGATAAAGAATACAAAAAACATTTTACGTTTCATAGCTGAGTCAATTTTTTTTACTTTTGGCGTAGCATACTGCTTACATTTTTTTTTTTTTTTTTTTTTCCTACTTTTCTTCTTCAGTTGGTGACTTGCCTAACTCTTGAAGAGATGTGTTAATTTGTTAAGTGCCTGAACAATTTCTGCTGTTGCTGTAAAGTTTGGATCTCTATCCGTGTCAGAAGCATCTTCTTCAGCATTTGAGACTGTTCAGGCGCATGATTTCTTAATATAGTATTTTCTTTTCTACATAAGTCAAAAATTTTCGAGCCATTGGGTATCTCAGGGAATGTTTCACACATCCAGACTGTGACATTTCTCTGTTTTTTCCTGTCCCTAATAAATTGTTTGGTTTTCTTTAATAGTTTACAGCACTGAACTCGCGCAAAACATTTAGCTTCCATATTCAAAGTAATTAATGAAAACAAATCCTTGTTTTGACAGTTAAACTCACTACTCAAAGACTACATCAGTCTAATAAAACATTAACAAAATCCCAGTTTTACTAGAAAAAAGGAAAAAAAAAAAAAATTAAACACACTCACTCACAAGCCATAACCTCTCAGCGAGGGATCTAGTCAGTGAATGACTGTCCACCACCTTGTGTGGACATCCTCTATTTCAGGAAGCAGGGTGCCTATATCAACTAGTTACAAGCCTGCAGCACAGACAGGCTTGTCTGCTGTAAACTGTACATGTAGGCATTAAGCATGTCTGTATTTATTCTTTTTTTGCTTTAGTTATTACAAAACAGCACTGTGTATTAAAAATGTATCAAAAACTGTTAAAAAAAATTTTTTACAATTATCATAAATTGTATCTTCCAGATAAAACTCCTATTTGTAACAAAAATTTCAAGTACAGTTTCAGTCAAAATGTTTACAAAACTTGTGCAGTTTTTAACCAAACTACAGGAAAAAAATCTAAAATCAAGCTTTAGTCTTATATTATTTTTAACACTGAAGCCATTGTCATCCCGCATTTATATTTTGCAAGGCGATTAAAAAATGTACTAGCTATCCCTGATATTAATTTTTAAAATTTTAATTATGTACTTTTGATAAATTCAAAACAAAAATTTTGATTTGGATTTCAAAAAAAAATTTTCCCTCTCGACATATGCTGTGTAGTATATCATTGTAAAGATCGTGCAAAAAGCTGTATAATGACACCACACCCAGCTCTCTATCTCAATTAGAAGAGCTTCTAGAGCAATTCAAAAATTGTATGTACAGCTGTTTTTGGGCTTTTTTTTTAAAACTTTACATACCTGTAATTTCTGTAAACGGGTTAACATATTGCAATAAAATTTGGTACTGTTCTTAGTCTATATGAATACTACCTATTACCTTCCCATCAAATTTCATTCAAATCCGAGATGGTTAGGTTAAAAATCTGTTTGAATTGTGTTGATTTGATGTGGAATGAACCTTCTCTCGTATAAAAAAAGGGGGGGGGGGGAAGAAAAGTCTCCTCATCCTTTTCTTCCACTCCCCCCCCCCCCCCCCAATTCATTTCCATTCATCTACGAAAATGACTCGCTAGTCTGTGCCATGGAAACAGAGGGATGGCGAAATTATCAACCTGCAACATCTGGGTGTTATTACAAGTGGGAGGGGGCTGTAAACACGTGGCAGCTCTGGTTTGTGGCATGACAGGATGCCATTAGTTGGCGGCGGGGTGGGGGGCGTTGCGACCTACACATAACTGAAGGCTCGCTGTGAAAAAAGGGAGAGGTATGATGTAAGAGTGAGAGATGAGACAACAGACAATCCCGCCACTTCCCTCGACATGCTGGGACAGTTTATGGTTAAAGATAACACAGTAAAGCATCAATTATCGGTGATAATGCAGGGGGAGAGAGAGTCGGAATATCTGAACTCCCTGTTAAACCTACCTATTTATCACGTTTTGTTTCGGTTAGGTTTCTTTGAAGGTTTCTTTCATACGAGCAAGTTTTAGTCTCTTCTATTAAAACAGTATGAAATTAAAAATGGTAGTCTCGTAAGAAGAAGTGAGTGAAGAGATTTTGACAGCTCTTAACATTGAGGTCTTGAGAGCCGATTCTTGTAAGAAGAAGTACAAAATAAATCCTTCTCATGAAAGTCTTTAAACTAAAGTCTCTCCCAACCTCATCCAATTCACTGCCAATAAAATTAATGGAGTATAACTTTGCCATAACAAAACCAAGGTATCGGAAAAATTGCTATTGTTTTTCATCTGTGATAAGTAATTCCTACATTTCCTCTGACTTAATCCAGAAAAAAATGTAGTGCTTGTCTTTCTAAATAAAAATTTTTATGCTTTCTTAGTTCGTAAATTGACATTTAAGTTATTGGACATTTTTGATATTCGAGTTTTAAATGTTATAATTTTTTTATTTAAATCATTGCAGCATATGAATTTTGTATATTAGAAAGTGAATTTTTAATACTTTTATGGTAAGCACATTAATACTATAAATGTGAATATAAGTAGGGCATGGAAGTTTTCTTAAATTAATGTACCTATATTTCAGCCAAGGCAAGGAATATGTAGATATATTTTTGTTTTGCATGTCATACTAAGCACACATTTCCATGATGTATAAGTCTTCTGTTGGGAAAATCATAGTTTCTTGTCAAACACTGAACAAATGTTAGATTGTATTAAATTTTCATTATGAAATAACGGAAATTATATTTCTTGAAATTAAGTGCGAATGTTAAGAAAAATTAGTGTATGTGAAATTGCCGCCGGCAGTTTACGTGTGTTTTAATAATTTTTATCCATTTTACTGATAGGAAACTTTAAAAGTTTGCAAGTGTGCAGTAAATACGATAGTCACTGGAAAATTGTACATTTTCAACTAACAAAACCTGCATGGTGCGAGACTTATTCAAAACCAGCAAAAATTCAACAGGAATATTGCGTTATTACACAGCGATAAAATGTAGTACTAGTAATTGTGCCCCTAACTTTAATTGGTATGCCACAGTATGGGGAAAAAACCGACGAAAATCTTTTAATGTGTAGCTGTATTTGATTCCAGCTGTTGCTTGGACTGTTATGTTTAAATGAAATAATTTTTCAATTTACAATAATGTTCGACCATTTGTTTGAAACCAATCATAGTTGACAGCACAATGACCGTGAACGACTACAGAAAAGCGGAACTAGTTCATGAAACAGGGTCATGGTAGAAATGGTGGGATTCTATTTATTGAACAAAGAGTTTGGTTTTGTTAAAGAGGGTGGTTAGGAGGCAAGGTGAAAGAATGTGACACATGAGAGCGGCACGTGGAGACGGGGCAAGGGAGCTGAGTTACGGCAGACAGATAAAAGCGCGCGTCACATGGTCACAAGTTCCCCTGCAAGTATGCTTCACACGATCTTGCTGTATGTTTAAACTCGTAAAATTACTATTTTTCATGGAATATTTAGTGATTTTTTGATAGTTCCTCAAAAAGACCTCGTTATACCCGTGTTTTCGCAGTTACCGTGCTCACTACTGCGGGATTCCACTGTATTCTCTGTACACTGATTTTATTTGTGTAAAAACCAACATTTTCGTATGTAGTTCAGTCTCTAAAGTGAAGCGAGCGACACAACCAGGCACTAAGCCATAGACGTTCATATTAAGTGGCCACCCGAGATCTGCCGCCTGGTAGACTTTGGTGGTGCCTAAACCCCTAGGAATTCCTCCGATATGCGAATCAGTGACTCAGGTTATTCCATACTTCGTCACTGTTCTTTAAGGGGCAGGAAATGGTCTGGAATTAACTGCAACCATCTGACCACGTGCGGATACCACACCTGGATATTCCGGTTGAACAGCTTAAATCACAACCTGCTGCTTTGTCCGCCGTTCCTCAAGGGGTCGGGCGAAAGAACTAATACGGTGCAGTTCTTGCTGGCTCTACTTTCGTGCTGTTTCAGATGTACTCTTAATCTCCCCATGCCGTACACCCAGAAGGGAGTTAAACAGAGAAGGTTAACAAGGTCAGCAGCTGCCCCTGAAACTAGATTGCTTTGTGACTCTCAGTCAGAAGTTGCTTTTTCCACTTCCACTCAGCGGGGCAGAGTTCTTACTGCCTGCCCTACAGAGGGCCTCACCCCTCCTTACTGCAGACACCTTTATTCCCCCTTTTGATCAAACTTGAAGGCTCTCCAAATCCCATATTTGAAGCCTTCTTAAATTGTGAATAACCTCTCTTGGCTTCGCCAACCCCAGGTTGTGTGGTCCCGTTCATCCACCTACAGTTGTCAGCAGTCTACCATAGAGCCAGAGTACTTCACTGTCTACAAGTCACCCAGGCGACCACCAGCCCTCGCCATGCCAATGTGAGTGTCTCCAGCCGGCCGCACCACTACCTAGGAAGAGTAACAGACTTCCAG
Organism: Dryococelus australis; assembly: GCA_029891345.1. Taxonomy (NCBI): domain Eukaryota; kingdom Metazoa; phylum Arthropoda; class Insecta; order Phasmatodea; family Phasmatidae; genus Dryococelus; species Dryococelus australis. The sequence goes on from CM056993.1 coordinate 169,538,679, forward strand.
GTAATTGTGTGAACAAGGGTCAGCCGACTTGTAGGGCCATGACAGTGTTTCTGAAAATTTCTGCCACTGAGAAAGAACACCAGACGTGTTCGATACACTGGCCGTGCGCTAGTTAGATATTAAGGTTCTCAATATCATGATTCTGGCATACGTTGCATGTTGCAAGTCACTGTTACAATTAACACGTGCTGCTCAACCTAATAACTAACAATTAGGACTCATTGTTAAACATTCCTTCTTTCATCACTGCAGAAGGAGAAAGAGAATTTTCTACATGAATTCTTGACCATCTACTCTACCAGGCAACAGGAACCCATGAGCAATTTCAACTTCACCTAAAGGTTATGCAACCCAGCTAGCATACTGTCACCCCTCCCCCCCTCCCCAGCCTTGTGCTGATAGCCGACAAGCCACCCACCACCGGGCAAGGCGGAGCGCTGCCGACGAGGCACAAAGCAGAAATACCGACCAGCCAGGATGCTCACCCTCCCTGTAGCCCACGCCGGCCGCTTACAAGCTTCACCTATATGACGGGATGCTGCCGGGCTCGGGCAGTTCATTCTTCGCAACCTCTCTCGTGACATCGCAGAGCACTAATTCAGTGCTGGGACCTCCGGTAACTTCTGATGCTACGAGTACACACCCAGTGGCTACTCACCATGCTTCGATATCCATCAAACACCTACACATATACTTAACTTCACTTTGTCTCCTCTAGACACCCTTTTCGTAGCCAATTTAACTTTAAATACTTTCGCATCCATCTAGAACCAGTTACTCCCTTTTTTACTAGAACCAGGGTTCCTACACCTGGAACTGCAATTACCTTCAGCTCTCCACAGTCTGATAAGACGCAGCACAAGGTCACGTGTTTATTGCATACCCAATAAACACTCATTGTTAACTACCCTTCTGCTTTTCATCTACGGGGTACTTGTCTGTGTGATGGTCGGGAACAGAATATGATATGCACCGCTAACAAGAACCTGGCACCGCTAACAAGAACCTGGAGTACTGGCATCCACGGTAGACAGCTACCTGTTTCTTTCCAACCCCCAATCAATAAGTCAGTGCTGGTGGGGAGGAACGGCAATGCCGCAACCTCTATGATCACCTTCATGCAGGGAGGGATTACCAGCTCAGGTTATCTCATACATTGAGCACTAAGTTAGTGCTGAAGTGATCTTAGCCTGGGGTTGCCGTCCAACTAGTGCGAACGCACAACCAGTAGAGGCTTGGTGGCCCACACGGCTGCACGTCTCTGATTAGCCCGCATGCGTGGGGGATCAGTGGGGACTCCTATCGAGCCAAGTCTCTATTTGGCTACACTTTACTTACCGCTCGTGTTTAAGTGCACTGCTTAGGCTGTCAGAGCGATGTGCCCTATACCTTACAATGTGAGGAGTGGCAAGAGGCGTAGAGAGCGATACCTGGCTCACACTGCTATCAAATCGTGGATAGTATTACCTCATCCTACGTACGACAGGCAGGCAGAACGGGACTACGCCGCCCAACTTAGACAAGAAGTAGTGCCTGCTACGGTAACAGTAATCATCTTACCACTGTGCATTCGTATTCACCCTTCGTGCCACGCTGTAGTAAGAGGGTTGCTAAACCGAACAGACACCTGATATGGCTGGGCGAACCCCAATTTCTGGAGCAGTGAAGCCAGCAACTGGAATTGCTGCCAATTGTCAACCAAGCTAGCCGCTAGTGGGTGAGACCCTCTTCAACCTCAGCACCCACCATGACTGAATAAGCAAGCAATTGCCAACACCCGTCGCCTCATACCGTAGAACCATAGTGAACCACCCAGCTTTTCATCTAGCGGAAAAATCATCGACATATTGTCAGTCAGACTTACCGGCATGCGTCTCTTTTAACCCCAAAAGTCTTAAGTCATTATTTGACTTGTCCAGCCCCTCTAAGTAATTGTTGTTTCGATTATCTTACCCCTTGGGCACGCATAACTTGAGGTTACAATCTAAAATGAATATTACGCAAAAGTGAACATCATGATTCTGAAGTTAGTATTCATTATACATAAATGCATTATTTTGTTTTCTGAACACTACATCTAATGATTATTATAAAAGTTAACTTGTGCAGTGACATTGGAGATGTGACAGTGTTCTGCATGTCTCTCCCATATCTACTAGTTGCAAGACATTGTACACTGTTTCTTTTGTAAATATATTTTTTACCACTTTTTTTAGGAGTATAGATATTTTTAGCATTAAATCATCCGTCGTCAGTGTTGTACTTGGCAGTTATGTTAAGAAGTAGGATAGTTTGTTATCCACTGTTCTTAAAAAACCAAGAAATGATTTTCGAGACCTGGAAACTAGCGAAGAACCAGAAAAGAGTGGAACCAACCTACCAATTTTCACACTTTTTTGTCGGAGTTGTTTGCAATTGCTGGTGCAGTTTCTTAACACGATCATTCCACTTGTTCACTCATTATGTTCCTTCAGTCCAATTGCATTAAAAGAAATATGTTTTGGTGATTTACTATGTAATTGTGTGTCATATGCAGTTAGCTAACATTAGAATTGAAATTGGTTGCACCTCGTGTAGTAATGATGGCTGCTAACTGATGTGATGGTGTTTGTGTATCAGATGATGGGAAGGACTCAAAGCAGGAGAAGAAGCAGATTGACATTGGTAAGGAAGCTGCCATCGAAGCAGAAGTGAGGGCTGCACGGGAGAGGGCCATTGTGCCGCTTGAGATACGCATCAAATCTTTCCGAGAAATGTTGGGTGAAAAGGAGGTGAGTTGATTTACAGTAGCAATGTGTACATTTCTTCGTTTTGTAATGTCAATATGCATCAAAACCTTATCATTTACACTTTTCGATGTGACAAAGGAAAGAAAGTGTAAATTTCATCATAGATGACATGTCGCTTAGACTAGTCAATGTTACTCTTGGTGAACGCTAAGTAAGGCGTACTCGGGTACTCTGTTACTTTAGGTCGGCTTTCTACTAGCGACTAGCGCTGGTTGGGTACGCTGTTGGCCTTAACGTGTTGAGGCAGGGCTGATTTACCAGGGTACTCACTCACCAATCTCCTAGGTTCTGGTGTATAGGTAGGTCGGCGGGGGCCAGCAGTTGCCTGGGTGGTGTGAGTTGATGAGGTGCCGTACGGAGAGGTCAGGTATCTGTGGCTCCAGGCGACGGCTGTGCTGCTTCTACTAAATATTTTGGCAGTACCCAACCTTGTGTCATGTCCAGTGACTAATGCTCGTACTGCAGGATGTGTCTAAATGTCAATTCTGGGGTGCTGACTGAAGAGCACTGACTTTCAGGTGATAGGCGGTCTGAGCCTGTTCCCGTGGGGTATTTCCACCCAGTGTGGATGGGTTATTGCGTTATTGGTAGGGTCTGGAAAATGTTGTTTTGAAAGGGCAAAGAGCGGTGCTTTAAAAACATGAAAAGCGGTGTTTTCATTTTGATGTTTTCACCAGTGCACTTTTACTTTGTGAACACCACTAAAAACCTTTAAGTCATTTCAAAGAATGAAATTTTATGCGTGTCAGTCCTGGCTGTCTGACTGTCCCTGCCCTGGGTTACTTGCTTGACGCTAGAAGAGTGGCATCTCAAGTTGGCATATTGTGATTTGGGCAGGGGGACCCGCCCGGTGTATAGTAAGGGCCTAGTGGGTCGGCGTCTCTGTACAAAGTCTGGCTCGACAGCCTTTATACTAGTGCTGAGCCGATACAGGTTTTTACATATACCGGTATGAACCAATACTTCCTGCCAATGTAACCAATATCCGATACTGTTACAATGGATATACAGTAGATCTCCATTATAACAAACTTCAAGGGACCAAAAATATTTGCTAGTTTACTGTAGTGAAGTTCTTTATAGTGAAGCGCACAAAACAGTTTCTTGGGGTAAAATTAGATGCTGCGAAATGTTACTGAAGTGAAGTTAGCTTCGAATCTTCATTGCCAACCTCTGGTCAAAAAAGCAACTATGACTCACGCCACATACGAGATGATAACAGGTCGCGCTCAGCGGAAGAACTGCACATATGATGCAAAATGGTTGCATCGGGAATGCTCCCAGGGGTGCTCCAAAGTAGCATATTTAGAAGCTTATAAAATGAAAATTAAACAGAATAACTTAATAAAACATACCACATGTAGGTCACAAGTGCTTTTAGTGTCAAAATATGCAGAAAAGTCCAGGTTCTGAGATTTAAGTTTTATGCTGCAAGCCTTTGAATTTCGTAGTTTGAACACACATATCGAACAAAGTGAAGAGTTCAGAGGCGAATATTTAAAAATCAAGCTACTTAAGGTAATACAAACAATAACATGTTACTGTCAGGTGCCTATAGTATAAAGATATGCAGATAAGTCAGAGTACCAAACCTCCATTTTTCTATTATGAGCCCTTGAATTTCGCACTTTGTTCCAGGTGTGTGTTCAAATTGCAAAATTCGAAGGCTCGCAGCATAAAATTAATTCTCGGAACCTGGACTTTTCTGCATATCTAGATACTAAGGCACTTGTGAGCAACATGCATATGGTCTGTATTACCTACAGTAGCAGTACCTATGAACTTGTCACTTTCAGTTGTGTGACGTTTTCGGTCGGGTGATAAAAATATGATTTTCTCTCTCTGTTCAGCAAAGGTGCATTTTTTGGTGTTTATTTTACATTATACCTGCGTAGTCATTGTAAAACGTTCTCTATATTTGAAATATGTACCTCAAACTAATTTCCTAAGATTAAAATAACAGCTATGTATGCAATCGCTGCTGTCCAGCGTAAGGTCCTAGAAAAGTGTTTATAAATATTTGGATGTACTGAGGGGATGTACTTAACCCCATTGGCATTCTTTTATACTTGAATAACCCAATGCCATCGATTGTAAACGCCAATTTATAACGATCCTCCTTTCTAACTGGAATACTATAAAAACCTGTAAATTAGTCTAAACTGGTTATGTAATGTGAATTTTGAAAGAATTATGTCTTCTGTGTGAGGCAGTGGGTACTGCACCTTTGTCAAATATTGATTGAGTTTACAGAAGTCTGTTATAAATCTTAAATCCGCCATTTTTCTTGGAAACTACCAAACTCAGCACAGAGTAGGGTGAATCCGATTCCTCAATAATTTCAGCCTTTACCATGTCATTAATTTGAAGTAAAATTTCATATTTAATTTTCGTACTGGTTCTGTATTGCCTGGTTACAATAGATTTATCGGTAGTCGAATCCAACTTTATTTCGAAGTTTTTCTCTTCAGATAATTCTAAAATTGTATTGGCAAACTTGTCTTGATATTTATCAAGAACAGTAGCAATGGCCTGAGTTTCCATAGTGGATAACTTTTTATTAATGTTGGGACATTTGTGTTGGGCCATTTTCAAAACTTTCTAAAGCATGGCAGTGTTTCTCGATAGTTAGTATCCTAGCGATGTGAAGTGCCTGATTACAGTGGTATTTCCATAATTTTCATTGCGCCATGAGTATGGATGAAAAGAGTATTATATTTCAAAATTGGTATTATGGCATACTGTTTGATGAAATAATAACCTAAAATTAAATCTTGCTTCAGATTGTCAACAATTATAAAATTTTTGTGGTTAAGTGGGGCCATGAATTCTTAAGTTAAGTGTTGTTTCAAATTTTGTTGAAGTTAAGACTGATGTGGCATCAACTAAAGTTATTTGTTTGTTTAAAGGGTAAAGGTCCTGAATAGATATCACTGTGCTCGCTAGCCGCTTCGAGAGCACCCAGCGTCAAGTAGTGCGTAATATTTATTTATTTATTTTCCTTTAATGGTGACAAGGACACGTGGTGTCGCTGTACAAAGTCCTGCGTGCTGACAATCTACTTTTGGTGTGGGGCTTACTTGTATACTTGAGCTAGATTGATGTGTGTGGATCTGCTCAGTTTGTTTTTCAACATTGGCTCCTCGTTGCGGGCCTCGCTCCTCGTGTTGTGAAAGTAGTAGTATTGTCAATCGCTGTACAAAAACAGTTCTCTGCGTCAGTCTGAATTTGTTTTTAAACGCCTGAAAGTGGTCGTCGATTTTGGTAGAGAATTCAAAGTTTTGTTTTGGAAACATTGCAATGTAGGCTTTTGTGTCCGCCGTAAAAACACAACGCATACGTATCCTGTCCGAAGCTACGCAGACCTGCTTCTTTCTGCTTTGCATCAATCGTTTGCTTACGTTTGGCAACATTACAATACTGGGCGCACAGAGGTAGCGTGTGGTAATGCTCACCTGGATAGAGTGACGGGGTGGAATGACGTCGCAACTAACACGCTTTGATGGTGCCGCACACACATTTTGCTGAGACGGAGCCTTACCTGACCTACCTCCCATACCCTGGATTCTTGGCGGCTTGAAATGTTTCACAGAATTAAACTCTTGTTTGTTTACTTTTACCGCCCAATCTTTTGTTTGAACTGAGGGTGTTACATTTGTTGGGTGTTGATAGCTTTCAACGTTGAATTTTGCGAATTTGGCATACAATCTATTAGTCACTGCCTTATTGAAAATTGCTCCGCACGTGTCTCAAACTCGGACGTTGTTGTCATTGCAGGTTGTGTGCTTTACCCCATCGTTGGGATGTTTTTTGTCATGTTGTTACCTAAGTGTACATGCTCGTAATCACTCGCTCGTGTGTTGATGTGACCGTTTTTGTTGTACATGGGAGTGTTGTAGTTGTTTTGTTGAGATTTGTTGCTGTTGAATACACAGCTGCGGAAATTAGACCTACTCATTTGAGATGGTTGATAACCCCGATAGTGGGTGTTGTGGTAGGGTTCTTCTCTGATGATAATAATTAGAGGCTGGTGGTTACGTTGGTATCCCTGTCATGAATTGTAAGAATTAAAATACCCACAATGTGGTGGTGGTCGGCCGCGTCATGATTGGAGGTGTAAGGTGTTATATTGTTGTGGTGTTGGGGTTTTCACTACCTCATTGGTTGTGTTGTTGTGATGTTCTAACGAAAGTTGGGAAATTTCTTGTTTTAATTTCATTGTTTTGGATTCCAGTCGTTTCGATTTGAGGTTGGACTGGGGCTGTGTTAATTTTGGTTGATACCTGTACATGCCAATGTCAATTTTTTTGAGGTTGGCTATCATTTCTGGCAATGTATCGTTGGGAAGGCCTACCAACTTATCTGCAATAGATGGCAAAACAGATTTCCAAAGAAAATTTACGAATTCCTGTTCGGACATGTGGGAGTTGTATGTATTTCTATAATACTTCATTGTTTCAATGTGATGGACCGTGTCCTCTCCTACAGTTTGACGTTTGGTATAGATGAGATGTTTAAAACACTCTGTGTCGGTAGTGGTTGTAAAAGAGTCCTTCAGCACATTTTGGAGTTCCTGCTACATGACAGGCTGCTTGCGGTTTCTTGTAATGTTGTCAAAAGTGTGTCTTGTACCAAGGAGATAAAATTTAATCTGCATTTGTATGCCTCTGTCCATGCATTAATATCAGCTACTGCCTCAAATCCCTCGAGAAAGTCTACAACTTTTTTGCCTTGCATACCTGAAAAGGACGACAGTTTTTCCGTTTGAGAAAATGCAATTTGTAGTGGTGGTTGTGGTGAGGATTTTCCAGGTTGTTTGTCATGAAATGTGTAGTTTGTATATGTGTATTGATATAGTTTTGGGTGGGGGTGGAAATTTGTTTGAGATTAGTTATTCTAACGACACGTCCTTGTAAACAGGGATTCCCAGAAAGTCTGACTGTGGGCTAATGACGTGGAACTGGGTGTGTTTGGTGGATTGTGTAGGTGGTGGTGTGTAATTTGGTAGTGTTCATAGCTGGTGTTAAAAGATACTTAGAGACTTTCGTTCTGTGAGTCGCTAGTACTCTTTGCTGGTTCTTGAATTAATGCTCATTGGCGATCACTCGACTAATGCACACTTTATTTCTGATGTGTCAATAAGTTCATGTTTGATTATTTTAGGGAGGCAGGGGAAGTTTTATTTTTGCTACGTGTTTTCATGTACTGTGTACGGTGTCAAGTGTATGTGTAGGTGTAAGATAACGCAGATTGAGTTGTTGAAAATCACTTTTAGCTTGAAGAGAAAAGAATATTACAGGCTGTCTATTGACCGGGAAAACCAGGAAAAACTGGAATTGCATAGGAATTCCACTGCCCGGGAAAATTGCGGGAATTGCACTGGATTTTAGTCAAATGTCCTTGAATTGGTTTTTCTTCTTCCTCTCTCCGAAAGTCTATACTGTGGTCATGAAAGCCAAAATACTTGGTGGTGAAGCAGCCTCGCTCGTGAATCTTGTGATATATTAATGCATCAACTGATGTTTTGCTGCTGACGTTGACTGCGCCTGTCGCTCGCTTCTGATAACGCACAGCAAAATACGTGCATGGGGGTTGGATGAATGGATTCGCCTAATCTCAACTGTGGGCGCTTGCTGTGGGTTGTCATGCCAGTCGGCATGCAACGGTGTTTGTAATGTACGGTACAGTGACTAGTAAAGTGCGTCCATCTGGTAGGTACATTCGTATTCGTAATCTGTTAACTCTTGGTAAACAGATGATAATATTGTGTAACAGGGCTTGCACTACATTATATTCATTCTAAATTATAAATGCTTAATTAACATTTATGTAAAACCTTGATAATTGACTTTCTTATCACATAATTTCAAGTCTTAAAAAGTGTTTTTTTATATAAGTTTTTGTTTTTTGGAACAGGTATTTTCCTTAGCAAACAGTGGTGGCATATGCAGTATTTACCCACGTGTCTCATGCAATTCTCTCTCAAAAGTAAGGCCTTCAGAAAAGCATTGTATGCACAAACCACTAAAACTAGTGTTTAGTCTTTCCTTCTGTAACTTGCCTCTGCGGTAACTGTCATTATATGGCTTAGTAATAAAAATGCATAGCCTCTACGACTTTAAAAACACTTTTTTTTTCCATTCCCAGTTTCGAAAAACTGATATTTAAATAACTTAAATCTCCGGATATGAAAAGTTTTGTAAATGCCAGTCTAAATATATAATACATAAAGAAATAGTGCTACTGGGAAAAAAATAATACGATGTAAACTAAAGGTGTGGAGGTAAAACAAGAAAATTTCCGCCACGAGTTTTCCCTGTCCAGCGAACAGATACTGAAAATAATACCCATGCAGAGCCGCCTTCCCCACCCTTTTTTTTTACCTATGATTGGCATCTGTCAAAAAAACCTTTTCCTCTTCCCCCATTTTGCATTTCTCTTCCTTCTCCAGGCTATTGTTTGTCAGTCAACCGTGGGAGTAAGACTGTAGCATTCCAAGCCTGAACAAAAATGGCAGCTTTACGACTACCTGCGTGGTACTACTACACACAGTATCTCTATGGGCATTTGTAGTTGTACCCTTTCTCTGATGCCGTTTCGAGCATTAGATACCTGTCCAGACGTTACCAAGTCATGTTATTCAACACAAAACCACTCAAATGAAGTGTCTTCCAGGTCAAAATATTTAGTGCAGCAATTTTTCTTTAAACCTATGACCTGGACATTATGACAAGAACTTCTGTTCCTGTCGTTATTCTTTCATGTCTCTCATAAGCAAGGCTGGGTTAAAAAAAAGACAAACTAGACAGGAAATGGCAGCATGACTGCGCTTGAGTTTGTATATCTATAAGGTTGGAGGGGGGAGGTGAAAGCTCCTGTTATGTGCGGCCTTCTGCCGACAAACGTGCAAGGTGGCAGTGTGTGTCACCTCATACGACTGACTGATACGCCTACATAGAGGCCATTTTCAATTCTTGTTGTTTTGTTACATAACAGGATAATAGTTACTGCCGCATCATTAAATTATCTGAATTTTATATACAATGTGTCTGAGCTGAAACCAAAGAGTCCTATATTACTTAATGACAAAATTATCAGTTCGAACTCGTTCTTAGTATGCAGTGTCAACACTTTGTTCTATTCAGAATTTGAAATGCTTGCCAACTCTTGGTTATTCACCACAATTGAAGAACTAGTGCCACATGTATCACACATATTTACTATAATATAGCTACCATTTCTTTTCAGTATTGCATACCTGTATCTTGCTTGGCTGTATAAAATGTAGCCTAGTATGAGATCTTGAAACAACATGCATTTTTACAAGTATATGCAGCATGCATTTTTACAAGTATATGCATTACAGAACGATTTATAATTTTTCTCCCCCTAATAAAAATTATATTTTAATAATAAAACATCATTTGTAAGACTGGACAGCTTTGGATTTCACAAACGTGCACTTGATTAAATAAACTTTATTCTTTCAGTATTTACTTAATTACCAGTAGTAAAAAAAATCATCCCATCTTATATTAATGTCACTGAGAGCGTTAGATGTTTGCAGTGAAAAAGGCAGACCATAAGTTTATTGTACGTCCAAAATGTTAATATTTGCAAACACAAGTACATAATGATTAAATTTATATGTTTCTTTTAAGCATAATCAATCCATGTATTTGAGTAAACTGTATTTGAAATAATGGGGAAATGCATGTTATTTTTAATTATGTTTGTTTTGTACTTTTCTGTGAGCATTATTAAGGGTACGTGGAAGCTCCAGATGTACATGGATTTTTTTTCATTGCTGAGCAGGAATGTATGGGAATTGAACAGGAATTCTCTGAGCCAACTTGGCTAGACTCAATGATATTAGAAAATTCTCCGAAACACACAACACAAGTGGAGATTCCCTCGCATACAAGGGAGCAGGTTTTCCCACATGCAAAAGAACCAGATTACATGCATTAATTGTAAATGCATAAAAACAAGCAATTCTAAAGGTAACGGGGAGGACAACGTAACTTCAAGTTGCTAGTCAGGCAAGACCTCCTATGGGAACTGCTGACTACGTGGGAGCTGCTGACTACGTGCATTGCGTACAAACCTTCCTCACTATCGCTTACTGTACCTGCCCTGAGCGTGCAGGACTGACAGCTGTTACGCTTGCTGGCGCAATTACAATGCCTTTTTTCAATTGAATGATTATTGGGAACTATAACACAATAATATCTGGAACCTGTTGTTACTAAGAATCTAATTTTACATGAACAGATGGAAAATAAAGTACACATTAACAACAGCAAGTTGTTACGTCTTCACGTGGTGTTGTTGGCATGCACTTTTTCAATTGCTATGTCAATCCTTTGTTATTGTGAAGCGCAAATTAAAGAAATCTGTACTATCTGAGCCTACTCACATAAGCGGAAGGTGTGTCGACCGACGGCTCCACCAGTGTAGCAATCCCCCTTCCTCCTAAACTTACCACTGGTCTACAACTTCAGTGTGAATGCTGAACTCGGTTATTATATGTTATAGTCCTCATCCTAGGAGGGAGACTACTCATGGGGTATGCAGCTCTATGATTGATTGGTAGACCAGAATTCCTTAAACACAACACCTTTATTATAACAATTACTACACATTTGAGATTTACGTTATCAACATGAAACAGGATAACATAAAATTTTAACTTGTCAACAATATACAATAAGTTACAAGATATTCTTAATTGCAAGAGTCTAAATGGAACTGCCTAATGTTGCCAGAGGTATTAACGCTTAAGATGCCTGGGTAACAGAGACTCGAGAGATAGCGTTACGCCTAACTGCTACGCAGATTTATGTGCACCATATATGCAGATTGAAGGTTAGCCTAGATCTCATTTATGCCTGGATTTAGTGATGCCGTCTTCTTCGTGGTCGACTCTGACAAATGTCACACTGACTGACTTCTTGCATAGTGGGGAGCGTCTGGGGGGTGGGGGTGGCCCATCGAACTTCATTTATATTTCCTCCAGGCAGTCGGCTATGTGGAGCATGTTTAATAAACAGCTACCTTGCTCCACAAGCTAAATACCATTGCATCTTACATTTGTGTGTGGCCGCTACAATTAGCAAAATACAAACATCGGGTCGGCGATTGGCATAAAGTAAACAACCGTGCGGTTCGTAGATATACTGATAGAATATTTCCTCTTCCATGTCAATGGAAGATGGGATGTTTTCCGTTAGCGTCGTGTAGGCGGTACATAAATGTGTCTCCATGCAATAATCAAAATGTGTGTGCATGCACTCATATTTTGGTATTGTTCTTAGAATAACAATTTACAAACGTCGTATCGATTCCAAAAAATTAAGGAAGTTTATAATTTTCCTGTACAGAATCACGCCCACGAATAAATTTTGGTGTTTTGTGAAAATGAGAAATACAATGACTGTGTAGTTAAATTTTAATTCATCCACGGCATATAGGTGCGCCTATGCAGACTTCTTATGTTACTGTTAGTCGTGTACGCTTGTTTATATTAAGTTGCAGTGAATAATACAATACGTTCAAATGCCCAAAATTGTGTCTGAGTTTGACTGCACAGGTGAATTTGAGAATGAAGGATTATATGTTTTTTGATAAAAAGAAAAAGAAATTAATGTGCAAGTACTGCAACCAGGGAGTAGAATGGGCGGGATGAGACGCGTGCGTGAAGCTTTGTAGAGGCAGTGCTACACACAAAGAACAAAAGTTAGCTGCACAAAAATGCCCTACCATTGAAAGACAAATGACAGCGTTAGATTGTTCTGATAGTTCTACAGCCGAACACAAACTCAAAAAATTTATCTGTTCGACCACCAGAGCATTTATGGCAGCTAACATCCCTCTCGAAAAGTTGGATAACCCCTCCTTCCGAGAATGGGTGGAAACATACATTGAAGGTACTTTGTTTTTAAGACCAGGGAAAATGTAAGTTCTCTTTAGTTGGGTTATGTTAAGAATTGGTGTGATTGCGAGCATTAATTGGTGCTTACATCAACATTAACCTAACCTAACTTGAATTTCGGAAATATTTTCCGAAACCATGCTTGCCAACACCCCACAATTCCATCATCTTCAGTTCAAGCTTTGTGGGTGCTTGTCAGGAACGTTGACATTGAATGTGCATTTTCTGCATATGGAAGTATATTGTCAGACAAGCAATGTAATCTTACGCTAAGCAAATTGGAAATCATGTTATAAGTGCATTTTAACTAAATATCTCGCTGAACATTTTTCGATATTTTACAGGTGAAGTGATGAAAAAAAATTCTTTTTACCACTTTTATATACCGAAATGCAATTTTTTAAATACAGAAATCATAAAGATTTATTTACTACAAATTAGGGTCCTTACACATCAGCAATTTATTTCCCTCTGGCTGGACTTCTGTATGGGTACCGGCTCTGTGCCAGTTGTGGCTCACTCTCACTACTCAAAGACGTGTGGTCAGGCGACCTGAGGAAGGTGCTGGCTGGAACGTATTCTTGCAGTAAAGGAGTCGACTAGATGTAATTATCTTTCGCGGTGTCTCACACAATGCCGTCTTCCTCCTCTCTCCCTCTTCTTGTTTGTAACCGGTGAATTAAAGCACCGTGTGGCAAAGTGGAGTGTATAAGAGTCACTGGGGGATCCGGTGTCTGTGATAACACGTGGTCGTCTGATTGTGTGCTGATTTACATCACAGCTGTTAGATTTTGGTACTGACAATATGATTCGTACGAATAGAAAGAAACAGCAAACACATTCGCTGGCACACGGAATAAGTTTCGACCCCTGGGTGTTAATTTATTTATACCATTATTTATATAAAAAAATTAAAATGAATTATGCCCCAAAGCCCTACTCGCGAGATCTGTTTTGTAACTAACTACTGTGGCTGCTTAGTTTGGTAGTGTGTTTAGGCTATGCCTTTGGGCTCCCTATCTTAACACACAACAGAATGTGGTTTAATACTATGGAGTTTTGCACACTTGAGACCTTCCGTCATCTCGTCTGTGCACTAAAGTGGGGAAGTGAGTTAATGGGCAAATGTGACAGAGTTGCACATGACCGACCATCTTACATCAAAATAGAGAAGAAAGACACAGACTCTTGTCATGCAACAAAGAGGGCATTCAAGTTTACGACAAATTGAGATTTTCAATTTTCTTCTCGCCACAATCTTGCTGTTATGAATCTCTGTATGTGGCTCTCTTTTACTGGTATTTTCTCTTGACTGAAACTTTACATCCATACTTGTACAAGACCCTTACATCAACAGTAGTCTCCACAAATGACTTTTATTGATATAGTTACTTCAACAACGTAGATTATTAACAGTATGGCTAGTTTTAAACGTGACGTGCCCTTGATTCTGACATCAACTGGTTTTTAGAATGCAAAGAGATTCACTGACATATCTGATTTGTATAACATGTGCCAAGAACATTTATCAACAACTTGTTTTCTAAATTAGACAGTTTCTGAGCTTACCTCTTATCTGTATTATATACACCAGTTCTGAGTTGGTGGTTGCATTAAAGTTTCTATTATAATTCAGGCATCCATTCGTAAACTGTTCCAACAAAAGTAAATTTGGTTACAGTATTCTATCACCTACTCATTAACAAGAGGTGTACGTAAACAAAACAGGTGTTGCACAAGGCACTTTCATGTTCACAGAAACATTTACACTAACCTTTCACATCGGCAGCTGGCTTACTCACAACTGTGTCCAATTCAGTTACACAGTATTTTCCCTTTTACAAAAACACAGGTTATAAAGGTCACCTCAGCTTAAGCTAGGAGCTTTTTTTGTTTTGAAGCACTTCACTGCATACGTGGATGGTACACCTACACTATCTGAGTGGGAAGTACTACTCGTCATGCACTCACTCACTGGCATTGTTTGTAGAGTGGAGTGGGGCTTAACTCTCATCTTCTTCACAGGTCCGCCCTGTGTTTGCTCACTGCGAAGTGTGGTGGAATTGGCCACGCAAACTTCGTTGGTGGCCTCCATGGCGGTTCCCGGTACTGACCTTGCACCACGGCGGCTCGGGTGGAAATGAACTGACTACCGGCACTTCCGGGTGAGTCCGGGAGTTCCTTTGGCAGGGGTGCTTCTGTGGCTTGACTGAGTTCTGGGGAAAGCAATCTTTCCTTCTCAGATTGGGCCACACTGATAGGCATATCGCCCCTTTAACTGATCGGGTTTAGCAGGCATTGTTTCGGTCGGTTCACTCTCTAGAGTGTACTGCGCAAAGGAAACTCACGCTGGGAGTCCACTTTTCCCCCCCGGGTTGCCATTTTGGTTTTGAAGTCCTTGGATGTTGAGGGTATTGTACCACTCGTTGGTCCCAGGGCTCGTGGCTGCCTCTTCGGCCAGGCTGGTGACAGGTAGTTAATTACTTGAGACCCGGTGGCTACCTTTGGGGGTTCCATTTTCTCTGCCGGTATGGCAGGTGGTTGGAATCTGGGGAGAGGTTTGTCTGGGTCTTCCGAGACCTCGGAGGTTATAGAGGCGGTTTTTCATACCTTGCCCTCCAGGTTTGTACATGTGTCGGCAGGGAGGACTTTAGGTACCCTTTTCCTCTGTTTCGTCCTAGGTTGTAGGGGCATGCAACTTTCTCCAATTCTAGCAGTTGGATCATATCCTCCGGGCTGGTCCCCTATGGTTGGGGTGGCCTAATGCAATCTCACTTCACAGAGAGTCAATGTTTACGGCCTAGATAAACCTTTTGATGGCCATGGTCCATTATACAGTGGTATTGGTGGAGCCACGGGTGGCAGAGAATGACCTTTTCCTGCAGTCCGGGTGCCACACTGAATTCAGCAGTGCTGGTGATATTCTGAATGTTGAAGCTGAGCGTTATTCGTCCATCCATGGCAAGGGTACACTCTGGTTTAGCCATGCAGACGGTTTTCAGCTGGGGTCGTACAGATTCCCATTGTTCTGCTGAAAGTAGGTCGCTGGGTATAAAATTTTGGGTGGCCGTGTAGTCCAGTTGTGCTATAGCACTTTGGTTGTTGATCCTGATTCCAATGGGTGTTGTGTCTCTGGATAGGTCGTCTCCTCCTTCATTAATTGGATTCTTGGCCCTTTTGACCCGGTGTTCGGCCCTTTTGATATTCAATGTCGGTGCTTACTGCCTGTGAGGATCCCTTCGGCGGATTGATAAGGGTTTTGCTGGTAACCAGTTGCGTCTCCTTCTTCCCCGTGTGCCCGTGGCGCCGGCAATGTCGGGCAAGTTATTAAAGTGATAGCCGAAACAGAACCAACACATGGGGAGATTACACGCCGGCGGCACAGGTGACAGTGCCTTGACCTTCTTCTCTGTTGTTTTCTCTGCTTCCGCATATTTGCCTGGTTTCGGGCATTCTAGATGGGGTATCTTGTGGTTTTGGTAAAATTAAGAGTTTTCGCATCTGTGGCAACAGCATGCGGGTTATGTGTCGTAGTTAACTTTCCTCCTTTTCCTTTGGGAAAATACATAGGAAATTTGCACCTTCTGGCAAATAAATATTTCACACTTCACTGGGGGTCTGGGTCTGGCTGTAGAATGCCGTGGTCAAGTTGGCTAATACCTCCTCGCTGGTGAATTCGGTAGCTAGCCGGTTTTGAAATTGTGTCCACTCGGTTATATACTCCCCATACTTTCCCAACCAGTTGAGTGCTTTTCCTTTGAGGTGGGCTTGCTTGAATTTAGCCCACTGTTTTTTTTGGAGTTCCTTGTTCTTTAAATTCTGTCAAAACGGAGAGCGGGTCTTCATGCGGTCGGCTTGCGAAGTCGTGATTTTGGAGTTTCCCGGTTAAATGGCCTGATTGGTTTTCTTCCTGGGTCCAGGATTATGTGGCTGGTATTCCATGGCTCGTTGCCAGACGTCACATCTGTATACCATTCCCGGTCGAGTAACCCGTTCGTCTGGCCAACCTATGGAGATGTGGTGGAGTGTTTCAGTTCAGATAATGCATCTCACAGTGTGTTGACCCTGCCTCCGGTAGGTGATCCAGCTGCAATACGCTGTCTGGCACAACCGGCAGTCCTCACACTGGTTTTCAAGGCCGTTGGTATGGCGGACGATATCATCCTAGCCTAAACAAGTGTAGTGAAACTGGCACTGGCAGTGTTGGCACTCAATGTGATTAATCTCTTCTTTGGGGTATTCTGCCTTGGCGCATAGGTTGTTCGGGAGGGCCTACACAGTTTCCTCCTTGTGCTTGCGCACTACCTCATCGATGTCTGAAATATTTGGGTTTTTCTTAAGCGCCATGGGGTGTTTTCCGACTCTCTGAAATCTGGTCTGGATTTTTCTTTTAGCCCTGGTTAGTTTTCTCTCCTCGGGGTCGTCCTGGCCTGGTCTATCCAAATAAGTTTCCTAATTACCATTGGGCACCAAAATGTACCCTCCTTGACGCGTGACAGTCCCGGCTGTCTGACTGTCCTGCCTTGGGTTACTTGCTCGATGCTAGGCAAGTCGCATCTCAAGGTGGCTTTTTCTGATCTGGGTACGGGACCCGCCCGGTGTACAATATGTGCCTAGTGGGTCGGCAACTCTGTACAAAGTCTGGCTCGACAACCTATATACGACGTAGCAGGTTTAGGCTGCAGTGCAATAGGGCGGCAAGGTGATTGGGTGTGTGCCTGCATACTTTTAGTTCCCTCTACCGAAGTTGCACTCAACTGGGGATGATAGAATCTGGTACGGTAGCCGGCTGCGGTTCTGGCTTGCTGGTAGGTCATATGCTAAATAGTGCCTCCTGCACTATAGGCTGGTAACTATCCGTGACCCTGGTGGGTGGCTCAAACAAGTCCAGAGTGATGATTGTGGGTACTGGTTTGGTGAGGCTTCTCAGTAGCGCAGCTTGCCTCAGTGGACTAAGCAACCCGAACCCGCTGTGAAGGATACGTAGCCCATGGGGAAGTTTGGCAATAGCTCTCGCCTTCTATGCCCGTCTCATCACTCCACCCCTATGGGTGTAAGGCATTAGGCACAAACTCGGAACTGCAGGAGGTTGGCAGTTGGTGTGTCAGTGTTCATGTGTAGGTGCTAATTACTGCAACCAACATAGGTGCTAATTACTGCAACCAACACCGTCTCACGCTCGATGACTACCAGGTAGAGATGGTGTGGGCTACAGGTTGATGGTTGCGAGAACCTCACGGTGTTGTCTCGCGGGGGTAGATTTCCCTGCACCAGGATGCAGCCCTCTCGGCACCACTAGGGAGCGATGAGAGTTGAGCGCCTGGCCGGGGAGTCTATCCCACTGGGAGCGTATCTAGTGTGTGGCTGTACCGTTCCTCCCACGTGCTGCAAGAAACGGGCTGCCTTCCAATAATGGTGAAGTGAGGGTCCAGTGATCCTCCAAGAAGATTCCTTTCTCTGCACCACAAAAGGAGCGATGAGTTAGGGGGCGACTTTGAGCTGGCAAGCCAACTTCCAGGGGACAGTATCCTAGTGTCTTGGTCCTACCGTTCACTGCTGGGGCAGAGAATGGGTGGCCTTTCAATGATGTGTTGATAGTGTGCTTTCTGAAAAGCTAAAACCCATTCTTCTGCTGAGTCCTCTAACTCCGATATGACACAGGGAAGGAACTCAGAGTGAAAGTCAAGAGAACTGGTAAGATCAGTGTTTATTTATTTAAAGGAAATAAACACAGATGGTAGAGGTGCTATCTCCTAATTCCCCACTGGCTATGTGGAAGGTAAACACCCTATCATACTAAAGAGGAAGGCACCCTCTGCAAAGCTAGCAAGATAGACATTTATAGTCTGTTCACGGCTCGATTAGACTTTTGAACAACACCTTAGTTGTCAGCTGCATGCATCATTACTACAAACAGTGACTGGCGCGGGTATAGTTAGTTTGGCAGCACGGAGAGAGAATATTGTTAGAATGTTTGAACATATATTGAACCCCCCCTTTTTTTTTTTAATGCGAGTAGGAAAGATTCCGAGAAAGTCTGCTCCAGTTGTGAACGGACTATAGCTGGTGTGTGTATAACCTCGGGGTGAGCTCTACCTCAGGTTTGTACGTAAGGGACCAAACGTGTCTAATTGTTGTAACTGTCGACGAACGCTGGTTCTTCCTTCGGTTAGGCGCTGGAGAAGATCTTCGGTCCCACAAGGTGTGTGATATAATAAGGATAGGTTTGCGCCACAGTACCAAGAGCTGGAGCGATGAGGTCTCAAGAAAGACGATCAAGAACTGTAACAGAACTGACGTTCTGCAGAACTGATGAGAACTGATCCGCACGGTCGGGATCAATCTCCTTATATACTCCTCTGCCATCCCTTCTTCCACTGGCATAGGCATCTGGGGAGGGGGAAACAGCAGGTGCGAGCTCAGGGCCTATATCATATGTGCATGTGGCGATGCGGCGTAGTAGAGAGTGGTGGGATTTAGGCATCATGCATGTGGCGGCATCTCGCAGCACACTGCTGTACTCGTCTTGAACCTCGTGCATGGTCTTGGTGGCTCATCGGCCGAAGTAATAAATTATTGTTGGTATGATTGTCTGGGTCCGGTAGGTAAAACAGTCTTGCAGGCTGTAGCGGTGGCGCGACTCGTAGCCCAGCGGTTAGGAATGCAGTCGCGCTGATGAGTAGCAGTCGGTTTGTATTAATAAACAAGATGTCATGCATCTTTATATTATTTATAAACCTTTTTGAGTTGAACGCAAAATAATTATACACAATTTTGTCATAACGAATGTGTCCATCATGTTGTGTAGCAATATTTTTTAAAAAATAGAGTATCCTATTTGTCCCAAATTATAAAACATATTTACAGCTGCACAGGTCTGTATAACATTTCAGACAATTTCTTATATTCTTAATTTGAATCTACACTAATCACAAAGTCTTGGTCTAAGACTACATACACACTGAAACAGTGTTCATCCTTCAAAATACATTTCACTGAGAATTGTAACATAATCTTCATTAAGGTGCTGTCCTTGGTCACTACGAACAGAACTGTATATTTAGAGAGAAATCTTTTGCAGTCTGCATTCGCACACTGCCACTTTTATACTTCTCAAGGCAACCTTATAAAATTCTGGATGATTTACAGAAAAAGACATTAAAATTGATATTAAATTCAGCCGTACATTTGTTCTCCTTAACTTTTTTTCTACCAAAAACTGAAGTCAGATAGAGGAAATCTGGGAATTTTTTTTTTTGCCAGATGAAATACAATAGCAATTCTTCCTCTATTGGAAGAAAATTAATTTGTTATTAATTCTGTTAAATTTTTTTTACATTGGCCGTTTTCACATTTTATGCACACGAAACATGTAAAATGAATATGAAATACTGGTTGTAAACACAAATGTCACAAAAAATTGAAATATGTACTTGTATTCAGAATACCGAACATAAGTTCACTTAATTTTGACTTCAAGAAACTTAGCCCGACCACAATGTTTCCTTACGCCAGAACTGCTCTGCCCATGAATAAAATATTGAGTGTAACTAAATGCTATATTCAATGTAGGTTATCATTCCAACCTACCTTATTTTTGTTATAAAGTTGTACTGCTGGAGCTCCATTAATTTTATTGCCAGTAGATTGGATGGGGTTGGGAGATACTTTGGTTTAACTTCTTTCATGAGATTGTTTTTGCACCTCTTCTTATGAGACTGTATCATTAAAAATGATATATTGTTTTAATTTTACAAGTGTAAAATTTGCTCGTATGAAAGAAACATTCAAATTATATAATCTGACAAGTTTTAACCTCACCGAAAGAAAACACGATAAATAAGTAGTTCGTACCAATTCGTATATTACACACACTTGGGACGTAAATGTTTTTTGCGATGTTAGTTTTCCATACGATTAACGTGCTATTTTTACACTGCAAAATAGATATGAAATGGTGGTTTTATTGGCGACGTACATTTTAAACATTCTAATAACCGTTTCAGAATAAATTGTTTACAATATACGCTGACTTACTGTTCGTAATTCCTGTTTCCAACTATTGTATACAGTACATGGTGTTCTGTTTTACTACACATATCTGCCATCGATGCAAAATAATTAGCTGAATCATACGATACTTCAACTGTTTTCTGAAACTAGTAAACTGTATAGCGAAAATAAACTGCAGATTCATGACAATAAGGAAATTGGCGAATCAAGCAATACAGGTATTCAACAATATTACATTCCACACATTGTCTAACTGTATTGATATGCACGATGTGATACTCAATAGTTTCGAAAAGTCCCAGTATCGAAGAATGGAATGTCCCATCTCTAGTTTTTAGGTTTGGATTTCTATTTGCTTATATTGTGTATTCACACAAATGTTTTTATTGTGAACATTGTGTTAAAATTTTTGCTACCATTTCAGAATATTCATTGATTTCTGTGTCTGCCTTCTTTTTCTATTAACTTTAACTAAATGAATATGAACATCTTAATAAACATTTTCATGCATAATAAACCAAAATTCATGGAAATGTATTCTTTTCGTAACAATTAGTATTTTTCACAGTTTTTTCCTTAATTTTACGTGAGATAGTGAAAATTTAGAGATAGCAAAATTTTCTAGTCCTTCGTTATTGGTGCACACTAGTTCAGCAGTAAAGAACTACTCCTTTTTTTCTTTCTTCGAGCACTGGGCCTTTACCTGAAGGGCATAGAGGCATTATTGACACTTTAACATACTTTGTCTACCCAAGCAGAAGACAAAAGCCTAAGTGTAGAGCCTGACACGTGCCGCTTATACTACTTGTACACTACGATTACAACTCATTGCTCTTTATGTGAAGTATAACCTTACGTCAACCTACGTAAGAGTTCTACTTCAACCACCCACGTGAGAGTTGTGCACTCAATACTTTGTACATAAGTTCTCAGCCACTTAACTCTCCCAGGTGACTGAGCACATGGCTACAAGGTTACGCAACCAGCAAGCTCGCTACTTCTCCCCCTTCGCTGAGTGCCTACAAGCTGTCAGCCATTCCGGGTGTGGTTGAGCACCACCGAAGATACACGAACCAAGGAATGCTGACAAGAAGGTTCCCACCTCCCACGCCAGCCTCCACGGCAAAAGTATTTCACGCACCTTCCCCGCACCCCGCTGTGGCTCCCTAGACTTCTGATTATAAGTCTGTGTGCAGCGGGGCTCCAGTATCATTCCAAATTCTTCTTTTGAGTTCACCCTGCACACTCCTTAATGTTGGGGTCGCCAGCGAAACCTCGACTCTCATGTAGCCATCGTGGCTACCCTCTACGATGACAACAGTCTTTATCACTTGTTGAACATGAATATACGTTGCTACTATACTTTAACTTTTTTTGTCTCTTAGAGACACCCCCATTAGTCAGCTTTAGTTCAGTAGTTAAATATTCTGTTTTGTAGTTGACTTTACCTGCAGCTTAGAACCAGGTCGCCTACACCTGATTACTGTAAGTTTTCCTGCAGTACTCCATCTGCTTGGTAGGAGATAGCACGAGTCACTATATTTATTGACAGAAACCGGTACTTTCGTAAATCCAAACCAGCTTGACTGAGGCCCCCCTCTGGGGCCCTCTAGTGTGAAACTAGTGTGAAACATACCCATTAGACGGCCACTTTCTTCCTATTACCCCGAGCACCCAGGTGCTGGATGGAAGTAACAGTGGAGCAGTGACCACTAGGAATGTCTTTCACCAAGGAGAGACAGCAAACTCAGGTTATATCACCTACCAGTGCACCTAAGTGCTGGGGGCGGTATTGGCCTGGGTGTTACGGCCTGGCATTGGCTGGAAACTCACATCCAGTAGTAGTTTTGGAGGGCCACACAGCTCAACATCTCTGATCCGCCCGCAGACGTGGGGGATCAGTGAAGACTCTTACCGAGCTTGTGCCACGAATAACCTACTGGATCTACACAATCAGAGGGTATAGTTTCTCGTCTAAAGTGCTCACCATATCTCGTTCAGCGGTGAACCAAACTCTATGACTTACAAGATAAGACATGGCCGAAGGCGTAGGGAACGAAAGATTGCTCATCTAGCTGCCCAGCACCGGAGTACCTTAGCCCCTCTTACGCAGGCGGAACGGGACCGCGCCGTCTGAGATTACGGGCAGTCTCGACTGTCCACCTGGTATGATAAATTCATTTTCCACAGCTTGTCCGCACCAGTCCCTTCTATATCACCCGGTAGTAAGGGGTTTTGTCTACTGGACTGAAGCTAGATACGGTCTAACCAACCCGAACTTCTGGAGTCAAGAGTCAGCAGACTGGAACATGAAGTACAAAGTAATTTAACTCAAGAACTGTAATAACAGTCTCACTCAGCCAGTTAATCCTCATTACCAACCAACCGAAGACGTTCCAAGTACGTCAGGTTTCTAACATCTCCAGTCAGCTACCCATAACCGCGCACTTCGTTTAGCACATCAAATCTCAACGACCGTGCCACACAGTCAATAGCCGGGCATGCGTCATGCCCTACATCAGATGACGGCGTTAACCTTGTGCTCCTATGGTTCTGCTCCTTGGCGCACAAACCAAGTGTGATAGGTGGAGGTGGTGGAAAATAGCATTAATTTCTCCTTGTGGCATTTTCATAGTGTTTTCATAGCATTTATTAGCATTTATTTTTATATTTACGTAGTAAAAAGGATTTTACCAGCTATAAAGGTTGTAGAAAATGGCATTCCTTTTGTTTATAAAATTAAAATATACACGAGAAGTCAATATTCTACTGCTATAAAAAATTATTTTCTATAAACAGGGTGTTATTTGTAGAAAATACTGTTGAAAAAAATCTCTACATTAATTCTTACTATTTTTTAATGCTGAGCCTATACAGATTTTTACAGATACCAGTACAAACTGATATTTCCTTGCCAGTACGGCAGATATCCGATACCGATTCAATGGAAGTATGAGTAATGTACTGAAAAACTTATACGAGCACCTTAAGTATGTATTTTGGAAAACTGATAGAAATCTGTTTTAAGTCAGTATGTCACTTTGTACTATTTGATGCTTTAAGTAATTATACAAAAATTAGGTAAATAAATTTCACATAAATTCTTTAAAATCGAAGAATAAAAGCAGCACTTAAAAAATATTTCAGTCAACAATCTATGTTTTAAACTCATCACATAACAAATATTAAATCTATGAGGTTGTGTGCCACATTTCTCAGCATAATTCCACTTTGTTTATATGGAGAAAATGAAAAATTATTAATATGTATAGTTTTTTTCAATTCAGCACACCCTTATTTTACTCAGAGTATAATTGAAGCACTGCCATTTGTTATGTAGTTAATATCAGATTTCATACTGCTTTTAAGAGATTTTAAATAGTGAAACTACAAGGTTGAGCTGCAGTGCAACCCCTGCAAAGCTGGTAATTCGGGGACCTGCAACACAGGCAGCAGTGGGATAGAGTGTCATATCTCACTCTGTCCCTCACTCTTTCCTCTTCCAGTAGATGATTATCTCACAGCAGAGTAGTTTCTCCCTTGTCCCTTCAACTTCTAAGAATTACAGCCTTTTGGTTAGTTCTTGGTGTTACTCCAACCAACAACCATCAGTCACTGCATTTCTCTCTATTGTCCATTTCATATAAGTGGGGTAAAATCTGATAGACAATGTGAACAACCTACACCCATAGTACACTCACAGTAAATGTACTCATTCCTACAGTAATGTATCAGCTGATGAGCTGCTGGGGATCCCTGTTGTTAAGTTGGTTATTTTTATGATGGCTATCGAAGAAAATAGTGGTCAGAACTAAAAGTTGTAATTTAAAATTTTAATTATACAGTTACAACATTTATGGTTTAAATTATGGTTTTAAGCAATATTACATTTTCTTGCCTATTAGTGACTGGACTTAAAAACATGTTTAGTATTTATGACAGCATATGTCGACACATACGAACAGTAAACGTATCCAGCCAATGGCTAGCCATGTTTATGTTTCCAGTTTCCAGACCGATGAACAGCCGTTGTGCGTGTGCTTTTTTTCTCATTGTGTTTATTATATGAATAGGTAGCTTGTTGGTATTGTCGGAATATTTAAATGGTAGTTAATAATTTTTTTAGTTGCTTTTTCAAACATAGTTTGTTATAGGTACTGTTGTGCGTTTATTTGAGTGAAATGAAATATTAATCGTCGAGTGTTTACCGTGTACCTTCCGCCATTTTCCTTACCGCCATCTACAATGAAGTGTCACAAATATAAGTTACGTATATAAGTTTAAATTTGTTTGTATCAGGAAACGTGCACAATGTTGATTTTTCTGAATGATTCTGCAAATAAATTATTTTATGCTAGTGACGAACAAACGTGATTTTAGTGAAGTAAACTTGGCAAGTATTGCCATAAAAAACACATGTTCAAGAGGCTACAAATTTTACAAACAGTAAGTTTTGCGTGTTTTTAAAATATATTTGTAAGTTGTTAACACAATTACAGTATTTAAATGCACATGCCTGAAAAAGTCATACTTTCCACACTTTTGTAGTGAGTGAATAATATTTGTTTATTTGTCAATATCGTAAATTCAACGAGTGTAAGGTTAACTTTGTTCGAAGTGTGTGCACGTATATATTGCTGCATCTGCACGAATATGAACAGTGACGTATGTATCACGTTTTGATTTTTGATTAAAGTTAACATTTTTGAAGTTAAATAATTTAAATGTTATTTCCATACAAGCAAAATGTTCCATTGCTCCATCAAAACAATATGCAACTCAAATTGTTACATACTCGTAAGAACATCAAAACAATGTCGTCGCATGAAAAGACGTTAAACTTAAGCCCCTCCCGCCCCTAACTCAGTCACACACACTACTCTGTTTCCTTTTTTCCTATAAAGAAATAAACGGAACCCCAACAAATTTAACATGGTAATTACAAGAATAAAATAAGTTGGAATGCCAACCTACCTATAATATCCTACATTAATTACTGGATGGAAGTTAGCTACTGTCAGATTTTCAGTGCCTGCCATGACAAGGAATACGAGGAAGGAAGAAAATGCAAGTGTCCATTGGGCTCAAAATATTTGTGTACAAATGTCTTTTACTTCAGTGACAAAACAGCTACAGTGGAAGGATACATTGTGACCTGTGCTACTTTTCTAGAACTGTTTAAAAATTTACCCAACTTACATGAAATGGACAATACCTCTCTCCTGGGCATTCCTATCAACCACCCTTCGCCCCCCTGGCACATTCATGACGTGCCCGTTTCTGCTCTCTCTCTTGCTTGCACGCTCTTCCCTTCTCACTTCAAGTGGACTGCCTCGCTCGCTCAGACAAGGTTGCCAAACCCAACAGGATGCAGCTGTCAACATATTCACCCACCTCCTAGACCGCACTGCTCCCTTTATGTCCCACTGCAGCGCCGGCCGGCCACCTTGTGTGTAGAAACATGCGCCACGGTATCCCAAGTTTGCCATGCATTGCCAATCAATTATGTTGTGACAACCACTGGTTCATGGGTAACAGTTTCTTCTGCTTCTACAAGTGTATTCTAAATATACACTATTTTGTAAATGTTTTTGAAGCAAACATTTTTGTTTTAATTTGCTTTTATATTCAATTATAGCATTTCAAGCCAAAAATTCACAAAAACGATTTTCCACCACCTCTAGCGATAGGTCTTATAGGCTGTCTTCCTACTGTTGTCGGGGTGAGGTTCAGCAACAGTCCAGCCTCTGGTTCCAGGAAAAATACCTCTTCCAGCACCCACTGCGCTCCATTCAGTGATACAACATGAGGTGGCTGCCCTACCCCTGATGGAGGTATACCTAGTAGTTGGGATTCTACCTTTCTTAACACCTGGGTGCATAGAACGGGTGGCCGTCGAAGGTGATGTATGTTATTGACGTACAAATATCTGAAGGGAATATGTAAGTTTACACTATGGTTCGTAATGTTATTACACCTGGTCATTTTCTTGCTCCATCTAGAAGTAGAGTTCTTAGTATCGGACAGGATTTACCTCTAAATAAACTTACTCACTGGATAGGATAAAACTGTATTTATTATGAATAATAAATATTGGTGACTCGTACCTACTACTAAGCAGAGTGCATACAGAAGTTAGCTACACTTTAACAGGTGGAGGAGACGCTCCTAGACTACTGAAGTATAGAATGAACTCGACAGATATGAATATAACTCTAACACAGTTACTCTAACCTGGGGTGTCTAGAAGAGACGTTACAACCAGGTCACTACCAGAAGGGCAGTGGTTTTGTAGTTGTCACTTTCCAGCAAGTACACGGCTGTTGATCCAGGAGGGTTAACTGTGGAAGTGTGGAGTGGTGTTGAGCAAACTTCTGGTGTAGAAGAACTTCTGGGAGTTGCTGATGCTTGAAGTATTCCGTAGCTTTTAGTAGGAAGTGGTAGAAGTCTGGTTGGTGATTGCGGCAGTCACTGGTGGTCGCTGAAGAACTGGTAGTTCTTAGAGAGGACAGTGAGGTCCTAGATCAGTAGAGAGCCCCAGCAAAGAAGTGTTGAGGTGGGCTACTGGAGATCAGCTGGCTTCTTCGGCCGCGCACTGCCATGTATTGTACACTTGGCCGGCCCATGCCTGCGTTAAAGTGGGAGGTGTGATGTCGCATTGTGACGTCTACCGGGAGTGAGCGGGGTGGGAGAACTACCCTTGTGCTCGGCTGTATGGCCTCGGGAGCTCAGCGGCACTTGGTCATCTGCGGACGGCTGTCGTGTTCCGCGCCCGTTTGGAAACAATGATTAATTCACGTGCTAGGATTGCCTGCTAGGCTGGAGCTATCCTGTGCGCACTCTTGAATAACATGTTGGGTTTGAACCTTTCTCATGATACGTAGATGCTACGTGCATACCTGCCAACTTTTACGATTTGCCTGTAAAATGTACGGAATTTATAGTGTGTTTACGTGTGTACTGGAAAAGGCCAAAGTTTTGCGGATTTTTTTTTGTTTGTGGCATATTTTCTTTGTTTACGTATCTTTATTATGATAGATAGCGTGTTAGAGACGCATCACTGTAACAAAGAATCTGGTAACTAATCGCGGAATTTTATTGGCTGATTAAAGTTCTGGACAACAGTGAAGTCTTATATTTATGAAGTGTTCATGACTCGTATCATACCATCTTTGCATCACACAGTGTGCTTGTGTTTACTGGTTGGCCATGTTCGTTTTGTGTGTGTTTTTTACAACGTTGTGTTGCATAGTAATTGGCAAAATGAGTGGAACAGGTAAAAAAAATCTATTTTCTTATTATTTTGGAAAGAGTGCACTGAAGAATATCCGTTTATATTAAAGTCTAACAAAGGAGAGAAATTTGCGTTTTGCAGTGTTTATAGGCCCGATATAAACATTGCAAAAGGCGACAGAAAATATGTTTTCAACCACGTGAAGTGCGGAAAACACATTTAAAATGTCAAAGGTGGTTTTAATAATTTGAATTTGGACAGTTCTTTGTCAAAAGTTCTGATGTGGATAACGTTTTACATGAGCGGAATGCTATTTAATGTTTTTTCTAGTTGAACATAATATTCTAATAAGTGTAGCATACCATGTCGGGCCTATGTTCAAAAAGACGTTTCCTGATTCGGAAGTGTCAAAAAGTATATGATGGCCATTCAACTGTATTAATTAGGATTAAAGTTTGAACTGTTGTTTTAAGTTTGGTTGTTTTAAATAATATGTGAGACAGTGTGTTGTAAATAATATGCAACACAACAGCTGCAGTGTTAGTGTGAACTGTTAATAATTGATGTTGATTGAAAGGAAAGTTGCTGTGAAGGTAAGACTTGTAATGTGTTAATGTTTACTGTTAGTATTACTTCTCATTGTATGCTAAGCTGCAAAGTTTTTTTTTAAATTAAACGAAAGCACATTGATAAGTAGGCCTACTTTAGTAAACAATTTTTCGTGAATTTTTCAATTTCTTGCAAAGAAATTTCCTTTGAACTTTAGATTGACATACGTCCATTCTCACAGAGTTAACGTACAGTTGTGAAAACTGCATTTTCTGCAAGTTTAAAACAGTCTTGACCATATGAATTTTTAACTTCTACTTCGTATTTATTTTGTAATTTGGGTTTAAAATCATAAATTATCATATAAGAAGATAGGCCCGTGTGGATGAAATTTTCTTTATACTGTAGGTTTTTGGAAAAATGCTACATCCAGTTTACGTTAAAATTGACATTTTTCATAATTTTGACTGATTGAAGATTTGAAAAGTTGGCAGGTATGTACATGAGTTGTGAGAGGAAGTTGGGTATGGTACTTTAGGCAATATCATGTGCGTCTAATAGAGATGGGACGATTCCATTTTTCTTTTGATTCTTGATTCTTAATTCTAATTTCTACCGTTCATTAAATAAATTAAGGAGAAGACAGTAATACATAATGACTATATTCTATTTGGTTATAATCTTTGATTTACTTACCTTTTGTTCTTATTTGCACATACACACGTGTGCGCACACACCCACAGATATATATATAATGTTGCAAATGCACTAAGCTTTTACTATTTTTTGTAGCTATCAGTGGTAGTAAGGTAGTGAAAATAATCTGATATTGATGAGTGAACCATTTTTAATTAAACACATAAATGACTAGTATGTAATGTACATAAGAGCTTATTTGAAATTACCCATAAAAACAAACTGAGCACATTGTGTATGTCTGCAATGTGGAAGATGGCAACTGCAGAATTGCTTTTGGATCTGGCAGTGCTGTCGTGACCTTGCCTTGCTCGCCCGCCAGCCACCCGGGAGCCACCAGCTGCTATCAATCGATCCATGTCAGTTTATTTACTTTATGACTTTCAAAAACATTTTTAGGAATTACAGTAAAGGATGAGTGCATTACAGTTATAAAAAATAATTCGAACATAGAAAATGCCACTGATCTCTCCGTTTTTTGTTTTCATGCGGATGCCATGCAAGTGTAGTCGGAAATGGAAAGTTATCTCTGCAGTTACTTATTTTTGTCGTTGCTTATTTAGTTGAATGTGGATTTTATTAGTGCCTCTACATGAGTGAAATTTATTTTGTGGCACGTGCATTTCGTATTATTGCTTGTATGTTGGTTTTTGGTGTCTTGGTACCACACAATTTTCTGGCGTGCATATTATATCAAGTCTATTAAAAAAATCTGATCAAGTTTTGTGTCAATTGAATGGGTGTACAAGTGATTTGTGTTGTATCAGTGGCCAGCAAAAGTGATTTAAGTTATATATTGTCAAGGTTTGCCATTAAGAACCAACAGCATGTTGTTATGATATGAACTACAACTAGTATGTAAGTTTGTTTTTACCGCATTTCGAAACTGCTGTTGCAATGTTAAAATGTACGTGTCCAAAAAAAAAATATTTATGCCATTTTATTATTGACATTCCATATTACGTTCCTTCAAGGTTAGCGCCTTTGGAAAAAAATTTTCCGGCAATTCATGTTGCTGTTGTCTCCGAGTCGCTGCTAAAACATTGTCTCATTAAAGACGTAAAACTAACATTCCCTACCCAATCCATAAAATAACAGAACCCTAACTGTAGTATTCCATCATAACAAAAATTAAACACTTGAAAATGTCAGATCCTACAATGTGTTTTCTTAGGCGGAGCGACACATTTGATCATGCTACTTTTCAAGGGCTCAAAATTTATTGAAATTGCTGTTAATTTGAAAAAAAATTTGATATCAAAATATTTTACTGCAACGTCAATGTGCGTGTTGTATGCTGTTCTTACATTGTTACATTACCGCCTCATTCATCACTGTATGCTCCCTTTCAGTGTGATTTGCCATGTTTGTTTCCTTTTCCATTTTTTTATGGTACGTTGTGTAAGCGGTAATATCCGAAGCTTGTAAAAACTCAGAATTGCTTCTCATCAAACATCCTTCCCAATAAACATTGCCCTGGCGTCGTTTTTGCGCAGTGTACATTATAATAGCTGATGATATATCACCTAATTTCCCCCCTCCCCCTTTGCTCATTCCTGGAACATATGAAAATTGGGTTTTATAAATACTTTGTATATTATGGAGAAAGGTAATTAGACAGTTTTTTGTGCCATTGTAAAGTCTCATAGTAACGATTTTACACTGTAGTTTCTCTGTCCCCCAATATAAATAAAATGAGAAAATCGAGAGAATCAATATTTTAAGAAAAGGAATTTTTTATATATTCTCAATTCTTTCGATTCTGGCAAGAATCGACGTAATCGAGGAATCGAATTTCCCACCCCTAGTCTCTAACTGTCCCTGCACCTAAACAATCCTGTAGCCATCCATGGTTGGCGTTCCTGGTAGAATATAACATGCTAAGATAAGTCGTCGTATTTAATATAACTCATATGAGCAACATGTGTCAATACGCCCATCCCCCTCGGTGCGACAAAAGCTCATCCGTCATGGTTAAAGGTGAAGTAGGAGACAGTGAAACTAATCCCCCTTCTCTGGAAGTTCTGGAAGGTTTAAGCATGTGGGAACCTCAAAAAAAATTTTGGTCAGGTAGGCATACCCCTTAACTCTGGGTCTTTTGATATCTGTCTTTGTGGCCCTTTTGTATGCTGGGGTCTCTCGTAATGATGCTGTGCCGGCCGGGGTAGAAGCCCTAGTTCTGTCTTACTCTGGCGTGCTGTTTCTCTCTCTGCTTCACCCGGGCTGCCGGTATGTCTGCTCTGCTATTGTGTTTACCCCCTTGTGGTGTGGTCTTACTGTCAAGGTTGATATGGTGTTACCGGGTGTCTTATGACCTCCGTTATACATGACATTTACAAGCTCAGCATAAACGCTGTGGTTACTCATTGTAAAAATATTTACAACACTACCTGTGGAAAAATATGTACACAAAATTACATTTAAAAAAACGATTGGGAATAAAATATACTCAATGTCTTACTTGCGGAAGGCAGGGAGGAAACAAACTATTCACATGCTTGTGGTGGTGTATTAGGTTGGAGGAAACCCTACATTCTTTTATAGTCAGCCTATGAGTCTCACCGCAAGCCCAACATTTACGTGTGACATAATGAAAGGTTACCAACCCCAGGCGTTCCGTTACCTGAGGCTGGCTAGCCACTGATTCAAAGCAAGTACCTTTTAAGAAAAAAATAATTAATGAACACATGAGCGTAAGGAGGTCACTGTACATGCTAATCCTTATTGTCTAAAACATATAACATTCGAGAATTAATTAATCAACGTGTCGTATGAAGTACTGAGGCTTGGTTCAGAGTTCAAGACCCTCTCAATACAAAAGGTACAAAAAATATACATAGGAATCACTCAAACATGAAAAACATAAATACACACTGAAACAGATATAGACAAAAGAAAAATTTCTTGGTGGTTTCATTAAGCAAGTTTGTGGGGATCCCTCAGGATCTTATCTTTTCATGTTACACTCGAAAAAATAGTGTTGTTATATATAATAATGTACCTACACATCAAATAATTGAGAATAAAAAAACTAATCTAACTTATCTCTCCATTTCTGGTGTCCATTTCTGCGCTATAACTAACTATACAATTATGAAGTCTTTCTTTATGTACTGCTGGCAGTGTTTTGTGTGTCTATAAGTGATAATATGTAAAACTGGCACTTTGGTGAGCATATATCAGCTTTACAGTTTGTTGCTTAAGTGGGTTGTCTGCCACCTAACCCTCATCGTCATGATGTCAGTAGAGTTGTTCCGATACCATGTTTTTTGATTCCTCGATATCAATGCAGATACCCCGATACCAAAAATCGATAACAATGCCCTTCACACAGAATTTTAGAAAAAGTATTACAGTTTATAATGCATTAAGAGGCCTTTCTCCTACACTTGTTTAAATAAAGAAAATGTCTTAAAATACTATACATAATTTAATAATCTGACACAAAATGCAAGCTGACCTGAAACTTTAAAACCCTCGGAAAATGCAAATAATATGACACCAAATACAATTCAAATGTTTAAAATTTTAATTGTCCTGCACCCACTATCAGCCAAGAGCGCAGGAGAAGGTATCGATCAGGAAATGTCACGCCTGTAAGTGTATGATGAGGAGGGGGATGGCGGCAGGAGGATGACCTCTCTACGCTGCTACTTGTTGGTGACACCTTGCATGCATGGCTAATGTCCGTCTTTTAAAGAAAATTAATAGTATTTTACATCAAAGAAAACTTGTAGTTTTGGGACACAAATGAGGTGATTATATTTGATTCACTGTCTTTGATAATAAATCATTCAAAACCACGTCCTCTTATTTTCCCTTTCATGAGTTAAACTGCATTCGGCTCGGTGCTTACCTACCCATTATGGACAGTAGAAGGTGTTGATTAGGCACTTACATATTATCAGTTTATTTAAAGATGTATGTCTATTAAAATAAATTGATATAAATCCTCCAATTTCCCCACAAGGAGTTACAGAAAATGAACACTTATAATACAAGTCGCTCGATGTTCAAACAATTTTTTTGCTGACACGGGGTAGAGTATATACTTTTAGGCATACAATTTTATTCGCAAAGACGCTGCCCTTTGAGTTAAGTTTTAAAGTCATGTTAATTTGATGCCAGATACAATGAAACACCAACAGTACAGGATAAAACTACCTTTAAACACCAAAGAAAACATCTTTTCAAAAAATAATTTCTCGTTAAAAGGTTTTGCATAACATTTTCAAGTGAAACCATTTGCTTTGAAGTACATACAAGTGATGTTAGGTGCAACTATTTTGAGCTACGTATAATCTTGATAAAATTCCGTTTGCCAGTTGCACTTTATTTGCTCTGCTGCCGGCAGGCTGCGTGTGGAAGGTAAGCCAAGCGGGCAAGGCCAAGAGGGATAGAAAGGATGTGCTTTATCTTTTGTTCAACAACAACTTCCCCTCTCGGTGCCATGTATGGCGTGTGAGGGGAGGAACGAAGGTGTCCAGCTGAGAGAGAGAGGGGAAGTAGCAAGTCAGTCTCAGACCATGCCGCACTGCGGCAGTGTCGACAGACATGTTGAGAAGACAACACATTAGACAACGCACCACAGAGCAATTATAAATGGCAGTGCGCGTGATGTATTTTACATTCAGTTACTTGCTGTTTGCATAAACAACCAGCTTAAAAACCGTAGTTGCTGGAACTCTTACGTGATGGAGTCTGAAATATACTTAGATCAGCGCAACATGCTATAAACGATGGAAGGTTATGTTAACGTTATTTAAATAGGAATTTTGCTGGATCCACAAAAAGTTGTTGGTGGATGTAATAAATTTATTTTATGTCATGCGTACACACGCCGAAATAAAGTAATTTTTTGTGCCTAAAGAAAGTACCATATTTACTCGTATGTAGTGTGCACCATGATTTTTGCAACAAGTTCCAGGGGAAAATGTTTTAAAATAAAATTGGATCAAAAATTTTCTGCACCCTGTTAGTTTGTATGGAACAAATTATGTTTTTTTGTAACAATGTGTGGTGATTGTGATGTGTTTGGAAAATACGTGAATTAAATAACTTGGGTGCAAAATGTCAAAATAAATAATTCTGAAAACCTCACCCTCCTACTGCCCAACACTTGCAATTTTTTTTTTCCCAGTGACAGGCTGTCTTTTTATTTTTGTTGTGCTAGAATGTCGCAATATCCTTCTCAAAAAAAAAGTGTTGTCTTGCCCCTTCTCCTCGTCTCATTCTTACTTCTCCCCCTGAACCTAGTTGGTTTGCCTCTGCCAGGGAAACAAACAGGGCTTGGCGGAATTATCGACCGGCATCATCATGGTGTTATGAACAGGACTTGGTGGGGGGTCGTAAACACATGGCAGCTCTGGTTTGCGTTGTGACAAGATGTCATTAGGCGGGAGAGGGGGTGGGGTGGGGGAGCACGTTGCGACCTACATGTAAGTGAAGGGTCAACCTACAGATAACTGAAGGGTCACTGAGAGAGAAAGAGAGAGAGAAGGGAGAGGAGTGATGTAAGAGCGATATATGAGAAAACAGTCAGTTGGGCCACTTCCTTCAACATCTCGGGACACTTTATGGCTACCTCTTTTTTTCCCATGAATAGCACCAACGCCAAAATTTTTTCCTTTATTTTGGGAAAAAAAGGCCACACTATATACGAGTAAATATGGTAATAACCACTTCATTGTCTACAACTGATACTAAATTATCTGCCCAATACCATACCCGATACAGATGCATCGGAAAAGGTGAAGTATCTGCCAATACCGATACTTAGTATCAGTACTGGGACAACTCTAGTTGTGAGAATACCTATGTGTGTTATTGACGTACTGAGAATAGTTACGTCATTGCATATTCTAGTTTTAAGTCTGTGTATAGTACACATTTTCTCTCACATTAGAGATATGTGGCAACTTATTAGCTGTTGCGTAATTAATTGTCTGTTCGTTCTGAGGCCTAATCTACAAACTCCTACATGACGGGTTTGTGCTTGATGAGAGCTTAGTTACGGGTACTTGTTTCAAGTCTATCTTCACTGGTTACACACTTAATTACCTAATAAATTATATCGCTACGGTGTGTGGAAGCTGTACTGTCTGGCATTACTCTCACTGTCTATGAAGTGGTGGCGGCTATCGCTAGATAAGGCTTTTAATTTTAGGACTAACGAGTCTTAAAAGCCACTATATTGAGGTAGTGTAGTGACGGCTACCTACATAAGCCTCTGTTTACAGAGCACGTACGTGTTGGTGGTCTTGTTCTTCACTGGTCTTCCCTTCTGCCTCAGTACATCGTGGACAGGATATGGCCACATGAACCGGGATGTGGGCCTCCACAGAAACTCGTACTGGCCTGGCACTGCAACTGCTTTGGCGGCATGAGAGAGCATCGCTCTCTGGTTCAGCACGTGGTGCTGGGGCATAGTTTTCGGCTGCAACCATTGGGAAGGACAGGTCACATACTAAGGACGATGAGGCTGTGCGAGGGAGTGGCTAGGTAGAGCCCTCAACCTCAACTGCTCGGGTTCCTATCCGGACACAGTAGGTAGTTTCTGTACATTGAATGTCTCGTCCGGATTAGTGCCCATTGGGCAGGTCCTCCCTTCAACCTCGGCGGCTCTCGTGGTGTCCACGGCTCGTTCAGAAGGCGGGTGTAGGATGTCTGCATTGCTGCTGCTTACCATTCCTATCATCTCGGTAGTCTCCTTAGCTGGAGCACTCTTGGGCTCCTCGTCTTCAGTGATACCAGGTGGTGCTTCTGCTCGTCGGGAGGATGCGGTTAGGGTGTCGGCGTCGCTGTGGCTAACCATCCCTATCGAACTGGTAATGTCCTGAGTGGGGGTGCTGTCAAGTCTCTCATCCTCAGGGATTCTAGTGGAATTTACTTCTGTACCATCTGCCTCTGGTGCAGCAGATGGTAATCGCTCTTCTATGTGTCTGTTGCTCGGAGGCACACTTACCATTTGTGGTACTACATCCGGGTCGATGTCGCGTCGTCCTCCTCTTTGGTTCGACTCTTTGGCTGCGGAGTAGCGGCAGGCTGGGGGAAGGTGCAGATGGTTCTTCCGCCTCCTTCGCCTGTTGGGTTTTGTATCGTTCCTAGATCCTATTACTGCTGCGAAGTTTCTGGCTGGACTGCCGATCTAAGGGGCTGCACCATGAAACTTTGCTTAATACAGAGGATGCCCGGTCACATTTGGCTGTGACCTTGCGGGCATAGTTTGTTGGCGTTGAGTGCAGGGATCTTACGGACCGTGCATACCAATGCTTCGGAAAGTTTACTTTTGGCGGTTGAGAGTAGCTTGGCTCCCTGTTGGTGTCTGGTGTTCATGCCTCGAGCCTCCTGGTAGGCCTTGGCTAGATTTTGGGAGCTGACATAGTCTGAGCCGTATCGTCTTACTCTTCCCCTGTGGGCCATGAAGTCTCAGCGGCTGCTGTTTCATCTTCTAGGTCCGGGGAAGGGGTGTATTTGACCTTGGGTAGCTTTTCTTGTATGTCCGCGGAGGTCTTCTACTAAGTTTACTTGGGTTTGTATTAGCGGCCTCGTTGCTTCTCTGTCGAAGAGCAAACAGAATGGTGGGGATGTGTTTTTTTCACTGAGTCAGAGGTATTTCTTTATTTCCTGATTCCTCTGCTCAGTGGGGTTCACGTGGGGCTGGAAGGGGGGAGTCGTCCATGTGTCCACTCCTCACCTTTGGCATGCTGATTGCCATTGGTCGCTGGTAAATTGTGTACAGATGCCCATGAGTACCCTCAGCGAGTGAACACTTCCGTTTCCAGCTTCTGGATGAGATTCGGGTAGTCTCTTGGCTGGATAAAGTGAATGCCTCAACCCACCTTGAAAACTTATCAGCAACTACCAGGAGGTAGCAGTTCCCCGTGGTGCTCCTGGGGTAAGGGACCATCAAATCCGCTGCCAGGTTGCGGATCCATGCACTTCTGTCTCTCCAGGGATTTGTGACTGGCGGAGACCTAGGGTACACTTTACCTCGACAGAGCACCCTTCACAGTTGCTAACATACTACTGAACGTCCCTGCTAATACCATCCCAGCCATACCTCACCCCTATGTCCGGAGGGTCTCACATGTCCCAGGATGACCCGCCTGGGGGTTTTCATGGTGGTGCACATTGCTCAGCACAAGGTGAAGGTAGGTGAGCGTGCCCACCAGTGTATTGGGACAAAAAATTTTAGTACCATGCTTCAGGATAGATGGCACTAAGATGAACTAATGCCACTTAGGGGACCAGAAGTGCGGATCTATTGGTTGTAAAATACAGGCTTTTTTTGTCTTGAATTGGCGGAAATAGCTAGGATTATCTGCAGGTTTGCGGCGGATGAAATAAAACACTAAAACAAGACAGGAACTACGTGGCTAGCACTATAGGGATCACCTAGCAGGCGACATAGTCTGCGCACTCAATGCTCTTGGCCTGCTCACCATCTAGGGGATGTTGGCCAAAACATCAAATTATCTTGTAAGCCTCAAACTAAAAGAAGAAAATAGGCAAGTGATCAGCAAACCACTAATTGAAGAATTCCCTAAAACAGATTGCATATGACATGGTTCAATTCTACAGAAAATGAAATAGCCAAAATTTCAAATTATTTTAACAAGACAAAAATATTGATTTGATCGTGAATAAAAATTTCAAATAGCTAGATTCACCTCAATAGAAAATTGAGCAAAGCGATTAAATCTGCCACAAAAATTACTTTTTACAGTGTTCATTTCATAATCGCTTGTCTTGCCAGAAAACAGATTTACATAAGAGCTAAACTGATCTAAGTTCAAAAGTGTGTATATAATACAGAAATGTAGAAACTTTCAGAAATTCGTTACTGGCCTAAAATATCGATAAATAGAAATATCCCTAAATATTATGTGAAATACGGAGCAAATTAATTATTCAAAATCTGAAAGTATACTTAAATATGTGTATATAAAAAAAAAAGTGCTGCAATATTTAAAAAAAAAAAAAGTTAAAATGGCACAGAATCTCTCCCCCCCCCCCCCCCCTCCACTAAAACCTGACGCTAGGGTTTGGCTTTAAAACCCCTTTCTTAGCAAAACTACGATCCTATCCACATACACGCGTATGTACATATACACTTGGCCTAGTTCA
Organism: Dryococelus australis; assembly: GCA_029891345.1. NCBI lineage: Eukaryota > Metazoa > Arthropoda > Insecta > Phasmatodea > Phasmatidae > Dryococelus > Dryococelus australis. The sequence continues at coordinate 169,577,023 of CM056993.1, forward strand.
CCAACTAAAACCATAATAATCAAAACCATGCAAAACCCAAGTATAAAGCAGTATTAGAGTCCAGCTATAATATACAAAGTAAAATGCAACACAATCATGAACAGCAAAGCACTAGAAAAGAATATTACACTGTACATGCATGAAGTTCAATCACATCCTTATATTGGATTTAGCATAAGGGAACCCTTACAGTAACAAGACAGTATACACACTGAAACTTATAACTAACAATACTTATAAATAACACCATGGATTTTTCATATCAGCTGAAAAATTCAGCTCCAAAAGGAGTTACTACTTATACTTTTCCTTGGTCAACCAACAAAATGATGCATATGTTAAACAAATTTATGTTCAGTTGGTTGATCAGTCCGCTGGAAGCATACTGACAATCTGTATCTTTAATTTGGTACTGCCCACTAACTTATTTGAATTTAGGTTGATGTGTGTCCGATTAGATTAAGGCTGGATTACAGTCGTGTGGCTTTGGTTGCACTTCGGCCGGTTGTGCTTACTGGCGTTTACGGTTGATTATGGTAGCTGGACACGTGTCCTTACGTGAGGGAACAAATGTCTCAACGTTGCGATTGACAAGTCCCTTAGATTGATCTGCCCTATTGCTAGTAGTGTGACTAGTTACCGTAGACGACTAACGGGAGGTGCTAGCAGTAGCAGGATTACTAACGTCGTGAGTACGGGGACTAGCTGTGTATAGTTGGTTCAGCCGATCGTTCTCTGCCCAGGCTGCAATGAGGGCCCATGTTGTAGCAATGCAGAAACTACTGTTCCACCTGGTGGCTACTGAACTCCAGAAGTTGGCATTCGAGATGCGAAGGCGTTCCTCGGTCCATTTGATTAACCCACACACAACTGAGTCGCATGCAGGATGTGTGCGAAGAGGTGATGACGAGAAAGTAGCTGGATCCCCTGCTGTAGATGTAGGTCGTTTTAATGATCTTAGCAAAGGGGCACAATCTTGTTCGGCTTGCCGACTAACTGTAAGGGGGATGGAACCAGCCGGCTGCTTGGCAGCAAAGCACGCAACTCTTTGCTCCTCCCTTTTTGCATTGTGTCTCACCTTAAATGGCATAGAGCGGGTCAGCTGTTGAGAACTACGAATCAAGCACCACGGAAGCGAGTAGTCCTTGAATAGTGTTGCCCAGTAGTGGTTTGATAGCACGAGTCCGGTGCCTCAGAAGGGCCTCCCCCCCCCTCCATCTTAGTGGGCGAACCAGAAGTGTTGAAGCTATGTGGGCTACCAAGACTATTACTGGAGGTGCAATCCCAACCAAGGCCAGGCCGTAGCACCTAAGCAAATATCCAAATATCCCCGGCAGCACTCAGGTGCTCCGGTAGGGCTTTAACTCAGGTGTACTGTCTGTCCCTGGGTGAAAAGTATTGCTAGTGTTCGGGGCTTGTCTATTCTACTCTTGTACCTGTATACTTGGCAGGAATGAAATAGATGCCCAACTAATATGCGTGTATTGCAACTGGAGCCCCCTGAGGGGGAGTCTCCAGTTGTAGCTAGTTCTTAGTAATAATTTCCCTTTTCCAGTCGGCGGTACTCGACTCTAAGTTCTCCCAGCAGATGATTTCAAAGTATTCTATGAATGCGACTTGAAGTTAAAAGAAACAAATTCGTGTTTATTATGATCTTAGTAAACTCTGTGATGCCCACTCTCCTACCAAGAAGACCGGTGGCTGGAAGTAAACCTATGGTAGCCAGGTGTAGGTGACCTTGTCCTAGGCTAATTAAGGAAGTGAAATTAAACTGTTGAAAATGAATTACTACAAATCTAACTAATCGGGGTGTCTGTAGGAAAAAAAGAAGTTAAGTATGGTATGTCTGGCAGCTATAGAAAGCTTCTGGTAGCTACAGAAAGTTTCTGGTAGCTTTGGCAATTGGCGTTGCTGGAGTGTCTGGTCGCAGGTGCTGAATATTTCTGACAGCGACGTCAATGTATGCAGCCTCTGGTGGCTGCTGAAGAGTGTTGAGAAGTTGGTGGCAGCTTCTGGGAGGGCTGCTGAAGATCTAACAGTAGTCTGAGGTCCCCAGCACTAGAAATGGTGGAGCGAGCTTGAAGACTGAAGAAGAGCAACTGGTTAGGTCCGCCGCTCATGGAGTTATATAGTCAGGGTAGCGCATGTCACGGAGGCCGCAGGGGAGGGCGTGTGACGTCCCTCTGCTGCGAGGCCGGAGTAGTGGTACCACCCTCTGGTCATCTTTCGGACTTCGTGTATCTTCAGTGGCGGTCGGGCATGCCCCGAGGCGGCTAACGTCTTGTTGGCTCTCTGTTTTTTTTTTGTGGGGGGGGGGGGATGACACTCCGCTTGCTTTTGCAACCCCTTGCATCCATGTATCCGGCTGCCCTCCGGGATTGTGACAGACCGTAACTTCTGTGGTTGAAGTGAGGTGTGAATTTCACGTATGTTGAAGTATGTAGTATACTAGGTTGCAGTGACATGTGTTGTAATCGTTGTAGATAGTTGATAAAAGCGGCACGCGTTAAGGTGCACGTTTCTTGAGTTGTGAAATGTGTATCTGTGTAGCAAACTGACAATTAGATTATTCACAAAGTGCAATAGTCACAGAAATCTCTGTATATGATAAGGACCTTTCCACCGATAACTGAGCTTAGCCGCCTTTTTGTCAGTATCTTTGCTCAGTGCATGTGCTTGGAAATGACAAAGTCTCCCACTTTGAATGTTATCTCTGCGATCATTATTGTACCTTCTTTTAGACATATTGTGTGCCAGGTTCAAGTTCTGCCGTGCCTGTGTCCAAATCTCCCTGATGTCCTTGGGATCATCGGGTAGAAAGTCAGCGAACGACCAGAGATTGGACAGAGGGGTGTGGTCTTATACATGAACATGGGCTCAAAGGGAGTAGACTTTTGTTCCTCATGATGTGCGTAGTTGAATCCCATTTGCAGCCATTCAACATTTTGGTCCCATCTGCCCTGATTATTTGCACAAAAGGCAATGAGAGCCGAACGGAGATTCCTATTGAACCTCTCCGCGTGGGACGGTTGTGGATAATATGGAGTGATGGTAACATGTTGAATGCCATGACTAAAACACATTGACGTGTTCCAGATTATCTAGCAGTGTGCATGCTCACAGTGGGAGATCAAACACACGGGTAAACTGGTATTACTGATTCAGCTTACGTTTTGTGCCTGCCCACTCTCGCTGGGTGGGTTGGTTGGCGACTGACAACAAAATTATGCACTATTGGTATGGGGTCCGGCTTTTGTGAAGACTGCTTTGGTGCAAAGATTTGCCCAGTGGGAATACCTGTCGGTATAATCTGATGGCGGGATGTGTCGATGATGTAGCTGATATCAGCTGACTGGAACTGGTGGTGCTAGCAGTAGGCTGCAGGACATTGATACCGTGTGCTGGCCAACATGGTACTGTCGATTCCAAGCTTCTGATTCTGGGCTCCAGAACCTGGGGTGGTGTCCCTGACCTTACCTCAGTATCTTGTATTAACCCTTGTATGACAGTGTGGTATTCCCTAGGAATACATACGTGAGGTGGGAAATAAATATATGAGCACACAGGAGAGGTAGGCCTCTCTAACAGACGGGTTAGGTTAGCGTTGTCCCAAACAGTTTGCCTACTATGATAAGAGAAGTGGGGGGGGCTAGTACACACACTCGCTTGCCATCAGTACATGCTGTCCTTTGCTCCTCCCTCCATTGACCATACCTAGAGACACGAGAATTTCTTGAGTAGTGTCCTAAAATTCTTAAGTAAAATGAAATCTGGTGCAGCTAATTTCCTGGGTCAGAATGTTTGGCTTGTGAAACAAGTCTGTGACTGGTTCCAAGAATTTGCGAACAGGGTCCTCTGCCGTAAGCTTGTCCAGCTTCATGGACATATGCTGCAATGTGTTCGTGAGCTGCTCATTGGTTTTGCTTTTGTGAAGATATTTCAGTTTATTCATTCCATCCCTCGCTTCATCACTGAAGACCCCTTCACCAAATAATTGCAGTATTACTGTGGACTTTTTAAGTAGTAGTGCGGGTTAAGGCTGCTAGACGGATGGGCTCACTTTCCCATTGCCAGTTGCCTGGTCAGCGTAGTGTTTGGTCCAGAAGGAGTACGCTAAGGCTTGTGTCTACCGCTTTGTTGGTTCTATGACGTAGGGCAAACAAAACGGTTGGGATGTGTTTATCCCAGTGACTGTGGTCATTTCCCACACTGATATGAAGGCACTTTTTGATCTCTTGGTTCCTTTGTTCAGTGGGGTTGGCCTGGGGATGGTACTTGAGAGTAAGTCCATGTTTTGACTCCCCATCCATGGAAAGCTGAATGCCATTGGCGACTCGTGAATTGAGTGCCATGGTCAGTTAAAATAGCCTTCGGATATCCCCATTGTGCGAATATCTCAGTTTCTATCTTTCGCATGATCGGGGCGGTTTCTTGACTAGGCAGAAGGAAAGCCTCTAACCACCATGAAAACTGGTAGGTTACTTCCAGCAGGTAGCGTTTCTTCTTGATACTCCATGGCAGTGCCCTATGAGGTCAGCGGCTATGTGCGTCGACGCTGTCTTGGGTCTCTTTGGTCGTACTGTAGGAGGGGGGGTAGGCTTTGCTACAACAGCATGTAACACAGTTGCATACATACTGTCGGACGTCGCAGCGTATCCCGTCCCAGTTGTATCGGACTTTGATGTCCAGCAGAGTCTCCCGTGTACCCAGGTGCCCAGTGTGATTGTGGTTGTGGTGGTGCAGGCATATATCGGCGCATAACTGCTGCAGAACCCAGATCTTCCAAGGCATATTAGGTTGACCGCTACGTGTCGACACGTCATCCCATAGTTCCCATAGTAGACTGCCAGAAAATCACTTGACGTGTCCCCGGTTACTGACTATATGGCATAAGCGTCGAGGTTTATTGCATTAGACAAAGTGCGCGGCTATTGGTATCTTAGAGGAGGTATTAGCTAACATGACTTACTCTGAGGGTCTTTGGTCGGTTAGTAACATCGGTTGGATGGCTGAGCGAAGCTGGTGCTACAGTCCGTGGGTTAAATTATGTTGTACTGAGTTGTTTCACACCGTATTCCCAAGTTCCAGGCTGCTTACTCTTGACTCCAGAATCTAGGATTGGCTAGTCTGTACCTAACTTCAGTCCTGTATACTAGACCCCTCAGCACAGGGTGGTAGTCAGGACTGGTTTGGTTGTGCAGTGGGAAAGAACATATATATATTAAGTACCATGGGGACAGTCGAGACTGTGCGTAATCTCAGTGAGGCAGCGCAGTCCCGTTTTGTCTGTCTTTCCTGCGTAGGAGGGGCTAATATATTCCACTGTTTGGCAACTAGATGAGCAATCTTTTGTTCCCTATGTCATCAACCATGCCTTATCTTATAAGTCATAGTGTTTGCTTCGCCGCTGAACTGACACGTTGTGTACTCCGGACGAGAAACTATTTCCTATAATAGTGTACGTCCACTAGCTGATTCGTAGCACAAGCTTAATAATAGTCCCCACAGATCCCCCACCTTAGCGGGCAGATAGATATGCTGAGCCGTGGTAGCTACTACTGGTTGTTATATCCAGCCATGGCCAAACCGCAATACCCAGCCAATACCGCCTCCAGCACCTAGTTGCTCTGGTAGGTAATATAACCTAGGCTTGCTGTCTCTCCGAAGTGGAATGTATTTCTAGTGGTTGTGGCACCTCTGTTCCTTCCCTCCAGCACTTGGATGTTCGGGGGAGTAGGAAGCAATAGGCGGCCGTCTAATGGGTGTGTTATCAGACTGGAGGTCCCCAGAAAGGGGGCCTCAGTCAAGCTTGTTCAGATTTAAAATGTTTCCGGTTTCTGTCAGCAGTGCACGGTGTGAATTATTCTTAGCGGGCGAAGTAGATGTTACTCCAGAAATAAAAGCGTTTGGAGAAAGAACAAAGTTGTGTTTATTGAAGACTCAATAAACACAGTGACTCGTGCTGTCTCCTACCAAGCAGATGGAATGCTGAAGGTAAACTACGTTAAGGTGTGTTTACACAACGCATGTAAAAGTAACTTGTGAAAGTCATGTGTGCAAACTTCTGTTGACTTACCGGCATGTAGCTGTGTACACAAGACATGTAACAAGTGACATTTATAAGTGACCTGTTCACCTTCAGTAGTGCTGTTGCCTTGTAAATTGCGGACATGTCTGATGAAATTAATGAAGCAATTGATGAATTGGTTGTAGTATTATGTGATGAAGTTGGGGACCTAGTTCATAAACAAAAAAGGATTTGGGTTAGGGAGTGGATAGGTGGACGAAAGGATTATGGAGCATCGGAAACTGTAATCCATGAACTGGCAGAGGAAGACCCAGAGGCATTCTGGAAACATTTACGGATGCCAGTAGAAAAATTCTAGGAACTGTTATAAATGTGTACAGATTAATAAGTAAAAACCAACAAAACAATGAGAAACAGTATCCCAGCAAGAACGACGCTCAAAGTTGCACTTCGATACTTTGCTACTGGAGATAGTTTCGCATCTATTTCATTGTTATTTTGCATTCCACCTTGTACAATTTCTCATGTGCTTCCTAAAGTTTTGCAAGGTATTGTGACAGTGCTGGCATATTACAAGGAGGTAAGTATGAATATATATTGACAATTATGATTTAATTTAGTTAGTTGTTTCAGAATCTCATCATCAGTGAGGCCATTAGATGAATACACATACACAACAAAGGGGAACTGGAAAAGGAATTGGTCATTCCCATAAATAAGGAACCATTGTAGTATTTGCACGGATATATTATTGGAAATGATGGAAAATTGACATTTAATTGCATTTCACTTGTAATAAAGGAATGAAATGTGGAAATAAACAATACACAGTGAACAGGAAGTTATAGTAGTGCATAACACGTATCATTGTCATTCAATTCTCTAACATTGCCTTCTTGCGAGTTCCACGATTATTATTAGGCATACTCACCTGAGATCTGCTGTCACACAACTTTTGTAATTTGTTGATAGCATTGTCAACCCTTGAATCCTACTGTAACATCTCTTTTTCGGATCTGTAGATATTGTGCCGGTCTCCACACATTCCACTGCATCGACACAAGTGTTTGATGTATTAAGTTCACTAGAGTTCAGTGACGTATCTTCCTCGCACTCTTCAATTATGTCACCCTCATCAACTTGAGTGTCTTCAGGCATATCTCCCGGCAATGTAGGAGGAGACTGTGTCTCCGTTAATGCCTGTAAACATAAATGATAGTGATATCAATATCTATAATATAGTGTGTGCTGTAATTTTGATGTGTCTTAATAAGACTAACATATCGCCTATAATTACGGTTTATTGTTATATTTTGGTTTCAGGTCCCTGCAACAACCGAGGAGTGGGAGAACATTCAACATGCATTTGAAGTGAGGTGGAATTTTCCAAACTATTGCGAGGCCATTGATGGCAAACATGTCCTCATTAGACGTCTGTCTGACAGTGTGTCGGCCTTTTGTAACTATAAGGCAACCTACAGTGTTATTCTCTTAGCACATGTTGATGCCGATTATAAGTTCTTGTACACCAATGGAAGGGCAAACGATGCTGCTGTTTTCCACCTATCAACTAAATGCAGCTATGAAGAACAATTCGCTAAAATGCCCGAAGGATTCCTTAATAGTAGGTGATGGTGTGTTTCCTTTACGACCTAATTTACTGAAGCCGTACCCGAGAAAGAACCTCACAATCCAGGAACGGATATATAACTATTGACTTTCACGTGCACGCAGGGTCTTGGAGAATGCTTTGGGTCTCATAGCTGCCCGATTCAAAGTATTTGAAAGACCAATGGAAGTACAATTGGACACCGTAGATCTTGTTATGAAATGTGCATGTGTCATCAATAACTGGCTGCGAACTACATCACCAGTCACATACCGAGGTGGGGGGTCTTTGGACTGAAGAGACTGACACAGGACTGTTGCGCCCTGGTAGCTGGTGAAACACAGCGACAGCTTCTTCAAAACCTGCGTCTGGTCGGAAGTTTGCTAAAGAGGCCTGAGATAGAAGAGATCACTTGGCACAATATTTTGTTGGACCTAAATCTGTACGGTGGCAGCATTGGACAGTTGGGGTAGACGAATAGATGTTCCAGCAGTGTAAGGTGACAGTGTTTGTCAGGGGCCAAAGTTTTGTTATTTAATTGTCATATTGAATTTGTAAAATGTGTTTCATGATATTCATTTGTATTTGCGATGTATCATTAACATCATATTAATTTAATTATGTTGTGTAATATTATTTTGTACGTTCAAATTGTCTAACTTGACACACTGTTGTGAAAATGTTTACTTTGTAGACCTTCTTTGACTTTACTTGACAACAATTTCAAGTAATTTTGGTCCGTACACTTTGTTCCCACACCACTCTTCTTTGAGGCAGCAATACTCTTGCCGGTATGTATTCTGAATTGTTTTAATTTTTTGCTGTAACACTTCTACCTTTCCCACAGCAGTACTGCAATCTTCTACCACCACCATTAACTTCATTAATGATTGATCTCTTTTATTTTTGTTTACACAATAAGGGTGTTTTACATTCCACAGCAGTTCATAGTTCTGAAAAGCTCAAGGAACCGCGTAACCTGGTCGGAGGTCCATTTAGTTGCAGTTGTTCTTTTTATTTGCACTTTCTGAACATCCCTCTCTTCCTGCACAGCCATTGTTACACTCTTTACAGCTGTTGACGCACTTTTGCTCCTCTACAACACGAGAGCAACTGAGCAAGAAGTGACTTACGCGTCTGCGTGTTTCTGTTTACACGGTGCCAGTAACAAGTGACGTGTGGTCACGTGGCCGATACTAGCCAGGGCAGTCCTGCAAGTCGCTGGTGGTTTTCAAGCAGGTCTAGAAAAATAAGTCGCTTGCAACTTTTCTCCTGCTACTGTCCCGCTACCTGGCTTGTTGGTGTTTACACAGGGCATTTAAAGGGCTATTTTCACATCTCTTGAATAAGTGGCTTGAATATACGCCTCGTGTAAACGACCTTTAGCCAGGTGTAGATGACCTGGTCCTAGACTAGAGGGAAAGTAAACTAGAAAACTGAATATATAACTACTAAAATAAAGCTGTCTAATTGCGGGTGTCTGAAAGAGACAAAAAGACGTTACCTTTATAGTAGCAGGGTATATATTCCTGTTCAATGGTTGTCGAAGAATGTTGTTGCAGGGAGTAGTAGCAATGGCTACTGAAGACTCTAGGTTCACTGGAGGCCCCAGCACTAAGGAGTGCTCGGGATTAGCTCTAAGAAGAAATACGAATGACTGCTGGAGCCCCGCCAGCACTGACTTATATTGTCTGAAGTCTAGGCTGCCGGGTACAGGGAAGGCGTGTGACGTCCTTCTGCCGTGATGCTGGCGGGGGAGGTGAGAACCCTCTCATTACCGTTCTTGCTTCGTGGATCTTCAACGGTGCTCGGTCGCGCCCAAAGTGGCTGACAGCTTGTCAGCACTCAGCATGGAAAGGGGTTGAGGAGGCGTGCTTGCTGGTTGCGTAACCTTGTAGTCACGTGTTCGGCCGCTCGGTAGATTTAAGCTGCTCGCAACAACCACTTATTGGTTTGCGGAAACAACTCTCATGTAGGTTGAAGTAAGGGTATACGTCACGTGAGAAGCAATGAGTCGTAATCATAGTTTATAGTAGTATAAGCAGTACGCATCATGATTTTGTTTCATTCCACCAACCTGGCCACTTATCTGTGTGTTGTGTGTGTGTGTGTGTATATATGTATGTGTGTGTTAAATATATATATAATCACATATATATCTATATTGTGCTTTTTTTCTCTCTTTATTGTCTTGCTTGATATATGTGCACAGAACTCAGGAATTGTAATTAGTAATAAACATTAGTAATTTGCAGTAATTTGATAATAGTTGGGAAAATCTGGAATCTGCTCAGTGAGTGGATGTTTACTCTGATGTTGAAATTGTGTCCTGCATGTTCGTAATTATTACTTTATTTATATAGTAATGGCTAAAGTAAAATATTGTTCATCTCAGTTCATAGGGCTCTTTGCATTAAAAAGGCTGAGAATTTTTTTATATAAGTTTGAAGGGCCTGTTAAATCAAGGCAAATTTTATTAATCTAATAACTAAATGTCCAGGAAAATTTACATTTCAGCAGAGTTGTATTTCAGTGTACAATAAATGCATACAGTCTTTAAAAAGTGCACATAGTTTGGGTGCAAGAGTTGATAATGAAAGTGACACGTGACTGTGTCCATGTACAGGTTTCTGCATTCAGCACCTGGGAGAAGGAGCTGCACAAAATAGTTTTCGATCCTCGTTACTTGCTGCTGACATCCAAGGAGAGGAAGCAGGTGTTTGAGAAGTATGTCAAGGAACGTGCAGAGGAGGAGCGCAGGGAGAAGAGAAATAAAATGCGAGAGAGGAAAGATGAGTTCCGTCATCTCATGGAAGATGCAAATCTTCATGGAAAGTGAGTGCCACAGATTTTCATACTTGTTGCTATCTCATGTAGGAATTAAGGGGTACCTTTGAAGTACAGTAAACTCCGAATTAACTGTGTTAATTGATGCCAGAGAGATCACGAATAAGCAAATTTTGTAATAAAAATCCCAGATAATCGAATTTGCACATTTTTACTATTAATGTAACAGTGATATTGTCTCCAAATGTTGTGATAAAACAGTGTACCTAATTATTAGAGGTATGTTGAAAGAGCATTTATGAACACATTTTATAGTATTTATTTTGTGATTATCATTTTTATAGCATTCATTGTGTGATCTGTAGAGTTTTGTAGTATATATAAAAATCTGTGAAAATAGCATTTAAAAAAAAATTTCCATGTTATTCTTGTTAAGTGTTGACATTATATTAGTGTATTTTAACTAAAATTGTTTTTATTGCTACATTGACAATTTAAATAGATTTTGGCATTTATAGGCGCACATTTTTACAAAAAAAACTTCAAAAAGTGGGATACAGCTTGTTTTTGAGATATTGGCATTTAAAAAAAAAATATTACCCCAAAACACGTTTAGAAATTTGTCAGAATACAGTACATTTTTATGTTTTAACTTAGTTTTTAAGGAAATAAGCTATAATAAGAACAAATGAATAACTTTTTACTCGTTCAATAATGTAACAAGTTGTCTTGAATGTGCACCACGTATTTAACAGAGTTTTCACTGCCTGTGTATGGGATTTAGGGGGAGGAAAGAGAAAGAAATATTGAAATGATGCAACAGCTAGTGCCATACCACTTGCTTGATTATGGTGCCTTAGGCCGGGAAGGGGCGGAAGAGGGAAAGGGAGTAGGGCAAATAAAAAGGGTCTGCTTGTTGTGAAGGATGCGGCCACAGGATGTAGGGTGTTAGGAACAAGAGGGTGAGAATGAGGGCGAGGGGGGGAGGAAGAGGAATTTATGTGTGAGAGGGAGAGGATGATGGGAGCAGAATAATGTAGGTGTGGGCTAGATGGAAGATTGTCACCTGGGCGTTTATTCTAAGTTTGTGGGGGAATCTATCGGCAGATCTGAATGTTGATCTCGACAGTCGCTTCCTACCAATCAAAACAATCCGTTTGAAATGATCCGGAGCAAAATATGCCCAAATAGCTATTCTAAGAGCATTATCGGTTCGAAACCTCACTACCTCTGCAATCCTCAGGTTTTACCGGCCACCCCACCACAACTCGCTTCCCCTCCCTGCTTGTGTTCAGGCAGGCAGCGTGACGAATGCAAACACACACTGTGCCTGCAATAATGTATGATTAAAGTAAAGCTATTATATACAGTGCGTTTTAAGTGGTTAGTTAACGCTTAAAAGTGCATATACATATATATATATTTTTTATCAATTGTCTTATTTAAAACAAATAATATTTTATTAAAGCGTAACGCAGGGTATTTTGAATGAAATTTCTCGATATGGCTACGATCTCATCTTAGACACTTGACAAGGAAAATGGTGACACGGTCAATGGTTATTTGTTATACACACAGGTTGGCTGTTGGAAATATTACTCGTTTTAAAGGAACATACTGTTTCAAGTATAAAAACAAGTGTTAAAAGATGAGATAATTCGTTACATAGTATTTCCTCTTCCCTGTAACAGTCCTTTGAAATAACATTCACTGTGATGTAACAAAATGTATAGAAGACGATACGTAAAATGTCATTTTAACAAATACAACCGTAAAGTTTGCTTAGAAAATTACATTAGGCCTAAACATCTAATCTTACATAATACATTCTGTAATTGATTTGTTGTAGGAATGCAGAAATTCCCATTACTAGAGAAGTGACGTGTTTCATACATAAAGACTATATAGTTGTTCATAAAATAATAGGAGCTTCCCATTTAATTAATTTCATTATTGCACGTAGGTATGAGATTGTTAAGGGTGGTGGGGGGCTTTGTTTATATCTTTTTTTATGAGACGACATTCTTTTGATGCTCTTACGAATGTGTGACATTTTAAATTTGCATATTGTTTTGATGGAGCAGTTGGAAAATTTTGCTTGTATGGAAATAACATTTATATTATTGTAACTTTATTGAAAAACAAAACGCGATAGATATGTCGCTGTTCATATTCGTACAGATGCAGCAGTATACACACGCACATTATCCAAAATTAACCATACACTCGTTGCATTTACGATATAGACAAATAAATATTATTCACGCACTACAAAAGTGTGGAAAGTGCAACTTTTTCAGGCCACTTCCATTTCAATAATTATAGTAATGGTTTACAAATGCATTATTTACAAAATACACAAACTTGCTGATTGTAATCACTGCAACCTCTTGAATACGTGTTTTTCTATGTTAATCCTTTCATTTCACTATAATCACGTTCGTGCATCGCTAGTATTAAATAAATTATTTGCAGAAGTATTCAGTAAAATCAACACTGTGCACGTTTTCTGAAAATAACAAACTTAACTACGTAAATTATATTAGTCAATTCATTATAAATGGTGTTTACAAAAAAGAACTAGCAGTTTTACGAAGCGGTATACATGCGCCGATTATTATTATTACACTTTCACTCAAAAAAATGCACTACGACCAACTGTACTTGAATAAAGCAAATCCACAAATAATTAAGTACTGATTCATTATCCCGACATAACCATCACGATGCTCATATAAACACATAATCTTTCTGCCATTGCTTCACTACGTAATTAACTCACAATACAGAAATATAACTTCAGACTCCCGAACATGTGGGAATACAATTAGATGCATATAATAATGTTCCACATATATTGTAATGTTTTCTATGTAATGTGTTTTGTTTAAGAAGTACGAAACCATAAGATATGCAATAAATATGGCCACCACGCTTCTCACCCGCCATGTTGAATTTCCACTTCCCGATTGGGATGTGACTTTTGACAACATATATAATCCATTCCCCACTGGCAGCAACTTCCTCGGAGCCCTGCTAAATATCTATTTGCAGGCCCATTTCGTATCATTCCCCCAAAGGGAAACAAACATTGGTATGTGACTGCCATGTAGCATTTGTCAAAATCAATGTTTACATGCCATTGTGTGTACGTGTACTTTCGCTACACCTAAACATAAACATGGAAATGCGACTTCTACTTTTAATACTGTCAAATGTGTCTTTTACTGTTTACAGGTTTTCAAAGAATTCTGTCGTAGGTCTATTGCAAAAACCATTTCGTACGAATATTCACAGTTTAGGCCTAAAACATTATTTAGGTCAACTTTATGACGTTTTAAAAATGCCTGAATAGACTAGGTCTTACGGTTATGTTACATTGACTTATTTGTTTTCCACGGCATAGCCCATTACACGTAATGCTCATTAATATTTTGTCGCGACTGTGTTTAACACTTACAACTGCGGGGTAATGAACTATAGTATTTAACTTTTTGTTATTGATATGTGTTGGGTCATTTCTTTAAAAGGACGGCCTCAGTTCGAATAACAAAGAAATATACAGTCCAACGAAAAAGCGACATTAAAATCAAGCACGCAACTTGTGTTGCTCATTTTTTGTCATACAAACTTAAAATATGGCAGTGAACATGGACACAAGTAAGCCTACTATAACTTTTATTCCGCTCATATTTATATGTATTGCTATTTACTGTGTATTAGGTTTATTGAAATTTATTGGGGCTGAGCTTGGTTATTTTGTTGGGATTGGTGGTAAATCATGTTACACGACTGTGTTTCAATCAGCTATGGCAAAGGTACAACGTTGTGATAAATAAACAGACGTGGATGTAAATAAATAACTTTGTCATAAAAACGGTTCACATTTAAAACGTGTAAATAGTTCACATCAAATATTTGAAATCATGCACACCCAGATACAGCCACGCCACTCTATTTCACATGCAGCAGTATACGAAACACACTGTAACCGTATATTTATTACTGCCGCAGAAACACAGATTTATCACATCATCGTAACTTGCTTAGGTTAGTTTAAAAAACATGTCTTCAAACTTGATGTAGTAATTTGAAGTATTTTTCGGTGTAAGTATAATTTGCGCTTCTTTTGGTAAAAAAGCAACACGCCATGTCATGGTTCATCACGTCTGCCAACTTTACTTGGTAACTGCCCCGCCATTATATCTAAATATATTAAAATAAGTATTCTAACATTAAAATCTCTTTTCAGTTGTAAAGTACAAATTCAAAGATTATTATTTTGCTGTAATAAGTATAAAATATGCTAAAATTGATAACGTGTATAATTTATGCTTATTAGCAAATAGAAACTTCCTGAGTGTGAAAGTGAGAGAGATAGAGAGTGTGACAAGCCTTGCTCAGCAGTAACTTTCTCACTCGATAAAATTAACACCGTACCATTACGGCCTACTCACAATATTTTCCGCTGTTATTTTAAACTGTAAAAATGAGATATGTTGGCATCGGTGCTACCTAAATATAGAAATATTTCAATAGGCATAGTTTAATTTACAAATAGTATACTAAAAAACTAGGTTAAAATGATATTTATCAGTGAACTATTTCTTATGGGCCATTGCCAACGTCGTTCTCGCTGTTGTTAATTAATAATTAAAAAGAAATAAATAGTACAAGTTATAGAAGATATTAAGGTTAAGTTTCTTTTATTCAATAATACAGTACTCTAAAGTCATAGTGTTATATATTTGTGGAATATGGGTTATTGAAAAACAGGTTTCATGTTATGCCTAGTGTGTTTTTTCAATGATTGATTTTCATAAGTTGCTTCCAGTTGGGAATGGACTATAGCTGTCTAGTGCTCTCGATCGTTTTCTCACGAGAATCGAGAAGTTATCTTTATCTTAGAATACATAAAACCCGGAAATATGACGTAAATTGTTATTTCATGATCAGGAGCTGCATTTCGTCAAAATTGGAATAAACGCCCAGAAGGGTGAAGAGGGGTGTATGGGCGTGGCTGCAAGGGTGGTTATTGGATGGCCGAAGAGGTGAATGGGCGTGACCTTGCGGTAGGGGGGGAACAGAGGGGCAGGAGGCGGCCAACTAAGTGTGGAATGTGGATGGCAGCAGAGGGTGGCTGGCGGCGACTGCTGCCTCCTGCAGCCGGAGTTTATTAACGATTGCACGAGAAAAATACATACATGGATCTCTGTATTTTGCCATTATAACAGGCAGTTTACTTACCTAATTTTTTATATTTAATTTGAAAAACAATATTGGTAGTGATAACGCTGCATCGAATTGTAAACAGAGGTAGTTACTCAAAAAGATAGTTTTCAGATATTTTTTCACGTTCATGAACTTATATAAAATTTCGCAAATATTTAGCTAAAAACAGACTATTTCGCATCTATTTCGCACTTATCGCAATTGCGAATTTGACGTACCTTTACTAGCAAACACAAATCATGCCCTGTATGAGCATGATTTAAAGTACTTGATACTGTAACTGATATTTTTGTTGCACTGAGTATACAGTCAACTCTCAATGTATCGTTATCACAGGTATCGATAAACCGCATCCACCAACAATTTTTTGTCGTCCCGGTGAAATCCCTATGTAAATAATGTTAACATAAACCACTTGTATCCTTTATTGCATGGAGCATCGATCAAAGTATATTTTGTGTCCCGTCACCTAATATTTCCCCCGACTATCATTTTTAAGCAGGTTGCTTATGCAAACATCTGAAACTGGATGTAAAATACAGCATGCTTGCCGCTGCCTTGATAACTGCTGTGCGGCACTGCGCTTCGTCTAGTGTTTTCCCAACACTTCTGTCTGACACTGCGGTGTGGTACGATGTGCGAATCTGGCTTGCTACTTCCCCCTACAGCTCATAGAGGGGAAGTGGTTTCCTCCGCAGTTTTACATCACTGGGATGCTACTCCCTCAGCACGGGGTGAGTCGATCCCTTGTGAGGGACCTTGGCCACCCAGATGGTTATCATTTAAGTTTTGGGCAGTAAAGTGAGAATAAACTGAATTTAAAACCAACAGAATATTTACTAAATGGTTAAAAAGTTTTTCCCATGACTGGAGTGGCGTACGTAATTAATTAATAGTTAATTGTATTTTGTGTTGTGAATTTAAGTTGCGTGGAAGTGAATCCCATGTGGTTTTTGTAGTTGTGATAATTTAATATAAATGAAGTGAATTGATGTAATAATAAGCAATTATAAGATTGAGTGATTTAATTATAGTTGTGTATACTGCGTGAGTGAATGTACTGTGTCGAGTGATGAAGGGGTAGGCATATGATGTAAACATCTGAGAAGGTCAGAGTCTATGTGTGGAATGGCAGGCGCAATGGTAGCGCAGATTAGTTTTGTTAAAAGTGGGCAATTTTTGTCCCGGACTGATCTGAGAATTCCGGCCAGTTTCGTAATTCAATTTTGGTGAAATTGTACTGTATATGAGCGCTGAGGGCGTGGAATAACATTTTAAGAGTCGTTTTAAATATAATTTTATGTTGTTTATTTTTCAAACCGATAAAATTTGAGATCAGAGTCAAGAAGACGCGTGGCATGAGTGGAGTTTGTCTGTACCTTGGCCAGAGGGCTCTGATCAGCCGAGAGAACTTGGTGGGGTGGAGCTTACGGATTTGTCCAAGAGATGGCAACACTGTCATTTACCGTGAACAGCTTTTATATTTCATCGGGAAAATTAAAGCATAATAATATGTGTTGTAAATAAAGGAATTTCATTAAGTTTAGTATTAAAATGATGCCACAGAACTTTATATTTCTGTAGCTGGCCATTAATTGTGTTAAATAAATAGTTGAAAAACTTGGAATTTCTAGTGCTTTTAGGTACTGTTTACAAATTATTTTAATTCAATTAGTGAAAAGATGGCCAGAAATATTTAATTAAGAGGTGAGTTTATTAATTGAATATTATTTCTCTTGCAGAAGGCATTTAATTGTAGTAAAATTTGAGCAGAACTAGGTGCTGTAATTAGTTGAATTAAGTATTAAAATTTGCGCTTATCATTCGGCAGAGTGTAGTATAGGTGAAAATGTTGTTCGCATTTGTTCCAGTACAGTTGGGAGAGTGGGAAAAGTTTTGCAGGTCAAGTAGCGTGATTAGGGTGCTATGTATGATGTCATGGCTTCCAAGATAAGCATACTCTTTTCTTGCTTGTTAGAGAGGTGTTTGGCAGCAGAGATGTAGGGGCGAGAGTGTGCCAGGAGGGACTGAAAGTCACACTCGCACAAAAACTGTAGGAGTTCACTGAGTTCATGCAGTGCATCCTTCATTCCTCCCAGCGATTTTTGCGGGAAGTGGTGAGGTGGGAATGCAGCTTGTGTTGTATTAAGAGGTGTAGTGGTTTGTTTGTGCGTGGCCTGTCTGAGTGCCTGCGCATAGGAGAAGCTTGGTTGAGTTGTTCTGACTGTAGAGTGACTGGCCAGATTCCTGGACAGGACAAGGCCTGGTTTTGAAAGTTGTGATTTTGTGAAGGCAGCTGGTCTCTTCTGCACCAAGTCCTGGAACCTGGAGCAGTCCGGTGAAGTGGCAGTGTGCGGACCAGCACAGTTGCTGCATTTAGGTGGTTGTTCAACTTGAATGTAGGCACACGCTGTGTGTTTTCCGGCGCAGTGTGGGCACACAGACAGCAGGTAACAGAAGTTCTGAGTGTGGCAAAGGGCTTGGTAATTATGGCATCTAGCCAAGCCACTTCTGTCGCTCTCTTTTGGTGAAGTTTAGGATATATACCAGTGTCATATTTACTTTCCAGACTGAGATGAGTGGGGGGAGAGAAGTGCCTTGCACCACTAACACAGAAAAAGCAGGTTGGCTCTCTAGCATGTGAATATGGTAGGGTTGTTTGAATTGGTGATTTTCTTTTTAAACTGGTAAATGTGATTGTTTTTGTAGACTGTGCTGTTTCTGTAGTGGGAGCGAGGTCAAATACCACTTTCTGGTGTTTGTCAGAATTTGAACAGAAGGTGAAGTGAGGAAAGAAATTAGCTGAAAGCATTGTTTTTGTTGCCTGGAAGTGTACGTGGTTTGTGGTCATGATCTGAATGCCTTGTGATGTGGGGAGCAGAGATAACCCATCTCTGCTGATTCCTCTGTATTTTTCAGCACGTTGTTTTGACTTTTCAGCGACCGGCAGTGTGCTGGAAGGGGGTTAGCTTGAGGAGCCAGAAGTTGATTCTAAGGAAGCCTCATCTCAGACTTCCTACAAAACAGAAAATCTGTTTTCAACCAAAATTTGATATGTTTTCACCTCTAACGACTACGAGTTGAGATACTTCTTCTCGGTGGTTTTCCCGTCGCCGGAGTTGCTGCTCCTTCGTTTTGGTGTGAATTCTATATTCATTTTCATGTTCTCCTTAGGTGTTAGGGGGGAAGTGAGTAGCCGTTGTTTTTGATTATCACCGTAACAGCCAGAACTTCCGGAGCTGCATGGGTTATCATTTGCTTGAAAAGTGGTTTGTTATTAAGCTTCAAGGTGGGATTTGTGCGCAAGTAGTGAGCGATGTTGAGAGTTTTGTTATCTAGGAAGGCATAATCATAGCCAGGGCCACGTCCCACCAGCTACATGACCCACAGGAGATTAGGCTGACCCCTAGGGGCTAGGCTCTAGATGACCTTGTTGCCAGGCCGACCACACTGTACAGGGTGTGTTTGGCGAAACTAGTTTTCGGAAATGACGTGAGAATGCAGGACACACCCTCCTTGGTCGGAGGACAAGGTGGAGTGGTAAGTGTTGTAACCTATAGCAACAAGCGTGGCGACATAGCGTCCCCTATCTCTCTCAGCTGCGCACCTTCCTTCCCTTCACGTGCCATGAGCCACAAGAGGGGAAGCTAGTGTCTAGCGAAAGGAAAATACAAGTCTCAGCTGCACCGTGCAGGCTAACCTTCACACTCTGGCCTAGAGCAAATGTGTGCCTGGCGAATGTAGATATTTTATCAATATTATGGGTCACTCAAAATAGTTGCACCTATCGCCACTTGTATTTGAAACCAAATGGTTTCGCTTGAAAATTTTATGTAAAACATTGTAACGAGGAATTATTATTTGCAAAGAAGTTTTCTTTTTTGATTGAAGGTTGTTTTTTCCGGCAAGGTTAATGTTTCATTGTATCCGGCGTAAAATCAGTATGATTTTAAAACGTTTTATTTATTTACAGGGTGGCCACCGAACTGGGAAAACCTGGAAATAGTTTGGAATTTTGTCCATCTGTAGGGAATTTTTTCCCCCCCTTTTCGGGCATTTCGAGTTTCGTCGCCGTATACTGTGATGGTAGGTCGGGGTAGTTTTACGTGAACTATCATTTGTGAATATTGCGCAGCATTTTTTTCTGGCTGGAGTAGTTTCCCACACCCAGTTCCCACCCACCGTAGTAGTTTCCCATGCAGAGCGACATGTCACTGGAGGGGAAGAATGTCGGCAGGCGTATCTCATCTTACCTCTTTCCACATCTAGGTCTCTCCACTTGTTTGTTTTTCAGTGTTTGTGTAATTTGCTGAACGATGAAATGATATGTCGACTAGATATTCATCTCGTTATGAATCAGAATTTCCATGTGCTTCAGAAGACACCAAAGAAAGAGGCAGTCTGCCGTGCAAAATATGTGTTAAAAATACTTGCTGATAACTCGAGAAACTTGCAAGTTACTGCATTCTTTTATTCGAACCAAACCGCAACTATTTCTTCTTGCAGCAAAGGTAAGTAACAATTGCTTGTATTTTTTACTGCTGTGTTTGTGTTAATAGTCCTAAATGTTTCACTTGATTAAAACATTTAAACTAATGATGTAACATACCCTTAGCTTTATTTAACTGTAGAAGTTTACAGTATGGCTATAATTGCCACCCACCTGGCACATTAGCAAGCTAGAAAGCTACGAGTTGGCAACGCCTTGTGACTGCTGACAGCTAGACTTTTCGTAGCTTCCATGCAATCTCACACATGCCTCCCGTGTCACTTGTAATGATACTTCTCTGCTTCATTTTCGGCGTCGTATAATCAGAGACGGGAATGATGCCCACGTTACTAATTTCATTTAATCCGCAAATGTCTTTCGAATAAAATGACAGGGCCAGGTGAGGTGAAAGTGTTTTTACCATCCCCTTGTCTCAAAGTTAAAACACTAATAAGTGTCTGACGTTTCACCAATCCGAATAAGTCCCCATTTAGTTGTCTATGGTATAAAATCGACCATTAACTCAACGATATATTAATTAAATATAAAATGTAGACTTTTAAAAGCAAAAGTTGTCCTAGAAGTATTATTATCAAGTCTCGTTACTAGAGAACTGAAAAATTAGCAAATACGATAAAGCGAAAAATAATGCAAATTTTGACATAGAAAAACGAAAAATTGCAATTTTTGAGAATTTCAGCTGCAATTCACGAATTGTACAAAATCCGGTAGTATTTTCACGAATTATTATTGAATACATATGAATGCGTAAGTTGAACAGTAGATTTCTTTGCTTTATGACCATATATAACATGAGCGCATGATGCTCACTTTGAGTCAACATTCTACTCACAGCCCTGCAAAAGTTTGTTCATTAGGAAAACACGCCATTGTAGTGTTCACGTCCACCAAGCACCATGTTATCTATGGAATTCATGCCTTGTTTTCATTCGTATTGTATCATCATCACGTTTTAGCCAACAATTCTTTATTTTTTAGTAAGCAAGTGGTGCAGCAGTGAAATATGTATGTATATGCATTTACTTACATAGAATGTACTTCTAAATCAATTTATCATGTATTTTAAACTTGTATTAGTCCAGTAAACTGTATTTTTATCATACACATTCTCTGTAAATATATGCTGTAAAAAATGACACTATTGAAGAAACAAAAGTTTTGTCAGCGGGCCTAACGAAAAAATCTATTATTGAAAGTTTCGATAGTTCAAAAACGTATGGGCAGATTTCTCTAATTTTTTATTTTGCTGTTCGTACAGGGCACTTGCAATTTTTTTTTTTTTTTTTCCCCTCCAGTTCTTTTATAGTAGTGTGTAAATTGTTTACATTATTCTTTTCATGAAACAGTATGCTCTTGCCAGTGCATTGCGACTGTTTGTTGTTCCAGGTGATAGGCAGAATACAAAATCTTAAGTAAAATCTGAACTTGTTTTCAATGTTGTCTATTGATAAATCGTTGTCTGTATTAAAACCATAACTGGAACAATAGATAGAAAACACCGCTTATCAATAGGAATAACATTGCCAATTTCAGGTTTTACGAATAGTGATATATCTCAAATTATGTATGTGTTTATAAAGAGCACATAAAGAATTGGAGCAATTCTCTTGCAGAAACCTGCATTTTGTAGCAAGAAAATAACAAATAACAGCTATTTAAAAAAAAACTCCTTTTTTTCTTCTTCAAAATAAGGCCTTTTTTTTTAAAAAAAAAAAAAAAGATCACATATTTTTGAGAGAGAAAAAAATAACACCTTTTTCAGGTCTCTACTCATTACTATAAACAACATACACTAGGTGCTAGGTTCATTTTCTGTTGCTCTTGGGTAAACTGGGCAATTTATTTAAATTATATAAATTAGTTTTAATGACACGTTTTTAAAATAATGTGCTACACAGACGTATAAATACGTAAGTCATTATTGCCTAGTAAAGTTTGAATTTTGTGCGGCGTGTCTAATTTAGTGATCTTGGTGTTTTATTTCAGTTCCTTCTCGCAAGTAACCCAGATGATAAATCATGTTTTAATAAGCAGGTATCGGAAGATCACAAAGGAATGGCTGACCATTCTTCCTGCAGTACTGTATAACATGTATTAAGTTATGTGGGTTGTTAGGTTTTGTTGCTTTGGTGCTGTCTGTGCTCAGTTCCTGTTCCAGTTCGTCCCAGAGGTAATTTATGGTATTCAGGTCAGGGCTGTGGGCTGACCAGTCCATTGCCAGCACCCAATCCACAAACTACTCACAAAGAAACCATGTATTTAACTCGAGGGGCTGTGTCTTTGCAAATAAAATTATATACCCACAAGCATATGCCGTATTTCAGCATGTATAGGCTGCATATTTTTACAAAAAAAAGGCTACAAAAAGTGGGGCGCAGCTTATATGAGATATTGGCAAAAAAATTTGCCCCCATAACACGTTTAGAAATTCAACAACATACAGTACATTTTAATGTTTTAACTTAGTTTCAAAGGATGGAAGGAAAGGAAGGTGAACAGGAAAAAAACTCTCACACATTCAGTTATTTGTTCACTCATGTTAACACACTAAATAACCGTCGTCCCGCCCGTGTAAAATGTAACCATGTTGGAGCTCGGCCATTGATGCCGTACATGAGAAAATAATTTCTCTGCTATACAAGAGAAAGATATCTTACGTAGTCCCACGCCCGCCACCACGCTACAAATACACATTGATTTTACGCCATTTTGTGTAACATGTTGCATTGGTTTTGCTTTCTCAAGTCACATTACCATCTGTGGAATAGTAATTGTGCAGTGTATATTTTTACATATTGCAATTTAAAGCAAATTTTCTGTCACAAATGTTTTGAAGGGAGAAAATTGAGTCAGAATTTACTATATTTGTATAAAATCATGACTTAACAATATTTATAGATATACAAAAATTCAGTGTGGCCTGTACTTGAAATATTAATTATCCCTAATTTTTCTTCAAAAACTTCTGGTGCGGCCATACATGCCAAAATACAGTACTTGATCTTCCCTTGTCACCAAAAAAATTGTTTGTATATCATACTGCGTGTATTATAAGTGAAGTTCATTTTCAGTAACTTCTTGCAGAGAAATTGGAGGATTTATATTTATTAATTTCAGTAGACGCGCATCTTTGAATAAACTGATAAAATGTAAGTGCCTGTTCAACATCTTTTGCAGTATAAAATGGGTAGGTAAGCACTGAGTTGAGAGCAGTGTAACTCGCGACAGGGGGAAATCAAAGGATGTGGTTTTGAATGACTAATTATTAAACGGTTAAGAAATTGATCAAAATCATTATATTTATTCATTTTGTCTCAAAATTACAATTTTCTTTGCCGTGAAATTTAATTAACTACTTTAAAAGACATAGTGCCATGTGTGCAAGATGTCACCAAAAGTAGCGGTGTTGAGAGGTAATTTTCTCATGCCGCCATCTATTCTCTCCCCCCCATACGTTCTTCTTAAATATCCACTGTGACACTACCCAACCAATAACTTTTCCGCACACTTTTAGCTAATAGTGCGTGCTGGAAATTTAAAACTTGACTTGCATTCGGTGCCAAATTATTTTCATTTTCAGAGGGTTTGAAAGATTTAGTGTCAGATTACAATCAATTATATATGGTATTTGGAGAATTTTCCTTTATTTAAACCATTTAGGTGGAATGTTTTTTAATGTATTATTTACAATAATATTTTTTCTAAAATTCCCATTTTATGATGTTTATTCACAGATAACCTACAGCTCTTACTATACTCAAAGTTTTATAAGGTTAGAAGTTGTGTTTTATTGATGCACATGTCAGGACCCTCATCTACTAAAATCCCGCATGTATGGACATATTTTGGCAGTCTCCTGAATAACTATAGATTGAGAGTAGACTGTATTGCACTGCGCTTCAATAGGGCCCCACTTTAATAGTAAATAAAATGAGCTGATTTCGTCATTAAAATTTCACCATTTCGTCAAATTTTATAGCAAAAAGATGCGTGTGTTATTATTAGAACATTAATCTGGTGTTTTTTTAAACAATTTCACTCAACTAAACTGAATTTTTTGTTAATTCATTCTTTTAATCTGTACATATTTAAGTGGAAATATTTAAAAATATTATTGATAGGGGTGAAAGATCAATCTTACGAGAGCACACTTGTCTTGCAACACACGCTGCCACATTACAGTAATTTTTGTGCAATAAATTTTGCACTTTGTGGAGACATTATAACTGCCCAAGAGCATTCACTAGCATTTGAATTTTAAGTTACAAGATACTTTCATCATGTACATACAATTTTTCTTCATTTGTAGATAACAATATTTTATTATTGATAAAATTAATACTCCTTACATAGTAAAAATGTTTTTACTATGAAGTGTCAAAAACATTTTTATGTCCTCCACTATCATGAGCATACAGCTCGGCAGTGTTTAAGCACATGTATTTACCCGCCTATTCAATGTTTACATCGCAGTTTTCTCACTTTGGTCAGTTTATAAACCAAAAATAACCTTCTTTTCCAACCTCCGATACCATCTAAAACAGTCACTTCGTTTGGCATTCTTAACTGGGTTTTTGACATAAGCAACTACAATCACCTCTCTCGCTCAGTAGTTGCAAATGCAGTATTTACTAGTTGTGAGGAACCTAACCACAAAGCACAGAAAATTAATAAATCTGTAGTGTTTACAAATACTGTGCGAATGTTTACCTGCGTAATTATTATATTCCAAAAAAAAAAAAATATGTTAATTTGTTATATATATATATGTGTGCACAAATTATTTTCGTGTTGTTGCCAACATTTTTGTTTAGAGGTATTTGTTTATAACAAAATACTTGCAGGCGTGATTCTGCCTGTGAACAAGCGCCATAGAGGTTCGGCTCGATATATGTCAAATTGTACGAACGATAATCTTTTGACTTCGCTGCCAATTGATTTATCAACAGTTCTGGTGATGTAAAATTTTGTAACAAACTTTTTGTTCCGTTATATAAACAATGTGATCACTACGCACACAGTTTTGTTATCTGCACGTATGTGAAATAAATAAGAGAGAATGCTGTGTAGCAAATAAAAATTGTAAAACTTAATGTTTTTAAGAATTTTCACAGTAAAAGAAGCTCTCAGTTCGGTTTTAGATAGACTTAAACAAGCAATTTCGTTGATGTTTTGCCAATATGGGAATGAGCATAATTTCTCAGTTTGCGAAATGTTCTAGACCCTACGCATCAAGTATACACAGCCAGCTCCGGCATTACACCAAGCGGGTGGCGCGGTACATAGTTGTGTGTGTACGTGTTGCATCCTCATCGTTCATATGGGCGCATCCTTGAGAATGCAGAGTTTATTGAAAGTTTAGAGTGAAATTCGATAAAGACTATAATGGGACTTTAAATGAGGCAACCTGGCATTTGAACAATACAGTACAATCCTCATTACTGGAAGCGTACTGACTTAAACACACACCTCCACCCCCACCCACGTGCATATGCTTGTATGTGCTTAAAAATGAGGAAATTGTAACATTTTTGTAAAAATTTAAACACATTATATGAAAAAATTTAAGAAAAGTTAAACAGTGTCTTTCTTGGGTGGGGGTTTCTCCCCTCGCCGGGTTTAATGTTTTGGTTTATAACATATTGTGCTCAAGTTTTCTTTTCTAACTTTTCCGTGATAGTTTAAACTGGTCTTTTACGCTTTGTTGATGTTGCAAAAATGACACATACAGTGAATAACAACCGTGCCCGAGCGATCGATAAACTGGCCAGACGTGGGGTTGTATGATTTGGGCGGCTTGGAGGGGGGGGGGGGCTATGGGGCCATGTCCGAAATAACAAACTCGATATTTCATAGTTTCACTTCGAACATTCTCGACAATGTTTAGTACTTGCGGCAACGCATTTTTACATTAATAGTTTAAAAAATATTTTCATGTCAATTTAATGCTCAAAACGTACATACTATTTCTACAATTATCGCTGGAATGCTGCACATACATAAATAAGTAATCTAATAATGCGTTATACATAAGGACTTAAAAAAATTTGTTACCAAATACAGTAATTTGGCAGTTTTAGGACGCACTATTATTTTTTGAAGAAAAATTAGGAATAATAAATATTTCATATATAGGAGGCACTGAATTTTTGTATTCATGTGAATATTGTTAAGTCTCTATTCCATACAAACATAATAAATTCAGACTTAATTTCCCCCTACAAAAAATTTGTAGTAGAAAATTAGTATTCATAATTGCACTTTTTCTTTGTTTCCCCTCCATTCCATTCCCTTTCCTTTCTTCCTTTCAATTTCTTTCGAAACTATGTTAAAACATTAAAAATGTAGTCTCTTGACAAATTTCTAAACATGTTTTGGTGGCAATTTTTTTTTCCTCCAATATTTCTTATATAAGCCGCACTTTACTTTTTATAGTCTTTTTTTGGTAAAAAAAATGTGCGGCCTATACATGCCGAAATATGGTATATAAACAAAGCACAACAGTAACTTGCTTTTTAAAACATGCATAGTGTATTTTATGAAAAATTATTTGTTTTATAAAATATGTGCGCATGTGTTCCATTTGATATCTTTTCTAACATCCGCTAGATAGAAATTACAAAATACCAAATTACCAAATAAGTCACCAGTTTTGTATACAAAGTCGGGTCGCGTGATTTTGTCAACAAAATCTGCCATTTTGGACACAACCTGAGATGAGTCAGAATGCGAACAGATGCGCACTTCAACGGGCGGAAATAGATGCTTCACGCAAGTCTCTGTAACTTGCTGACTCTTTAAAGATACAAACATCAGCTCACGCGGCACAGTAATACACGTACAGTACCGCTGCTTGTTACGCCGCGCGGATAAACCAAAAACCGGTTACGTGAAGCACAAAAAACTGCTGGAGTGTATTGTATTTGTGTTCAATATAATTTTATTTTTTCGACTCTGGTTTATGACTTACGCTATCTGATCAAAAGTATCCTGACACCCACACAGAACTGTCGTATAAGTGTTCCTCAGGCGTACTTTAGAGTAATGGACATTAATATGACCTGCATTAAAAACCATAGGCTTCATATGTGGTAAAAAGGGAGGAAAGGTTATTTCACTTCACACCAAATTCAATACCTATGGAGTAAGAGGTTATAGCAATACTGTTATAATTTATCAGCCAAAGAAAAAAATTGTATGATACCGGTAACATAGTCAATGTTACTTATTTCATATTTATTAAAAATTATTACCATCCATGGCTCTACGGTATACTTAAGCGGTCGCTAAGGGTAGGAATATTAATATAATCAATTTAAGAAGTGTACATTTTTTTGTTATTTGTTATAGTTTTACGTGAAATCTATAATTAAAATCTGCTAACTTTCCTTCACTTAGCCTTGGCCAAATATTTTCTTTCCCACATACACAAATAGTTTGCTAAACACCCGGGCCACGGCCGTATCATTTAAACATCTATATCTCACGAAGGGGAGGGGGGATAAAATTCAACATGGCCACCAACCTCTCACACTCCCCACAAAATCAAAGAAAACTGTACAATATTATTTTCTTATAAAATACGTATTTGTAATCATTAGAAATGGGCCAAGTCCAGGTTTTTTTTTTTTTTTTTTTTTTCCCCCTTCGATTCTGATCTCGATACTGATTCTTTGGTCAATTCTCAATTCCAATCCTGATGCCGATTCTTTTAATGTATTTTACATTATTATTTAAGTCGTTTTTAAGCATATTGTAATATTGAAGAAAGTAGTTGTTCAATTCCTTATACTTTTGTTATAAAATGCTTTTTACAGTGTGGATATATCAGGTAAAAATTTGTAGAGCTTACATTTAGTAAAAAAAATCATTTTGAATTTGAAATTTTCATGAATCGTTATTACTATTACAAAAAAAATACATGTGATATGTTATTAAATTCAGTTCTGCACATTAAATTATGCCTAGTGTAGACTAATCCAAATGAAAATACATACACACATTTAAGACAAGAAATTTAAATAGTAACTTACCGAGTGAGCTTGGTTTTGTGTAAGAAACCCAGTTTTAGCCACTAAGTTCACATTGTGTATAATATCTACAAAATTTTTAACAAATAGTACATAGCCCTACAATCAAAATAAAAAAATTTGAAGTCAAGTTTGATGAATGCAATTATTTAATGGCTTGTGCGATAATCCCAGTTTGAAACATTAAATTAGGGCTAGTTTAAAAAAAGCTATGAAATTAAAAATACATCATGACAGAAAGTTTGATTGGTAAGATTTGCAAATGCTAATCTTTAATATTTTTGTTCGAGAAACTAGCATCTTCACTCGCTCTGGGTCCAGCCTGTTTCATTTCCTATCACAAATTAGGCCACTTGTACTTCAAGATGGTACTGACAAATATTTTTTGGTTAAATGTCTTAAACTTGGGTAATGATCTGCTGAGTTCCAGTAGGCAGACACAGAATGATTATATGGCATAATTTGATCCTTTAAATACTATTACACTTCTTGTTCAGCTCCATCCATGTTTCAGATTTTGATGATTTTAGTCAAACATTGTGTGATATTTGGACCAGATATCACCCTCCGGTGACTAAGATGATGTGACGAGCATGTTTCCAGAGGAATTCATACTTGTGGCATCATTCTGTAACAAATTGTTATCAATGACTTGCAATATTTTTGACTGTTATTATAGCAAAACCAAACAATATTAATAAAACAGTAGAGACTAAAACACTATTACACACCTGAGCTGTAGAGTTGTTTTCACCAACTGCTTTGATTACATTTAAGAACATCTCCTCTGCAGATCCCAAGGACTTTTTATCAGTAAAAGGCACTCCATTAAATTTTGGAACTTACAAAGTTGCAAGGGCTAAACAAGTATTATTTTCAACATTTTTGAATCGCAAGTTTTAGAGATGCCAGTAGGATCATAGCAGGTTGTTTTGAGTTCATGTTCGATAACATGAACTAGAGGAATAATTTGGAACAATTAACACAAAAAAATGTTTTATCAGGTAACAAATTTGAAAAATTGTCAGTTAGTTACCATAAAAACTTGACCTACTGCTACCTGAAAATTATATGACATATTATATTTGCTGTAACTGTTTTGGAGCAGATTTAACATAAAATAATGAAAATAATAAGACTTGCTTACCTAAGTTGAACTGATACTAGAAGAGCTTACTTGGAAAGTAGCAGTGTCAAAAATCTGAATAACTGCCACGCAGTGGTCAATGAGATTCCATTGTGAGGTTGTAAGATTAACTGGCAAATTGATTTCATCTGTTGTTAGTATTATTACTTGTTTCTGTTCAGACAAGCATCTTAGCTGCATGTGAAGTGCTGTGTTCCACCGCATATGTTCATCTTGAATTAACCGGTGAACTGGAAGATTGGCCATTTTCTGGTATTTTCGTAATATTTTCGTATTATTCGAAGAATGTTTGAAATGTCCCACAATTCTCCTACAACTGCCCAGCAAGTTGGCAACAATTTTGGAGTTGAAGAACCCATCTTTTAAAATAAGTTGCAGAGTGTGTGCAAAACATGAAATTTGCTGATATGGTGATTCTTCCGAAGCAGCAACAATGTTGTGTGCATTATCTATCCATTTTGTTTTCCAGGCCCCATGTCATGAGTGTTTCCTTTAGAAAACTTCATAAAGCAGCTGATGTGTGTGACACTTCAGGGAAGGGATAGACTTCAATGCATAAGTGCTTAAGTTTAAAATTCTCATCGAGAAAATGGACTCTCAGGCTAAGTTAGTCATCTTGAGTGGTTGAAGTCGTTAAGTCAGTTGTGACACCCACAAATTCTATTTTCTCAAGTTCAGTCTGGACATCCTTCACAATTCTGTCATACATTTGGGGTATAACAGTATTACTAACCTTTTTTCGAGTTGGAATTGTGTAGAGGGGGGGTCTAGCCTTCTCAGTAGCCTCCTGAAGCCTACTTTTTCCACAGCACTGAATGGCATTTGGTCTAGACACACCATTTCACCAATTAGTCGAGTTGTACTTTCAGCTCTTGGATTTCCGTGTTGTGTCTATAACATGTGGCAGAGTCGGCTGACTCAATTTCACATGGTTGGGTGCATTTGCCACTGAACTTGTTTTTGAGGCAGCTGGCATTTCTGCAAATTCTCAACTGATGTGCTAGGACATGCATGTGAACCAGAAGTGCTTGGAACACATCCATCTGGGTTCAGAGTAGGTGGGATGGATTTTGAAACTGGTATAAAAATGTCTTTCACTTTCTTGGCTTTTTGATAATGAACATGTTTTGCTTTATAATGTTTCATTAAGTTGGTCGTTGATTTTGATTTTCTACCCCTTGAAATTTTTGAGGCACAGTAGTTGCACACGGTGTAGTTTTCATTATCTGGATCAATGTGAAAATGATGCCACACACTAGACACCTTCACTATTAAAAAACCCTAGTTATTTTTTAATATTTACCAATTCACACATTATTTTGTTTACGCCATTACAAATTACAAAACTGCACTTGAATCGCACTTAACTTGCATACGTTTAAAAAAACTTTGGTATTTATTGCAGCGGTTTGTTAGCGGTACACAACACAACTGCCAATATAAACAAGGGCACAGGCCAATGAATGATAGCCAGTTTCTCATCCGCCTACATCACATTTTCCCCACTGGTTCTAAACCTTTTCCGAATATTTTAATGCATACGTGTGTAACTGAAAAATGTCAGTCGAATAATTAATAACAAAATAAGACGTCAAACCCCCTTAAGACTACAGCATTTGTTTAGTTTTCAACAGATTTTGCACCTGAAAAAATATGTATTATTTCCGCTAGTGTCGTCAAGTAAAGTAAACAGCCAGACCATTGAATAGCTTGTGGCGTGCTGTTTAGGTTTCACAAAATGGACATCATAATGTTGGGGCATTGGATCAATACGAGTGCAAACACATGATTGGTTGAACATATGTGGAACCTGCTGCAGCGTGTGCGATTTAGGTTTCGCTAAAACTTCCTTGAACCCGGTGTAGCATACGGCTCAAGTTTCATTACCGCTAAAAGTTTATAAATTATTTGTAATGTTTGTTAGGAAAATGTGTATTGGAAAATTATATATTTTAGTGATTTTATATGTGCGTTATCTTTCTTCAACAAAAACCTTTTAAATGGGATTTACTAACATAGAGCTAAATGGAAGAGATCTTGGGAATTAAAAACACCAATCTATGAGGCGGGAAAAAACCTATTACGCTGTACATCTTAAGCAAGTTTTTTTGTATTTATCCACAGCGTCATATTTGCCTGCAATAAAACATCTTTTATAGGAGCATACACTTTATGATGCAATGAAGCTACAAGGAATCAATAGTTGATGCCCCAAAATGTTGATTAATCAATTCAGATTTTTGTAAGAATCGATGGATCAAAGAATCAGCTCTACCCATCCCTAGTAATCATATACTATTTTGCACGAGCTAAAAAATATAAACCATACTATTCGTGTCTTTTAAGTATGTAATGTTTTTTCAACAGATTTGTGAAATTTTAAAACTAGTTATTCTAGTAATATTTTGTTGGTACGTTGTCAACCTTGCGGAGACACAGGCACCTGTCTAGTGTGGAGTGGGAAAAGTCGGTTTGCCGAAGATGCCCAATTTGATTGTGCGCCCATGCTAAATGACATAACTCTGAATACCATTTTGAATTACACAAATTTTTTTGTCGGCTGCGAGACAGTAGGTTCATGGCGATGTCTGCAGTTACCGACGAAACTTAGAATACGCACCCAGTGCACGCTTCTTCACATTCACAGGAAAAATGTGTGGTTTATGGGGAAGGTGTGGCTATGAACTCTACCTCTATACTTACTGCTGCAGTCATAGTACTAGCTGCACAACTAGTGGTGCTGCAGAATTCATTGGTGATGGTATCACCCAATATATAGGATATTACCACACTAATTTAATGGTCAACTATCCCTGTAGGTCATAGATGTGGCCTACCCGGCTATGGTTTTGTTGTGGTTGTGCCTTCTTTATTTTTTCAATTTAAAATTACATCCCTGATGGTCGATTTGGCAACTTCAGAAGGGTAGAAATACCCTCACGTATCGCTTACAGATCTGGCGACCAAATACTACACCACCTTCAATGTCACTTGAGGTCCCTTGCTCCATTCATTCTGTAAGAATCGCATGGCACTGACCAAAATCTAGCACTCTGCCTCTGTTTATAGCGTCAGCGGCAGTCCTAGTGACATCTAGGTGCTATTTTACGTTTACAGAGGAGTAACTGGATACTTTTGATCAGATATTTTATTTAGAGTTGAGTTGGTTTGGTGTGACTCTCATTCCATGGTAAAGTTCTCTTTAAGGCTGGGAATGTACTTATACATCTGCCGATAAACCGAAAATAAGTATCTGTTACAATTGGCCAGTGTGCAACAAAATCATTACATCAATCCAAATGATTTAATGTAGTGATGGGTCGATACCGATACATCAGTCTATTATCCAGAAATCTGTATAGGTTACTGTCGACCATAGTACAACCAATTCATTTCATCAACCCAAATTTTTTTATAATCATGAATATTACTGCACTTGGTTATCTTCGGGGGACATGTTTTCACAAACAAAGAATTTTATATTTCCAACCGAAAAACTATTTTCATCATTAGTAACAGGTGGTTTGAAATTGAAGGGAAAGTGATATGGCTGGCTTTGGTGTTGCTACATATTTAACTCGATATAAGCCATACATGGTGAAATTCGTAAAATAAAATGTAATTAAACTTATAATATTGGTATCTGCTTTTAAGGTAGTTAAAATTCATTTGTAAAAAAAAAAAAACATTTTAGTGCTATAATATTCATTGTCGTAGATTTTCTCATGTAAACGTCAACTGTATACAGTAGCCATCAAATTTCAGGGGACCGACATAAAACTTCCATAGATGCGGACATTCTGTAGATGTGGACTTGAAGTTTTAGTCACCCACCTCTCATTAAACTCTACTTTGAACATATTGATAGATCTATTTTAGATATTTGTCCAATGTAATTAAAATAAAACAGTGCAAGTAGGAATATAATGAATATTTTTCCATTACACTCACAATCAATCTTAATATAAATGTATTTAATCACCTCTTTTAAAATCACTTCCTCTAAAATACCTATTTTGGCATGTATAGGCCACGCTGAATTTTTGTATGCCTATAAATATTGTTTAGTTACGATTCTGTACAAACATAATAAATTTCATCTTAATTTCACCACTACTAAACATTTGTGACAGAAAATTTGTATTATGTTGCAATGTTTACAAATAAACATCACGCGATTACTATTCTACAGATGGTAACGTGGCTTGAGAAAGCAAAACCATAGCAAAATGTTACACAAAATGGTGTCTATCAATGTGTACTTGTGCGGTGGTGGCCGTGCGAACTACGTAAGATATCTTTCTCTTGTACAGCAGCAAAATTATTTTCTCATGTACAACTTGAATATAGTTATTGATAAAGTGCAGTGTATAAGGTTTCCTTAATTTTGTGTTGCCTTGTTCTAACTTTCCGGTCATGTTTGTTTTTTACATTTTTCTACATATTGCATTCTAATTTTTCAATTATAAATATTCGCCTGTAAAACAGTACTTAGAATTGATGTTGGCAACGTTGCATCGCGAATCAATATCTCAAAAATATGGCACCGCTCTTGTTGGTGTTGATTGTTACTAACATGGCTGCTGCCGAAACATTGTAATTATTTGTTGATTTAACAAAATTATACAGTACATATTTCTTATGCATATGTACTGCATTCCCACTTTTTTTTTTCTCTCTATATACACTATGTGTAGTCTCAGACATATGTTGTTATTATTTATTATTTTTGGTTACAAAGTAAGTGCAACATCGCTACTCAACAACAGGTTATTTCCGAAATGGTAAATTACAATAATTTGACTAAATGCTGGGCAGTGAGACATAGGCAAAACAATGTACAATATGTTGAAAATTAATTTTATTTGTGATTTGTATTAGTATTACAGTGGAACCTCGTAATTGGGAGGCTTGATAACAGTACAAAAAATCCGTATCTACGAGTACTCGTAGTAAACAAATGTATGCATTAAAATAAAATTTTAAGAAACTTAAAATGTCATGAGTTACTAGAAGCGTGGAAGTTGTATTACAATGTACTTTGGTTGACATCTCTGCTATTAAGAAGTACACTACACAAGTAGGACGAGAGGTCTGTGTTTATTATGAAGAATGTGATATGTAATTGCTTTGCAAGTTATTTGTGAGCTCTCGATTTCACAATTTTGACACGTCAGTACGAAACACGGTAAAAAAAAATGGTGACGGCAGTGAACGAGTAAACAGCACAGCCATCCACCCATCTCTTGTGATATTTCTATATGTCCGTGCACTGTTTATGGCAGTGTTCTAATTCACAGTTTTAGTTAACTTAATGGTTGCGTGACCCGTTTTAGTATACAAAAATGATGAGGCAAAATAGAACTCTGTTAAGACTTTTTCGAACGCCTGGATACTAAAAATTTCTTATCTGCAGGATGGAAACAACTTGCATATACAGTACAACGAAGTTTGACGATCAATCACAAAATCAGCAACAGTGTAACAAAATTTTGTATGCAAATATCAATAAGAATTGATAATAGGTATATAAAAATAAATAATGCACGTGCTTCCTAACCCTAGTTTGTTACTAAAACCACTGCCAATATAAACAAGGGCACGAACCAATGAATGATAGCCAGCGGCAAGTCCGCTTACATCACTTTTTCCCCCACTATTCTATACCTTTTCCAAATGTTTTAATGCATACGTGCCAAACTGTGAAAAAGTCCATTGAATAATTAATAGTAATATAAGACACCAAACTCCTTTAAGACTACAGCATTCGTTAGCTTTCTACAGATTTTGCACATTGAAAAATACGTATTATTTGCGCTGGCGCCGGCAGGTAAAGTGAACAGCCAGACTGTTGGATCAGATTGTGACGTGCTGTTCAGTTTTCACAAGATGGCCATTATAATATTGGTACACTGGCATTTTGTTGGAACAGCGTCACTGGATCAATACGAGCATGAGAAGATGATTGGTTTGACATACATGGACAGACGGCTGGAGAGAGAGAAGCAAGCTCATGGCAGGGTTCCCAGATACAGCGGCCATTCCACCGTTGCTACATAATCTGTTTCGACACATTGCAAAGGACCGCGTGCTAAATGAATGTGTCATTATGGTACAATAATTACTGCAATTATTACATGCATCTACATGTTGCATATTTACTGTAATTTTTAATTTTTCTAAGACAAATCAGTTGTATCTACGAATGTTCATAGGAAAATACCACTCGTAAATACCAATCACTTTTACTATAAATAGCAAATACGAACTGACGGTGTATTACAAAATGCTCGCAACTATGAAGTCCTCGTTAAGGCCCATACTTGCACTTGCGAGGTTTTACTATACTTGTGCATGTACATAATGTACTGTATACTGCCTTCATATGGCTAATTTTTTGCTAATACTTCGTGGTTTACTTATTGAATCGTGTAATTTTAAGTCAATGCTACAGAAATTGTTCGCTTGATGTGGATTAAATTGAATTTTGTGTTCTGCAAAAATTGACTATTTTAGCATTGTTTACATGTGAATTTCGTCTGCACCACAGAAAATACTTGTTGGGCACTGACTTTCGGTTCAAGCTGGTTCAATGGTTTGAGTTTGAACTGTATATTGATCTTTCGCTCCTACATTGTATATTAATATTTCGTTCGCAGCATGACATTATTGATAAATATATTAGTAGTAAAGTTAAATATTTATAGTTTCATGTAAAAATCCAGTTCAATATGTATTTAACCGAATTATGGTGGTGGCGCTCGATCTTGGGCAGAACCATAAGTACGTGTATTTTGTTTATAATTCAATATCTCTAACCAAAAATGTAGATGATATGATGAAAGTAAATAGTACACAATATAAAGCAGATGAATGTAATTTACGCACTGAACATGCACGCTGTATTTATAATCACTGCCATCTTTACTCATCTTCTGTGTTTCGTGGTTAGGTTCTCAACAAGTATTGCATTTGCAATTATTTGGCGAGGCGGGTCATTATAGTTGGCTGCTTACCTCTTAAAACAGGTTAATATTGCCAATAATAGTTGCTGTTTTAGATTGTGCCCCAGAGTTTATTACAGTGAAGATTTTTTTTTATAAACCAACCAAAGTTCCAAACTTTAATGTAAATTTTAAGTGGATGGGAAAAGACATGTGATTAAATATTGCCTTGTCATATACACAGTGACTTATTGTGTGTATATTGTATAGGAAATGTTTGTAACTTTTTTGCATTTATTAATATGTTTTTCCACATCCTGGACACTTTGTGCTCACATATCTGGATTTGTGGAAAAAGGAAACTCAAAAAATTAAGTTTGTCGTTATTTTAATGTTACACAGATTCAATATAAAAAATTACAAATGAAATTAGTTTTATTGTCACTATGTGCAGAATCTGCCACAAAGTATCTGTTTCAGTGAAATCTGCAAAATGGGGTTTGGACCAAGAAGAATGTAGTTAGTTGAACTGGAGAGGACTCTGCTGGGGTGGGGGTTAAATCGACCGGAGGCGAACGAGGTATGAAAACGGAGAAAACAAGAGCACATGTGTAGCATACATAGCCACTTCGGCCTTGCGTCTTGAGTATTGTGGTCATTTCCTGTACCTTAAAACGGCTGTATAAATTGCTCGGATTCCAAACCAATCGATGCCATTTTCTACAGATAAGAACTTAGAGCTATTTGGTTCTAAACTTCGCCTTGTGGCACACATAAATGCCGTAGTTGTTCATAACATTTGCTTTTTTGGTGTGACGAGGCCTGAATATACATATATCAGTTAGTTTGTGTGGTATGTTATCCATGACATCACTGATTCAAATTTGAATGAAATCAATTTTTGAGTTTTGTACTGTTTGACAAAAAGTTTTAATAATCCTAATTAACTAGAATAAAATAAAATAAAAATGCTTGATAAAATTATGTCAATTTATTTTTTCCACTCTCCCGTATTGTTGGTTCTGCCCAGGCCAGCATTTTCCCAAGTACTGCTTGTGTAGATAGACGACGGAGATTAATGGAGAGACCTATGCGGGAAACGCCGCAGCCGGAGTGTGAGCCGGGCAATTGCCCCCAGTAACAAAGGGCCCATTTACCTCCAAAGTCTAAATGAATCCGAGGAGAGAGAACTACTGCAGGCTGCATGCATTAAGTTGAATATCAACGGAAATGAATACCTCGCCCTTCTTGATTCCAGCGCAGATCAAAGGGCATCACTCCGCCCACAAACTCACCTTGTCAGGATGGCACAACACAACCAGGCCCTGTAGGATGGTGGAACGACTTTAACTATTGCTTTTTCCCTTACACGCACTGCTGAATTCATAATGGCCCCAGACATCACAGATACAGCGATTCTGGGGTAACCATGATTATGCCAACAACAGTGTGTGATGGGCCACTGCAATCTGCGGATATATATTTCGGGGATAAGGACAGGACTACCATCCACTGGGACCATAGCCCCAAAGCAGTTATTCCAGTTCCCATAATTCGTGACAATTGGGATTGGGGGTATCTTGGCGAAATCCTATGGACAGGGGATCTAGCCATAGACCTCCACGTTCCAGCCCCATCTCTGAGAATGATTAAGAACAACACGCTATTTAGGTGGACATCCAAGAGCCTCTACCTCCGGCCACCACTCCAGCCGCGCTAGCCCAGAAGGGTTCGGTTGCACGCCACGTCGAGGATGGAGCAGCGCCATCAGAACCCCCCCCCCCGACGGCCACCAAGATCCCAATGTCGAACGACACAGAGATTATGTTATCATCACGGTCCCATCAGCCTGCATGAGAGGATGAGTCCACCAGCCACGCCGACGAGGGGAGTATACCATCAAAATCGTTCCCTGTGACTGCTCTCTCAGCCACGATGTTGGAGGATGTCAAGGCCAACACTTGGACCCACCCTCCTGTTCGGAAGGATGTGCCTAGCCTCCATGCCAAGTAAGTAGGAGCACCATCAGAACTGCTTCTTATGGCAACCCATGTCTTGACACCAGGAGCTGTCTAGGTCTACTCTCAGACCTATTAGTCTGCATGGGAGGATGAGCCCATCAACCAAACAGAGGAGGGAGGAGTACCATTAGAACTGCTCCCTTTGATGGCCGTCAAGGTCCCGACGTTGAATTAGAAACCCGGATCCAGTCTCCTTTTCGGGAGAATGAGTCTACCAGTAACGCAGTCGAGGCAGAAGAGCCTCTGCCTCTGGCCACCACCCAGACCACGCTAGCTGAGGAGAGCTTAATCAAATATCAGACAGCGGTGCTGGAGGCGCCTAGGTCACAGACGCTTCCCCTCCTGTTTGGGAGTATGTACAACACACCGCCATCGAGGTAGAGGACACCCAAGAGTCTCTACCTCTGATGGCCACCTCAAGACAGCCCCTTCAGGAGGAGGGGGCTACAGCTCATTCCCCGGTGCCTGGTGGCCCCGAGCTGGCCATTGCCGGAGATGAAACAGAAGAACTAAGTTTTTTTGCCAGTTAATGTGTGTAGTATACGTGGCATACCTAGCAACTTTTATGAACCCCCTGGACTCTCCAACCGGCCTGGAAGGAGACGTCCCACCAAACCATGATCGTGCAGGCCGAGGTGCATCCCATACCGCTGGCTCAGGTCATCATATCTTCGAGAGAGGATGTAACCACTACAAGTTTATGGCTTCCACCCAGGGAGCCGGATTAGTTCGAGCATGCTGTCCAGGTGGGGGACCTCAAAGAGACCCAATCTCTGGCCACCACCACCACCACGTCGGTCCCGATGGTCCTGGAGGACCCCCACGAGACCCAAATCCTGACGTTACCAAGCATCGGCACTGCAGAAGCCCCTCTCTCAAGCGAGAGATGGATCACTACTGGATCACCAGGGTAGGGGAACCCCAAGAACTTCGACCCCGGGTGTGTGGAGACCCCACCGGGGATCAAAAGTACTTCTGAATGTCTTGTCATAAATAACCCTTTGTAACGTATAAATGGTTTCAGTAGATCTATTGTAAAAGAAGCCATCAATTACAAAGTAGTTAGTGTGACAGCAGCAACAAATAGTCATTGAGAAAAGTGCTCCTGTATTGGTGCTAACTAGTAATGTGCACAGCAATAATGATTTTATGTATTTTATAACGTGTCGGATGTGGAGTATACTCACTATAATATGTTATGTGACTGACACATCAAAGTGAATTCTTCAAATTCAGGACTGCCTAGCAAAAGTAAAATTTGAATTATACTTACCAAAACCGAGAGCCGAGCGACTGAAGGAGGGAAATGTCAGCACGTGCTAGTCGCATTCCATTCCGGCCGTGTCACACGAAGAGTCGCCGTGGAGGCCCAACCCGAGGTTCAGGTGCCCTATTCCAATCCACCAGGCCCCGACGAAAATAGGCCGCCCACAGAAGCACCATAGTCAGTAAGATAGCCACAAGTGAGTACAGACAGACATTCTTATTTGTCATTGGTAGCGATTGTGCATGTTAGGTAACAGTCCACGTAAACTGACTCTACTCAGTGAACCAATGCTGAGCCATAAATTACTGTCACCTAACCAATGTAAAGGACCCAATGGTAAGAAGAAAGTGATCCAGTGCGGTTTTTCGTTCACTTTCATAAAAAGTGTCTAAACAGGCAACTAGGAGAGGTGGCAACACAAATGAAAATAAAAACATTCCAAGTGTGAAGCGAACAATCCTTAATACTTTCCAAGAGCAAGCTTTTAATTCAGGACTGTGCCTATATAATTATGTTGTAAATAATATTTGTATTCTTTAGTGTCATGTATAATGTATTTAGCAACCAGCATGGCGTTCTCTTGGAGGGGGTCCTTTATTATGTCTTCAAGAGGATAAGCAAATGTCTAGCAGAAATAAAAATAAATTTGCATCCTCTTCTCTCTTCCTCTCTTCTGCGTGTGCTGCCTTGCTCTTCTTAATTACATCACTGGAGAGAGGACAATCAGTTGAGTACATGAAGCCCAAAATAAAACTAATGATGTGATCTCAGTTTGATGCACAATTATCCTGTCAAACGCACCACTCCACAGAGCAAGTACTCCACCAGGTCCGACCTCGTAAAACCTGGTTACCGCAGCCGCCCATATGTGACGATAATCTGATCGTTGAAATTTGATCATTATTGAACGTTGCTGCAATTAGTTGCAGCTATCAAAACCAATATTTAAAAAATGTCAGACAATACATTTTTAGCGAGGAATTATTTTTTTCAAAGATGTTTTCTTTTGTTGTGTAAGGTTTTTTTTTTTTCCCCCCTCATAAAGTTGGTATTTAAATGTATGTGTCATCAAGTCAAAATGGTTTTAAAACAGAATATTAATTTAACTCAATGGACAGCATCTTTGGAAATAAAATATGCCCAAAAGTATATACTTGACCTCCCCTTGTCAAACATTGTTTGAACATCGAGCGACTTGTGTTACCAAGCGTAGTAGTCAAGCGTTTTTATGAATAAACTGATATCCCGTAAGGGCCTATTCAGTACCCTTTTGTAGTCTTGTAATGGGTAAATACCGAGACAGTGTGCAGCGTAACTCGAGAAAAACAATAAGGGATGATTGCAAGATGTAGTTTTGAGTTATTAATTATTCAATAACAACAAGAAATAAATATAAATTGTCTTATTTATTCATCTGTCTTAAAATCACTAGTTTTTTTAAAGTGGAAGATTGTTAATTACTTCCACTATTGCCATGCGAGAATGGGGAGGGAGCTAGTTGCCTAGCATCCAATATAGCATTGTTGCACCCTCCCTCTGTGTGCCTACTGTTTTGGAAGTGGGACTTTCCCTTCTCCGTCTCATCCACGATAACTACACTGCCTATCAATAAACTCTCTGCACGTTCTCGGCGATTGAGTGTGCACAGGACATTAAAAATTTGGCTGGCATTCTGTTTCATATAATTTTCATTTTCAGTCTGTTTGGAATTTTTTGGTCTGCTTGCATTTGGTGTGTTATTACAATAAATTATATTCAGTATTTTGTGATGTTATATTCTTTATTTAAACAAGTTGAGGTGAAATGTTTTTAAATGTATTATTTACAGTAATACTCTACCAATACAGTAATATAATTTTTTTTAATAATTCCCATTTTTATGTGTTTATTAGCGTTACTTTATTCACAGATAATGTACAGCTTTCATTATTTTATTAATGTACATGTCAGATTCCTTATCTACTGAAATCCTGGATGCATGGAAATTTTTTGACAGTCTGCTGTAAAACAGTAGGTATGGAGTCCACTGTAAAAAGAAAGTGGTGCTAGTATTAAGAGTGTTAAATTTAGTTTTTTGATTGTAATATGAGGAAAGTTATGAACTATGCAATGTTTTAAAACTATAAATAGTTACTGTAAGTATATTAGCAATATACATTTTAAAAACTGGTTCTCTAGTAACTAGTTTGTAATGGTTGTCATAAACAAATCACTAATATACTGTGGTTTTTGTATGTTTCAACATTCTTTTAATGTTAATTTCATAATGTTTCCCTTTTACTGTACAGAGCATGTTATGGCTATGAAAGGGTTTTTGATACCTTTCTTTCTTTATTTCTCAGATCATCATTTAGTGATTTTGCCCAAAAGCATGGGAAAGATGAACGTTTTAAAAATATTGAGAAAATGCGAGAACGGGAAAGTCTTTTCAATGAGTTTCTCTTGGAAGTTAGAAAACGTGAGAAAGAAGAAAAAGTAATGCGACGAGAACAGGTAAGGTGGTCCCACAAGTTGTCTCATCCCTCCTATCTAACTTTTGCTGCTAACTGATGCCATGAACGTGTTTAGGTCACACCTGCTCTCTGTGCACTTCTTGAAAAACTTATTTTGCAGTATAACTTTTAATATATTGATATTTCAAGTCATATACTTCAAAAGTATAATCAATAATAGCTATTAATTTTTAGGCATGATGGCAGTGTGTACATAAATGTGATTTGGCATTTGCACTTTTTGAGATTTCTTGTTTTTATTTTGTACGCGTTACTTATGCAGTGTAAAGAATCTGCACAAAATATTGTGTAGCTGGATTTCAACTAAGGTCAAAATATACTGAAAATGTATTTGTTTCTGTAGAATTTTGTGTGGTCATAATCCCTGTTTTTATGTAGTCACACAAATAGTTTTATCAGTTAATATTTGGAATTGGGAGTTTACTTAAACTATAGAAAATTTACTTTACTAGTATCAATTAACCAATAAAGGTAGCTTGTTGTTACAGTTATTGCAGGGTAGTGATCAGTAAGGTAAAATGGATCAAATTTGGAGTACGTATTAAAATTTCTGACAAATTAGGGTTACAGTCAAACCTCAGTAGTACGAACATGAAGGGGCCATCATTTTAGCTCTTTGTAATAACAAAATTCATATTTAAGAAACTAAAGGTAAAAAATTTACTTGCTTACAGATTAATATAAATTTCTACATGTAGTTCATTATTTACCCAGCACAATATCAGACATAAAGTCACTAGTTTCTAAAAAAAAATAAAAGTCTTTCATTACACTTTTTACGCATATTTACTTAGGAACAATTTTGTATAAGTACAAAAAAAATTGTAATCACTCTAGTTTGTGTGTTGCTAAGTTGTGTGCTCCCTCCAGGTTAAAATATTGGCAAATTTGCTGCGTGAATTTTTTTGGTACCACTTAATATGGGGTTATCTTGTTTATATCAGTCTTTTCTTTGCTACCTACACAGAAACATTCAAGCATAGTCCCATTCAAATTACTTTATTACACTGGATATTGATCTCAGTGGTGTATCCAAATTTTGGCAGTTTAATTTTATTTCACTTCATGGTTTTCATGTCACTTAATTTTTATTTCTTTTCCTGTTTCTCGT
Organism: Dryococelus australis; assembly: GCA_029891345.1. Taxonomy (NCBI): domain Eukaryota; kingdom Metazoa; phylum Arthropoda; class Insecta; order Phasmatodea; family Phasmatidae; genus Dryococelus; species Dryococelus australis. The sequence goes on from CM056993.1 coordinate 169,620,222, forward strand.
GTGATGCAATATTTTATTTCCCCCTCCCGATTTTCATGTATTGTAACTTTCTTCCTCTTCCGAATTCTTCTGCAACGTAGTCTAAATTTACCTCATGTAACATTTCTTGTGTGTCGTTATCTTTTTCCATTTCCCAATTGTAATTTTATTTTTAAAAAATTTGTTGATTAGTTTGTAGAATATACATTTGCTACATTTGTACTGTTACATAACCTCTGCAAACATCAAATTCTTGGTAGATTAATGGGTAATTCTATCGGATATCACTTCCCAAGAAATACATCAGTTTGGTGTTAAAATGGCATTCCAATTAATTATAGTTAACATGTGTAACCACTAGAGTCATTCTGTGTCCACTACTATTATTATAATGTGCTATGAAAGATATTGATCTGTGTTCAATTGGTTCATTTGTATTTTGGTGATACATATGATTCACAAGTGTGTTGTTTCTGCTAGTGAATTTCCTATTAACATTATAAAAAATACATGTATTATTTGGAGCTTTATGGGATTAAAACTTCTTGGTATTCCACATTCACTGTATTTTCTACTAAAAAAAAAAAATTTCATCATTATAAAGCCTGTTTGACTTTGCTGGACAGTAGCAGTACTCTGCATAAACGAGACTTTTGTGTTAAGTGCAATCTTATTAATGAGCGTTCACTAGTGTCAAATATTGTGGGATTTTGGTGAAACCTTAAAACATCATTCCTGGTTTTCTTTACTTTTTCAATTCTGTAGTTTATTTTGCACAGACCCAAGAAACTTCCCTTTATGACAATGTGAACAATTTGTACCAGGGATTGTTGAAACTGAAAGTGGAATGAGGCAGACAGAATGTGAAAACATAAAAAAAGCAGAATAAAAGTTTTTCTCTGTCATAAAAAAAATTTTTCAGATGTGTTTTTATTTTTTCCCAATCACAGGTTTTAGTTTTATCACCGATTCATTTCTGTTGCACCTTACCCTCCCAGGCTGGCTTCCCAAAGGAGAAAGTGGGTTTTGAGTGTTCGAAACATTTTTGCAAATATTTCTAGTTTATTTTTCAGTCTGTCACTTGAAGCTGTATCATACTGAACATGTTAAACTAAATTGCTTTTGTATCAACTTTTACATCGTAATAACTAATGTTTTGTCTGCAGGCATTATTTGCTGTCCTTCCCTACTTCCCCATCCCAACTGAAAGATGATACATGAGATTCTAATTTTACATGTTTTTGTTATTAACTCATTTATTTATGAAGCAGTGATGAATTAAGGGTAATTGTTACTCTGTTTCCTGGCAATGATGACAGAATAAATGTCTGGGTGAATACTATTCCACGAGAAAACTTTGTGCACGTGATTTTCTCATATGTAAGTAAATGTTTTTTTTTATCAATTTGATAAACTTTAAAAAATAACATTCAAGCAACATCATTATAATTCCAGTGCATGTTTGAATGTACTAGCATGAGCAGGAGCAAAGAATAGCTTTTTTGGCCTCTTAACATAGCTTATGTTCCCCATATGGTGATATTTGTAGTACTTTGTGTTTAAATAAAACCTATTTCAGTGATATTAAACAAATGCATTTTAACATCATCAGTGTAGACAATATTTTTTCAAACAATATATTTAGTTGTATTAAAACGTATAAGATTTGCTCCAAAGAGCTTATATTTATAATAACTTCTCAATTGGTTAAACAATTTGGGTACATACAATGAATTCAGTATTAGTAGCGATCCCTTCATTTTGCGAATAGTTTTTTCGCAAAATTTTAATATGAGCAAGTAGGGGCTGTTTCTCAACAATTGGGATTATTTTGGTGGCATCACTTACTGTTTTTGCTTCACGGAATTTCGCGAAATTGGTAATTTTTTTGGTTTTGCACAAAACTGCCCGATATTCTGCTTTTTCATGAAATATCACATTTTACATTATTATTTTTAAGATTTGCATGAAATTACTTCTTTAAGTTCAAGATGAAACTCCACAGAAACCCAGACAATTTTACAAAATGACATTTAGAACAATAATTTATTCACTTCCCTGTCTGGTTAATGTAAATGCCATCTGGTTTTAATGCTTGTGGTTTTTGAAAGTAAGGTCATTATCATATAAAATAAACACTTCACTCTCATTTTTCTGACAACACCAAAACAACTGTTTTCTAATATGATTTGTTTGGCCAACTGATTTCGTAACGGCCATGACAAAATACAGTTAGCTTTTCCGAAAACCCTAAACATTTCCGCCGAAAATGGCATATATGTATATGCGTGTGTGTTTGTGTGTAAAAAATACGGCAAACACTAATATAATTCCATCTTTATTTTGTCAGCCATACTGTTGCTTTCATCGGACCCACAGATAAATATACACAGTTAACAAAACAAAAGACACGTGTACACCAATTGGAGTAGTATTTCAGAGATACATATATCTGCATCATACGAAATGAACAAATAATTATTTCACAACTTCAGTTTCAGCCTAAAAACTAACGAAAACATCCAAATTATTAACTTTATTCATTCTTGTGCAAATTTTTTACTCTCTATTGTCGCCATGTTTCTTATCTTAAAATCCAATATGGCGTCCACACAAAGTGAATGTTCTCCCTGAAACATTGCGTTAGGTGTACGGACTGATGTACTTTTTCCAGACTTCTATGAAAACTTATACCCACGGGATCACAGGACATACAATCTTCGGAACTTTGTTAACTCCAGGCTGTTTGTAAAGAAATGAGTCTTCTGTTTGCGATTTTGAACTCGTTTTCGTGGTTTCGCTTTGTTCGATTGTGATTTTTGCCAATGTTGATGTTGGCCATTCCAATTTTTTATTATTATTATTATTACTATTTAAGAAAAAGGTATAACTGCTTATTGTTCACTTGAGTGCTTAAGACTGTTTTGCTTGGGAATTTAATCAGGTGTTACTTGTGAATTTGTATATTCCTAAAATTCTCTAACAGCATTATTTGCCTCACATTTTTCAGTACCTTACAAGAAGCATCACTACCGCCATGTGAACTGCGCACGACTTACATTTTTTCCAGGGATGTAATGATTCCCCTTTTCCTCTATTCTTGATCTCGATGCTGATACCACTCTCTATTCTCAATTCCAAAACTTTAGATTCCTTTAGTTACATACAATTTTACTTTACAGAACTAATTACTCTATAGAAGGGTACAAAATTTAATTAACTAAACTAGGCCTACGCTTGTAGTAGGCCTATTACTAATGTAAGTAATATAACACTTGAACAGTAGGAACATATTCATATGAAATTCCAAAAAATTCAAAAGAGGCATATGAGATATTATTGAATGAAAACATATATATCACACATTTTGTCCACATATTTTATCCGAGAATATTTACAAACCTAACTTGCCATGATAAATGTTCACCAACATATGAAATTATTAAAATGTTTGCAAGACTGGCACTTATTGAAATGCATATATAGTTAACATTTTTAAAAGCAGAAATTATTTAAAAGGCTCCAATTTTGTAATACAGTACCATTTTGGTAAGTTCACAAACAGTTTTTCTGGAAATGCAAAGTTTAAAAAAAAATATTTCTTAGACGAATACATTTTAATGCAAAGAAATTGTGAGATACATACTTAAATTAGACGAGCAGTATCCACAATATAAATATCATATATATTTTTTCATCAGACCATTTCAGGTCTGTGTTTGTATTAATTTTTTGCACACTTTACATTCACCTTTGCGCTTTTTCTTTACATAAAATGTCCAAATGATAGACATTTTACGGTATTTTGCATCAGCTGCAGCATCTTTCATAATTTATGCTACTATATTTGACAAAAACAGTCAGTGTAATGTGTCAATTTAGATATCACGTTTACGCACTTTCGTGTCAATGTCAGTAATCAAATTGTGCTGCTGCCATGGATTACTGCCCACATTCGAGTTGTGAATGTTCACTTTGCACAATTGGAGGTGGTATGTTGTCAAACTCTCTGTAGCATATCTTGGAAGTACATGTTTTACTGCTTGTGTAATCTTTGGATTGTTTGTTTACAATACATTTAGTTTCGCAAGAAAAAAAAATGTATTTACGTGCATTTTTGCATTTAGAACTATTATTTCCGAGCTTTAAAAATTGTCTCGTGACGAAGTAGAGAATTTTTTCATCTTTAGAATTTCTCAATATTCTTGAGACTCGCGCGTGTCGAGATTTTTAGTGCCGAAGTAAATTCATGATATAATATAGGTGAAGAGTTTATTTACTGTGGAGAAAGTTGATTTCGTGAGATATCACACATTTGTTGTATTTTGTGTTATTCCACATTTTAACTTGTATTTTGATGTTATTTCATTTTATCACAAAATCGTGCCTCTAGTGATAGGTTATGTATTTGTAGGAATCAGGTTTTAATGCTTCAATTCTTGGTCTTTCGATCCTCGATTATACAATTGTTCAAGAATCGCGGAATCGAGTTTGACTTCCCTTATTTCTATACACAGTTTTACCATCAAAATTTCTAGGTAGGGCTATTTCTTTAATGCCCTGTTTCAAGCATGCCAAAAATTGTATCCATTCACGAACGTCAGGGAGAATTTGCAATTGATGCATTCTACATATTTGATATAAAGAAAAAAAAGTGATATGCAAATTGTGCAATATTCTTATTGATTGGGAATGACGAGACACATGTATTAAACATGTGAAAGATTGTAGTACACGCAAAGCAAAGACAATGCTACTGCTGACAGTAGTAGTGGACCGAAGAGGTAGATTTCAGTGCAATATTCTCTTCAGAAGGCTAAGACAATGAAAATTGATAAAGAAGAGTTGGTTTCAACACAGTTGTGGCTTTTATGAAAGCAAATATTCCTATGGTAAAACTAGAAGATCCCGAGTAAGTTTAGCAGACAGAAATACAGGGTTCAATTTCTGTTTGAAAACATTTAATTTTTATATTCTCTGTTTTTGGAGGTTAAGTTTAATTTAATCCTGGCTTAAATTAAATCAGTGTAGTTGTTAAATTTAAGGATGAGACTATTCTTCTTCAGGAGCTGACGACCTATCTTTTGCAGACACAGCATGAGCAAAATATGTGCCACAGATTCGTCAAGAACGGAAGGATTACATGTGGAAATGGTTAAGGATTAGCTTGTGGTTGTACTGTGTGACGAAACTATGGACAGGAATGGTCGCTGTGTTTTTGTTTTGCTACTAAGAATTTTATGTACTAGTCAAGTACAGAAGATGTTTGTTGGGGGTGTTAAAATTCTCCTAAATGCAAATTCAAAGAGTTATTTTGGATGTGTTGAATATGGTGTGAAGTATGACAATGTTTGGAATTGTTACGTACTCAGCAGGGAACATGACACTTTGTGCCCTAATGTGTGAAGTACTCTGTCCTGATCTCCTCCACATTCAGTGCTGGACCCACAAGCTCAATTTAGTAGCCAACATTTGGTCCACCAAACTACCGGAATTGAACAATTGCAATGCTAATTCAAAAATGGATTTCCTCAATGCCAGGAAGCGGAAACATAGATACATTTCTTTTTTGAGAGAAAGGTACCCAAATTAAGAAAGGAATTTGTTTTATTTCCTTGGCCGGTAATGACCTGCTGGAATTCAAGGTACAAATCAGCATTGTACATTGGTGAGTATCTTTCTGATTTGGTTGATTATTTCAAGACATTCAATGAGGAAGTAGCTGCAGTGCAGTATTTCAAAAATTTGTCAAACACTGCTGTTATGCCGATCATTGCTTCTGCTACATTTGTATCTGAACTTTGCAGGATTTTCAAGATAGTTTCAGAAAGTGTCGCACAGGGTAGTTTCGGCAAAGCAACACGTGCTAAACTTGACGTCATAACGATGTGGCGCGTTCTTCTCTTGGGTGGTGTGGTTAAAGCGCTGTCTGCCCTCCTGAATCCAATTGGTTATCCTACGATGGCACGTTCTCTACTACATTAGCTCGGTGGGTCGTGGAAGGTTCGATAGGGTGCCGTTTAGTGGTGGGATACCGTATGGGAGGAGCGGAATCAAACCCCAGAGTGAGTTGAACCGTGAATGTCTCCCGTCCAGGGAGTCACTCTTTCTCACTACAAAGGTTGCCAAAATGCGGGATGCCAGTAGTCCCGGAGTTATGTGCAATGAGAATATAGTTAAATTGATAATGAAGGTATGGGCGAGTGATCCCGACATAGGGGGTGATGTTATATATAGCGGTCATGTCGGCCGATGGTTGGGGACGCTATTTACGAGACAAGAAGCTATGCAGGTTTTTGAAGTAACCTTTCGTGGTAATCGAACCAGGGTAATCTTTCCAGAAACCAGGCAGATGGTACAAATATTTTAGACAGCTTTTCTCTCGTCTGGTTTGGATGGTGCTACGCTCGGGGTAGGTAGGGGTGTCTCCAGCTGACTATAGCTTATGAACTCGGGGTCTGGCCACTGCCAATAAGCATGTAAGTAGGCGTCGAGCTCGGACTCGTGGTCAAGGGGAATGAACGGGGGAATGAGTTGAGGTTTAAATTCGGGGTCTGCAGGTGGGGGCTTTTCCTCGCACTTGGTATCAATGTCTGCTTGTGTGTTACTTAATCTCTGTTGAGCTCGTCGCTCTTGATGTCGAATGCGGCTCTTAGTCCCACCTCTCTTACTGGGCATTTACATTACACTCTGCAATCTAGCACACACTATTAATCAGCAAGGAACTATTTCTAAAAGAAGAATGGTCAATGAATTTCAGAATTGACGTAATATTTTATTATTACATTTAAGAAAACAATGGGGAATCCTGGTTGGATTTTACACTCTAAGAATTAATTAAATAATTATTAAATTACGCAAGCGAAGGCCAGCTTGTTAAAACAAAAATAAAAAACACACACTCTCCCCCCCCCCCCCCCCTTCTCTGCTTTTCGCGATTCACAGTGTAACCTCCGAGGGATATTCCATTAGGGATGTCGCGGTGACTTGTTTCCGTGGAGTCCGTGTAGTGACTGGGTTAAAGGGGTGCAGGAAGTCCGGAAGTGGATGTCGTGGATTACCTCTGGAGAGTTGGGCTGCCCTTGCAGTTGGCTGGTGCAGGAGTGAACGAACCTTTACAAGCTGCTGTAGGGTGGTGGAGCCTTCACATGCTGTAGGAGGTTTGAGTTGTCACAAGCTGCTGGAGAATTGAGATCCAGGGAGTTCTCTCTGACCTATGTGGCTGGCGAGGCCGGCAACTCTGGCCAGAGGCGTGCTCGTGCCTCCTTATATAGATGAAAATCCTTGTATCAGCTATCTTCTTGGGGTGTGGGGGATGATAGCCTTTCTCCGCAGGAGTTGGTTATCATAGACTAGCGGTGGGGCTGCACATTTCATATCTACCTGCGCTGAGGGGACGACAAGTTTACCAACTCCACTCGAGGCTTGGTGGGTGTGACGTCACAGGGCAGTAGAACTTCCTTCTCACCTGTCTCTGATAGTGGCTCGTTGGGTAAAACAATCTTGATTCAAGGGGTTGGGGACCACATGTCGGAATCTGGGCAGGCAGTACAATTCATAATTAAACGTGTTAATTATTTTCATGTCCGAAGCTGTCCAATGCGTGGAGTCTATTCTAGCAGCACGTGAAGAATAGTCTGCCTTTTTTTGTGACTTGCCCCAAGCTCTTGCTGGCTTGTTTGTGGGATGAAGTTGCCCAGAGGGTGCACAGGCATGCTGCACACCAGCTTGGCATGTATCAGCTATTACTATGAAATCTGAAGTATCACAACTACTACAAGTTTTGGGTGTTGCATGTGAAGGCAAGTTTTCCCCGCTTACTTGCAGAAAACTCTCCTACTGCCAAAGTTTTTCTTGAGAACATGGGAAAACTTTTTGGCATTGGAAATGTATATACAAATACTGTGGATAACTCCCTCTTGACTAGTGTGAAGAAAATTCCAATTATCAAGAATATTTCTCCAAAACTGTTTTTGGAAGGTTATTCTACTTTCAAAACGAAAATTTTACCTCTTATGAACAGTGCTACTTCCATTGATTTAGCATCCGTTTTATTAGGAATGAAGGATATCATCAGAAATTTGCAGAATCTTGTATTCTAATGTTGTGTGTACCAGTTTCAAATGTGAACAGTGAGATGGCTTTCTCAGTATATGGGAATATTCTCACAGATTTGAGAACAACTCTGAAATCCAAAAACACAAAATTGATGTTATCTATGTACTTTGGTTCGGAGTAAATGCCTTGAACTAGCTTTAATATTAGTGTAGCTGAATGCAGTCTTCAGTTACTATAAATATTTCACATGCAATAAAGAGATTAAGGTTATTTTCTATAAACAAGTAATCGAAAACAACTTGATATCGTAGTATTCTAACTTTCTGACTATATTAACAATTTTTTTTATTTGTGTAGGTAGGAAAGTATGTAGAACTGCAAGATGGTTTTGTTTTTATCTCATAATGGAAATTAACTAAGCAACGTCGGAAGGCCTAGCGTGCTGCTGTCAGAGAACTATTTACTTTGTCAGTGGAAACAATCGCAGATCATGGTGAAAATCATCAATCTGTTCAAACCATGGTACCTCTATTTGGCCAGCCAATACAAATCACCCCCGAAGAACATCCAGCTATGAAGGCCGTACGACAGGGAGGAGAGGCTATTCTAGGACTTGATTGGCCTTGGCATAGATTAGATTTACCAGAACCCCAAAACCCAGAAAAGAACCCTGTCTCTCTCTGCCTCATCAAGCACACAGCTGCACCTCTGCCCACTTGTAGAGTGAACACGGCAGCTGGGAAGATCTTCCACCTTCTTCAAAACCAGGTACCGAAATGTTGCAAGGGTTATTTATGTAACTCCCGATTCTGTACCTGTACATCAGTCGATTAGGCCAACTCTCTATAAAGGTCAGGCCCTTCAGTACCTTAAGGTCCCTGCCTAGTTCCACCCATGCGCCCCGTGAAACTGGCTTCATGGTATTTGGCATCCCTAAAGGTAAACAGAACCAAAGTCTCCTACCAGGATATCTACCAAGTCACATTTACCCTGGGTTTTAAGTCCCCTTCATCTTTGGTAGCGACTAAAAAAAAGAAACACAAAAATAAACTTTCCCCAGCGTGGTGAACCCTCAAACCAGTGTGGCAATTTCTTGCAATTTTGCACCCCAGTATACGTTTCACCAGGATCATCCTATATTGTGTACCAAAGCAAGAAGGGTGAGCACTGTCAACTTTCATGTTGTTTCATTATCCTACATTTAGTTGCTTATTTTCACAAATGTAATACGTGTAAAGTGTAACAAATTTTTTTACCACTCAATAATTTTGCAGTTTTTACACAGCTTCAACCAGTTTTTTGCACTGGTTTTTTACACTGCTTCAATCAATGTTTTTGCACCATTATTTGTAGTTTTTATTTGCCATTTTCATGGTCGCCAATTATTAGGCTATACTTCAGAATGTCTTCTTTCCTTGCTTGCAAATAGCATCAGTAATTACTACAAAAAATTTGTGAAGTGTCCTGTAGCTAGTTTATATATTTAGAGAATGTATTGATAAGTTATATTTTTGAGCATCATTCTTCACTTGCTATGAATGGCAACAGATGGAAAACAGCAAAATTTCTGTATTATTCAGCACTGACGGTTTTATTTTATCATATTGTTGCATATTCCTAAACAATGTGTAGCGATTTTATTTCCCACTGCCAGTGATGTCACATAGGGGTTGTAAAGCCTCATAGTCTCTGTGGTTATGATACTGCACTTCCTTGGAAAAGAAGGGTTGGAAAATTAAATAAAACTTGGCAGGGAAACATAGCAGCAGATTAACAATAGTTTCTAGTGGATTATTTAGTTCTCGTAACCCCAAAGATATTCTACTGTGTGTGTTTTCATTTGCTAGCACTTTCTTTAAGCCAAGCATTTTTGCAGTAAAACTTTGCAAGTGAATGCTATCTTGAAACTGCATTACAATGTATACAAATGACTGATTTTGAGTACAGTAGTTTTGAGTGTAACATATGTGTACCGACAGGAAAATAGTGACGCTTACTGAACTATAGAGCTATACTTATGGTCAACATGGTTTTGATTCTTTAGGTCTGTCATGCTTGGTTTAGCACTGGTTAGACGTTTGAGTTACGTTTATGGCTAGCGACTTGTGCTGGGTGTGTCGGTTGGCGACTGGATACAATGTTTTCTACTGTTGGAACGACGACATGTTTGGTTGGGACGCTTGTCCGTTTCGTGGTACCAGTCTTACCAGGGGTTACTTTGGTCACTGAGGATGGAACTGGTGTTTGCTGGCTGGAACAGATGTCTCTTGGCTCCAGAACCAGAGTTTAGCTGCCCCGTATCTCACCTCAGTGCCCTCAACCATATCACATACCATGGGATGGTATTATAGGACTAGGTGTTCGTGTGTATGGAAATAGATATATGTAAATACTGGAGGGTAAGGTCTCTCCAGATGACGGGCGGTCTGAGCTCTGTCCCGTTCTGCTTGCCTACGAAGAGTAGGCGGGTCTAATATGCACACTCACTTGGCGGCAGTATAGGCCACCTTTGTGAGCCTTGCCTTTTCCCAAAATGCAACGTGGTTGGGTTGACACTTAAAGATACTTTCTGATCACCGTGAACACGAGACATCCCTATCTAAAGTGTACTTCTGATAGTTGTTGCCGGCTTGAGCTTGGTGCTCTAATCAGTCCCCTGCAACTGGCGTGCAGACCTAGAACGTTGAGCTGTATGGGCCTCCTTCCTATCACTATTGGGTGAGGGTTGCAACAGGGTTTAGGCTTTCAGTCTCAAGCAAATATCCCTTCCAGCACCATAAGCGCTCAGGTGGAATACAACTTGAGGTGTCTGTCTATTCCCTGTTGGATGAGTTTCTAGTGGTCAGTTCTCTACCGTTCTACCTCATTACTCTATCTAAGATGCATCTAGACGAGAGAAATATAAAAAGGAGACCGCTACTATTAAGAGCAGTGGTTTTAGTTCCCTTTACCAGTAAGTAAAGGCGGCTGCTGATCCAAAAGGACCCGCAGCTGTAGGTGTGGTAAAAACTGCAGGTGTTGAAGAAGAAGAGCTTCTGGTAACTGTTGGTGGCTGCAGCAGAACCTCTGGTGATGGCTATGGAGCTTCTGGCAGAGGCTGCAGGAGCCTCTGGAACGTCAATAGTAGCAGCCTCTGGTGGCTGCTGAAGACTGTTGAACAGTAGGATGCCCCAGTTAGAGCGAGCGACTGGAAAAGGAATAACTCAAGAGTCTGTACGTGCACAGTCTTAAATAGTCTACTGGACAGTTGCAACGCTGGGCCACGGTGGGAGGTGTGACGTCCCTTCATGGCGTCCCTCTCGTGCGAGGCCGGGGTGGGAGTAGCTACTCTCTGCCCAGCGCTTTGCTGCGTGCATATTCGGTAGGGGTGGTCGAGTACCCGAAATTTCAGGTAATGGAAATGCCTGAAATATCGGAAAGGTATTGTGTCTGCCTGAAAATATCGAGCCAACATTCCTTCGAATATTCTTCCATAGACACACATGTTTTTCGCGGCTTGCGAAATAACCGTAAAATTACCATGAAATACACATTTTCTCACAAAAAAAATTCTTACCTAGGGAAAACCAACAAAAACAGGAAAAATATATGAAAAGGTACATTTCTGTTGTGATTCCTCATGTTTACGATGCTAATTTTTTAGATAAGTAGTTTCAATACTTAGTCGGGAACGGAATGTCGACATAATCAATGTATCAAATTTACACCGCCAAAGTGATATCGCAAACGAGCATCTACTCCTATGGTATATCGCTATGTTTAGGAAATAAACTAATCTTGATATGACTTTCTGAATTGAACTAATATTGTTTGCATTTTATACTTCTTCATTTTGCGTCGCATAATAAATTTAATTTTGTTAGTAGCGTACAAATGTGATAAATAAAAAAATTACCAAACACTTATCTAAAAAGTGGTAACAAAATTTTCCGTTGCCACTAGATGCTAGCCGACCGTTTATTCGGCAAAGGCATGCAGTACGCCCCATACATTCGTATATCTATGGTTTACCTAATTTTTTTTTTCTGGTTACAATTTATGTAAACATGTTATTAAGATTATCGAGTTTATGTGAGGACGACTTGTATCTGGTGCGGTTTTATTTTAGTTTTGACCAAGTAGTATATTAGTTAACTTTTTTTATTTTATTGGTGGGGCGGTGAATTTTATTTTATCACATTTATTGTCTTTCGCAAGATGAGGATGCTTTGCGCCTCTTACAAGAAAGTAGCAATTAGAATAGCTCATTGTTTTGAAGATGCTGAGGAAAATTTTGATCGTACGGAAATAACATTTTAATTGCTATAATTCAAAAGTTATTATGTCGCTTAAAGAACAAAACGCTATAAATGTCACATTATTCGTAACGATGCAAGAATTACATAGTAATCATGTTCAGTAAAGTTGAAAATCTTGGGGGTTTTTTATGAACTACACTAAAATCAGGGAAATCAGTATGGATTCCAGTCGGTAGAAAACACTGAAATGAGTTTCTCAATGTGGGGCATATAATGACTGACAAAAGAACAAACCAAAAGCTAAGTAATAGGGTAGTAATTAATGACAGTTGCTTGTATTTTCGGATTAAGTGTATGGTACTTTATTTTTGTGCCATCACTAAAGTAACCAAAGTTTGTTGCAATACTGCTTAGTTATTACTTGTGTGCGTATTGGAAACTAACTGTGAATAATTTTATACTAGACCTAATTTGATACAGGCTTCAATTAATTTATACCAAAATTGGATATCAGTGGTAGTGTTTTTGAAGACGATCAAGCAAGTAGTTCATTCCACAGTAATGAAAAAAGAAATGACCATGAAACTTCAGGTAGTAACACAAATATTATTTTCAAAACACCTGTCTGGTAGATTTTCACTCGTATGGACAAACAAAATACTAAATGTAATTTTATACCCACATTTCTGTTTTAGTTTTTACTTGAATGAAAACTTCTTGGCAAGCATATTGCAGCCTGCAGTCTATTCCTAATCAAATATTTTATACTTTTATCAGTGTAAACTGTGTGAGAAAATATTTTGTTTTAATACCCGACCGAAATTGTCTGAGCCCGAAAATACAAGGTAAGTACCCAAATTTCTCTACCCAACCACTCCTAATATTCGGGTGTGCTTGGTTTTGGCTCGAGGCAGGTGATGACATGTTGGCTACACAAGTTTTGGGTGGGGGTGTCTGCATGCTTCAGGCTTTCACAACTTTATTTTCCACTTATTTAACATCGCCCCCTAGGGAACTGACGCTTTAATAACACATGTGAAATCTTTTGCTAGGTTTGATTTTCCTCTTGTTAACATAGAAATGTGTGAGATGAGTCGTCGTTTAGTAGTATAAACAGAAAAGCGGCATGCGTCAATTCTAACCCCCTCCTTTGTGATAGACTCATCGGGCGAATTCGACGGAGTATGGAAAGGAGAAGTGATTCCCCCTCATCTGGAAGATCTTATCATGTAGGAAGATGATGAAAAAAATTTTGGATTTCTAGGCTGGACCCTTAACTCTGGTCCGCTTGGACACTGTAATTGTGCTCGCTCTGTGTGCTGGGAGCCATCTGGAAACATCGCAGTGCTCAGTTTGCTGGCCATATTGCTGTCTCACTCTTCGGGGCTGGCTCTTATCCTCGCCCCAGCAGGCTATAGCGACAGTCAGCTAAGTGTCCTCCCTCCTATGGTGAGGATTAGTGTCGCGCGATGTACGGGGTGTCCTCTGGCCTACTTTATTACACATACCATGACAAAATGCAGCATAATGCTATGGTTACTTAGAATTATATGTTCAACTAGAACTTGTGGAAATAAATTGAATAAAAACGACACGTAAAAAGACTATTGAAAATAATGAAGGAATTGAACACGGACAAAATATGCACATCTGTCACTTTAAAAACTAACGAGCAAAACACTCAGTTAATGAAATAACACTAAATTAATAACCTTAGTACTTTGACTCATTGTGGTAAGTTCATGGGAGCTCTGTGGCTTGAGAGTTTGGTTTCGACTCTCAGTCGATAAAGATACTTAATAATTTCAGAATAAGCAAACCACTAAAATAAAATAAGAAATTGAAAACTTAAATTACTACATACACAAGCGTTATATGCATAGATATCTGGAAATGAAAATTTCTTTAAAAAATCTTTGTGGACACTTGTATAGCCAGTCTTTGGTTGTGATCCCTCAGGATCATATATTTTCACATATGACTGTAAAACTCGTAGTACACGTACACATTAAATAATTGATCATAAAAAAATCTAATCTATCGTGTGAGTGAGTCCATTTCTATATCACTATTACTACTATGTACAAGGTGCTCTTTTCTTTGCGTATTCAGTGTCACTGAAGAGAGCGTCTATACCGTACATGATACGGGATTACTAGTGGGCTGCTGCCACTAATTATGGAACTTTACGCTGGTGAGAATAAAGTGTGTCTATTTCACTGGGTTAGCACTACAGCTTAATAACGGCTGTTAAAATGAATTTGATTACTCTTTATCGCTATGGCTAGTGTCTGAATAATTATCATGTATCATTCTCACTGGTTCCTTTCCTATCTCAGCTGGATAATGGCTGTGGAAGTTATCTGCTGGTTTATCATGGGTTGAAAATAGCACCTGAGTGTCTGGAAGCTAATCTCACGGTTTTTAAACTTGCTGCTATTGAATTCACTATTACTTCAGGTCTCTAACGAGTACTGATTGTCATTGGTGTGGTAGCTTAATTACGATTACCTTGTCGAGGTCAAGTTACTGTGTACTTCACTTCACTTGTTGGTAGTCATATTCTTCGCCGGTCTTTCTCTCGTCCATAGTGCTGCGTGGGCCAAATACCGCCACATGAAACGAGACATGGACCTACAGGATGGGAGTAGCTATCCTCTGCCAGGCATTCAGCTTCGTGCATATTCGAGTGTGCTCATTTTTGCCCCAAGGCGGGTGATGGCTTGTTGGCTCCCTGTATGCGATGATAGAGGAGGAGGGAGGTGGGGGTGTGTTTCAGTCTTTCGCAACCTTATTTTCCACACGTGTTTAAAATCGCCCTCTAAGGAACTGACAATCTAATAACACTCATAAAATCTGTTGCTGGGTTTGACTCTCCCTCTGGTTACGTAGAAATACATGAGGCAGATGAGTTGTCTTTGTTTAATAGTATAAACAGGAATGTGGTACCCGTCAGTAGTTATCATTTAATTTTGTATAATTTTTGTTTAGATACTGTAAATGAGTGGACCGCGGCGTTCATTGGCTGAGGGCGACGTAATAGTCTGGCAAAGTTTTATCGTACCAATCAGAGGCATGGGTGAGTTAAAATTACTGACCTTACTGTTGGCTGAATGGGCCCTGGCGGGTTTACGATAACGGGTATGTAACCTGATGGCACAGTATAAAGTTATTCAGGGGTTTGACGGTCCTGTGAATGGGCTGGCAAGCTGCCGCTGGTGTGGCTGCTGTCGACTGGATGCAGTAGGCCCTGTCGAGCCTTTCTTGCCACCATTCCTTTGGGTGTATGGTATAGGGTAGGTACTACTGATGGCCTGGCAAGAGGACAGCAGGCAACGAAATTCCCTGGCTAGGTGTAATACCACAGCCGAGGTCGAGTTTGCCCATATGTGTACCCGGGTACTCTGCAATGTCATTCGAAAATCTCGTCGCTTAGATAGTGTGTCTAGCTATCACAGCACGCAGCACTGTTTCCCCTACCTTGCTGCAGGCTTGGTTCCCCTTCTTTTCTCCTTCCATTGTCTCTATCCTGTCTCCCCTTCTATGAGTATGCCACGATTTTTATTTTAATGTTTCATTTGCATTCATTCACACCGCCTCTTCTGAATCGACGCCCTCTCTGCCTGCCTGGGGTGGGCCTGCTCAGATGTCTCTCGCCCATCAACTGGGGTTGCAGCAGGAGAGAGTACTACGCGATGGGCTCAGCGCCTAAATAATTGTCTGTAATGAAGTATATAGTGTTATTCATAAAGTCTAAAGGTGGTCGGCTGGTAGTATGTGGCTAGTGGTGGAATTCTGCACAATAAACATTTTGAGGAAATAGGTTTTCATGGTTTGGCGTAAATGAAGTGCTAACGTAATATTGAGGGCGTGCTGTAGGTTCATAGAGGTTGCTATCATTTTTGGGTCGCACTGTCTAAATTATTATTGCGCAGTTTTTTGGCTTTGGTAGCTTGGTGTGAATTTTGCTTAGTAATTATGTGTGTGCTTTTCCATTTATATTATAGCACGATAAATAGTTCAGGTACGTATTAGGGTTTTTAATATTTCTTGTGATAAAAGTGTTTACATTGAAATATACATTATTCCTAACAGAATAAGAGCAAGCTTTGCATTGTTTAAATGTTAAGGTTTTTCCAAGCCCATGGGAAATATTTTAGGTGTCTTCAGAAACCTGCACTGCATTGCTTTTTATAAGAATTTGGTTTGATCTCAGATCAATTAAATATGTCTAATGAATCGTGTCGCTGACACTTAGCCCGGAGGCAGCTTATGTTATTGTTCGGGCGTATATTTTATTGAGACGTCTGGTTGTAAGGTTATTGAATTGGGCTGTTGTTATATGGATGAAATGCAGTATGTCAATTAAATGAGTGAGTTTCAAATATTGTTTATGAGATCTTGGAATAGTTTAACATCTTTTTTGCATGGCGAGTTTACACTTTAATTGCGAATTGTTTCATGAATTTTGCATTTGTACCAAGGTGCTGTGAATAAAATATGTTATGAAATAGAATTGTGTTCATAATTTTAATTAAACTGTTAATGTCAATTGTACCTCTCAGTACATCTCCAACTGGTGACACAGCGGCACAGTGGTTGGATTGGTAGGTTGTGTCTGACAATGACAGTGGGTGTGGATCCAATTAGAGGCTGACCTCCAGAACCAGCCTTGCGCTCCATCTAACAGTACAGCGTGATGGATGGAGTGAATCAGCTGGACTAGCTGTCTGACAATTCTTGGGTTGTGTTTCTAGTGGTTGAGGCTCTACCTTACTGCGCACCAGGTACACAGTACGGGTGGCCATCGACTGGGTGTGTTTTCCGACGTATGTGCACCTGGTACTTGAGAGTAAAGTACGCATTCTCATGCTTTTCTCTGACTGGTCGTCGTCCACAGGGGATTGATTAGTCACCCTAGAAATAGTACACAGAGGTTTGAAAGAAGCACTTATTTACTCAGTGAGGAATAAACATGGTGGCCCATACTACCTCCTAACTAACTGGAACTGAACAAAAGTTAGACTAGAATATGCCAGGTGAAGAGGACCTGGTCCTAAACTGAACAAGGTAGCTGAACTTGGTAGCTATGAAAATAACCGACACTAGCTATCTCTAAACCATTGTCCAGAAGGGAGGGGTGGTTGAACACTACCTATAGGGCAGTGAGGTTGCCGTTACAAAAAGGGGAAAGGTGCGGCAAGAGGTTGTGTGAAGACTTCTTCAGGGGTTGCCGGAGCAGGTCTGAAAGAGCTTCTGAAAGGTCGCTAGGGCACTGGGTAGACAAAGAGCTCCACCGCAAGAAGTGGTGGAGTGAGCTGCTGGAGATCTACTGGCATTTCTTGGCGGCATAGGGACATACATTCTTCTGTCCGCTGGCTCTCTGAAGTGCGGGGTGCAGGCGGTAATGAGCTCCGCTGCCTGGGCGGAGCTGCATTCTAGCACATTGCAGTATTACTATAGACCATTAACAATAAAATGAGCACTTTTAAAGCCCTAGTTACTTTTTTCTTTCAACCAATTTATATCCTTCCCCCATTTGTTAATGTAAACCCTTCCATTAGAGTAATAAACGCAATGTATACATTTACCATAGCCCAAACTATAATTCCGAGGCCACAATGAAGCAAATTTATTGATAATTATGTTTGTTGAAACAGCTTCAAAAAGTGCTCACTTTACAGTGAACTCCCTATAGTGTTTTGTAATAACCTTGTGAGGTATATGATGTTCCCAAAATACTTTTCAGCCTCACAGCATCCTTTGTATTAGTTACATATGTATGTAATTGAATAAAAAAGTTTCTTAAATACTCTCTTCCTCCCCTCCCCGCTCCCTATAATATTCCTCATTCACACTTTTTAATATTTGTGAATGAAAATGTATGATTTTTGCCACTTAAGTGTGTTAAGATTTCTATTTTTTGCGTGTAAGTAGTTTTTTAGTGCTATAAAGTGCTATAAAGATTTAGAAAAATTAAAAAAAATTATATTGGTATTTTGTTATTTCTATGCAGTAATTCCTCATCAACCCTGGCAGTTTCCCTTTATACAGTACAAGGATTCAATTATGGGTGGTTTTCTGTTTTATTTAAAGTAGGCTTTTATGTCTCAATTTGGTGTGATTTTCACTATGCCATTATTGGTCTGACATTTTTTTTCTGGGCAGCACAAAGCAATAAATATTGCATTCCAGAAGCTCAGCAGGGTGTAGAGGGGGAGAGTCACTAAGTATTCATAGTCATTTCCGTAACTAGATACAATATAATAGAAAAAAATCAGACACTTCATGTGATTGATATTTCATAGTATATGATTCGTCATTCAACTTTAAATCAATGGTATTTATTTGATTATTAGTAAGATTATATCTTTCTTTTTGGATAAACCTTGACCATTTTACAACACGAAGAAATGTACAGTCTTGCAACTTACAAGGTAAATAAATACTCAGCTGTTGTAAATTACTGATACAAGTTTAATAATATACACACCTCATTTTGTATATTTTTACAGTGTTTAAATAAAAATTTGCAATTACTAGAGACCTGAGAAACTCTCGAGTTCAATGACCTGCATGGTAGACTCTACAGTCGTATGTAGAAATATACCGTTGTCAACTGCACATTGGTCATCTGCTGTCACAGTGGAAGGTGGCTATTGGGCCAGTGTTCTCCATGAGGTGTCAAAGACCGCGTGGACCAATTGCTAAGGTAATATAAACACGTGAATTGAATCCTAGCATGTCCTGAAATGAATCCGCGAATTATTCAGGTCGCTAGTATAGTTGTCAAATCAAGAGATTGAAGCATATTTTTCACTTGCTGAAACAATTAGTGGCTGTCTTTTAATTGGTAAAATCTGCTTTTTAAAGTAGTAAATATTTAACTTAAGAAGCTTCATTTTTGAGGCAGAGTGAATAAACATGGTCCTTAAATTTATTTTTGTATGACCTCCAATAATCAGTAGTTCAAAACCACAGCCTGGCACTCACAATGAGCTGGGCTCTGTGCTTATCCATTATTTGGTGACATCTGGATATCTTAGATGCTCTTGATGCTCAGTTTATTCAGAAAATGTGTATATTAAAATTAATTAATACATATTTCAATAAGACATTCTCTGATTTTCCCCACAAGAAGTCATTGAAAATGGACTCGCAGGTCTGCTGAGGCTTGGTAAATAGTGACTGTCTCCCTAATGTTATCAGTCTGTGTGGCTGAAAGCCAAATAACCAATTTACAGTACACAGCTTGCCACAAATCACTATCTTCAGTCATTAAAATTATGGACTGTTAATCTCCTGAAAATTTGTGTACTTTTACAAGTGTGTGTGTGTGTGCATGCATGCATGTGTGCGTACGTGTGTGTGTACATGCATGATGCACATACCATTATTTATCTAATAAATTTGATTTCTGAGTGCTCATACATTTCTTAGTTACTTAGTATAATCTTGACACGTGCTTCTCTTTGCTTTCCGAGTGATACAGCCTAGGATGCTGATGACCACCCTCCTTGGTTCGTTGGAAGAGAGGGGAGTCAAACCCCAGAGTGAGGCGAACTGATTGTTTCTCTCCCAAGGAGTTCGATCTCTCACTACTAGAGTTGCCAATGAGGGTGATGGTGGCAATGGGTGATCTGGCCTGAGATATAGGGGCTATCCGCAGAGGCCTCGTCGGTTGGCATGCGGGAATATAGTTGGCAGGAGATAGGTTTGCACGTGGTTTGGGGACAACCTTGGTGGGAGTTGAACCTTGAATGATTTTCCCCGAAGCCAACTTTATTAAACAAGAATTAGTAGAGGCCTTCTCTGGAACTACCTCAACAGGGTTAACACTTGCTATTGGGTGGCAAAACCTTAAACTGGGTATGGTGACTTCCCTCCAGGTCGTATTCTGGCCAACATGCACCGAGTAAATAGTTGTATGGGGACTTTTGCGTGGGAAGTAGGGCAGGCGAGTTTGGCCGAGGTATGCACTAAGTTTCCGTCTGCGGGGATTCTACCTTACTTGTGGTTCCGCTAGTGGAGTTGGCTTTAAGGGATCTCTAAAGCATGACACTCCCTAGGCCATCGCCGGCACTGTAATCCACCTTTCTTACTATGCATCTGCCCTGTCCCCTGACCTTTCCGCAGACGTGCAGTTCTGGAGGTATGAGTTCTTTAATCATACCCAAGGCTCTGACGTCCAGACGTGCAGTCTGGTATTCGGACGTCACTGGAGGTAGACGCGGGAACACCGAAACCCAGGAGCTTCGGCGTGTCTTTTACAGACTAAGGCTTTCCGCAAGCTGCGTCTCCTGTAGAGTTTGGTATACCTCACTGCTAGTCTCAAGGGTGCAGGTTACAGGAGTTGGGTTACCTCTGGAGGTGTGCTGCCCTGACAGTCAGCTGGTGTAGTGGTGGACGAGCCTATCCAAGCTTCAGGGATGGTGCAGTCTTCGCAGTCGGTTGACGTGGATGGAAGACTTGTTGCAGGCTTCGGGAGGTTGAACCGTGTCGCAGGTTGAGGAGGGGTGAGATAGGTCTTCCACAGACCAGGGAGTGCTCACTGACCTATGCAGCCGGGAAGCCCAGCGTCTGCTGGGGCATGGTAGCGGACTTCCTTATATATGAGAAAATCCCTTGATTATGGTAGGTATGGTAGGTTTATCAGGGTTACTGCGGCACCGCTCATTTCTTATTTCCCCGCTTGGAGGCAACGACAAATTTAAACACCTCTTTCTGAGGCTGGCGGGATGTGATGTCACAAGGTCGTGTGGGTGCTGCCATCTCGTGGGTTTGCTAGAACTTCTTCCACAGTTAAATAGTAGGGTAGTGGTTCGTCAGTATTTTATTTCATTGTGGGGGTGGCGCTTGCATGCGGGATTTCGGGCGGGCCGTACTTTGCCACTGTTACTGACTTGCCCCTAGCTCTCCTTGGCTCGAAATGGGGCGAAGTCGCCCATAGAGAGCGCATATGTGCTGCGCAGCATATTGGCATGCATCAACCTATCTGTCTGGTCCTCATAAGAATGTGTATTCTTCTAAAGTAGTATTTTGAACTGCAGTATTTCTTCAATGATTTAGCTTTTGCAGTTGGTGAGAGATTACTGTATTTCATGTCAAAAAATTTTGCTACAAGCATTTTGTTAAATTTTCAGTGCACTTGTTCCAGTACGATCCTACTTTATGGTCAAACTGTTATAATTTTGCACCTCTTGCTGCCCTCAACATACATTTGAGTAGCTTCTTTTCCATGCTCCTCAAGTAACTCTTTTGACTAATTATTAAAGATAATTTATTTTACTTCCCCACACCCCAGTTGTAAGGAAGAATTTTAGTGTTTTTTACGTTTGCAAAATTTACTGCCTGCTCATATCTCAGTATTTCAAATTTTAACAGCTCAAAACCTGTTGACACATTTCAAGAAAGACATCAGTGAGATAGGTCATACATACCTGTATAAACCCAGTTTAACAGAAGTTTGGTTTCACTTTTAGTGTAGTTAGTGCCTTTAGTTGGTGCTTTGCATCTATGTTGATTTGTCATTGCATGTGTCATAATCACTTCCAAGTTCCACCAGCAGTTTGAGAAGATTGCTGTTTTTAAAATTTTTGTTGGATTATGGTTATACTTGTGACCTCGCCATACTTTTTTTTGGTATGAATTCCTGTAAACTCACATCATTACAATATGCAAATTTAAAAATATTGGTATTCAATATTTTTTTATTTTTTTAAAAATTGTGAAATGAGGCTTTTATATAATATTAAATTTTGGCAGAACTGTTTCGTAACTATCACCACTTTTAAATATAAAATCAAACATTTCCAGGGGCAGAAAGCCTCGAAACCCATAGGTGATTATTTTTGTGCATACACTAATGAAAGCTGTGAATGCCTACGCCTATAAATACAGACGCACATTCGTGAACATAAAACTTACTTATTATGAACTTAGTACACCGATCCATTAATTTATGAAAGGAATATTCAGGGAGAGTGTTACATTAAAATTTAATTTGATAGTCGTTTACAAAATAAACTATTATGTAACTCGTTTGTAAGTCTACTAGTACGCTAGGACCTCTTCAACTTGCAAGCAAGCTCATTTCACGGACTATTTCCACTTATCCAATTAAGACATTCTTAATTATGTTTCACCATGATTCAATAGTCATGGTTATAATGATAAACCAGGAGTGTATGTTCCTTCATTATAAGCAAAGAGTTCCCTAGTTAACTTTACTTTAAGTTGATTTTAAAGTTACAGATACTTTCATGTATAGATATTTATATTTTATATTATAAGATATCCTCCACTTTGCTTGTACCTCCTTCTGCAGTTTCTATGAGTGTACCCATCCCATCCATTTTGGCTTCTCAGCTGGTAGGTATCTATTATTAATATAAATTTTTTTACTGGGTGATTTAGCTTTATTTGTTTTTAATGCATAATCTATATGTTTACAAAAAGTTGTGCAAAAATTTTTGTACTTAAGAAATTAATTTCTTAGCTGTGTTTAATACTCAGCCCCAAACGTCAATATGAATACGTGAAATACTAGGCAAAGTCATTTGATAAGCTGCTACTGATTTGGAGAACAATCTCATTAACTGTGAACCAGCATCAGTATGAATAATGAAAATCATGTTTCTGGGGAAATCCCAAATAAATCAGTGAAATTTAGTTGTAATAATCAATAACCTGATTATATTTTCCATAAGAACCATAATCACTGGTTTTGGGCTCCATTATCACTATTTTATGTTTAGAGACAAGAGTGAGTGTGCTACATATACAGGGAGTAGAGTTATTAATTTACTATCGGTCAACAAAAACATAATTTTTCGATCAGCAAATTAAATTTTGGGCTTCACCAATCTAAACAGGGTACAATGGCAAAGAAAAAATAATAAATTCTTTCTTTATTGAAAACACATTTAGGTGGCGGCAGGAATACTTTATGATTCCTCATATTGGAACAAGTACAAGAAAACTTGTAGCGAGTTTTTCTTCTTCCTTCTTTCTTTCTTCTTTCTTTCTCTCCATATGTATACATGCTACTTGTAACTTTCATTGGGTTTCCAATTTTTCTATCGAGCATGAAAGGCATTGTGCTTGCCTGGACCCACTGTTTTAGTTCTGTAAGTACATGCTTTCTATAAGCTTCATTCCAAATAAGCACATAAAACCCTTTTCTTTGAAAAGGGAAGTCAACGACTTTGTTTTATTAGGGTATGTTTTCAAAGTGCCATCTGAAATTATAAATCCTAATAACCAATTATGTATGGGACACAGATTTTGGACATGATTTTACATCTGAAAAAACTCGCAATAATTGGTGTTTGAAACAGAACACATAAGAGTACATGAAGAGGAAGTTCCAAAGACTATCATGAAGCGTTCGGAAATGGTGGACTGGTGGTGTAAAATGTCCCGATACATTGACAAATCAGACAAATATCTTATTTTCTCTCTGTCACTAATTCAAATGGCCTCTACTTGGTTCTTTTTGTACATTATATAGTTCAAACTTCTTTAGCTCTGGCAACTGACTTCCATTTCGATAAACCTGGTTTGATTCGCAGCGATCACTTCACCTTCATTGGCATATAAGACAAGTGATAATCACCTAACCGTCTTCATTCCAGTACTCACGTTTACTAAAAGTTATGGGATAGCACTATGTAACTGAATGGCTCGTGATGCTAGTGCTGCAGAATTACGTTGCACAGCCTAAATCGGTCTCGATTACGAAAAAGTGATTGTGTCATTAGGATTGACTGTTGTTTACTTGCTCATGGCAAGTCGACATGAGTTATCAGAGTTTGAATGGGGCATGATTGTGGGTGTGGAGACAAGTAAATCCATTCCAGGACAACTCGGGGAATCGGTCCACGCACTGATAGAGAACAAAGGTCATCTTTAAATGTCAAACCGACATGGCTGAGCAGATGTGCCAATAAGAGTGCACCACACAACTCCGGACAGGTCATTGATTGCACCTTGACAGGTGCCACCTTGGACTTGTCCACTAACAGTTGAATGTCGATTTTACCACGAGGGTCCAAAATATCCAAGTATACAATTGCTGCATAACCAATCTAAAAACTTTCTGAGAACACATGAATTCCATAAACACAGTCTCCTGAATCCTCTATACACCTAGGAATCGTGATTTATTATAAGTAAGGAAGCTCTTCATCAAAGAGCTTCCAGTGTACTGCGAGGTCAGATGGAAGAGTAGCATTCCAAACAATAGTCTTCAACCACAAAATCTGCAGAAGATGGTTTACAAACATAAGGAGAGGACTTGGCCAAAACCAAGAGGGTCAAAGATGGGTGCTATGGTGGACAAAATGGTGCACTTAGTGCATGGCTTGGGCTGCTTTGAATTTTGTATGCAAAGGTGTCCGAGACCAGTATCCACTGCAACCCTAACACCTTCACAACAACTTGATTATCCATATCCAGGCTGAATGTTTATGGCATCTCGACATCATCCACAGGAAGTCAGTCAAGTAGGGAAGGGTGATTGCTCATGAACTTTTGCAGCTTGAATCCAAGCAAGACAAGAAATTAGCTCCCTTTGAAGGGCCAGTGCTGACTCAACTGAATGAAAACCTGTGACAATGTTCATGTAGTGTGGTTGTTTCGACTTACATTAAACCTTGGCTGTTTCTCGAGTGTATTATCACTGGTAATTGTTCTCGCTAATGGCCATTACTTGTCGTGAGAGAAAATGAAGGCATCAATGGCACAGTAGACAAATGTGTTGCAGCATAAAATGAGTTTTTGTACTGAAGTTAGCTCTGTATTTACTATTTACGGACTTTTTTTTTATGAGTAGGTATGGAATCAATATTCTATTGGTGTAATTGTAATGTTTCTTTAATGTATCATTATTATTATTATTTTAATAAAATAGCATTTGATTTTCCCTTGGGAATTTTCTCAAAGTGATTTACACTTGCTGGAATTTTCGGGACACTCAATGTTTACACTTTATTTGGTGTTCAGGAAGGTTCTTATATGCCTGTCTAGGGTATCGTTTTGTTCGGAACACTTCTAAGCATATAATATAAAATAATTATTCTTGTAGGAAATGTTTTACGTTTTGCACAAGAGATGATAAAACATGATTTTCAAATCTAAAATGCACTTTTAATGCAATTTTTGGGTATTGGGTGTTAAAGGGGGATGGTTTTTATTTTACAAAGATTGTGAGGTTTTTAAAGCTGCTCCCAGGAATCGTAAAGCCTCATAAAATCTGTAGGAATTTGTTGTTGTGCTTTCGCACTATTGTTTTTTGTTAATTTCCACAAATGTGTTTAGGAAAAATGTAAATTGTATATTAACTAGTGTTATATTCTAAATTAAATTCCGAATAAAAAAATGCTCACCCTTATCTATCATTAACCGTTAATGAATTTAACATTGTGTATATGTGTGATCAATTTTGTCATTTCAGTAGTTTCAGGAAAGGCAATTACTTTATTTACCTGCTTCATTACCCTGAAATGCTGTTAATGTTGTACTGTTGAAACCTTTGTATAATTGTGTGTGTGGTGTCTTATCAGTTATGCATGCAAATTGTTTAGAATCCTTACACTCATGGTATTTCTTGTTCAAAAAAAACTTGTTACATAAAGTCAAGAGTTTTAAGTACAACCTTCAAAAAGGAAATCTCAAAAAGTGCTCAGTTTTGTTAACAAATTATTTTGCAGGATCCAGATTGTGGCAGTTTTTTGTTCTGTGAATGTAAAATATTTTTTTCTGAAAGTCTTCAGTAATTTGTGCATATATACTTATTAATTTCTCATTTAAATTATATCTATTGTTCTCTGTTTTGTAGTTTAACATGCATTGAAGTTTTTAAAAATGTAATGAAAATTAGTTACGTGAAATAAATAGTTATATTTTTTACAGTAGTCTTGTTTTGTTCTATGAAATGCAAAGTTAATTTATATCTGAGTTTAAAAACATGATTTTGAATTCTTCATAGCTTTCTCTCATTTTGTTAACACGATCCGCAAACCTAGAATACATTTATTTATTGATAATGCTGAATTGAATTTTATTGTTTTCAGATCATCTAAGGTTTGTGTTGCATGTTTTGTGATAGATTTTTTCACTATGAGCAGAAGTAATTTTTAATGATTTAGGAAGTTCTAGAAACTGTTTCTAACAATTCAATTTTTATAGATAAACTTGAAATTTGTAAGACTGACTTACTCTTTGTCTAAAAAATCAAAGTAAAATTCAAAATTGCAAGAGCATTTAATATTTTTTTTATTTAAATTTCATTTGATTTTTATAGCTTGTTTATTTTTCTTTTTTACATGTATTTCAGCTGTAAAATGTAACTCGTCTATAATATATGTTGAATATGTGTTATGTGCATAAATAATAAATTAGAAGAAATAAAATTGCAATATTTCATTCAATGTGTCACATTTGAAAATATTTTCATATTGAAGTTTTTTCAGTTAGGTTGATTTGGTTAACTTGTAACAGTTTAATTCGGTTTTTCTTGGATGTCTGTAGTGTTGTTTTTAATTCATGTTGTATGTGATAATTATTTTGTGTATTTGTTCTCATGGTTGTGATTTTCATAATTTGCATTGATATTTTGTGCAGTGTTTTTTCCAGGCACAATGGATTATGTCTAACAGTTATTTTACAGGCATCGTAAAGAACTTTTGCTGTCATTAAGCTGTTTAATGTTACTAGTTTTAATTTATTATATTTTTATGATGAGTTGCATGCAGTTGTCTTTTAGTAAACTGCAGTTTCAAATTTGACAGGAGTAAATATTCAGTTTTAATTTTTGATAAAGTTAACTTCATTTAAAGTATTTAAGTCTTTGAGAAAAATTATTTCATTCTTTTAAAAGTAAATTTCAATCATCTGAGAGTAAATTGTTTGAAACATCTGACTTAACGTTTCAATGTATTCACTTTCAAGAAGTGGCGAGCGTCAGCCTGCCCTGCTCCTGTCGTGATGCCAGCATGAAGTCCGAACCTCGCTGGTACTAGTTTTGTTCTCACACGGTATAGCACACTATTACTCACTTCATCAACTTTGGTTTCTCATAATTAAAAGTAAGAGAGGGAGAGAGAGAGACTGACTGAAGTGAAGGTAGGGCAGACAAAGGATTAAAACTGGTAATGTCTTGACTTTCACTAACAAGGGGTAAAAAGAAGTCTTTCAGTTTGAGTTATCTAGTCAGTGGAAATAGTTATGACCAGCTTAACAGTTTTGAATTTGTCCAGAAATTGTGTTAGTTTGTTGGAATTGTTAGCATAGCTTTGTATGACAGTGTTTTTTTTAATCTGTAGTTTTATATAATGGTTTGTGTAAAGGTCTTAGTATTGTGTCAGATTTTCATAAAGGCAGAAATATATTTTAAAAATTCGGTACAGTATTCTGTAGCAGTGTGAAGGTACCTTGGTATCAGTAAATACGATTCAGATTTAACAATAACCTTGAAATTTGTGTTGGAGAATAGTTGCCGAGGAATAAAGTAATTTCCATTTACACTGTCATACTTAATTATGGTAACTTGGACTTTGTTTCGTTCTCTGATAACCATATTTTATCATATTGTGTGTTTAAGAATTTGCTTAGGAATATAATCATTTGATTTGTGAATGCAAAAATTTCTCCAATGATACGTTCAGTGTTTAACCAAAGATGTCTTTCAGTGGTATGTGTAATACAGACTACATTACCATTTTGCACCATTAAGTGAAGTAATTGCTTCTATGCTTGAGTTGTGGATGACTGTACATTGTAGTGAGAAATCAAGAATTTTTTTGCAGGTAGTAAGATCAGGTTCAGCCCTCAGCATATGGGTGAATAATATTTTGCTTTAGCATAATACAGCAGTATAATATAAATTTTGTCTGGAGGGGACGATGATGTAAGAAAAGCAGATAACAACTTAGGTAAATTGTTCTTTAAGGAGGCGGTTTACTTCATTGATATTTCAAATGTAGCATTTGGACAGTTAGTTCATTTACAAAATAATAGGCAAATGAGAAGTGCTTTCTTAGTTACATCACTACATAATTAATGGTAATGTAAATATACTGTTAGTGAAGATTGAATTTGATGACAAATAGGACTAGGATTGTTCACCCATATGATACAGGCTGCTTTGTGTAGAGTTCCTTTTGCTTAAAGGTTTTGCTGCATGATGTATTGAAAACCTTAGCTCATCTGATACATAATGTTTCATAGCCACAGCTAGAGCTACTGGAAGAAGTCATTTGACACAATTAAGACTTAATCATCCAATTATGGACTAACCAATATATATGATGATAGTTTTATATTATATACGAACGTTCATTAATTCAGTATTGTGCACCAGTTAAGTTTGTCAACAATTCATTCAGTAAATGTATATGTATGATTTTCTTATAAACTGGTATGGAAAACTTGTTTTCATCATTAAAATTACATGTAAACAGATGTTACACTTCTATGGGGCATCTCTGTCGAACAGTGTGTGGGTTAAACAGCTGCAATACTTATTTTTGTTGTTGATAGCAAGACTATTACTAATGTTTCACAGTTCAGAAAACTTAACCTCCTCAGCAGGTGCCTCAAGTGGATTATTTAATACAAGACTGTAAATAAACTAAATATAGCAGCCTGGGCATTTGTCTACATGGTTTCAATAAAAATTATAGATCATGACATGATACGTAGTGTTGTGATTTTATCACAGCGTATTATAGTTTTCTTCAAAAAAAATGTGACTGATCAGAGACTTCATTGTATAGGAAAGTGGTTGATTACATTTCTCTTTTTTCATTGATTTGAGGAATTGTTTTCTAGAAAGTAAAATCTCGATGGTGCAATCAAAAGCTCTAGTGATTTTGAAAAAGAATTCCAGGACATTAATAAACACAATATTGTGATTGATTATTTATACTATACAAATGAAAGTGATTTCTATTGAAAGTTTTTCTCAGCCAAAAAGACTCCAGGAAGACTTGCATCTCTGGTCTAGCAAAAAACATTTATTCTATATATTGTGCATATGGTAGTAGTGAACACTTAACTGAAATTTGTTTATTGTTAATTTGTTTACTGAAAAATGTTTAGGAAAAGCTAAACAGCTACAATCTTTCATAAATGCATAGAAATAATTTTTCTGTTCGTTCATTACCAGCTTGGATGGCATAAAACTTAGTGGGTAAACTCAAAATTTACAGTACAAGTTTCTGTATTCTTAAAATCAAAGGATTTCATTCAACACGAACTGAGATAGGGAAGCAAAATATTTCTTGTCATCAAATGTGACAGCATATAACTTGGCCAGTGGATTTAGAGCCTGTTGTCACACAACGTTACAGGTGAAATATTTCGAAGCTTTGTGTTGGAAAAGTAGAGGTTGGCTTGCAAAAAATTTGAATTAACAAGAAATAGTTTACTTGCAAAAGTCGTGAGGAATAGTCATGAAATTACGTAAGTCTAATTGCCTGGTTGTAAATAGAGTTGTTTTCTGATGTTTAAAATTTGTCTGATTGCTTAAATTTTTCAGTCTCTTCATGCAACATAACGTTCTAAATATCCAAGCAATTCAGCAAGGTAGATTAACAACAAATGGAAGCATCTTAACCAATGGATATTATACTTCCTAGTAGCAAACTGAAAAGTTATTTTGCATGCGTGCAGGGCTTGAGATTTGTCAATAGTGGAAGCAATGACAAGTGTAAATGGGGATAATTTGTTCCAGTGAAATAAACTGCACAAATTGCGTTGGAATCAAAAATCATTTCCAGTTTTTAATTAAAACTTAAGGATAGGGAAAATTCTTAGACATCCATTCTTTGAGGAAAGGAAGACTGAGAAAAAAACTGCATGAAAAAAAGTATTATATTTGTTAAGAAATTTCTTAACTTTGCATTATGTAGTTTCAGAATGTGCCTAAAATAATTTAAATTATTTTAATTCAATTGTACAGTTATATTTTGTTGACATATTGTCCATTTATTTAGCATGTTTTATCACTTCAACACAAGTTGAAAACGTTATCTGCTCATTAAGCAGCTTTCATCAAAATGTTGTGATAAAGTGTACCCTGTGAGGTCAGAGTGCCATGATGCAACTGGGTGTTGAAACAAAAAATCTGAAAATGATTTTCAGAGCTAAATTTCCTTTAGTGAAATTGAATTTTAGTGACAAATACTGTATAGTTAGACTTTGTATCATCAGTAGTAGTATGCATCAACTCGACTGTTGTCAGGCAAACAGTAGTTATTGTTGCAAGCTTGGATTAGAGGTAAGTAATGTCATTCTCTTTGTATTTGGTAAGTTGCTGTTAGCCACATTGCAATTCAAGTATAGAGAGCATTGAAACAGTTGCTAGAGTATGTCAGAATCTTTAAATGTAACAGTTATAAATACCTATAGATGTGGATGGATAATGGCTACGGCCGATATACTCAAGTGAAAATGCATTTTGAACACCCCCACAGGTATTTCCGTATTTGGCCCAACGTTGATAGATAAGGAGGAAGTGGTATGTGGAACTGATCAAGTTGTCAAGTCTGTGGAATATTCAGAATATCAAATGCAACACTGCACCACCCTGAATAACCACACATTCAGCAGTAAATGCTGAATTTTTCTCTGGGGTACCGTATCCCACGCTCCCTGTACATCTTGGTATAGCTGAGCGATGGTCATTGCTGGGTCTGGGCTGTATGTTGGGCACCATCCCATTATGTCCCGCACATGCTTGATGATGCTTACGTCTGGAGATCTAGCGTGAATAGACAGTGTACAGCACACTGTTTTACCTTAGCAACATGGGGACATGCATTATCATGCTGGAAGTTTGGTTCCTGCATCACGTCTTTGATATGATTGGAGGAAAGGATTGATGTTTGCACAGATGTACGACACACTCGTTCATTCTCACCTGAATGATTTGAGAGAGACAATCGGGATGTGTAGCTCAGGACCCCCATTCCTTAATCCCAGTTGAAGGTCTGGTATAGTGTATAGTGAATGCGAATACACCATGGATTGTTCGGTTCTGCTCACCTGCACATCTACAAACATGAATGTGCCCATCACTTTGTCCAAGGCAGAAATGACTACCACTGAATGTCACGGCTCTCCAGTCGCCTCACCAACACACACACTCTCCTGACACCACCAAGAATCATTCATGATGAGCAGGTGTCGGAGGTAAATGTGCCAGAGAAACACGAGACTGTAAACTTACCTCCAACAATTGTCCGATTACACGTGTGGATGCTGTTCTTTCAGTTAAAGTGGCAGGAACAGTCCTTCTGTCCAGGTGCTTATCAGTGCAGCAAGGTGATACTGGTGTGGCTAGGTGGCTGTGAGAACTCTCTACCACCTATCTTCACCACTGATTGACAACTGGTATGTCACTGCCAAAATGAAAGGCAATTCAGTGAAATGTACGGCCACACTCAAAGTCACTTAACTCTTCAGTTGGTGCTCACAATCATCTTCCAGGCATTGTAGGTGCACTCTACTGTACACCCACAATGTTATCACATAGTTTACTGCATTCACAGTGTTCAAATGTCCTGCTGTAAGATACTAGGACTAATGACTGCAGACTGATGCAGGAGAGTGGTGCTTTTCCACATATGATCCGAGTGCGCTTTATACACCAACAGTTGGTGTAAATATTTACAGTAAAACCCCTCTTAACCACGACTGGATCATCCAATTTGCAGTTTAACCACAATTTCCTAATCATTTTCATTTTTTTATGACAGCGGTTAAAAATGTC
This sequence comes from Dryococelus australis, assembly GCA_029891345.1. Classification (NCBI taxonomy): domain Eukaryota; kingdom Metazoa; phylum Arthropoda; class Insecta; order Phasmatodea; family Phasmatidae; genus Dryococelus; species Dryococelus australis. Next base: position 169,652,274 of record CM056993.1, read on the forward strand.
TTTCTTTGTCTGGAAACATGGCGGCGCCGGTGTACAGTGGTGAAAAGTAGTTCAACAGATTTCTCTGTTCTCCTTCTTTTAGAAAGGAGGGGATGTTTCTCCCATCCCTTGCCCTTCTTTTCAGTACTGCTGCTTCACTTCCCCTATTGTTATGGTTAGCTGTTCTCCAGTTGCCAAGGGGAGAAGTATTGATCACACTCTACCAACTGGAAGAGGGGAGGTAGCAAGCGATAAGGAGGGAGAACAAGTAAAAAATTAGATGGAGACTGCCACGGAAAAAGAAGCCTAGCATTAGGAAGACAGTTAATACAAAGTGGTTGTTGATCATAACCTACCTTGGGAGTAGTTAATGTTCCAAACTACAGGCAATCAAGACTGCCGTTCTGTGAAATCAAGATTTGAAGTTATATTATGTAATGTACTGTAATGTACAAAGTTTATAATTTTAGACAGATTTGAGGGCAGCTTTTTTAATGCTAGTTTGATGGTTATATCAGTGTTCATATTTGCCCTTTTAATGAATATTAATTTAAACACAGCTGCCTTTTTCAATATTGTTTTATGAATACAAAATATCGTATTTTTATAAGAAACTGTAAATGACCTGTCTTGTCAGGCCGTGGATATCAGGCTAAATTGTGGCTCGGTTTTAATGATAATTTTTACTAGAGCTGTTCCGATACCGTGCTAAGTATCAGTATCTGGTGATACTTCGTCTTTTCCTACTGTATCGGAATCTGGTATGGTATTGGGCTAATACATTAGTATCAGTTGTAGACAATTAATTCAGGTTATTACTTTCTTTAGACAGAAATTACAGTACTTCGGTCTTTATACAGAAAAACCTCGTTAATTCTAAGTAGATTAATTCTAAATCATAATATAATTCAAAGTGTGTATTCGTCCCCCAATGGAATAATTTGATGTTATATGATCCTGCCCGAGTTTCCACTCTCCCAAACTTCACTGCCGTGAAGTTTGGGAGAATAGGACAATGAAAATTCGTGGCTGCCTGTTGTGACAGTTAGAAGGAGGAAGGAAGTTTGGTGCAGTGTGGGTGTGGATTGATGATGGAAAGAGAAAAGGAGTGTAGCAGTGTGATCGATCTCGTGGCTGGAGGATGGAAGGAGGAAGGAAGTGCAAGCAGTGTGGGTGGCATGTCTAATGAGAGGGATGAGGGACAGCAGGTGGAAGGTAACTGTTAAAGGGGTGGGGGGAACAAAGAAGGCGAGGGAAGTGAGGGACCTTTTCAGAGGCCAGACCCAGCTTAGCAAGGGGATTGAGACAACATTCACTGGAAGTTTATTCATAGTAGAGGGAGCGAGAGGGTTCTGTCTACCACAGCTGCAGTTTTAAACCAACCTTTAGGTGTTTTTTAATATATATTTTGCCATAGCAATTAGGCCTAAAGTCAACAATTACAACACTTACATTTTACTGCATGTTGACATATAATTAATAACCAAGTTATGTGCAACAAGCTTATTTTTTGGCTATTTACTTTGAACTTTTGCCTTTGTTTTTTAATTTATTATTAACTGTTATATTTTTTCTAAAAATTCAGTGCAAAGGGCAATGGTATCGGAAAACATGATATCGGTCGGAATAATATACGTAAACTGTTTGTCTGGTAACATCTTTTAGGCAGATTTGCAGCCCGGATATTATGTTAATTTGGCTGTTAACCAGCATTCATGTATGCATTTTGTAAGAATTCTTTTATCGGAACACGCCATCCTTTTTAGACATTCACGTTTCATTTATGAAGACATTTAGTTTTCTTTTGTAAACTGTAAAACACTGTATAGGCCACCTGCCAGCTAATGACCACGAGAAGTTAAGCACGACTCACATAACCGTGATTTTCGATTATTTGACTTGCTCGTCCCCTGCAGTATCACAGATAATCGAGGTTCTACTGTACTAGATGTTTCTTAATGCATTTCCACTAGTGTATGTATACATCCCCAAAATCTTTGTTGCACATTAGAATGAATTCAAACTTATTTTTATGGTGTGCTTCTTTAATAAGCATCTATTGAACACAGATGTTATGAGTAATTATAATTCTGTTGACTGTAGATTTTTAATTTCCAACTTTATTCGCCCTTATTATGTATAAGGTTCTGCCATCTTTATGGCTTTATCAACATTGCAGAATTGTCTATACTTTTCATGTAAAATACATTTCCATTGTGTTCCTTGCTTTTGGAAAAAACAATATGATTACATATCTTACTGTGTTTAATCAAACCTGGAGATCATTACAATGCTGTTGTGCCCTAATGTCCTTCAATTCTGTGTTAATAGTTGAAACAGTATTATGCAGTATGTTTTGTTGGAGTTACTATTCTTCCCAACGTTGAAGTAAATAGGTCCACCTGTAGACTGAACAGTTGGTTGGCAAATGGTCATGGTGTTTATTAGTGGTAAATAATTTTTCTGTTTACTGTTTTTTTTTGTGGGGATGTGGCATTTTAGATTAAGCCAGCTGAGTACAGTTCTAACAATACTATTGTCGTTAATTATATAAAAATGATTTTTTTTTTTGCCAGCCAGCCTTAAACAATTTTCTTCTCCAAGCATTACCTCCTTTTCTTCAAACATTTAGAACCATCTTTCTACAGCAAAACTAATTCAGCCAACAAGGAGTGAACATTCAAGGTTTTAGAAATCCTTACATTGTCTGAGGTTCAAACAAATTGTATTGTTTGCATTGTGGAAGTTCTACCTCACTGTCTCAGCAAAGCATGATTTACCGTCTTTTACATTGGCTGCAGCTTCTTCCATAATTTATGAGACTATATATTTTATGAAAACAGTCCATTTATATTTATATCACATTTTTGTTTCTTGCACAACTGTCATAAATAAACGTGCAGCCATAGAGTACTGCACACATTCTAGTTTTGAGTGTTCACTTTGCACTATTGTTACTAGCGCTTATATGCGGTTTGTTTTCAAACTATGGTAGCTTATTTTGAAGTGCAGCATTTTATTGCTTGTGTAATCTTTGGAATATGATTACATTTTGTTACGCAAGAAAAAAATATTTAATGTATTTTCACAGTGCTGAAGTAATTTTGTGTATATATAACAGAGGAGAAGAGTTCAAATATTGCACATTTGTCTACAATTAGTATAATTTTGTGTTTTAAATTGTATTTCGGTGATATTTGGTTTTATCGTGATTTACCACAAAGTCATGCCTGTATGTAATGTGCGTTAAACAATATATTACGTTTTATTTAGCACTTATTTGTAGGGACCCCATAAAATGGTAAAATAGAATGCCTGGTTTTGGTGCAAAAATAGTGAAAATCGGTGTTAAATTTTGGTATTTAAAAATTAAAACTGTGTTAATTTTCAGTATTTAAAAATAAAATGCACTATCAATTTTGGTGTTTAAAATGAAAGCCATGCCAAATTTCTGTAACTTATTTTAAAAATAAAAACAACAATGTGTTTCTTTGCATTCATATTAAAAAATTAACTAAAATTCTGTGTCTGAAAATTTAAAAGATTTTGTGAATTAGAATGTTTTGAAATAAAATTATTGCACATGTTCAGCGTTTGAATAAGAAATAGAAAAGTAATTATTATTAAGTATAAGAAACAGCAGTAGTACAATTCATTAATTTAAGAAGAAAACATTAATTTAAGAAGTGTGGGGTAAATTTTGACAGTTCTTTAAAAGTAGCACGGTCACAATGTATCCTTCCACCACAGCTATTTTTCACTTAAGAAAATGATGTTTGTGAACAAATGTGAGTCCAATGCACACTTGCATTTTCATCTTTTCTCGTGTTCCCTGTCATGGCTGTCACTGAATGTCTGACATTAGCTAACTTCCATCCAGTAATTAATGTAGGATGTTATAGTTAGGTTGGCATTGCAACCGGTTTTATTTTTGTAAGTTGTTGGAGTTCTGTTTATTTTATTTTGAGAGAAAGAAGGAAACTGTTGGAGTGGGGGGGAGGGGGGGGGGGGCTTTAGTTTAATGTCTTTCATGAGACTGCACTGTTTTGAGGTTGTTGCGTGTGCGTTGCCTTTTTGAGTTGCGTATTGTTTTGATGGAACAGTGGAAGATATTGCTATTATGGAAATAACATTTAAATGATTGTAACTTTGAAAATCTTACCTTCAATGAAAGCACAAAACGCGATATATATGTCGCTGTTCGTATTCATACATAATGCAGCAATACACACAGACAGTTTGGCACAAGTTAACCTTATGCTCTAACTACATAGCCAAATAACAACTATTATTCACACACTACTTAAGTGTTGAAAGTGCGGTTTTTTCTAGCCACATGCGTTTCAGTAATCATAGTAGAGGTTTACAAATACATTATTTACAAACGCGCAAACTTGCTGTTTATAAAATGTGCACCACCTCTTGAACACGTTTATTCTATTGTAATCCTTGTAAGTTTACATCACTAAAATCACGTTTGTTCATCATTAGCATTAAATAATTTATTTGCAGAATCATTCAATAAAATTAACACACTGTACATTTTCTGAAACCAACAAACGTAAATTTGATATGAATATTAAATTTGTGGTTCCTTTTCACGTCTTTGTTTCCACCTAACCTCAAAACGTAGAACAGCCAAGGACTTTTTCATATCTCAGTCAGCATGCATGTTACAGAATATGGACATCATTATTTTATTCTTGATGTCAAAACTGTAGATACATGCTTCATTACGTGTTCACATAAAAAATAGTAACTATTTTCTGCATCTCAGCAGACAAAACTAATCACTATGAAATACTACTAACAGCGGCAAATTGGAGTGTTGTCACTATAATTGATAGTCCACTCACAATTGATTATTGACACTCAATTAATTGTAAACAATTATTTATAGTTTCTGAAGAATATAAATATTTGTGTTAAGGTCTTTTTCATCCAAAACTTCACATTTTGTAAAAAAAAAAAAAAAAATTGATTAAAAAACGGTGGAGTAATGTCCAATTTTGCGGTATTTCATGTATTTCGCGGTTCACCATTTTCTGGGGTCCCTACTTATTTGTCAAAAATTCATAGCCTGTGGAAAAAAATGATTTCCTTGCAGTTTTTAGTTTGATAGTACGCTGAAAATAAATTTTCCTTCTGTGCAGGCCATGTCCTTGTTTCTAGGCCAAAATTTTGGCAAAAAAATATGTTGCTTGTAATCGTAGAAATATGGTAATTACAAAGTAAATAAGTGTTGTATAAACAGGGTTGCCACAGGTCTGGAAAACAGGGAAATGTGAGGGAATTTGAAAACTGTCAGGGAAATTTCAGGGAATTTCAGATACGTTAGCTAAATGTCATGGGATTCTGTGATATGCATGCTGTATTTGGCAGTTGTCATTAATCATGCACTGCTGCCAGAATAATATATAATTGTTTTAATGATTGTGGATTAAATGCGTAGGCATTTTTCTTTGCAATCTATGTGCTGAGCAATTTTGTATGATCAGAGAAGTATTTTGGTTTAAAAGGTTGTAATGCAAAGGCTCCAATCTTTGTAGAAAAAAATGTTACAGAAGGGTCAGGGAAAAAAGATTCTTTGTGTCTGGAAATAAGGGAAATTTCCAATGGAAAAAAGTGGCAACTCTGATGAAGAAAAGGATGGCAAGGATTTATTTGCTGTGGTAAAAAAAATAAATTTTTTGATTTAATTTTTTTGTGTACATTGGAAAGAAACTAACATAGGAATTTAATTTTAAAGTCAAGTGTTTGTAATTAAAGTAAAACCATTTTTACGTACTATGATTCTATTCTTTCCTTTATTTTTCGCACTTTCTGCAATTTGCAACACTTTTCTGGTCCCTTGAAAAGTGAAAAAAAGAGTTTATTTTACGCTGTATGCAGGTAAGTTTGTTTTTCGAGCAGTAACGGTCTTTCTGTGTCATTTGTCCAAATTGTAATAAAGTACTGTGGTAATTTATAATCTACAATTGCATTATTATTAGTGCTTTAATAAAAGCGCAATTGGTGCATCGTTAGAAATTATATTGTTCACATCTTGACAAACATTACTTCCACAAACGTGCATGTTGTTAAATGCCACCTTTCGGCGTCACTTGTAACTAGACATGGAAATTTCACACCTGGCAAACTTGCAAAATTTTGTAAAATTACACAGGTAGTAGATAAAATGTTGTTTTGTTGCTTTGAGTTTTATTACTCACAGGTTTTATTCATGAAGCACTTGCAAATTTTATAAAAAGTTCTATCTGCGAATTTTCACCAGCAACCGAAAATTTTCACGAGTACCCACATATTTTGGGGCACTATAACTTTTCACTCAACTTTAATTTTGTTTTTGCTGTCAGTAGTAAAGTCATTGCAAACACTGTGCTGTATAACACTAAACCATTCTTCTATTAAGTAGGCTAATTATTTTTTTATAATATGCAAAGTCGAGTATGTTTAGCTCAACATAAAAAAGGATGTCAAGGTGACTGAGCGACTAGACTGCTTGCCTCTCGTGACGGCGAACCGGGTTCAATGCTCAGCCGGGTCACACTCAAATTTTTGCAAGTGGGAACCGTGCATCCTGGAGCTGTTCCATTCTTACCACATTTCACTTTCATCTGCTCTCGAGACCTTATTATTAAGAGCTGCCTAACTCGCTCACCCAACTCAAAAAAAAATAATTACCTTTGAAGAACTGATCAATGCTGCAAAAAAAGATCATGCCGTTAACATGAAACTAACACATGCGGAGCACAAATCTATAGGAAAAATATTTTACTGTATACATTATACATACTTCATAAAAAGTGAACATTTAAATATAATGCATGCCACAATTTGAGTGGTCTGAATGTCAACAGCTTTTCCAAATATAGAAATGTGATACTAATAGAACATGTACAAATGTTATGAGCGTACTTATTGGTGCACAAATGTTAAGAAGCATACTTACTGGCTAAATATGATTACAATACACTAACAATATGGTAATAATTATCATTGTAATTTGAGGAAACTATATATAGTATGCAGATCCAATACCACAAGTTTTACTAGTAAGTAGTAAGGTAACGAGCTGCAACCGTACATGTAATACTTTATTAATCCTTGAATAAAATTTAAACCTTATTATTACCTCTTATTTTATTTTTAATGAATTTTTTATCTAAAATCATATTACAGATTTACAGTACATACCAAATTATTCTATAATGAACATGGATTACAACACTTAAGCAAATCCTCAATTCAAGAGGAAATGTTAATACGCTCTGGTCTTATTCTCCTTTGCTGTCTCTGGCATAAAATTGTTCACTGTCACACTTCACTTTTTATGACTGCGTGAATCATCAGTGGAGGAATCGTACTGCTGTTCACATGAACTCGTTTAACCAAGTCTGCTTGAATTATCTTGGCATTGTCCACACACTTTACCCATGTCAGAAAACCACATGAAATACAATTACAGACTTCAATAATTGGTATGGACACATAAAAGTCAGGAATATGTTTTTTTATCAAAGAATATTAAATATAAGTACATATCTAACCTTCTAAAATGATTATGTTTTACAAAGAAAGTTTACTACAAGAGTCCAACCCCTTGGAAATATTATGCTACAAAAAAGATTGTGTGTGTACATCTAAGACAAGATTTTTATTTGCTTAAAGTAGTTAACAAAATAAAAGCTGTACTTTCATAACCCAGCTTAATGGCAAAACAGCATTATTGAAAAGTAGGAAATATTAAACATTAGTGATGATTCTATATCTTTCTTTGATAACGATAAACATATTTTAAAATTGATAGTTCAACTAGAAGTTACCGTACCTTACCCCTTCAAATTTTGGTTTCAATAGTTGAGTATCATGTAGTTTTCATCATATGTAATGATTTGAATGTGAATCTACACATCTGACATCTTTTTTTGAAATGCAAAGGGGCCACGGTTGTGTAGACTACTTACCTCCCATCTGGGTGAACCGGGTTCAGTTCCTGGCAGGATTTTCTCCTGGATTCTAGCATGTAGGAATTCTGCCTGGCAATGCCACTGATTGGCTGGTTTTCTTCTTCACCCATATCGACTCTCACGACCTTGGGTGTTAAAGAGATGCCCAAATCACTCCACTCTAATATTAATACAGAATTTTATTCTTTTAAGAATGTGTCCTACTTAATAAGCATACTTTTTTCAGTATTGTGTTAGAAGTACCTAACCTATACGATCTGTAACAAGCAAGGCTCAGTTCATTTACCTTTTGTTTGTTGTTTTTTCTAAGTTTGTGTTTAGCCAGTGGGAAGCCCCGAGAGCATTTTTTGTAAGAAACTTGTTTCATGTAATACTAGAGATGTTCTTACTGTCTTAATCTCCATGTACTTTTGTTTTATTTATTAATTTTTTCAACTCTGCATTTGTGGAAGTTTTGGAATGCTATAAATAACTTTGAATGTAACTTTAAGGGAAAAATTCCATGTCATGTTAATTCAGCATTGCAGATTATATTTGTTAAGAAATCCTTGATGGTGTTAGCAGACTTTCCCTCTTGTAACTTCTTTCTGGTCTTGCCAGGGAATTGTGCAGGATGATGCTGCAGGTCGACAGGTTTTCTGGGGGATCTCAAGTTTCCCTTCGTCCTTGCATTCCGGCACTGCTCCATTCTTGCCTCATTTCACCCTCATCAGCTCTCAAGACCTCATTGTTAAAAGCGGCCCGAATCTCCCATCTCAGTTTTGCCAGGGGTACAAACTTTATTGCGAATTTCTTTGTATCTAATCAATAAACAGAAATACCTTCTATGGCTTATGGTGGCGCAGCAGTTAGCCTGCTTGCCATCCATTTAGGTAAACAGGGTTCAATCCCTGGCCGGATCACTCCCGGATTTTTGCATGTTTGCTGATTGAAATGAGGACAGTTTACTTTGAGAGTTTGAATAGAAAAACTGTCTTTTACGCAGCATCACATTTCTTCAAGTCACCTTGTCAAATCAACATGTAGATTTCTTTTAAACATTTATAATGTCTTGCTGACATTGGTGACCCACTTCCAACGTTTCATCATTCTTAAGTTTGGTAGCACCGAAACAAGAGCACACATGTACCCTGTAATTAACACCAGTATGAAAAAGGAATGAAAATTAACACAGATAAAACTTAAACTACAATATAAATCTAGTACTAATGCAAATGCTAAAATAAATTATCTTAATGGTACGATTTTGTGATTGCACACCAACAAAAACTAATCTGGTAAAAAACATGTGACTTGACACAATGCCCTGTTTGTGTCTGTTGGACAGGCACTGAAAATTATTTTTTTTAAATTTGTAACAGTAAAATCTTTTTCAATTGGTGCTGTATAAAAATGTAAATATGTTGGCGGGTAACATTTTCCTTAAAAGTACTTTAATAAACTTAGTTTTTTGGTCTGATATGATTTATTTGGGAACCAACTAAACATGTTTCAAAAGGGATGCTCAACATGGCATTGCTCATGCTTAATGCACTTAGTTTACAAAAGTGTGATACAGCTGATAGTTCTGTATTTGCACACAAATTACACAAAAGTTGAAAATTTTTGAAGTATGCTGTTGAAATGCTATACGTTACTGAGAATGCAGTATTGTTTTTAACTTTTGACAGAAGTCATAAATTTGCAAATATATTTAGTGTGCATGACTTTCAGTATTTCCTGCCAACAGAAATAGACAAACAATCACTTTATAAACCAGCTGATGGCAGGGATTGCAAATGGTGACATTTATTGCAACACTTTTTTTAAAGTTGGTAGTTTTACGTATAATCTGTCAAAAACTCATCTTCTTAGCAGAGACAAAGTATACTTGTACTTTTGCAGGCATGTTTTTTTTTTGTGTTTCTCTAAATGAAGACTGTTTTGTTTTTAGTTCACATAATGTCTGCCAACTTCTCTTCATATCTGCAGGAGACATTATAAATTACTTTTGCTGAACGAAGTACCTTTTGTATATCTTAATATTCATTGAGCCATTCATTTTCTGCTTTCATATTTCTTCTGTTGAAACATGCACTTATAATTTCAAGCAAAATCCTTGGGTTCTTGGTTAAATTACTTTGCACTTTAAGATTGAAGGGGGCTTCAGTTCTGTTCTCTCTGTGTATGGTTTCCAAAGTTCTGTTTAGAAAAATGCTTCATATCTTTCTTGTAAAGAATGCTAGAAGAAAGTTATTTAATATAATTAAGTAAATAACACTAAGTATAGATCTATCAGTCGGTAGGAATGAAATATCATTGTGGAAATCAAGCTTTCTTCAAATTACTTCTACATTTTGTTCCGTGACCTTGGAGACCTACTTCCTATGTTTCATCATTCCTGAAGCTTGTAGTTCAGGAAGCATTTTGTTAATTTTTAGAAAGTTGTGTTTTGCTTTTAGGTCTGTTAAAAAAATAGTCTTGTGTATGTTTGGTTTGTTGTGTGTATATGGTGCAAAATAGTAATGTAAATTATGTGTGTACAGTTATACCACAAGTGCATATGTATTAGTGTGAGACTAGTGATGGAAATAAATGTATTTGAACAGTTGTGTTAACATGCCAAGGCTCCAAAGAAACATGTTTTAACATAAATATTCATACGTTTATTCAATATTGAATGGTAATTCTGGTAGTTAGAAGTGAGCAGTCTGCTGTGCTGATTTTAATTTATATAGGGGAGGGAGTACTTTCATCAGCTGGCTGGATTAAACAAGGTGAAGCAATCCTTTCACAGTGGACAAACATGCTACATTTCTGAAAGTAAATGTCGGTTACAGGGTTTTCTCAGTTCTCTACAAACATTGATATTACAAACTGAAAAGTTTCAGGTCCTATCTGTTGGTCAATCCTCCAGTGGCTTTTAACTGGTTGATAATTTTGTTGTAGTTTGTTGACATCAATTAGTATTTTCATTTGTTCTTTGATATATATTTGGATTTCCACTTTAATCCAGGTCTCAAGCTACATATCTTGAAGCTGAAAGCCCATGAAATAAATTTGTTGACAATGATTTCAATGACTAAAGATCCCTGAAAATGGGATTGTAAGGATAAGTAATTCTGAAAGTTGTGAATAAAATAGAAGAAACTAATGTATCTGTTCAGTTTGGTTGTGTTATCTGATTGAATATGTCCATGTCTCGGTATGAGGAGGAGGGAATAGCATTTCTAACGTTTCCAGTTTTTCCATAAGGGATACTTCCTATAATTCGACATATGACCTCTTACCCCAATGAAATTATCAATAAAAATAATTGTTAAAAATTATTTTTAAATTCTATCTGCAATGAGATAAAACCAGAGATATGCAGTAGAAGTCTGGTTTAATATAATATTGTGGTTACTGAAACACTTTTCTTTATTTTGTTGTTTCGTTAAATTCAACTTTACCTATTTTAACACTACAACACCAAGTTATTATAACAGCACATTTCCCCCCCCCCCCCCCCCCCCTTTTCAAATTAAGCGTGTTTTATTATTGACGGTACTAATTATCACTTTTAATTTAATTAAATACAAAGTTATTCACTAGGTAGATATTATGCAAATAAAATGATAACCCACAAGACCATAAACGATTTGTAGGTAATGAAAATAAAGTTTAAAAACGACCTCATGTTAATGAAAAAAAAAGTTCAAACATTGTATGCCACTCTCCTTATAACGAGTGCAAAATCCATTTCCGATTGCCTTTTTGTACAACACTTATATGATATATGAAATACTCATTTATTTCTTTGAACACAAGTCTTTCTTATAGGAATATACATCCCACAAGGCTGTGGACCTCTTCTTACCACCACAAAAATTAAACTTTCTGGCTTGTACTGTAGATAATGTTTTTAGCCAGTGCAAAGGCCAACTTTCTCACTAAAATGAAATAAATAACTAAACAAACAATTGTAACTACGCTGCACCACAATCATGTCTCTATTTATCCAACACACTGACGGCTCGTAGCTGCACACATGAAGTCAGCTGACAAGCATGCACCCAGCTAGCGCAAAGGATGTGACCTATTTTTCAAGAGCAACAGTGGCATGTGCGGCTGGAAAGAGTGGTGGGTTGCAGCAGTAACTGGTGCTCCTGGGACTATTATTTAAGTAATGTGTTTTATCCAAATCCATTAATAAAATTGTATTCCATTACGAAATAGTGTAAGCAGGTTGTTAACAGGCAATGTTGTCAATTCCAATCGCAATCCATAGTCAGAATCCAAGAAGAAAACCCAAGAATTAATGTTATAACAGCATTATTGAAAAACGTCTCAAACACTGCATAGAAAGTAAAGCTATTTACGTGGCGTGGTCATAATATGGTGCTCATGAAAGGGAAAGGGGAAGATCTGTAACCTGCACTATTATTGGCTGTAGGCTTCACTGTAAAGTGAGCACTTTTTGAAGCCCTCTCATTTGGAATAATAATAAATATATTTTATTGTTTCCCTAGACGTTAACTTTTGAGTCCGGTGAAATATCCACACTGTTTTTATTACTTAATGACAACATGTATTTTTTAACGTGGTTAAATAACTGAAAGGAAAAAGTATCTAGGACCTCAAAAGTGCTCACTTCACCGTGAACAGCCTATACTACTGTTGCTATGTACGCATGGTTGGATGGCAACTAGTTGCTAGGGGAGGGAGGGCAGCTAGGTGCTAGTGGTGGAATGGTTATGATGGGTAGGCAGGGGTGAAGAGCAAAGGAGCCCTCGTAACATGTGCTGCACAAAGTCTTAGCTAGGTGCACACACAGTCGACTCAAATCACCGTTACTGTAGTTTTAAACAGTTTTTAACCTTAATTTTTGTGTGTGTTTTAGTGGATGGTTTAAATGTACGTACAGAGAATTACTTACATTTTATTGCCATGGGTCAGTGAATGTATTTTATTATGTTTTCATTGCAATTTAGGAAAGAATCTAGACAGGTCTTTCAAAGGTGCTCATTTTACTGTGAATAGCATATGCTTCGAAATTACCAAGAAGCACTGTGCATCATTCGTATTTTATTATTTCCATAAATTTTTGGGGATTTTTTTGATGGTTCCTGAAAACCTTTAGATTGCAGGGTGAATGAAATGGGTATATTTCAGAGTGCTATAGAATAGTGACAAAAAAGTTGCAACAATGCAATAGTACCAAATTGATCAGCATGAATTTAGCTTTTAAATATCACACCCATCAGATGATGTCCATTTACCTGCCATTGCCGAAAGTTACACAGCACATTACGTAACATCAGCAAGGGAATTGTGGCCAATTCTTCATGAAACCTTCATTTAAGGTCTGCAATTGCCCTCAAAAGATTGGTCTCAAACTCTTTGGTTTAGGATATACCCAGAAGAAGGGAGCTGTGGTGGCTAAGCGTTTAGTCTGCTTGCCTCCCACCAAGGCGAACCGGGTTAATTCTCCGACTGGGCCACTCCCCCGGATTTTAGCCTGTGGGAATTGTGCCAGATGATGCCACTAGTCTGCGTGTTTTTTGGGGATCTCCCATTTCCTCCACCCCTTTATTCAGGCTCTACTCTGTACACTCCTCATTGGTAGAGTCCCAGAAATTTTGCAAGTGCGAAATAACCACGATTAAGTGTGAAAAATTACTCTATACACGATAAAATGCTAAATTTTTATGATCTAGCGATAAATGTGAAAAACTTCTGTAAATGCACTAAATTCTTCACAAATGCCCTTCACTTCGTTAGTTTTCAACATAAATAAAAGATTTATCTAATTTTCGGATTTAGAAATACTTGTGGACGGTGTTTGTATATACGGGAAACGTATTGTAAACCACTCAATCCAAAATGGCTGCCACATAGCTATGACCCTAGCACTAGCAGTGTAGCTTTTGAATACCCCAACACTACACAGTTTACATCAATGGCACACACATACAGTCTTCTAACTATTTCATGTGACACGTATATGTTTATTATCGGCGGCGCATATTTTGTTATTATTAGGAATAAAAACTTGTACTTAATGTGCATTGCGAAATGGAAGGTGTTCTTACAAAACGGTTGTGTAGGAACATCCTCAGCGTGTAGGCGATTGTGTGATTTTATTTTGTGTCGTGTACGTAAATCCTTCAGCCATTAGAATAAAAGGAGCACAGTAGAGTAAGGTCAAAAGCATAAATAATGCTTCATGCGCTGACATCACAGTGTAGGAAAAATGCCAGAAACGTGCGTATTTGGAGGTTAGCATCGGCGGTGACCCACCAAAGGGCAAGTTTGTTGGTTTTAGGAAACGTATGCAGTGTTGATTTTACTGAATGATTCTGCAACTAAATTATATAATGGTAATGACCAAAAAACGTATTTTGGTGAAGGTAAACTTGTAAGGATTTCCATAGGAAAACATGTTTTTAAGAGATTGCGAGTTTAACGAACAGTAAGTTTGCATGGTTTGTAAATAATGTATTTGTAAACCGTTACTATAATTATTGAAAAGCACGTGGCCTAAAAAAATTGCACTTTTGTGGTGTATAAATAAGATTTGTTTCTTTGCCTGTATCGTGAATTCAATGAATGTCAGGTTAACTTCGGCCAAAGTGTGTGTGTGTGCGTGCGGGTGTGTGTGTGTGTGTGCGTGCGTGTGTGTGCGTGTGTGTATATATATATAGACACACACACACATCTGTACAAATACGAATGACATATGTATCGGGTTTGGTTTTTTCATTATAGTTAAAATTTTCGAAGTTAAATTAATTTGAATGTTATTTCCATAAGAGCAAAATTTTTCACTGCTCCATCAAAACAATGCCGTCTCACAAAAGACGTTACCTAAAGCGCCCCCCTGGGCTCAAACATTTATTGTTAACCAATGATATTGCTGTAATTACCTAGCTATTGTTTATGTGAAAATTTTGTTATTATAATTTGATGTGTGATTTTAACAAACCAGTTCTTAGAAAACCCATTTTTTCCTAAATGCTATAATATGCAATTTTTTAATTTGAAAATGCTATACAAAATGTTAAATTTCATTTTTAAAATGCTAAAATACACATTTCAAAATGTTAATTTTTTAGCGCTCTACTCATTGGCTCTCAGGACCTCGCTGTTAATTGCCATTCAAGTCTCTTCACTCACTCACTTCAGAATAAGAAATCACATGCTGTTAGGAGGGGTAATTCTATATCCCAGTGTCTGGAGATAATGTGATTTGGGAACACGCAACTTAAGGTTTCCATTGACACCCTCACGGTGTGGTCTGTCACTTGTTGAAAAAAACGTGATGTTGTTCACCATTTACTGTTCCAGAGTTTGGATGAAGGTCTGCAATATTCCCATGTATCAGCGGCGGAAGTGACAATTGACAGAGTTTGTGGCCACATCCTCACAAAAGTAGGGGCCAATAAGGCCAGAGAATGACATAGCACACCAAACTATACCACGAGACGCATGGAGGGGCTTCTCATGCAGATGTTAAGGGTTTGTGTCAGACCAGTATCTGAAATTCTACTTGCTGATGAATCCAGGCAGGTGAAAGTGAGCCTCATCACTGATCCACAGATTGTGTATCTCCGTGTCTTCATGCATCCTATTCAACATATCTTGACGGAACGTATGTCTTGTTCCATAATCATAGGCGGTCAAGACTTGCATAACTTGAATTGTGTAAGGATGGAAGTTGATAGTGTTGCCAAATCTCCCATCTCCCTTATTTGTATAATAATCACCCGTAATTATCATTATTATATATATAATTTCTGTGAAATTTTTTTAATCCGAGGTGTTATAGTAATAAAAACAGTTACTCTGAAATCTATGGACAATGTCCATTGGACATTAATCACGTGCTGCCATGGTTAGAAAATGTTGCTCTTAGTTTTGGATGTGAGATTGTAGGTGCACTTGATTTTATTTACGACCAGTGAAAACAAATGAACACAATGTGTACTGCTCTCTTTGTAAAAGAGAGATTTCCTATGCACATGTAGAAAAGTTGTTTTGTTATGAGCATTCCAGGTTAGAATTCACATACTGAGAGAGAGTTTTCTGTAATGAACTGTAAATGGTCAGAGTCAAGAAACAAGACTTC
Organism: Dryococelus australis; assembly: GCA_029891345.1. Classification (NCBI taxonomy): domain Eukaryota; kingdom Metazoa; phylum Arthropoda; class Insecta; order Phasmatodea; family Phasmatidae; genus Dryococelus; species Dryococelus australis. Next base: position 169,668,312 of record CM056993.1, read on the forward strand.
TGTTGAGCTCATGACCTCTGAGTTTGCAAGTTGTGGTTAATTTCAAGTATTCTTGCTAAGAATTTTTTGATTTTAGACAGAGCTATCCCGAGTTTGTAAATTTAAGCAGATCAAGCTTAAAGCATCAATTATTATTTATGTAACTACAGTCATTAAACAGTTTTTGAAGTCTCCCTTATTTTCAGGCAATCTCCTATATTTTCACACCTGAAATTTGCCAATCTCCCTTATTTTCAGTTTCAAAATATGGCAACCCTAGAAGTTGATGTTACGACATAACCTCCACTACCATTGGGTTACAATGAGGCATTTGACATTCATTCTGACGGATGCGTTATTGCCTTGCCAATGTTATGTGATGCAGAGCTGTCAGCAATGGCTTCAGGAATGTCTGTAGGCAAATGCACATAACCTGATGGATGTGATTTTTAAAAGCTGAATCAGTGTACACAAAATTGTTGTTCATGCTGATCAATTTGGTACCATTACTTGCACCTGTTGTTTGTCTATTTTTATAGCACCCAGAAATCTTCCCATTTTATTGAAACGTCCTGCATGCAAGAAGTATATCAGACAATCAACCTTTCCAACTACAAATTCCATACACGTAACTACTAGTTAATTTTACAACTGGAGGTAGACCCTAATATCTAATAAATAATCGTGACACATTTCAATATTATTATTCATAACCACCAATAACAACAACCCTTAGTAAGTCAACATAGTCAATTACATAAATAGAATGTAATATCACTTGGAAACCTGTTAATTAATATATGCATTATTACATAATATTAAACTAACCTAACCATATATATTCATTTTCACATTCACTTTTAGCCTCCTCCAACGTTAAGAGTTATAGCTACTGTTTTTTACTTTGAGAACCAGAAAGTCTGCTAGAAAGCCAGACTTTAAAGTCCGAATCACTACTCCTAGAGGTGGCAGGGAATCGGAATTCATGTCATCCAGTGTTGTTCCAGAATTGGTGCTCCTACACTACTAATCTGGTGTGTGACATTGCCCCTTCATCATGTGGGGGGGGGGGGGGGAACAAAAGAACAGCTGTATAACTACAAGTTCAAAAGTACAAATTTATAGGGGATAAAGGAACATAAAACATTATATTATAAGGAAATTACACGTATATTCATCTTTTACACTCACCCACTAACACACGCATGCTTGCATACATACAGAACTATGCATTATGTTGGCATAAAAGGGCAATAAAATGGAGCTAACTTTATTTGGTACCTTTGGTATTTGCTGATGACATAAATTTCTGTATGAACATTCCAAAAATTGTAAATAAAGTGCATTGTTTTGCATCCATGGGAAGTTTGTTCCAGAGCCAAACAGATTAGTAGTGCAAATTATACTTATAATGTTGAATAGTAAGGAGGAGGGAATCATGGGACGTAGTATTGATGCTATGATGCAAATGCAATGGAAGAACACTGGAGTATAGGTAAAGTAGCAGATGTTACCTCATTACTTTAAAAAGTAATAGCAACGCATGCAGTTCTCTTCAGTGTTTCAAATGTAGCTGTGACAGTTTGCTTAAGTAGGTTGTGATACGTTCACTTTTTTTTTGATTGTATATAAATTTGTTACAAATTTTCTGAAGTTTTTGAAGTTTCGTAGACAGGATGGAATATAAATCACCATATACATCATCACAATAATTGAAATGTGGAACTATTAGATAATTTACAACATTGTTGATTTGGGCAGAAAATTCTTGTGCCTCCTAAGAACATTAGCGCACTGAATATTTATTACAGACAGCCTTAATATGGTCGTACCATGTCAAATTCTCGGTGAGCACGAGCCCCAGATTCCGCTCTGTTTTTGGTAAGTATATAATGTTTCAGTTTATTTTTACCTCAGCCAGTATTCACTGTGTACTGCTGAAAGATAGTGTTTTATTTCCTATTAATCATGCTGTGACTTTTCCATCTTAAGAGAAATAAAAGTTTTCTTCTAACCATTTACTAATAGAATTCAGATTTTTCTTTAGTGATAATACGGTCATTGTAAGTTGTGTAGGTAACAAAGAAGTGTAGATTTGAATGTCTTCTGCATATAAGTGGTGCTTGCGAAAGGTGACAATGCAGTAAATCATTTATAAAAATTGAAAACAAGAGTGGGCCTAAAATGGAACTTTGTGGTACCCTACTAGATAGCAGAAGCTATGACGAAGCACCATTGAAAATTACACAGGTTGACACTCTTTCAATTACTCTTCCATCCATTGCAAGGTACTTTTAGAAAATTTAAATTATTTACTTAATTTGAGAAGTAACATATGGCACACAGCTTTACATGGCTGGGAAAAATCAAGTAGTATAACAATGGTGATGTCTTTGTTCTCCATATAATGTCTTAGATCATCTGTAATTTTGACCAGAGCTGTGGTGGTACTGAATCCAAGGTGGAAATCAGATTTGTGTTGGTTTAATAGGTCACATGAAGAACAGTAAGATATGATTTGATCATATACTACACATTCAAGGGCCTTAGACGGTGTAGGTAGTTGACTTATTGGTCTGTAATCACCGACACAAGTAGGTGTCCTTTTTTAGGGATATGGGTAACTTGTACTATTTTCCATATTGTCTGGTATTCACCATTCATTTTTGAATAATTAAATGTATCAGTAAGAATATATATAATAACTGGCATAGTGAAAAAAAAATCTACTTCAGAGAAATTTTGTCAGCTCCTACTGTTTGAGATTTTACTCTCTTAACCACCTTAATTACATTTATAATTTATCGTTGCTGTAATTACTGTATGGCAATTCTTTTTATAGTAGGGATGAGTGACAAGTGTTATGTACATCATTATTGCAGAAATACATATTCAGCGTGTCTGCACATACACTTGAGTATACCACTTTCCATCTTGAGGCAAATAAGCATGTTATGGAGACTTTTCCACATTTTAGAATATGCTTTCTTATAAAGAATCCGAATATCTATGCCTAGAGTTCCAGACTAGCTGTGAACATTTATTTTGAAGTGTCTTGTAAGCTGAGAATTTCTGAAACACAAGAGGAAACTGCATTTTATTTTCCTTCCTGTACTTCCGGAAAGCAACATCACATTGTGCCATTAATAACCAAATAGTTTTCTTCATCCATGCGGATGGTGGGCATGTAACTTGGCTTGTTATGTTAATATTGCACAGTTCTAGTTGCAACTGTTATTTTAATTTTTGATGCATGCTTGACTTACGAAACGTTGTTTTGAACCTTTATGCTGCATTATGTTATCAAGTGTTACCACTAGATGTAGAGCACCTTAGTACCGGCACTTACCAATGCCATCATTGTGATGGTTTTGTCCAGTTATGTACATTACTTAATTCAAAGCAGGTGTTATTTCCCATTTTGAACCTTACCAAATGTTCTGCAACTTGCACTGGATTTCTCGTTTTGTGCTTGTTGTACCCTTAGTTAGGCTATGAAAAAAAAAAAATAATAATAATGATACAAAGAAAAAAGTTTAGAAGTTTTGTTCAGTTTTTACACTGCAGTAACAATGAACACTGATTTTTAAAAGGAATGCTCTGCAGGCACCCAAATAAACTAAAGAAATTTACCACAGGTTATGCTATTGGATGATGAAAATTGTAAATGACGAATAAACCATTCAATAATCGTCAAACATTATAAATAGCAACAGTACAGGCTGGTGTGTGCACATGTTCCTATGTTGGTGCATTTGCATTTAATCGTATACCCAGCAGTGACACTGCAAAACCGTCTTGGACACCGGGGGGTAGTCAAAGTGGTAGCATTAATGAGAGAAATATAAGATGATACTAAGCATGTATACCGAGTGAAGAAGAATGCTGAGAAAATGCCAAAGGTGTTGCTTTATAGAAGTGATTTCAAGAAAGGGCTCATAATCTGTGGTCATATCGCTGTATAGCCTATAATGTGGATGGTTCAAATCTTATTGTCTGATGTTGTTGGGAGTAGTGGATACGTGAAGGCATCTGTACATTGACTCGGGATGTACATGGTCAGCTACCAGTCTAGAGGATCAATGGGTCGTGCACCAAGTGCGGAGGAAATTCATGGTGACCCAGTCCACAGTACTAGTGATGTAACAATTTATCTTTGGAGACTATAACAACTTAAATTTCTGTTCTTTGGTGTTTATCAAGTAGTGCTTTGTTCTGTGATCAATAAAACCTTGCTTTAAGGTAATTAACTCTTTTAATAGATATATTAATATTTATCGATCACAAGAAAAAATTCTTGTTACAAATGGAAAAACATCTGAAACCATTTGTTTTGATACTGACCCTGAAGATAACATAGCTGAACAGAAATGGCTCCATTGGTATCAAACTTTTGTTAATTTCCTCAAGGAGTTCGGAAACATAAAACCAGAGGTAAAATTACGTGTACTTGTCAATCATGTGGGTCCATCAGTGTACAGGCACATAGCAGATACTAATGATTTTGTTGAGACAATTAAAATATTCAAGGGTCTCTTCATCAAGTTGAAAAATGACTACCCGACATATTCTTGCTATGCGATGTCAAGAGTCAGTTGAATCAGTCAATGAATATCGGACTGCCTTGAAACAAATCAGTAGGTCTTGCAATTTTCAGCAGCTATCAGCCAAACAGAATAAAAGTGACTATATTCGGGATGCCTTTATCAGGGGCATGCATCCGGCTACTATTCGTCAGGGACTTCTCGTGAACTCAAATCTGACATTAGATGATGCTTTTGATGAAGCCGGAGCACTATCACTAGCTCAGAAGCATTCAGAATGATTTTCTAAATCCACCTCTAGTATAAATTCTATTAAAAAGTGTAATCATTCATCTGGTAGTCAATCACTCTGTTCTGAGAATAGCTCTAAATCAAAGCATATTATTTCAGCTGTGCCATTCCAATGCTTTTTCTGTGGCATGTGCAAGCAGCATTCCAGGGATGCCTGTCCTGCTAAAAATGCTATCTGCCATTTTTGCCTAATGAAAGCTCACTTTAGCAAGGCTTACAGGTCCAACAAAAAAATCTCTGCATCAGTTTTGCTTCTGCCATCTTGTGCCTCAGCCCCTTCTTCGCTTGTGAAGTGCACAATCATAGTCTATGTCATGGAGTTAAAATAGATGCACTATTAGATACAAGTGCAAGAAAGATGGATCAAGATGTACCCGACTAGAGTAAATTCTAGCCTTGGCATTTATGATGTATCAGCTGTCTACTGTGGGCTACTGTATAGTTAATGTCGCCATTATGGGCCATCTGCATTTGAAAATCAGTACCCTGGTCCTCAATGGGCTTTGCACCGACTTTGTCCTTGTTCATGATCTTCTGAAAAAATATTAGAGCGTCACAGTTTCTTTCGGGGATAAGAAACCTCCACTCTAAGTTTGTAGCCTTTCGACTGCTAGGATAGGACCAGCCAGACCCAAGTTGACTCCTAATTTAATTGCTGACCTATAATGATCAGGTCATGCCATCATACCACTGAGGGTACACAATTGATCAAGAATGAGGTCAAGAGGTTACTCAATGAAGCTATAGTCAAATGGAGTTTTTCTCCATGGCGTGCTTAAATCTGTGTGGTCAAGGGTGAAAATAAAAAGAAAGTAATTGTTATTGACTACTCGCAAACAATCAGTTTATGATACTGAATGCATATTTGCTTCCTATAGTTGGATACGTAGACAACAGGGTTTCCAAATTCAATGTGTTTAGCACTATTGGTCTACAAAATACTTCCCGTCAAAATTCCTATAGATGAGAATGGAAAAACTCTATACTGTGTTTGAAGCTGATGGTAGCTCCCGCAGTTCTGTATGATGCCCTTTGGTATCATGAAATGTGTTTACTGCATTACTTTGATACTGATTAATAGTACAGTTTTACTCTCAAACAGAAGCAAATGCAGATTCTCTGTAGAGAAGATCGTTCTCCTAGGATGTCACCTCCCACAACAATATTCAACCAGACCCAGATTGATTACGTCCATTACTCCTGTTACCAGTGCCAGGCAACTCACATTCATTAAAGCATGCTGTTGGCATCTTTTCATATTATTCTAACCTCCTAAAGAATTTCTCGGCGATAATCCAACCTTTCATATCTTCCAAGACTTTTCCCTTATCGCCGGAAGCTGTCTCGACCTTCAAAGAGTTGAAAAAGGGCGTAGCTTTATCATTCAAAGCTTCAATAAGAGATAATTTACCTTTACCGTATAAAGTGACGCATCTGAATTCGCAGTAGGAGCTACTTTGTCGCAGTCTTTTCCAATACACTTTCAAAATCTGAAAAACTAAAATTCTTTAGTTGAAAAAGTAGCTCGAGCCATTGTTGATGCCTCTAGAAAATGGAGGCACCTCTCATAGGACGACCATTTCAGCTAATTGCAGACTATAAGTCAGTTGAATTTATATTTAGAATAGAAAAGTTGGGAAGATTAAGAATAGAGAATCCAACATTAGCAACTTGAACTTTAATGTTAAAATAGTTATATTTGCATATCGCCGAAGGAAGGAAAACTTAGTGATTGATTATATGTCTTAGACTATGTTCTCCGGTAACTGGAAAACCAAATTTGAAGGAAATTTATACTAATCTTTGGCACCCAGGTGTAACTCAACTTTTACATTGTGTAAGATCCAAAACTTACCATTTACCCTTGAAGTGCATCAAGTAACTTTGTTCTGCTGTGTCTGTGCTGAGCTCAAGCCAAGCTTTGGTTTTTATGAGGAAACTCTCATCAAGGTGACTTCCCCATTTTAAAGGCTCAATATAGACTTCAAAGAGCCCCTTCCAAGTGCCAACAGGAATCAATTCATTCTAACAATAGTTGATGAGTACTCCAGGTACCATTTTGCGTTTGCTTGTCGTGACCTTTCTTCAACTACAATTGTCAAGAAACTTCGGGAGCTGTTCAACCTTTTCGGTATGCCTTCCTTCATTCATTCTGATCGTGTAAGTTCTTTCATATCCCAGGAGTTTGTAATTCCGTGAGACTCGTGGAATAGCCACAAGTCATTTATCTGCTTACAATCTGAGGTAGTATTGGTCAAGTGGAGAAAGACAGTGGTACCATATGGAAGACTTTACTTCTAGCACATAAGTCTGAAGATCTACCCATGGTACATTGGCAAGATATCGTACAAGAGCCACTTCACTCAGATCGCTTCTATGTACCTCTACAAATACTACATCTTTCGAACTCATGTTTAAATACAAATGGAGGTCTTGCTACGGCAGGTTTGTTCCATCATGGTTAACAGCTCCCGGTCCAGTTGTAGTCTAGAACATCAACAGATTGAGCATGTTCGACGACTTAGTAGAAGAAGCTGAACTTACTTAGGCGCAAAACCTGGCTATGCACACATCTGCTATCCTAATGGTAAGGAGAGAACTGTCTGAATTCGGGACATGGATCCAGTCCCTACAGATGAAAGACCCCAGACCAATGTTCAGACACCTGAGGATGCACAAAATCTGGGAGATTTTATTGTAGAGGCACCCTTTTGAGAGGCAAGCCCTTCAAGCTTGCTTGAAGTGGAAGATAGAAGTCATCATGAATATTCACCAACACACCCATCAGCTGAACGGTCACAGTCAACTTTGAACTCGGAGTCAACCTCTCAGACACCATCATGGAGCCCAAGACCTCAGAGAATTTGCCGAGAACCTCCATATCTTCAGGACTATGTAAAATTTTAGAGTGGGGAAAAATGATGTAGGAATTGCTAGTATTGCTATCTCTTTGGAGACTATAATAATATACATCTCTGTTCTTTGGTGTTTATTATATAGTGCTTTGTTCTGTGATCTATAAAATCTTGTTAAAGGTATTTAATTATTTTAATAGTTACAATACTACTGGCCAATGTTGTGGCCCATGCATACACAAAAACCATTTCCCAACTCCTTGCAGTGTTAAATCTGCAATCCCAGCACCCATTTAGTTTGCTGCCATTAACTCTGCAACAACGGCAGCTCAGTTTTCAGTGCCGATTCATCATGGGGTCTGGCGATTGTTGCACTCAGGTGTGGAGGGCCCATGATGGAACACCATAATCTCAACCCCGCTATCAAGCTGCACACTTTGCCTATGGCAGGTGTTATGGTCTGCAGAGCCATAGTCTATAATAATGTATCCGCTCACATCGTGTTATGCAGAAAGTTAGTTGTCCAACAGTGTGGGGATGAGACCCTATGCTCCCATTTCTGACTAGAATACTTGGTGCAATAGTCCAGTAGCATAACATCCGACCACACATGCCACAGGTCACCCAGGACTGCCTCTGTCATGTTCAAACACTACCATGGACTGCCAGCTCCTCTGATCATGTGTGGAACCAGTTGAAACCCCAGCCATCGCTGTGCCACAGTATCTGGGATTTGGAACACACCATCCAACAATTATGGGTCTGTCTACCTTGGGACAACATCCAGCATTTGCGGGACTCCATGCCAGACCATATTGCAGCTAGTATATTAGTTTCAGGTGGTGTGATGCACTATTGAAGATAAGACAGCATACCACATAATCCACATCTAATATCGTCCTGCTGGTCTGGTTTTGTAATCCTGTGTATTGCTCATCCATATCACTACCTATATAATGTTACAGTACCATGGGGTGTATCCTTCTGTGTGAGCTATTTTTATTGTATGACAGTGTATTTATCATATACTAAATATTATTCCACGTTTTTATACTTGTAAGCAAAATTATTATTTGCAGTACTGGAATAACGCTTCCGGAAGAGTAAAATTTACAGTACCTACATATATTGTGATAAAGAACCAAGCATAACTTTCAGTTTTGAACACTTGCGTACACACTCACATATGTGCATGCTAACACATGCATGTTAGTTAGAAGTTAATATTCTTTCTAATTTAGTTCAAAAAATGTTGGAAAGTAAAAAAAAAAAATTTTGTCACACTTTTTGTGTGTTTTCTTTCTGGTCTGCTGGTGCATACACCGTAAATGGGTTTCTTTTATTGTGAGCATCTGTCTCTTGTTCTGTTTTTGTGCAATACTGTTGAAGGTTCCAACCTTGTACAGGTGTCACTTGCATCACCTGAAGTGAATAGTGTACGTAAAACTTGCGAGGGATTTAAATTCCTTACTTTGCAAGTTGGATGCAGCAACTACATCTTCTCAGGTGCACATTCTTCTAGTAGTGTCTCTACCATTGCTAGGACCCAGAACAATTGAAGATGTTATTATACACAAGCAAACTAGAGTTGGTTCCATTTTCACAAGTAAGATTCCTAGGGATGGGTCGGTTCGGTTCTTCGGTTTGACTCAGAACCGGTTGCAAGTTAACGACGACTACTCGTTTGTCATTTATACACAGCAATAAATTTAGTAATATATTCAGATGATATACTTAGTATGAAACATTATGAATTAAACTAGTTACTGCAAAACTCTGTCATTACAAAAATAACTCTAGCAAGAAACACATAACAACAAACAAAAATTGCAGTTACCGCCAAAACAATATAAGTTAATTCACCTCTAACAAGCTTTTTTTTCTTGGCAGCAATATTTCCTTACAGCCAATTACTATTGCCATTGAAAGCATATGAAAATTAATTTATTTGGTACCAATGATCACAAAAGTAGTTTTCAAGGACAGGCGTTTCATCAAATATAGTATTTGGTTTATATTCTGTTAGTTAAATGAGACAAAACATAAACAGTCTCATGGTGGCAATGTCATATATATACAGAGATGATACTACACTAAGCATAGAGTAAAACAAAATGGCTGATGTTTATGTACAGATTTTTAGCTTTGAATCGTTCTAATTGTTACTGTTTAAGGGCCGGTTTCACCGACACATCTTAAAATTTAAGCACTACTTAGACACTGAATAAGCTATGCCTAGCGTCTTGTAACATTTCTTCAACTTTAAACTCTTCTTAAAATGTTTTAAGCAACTCTTAGTTTAGGCAGCCAAAATTGGATGCCTAACTCTTTAAGCTCTACTTAAATCATTGTAAACAAATTAAAAGGAAAATGGTTGCTATAGAAAAAGCTGTGTGTTGATAACCCCAAATGTGATATAAAGTATTTAGTTTTATAAATTAAATTTTTTTATAAATAAAAATAAATTATTGTGTATCAAAGTTATTGAGTCTGGGTGCAAGTCTTTATTTTCTGAAATAACCTATGACGATGGCTGAAAACAAAGCTTATGACAGGCTTATATTTGTTTATGTCGATTTTGCACGTATTTTCAAGAGGCAAACCCAATATATGCATAGGAAATTGAGTGTAAAGGCAGGTAGCTGATTGATAAAATATGAATTTATTGAGTATGCATAAGCTACGGAAGTACCTATTTGAAATAAATGGAAAAAAAAGTTTGCCTTCACTGTACTGCATGTATGTACGATATGTAGGCCTAAAAATATATGATTACTTTGATAGAATTTGAGAGTGGGCATAATAAAATGCATTTACACCTATGTTTTACTACACGACAAATTTGCAGTACAAGTTTTGCACAAATTAAACTTTGTTTTGAATTGGAAAAGTTAACTAGGGCTCAATTAAAGATGTCGTACAGGTGTGACGTGATACTCATATTTATTCAAATTCGGGCACTGGGTGTTTCTAAATTGCACATGAGTATCATCAATGTTATTACCAACAAACTATCACCATTTCGGAAAGTTCACTTCCGGTTAGTGATGAAAGCCAAACTGAATCTTTAAAACATAGCAATAATGTCGTACGTTAAACATAAAACAGTTCTATTAAAGTAGAAAAATTCGGGACGGCCTTGTAGACTGTATTAAATGTACGCTCAGTGTTGTTTTTTTATGGCAATACGATTTTTACACAGAATATACATACATTTCGGGGATATTTAATCAGTGCCTAAACAAGACAACAGTTTCGTTTTAAATATTCATCATTAACTAACATATTATCAGTATTTAATATATAAATGCTTGAAGAAAGAGATATATATATATAAACGAGTCTAAAACATTACCCAAGTAGATAAAATATAAAACAATTAACATTCTGACTAGTAAAAAACAGTCCATGCCTAATATAGATCGTAACTTATGCTGCAAACAATCACACTTCTTGGCACTGATAATTAAAAAAAGATCATCACAGAATTGCAACACACCACTTCCACAATTATAAATTAGCCTCGAAGAATTCAAAATTTATCTATTAACGAATGTAATTTTAGCATTATTAAATTTCTATATGCATAGTTAGTTGAACAAATTGAGTACACATATTTTTCGTATATGCACGGACTTTTGTTTTAATTGATTCTTACTATTTGTCAGGCAAATAATAATGCTTTAATCGTTTATTATAAAACAAATATTTGATTAGGATTTAATTCTCATAAAAGTAAACTTAACATTTCAGGGGGATTTTATTATTGTTATTATTATTCTCATAGGTTCATTTAGTGACATGACCGCAATGCACGACTACCAACATCAGAATATAAGTTATTTACATTTTAAATTATTCAAATGTCATCCGAATACTAGAACCGAAAACTGCAACCGATATTTAAATGTAGAATCGGAACCGGAGTTGAAATTTTTTGTTATTCGACCCATCCCTAATAGGAATGTAATGTTTATTTTTTCTTCTCCCATCAGAATTGGAAACTATCTGACTGATGGCAATATATCCTGTAGGTACTCTTATATTTCTGCTTCAATATAACTTTCTATCATGTTACATAATTGGTTGCAAACATGTCTTTTATTACCCCATAGAATAATGGACTTGTCTACTGTGCTTACAGTCCACAAAAACAACCTCCAGCTTGCTGGCTCAACTCCACATAATGTTCCGATACGACACATAGCACACCGCTTCGAGATTTTCAGCTCACTATGCAAAATAACAATGATAGTTTTTGTAACATGAATAATATGTATATTTTACATTGAATTTTAGTGATTTCAATATTACACAATCAGGTACTGTGGTGATGTAGCAACTAGAACACCTTGCATCAAGGCAAACCAGGTTCAATTCCGGGTGGGGTTACTCCCAGATTTTCGCACGTACAAATCGTGCCAGGCAATTCTATTGTTCAGTGAGTTTTTTTGAGGACCTCCTTTTTCCCCTCATGCAGAACATCACAGTTATGGGTGAATCATGTGAAAAAGTGCACCACATGATCCTGGAAGTTTTTGGTGTGGTGTCATTATAGGCAATTTTTTTCACTCATACTTTTGTACAAGGTAGTCAAAATGACAGCTCAGTAAGTCAGTAAGGAATCGTTGGAAAACTCTTTTCTGAGTAGGTCATGAAATTATTTTAAAAAAACTGTTAAATGTTTATAGGTTTGCTTGTTTTTAAGTAATTTCAGTGGAGAAACAATAGAACACCACAAGGAAAACTCAGTTTTGTGGCTTAATAATCCTAGTGTTAATATTTTGCACTCTTTGTGCTACGTTTTACATCCATTCTTCAGCCTATTTCAGGCACGTAGTTCAAAGTTTAAGACCACATTTCTTCATTTACAGCTTGTGAAACAGGAAAAATGATTTGTGATAGTTCATGTGGATAAAAAAAAAAGTGTTGTTTAACCTTTAAAATATTGATTAGTTACATCAAAAACAGTGGTGGCGTTAGGGTTTCATGCATAGTTAGATTTCTCACTTTAGTGTTAATTATTTCACTTGCTTGTTAATTGTGTAGCCTTGGCATGTAAAATAATATTGCAGGGCTGTTACAAAATCATAAGTAATTTTCTTGAATAGTACTTTTTACAATAATGAAGTGTTATAATTGCTGGTTTGTGTACATGTAGTATAACTTTACATTTAATAAATGTTTTATTTGCTGCTAGAAACAAAGGCTTACTGTATGGATGCAATATCATTAGTGAGTGTCTTTCATTTCTTTTACTTTAGTTTTCAGAGTTAACATGAACATGTTGGGCCAATTGTTTAATTGATGCAATGTGTTTTGTATCATTGCATACAATTTTATATTAATAGATGATTTTAGAGACAGTATAGCTAGAAATAAAGTCTTCTAGGATACAAGATTCACTTAATTTTGTGGGGAATGATTTAGGTAACCTATTATATCTGTGTTAGGAGGCCACCGTAGTGTAGTCGCCAGACTGCTTGCCTCCCAGTATGGCAAGTCAGGTTTGATTCCCGTCAGGATCACCCGGATTTTTGCATGTGAGAAACGAGATGGACTTTGCAATTGGCTGGCAGATTCTCTCAGGTTGCTCCCATTTCCTCCATGCTTGCATTCCACCATTGTTCCATCTTAAACTCGCTTCATCCTCACTGAAGCTCATCACCTCATAGAGAATGCTGAGCGGGGAGGGGTTTGTGAGTGAGTTAGTTTATAATGCAAATTATGTAGAGGTTGAAAATGTCCTGGAGCACAACATTGAAATTAGCAGTATCTAAATTACAATCCCATTTCTCACGCCCTGAATTTTCACTATTTTCTTAAGAAAAGGAGTGCTAGCCAAACAGTAGTTAGTTGTGTTCATGTGTAACTTACATAAAGCATAAACTATGAGGCACTTAAACTTGTAGGTACAATTTTGTGTGAAACATTTTGATGTGATTAAATGGAGAAAGTAAGCATTAGCATTTTTCTTGAGTTGCCCTGTTTATGTTGCGAGTTGGAGCACAACTAGTGCTCGTGAAACCCTCTTAGGTTTCAGAGCCATCCACCACTCCAGCGGGGCCGCAGTGGCCGAGCGGTTAGCCTGCTTGCTTGCCACCAATGTGAACTGGGTTCAATCCCTGGCCGGTTCACTCAGTGATTTCACATGGGGGAGTCATGCAGAATGATGCCGCTCATTGGCGGATTTTGTTGGGATCTCCTGTTTCCCCCGCCATTTCATTTCAGCGCTGCTCTATACTCACATCAATCACCCTCATCGGATCTCAAGACCTTGCTGTTAAGAGCCGCTCTAATCTCTTCACTCACTCACCACCCCCCAGCAGTGAAGTTAAGGTCTTGTGCAAAGAATGGATTTAGAAGGAAATACTGTGTGAATCCTGTCTGTGTGTACAGAAAAGGTAGCTTACATAATCCTTCAGTTGCACGCTACTTGCTGTCAGCTGGAGCATTCAACTATATTTCACAAGCTATTCTAATGGGGCTCTCCAGACTGCATTCTGACTTCTTTTGGAGCCATTGGCAAAGTCAGCACACCCAAGTTAATATTTCCACTTCTAGGCATGTGTTTAATTATAAGTAAACTAAATTTAGGATAGAGAGGTACTAAACCTTTACCCGGAAGAAGAGGAATTGTACAGGTACTAAACTTTTCAACCAAGCCAGTGCTGAAGGTCATACAATTTCTAAATACAGTCATAAAATAAAGCAACTCTGAAAAAAAGTATGTGACGAAATAGTTTCAGAGATTTGTAATTTTCGTATATATGCATCTAAGTGATGAATCTTCTGTGTACTGACTGTATGTTGTACTAGCTGCATTCCTCAACAACATAAGCTTATTCCAATAAACGAATTGGCATATCCTTCAGAGATATGGTTCTTAGCTGTGAAAAGGGCAAACATTGAAAGCTCATTTTCCTATAGAGCAGGGTGTGCTACAGTTGCAGTGGACATCCAAGCAGGGCTGCATAAATTATGGTTCAGTGAAGGCATTACCAAATAGTGTTAACCTGTATGATAAACTTAGTATTGATAATGTCTTTGAACCCGTATGCATTAGTTTTCTTCATCCTGCAAGACAATTGTGACCACTGAAAATGCCCTATCATTTCAAAACGGTCTTTCCAGTTTACAAATAATGCAAGAAAAGTCAGGTCTATCAACTTATTGGTGTAAAAAGCCATAAGGTAGCCTGGTTGCATAGAAAGTATCAGGAAGCCATGAAAGCAGCAATATTGTGTGTTGTTCCATGCATCAAACAGCCTGTGGTCTTAGTGTATGTATTAAGTTTCTCACTGGTAAGTAGGTTCACCTCTGTGTCACCAAATACACAATTCTTCACTCTCCACTTGCCAGGCATGTAAAAGCATGCATCATATTTTTCTGTCTGACTATTCCTTAGCTACAGCGAAATAGAAGGTGATAATGGCATGCTGACTACTGTGCTTGGCCCATCACTGGACATTTGCAGTAACAATTTAAGAACAATCCTACTTACAAACAACCGCCCACAGTTTTTAAGCACAGGGTTGTCCCGATGGCTTACCATAGAGGACAGATCCAGAACCCATTGTGGGCAATCAATGTCAGCCAGCAGGCTTCAACTAACCATGAGGCCATTTAACAATGTTGTATTGTGTGTTAATTTTCTGTGGTCAACCGTCAGTTCTTATTCCGATACATGTGCCCACGTATGTGCATGCATATATATCTGGTGTGCATAGCAGAAAGGTGGAAGCTTTAGTAAAAAAAAAATGCATAATCAGGGCTGACATAAAAGAATACCTCAGGCTTATTCAGCAACACATACTGTTTCGTGTTTCAACTAATTGTAAATTTGACGTTTGTTAAATATGTTTAAAAGTGCATAATCAGGGCTGACACAAAAGAATATCTCAGGCTTAATCAGCAACACATACTGCTTCGTGTTTCAAGTAATTGTAGATTTAACCTTTATTACATATGTTTAACATGAAATTTTTATATCTGTTCCTGAGATATTAGTTTCAAGTTGCAATTTGCCTACAGTGTTAGGTTGCTGTATACTTATTGGTATTTATGATTTTTTTATTTTGCTGATTTGGGAATTGTATGATTTCTGCTGTAAACCAGAAATTTAATTTTGAATATAACGTACTTAAATTTCCATACTCCTGGTAGTGTAAAACAATACAAAAACCACTTATATAATTATTGTTTTGAAGTATTAATATTATATATTTTTGGTTTAGTAGAAACAAGAGTGTGATATGAGTTAAAAATACTCTCATTGCTTAAAGAGTGCTGTGTTTGATTAATAAATATCGTATAACTAAAACTAGAAAATCCAGTTGTTTCCTCTTACCATTTTATAGCATGTATTTCATCTACAAGCTTAAAGAAATTTTCTGTGGTTCTTGTGTAACACATAAAGTCACACCGATTTTTATACCAGTGGTAAAACTTTAGCGAAAAATAATTTCCTTAATTATGCAATATATTTTAACCATATTTGTGACACTGAAGCATATATTTGATAGCATTATCAATATCAGCATGGAATTGGGTATTATCAGATTTACATTTAAACAACTTTCTAATATATAATTGTTCTTGAAAGAAGGAAAACCAAAAAAGTTTGCTATAGATGTTTTCCGTGAAAAACACATTTTGCTACACACAAATCTTAGCTTTGGATCTACAATTTGCAAATGGTTTCATCATATTTTTTAATAACTTATACGAGTTAAATAAATTGAGACATTTTAAAGGACACCAAATTCCATCAAAATCATAGCTAGGTGCGTTATATTCCCTGGATAATGTAACATGAAATTTTAGACAAATTAGTTTCTTTATGACATTGTGTTAATCATCGTAGTATACATAATCACAACTTACATACCAAACTTAACCTACAAGTATATCTAAAAATGTCACACAGATTCTTAACTTCCCATGGATTAAACATAGAACTTTGCCATAAAATCGACAGCTATTTGAAATCATTATTTATAGCCTCTTTGTCTCTGTAAATATCATGTCATTATGAATTGATGCATGGCGCATTACTGCACATTTAGGATGCGCACTCTACTTTTCGGATTCACCCCATCTAAAGGTTTGGAACGGTCATGGGGAAGTCATACAGCGGCAGAACAATAATTTTTGTGCCTACAGGATCACTCCCAGTGTAGTGGGTAATTACAGCCACTGGAAATAAATAAGAAATTGTACTGTCCACTAAAGCAGCCATGCGGTCGCCCATATGTCCCTCTCAAGATTTTATTTTCCGCCGGAATTATCGACACAAGTAAGCCAGAGATTGCGAGTTCCATCGTATGATGCAAGATCATAGCACCCCACTGCAAGAACATCACAGCGGTGAGAGCCTCGAGCAGAGGTTATGGAAATGTCAACAACCTCGCAATAGGGGAGATAACGGAAAGGGCGCTGCAGCACTGAACTCTGAATAAACGAACCCCTGTAGAGAAAGGCTAGCAACCCCTGCACCTCTCAAACAGCCCACAAACTGAGATTCTGGATATATAAGGAGTTGCAAAATCAACTCGTGGGAGGGTTTATCGGTCCTTCAGCCTGTGTAAGGCAAGTAACCCCAGCAAGCCTGACCAAGGCTTTGCCTACCGGCCCTTACATCCTGAGCAAGGCGCAGGTAAGTGGAATAGGTCCTGCACATTCAGTCTGCGTAAGAGTAAGCCAGTACCTCAGGACTCTGACCACTAGACCACTCAAGCCGGCATTACCCTAGTAAGTCTCGGGGATTAAGTGCGCTGCTCAGACACTGCAGTCCACAAGGACTGAGCCATTTAAGAGAGTAGACGCTACTAGGCTCACGCGTCAAAGAAACTGTCTCCTACGCCTTGGAAGAACCACATGTCGGTTACTGCAAGTAGACGTCTTCACGCCACCAGGCAGAGAGGCATCTCTACCTCTATACCTGAAGCCCTGCCCAGAAATTATTCCCTCTAATATCAGAGGTAGTAGGTCGTGATGACATCCCTCCTGGGCATCTAAGACTGATCTCTCTTACTAGCACATTTAGCTCACCCAGATATTTATATTTATACAGGTAGGCTTTGCCTGCCATTTCTGTAATTTTTATATTAATGTTTTTTTTAATTGTGCAGAGCTACGCATCTCAATGTCATTCTGAACGTGTTAAAGAAGTATGTGTATTATTCTGAATTATGTGTGTCTTGTGTTGAATTATTTCCCAGTGTCATTATTGGTTAGAATTAATTTTTTTGTATCATTAATTTCAACAGTTGTAGGGCAATAATGGTTTCATACACTGAGTAGGTGTATGTGAACTTAATTTTGTTGGATTTTCCTCAGCCTGCATAAGACCAAGGGATCCTAGGATTATTTGGACCACCTGACCTGCCAGGGATTCGAACTCTAGATTCTTAAGGTGTTTCACCTTTGCTACAATTTCGATCTCAGCCTGAATAAGGCCAGATCCAAGAGGTACCAGCTATTGCCTGAATCTGGGGTTTTTTCTATAGCTTGTTAAAAGGCCCAGAGAGTGGTGTGAACGCATCTCATTTTACCTGAACAGAGTGGGAGGAATGGTTGGAAGATTTCTGGATAGCCCCAACCTAAATAAGGCAATACTAATCCAGGAAGCCCCAGAGACGCCCACCCTTCAGCGGGGTATAACTCCAAGACCAGGGACTGGTTTCTTATTCTTGAGTCTTGTCCTAGCCTGCACAAGGCCGGACAAGAGAGGATACTGCCAAGTGAAACCAGATTATATTCTGGTAATTTAATTACTTTGTCGAGATACCGTATGAGACCAAAGGACGTAGACGCACACTCAAAAGATTAGCACGCTGAACAAGGCAGAGAGAATTAGTAGAAGACCAGAGAGAAAATTCTACTCTGCTAGGGATGACCCACATAATAAAAACAATCCTGACGTTGCCCCTGTACCCTTATTTAACATAGGGACCTGTGAAGGCGACGTTGCACCTTTTGGATGAGAAGCAATAAGGCTGTGTGGGAATAATCTTTTTGGACTGGCGTGGCCCAGTCACTCAGTAGGATATTTGGAGTATTATAAACCAGACCGACCCATTGCGGAATCGTTAGAACCTAGGATCCGTGACTCCTACATACCAGTTACGCACTGCAGTAGGTAAGGTAATTAATATTTGCATCCCCCAATCAACCAGAAGACTAGCACCCCATAGAGGATGCTGCCAGCAGGAGCCTTCCAACTCCATTTCATTGGATTTAATTTTCATTTCATCCCTGTGGCTGCTGGTGTTACAGACATTTTTTGACAGCCTTCACAGTGAGTATAACTAGACTTCCGGGACGGGAGTTGTATTTGGGTAAACTCACGCTGGGGTTGGGGTTCCCTTCTTCTGTCAAGGATAACCTGCTTAGAGGGACCAAAACACTTCTTTCCAATGTGGGAAGAACTAGGACCCAGCCAGACCACCATACCACTAGTAATTCCCCCTCACCAAGGGTATCTTGAATTTTACTCTTCCAGGAGGGAATTCAGCCTCTACATCTCACGATTAAATTGTTCAATTCCGGTGAGAGGGAAAAGCGTTAGAATGAAGGAAAAGTTTTTTGGGTTTATATTTGTATTTTATTTCATTTTATGTTTTGGGGTTCAGTAGTTAATATAGTAGTAGAACATTTTATGTAGACACCACCCTAGCACTCAGCAGTTGAATGTTACTCTTGTTTTACTCTACCAATGAAAGGAAACAAATCATGCAACATTAATTTTTGTATTGAATATTCAACATTGAAATTTAAGAGAGATAAAGCAAAAAAACTTATTTAATTTCAGTTATTCAGCATTTACTTTATACTAGCTGAATTTCCTATTTAAGTACAGTGTAGCCTTCATAAATTTTTTAACTTAATTTTTTCATTATTACAGTTTATGTACATTTATATGGCTAAGTAAATTACAATACTATTTTGCATGTACACACTGAACATATTGTGAACGTGACTTTGCTATGTTGATTTCTGGCTTTTTTTTCTTATATATATATATATATATATATATATAAAACAGTTTTTATATAAACCTTGAAAGTTAAGATTATTATACATTTAAATGTTAAATTTTGAACAAATTCGTTGTGTTTTTCTAAGACATACAAATTCCAAATTCATCAAAATTTCTTATGGTTTGTGTGTATAAAATTGTTGTGTAACATTAGTCTCCCAAGGGAGCATTTTATTCTTCTTGTGTTACTTGCTTCCAGAAAGTAATAGGATTAAAACCACTGGACCAGGTTGCAAACTGTGTGCCACTAATTTTCATATTCCAATTTATCATTTACATTTATCATTTTTAGTGAACAAACTTTGTTTGCCCCACTTTTTGTAAGTAATTTCTCTAATTTTCAAAAAATTTGTTTTTAAACAAGCTTACGAGTCGGTGTAAAGAACTGCATACAGTAATATATTTGTATAAAGCTCTTCACTTTAAAACCATAATCACATCTTTCAGGCCCCCTAGCAAATTAAATATTATTGAATACAACTTCTGTATAAATTATTTTTCAGTATTAAGTATATTTTTTCAAGTGCATGTGTGCATTTTGTATCAAAATTCTACTGTAATTAGACATTTAAGGGAGAGGAAAGTGTGTTGAATTATACTTCCTGTTCTGTAGTTTTCGTATAAAATTTACTTAATTCAAAAGTATAGCAAAACATGATTTGTAACAGTCCTGTGATACTAAAGTTGTTTTTATATACTTGTAACTATGGAACTAATAACAATTTCTTTTGCAGGTGAATTTTCATTTAAATTGCTTACAAATGTTTTAAAACTTTTAATTATGTCAAACAATATAAAGTTCTACTAGCCAGGCAGAAGTTGTCAAGTTAAAAATATATTATATAAAATCTCAGTTATTTGATATTTGCATCATTGTTTCGATTAATTTATTCAGTCCTAACCTAAGAGTTTGGTTCTGAATTGTTACCAAGTTACTCAAAATAAACTCAGCTAGACTGATGGGGTTAGAGCTTTGTCTTTATGGATTGTTCTAATTGCAGATGGTTCTATTACAGGGTTGTTGTTTTCACACACACACATATGGAGATAACTTGCTGTTTATCTGAATTCATGGAATTGTTTTCACTCACTCTAACAGCAATGTCTTGTGACTACAAATGTGAGCACTGTAAGACATTATTAATTTTTGTGTTTGGCAGTTGTCAATCTAGTGCAGCTTCAACCTAGGATAAACTGTCTGTGTGGCTGTTATTATTGTATAGTATTTATAAATTATTTTAGCTGCAAAGCAGTTAATGGTAAGCAGTTCACGAGTGTAAAAACTTACAAAATTGAAAATATGTATGGTATCCTCCATTTTCAATGTTTAAGCAAAATACATTTTGTGGAAAATATACATATTTTTTGGTGTATTTTTTTTACATGAGGGGAAATGCTCTGAATGTAATTAAAATGATTCCCAGTTGCTTCTCATTTCCAACGTTATTTCCGCACCCCGTTCCATTTCACTTGGTGTTGTATAAAGATGTTAAATGTTTTCTCAGTCAGTGGTCTATAATACAGTATTGAAATTTGTGTAGATTTGTTTAAGTGCATAAAAACATATTCTTAATGTTACAGGATATCAATGCACTTGCTGTGTGATGCGTGAAAACAAGTCCACATAGCTGTAGTTTGATAAGTTACTTTTACTGTGTGGGGGCAGTAGTGTTTCGCTGACTACATTGCTGTGGTACGATACTTTCAGATAAAGCGAGACTTTTTCGCTCTGCTGCGGGATCACCCAGACATTGACCGCCATGCTCGGTGGGGGGATGTGAAGAAGAAACTCGACTCTGACATACGCTACAAGCAAGTAGAGTCTAGCACTGCGAGGGAGGACTGGTTCCGAGAGCACATCAAGATACTAAAGGATGAACGCAAACGTGAGAAGGAACGTGACAGGGAGAAGAGGGACAAGGACAAGCGCGAGAGCAAGGACAGGGGTGACAGAGACAGGGAACGTGAAAAGGAGAGGGAAAGAGAGAAGGAACGCAAGAAGGAGGAGTGGAAGGAAATGGAAGCAGAGGAAAATGGAACAGAGGTGAGTGGACAGCTTTTCACAATTCCATATTGAGTTGGGAATAGGTTTTCAAAATTAAAGTAGAACCTTACTTAAATAACTCCTCGCAGTTTCCAGAAATAAGGTGGTATTGACAGGTCAGATGCTGTAGATATTTTGGGAAATTTGAACAGCTTTTGACCTAACCCCAACTCCTATTAATCAAAATTTGCAATTTTTGTGCCTGAAAATTACACTTTTTTTTTTAATTAAACATAAATTAGTTTCAATAGGACTTTTTCTGGAATATTATACTCGAGGGGTTAATACTTAACTTCCCTTGTCTCCCAAAATATTAAAAACATTGAGTGGTTCTAGGATTTGCAGAGCATCATAAGTCCATCTTCAATCATTTCTAGTGTAAAAGGAACATAATTTGTAATGTGCTTTAATTTATTTATTTTAATAGTCAAATGTCTTTAGAATAAAAGGCTACCACAGAAGGATACTTGCGACCTTTGTCGTCAGTCAGTTACTAAACTATTAACATTGGACATGACCTACATTTTTCCAATCAAGAATTCAATGTTTGGTGGCCTCTTGTAAAAAAGCTGACAATATATTTCAATAAAATATAAGTTTCTGTTGATATACTGATGTCTTTTGAAGAAATTTATACCACAGAAGTGTGTCTGCGACAAAGATTTTTGCCAAGAACCTTAACATTGGCCACTGCCTAAGTTTTTCCAAGACAAAAATTCTATGTTTGGTGACCTCTTGCAAAAATCTGACAATATTTTAACTAAATATTAATATATATTATTAATCAGACATCTTGTGAATAAAATGGGTCCTCGTGAGGATGTCCTGCAAACTCCGGCAATTGTGGCGCTCCCATGCAACAAGCAGTGCTGTGGTGGGAAGCTGATCCTGGGTTGTGTGATTTGTATTCACTGCGCATCTACATACTTCTCATTGGTATACAATGCCTGGTCTGTTAATTCAATCATCCGGCCAGCCTATACACCCATGATGTTAGGTTTTGCAACACAGGATGCAGCACACTGTGTGTGTCCCGTGCCCTGGGCATGTTATTCAATTTCTGAACGTAGTCTGTTGTGGTTTGCAATTGTCTCACCTGTAATTTAGGCCATCTGTAAAGCAGAGTTAATTTGCCCTACTTGGGCAGATAGAGTGAAAAACATTGTTGATAATGGGGACATTCTGTGTTTCCTTGTGCTGGAGCAGTTTGGTTTCGAACAGCGGCTGTGTTCGGTTGCTGCTGCAACTGTGCATCTGAGTTTGTGCTCACTCATGTCAGTTATGGACATTCTCGGTGTTGTCTGGGTGCCATAAGTAGTTCATCGGACTCCCAAAAGTCCTCATGATTTTCTGCTCAGTCGGGCTGACTTGTTTATGCTGCCTAGTTAAAACTATAGCACCAAAATGGCCCCACGTTGAGCACCAGAAAAACCTCACTACTCCTCGTCTTGATGCGTGACGCCTTGGCTGACTGACGAGCACAGCGTCAAGAGGATTGGTTTTGTTGGGTGATAAGTTTGTGCACCCTTCTGGTGGGGTTTACTGACTTTGACTTCAGTCTCTGTGTGGTGCTGGCACATGTCCAATGGAGAGGACTGGCCTGGCAACTTTGCAACAGGGCACAAAATGGGGTTCGAGCAATGAGATCTTACGCTTCTGGGATGAAGCAATGGGTCCGATTTTGAAGTAAGCAGTGGTTACTATTGAGGGCTGATCCAGTGCACTGAGGTGTTCGGTGATCCAGGGGTGAGTCTTCTCGCTCAGACGTGTCGGTGCCTCAAAGAGGTCCTTGGGGATCTTTGGTGTAATGGGTGTCAGTAAGTGGCGCAGTGCTTGGGCTTGATCTTTCAGCGAGAGCTGGTTAAGAGCAGCAATGACGCAGGGTATAAGCTCCTGCAAGCGTCCAGAGGCAATTAGCACCTGTTTTGCGTTTTCTTATATGCCATTATGACTGGAGTAAGGCATTTGAAGCAAAACACACACTTGCGTCCAAGAGAGGGTTGCAGGGTACATATAATCCTACTAGGTGTACAGCCGGTGACTAATAAAATCTGTGGGTTGGTGGGCAGTTGCTCGCTAGGATGTACAGTTTCTGGGGCCGGCTCTGCTATCTGAATCCCCCAAAAGCGTGGGTCGGCAATCCTGTAGGATTTGTCTTGTCCACTGAGAATGGTGTGCAAACACTGGATGTGTTTCTTTGCTGAGGTGGATGGGTGCTGTGTAGAGATCTGTGGGAATCTCCGGAGTGGTTGGTTTCTGTAGGTGACGTATCATTTGAGCCCACACCCTCGGTTGGAGCAGCGCGAGTGCATCGAGGGAGGGGTTAAGTTTAGGGATGGGATCCTCGATACTGCAATACCTCGTTGCATAATAGTATCGAGTATCGCATAATAATATGCTAATGTATCAAATTTGTACACCAATTTTCTCGTGCTATTATTATGGTACAAGAGTACAATAACTTTTGGAATGTGTACAATAATTTCTAAAAGCATCCTATACATCTTTCAGAATATGTACAGTAACTTCAATAAGTGTACCGTAATTAAAGTACGAGAGTACCATAATATATAATATTTTATTCATAGCATAATATTTACACAACTTTGAGCGCGTTGTGGTGTTTTTAGGCAACTCATACTACCACAATTTTGAATTTTGACATTTACTTTTATGGTATGTAATTGAGGTACAATAAAAACTGGTTGACAGATGTGAGCAAGGGCTGATAGCGAGTGAACTACTTGCGTATATACTGTACATCCAATACATACCACAGTTTATGCCGCATCAAAATTTTTCATTTAATTCTTTTTAATCCCGTTATGGTATATATTTCAGTTACAATAAAAGCAGGCAGAGAGTTGTGAGCAAGCGCCGATAGACACGAGCAAGCAAATTGAGTAATTATTGTATATCCCACACATACCAATTATCATGGCCTAGCCCGTGTATTCTGCAGGATAAGCCATAATGGGTGTATCAGATAATTATGATATTTGTTAAACGTTATGGTTATTTCCTTGAAGTTGCAAAATAAATTTGAAAAACTGCGAAATCGCAAAATAAGTGTGTACTAAGGTATAATTTTCCTCAAAGTTAGATTACAGCTTTTACTGTCGAAACGTGATTCTATAGAATAGGAGGGGACTGTTGGTTTATCTGTGGTTAAGGACATTTGGGTTACAAGCCGTACACCAGTTTTGTCCAGCGTAATGTGGGTTTTTATATAGTTTCAGTTTGTGTCAACAACACCAGTAAAATGAGCAATTTTCTTGGCCAAGTTGTTTTGTGTTGACACGCTTGCTTGCGTTGTCTTGGATCGAATGGTTTGAGTGCTGACTGCCCTCCTGAGTCCAGTTGGGAATCCTACAGCGGCATGTCGTTTGCTACTTTGGTCCAGTGGGTTGTGGAAGGTTCGATAGGGTGCCACTTAGTGGAGGGATACTTACTGTCTGGTGGTGGAGGGGGGGATCAAACACCAGAGTGAGCTGAACCGTGAGTGTCTCCCGGCCGGGGAGTACACTCTTTCTCACTACAAAGACTGCCAAGATGGGATGCCAGTAGTCCGGGTTTTGTGTGCAATGAGAATGATCTTTAATTGATCATGGAGGTGGAGATGAATGATCCCACTGGAATGGTGGATGTTATACGTAGCGGTCTTGTCAGCCGGCGGTTAGGGATGTAATTCTCGAGGGAAGAAGTTACGCTGGCCTTGGGAGTAATCTTTGGCGAAGTCGAACCTGGATAATCTTTCCCGAAGCCAACCGAATGATACACGTTGTTTGGACTTCTTTCTTCTCATCCAATTTGGAAGGTGCTGCGCTCGGTACAGGTGTCTCCAGGTGACACAATAGCTTACGCACTTGTACGCTGGCTAACAAGCGCTTAAGTATGTGTCGAGCTCGGACTCATGATCAGTTGGAATAAATTGAGAAATGGGCCGTGGTTTAAACTCTGGGTCAGCGGGTAAGGGCATGTCCTCACCCTGGATCTCTATCCCTGCTTGTAAGACACTTAACCTTTGTCTGGCCCGTCGCTATTGTCGTTGAATGCGGCTTTTAATCCCACCTCTCTTACTGGTCATTTGATATTAAACTCTATGATCTAGAACACCATAATGAACAGGGAACTAGTTCCAAAAAAATTTGGTAGTTACGTACTTCAGATTTAATGTGATTACTATGTTTGTGAAAACAGAAGGGGTCCCGTTTAGATTATACACTTTTGACTAAATTTGATTAACAGTAATTATTTAAATTATGCAGGTGAAGGTCAGTGTGAAATGTTAGATCAAAACCTTCAAGGGGTGGTTTTCCAGAAGGGACGTCTCAATGACCTGTTACCATGGAGTGAAGGGAGTGACTGGGGTAAAGGGGTGCAGGACGTGGACGTTGTGGATTGCCTCTGGAGAGAACCTTGTGGTCGGCTGGTACAGTAGTTGACAAGCCTTCACAAGCTGCAGGAGTGGTAGAGCCTTCACAAACTGAAGGTGTGGTGGAGCCTTCACAAGTTGCTGGAGGGTTGAAGCTTTCACAGGTTGCTGCAGGGTTGAACCTTCTCGGGCTGTTGGAGAGGAGTGAGAGGTCTTACGCAGACCCTGGGAGTGCTCGCTGACCTAAGCAGTCTGCGTGCCCGGCTACTCTGACGAGAGGCATGCTCGTGCCTCATAGTAGAAAATCCCTGTCAGTGATCTTCCGGGGGTGCGTGGATGTTGCATATTTGCCAACTTGTACGATTTGCCCGTAAAATGTACAGAAATGCGGGGTCGTTTACGAGTGTACGGCAGTGTGACAGTTTTTTTACGGTTTTCAAAGTATCTGTTAAAAGTGATTTTTTTATATCATGTACGAATTTGCATATCCACCTTCAAACCATGTGCAGTACTTAAACATAAATTTAGTAGACCGCAAAATAATAACTTTTGTTCTCAATCTCCATTAAAATTATCATATTTTTGCATATCGTATTTCATGCCACCATACACAGACTGTGTTTGTTTTTCACAAGTCTAGTGGTACGACCAGCGAAGATACACGAACGAACATTCGGTCTTGTGGTTTGGCGTTGTTGTTCCCATGATACAGTTAGTTAAATTATAAGTGTGTTGTGGTTTGTTTTATCGTTGGCATGTACGGAAGTCTTCAAGCGACAATAACAAAAAGTGTACTCAGTTTCGTGTGTGTGTGCGTGTTAGTTTTGTTTTTTTAATGGTACATGAAATTGTAATACCAAAATGAGTTTTGCAGGGAAAAAAACAGTATTGGCAGTCTTTTCGAGAAGATTATATCAAAGAATTTCCGTTCATTATTAAGTCTGAAAGGGGCAACAAGTTTGCATTCTGTAACATTTGCAGGTGTAACGGTAAAAATGACATATCAAACCATGGGATGTCCAGCAAACATACAACCTATGCGAAAAATGTTGAAGTTAACCATAAAATAAGCAGTTTTTTTGTTTGTGCTGAGTCGGGAGTTGATAACGTTATTAAAGCAGGGTGTTTGTTGACATCTTTCTTGGTTGAGCACAACATTCCGCTTAGTGTATCTGATCATGCAGCACCACTGTTTCTCAGAATGTTTCCTAATTCGGAAATAATAAAAAAATATGCTGGCGTAAGAACAAAGACGACAGCGGTTGTGGCAGAAATGGCTCGGCCAACGAGAAAATACATTATTCTAAATTTACAGAGTGGACCATATTCTGTGGCAACAGATGGAACTGATGATACCGATTCGAAAATATATGTTAACGTATTTTGACAGATGTACAAAATATTGTGACAACTGTTCTCTCGCTACCAGAATTACAGGGTGATTGAACGGGTAGAAATATTGGAAATCTACTGGTTAGTGAATTGGAATCGTTGAACGTTCCTCTAAGTCATATGATAGAATTTTCTTCAGACAATGCATCAGTTATGATTGGAAATAAAAATGGCGCAGTGACTGTTTTGATAGAGAAACAGAAGGGATTCGTCGCTGTATGTTGTATATGTCATTTAATTAATTTGGCAGCAGAAAGAGGCACTGTGTGTCTGCCAGTTAAAATTGGCGAACTATTAGTAGACATGTTTTATTACCTGGTAAAGAGTTCGAAACGCAAAGACAACCTGAAAAAATTTAATGCTCTACAGGGTGAAGAAACTAAGAAAATTCTAAAATATGTGTGTACCAGAGGGTTGTCCCTTGGCAAATGTTTGAAGGGACTTGTTGAAGAATGGGACCTCTTGATAAGTTTTTTCAAAGACCAACTGAGTGTGCAGAAACCACATTCTTCAAGCCTCTCTTCTTATATGATTCCAAAAAAACTTGATGTCAAAGTAAGTTGCAGCTTGGAACTCAAAAAGAATATTCAGAAATTGTGGAGTATTAAACCTGAAAAGTGTACCACTGAATAGACAAGAGGTGCCTCAGAGAAAAGAAAGTCAACTGATGATAACGAGTCCTGTTCAGCTGGATCTAGTAAGAAATTGTTTTTGAATTCTGAGAGTACAAAAGTGTCAAAGTCTGCAGTATGTGCAATGCACAATGCAACTCGTGAAGAAATGCTATTCATGACTTCGTCATCTTCTATCAATGAGGCCTTCTGTTTATTTTTATTTAGTGTCATTCCATTATTTGATAAGTTTAATACCATTTTGCAGTCATCTTCTCCACTATTTCATAAATTGGATAAAATGTTGCATGGTTTGTTGAAGGAATTGATGTTAAGATCTATTCAACCAAGTACTATGAAAAGTGGTGCATTGCTTGAAATCAAGTATCATTCTGTTGAAAATCAGCGACTGGACACAGATTTGTTGATTGGCAACGCAACCTCACAGATTGTTAGTTCACTGAAAGAAGCTGATAAGAAGGTATTTTACTCATCAGTGAGGAAGTACTTTGTAACCTCATGTGATTACATAATTCATCAATTTCCATTAAAAAATGAGGTTTTAAAGAAAGCTAGTGTAGCAGAACTTGAAAATATTTAAAGTTTGAGTTTCGGTGATGTCAGTTTCTTTGTGGAAAGGTTCCCATTTATTTTACCTGTACGTGAGAATGAAACTAAAGATCAGGCCTTAGATGAACTTCAGAGCCAGTTTTCTGTATTTCAGGTTGAAGATATCTCTTCTATTGTCAAGACAAAAGATTAAATTATTCATAAGTGGGTCAAAGTATCTCATATTTTAGATACTTGTGTGAAACCAAAATTTGACAGTGTGTTCAGTGTTTTACAGTCCATTTTAACTCTGCCTCATAGTAATGCTGAATGAGAGAGTTATCAGACTTGTAAAGAAGAACCAAACTCAGTTCTGCTCCCAATTGTCAACTAAAGTTTTTGGAAACATATCTCTTGTTAAATGCAAGCCATCAGGTGGAAAGTGCTACAAGCAAAATTTTAGTGACAAATTTGTGAAGCGAGCAAAGCATGCCACTGCACAAGCTCTCAAGAAGAATTAAATCATTTCAAATGTTTTAAATAAAAGCTGCAACTGATTTTTCTAGTGTATGTACTTTTTTTTTTTAGTGATAAGTGTTTTAAGTGTGAACATATCTAAATGTTTCAGTTTTTAAGTGTAAACAGATGTCTTTCAGAGAGCTGAATTATGGAATTTGAGGTAAGAGAAAATTTATTCTTTTTCCAATGTGTGATTGTGTTAGGTTTGCATATTTTGATATTTTACTGTAAACTAATTTTTAAACCTTATTTCATATCTTGATGTGATATTTTAAGGAATCTAAAATGTAGGAAATCTCAGATTTCTTATAAAATTAGAATTGTTGCATGTAATTTCTCAGATTTCTTATAAAATTAGAATTGTCGCATGTAATTTCTCAGATTTCTAACAAAAATTAGAATTACTGCGTGTAATTTGTGTTAAAATTTGTATTTAAAAAATGTATAACTGATTTCCATTTTGAAAAGTTGGCAAGTATAGTGTTGTAGCCTTTGGTCGCAGTGGTAGGTTTATCAGGGTAGCTGCGAGCACCTCACATTTCTTATCTCACTGCACTGAGGCGACGACACGTTTACCACCTCGGCCCGAGGCTGGCGGGTGTGACATCACAGGGTAGCAGAGGTGCTGCTATTCCTTGGTGTCGGTTGAACTTCCTTCTCAGCTAATCTCAGGGTAGTGGTCCATCAGGTAAGACAATCTTGACTAACAGGGGTGGTGATCTCATGCCAAATTCTGGTTGGGCAGTACCATCCATAATTAAACGCGTTAATTAATTTTACGTCCGATGCTGTCCAACGCGTGGAGTCAATTCTTTTGGTACTCTGTCTCTGTTTATAACTTGCGCCAATTTCTTGCTTGCTCGTTGATGGGGTGAAGTCGCCCATAGTGTGCGTATGTGTGTTGCGCAGCAATGTGGCATGAGTCAGTGTTCATGACAATTTTAATTTGGTATCGAGAATAGTATGGATATTAAGTATTGTGAGAATATTTTGGTATCGAAAAAATGTAGTATCGACCCATCCCTTGTTAAGTTCCTGCATACTGAAAAATCTCACCCACCAACATTTTTTTTTGGTCCCGGCGTGATTCTTATTTAAATCGTGTCAACATAATCTTTTATTGTTTATCGCATGTTGTATCGATCAAAGTATATTTCGGGTTCCGTCGCCTAAGATTTCCCGCAAGTGTCATTTTTAAGCGTGTTGTTTATGCAAACATTTAGTAACTGGATTTGAAATACATCACATGCTGCCGTTTATCACTGCTCAGCAGTGTGGTGTGATGGCTTGCTACTTCCCTCACATGCCTGATGAGCGGAGATGTGGTTATCTAGCAACCAGTGTGGCAACCTAGCATCCTCTGTCTCACCCTTCTTTCTGTGTCTCTGCCGTGCACCTTCCTTCCTCCATGTACATGCCTTTCAGAAAGGAAATTGTTGTCTATCAAAACAAAAAAGTAAGTATCTCAGCTGTGTGCACGCTTGCCTTCACACGCCGTTCACAAAGCAAATAATCTGCATCTGGCAAACTTAGAAATTTTATCAAGATTATCCGTCACTCAAAATAGTTGCACCTATCAGTACTTGTATTTCAAAGCAAATGGTTTTACCTGAAAATGTTACGCAAAACATTTTAACAAGGAATTATTATTTGCAAAGATATTTTCTTTTGTAATTGAAGGTCTATTTTCCCCTTGAGGTTGGTGTTTCATTGTATCTGGTGTAAAATTAACATGATTTTGAAACGTAATATTTATTTAACTCAAGGGACAGCATCTTCGCAATTAAAATTATATGCCCAGAAGCATGTACTTGACCTCCCATTTTCACCAAAAATTGTTTGAACATCGAGCAACTTGTATTGTAAGTGTAAAGTTCATTTTCAGTAACATTTTGCAGTTAAATGGGAGGATTTATATTAATTTCAATAGACACGCACCTTTTGAATAAACTGATAAAATGTAAGTGCCTATTTGACATCTTTTGCCATCAAATAATGTGTAGGTAAGCACCGAGCCGAGTGCAGTGTAACTCACTACAAGGAAAATAAGAGGACAAGGTTTTGAATGACTATTTCAGAAAGTAAAAAAATAGAAATTATAATTACCTGATTTATTTATTTCTGTTTCAAAATTACAAGTTTCTTTACTGTGAAATATAATTAATTACTTTAAAAGATAAATAGTTGCCATGGGTGCAAGGTGTCTGCAACATTTAGCATTGTGGAGGGGTCTTGCTGCCACACCTTCTCCACCAGCTACCTCGCCGTGAACACATTCCCCTATCAATCTCCGTGCACTCTCAGCTGATTGTGTGCGTGCGGGGCATTCAGAATTTCACATGCATTCAATGTCATATTATTTTCATTTTCAGAGGGTTTGAAAATTTTAGGTCTGCTTGCATTTGGTATCGGATTTCAATCAGTTTGTTTTGAGGCGTTATTTTCTTTGTTTATATGAGTTTAGATGGAATTTATTTTTAATGTATTATTTACAGTAATACTTTTTCTAAAATATCCATTTTATTGTGTTTATTAGTTAAACTTTATTCACAGATAATTTACAGCTCCACTGTACTCAACATACGTTTTGTTAATGTTAGAAGTTTTATTTTCTTGATATATGTCAGAAACCTTGTGTACTGAAATTCTATATGTTGATCATATTTTTGAATACTTTAAATACAACATACTTGCATTGTATAGATTCTAGCTATTGTTCTATATAGATTGTAAATCAAACATCAATTTTAATATTAAAAAGAATAAGGCATTTTTAACAATTTATTCTTGAATTTTGTAGATGTGCTTCAAGAAACCATAAGTAAAAATTATTATATAAAATTAATCAAAGTTTTTGTAATCACATGTTGAATTGTGTTGTGTCTCATCAAGAAATACAGATTAAGAGACGATCTAAAAAGCAAAACAAAAGATTGTGACAAAGTCTGGATATTGTAAATAATTGCAGTGCTTAGGTTGTTTGGAAGTGCTTTCATCATACTCTCTTTTTCTATACTTTGTGAGTGGTGATCGTACACACTTGTTTATAGTTAACTTCACTGCCACAACACTTGTTTGCCAAGCTTAACAGTCAGCTGAGTATGGAAACGTTTAGCTTGCCAAAACCCCTTAGCTTTTTATTACAGAAATTGTTTCCCTGCTGTGTGACATGTAGGAGACTTGGGTAGAAGTCAATCTTTTACTTCCACAGAGGTGGCCACAGTAGGATAGAAAGCTGACGCTTCCTAACGAGTGTGGTTAGGTATATTATATTAAATTGCCCAGTATATATATAATATATACTGGGCAATTTATATTATTAATATTAATTGCAATTTTTATCGACAATCATTTTTATTACCCAACGGTCGAATGCTATTCCACGTGCTGTTCAATATGTATTTGCATTTTATTTCCACAGGTCAACTGTGTAAATCTCTTAATTGTCAGCATCCAAGCCATAACACTATTTTGTAGGGCTCCACGCATTAATGAAAGAGGCTCGCGAAACACAGTCTCTGGTTCCTTTCCACGACATGACCTTACACAAAGAAATTTTAAAAAATCCTGCACGAAGAGCTAATGGAAAAAAGACAACAAGAACTCCGCGCAGTACTGGAACAGCTACACGCAGAGAAAGAGAGACAAATGCTAGTTCACGCGCATCAGAGAGAGACAGTGACGTGTAGCCAGTCCAACTCTCGAAGAACAAAATAAAAAAGTGTCACTGCACGTGTGGCTGCTTGGTCATCAACATCCAAGTATGGCTGATTTCTACATGCTGATGGTCAAGTGCTGAGCAGAGAGAGAAATGCACAGCTTAGATGCAGTTACAAAAGCAAACCGGGAGATAAAAAATAGATCTTGAGATAAGAGTCCTACATTTTCTCAAAGGAATTTCTTTCTTGTCCTATCCTGACATTAGAAGAGTCTTCAGTCAATTGACAGGAAAAGAAAGAGTTATCGAGGGGACAGTCCTACATTCCGTCAAAATAATTTCTTTTTCAACTCTCTCCTCCGGTATGAATCTCCATCGCAGCGGAAAGGGGGTGAATTGACGCATGATGTCTTTTCAACAATGATATTACGACTTGTACTCATCAGTAAGCAAGCCTGCTGCCTGATTTCAACGGAGATATTATTGTTGGTACCGCAACGAGATGCAAGATTTTACTGTTTGCCGCTGCAAAAATCCCTGCCTGCAGATTGTAGTATTCATCTGCTGCCGAAGCTATGCGTCCCAGGCACAGAGTACTACAGCACGCCACTAGGTGGCTCCACAAGTACGATTTGCAGTGTCTCGATTTTCCAAGCCAGCCGGTGACGTCACACCTTGAAGCTATGCTACAGCTACCCCCTCTCCAGTGCCGCTCTTACCCAGCTAGCTAAAGGAGAAGGTCCTGCAAGAATATAAACAGTGGGATGCTGCCCACAAACGCCTGTTTTTCATCGGCTTATCTTCGAGCCACACCCTCTCCATCGCTGCCCTTGCCGGAGATCTGCCTTGCTCATTTCGCTCCTTAAACCTACCCTCCTTCATCACATCGTGCAGAAGTAACTACCTCTCCTTGACTCCACCGCATTCACTACCAAGTCATCCTCTCCCACCCATCTTCACCGCATTTGTGCCAAAGATATAACTGTCACTTCGTGTACACACTTAAATACTGCGACCCCTTCTGGGCAACACATGCGTAGGGAGTTGAATCAGTTTTAGTTATTTTTCAAAATGCTCGTCTACCCCACCATGGTGTAACCAGACCCAGGTCGCCTCTACCTTGTTAAATTTAGGTTAAGCTTCCCTAAGCTCTTGCCAACGTTCGGAGGTAGTGCGACACCACTCTGTTTACTTTCTGTTTAATGGAATTAAAGGACCCCATCCGTCTAAGCGGAGAAACACATCCTTGGTTCGCAGCCATCTTTAACGAACAGTAACATTCCTTGGGACTCACCAACTCGTACTACAGGAGAGTAGAACCAGTGGAACCTACACATCCGCCCGTCACCACCTTTGAGCCATTGACCGCAAACCAATCCAGTTCACACTCACATCAGCCAGAGTTGTCCCAGGTCAAACCACCGCCAGGGGTTATGTGTCGCCCAGGTGTACCACTGGAAGCCAACCCGTTAAAGCAAAAGATCACGCTCACAAGATTTTATTTTGTGCCCTGCCGCAAAGCTACCAGTTCGGTCCTTTACTATGGACGGGCACCAGTGCCACACAAGGACTAAGAGAGAAACCCGTAATTCCCGCCAGAAGGTTTCACTTGGTCTAGCACATGACAAAACCAACCTTCTTAAAGTAGTGATGACCTTGTTAGCCCTGAGGCGTCACACTTCAACTCTTTACATTTGCCTTTGCCGTTTCTTTTTACAAAAAATGTCCGAATTATAGACTTTTACTGTCTTTTACATTAGCTGCATCATCTTCCATAATTTATGAGACTAAATATTTTATGTAAGCAATCTGTTTAAGGTATAAGTTTAGATATCACACTTTTGTTTTACGCACTACTGTCAATGTAAACAAACGTGTGGTGCTGCAGCCATAGATTACTGCACGCATTCTTATCGTGAGTATTCACTTTGCGCCATTTTTACTAGCGCTTGGAAGCGGTTTGTTGTCAAACTTACATAGCTTATTTTGAAGTTCATGTTTTATTGCTTGGGTAATCTTAGAATGTGTTTGTTTACATTTTGTTATGCAAGAAAAATACTTCAAATATTTACGTATGTGTGTGTGTGTTGCATGTAGAACTATGGTTTCCGAAATTTAGAAATTGTCTAAAAATTAAATCCAGAATTTTTTTGTCTCAAGTAATTCCCAATATTGCAGAGACTCACATGTGTCTACATTTTTACAGTGCCGAAGTCAATTTGTACATATAACATGGAAGAAAAGTTCATTTCTATGGAGAATGCTAATTTCGTGAAATATCACGCATTTGGCTGTATTTTGTGTTATTACACATTTTAACTTGTATATTGGTGTTTTTTCGTTTTATCACAATTTACCACAAAATTGTGCCTTAATCTTGGCAGATTAAAATACACGCCTAAATTTGTAAGAAAAGAAACAAATTTCAGCTAAGCAATTTTATTAGGCTTACTACTTCTGATACAGTAACACTTACATAGAACACTATATATTATTCTTTAGGATAAGTCATTCACATTTAATCACTACCATGAGAACATGGCATCAGTTAGAATGTTTCTCCATTGCCAGCATTTGTTGATACCGGGGAAATATCAATAATTTTATATTCAATAGTAATCATTTTCAAAAAGAGTACTCTCTCACCAGTCTGTGCCCGAGAATCCGTGGTACTCAGAAATCCGTGGTGTTTCTGAAGCAATGTAATTTTAAACTTTTTTGATGTCATGTTGCTCTGTACAGTGCGTAAGCTGTTCGACATTTGTGCTGTGGTGTATCGTGCTGCCAGAGTGCCTGCTGCCGAACGGTACTGGCCCGGAATGTTCAAGGTCACCTTGACATCAATACAGCTGGCTCCATCTCAATTGTTAGTGTTGTAGCGTTGCAGCGATGCTGTGAATTGAAATGAAGCACGTAATGTTAACACTTAAACAAAAGCTTGAAATTTGTAAACTGCTAGTGTGTGGTGTGAAGATTTCGGTTGGTAAGGACGAGTATGGCATCGGAGAGACTACAGTATACAACTTAAGAAAAACAGTGCTAAAGTTTATGGTGAACGGCAAGTCGAAGAAAAATTTTGATAGTCACAAAATGCTCCACATCCAGACTTCAAGATTTGGACAATGCATTGTATGTGTGGTTTTCCTCTAAACGATCTGAAGGTGCTGCGATAGGAAGGCCTGTGTTACTTTAAAAGGCAAAGGAGTTACATGAAAAAATGAAGTTCACATTGCTGTGTACCTTTTCAGAGAATTAGTGACCAGATTCAGACAGGCACAGAATTCGAAAATGATATGTGTCTGGTGAGCATAAATCAGCAGATGTAGAAGCTGCTGATAAATTCTGTACTTATTTGCACAGTTAGTAAATGAAAATGATTTGACTTCAGAGTAACTTTACAATGGAGATGATACCAGTCTGCTGTGGAAATGTCTTCCCAACACAAATTTGGCTGGTGGCAATGAGACTTATGCACCTGGGTTTAAACACAACAAGGAATGCGTTACAGTTCTCATGTGTGAAAAATGCTGCGGGCACACGCTGAGTGAAACTCACTGTGATTGGAAAGTATGCAAAACCAAGGTGTTTCAAAAATGTAACACATATATCTGTTTATTACAGATCGTAAGATGCCTCGATGAATGCTGAAATTTTACTTGCTTGGTATAACTGTTTTTTTGTACCTAGCATAAAAGAAAAGTTGAGAGAGAAAGGAATGCCAGAAGACAGCAAGACTATGTTGTTATTGGACAACTGCTGTGCTCATCCTCTGGCACAACTACTCGGGAACATATCAGTCCAATTCCTGCCACCAAATGTGACAAGCTTTATTCAGCCAATTGATCAAGGTGTTATTCATTATCTGAAAATGCTCTACAGGCGTGATTTCATTCTGTAGTTAACAAACTACGATGGCAAGATTGTTGAATTAAAAAAAAAAAAAATACAACTTGAAAGATGCTGTATTACAAAGCATGGCAAAAAATGTGGTTAAGAACAACACTTGAAGATGTAACAGATGAGGGCAATTTTCTTCGGTTTGAAGCTGAGACAAGCACGGACGTGGATGGCACATATGGAGAAATAGTGCAAATGGTGGAATGTGCTGACAAAGAAAACCTAATAAACCTACTGTCCGCGACTAACCTAAATGAATGCTTAGAAGTATACAAAAATTTTCAGGTTCCATGTCACGACAGAAGACATCATCATAGAAGGAACCAAAGACAGCAGCTCTACCGAAATTCAAAGTAATGGTGATGAAAGTGATAATGTAACAGGTGTTACCTAGAGCGAAGCTTCTGGTAATAGGAATACGATACTGACATTTTCCTAGAGGAAAAAAGACTGTTACACATTATCGGATGTAATGCAGTGTCATATTCTACATTCTCCTTTTTGCACAAAAGAAGATAGGCAATTAAGCAGTCTGATATTCGCATGGATATGGTGAAGCAAATAACGCTGAAACAGAGTTAGTCATCTGTTTCGACATTGGGTGCCATTAACTTGGACTCCAGCAGTAGTTAAGATTTACTTTGTGTGTGTGTTTATGGTGTATGTAACTAACCTATTGGAACATTTATTTATCCAAAAAATATGTGTAATTGTACTTAAGTATTTATTCTTTTTGGCCATTTTCATGCTGTGCATTGTTTCTATTTGTGAGTATACATTTAATATATTTTTATAACTGTTAAACATAATTTGATATTTTGTTGTGCATTGTAGTGTCTGGACAGTGTGTGCTGAAGAAGTAGTTGTTTGTGTCACCATCCTCTGACAGTTGACAGGTTGTTTATTTACGTTAGGCACGTTGCTGGTGTTACCGCAGTATTTATCAAAGGTGGCCACAGTTATTTGACTGTCGTGTTTTTAGCATAGTATTTCACTCTAGTAATTGCCTTTATTATAATGTATATGCCACATTGGATGGCATCAGCTTACGTTATGTTTGTTATGAAAATGAGCTTTAACAAATGCCACTAACATTTTCGAAAATCCAGGGGTTACAAATCCTCGAGAACCATGGACTGGCAAGAGTTTACTGTATCTACTGTTGATATCTTATGTATGGTGCTTGATTTACAGTGAAAAAGTATTGTATTTAAGATTTATCTCCTATACAACAGAACTGCAACTATGTGAATAAGTTTGGTTTACAATAGAAAAAATTACGTGTTTACAAAAAATACAAGCACAGAGGGACTGAACGGTATTGTTAAACATGTTTATTCCAGTAGAACCTAGTAGATCATGTGCATTCTATTTTATATACTTATATTTGTTTTGACGTTTGGCGTCCTATTGACAACGGAGGCATGTCATGGCCCAAGTGTTTTGGTGGGTGTGAACTCTAATTGCAGCGTGAAACAGGAGCCCGACAAATATAGAATACTGGTTGTGTGGCTTTGCAACTGGGCACAAAGTCAGGTATGGCAAGCACACTCTTACGTTCGGGTGTTACAATCGTCACTTGTATACCAGGGCAACTAATGGCCTATGAACAGTTGTTTTCGATGATTTGTTCCCTTTGTTTACATTTTGCCATATTTTCTGTTGGTACATTCGCCTAAGATTGTGTGCATCATACTTTTTTTGGACACTGCGTGAATGCAAAATAACCCAGTTAATAGACTACTGGTGTTACTGATAGTATTGTTTACATCCCGCAAGATTTTTTTTTATTTCTTTTTTACAGTTTTACTGTTATTATTGCATTCGTAAGTTGGTGACAATGAGAAAGCAACCTGTATTCTTATTCTTTTTATGGGTTTACTGCACTTATAGGTTGGTGGCAATGAAATTGAATCACACATTCTATGACACTGCTGTTATTGTAAATGGAAAGTGAAAGCAAATGCACTAGATTTTGATGAGCATATTTCTTATTGAAAACTGTCTGCTGTTGTTTTGGTTAGTGTGTTAAAGGTCTGAATAGGGGTGTGTCTACAATTGCGCTATCTCAACCTATGTCTTAGTACAAGGATACATTGATTGGTGTACGTGACCCTCTGACATCATGTTGCTGTCTCAAGCAGCCGTGTACGAGGGGAGCAGGCTGTGCGCTATATTCCGTACACATTTGACTTTACTCTCAGTTAGATATATGCATTTATACAATTGCACTATTCCGCGACTATATTTCAACCTCCTCCTCAGGGCACTGTACTTTGGTGTGGAATTCATTTGAGCTGAGACACGACTTCTTCTCTGGTAAATTGAGAAGTTGGTGACTCAGTTGTCCCTTTTAACTAGGGGTGGTCAGGTACCCAAAATTTCGGGTAATGGAAATGCCCAGAATACCGGACGGGTATTGTGTCTGCCCGAAAATACTGGGTCAACATTCCTTCCAGTATTCAACTATAGACACGTGTTTTTCGTGGTGCACAAAATAAATGTGAAATTCACAATTTCTCACGAAAAACAACAAACACGAAAAATATGTGAAAAAATACATTTCCATTGTGAATCCTCATGTTTACGATGCTAATTTGATAAAAAAAATTTCAATACGTAGTCTGGATTGGAAAGTCGACACAATCTATGTATTGAATTTACACCACCACTATGTTTCGGAAATAAACTGCTTTATGACTTTCTATCAAATAAACTAATTTTGTTTGCGTTTCGGCCTTTTTCAATTTTCGTCTCATAATTAATGTAATTTCTTTGGTAGTATACAAAATTAATAAATAGAAAAATTACCAAACACTTATCTCAAAAATTGTGACAACATTGCGGGGAACTTTAGTTTATCACATTTATCGTCTTTCGCGAGACGAGGTTGTTTTGCTCCTCTTCTTACAAGAAAGTAGCGTTTAGAACTGTTCGTTGTTTTGGTGCATTGGAAAATTTTGCTTGTATGGAAATAGCATTCAAATTATTGTAATTTAAAAGTTGTAACATTCCCGAAAGAACAAAACATGATAAATATGACACACTTATTTGTACCAATGTGAGAATCTCGCAATAAACATTTTCAGTACAGTAAAGTTGAAAACCATACTACACTAAAATCAGTGAAATCAGTATGGATTCCAGTCAGTTATGCAGACACTGAAAAGTGTCGGTAATACCAAGGCTGACAAAAGAACATAACCTAAAAGCTAAGTAATATGGTAGTAATTAATGATAGTTGTTTGCATTATCCGATTAAGTGTATGCTACTTTATTTTTGTGCCATCACTTAAGTAACCAAAGTTTCTTGCAATACCGTTTAGTTTTTGTGCGAGTATTGGAAATTAAATGTGAGTCATTTTAGACTAATCTGATGTAAATTATTTTTTACCAAACATCTATATTAGTAGTAGTGTTTTTAGAGAGGAGGACCAAGTAAGTAGTTCATTCCACAGCAGTGAAAATAAACATGACCATAAAACTTCAGGTAGTAACACAAATATTATTTTCAAAACACCTGTCTGGAAGTTTTTCAGTCGTATGAACAAACTAAATGCTAAATGTAATTTTATACTCACTTTTCTTTTTTAGTTTTAACTTGAATGAAAACATCTTGACAAGCATATTGCAGCCTATTTCTTAAAGAAATATTTTATACTTCATCAATGTAAACTGTGTGAGAAAATATTTTGTGTTCAAAATTAATTCTCTTATTTTGGTTTTAATGTCCGTAAATATGAGGTATGTACCTGCCCGAAATAAAATTTCTTTGCCCGACCACTCCTACCACTCACTGACGAACTCACCATATTTGCGCTATCACTCCTTGGCTTTTCCCTGTAATTCATGTTGAGCTTTCTACACCCACTGTTTGTGAGGAACATTATGATCTTCAAAAAATACCTCTTGTACTTGTGTATGAATGTAATAGGATCTTTGTGTGTTTTTCTGCTGAATTCCGGAAGTTTGAATTTGTACGTGCTATAGGATAGCTCCGCGCTATGCTTTGGACCAGGATTTCTGGGTCCATATGTCAGTTCACGCTGACATGCTTCATGTTGATAGATCTGGCCAGGACGACTAACTTGTTCATCCGGCCAGCCTATACAGGTTAAATAGTACTCGTTGGCACATCTGGTAGTGTGTGTACCAGGGTCTTTACACTCAAACCAGTGGCACCTGGCTAGAGGACGGTGTTGGCATGACGTGCACCTATATTCTAGACCAGGGGTTCCCAAACATTAGTTTATCACTCCTCCCTTCTGCAAAAAAAAGTAACTACGCCCCCATGTCACAACTTCATTATTATAAGAGTAAAACAAAAATGAATAAAAGTCTCTGAGGTTTTATTTAATCATTAATTTATGCTTATTGAACACAAATGATAATCAACAAATCAGTAAAGGAGACGGATGAGCTTGCTTATTTTAACAAGATATCCAATTCTTGGTTGAATAGAAGAAATTGCACAACGTAAATCACTGGCAATATGGTTTGCTTTTATACTTCGTTTTTATTGCTACTGCTGCTGAAAACACCCTTTCACACAAATAGGTGCTTGAAAAAGGTAAATACAATCGCAGCACTTGTTCTGCTATGTCAGGATAAACTTTGAAGTACTTGACCTAAAACAATTTTTGGTTAAGTGAATAGCTCGGCACCCACGCCCCCCTTAGCATGTCGTCACGCCGCCCTTGGGGGGCGCGCCCTGACTTTGAAAACCAATGTTCTAGACCGTCAGTAATCCTGAGAGAGTTTTCCCAACTTATACATAGCTAGTGGAAGTGTGTCGAACAGTGTGCACAATGGATAAAATAAATCCCCGTACCGGGACAGGTATCCACATCACATTTAACTATCATAGGGTAGGTTTGATTTCCGGGCGTGAGGGTCAAAGGAACGTCACGCTCAGTCTCGCCTGAGACGGACATGGCTGTCAATGACTGGGGTTAGGTGCCACAGAGTTTTTTTTTTATTTTGGACTCCCTGAAGTCCGGAGAAATATACTGGACCAGTTTCGCATACGCCAAACCTTCAAGGTTTTATGGTTGCTCTTTAGAGTGTTCTGGTCCCCTTGAGAGGCCGGCTAGTTAGGGAATTGCTTTCCTAGAGGCAATTACGGGGCACGTTGACAGCGTGATGGTGGCTGTGGAATTTAGTGTGGTGGATAATCCAAGCATGTTATATGATTGCGGAGGCTGACGACAGCTACTCCACTATAATCATGTAGGTTATGAGGGGTTGACAGTATGGTCAGAAGGGTGACGAACTTTGCTTGTAATGGGAATGTTTACCCTACTGGTGACTAAGTGAACAAAACTTAATGCACCAGTTTTGACTTGACCAACTGTAATTTGTGCGGTAAGCATTATACAATTAACAGTGATTGGGGTAAATCTATCACACTTACACTACACTTACCTAGGTTTCTTAGGGTGTGGCTGCTAATATAGTAGCGACCAAGGCTGAACTATTTGCAGCTAATGGCCCACGATGGGCACCATGAATATTTGAAGAGTTTTAATCCACCTGTTACACTGACATGAAGTCATTGGGTTTGACAGCCTGTCACTGTATGGGCGATTAGTG
Organism: Dryococelus australis; assembly: GCA_029891345.1. Classification (NCBI taxonomy): domain Eukaryota; kingdom Metazoa; phylum Arthropoda; class Insecta; order Phasmatodea; family Phasmatidae; genus Dryococelus; species Dryococelus australis. Next base: position 169,710,661 of record CM056993.1, read on the forward strand.
AGTTTTGTAACCTCGGTACCCGTTCTAAACAGGAGGTACAAAAGTAAAGAGGAAGTGAAAACAAAACCCTTAAACTTTGACAGATTTCGCACACAAGTCCCGGGTTAGCTCATCCTTGAGGTGGGTATTCCCACGCTGGTGTGGTTTACTTACTAGGAACCTAGTGAGTACTCTGGCATGTCAGAAGCATGGGGATTATAATTCCGAAGGTGAAGTTCAGTTTCAGAGATCTGCGGTACGCAGTCTGCACTTTCGTGGAGGTTGTACTCTTAAAATACATGTGTGATGCCAGTATCATGGGGGCATGATCCAAGAAGGTTCTACTCTCGCTTGGGCAATATTCCAATGTACATTGTGGGCCTCATTGGCTTGTGAGTAGTGGCTAAATCTATTGTATCAAGCACGACGACCCGCCGACTTTTTACCTGCTGTCCGTTCTGGGCTGGCACCCTCCTCTTCACTGGCTGCAGCTGGGATGCGGCCGGTGGCTGAATAGTGGCAGATGCGGGCTGTGGCAGAGCGGTGCTGTTGCTGCTGAAGGTATCTTGAGACAGGCATGGAGGAATAGCTGTGTAGGATTCGGGTAGTAACTCAAGATCAAGTCCCACTATATCTGGTTTGAAAAGTAAGCATAACAGGTGTTCTAAAGGCCTTTGGCCTGGCAATCGAATAGGGGGTGTGAATAAAGAATTCTTTTCAGACTCTTCAGTATTCTGTGGTTGTTGAATCTGTGGCTATTATTAGATTTAACTTATATTTTTGCCCACTTCTTTATGATCACTGCGTAAGGCCAAATTATAAAACTGGGAAAGAAAGCAGCAAAAATAGCACTACGTATGATGAAGCCGGTTATGGTAGCAGTCCTACGGTGTACTTCTAGGAGCACTGCTTGTCCAGTGGGATCCACCATATAGCTCTTGTCCTGCTGTTCACCTGTTAAGACTGAACCATACAGCTAGCAGTCCCACGTGTTCAGTGTTCCTAGTGAAGGGTGCTTCCGAAGATCAGCCGCTGCAATACAGTTTGCATTACCTTGGCAAAACTCCGGCTACCGCTAGGTTTTTTGGTGTATTCGCAGTTTGGCTAATGTGCGAGAGCCGGCTTTATGTTAAGTGCACCAAAAAAAATGACCTTGAATTCGATTAGCAAAGGATTAAAAGCAACCAACTCCCTATTCAAATTACTTGCAGGAATGAAGGGGGGTTCAAAAATAGCAAATGAGAAGATTAATATGCACAGGAGAATGCGTTTTAATTGAATGTATTGAAAATAACATAATATATACAGGTATGTGGGTCACACAGTCCTCAATTACATTAATGACCAGGTGGAGGCAACCTTGATACAATAAACTGGTATGGCCTATGGTCATTTACTTGTGATCACATAATACGTGAACAAATAGCCCAATATTTTATTCCTATTTAATTAAGAGATTTTATCCAAAAGGAACCTAAGACGTAATTCAAATGAGGTACTTCGCCCAAGTGGCGAAGACGTGACTGAGCTAGAAACTTAAGGGTCTCCAGAGGGGACGTCGTCACCTTGACCTTCAATGCCTGGTGGTAGAGAGAAAATACGAAGTGGAGGAATGGTAAGGATGACATTAGCTGGCCCTCTGGTTGTGGTTGTCGACGCTGGTGGTTGTCGGCAGAGGCCAAAGAAGTTGAGACATTCTGGACGGCTGTGGGTCTCCAAGGTTGCTGGAGTTGACCAAAGATGAAGGCCCTCTGGTGGATGCTGGTCTTCCAGAGCTGTATGGCGGCGTCGTCAACCACTAATACTGCCGCAATCACCGGCATGGGTGAAGGACTCTGCCCATAGCTAACACAGACTAATTTTTCCCACTTCGAGGCACTCAGAGGTGCAGGGGAATTAGCCCTGCCTCTCTGGTGTGGAGCTTATGTCGTCGCACATCAGTCCCTAGATGCTCATCTGGAGCGACACGAGGCATAGACATATCCTACCCTTATGCACTTGTGGAGGCAGTGACATTCTGTCGAGCAGCTCTCGTCCCTGCAGCAGCAGCATGAGATTTGAATTGTGTGCTGTTCTTGTAGCGGGAGCGGCAACGTGAAACTGGCTGTTTGTTTGGGAAGGGGCTATGACATGAAGGCTTCTAGTAAAGTTGAGGCGGCGGTAAAAATAGAGAGCACGTGGTTGGAGGTGGTTTTGAGACACTGTCAACTTTGTAGTGCAGCGTGTTCTGCCTCCATTACCTTGTTTGCATTGGAGATTAACTTGCCTGATGATTGTTGCAGCTTTTGGTTGGGGTGAAGTCGATCATTTAGGTTGCGCTTCCTCTAAACGCGAAATGTGTTTTGTTCCAATACAAAACATTGAAACGTCATAACAGGTGTTTGAAGTTTACTATACTCGTAGCCGTGCACTATTCCGCTCGTCGGTTGCATGCAGTATGCATAGAGCTTGGCCACCGGATGCACCATGGCCACCGCCATGTTCCAATACTCACTGCATGTGAACTCAATGTCATCTTTGGCACTACTGAGCTTGGCTCGTTCTCTTGCCGCATGCCTTACGACCGCCACCTTAGTTGCATTGCCTCATCTTTATCTAAAGGTTGTTCGCAGTAAAGTAAGCACTTTTGAAATCAACCTTAGAAAAATTCCACTGCCCTTACCTGCGTATATTTTAACGGGTTGACAACTGGCATGCATCCTGTTAAGTTGGTAATGACGAAGAGAATGTAGTTCCATGTCTTAACCCTAATTTAAAAGTGCTAGAAAAACATTTCAGAATACTCAAATTATTTGTTCCACTTTCTGTATTTCTAATGCATGTAAGTGCAATACTTACCAAAATTGAAAAATATTTCATTTTTGAATAATTTCACCGTTTTACTTGACCGACGCATGAATAATGTGACCAGGCCCATGGCAATGTTAATTTTACATATGGCGGAAGTATACGGAATGTGCGTACAAGTAGCTCTTTAGCAGAGCTTTCAAAAGTGCTCACTTTACTGTGAACAGCCTTTAAGTGGAATACCACATGTTTGCTACAATGGTTTTTGGATATTTCGTGTATTTTTTCTCATAAACGATGAGTCTTATGAATGTTTACCAATGAGTATTTTCTACTTAGTTTTGATCACAGATTTATTTTGTGCTGTCCTTACCCGCAAATTATCTGACATTCTGTATATTTTCATCCAAGATTTTAATATTACATACTGTATTTCTCTGCAAGTAATGGTTTCTCCACATGTTTGCCTAAGTATGTGCTGTCAAGAGTATGTAAAATTCAGAGCTTTTTTTATAGCTAGCAATTTTTTATTACTTTTTTGGAGTTATCTTGAGCTGTAGTCAGCTCTGAGGTTTGGACTCTTTTTATTGGAAGTGTCTTTGTCATTTCATTTGCTCGCATCCAGCAAAATTTCTGTATATCTCTGTTTGCCACACTGCTAAAACTTTATCCATGTCCACAAATCTAAATAAGAAACAGTAGCATTATGTCCATTATCTTTTCAATTGTCAACTCACATGTACATCTCCTTAAAGACTGTTCATAATAAAGTGAGCACTTTTGAAATCAACCATATAAAAAGTCACCGCTCATACCTGCATATATTTTAACGGGCGTACTGAGTGGCATGCGCACAGAAAAGTTGGTAATGATAGATGGAAAGTAGTTCCATATCTTAACTTCAAATGAAATGTTTTAGGTAACCATTTCTGATAACTTAAATTATTTCTTCTGCTTTTTGTTTTTATTTAATTCATTGAAGTGTATAAATGAGCAGATTTGTAAAATATTTACTTTTCCAATAATTTCACACTTTAACCTGACCGACGCATGAATAAAGTGATAAGGCCAATGGTAATGTTAATTTTACATAAGGCGGAATAATACACAACGTGCATACAAGTATATCTTAAGCAGGGCTTTTGAAAATGCTCATTTTACCATGAATAGTCTATACCAGCTTAATTTTTGTTACATCTTCGTTATGGCTGAAACCACCTTTTCAAAAACCATTGATGATGCAGGATGGCTACTCTTCTGAAACCTGGAAAAGTAAGGGAATTCAATTTGTCAGGGGCAAATCTGCAAAAAGTCAGTGAATGTTGTACAATTTTTAAGAAATCTGGGAAAATTAAATCATTCCAGGGTGACGCTTGTATTTTTTTTCTTCTTTTTTTTTTGAGTTGGAACATTATAATATATTTATAAATAGTTCAATCTTGAATTATTTTTTACACTTATCATGCTATAAATTTTTTGTTTTATATATGTTGCATGTATTCAGGAGATTCTTCTGTCATCTTATAAATTTTTACACACTTTCATTTTCATTTTTCGTATTACAATATTTAGTCAGGTACGACCTGCCTCTGTGTAAGACTCGCACCCCACATTTTAATTATCCTCCCAGGAGAAAAATATTTTTCCACGTTCAGTTTTAAAAACTTGTGTTAGTGCATAGCTGTATTACACAAGCTATACATAAGTTACAAAACTAAATATGGCACAAGTTATGCAGTATTTACTCAATATAAATGTCCCCATTTAAAAAATTGGCATCTCAGAAATTGGCTGGATCTTACTGCCGAACAACATAAAAAAGTGCACCTTGAAGAAACCATGTGGCAACCACAAAACAATGTACAGTAAATAGAGTACTGGTTGGTAGGCACATGATGCTATGATGGTGCATTTGCATTTAACCGCACACTTGGTGGTGACACTGTGAGCACTGACAAGCTGTGTTAAATGCTAGCATGTGGTCAAAGCCACCACTGGAGTATATACATTTTAAGCCAGTGTTTTATCTGGATTACAAACATAAAATAAGCTATTTTCAATAACGTTAGAATTTTCTTCATCATTTCTGTTTACCATGTTTTAAAAATAGTTCATTTTCCATACATTTACTGCAGGTTCATTCGCAGATAATATTTTCCACAGTCTTTTTTAAATTAAATGTTAAACTGGTTTTTTAAATCATCCTAGCCAGCCAGTGCTAGTTTTAACACTGTTCTATCCTAAGCTTCATTCATTCAGATGTCTTTGGATTTAGCTCTCATAGGTCTGCTGTATAGAATATTATTTTCTTGTGCCTTTTTTTAAGTTATATTTTTTTTCGTCTGCATAACACACATTTCTCAAAACTGTGATTTCTGGTCCACTGATTCTTGTGAATGCAGACTGAAGTGAAATCGACAGGTGGTCAGGAAGTGCTGCTTACAACAATACACATGCCTTTGTCACATTACAGTAAATTGTTGTTTGCCCAGCTGACTACAACTTTTAATTCATGAGAGTGGCACAAAAACACACACACACACACACGAATCTACATTGTGCAAGTAACCAAGTAAAATAACATGTTGCCTGTGTGATACCTCAAGCTGGTTTTGATGGTCTTCATATAATTTTTACTTTGAATTATCTGTTTTTTTTAATGTGATTTATGGGTAATTTGTTTGTTTTATTACAACATTGAAGCAATTAAGGAGACATTTCAAACTAAACATAAATTCAAATACAAATATATATGTAAAAGGACAGGAATTAAAGTACTTACAGTGTAGTACTTGTGCAGAGGTACATGCACGAGCACACACACACACAAAGAAGGATGACACATTTTCTGCATGGTTGCACAATTGCTACGTTTCGCTTGCTAGGCCAGGTTTCATGAGGCAGTGAGTTGTAGGACACTGCCGTATGGTGGAAAGGTGCTGTTGGTAGTAAACTTAGCGACCAGGTGGTGAACTAGGGTGAAGCGAGAAAATTGAAAATTTGCCAAAATAGCTGATGAGTGTGGTTTGGAGCTGTGATTTTTTTACGCTGGGGCCCAGCGGCTGCCTGGATTTTGTTATAAATTGGTGAGCTAATTCCCAGTGTCTGAGTTCTGAGCGAATGCTTGAAGAGAGTAGAGCTCTCGCACCTCTGGTACTGTAGCAGGAATCAAAATCTTTGTTGCGTGATGCTGCATGTGCTGTAACTAGTTTGTCTAGTATGTTATTCTTGTGGCCAGCTATGGCTTGTTTGGTGTCTGCTCTTTGGCCATTCATTCTCTGACTGAGTGTCCTTGTGGTGAGGCCAATGTATTATGCATTACAGTGTTGGCGGCACTGTAGTTGATAAATCAGATTTTCTGTTGCACAGTAGTAATGTGCGTGAAAGAAACGAGCGGCCCTGGAAGGTATATGGGCGAGCCGAGGTGAGGATGCGGCATGGTGTCTGGACCGGCAGTCGAGCACATGCTATCGTGCAAATAAAACACATTTACTCATATTTCTGTACAATCACTAAAAATATGTTGTAAGTGAAAGTGTTTTTTTAAATAATGATTACAAAAAGATGCACTTGGTAATAGACTAAGTAATTTCTTGAGCTCAATAAAAGGATTATCCAGGCAAAGTAATTTGCAGTTTCATACTCGCAAGTAAAAATAAATTCCATCTCTAAAAATTATCTAAAAAAAAATCGAATTGGCAGGGAACACAAACAGATTAACATGCATAGGCCTATTGAGTATTACTCACCAAGTCCTTTAGACTGCCAGACCGTTAACAGCAACATGAACAACAATGGTGTCGAAGGCCTATAGTTTTTATCTTCAGGCAATAAATTTAATCTGGTAATCAATAAAATGAACCATACTAAAGTTCACTAACGAAATCACCCAACTATCTCTATGCAAAACCTTCATAATAGCAGTGAAAGTTCTGAGTCAGAATCTCTATTCTTAATGGATGTGCTACACCATCCAAGTCACTTTCACTGTCGTCATAGCCCAAAGTAATTATTGTGTTGTCTGTCATATCAGGAATAATTCCATCTTTTCACCAGTATTTGTCTTCTGCATTTTGAACGTGGCTACAGTAGTCTGCCCAATATTCTTGTGTAACAGGTGAGATTGAAATTTCTGTAGTTTCCTTCATTTTCGTGACAAGTCGCAGTAACATTTCTGTCCCTAACTAGCCTAGTGATTTTTCTCCATGCTAGTTCTATTACATTTAAATCATACGTAATAAGGCGAAAGTCTGAGAACAGTGTGTCCAAAACGAGTGTGTTTCTGAGCTTTTTTTTTTTTTTTTTTTTTTTCTTTAGGGTTAAGTTGTACAGATAATTTTTTCTCATGGTCTCATTGCACAATGCCCGCTCTTTCAACAAGTTTTTTCCTCTTTGACTTACACTTTCTCCACTTAAATCCCATACTTCTTATTAAGCGGTAAAGTGTTCTTTCTCCCCATTGAAAATCTATCTTATTTTCGATAATTGGCAACTGTTTTGGAATAGTTGGAACATTCTTTGTGCACACATAGAAATCGTGGTTAGTGTTTCTAATAACACATTTACCAAAATCATCCGCTTTCAAATACATGTGTCTTTTTACAGTGAAGTGGTTTTTGCCAGGTGGAGATAATAATCTGTTGGGAGTCAGTTTCAGTTCTACTTTTATTTAATTTTCGGATATGTTTTATGGTGGTTACACCAACACCCGTGTAAAAAGCAGCACGACGAGTTCCTTGGTTTACCGGTAATGATAGAACCCGTGTTTTGCTTCATCATTGCACATCTGTATTACAGTACTTATGATTTGGTGTCCCTCACTGTGTATTACTTTTCTCCTTTTTACTTAAAGCCATGGCCGGAATGATAAATTAACCCATAAAATGTGTTAATTTTTTTAAAGAAGAAAATATGCACAATTGTGCAAGCACGATTTGCTAATGTTCAGATCGGTCACTGACAGATCTCGCGTTTCAGCAAAACCTCGCAAACTTTAGAACACGGGGCAGATGTTTGCGCGCTCGACTTTACCACTGTCTGGCGACAGGTAAACAACTGCTACTTAGACCGGATTTCCCAGGAATACTCCAGCCTCACCCCAGCTCTAACTCTCTCACTGGCAGGGCCGCTCATTTCTGTCACGCACAGGGCTGCTAATTTCTGTCACGCACAGTAGTTGCCTTGGATGGTGTACGTATGGCTATTGAAATTAGTTGATAGTTGGTGGATTTCACAGTAGCCACAGTGTGTGCTATTCCAGGGGTGGGATTCTCTGGGGGTGATAGTTATGTTGACATTTATGGTCGGCTGCAGCTTTGGACAAACCAGTTTGTTGTGGAGGTTAGGTGGCCTTTTGAAAACCAATCTGGGTGGTTTGAAGAACAGGTCTTGTGTTTGTGGTGCAGAAGCCAGGATTTTGTATCCAGAGTGAAGAATAGCTCTGAGTTGTGTGCCGTTTGTTAACCACATCCCATGTATTAATTAAGTTTTGTACTTTACCCTAAGGATTTTAGCGTGATATTATTATTTTTTTTTTTTAACTCACTTTGATTTTTGAGTGAAGTAATTAATTTATTTTGTACAAAATGCTGACTTTTGGTTCTGCCTTCTTAATCTAGTTTTTTATTTTTCAAATATTGTTATTTACAGTGGTTATTAATTTAGTATTTCCATCAGATACCGAAAACAAGAATTAAGAAATTCTTATTTTATTGTGTTTATCTTTTTTTTGTCAACTACATTAAAGAGAAAGGAATGCTTATGGCAGATGCCGAAGCCCTGGGGGGGGGGGGGGGGTTTGTTACGAGCAAGAGGATGAGAATGCTGATGAGGGTAAGATTATGACCGGCGGTGGGATGGCGGTCTGACAACTTCTGCCGCCACCATGGCTTTGTTATAGAGGTCAGGCCCACAAAGCAAGTAAGATGAAGCAATGAAGCTCAGTGTTAATTTGGTGGGTCTTCATTTTCTTCTATGTTTGGTAGAATTCGGTATCAGCATTACAACTCTCAAACAATATTATTTCAGTTTTCAAACAGGCATTTTAGTTACTGTTATTAAGTGTGTTAGAATGTTATCATTAAATGCTCTATTTACAATCAGTAACATGGAACTAATTATGTGTGTAACAATTAATAGTAAGGAAAACATTCGTTGGCGACTGTGTTAGCTACACATTTGTTTTTTAAAATGCTAATTATACGTATTTCCTTCTTTTAAAAAGGCGTCGCTGATATCAATATAACGGTTGTATTATTTATTCTTAGACAATCGGCATTTGAAAATTCAAAAAGGCTCAATTCCTGCAATTTATTGTAAATATCAACAACTCCTTCTCCAGCAACGCTCATAACAACAGAAACAAAACAACTCAGCTCAGATGCTGACAGTGCATGCCTACATCAAAATTATATATCTCACTAATGATGATAAGAATAATTAAAGTTAATATACTTGTGGTTTAAGTATATTTAAAAATAAAATTATGTTGTTTATAATATACACAGTTTTCTTTATTAATAAGCATTATATTCATTTTTCAACTGTTGGCGAAGTCTTTCTACCCTATAATTTAGTGGCCAACAAAAACTCTATAGAGCTTCGACCCCTTTGTCACACCCAGCCCACCCCTAGATACTGGATAGGAGAAAACAGAACGCTTAATTTATTTCCGATTCAATTTTCTTCGATTTTTCAACGAAATTAAAAAAAGAAATATATAATAATATTTATTCAATTATAGAGACTGAAGTACGATGATTTATATAAATACACATTTCTTTTTATGATGATTGAGAGTTCGGTGTTAAGCCATACTAAATAAAATTTAGCAGTAATTTATTTTTATTTTTCGTTATTTATATACCCAGTTCCAATCATTTTTTAAGAGTATGGCATCCATAATTGTTTTAAAATTTGTATATAAAATAGTGTCATAATATTAAGAATGTTACCTGCAATGAACCTTATGAAAATAATAGAGAATGGTTATAGCGATTCCTTAGGGATAGTGTCCGGCACATTATACAAATATCCGCCCACATGTATAGTCTATTCCCTATTGGAAGTGACTTATGAAAATCAACCTTTGAAAAAACACTCTAGGCATAACATGTCACCTGTTTTTTCAATAACCTGTATTCCACAAATATATTAACACTGTGGTTAACTTTAGAGTACTGTATTATTGAATTAATGAACCTTTACCTTAATATCTTCTATAACTTGTAAAATTTATTTCTTTTTAAAATATGAATTAACAGTAAGTGCAGTGACGTGTTGGCAACGACCGGTAAGAAATAGTTCACAGTTAATATATTATGTTAACCTCCTTTTTTTTGTATACTATTTGAAAATTAAATGGTGCCTATCGAAATATTTAAGTAGCCTTGATGGCAATATATTTCATTTTTACAGTTTAATATATAAGCGGAAAATATTGTGAGTAGGCAGCCGTATTGGTATGGTATTGTTTTATCGGGCGAGAAAGCAATTGAAAAACTGTCTGCTGGCGAGGCTTGTCGCACTCTTTCTCTTTCTTCGTCTATTTCACACTCGGGGTAATTTGACTTCGCTAGTAAGCAACGAAATTGTACATGTTTTCATTTGTAGCACATTTCATACTTATTTCAGCAAAACAATGATTTTTGAATTTGTAATTTACAACTGAAAGATTTTAATGTTTGAATACTTATTTTACTATATTTCTATATTTAGATATGATGGCGGGGCAGTTGCCTAATAAAGTTGGCAGACGTGGCGAGCAATGACATGGCATGTTACTTTTTGTCAAATGAAACGTAAATTATTCTTGCTCTGAAAAATATTTCAAATTAATGCATCACGTTTGTAAACGTTGTGTTTTTTAAACCTACTTAGGCAAGTTACGGTGTTGATAAATCTGTGTTTCCACTGCAGTAATAAATATACTATAACGCGTGTTTCATTAATCATTGCGTCTGTGAAATGATGTGCTTTTGTACATCGTGGTCGATACGCTGGCCTTGCGTGTGCGTGATTTCAAATATTTGATTAGCACTTTTTATACGTTTTAAATGTGAACTGTTTTTATGACGAAGTTATTTATTTACATCCACAACTGTTTATTTATCACAGCGTTGTACCTTCGCCCTAAGGGGTTTGAAATACAGTCTTGTAACGTAATTTGCCACAATCCCAGAAGAAAAATCCTAAACCCATCCCGATAAATTTCAATAAACCCAATAAACAGTAAGTAGCAATACATAGAAATATGAGCGGAATAAAAGTTATCATAGGCTTATTTGTGTGCTTGTTCACAGCTATCTTTTAAAGTTTGTATGACAAAAATGAGCAACACGAGTTGCGTGCTTGAATTTAATGTGCCTTTTACACTGGTTGTTCCTTCGTTTTAATATTTATTCCAACTGAGGCCGTCCTTTTAGAGAAATGACACAGCACATCAATAACAAAAGGATAATTGCAATTAGTTCAGCCCTTTACCTCGCAGTTGTAACAGTGTTAAACACAGTCGCAGCAAAATACTAATGTGCAGTACATGTATTGAGCTACGTCATGCAAAACAAATATGTTAATGTAAAATAACCGTAAGAACTGTCTTCAATTCAGGCATTTTTAAAATGTCATAAAGCTGACCTAAATAATGTTAGAGGCCTAAACTGTGAATATTCATACAGAATGGTTTTTGGAATATGACAATTCTTTGAAAAGCTGTAAACAGTAAACAACACATTTGACAGGTATAAAAGTAGAAGTCATATTTTAATGTTTATTTTTAGGTGTAGCGAAAGTATACGAACATATGTACACACACAGTGGAATATAAATATTGATTTTGACAGATGCTACATGGCAGTCACGTGGCAATGTTTGTTTACATTTGGCAGAAGGATACGAAACGTTCCTGCAAGTAGATATTTAGCAGGGCTCCAAAAAAGTTGCTTCCGATGGGTAATGGACTATATACATATATATATACATATATATATATATACACACACATATATATATATATAGATATATATATATATATACACACACACACACACACACACAATCTGTGTTGACACATACACACATACACGTGATGCGTGACAGTCCCAGCTGTCGGACTGTCTCCGCCCCTGGGTGATTTGGGTGATGCTAGGCGAGCAGCGTCTTAACTGGTTTACTCTGTCCTGGGGCCCGTCTGGTGTATAACACGGGTCTAGTTGTTCGGCGACTTGGTATGAAGTCAGGGGCTGCGACCTTGATACGACGGCATACAGACTTTGGTGATGTTGCAGCAGTTTGGCGAGGTGGCGGGGTGCTTGCTTGCATGCTTTTGTTTGCTGTGACCAGTGTTGCGTTCAACTGGGGGGTAATCAGCTCAGGTACAGAAGCCAGCTGCGATTCTGGCGTGCTCGACTGGCGAATGCCAAATAGTGCCTCCTGCACTATAGGGTGGTATCCCTCCACGATCCTGGTGGGTGGCTCGAACAAGCCTATGGGGATATCGGGCACTGGTACGCTGAAGCGTCTCAATAGCGCAGCTTGTTCTCGTGGACTGAGCAACCCAAACCCGCTAGGAAGGATACCTAGCCCCTGGGAAGCTTAGCAATTGCTCTTGCCTTTCTGGCTCGTCTCTCAACTCCACCCCTGTGGGTGTAAGGCATGAGTTACTACATCAGCACTGCAGGAGGTTGGCAATTGTCATGTCAGTTTTCACTTGTACGTGCTTATTACTGCCACCAACACCGCCTCACCCTCTACGACTCTGCCAGGTAGAGCCGGTATGGGCTGCGGAGTGAAGGTTGTGGGAACCGCATGGTATTGTCCCGTGGCGGTAGATTTCCCTGCACCAGGATGCAGCCCCCTCAGCACCACAAGGGAGCAATGAGAGTTAGGCACCTAGCAAGTAAGTCTATCCCACCGGGAGCGTACCTAGTGTCATGGCTCTACTGTTCTTTCTACGTGGTACAAGGAATGGGTGGCATTCCACTGGTGGTGAGGTGAGGGTCCAGTGGTTACTGGTCTCTCCGAACTCGAAAAAGATCCCCTCCTCGGCTCCACAAGCGGGGGCAATGAGGAAGTGGCGACTTTGAGTCGGCAAGCCAATAATAGGTGGCCTTCCAAGGATGTGATGTTGTGTTGTTCAGAGAGCATTTGCAGAAACAAAACCTGGTCTCCTGCCAAGTCCTCCAGCGTCGATATGACACAAGGAAGGACCTTGGACTGTGGTGACTTAAGGTGACTGGTAAAATCGGTGTTTATTTAACCAAAAGGAAATAAAACTGACGGCAGATGTACTGACTCCTAATTTCTCCACGAGCTATGCAGAAAATAAACACCCTACTGTACTATAGGGGAAGGTGCCCTGTGCAAAAGTTAGGGGGTTAAGCAGTTAGCTTGGTGCGTGTATCCTCAGAGCAAGCTCTACTCTCAGGTAGGTGTCCGTAAGAGACCGAACATGTCTTAAATGTTTGAACTGTCGACGGCCACTTGTTCTTACTCCGGTTAGTTGCTGAAGATGATCTTCAGTCCCACGGGGAGAGTGATGAAGCGTAAGAAAGGTTTGAGCCTCAGCACCAAGTGTTGGGGCTATGAGAGTTCAGGAGTAGTGATCGAGAACTAGCAAAACTGAGCATTGGAGGCCAGGATGCATCTTCTTATATACTCCTCAGCCATCGCTTCTTCTACTGGCCTACAGCACCTGGAGAGGGGGACCAGTAGGTGCAAGTCCAGTGCATAGATCCTCTGAGCGTGCAGTGTCGTGGAGTGTGGTGGGATCTAAGCATCTCGCATTTGGCGGCATCTAGCGGCACACTGCTGTACTCGCCTGGACCTCATACTTAGGCTCTGTGGCTCATCAGGCAAAATAATAATTCATTATTGGATTATCTGTCCCGGCCTGGTAGGTAGGACAATCTTGCAGATGGCAGCAGCAGCGATGTGACTCGTGGACAAGCTGTCAGGAATGTAGTTGCACTGATGAGTAGCAGTCGTTTAGTATAATTGAACAAGACGTGCATCACACGTATATTCAAAACATTTTGTAAAGGTGGAAAAGGGGGGAATAACATTTAAATCACCTCATTGCCTGCACCTGCATGGTGCAGGTTGAGACAAGTGCAGGTTGTGATAATGTAATGTTGGCTTCACGGAATTCATGGCTCTTCAAGGTAACTTTATATGTAATTTTAATTTTTGATGTAACATATAAATTTGATATGTATTTATTCTGCCATGAATTTGTAACATAATGGTGTTTGAAGATTCAAGGAAAATCTCCTTCTTTTTGACTGTCCATAGTTGGCAGGTATGCATATAATGATTACTGTGTGAAACTAACTTTTTTAGTGCTTCTCTACGTAGTACTTTATGTGATGTTTCAAATGTTTGCAGCTAGAGTCCTTTTTACTTAGTACTACAGACATAATTAAGGGCAAAGGAATATGTGTATTTAATGTTAATGTTTACCTAAAATTCTAAAATCATATGATAAAAATTTTGTAATGGAAAGTATGAAAGGTAAATGTATAAATAATATTTTGACAATAATATAACACCATAGATTTTACTACATATGAGATAATTTAAAGTTTGTCACTTCTATGTCATGTTCTTTGGAGAATCTTTTCACTTCTATTCTTTGGTGCTGAACACTGCTTCTTTCTTCGCCATCTTCGACGTGTAGTCAACTTCTCCGTCTATTTCTACTCTCCAAGCTAATCCAAAATTTTTGTTAGTATATGATTCATTGTACAGCCCGCTGGTGTATAAACTGTTTCTTTTGCTCATTGTCAGTAACTATGTATTTGTGGTGGCAAGTAATTATTTACGTCCCTTTTTCATGAATTGTAGTTTGGGGCGGTTCACAGCATGGCAGAGTAACCATGGCCATTGGGCATGCAGTGTGAGATTGCCACTATGCTAACTGCGTGAGCGTTCCTTGGCGGGATTCTTCAGCTCTGAAACAGGAAAGAAACCATGCATGATTTTCTAATTTGGGTTTAATCTTTCGGCCAGCCCACAATACTACTAGTGTTCGGAAAGACTCTTGAAAATAAGAACATTGATTGATCTCCAAAATAGTTTATAGTCAGAGGTGTTTGGGTGAATTAAGTGACTCCATTTTTTTATTTGCATCATGATTTAGATCTAGATGTCACAACAAAAATTTAAGTCATAAGGTATAATGCGAAGAAAGGAATTATAAATTCTGAATATGTTCGTTAAACTTCAAGAGTGGAAAATAATGTTGAACAAATATTTATTATGAAAGTTACAAAAAATACATGGACGTATGATATTAAGCCATATTTAAAGGTGACGTTGTTGATGCTATTTTTTTTTAATGTGCAAATTAATAAGTTGTAGAAACTAAATTGCTGTAAGGCTCTATTATTTAATTTTAATCTTGCCCTTATTTACCTTTTATTTTTAAACACAGTATGGTTTTAATGCAGTTAAAGTACTAATGCAAACTATTTAAAATAATCTTCTGGTAAATAAGTAATAAATATATTTGAGGTTATAGGCCGATCACGATAAAATGAGCACTTTTTGAAGCTGTTTGAGTACCAATAAATACATTTCATTGTGGGATCAGATTTTTTGTTTTGAAAATGGTGAAGGTATACACTGTGTTTATTACTCACATGACAGGGTTTATGTTAACAAGTGGTGGAAGAATATAAATTATTTTGAAATAAACAAGTAACTAGGGCTTCAAAAGTCCTCATTTTAAAGTGAACGGCCTATATATATATATATATATATATATATATATATATATATATATATATATATATATATATATATATATATATATATATATATATATATATATACATACATACATATATATATACACACACACACACATACACACACATATATTCTGTGCCTTCCACTGTTACACTCTGTGATGAGGTAGGCGAAGATAATCTTGCGGTGCTTGGTCTTTTTGATGCTTTATACTTTAGTTAAAGGTCCTCCACAGACAATCTTGAAAACCTCTGATTAATTTTACTTGTGGACCTTTTATGGTATCGGAGGTTAGGCCTGTTTAGGCATTAACCTTACTTAGATGATTAGTGTTCCGGACCTGGTTTTTGATCCTCAGAAGGGTGTCTCGCCCCTGTAGGACATTTTCCTTAGGCCTTCATTATGTGGGACTACCAGGGTTACATCAGAGTTGTTGCCCTTGATTTGTGTCCTGTATTTGAGATGACGTGCTGAATCTGTTTGTGGACGAGGTGCCTGGGGTGATCCCTGCCGAGGAATGGTCTGGCTATTTGTTCACACTGTTTGTTGAGTTCACTGTTAGTGGAGCAGATAATTTTGGCTGTTTAGGCAAGATTAGGGTAGGGATTTGTTGGCATGGTTCAGATGGTAGCTGTCTAAATGTTAGTACTGGAGGTTGTTGGTGTGTTTGGTGTGTATGGCAGTTTGAATTGTGCCATTGTGGAGAGTGAGTTCAACATCCAGGAATATGGTGTGTGTTTGGGAGTCTGACCAGGTGAACTTGAGCAAAATGTGTGCATTTAAGTTGATGTAATTCGCAACATATGGTTTGTGATGCAAGCCAGATGAATTACAAGAACAGTGTTGTAAACCATTAATAATTCACACTATGTAGCTGTTTCAAACGTGGCAACCGCTTTCCTGCATCTGGCCAATTTATGTCATGTTGACACTATGCAATGCAGTTGCCTACTATGAGGTGATGGCAGGTGTTCATTGCTATAACGTGTCAGCGCTCCATCCCCACACCTCACCTGCAGTGCATTACAAACATACCTAAGTAAGGGCATCGTGCAGTGTTAATGTTAATAGGGTCCCCTGATCACAACCTTTAAATTACATAGTGCAGTACAGAGAGTCCCTTCATACACTGATGCGAACCCTGCAGCGACCATTTTCTCACTTAAGCCAATCTGCGCTGAAATAATAACCTACTGCTTTTCCAGAACATACTGGAAAAAAAAGACCAAACGAACATCTTAATAGCCCTTATCACTGATCCCAGATGCAACTTAAAATGATTTTATAAAATCTCATCACTAAAACAATAACACTGTCTAAACATATGAAATACTGAAAAACGATTACATCCCCTCCCAAAAGAAAATTAGGTGTTCCCTTAAAATCAGTATTGACTACACCATTACAATGCCATGAACTCCTGCAGCTTCTTCCTGGCATTTTTCTTTCATTCTTTCTTTTATTCTTTCTCTTTATCTTCTCTCTTTTTCATTTCTTTTGTGATGTACACATGGGTGTATCTTCACCTATGAAAACAAACTCTACAAGTGCTTTAGTGCTTGGTAAACCTTATAGCTGTGTACTGTGATTCTTTGTTTTAGAAGTGATACAATTGAAATTAGCTCATTATAATATAATTCTTAATAAAAAAAACTGTAAAAAAAATTGGATCTGTTAAAATGGCTGAGAGAGCTGTTTTTGTGTAAAAAATATCACTTTGTTACTGTTAAACTGTGTGTGTTGGTAGTATCGGGATGGTCTGTTTTCTGTATATTCAACATTTTACTTTAAATACTGTGGGTACAATCCGTGCAATCTGCTTCAGTGATACCATGTGCTGTGATGGATGACAGACCTTTTGTAAGTTTTGGCATTTTGTGGTGTGCGCAGGAGGAGCATGAGCAGAAAAACTCTGAGGATGAACGAGAGAAGGAGCAGAAAGACAAGGAGAGACAGGCACGGGTGGAGGCTAGCCTGCGTGAGAGGGAGAAAGAAGTGCAGCGCACTCTTGCCACCCACCTGCGTGACCGCGACAAAGAGCGAGAGCAGCACAAGCATGACGAGGCTGTGCAGCACTTCAATGCCTTGCTGGCTGACCTGGTGCGTCCCTTACCTTAGTTATTTCTCCATGCTTCACAACCTAAAGTGGCAGGCTGTTGCAGGATTCATTCTGTCCTTTTTCATTAATGCTTGCTCTCTTAACCACCAGCATTCTGACTAAAATCTTTGCTTTTATTCATGGGAATTTTCAGCATGACTCCACTGGTCTACGTTGATTTATTTCAAAAAGACTGCATTAAAATCTGAAATTTATGACCACAGTTTATGAGAAAATTATTGGAACCTCGGAAAGGTTGTTGTTCGAATTTGATCAATTCTGACCCACCCCCCAAACTCGGGGTGTGCGAATAGTGAATTTTGATGTTAAAAAATTTTTAGATTGAATGTTAAAAAATTTTAATAACATGCTAACTACGGTAAAATCCCGTTGTAGCAAGCACGGCAACTGCGAGAACACGGGTATAAGGAGGGCTTTTTGAGGAACCATCAAAAAATCGCTAAAATATTCAATGAAAAATTGTAATTTTATGAATTGAAACATGTGTGGCGAGATCGTGTGATGCAGGCTTGCAGTGGGACTCCTGACCGTGTGAAGAGCACTTTTGTTATCTGTCTGCCCTAACTCCACTCCCTTGCCCCGCCTCCGCATTTCCCTAAGTACCTTGTGCGGCTCTTATGTGTCACATTCTTCCGTCTTGCCTCCTAACCACCCTCTCTTAAACCAAGTGCATTGTTCTATAAATAAAATTGCACCCTTTCTACCTTTACTGCGTTTTCATTTACCAGTTCTGCTTTTCCGTAGTCGTTCACAGTCATCGTGCTGTTTAACTGTGTTTGCTTTCAAACAACTTGGCGTATGTGGGTCGAACGTTATTGATAAATGATAACAAATTTAATTTAAACATAACAGTCCAAGCAAAAGCTGGAATTGAATACAGCTACATATTAACTTTTTTTTTTCTCTGTGTCATGTTAGTTGAAAATGTATAATTTTCCAATGACTACCGTATTTACTGGCATAATTCTCGCACTGGCACAATTCATGCCCTTGTTTTTATGGTGACGAATTAGGGAAAAAACTTTTTCTTTCATATTTTAGGCATGTTTCTCTCAACGAGGTATGTAATGCTAATGGGCCTGCACGGCACGCGCTTTGTTCGACCGCACCAGGTCGCCGACACTGCACAGTCACTGGTCCCGTTATCAATTTCTGGCTGCAGCGCCCGTGCTGCAAACATGTAAACAAAATCAGTCACTGAGTTTACTTGTATGCTGGTAGTTTTTTTAATATGAAGGGAATAGTTTACATTTATATTAATTTTTGTTACATACGAATGCATAATGGGTAAATATGCCAGTCAAACTGCTGCATTTAAACTTCATGTAATTGCGTATGCGGAGGAACATGGCAATAGAGAAGCGGGCTGAAAATTGTTTCTGAGTTTAACGTGCGTGTCATGTTTTCCCAATACCAGGCCGCTATTACGAAGTAAACCGAACCTGTAACGACGGCAGTAGCGGGCGGCAGCTGCCCGCCAGAAGAATCGTGTAGCGACTGACCGACCGCCAGCTGCCCGCCAGAAGAATCGTGTAGCGACTGACCGACCGCCAGCTGCCCCGCCCAAGGATCTAGGGTCGAGCGACAGCGGCAAGATGCCTTGCCCGGCGGCGCTACAGAGAATCTAGGCGGTCGCCCGGCCACACTACCGAGGATCTAGGAGCTCGCCCGGCCACATTGCACAGGATCTAGGCACTCGCCCAGCTACATGCACACAGCAATGTTTTTGCTACAGCCCCAGCACACGAGTGATTTAGTTTTGAATATGTATCTTCTTATTTGTTATCAGTAAATAAAGTGCTGTGTTTTTAAAAAACGTATCCACTGCGGTTGGCGAGGGATTACTTAAAGTAGGTCCCATTTTAATGTTTGCATGCACGTGTCTTTGCGATTCCTTGCATAATTCACGCACTCTTACTTTTTGCACTAAAATCCTGTAAAATAGGTACGAGAATTATGCTTGTCAATACTGGTATTTGGTTTGAGGCAGTCGTGCAGAGTTGTGACGGACGAGTTATCGCTTGCAGGGCAGTGCTTCAGCAGCCGAGTAAGCAATAACGAGAAATGCTGCGTAGAGGCCAGGCAACTGATTGCGGGACAATGCTTCGTAGGCTGAGCGGCTATACTTAAGGTGCACTGTCAGATCTTCTGCTCATTTTTACGCAAACGGTTTTCTTATAACATGATATTTTTACGTTATGGTGGTTTGAACATAATTTAAAAGCCATTTTAGTTTGATTTTTAAGTACTAGGCCCTACTGGGAATCAAAATCGGTCTAATTCGGAGATGAGGACACATAGCGAGGATCATAGCTTGAACCGTAACATCTCGCTATAACGGGTCTCTTCTGTATTTCAAATTTGAATAACTGCAATAATCATTTCATTTCAGTTATACATGACAATTGAATATAATTTCACTGATCGCACCACAAACTGTTCCCATACAAATAAGACTTCCATCTTCAGATGCGGTATATCAATTTCACAAGATGATATTCTGTTTATACTGAACTTAAGAACTAAGATAGAAATTTCCCACATCCATCAATCAGATATTCTGCCCGCAAGCCAAAATATATTCGGAAAAGTCATTAGCTATGAAATACAGTGGATTTTATACGATTCGTTTCTGTTATTTATGTTCTACCATATTTCTCATTGATACATTTACCAAAGATTGTATCATTGGTTTTTTAATTCTAAGTGAATGCAAAACAAAAAAAGGTGCTTACGATCGGGAAAAGGGAAGATTTGTAACTTGTACTGTTACTGGCTATTGATGTTGCTATGCATGCATGTTTGGATGGCAGCTAGGTGCTAAGGGAGTGATGTTCAAGTCAGGGAGGCAGTGGAGAACAAAGGAGCCCTTTGTAACATCACATGCTGCACAAAGTCTAACTTGCTAAGCGCACGTGCTCTCAACTGAATACACAGCCACCATAGTTGATTATTATTATTATTATTCATTTCAGCAGAATCGCAAAACCTCTGCACCTAGTGACGTCACAGTAGCAGAGCCTCTAGCGAAGGTAGTAAACATATTGTCAGCCTCAACTGAGGGTGATAAGGAATGCGCCGCGGCGCCCGCTACCCTGTGATAATCAGCCCCTCTGGTGAAAGGTCATCGCCCACACTCCTGAGAGCCACAAAGTGAACATAGACTATATAAAGAATCTTGAAAATTCTCTTGCCCAGAGTTTGCAAAATGCGTAATTTGCATTATTTACGTCGATGGAAAAATAATTCCACACATTGGTAGACATTTTCTTTGCATCTTAAGTAAATAAAATCCTCGGTACATTGAAAACTTTAACACTACCCACATTTCAAATGAGATGGTTATTTTTGATAAAGTTAAAATCAAAAAACCGAAAAATAATACCAGGAATCCTGGTATTATTAAGAACCCTGGTCCAGGATCCTTATGTTCCCAGTACTAAACAAGATACTAAAAGCCAAGGTGTGTTCCACATCCTCAAAGCGCTTACCACTGATGAGGGTTCTTATCTACAAACCACATCTGTTGCGGACCTAGGCCAACTTGCAAACTTCTGGCGACGCAACAAAGTGCTATCTCCAACAGTATCCACATGTGCGGGGGTGGTCTCTCATTCATGACGTACAGTTGGTTTTAGTGTTTCGTCTATGCAGGTATTTACATGTTTAGATATTGTGCTGTAGATTTCCACGTGGGTTTGTAGCATTCTTGCACCAGTATACACATAGTAGTGAATCATGTCAGAAAGTGCACAAAAAATGAGTACAGTTTTCCCATTAAAGCCTCACCACACAGCACATAGAGTGACGTCTGAGGCAGCCAAATACTGATAATAGCCATCTGCCACATGGCAGCCATCAAGATATAAAACGACTCCTTTAACCGCGAGTTTCAATTATCCTACTATCTCTTCGCCTATATTATCATGGACAATCGAGTTTCTACTGTATTATCTTAATTCTTTCATAGTCGAACCATCATTGAATGGTTAATTCTGGTCAATGCAAATGAGTTCGGTACAGGTTTAGCCTATTTGGAAAACCAAAGATGTGTTGCTGTGCAACATAACCTCAAAAAATCATGTGGCGGTGGGCGAGGATTTACAACAATTAACCATTCGATTCTCGATTCTTCGATACCTGTAATAAGCGAGGTATCGAGGAATCGACTTTGACATCCCTAAAAGAAACCCATAGTATGAGCTTTCCCCAAAGTGGGGAACCCCCTACCCAGTCTAGCATTTTATTGTAATTTTGAACCCCAGTATATGTTTCACCAAAGGGAGGAGGGCGAGTGTGTCAGCTTTCATATTGTTTCTATTTTTCTGCCTTTATTTGCTTGGTTTCACACATTTACTATGTGTAAAGTATTAGAAATTTTTTTACCGCTTTATTAATAATTTTGAATTTATTACACCACTTCAAGTTTTTTGCACCAAATTTTTACGCCGCTTAAGCCAGTTTTTTGCACTGATATTTGTAGTTTTTATTTACTGTTTTTCAGGATCCCTAGGTATTTGTGCCTAGGTTTGGAATTGAAGACTACTCCAAATTGTAGACGACCCCTTATTTTTTCTATTCCTTTTCTGTCAAAAAAATC
The DNA here is from genome assembly GCA_029891345.1 of Dryococelus australis. NCBI lineage: Eukaryota > Metazoa > Arthropoda > Insecta > Phasmatodea > Phasmatidae > Dryococelus > Dryococelus australis. Next base: position 169,732,893 of record CM056993.1, read on the forward strand.
TCTTCCTTTCTGGTAAATACGGTAGTAGAAATCGCCGTCGAACACGAGCCCTTCAGCAAAAATTATGACAGCCTGATAGCATCTCACTAGTTACATGGTGGCCACAGACCGGGAATTGTCATAGAAAAACTGGGGATTTTTCGTAAAAATTTGGAATTTGTTTCGATTAGACCAGCTTCTTGAAGATGTTTCTCATAAAACAAACATTGCAGTAATGCTTTAACAGTTCAAATTTCTCTTGCGATATGTGTAAAAGCATCACTGTGTATCTATTGCTGTAGCAGCCTGACTCAGTCGTCTTCAAGTTGCGGGGGGGGGAGGTGGGTATGGAGAGAAAATGATAGTCACTTTATTTTTACGCCACATATCAAAATGTAAAACTGAACAACCATTCCTTTGCAGCGATTTGTGAATAGAAATTTTATATTCTGGTTGATAGTGTAATTCTACACATCATTTCAGTTTTGGAAACATATCTGAAGCTGGAACGAAAATGTGCGCTGATAGTAAAAGTTATTTCCATGCCAATTGGATACATGAACCCTTGCTAAAGGTCACAGAAGCTGATGGCGAAATATAGCGAGTAGCGACAGTGTTCTGTCGAAGCACTGTGTTTACAGCTTGTTATTTTTATTTATGAGTGTATTTGGTTTTGTGGTTTGTATTTCAGACAGCGATATATGTAAAATATGTAATTTTAAAATATATTTTTCACCACTGACGTGGACATAATGGTTGTATTTTTTAAAGATCAATGCACGTGTATCAAAAAGAAATACGTTGATACACAGTTTGGCACTAGCCTTGGTGCGCTAGCCAATGGCTAGGGACCCTGAAAAATGGTAAATAAAAACTACAAATGTCGGTGCAAAAAAATTAGTTGAAGCGGTGTAAAAAACTTGAAGCGGTGTAAAAACTTCAAAATTATTAATAAAGCGGCAAAAAAAAATTGTAACACTTTACACATAGTAAATTTGTGAAACTTAGCAAATAAATACAGGAAAATAAAAAGCTTGCCCTCCTCGCTTTAGTACAGAATATAAGATTTTCTAGGTGAAACGTATACTGGGGTTCAAAATATGTCTGTGGTAAAAATTTTTGATATATTTCATCAATTTTTTGGCCCATTTTTGTGACTCCTTCATCAATGTTTTATTCATTTCATCAAAAAATTTGCTGAGGAAGTAAATATTTTGATAATAGCACACAAAGAAAATTGTATATATTTAGTCAAAAAATGGAAACACTCGCGCATATTTCATATTGCAACAACCTTTGGCTTCAAAAAAATAAAGTAGCATACACTTAATTGGAAAATGTAAGCACTGTCATTAATTACTACCACATTACTTGGCTTTTGGTTTGTTCTTTTGTCAAGTCATTATATTCCCAGACACTGAAAAACTCGTAAGTGTCTACATTACTGACTGGAATACATACATGTTTCACTGATTTTAGTGTAGTTCATAAAAAATTCTAACGATTTTCAACAAAAATTAAATTGTTTACTGTGTAATTCCCATGCCGGCACGAATAAGAGCATCATATTTATCACATTTTGTTCTTTCAGTGATGGTACAACTTTTGAATCTTAGGAATTTGAATGTTATGTCTGTGCGAGCAAAATTTTCCACTGCATCATGAAAACAACGAGCAGTTATAATTACTACTTTCTCGTAAGAGGCGCAAAACAACCTTGTCTCTCGAAAGATGATAAATGTGACAAGCTAAAGTTCTACGCCCCACCAATAAAATAAACAGAACTTCAACTAATTATTGCTCCGTCAAAAAATTAAAATAAAACTGTGCTTGCTACAATTCGTCCTCACATAACGTGGATAATTTTAAAAACATATTAACATGAAAAATGTAACCAAAAAAAACTATTTTTGTAATACCATACATATATGAATCTATGGAGCGTACTTTGTGCCTTTGCCGCATAAACGTGCGTGGCCAGCAATTAATGGCGACGGAAAATTTTATTGTCATTTTTTAAATAAGCATTCTGTAACTTTTCTATTTACCACATTTGTATACTACCAATGAGGTTACATTAATTATGCTTCAAAATGTGAAAAAGGATGAAATGTAAACAATATAAGTTTATTTGAGAAAGTCGCAGAGGTCAGTTTATATCTGAAACATAGCGATGTACCATAGGAATAAATGCTCGTCGACAATATCGCTTCAGCGGTGTTACTTCGATACATTGATTTGGCGACATCCCTATCCAAACTACATATTGAAACGGTTCATCAAATTTGCGCCATAAGCATTAGGATTCACAACACAAAACTGAGAGTGAAGTGTTTATTATGATAATGACCCTGTTTGCAAAAACCAGATGGAATTATATTAACTAAACAGGAAAGTGTAAATATTCTCGTCGTGTAAAACTGTCTGGTTTTCTGTGGAGTTTCGCCTTGAACTTGAAATTGTGATATTTCATGCAAAATTTTGTGAAAAAGCAGAATTTTGAGCAATTTGGTGTAAAACAAGAAAAATTACCAATTTAGATATTTTGCGTAGCAAAAATGCCAAGTAACTACACCACAATAACCCCAATTTTTTAGAAGTAGGACCTACTTGTTTATATAAAAATTTTGTGGAAATACCATTTGCGAAATTAAGTGGTCCCTACCAATGGCGTCCGTTACCTGCTTCTTGTTTTCTTTTTATTCAGTAGTGTTTTTACCTGCAAGGCTGTAACATTTCTTCATCTACTTTTTTTAAAGCTACAGATGTTATGTAAATACTGCACTCACAATTTCACTGTCATTTTAGGAATTGCATTTGGTTTCCGACTGTGTTTATGTAACAAGATTTACCAAGATTACGCTCTTTAATGGGGTGTCACTGTTGTGGACTAAGGGCCCTGCTACAGTTGCAAGAATACATGCAAACTAAGTACTACTTTAAGAATTGATTGTGATATGCTAGGCTTGGAACCAGTGTTGCTTCAATAGCAAAATTTCCGTTATTTTTAGCGGATTTTAAAATCAAAGTACAAAATTAGTACTATCACTTTTCATGTTTTGTTATGCTAACGTGTCTGTGCTCTTGTAATCACGATGTCTGGCTGAAGGCAGTGAAAGAAGGCAGCAACTCAGCATTTTGTGATTTATGCAGAACTAAATTTTCTTTAAGCAACATGGGTAAACGAGCTGTCAAGAGTCACATGTTTGGTACTAAGCACAAGGCCGCCCAGGTATGTAACAGTTTTTCACGATCATTGAAGACATTTTTAGCGGTACTCCGCGAGTAGATTGCAGTGGTCCTAATGCTTCTTTAACAGAAATAGTTTTCCTTCAACATCATGCTCCATGCATCAGTCTTCTCTGGTACCAACTCATGTAGAGCTGCCAACCACAAGTATTATTGGCCACAAAAATTTGTAGCAGACTTCGCTAAAGGAGATAAATAAATTTCTTATTGTTGAGCAAGTTACTGAAGCTGAAATTATGTGGTGCATGCAGGACTGTTATGTTGCATAATTCTTTGCGTGGTGCAAATGCATGTGTCCCTCTTTTGCTAGAAATGTTTCCTGATTCAGCTATAGCAAGCAGGCGGCAATTACAAAGAACCAAAAAGGGATATGTAATTCTGTATGGTTTAGCACCATACTTCCACAATGAACTGCTAAAACAATGTTTGGAGTGTAACCATCTTGCTGTAGGATTCAATGAGTCATTAAATAAGGTGGCTCAAAGAAGGACAAATACACGAACCAATCAAATTTGCCCCAAATATTTTTCATCAGCATTTTTGGGGCATTCCACACCAAACGACCTGTTACAGTCTTTCACAGAAGTTTTTCAGGTATAAATATGCAACAGATTTTACAGATATCAATGGTCGGGCCCAATGTTAATTTTAAATTTTTTTCGTGAGTTTAAAAATGCCTTTTCATCTGAACTACCTTCCCTAATACTTCTATACATTGGCAGCTGTGAACTTCATAGTGTACATTCTGCAATTAAAGCAGCAGTAAAAGCAACACAGTGGGATGTTGTAGAGAGAAAGAGGGGGGGGTTTCTTCTACTTCTTCTTATTTCTTTTTCTCCCCTGCAGGGCTGACTACTGTCACTATTCATCTTCAAGCCTGTTTCCTTTGAAATTTTGTGCATAAGATAGCTAGAAAATGTCAGCGTAACTGAAAGAGCTGTAGTAATGTTGCCTGGTGTTAGAGAATAGGTAAAGCATGTGAACATGAAGAAGAAAGCCCCAACTTGTCAGAGTTTTAAGATTGTATCAGAGGCTGTCAAAGATTCTCTTTTGGAAACTAAATTAGCTTTGTTTTCAGACTGTTGCAAAGGAGTTGGAAGGGTTCCTACTTGATTTCAGTCAGATGCTCCATTGGCACCTCTTTTGTATGAGTCATTATGTGCTGTCATTAAGAATACAACAAAAAGATTGTGAAACCAGCCATTTTGCAAGGAACATTTCTTGTAACCAAAGTTGACTTGTCCAGTTACAGTTTACTGCCTGCAAAACTTATAAAAAATAGGGTTTGCTACTCAGATTCTTTAAGACGAGCAAAGATGGTACCAGAAGCTGATTTACTCAAGTTTAAAGCTGATTGCGTATTTGTTTTCAGAACCTTTGTACCAAGTTGCTTGAACGATCTCCTTTGAAGTTCCTGCTTACCGAAGGAATTTCATGTTTGGATCCCTCTGTTGGTTTGCAACGTACTATCAGGAACAAACGTCTCGAGTCTTCACTGAATGTGTTAGTACAGAATAATTGGATGTCCAGTGCAAAGGCAGACAGTGTTCAGCGGGAGTTTAAAGCAGTGTACAAGCTGCAGCACTTCAAGAACCTAATGAGTTATTTCACAAAAAAATGGAGGCGAGTTAGGCACATTGTGGATGGTGGTTGTCCCTGATGATGGGAATTATGAAAACTTAATTTCTTTTTTGAAACTTGTCTTCGTTCTCTTGCATGGTAATGCTAGTCTCGAGAATATTTCCCATTAATAAAGAGGATAACCAAAGGTACACTTCTCTGATTGCTGTTAGGCAGGTTTATGATGCAGGGTTAGCAGCAGGTGGTGTGGAGAAAGTGAGTATTACGAAGGGTTTGGTGTGTTCTGTTTTTAATGCACGATCCCGATAGTCTGAGTCTCTGAAACAACAAAAAGCTGATATGGAGGTGGAGCACCATGCTGAGCGAGAGAAGAAAAGAAGACAGGAGATTGTCAAGGAACTGGAAAACAAGAAAAAAAAGCTGTTAGAAGAAACCAATAATGAAATTAGCCTTATAGAAGAGGAAATCAAAGCTCTACAGCCTTATTGCGACCCGGAATACTTCTGGCCAGTTACTCATAATATATTTTTGGTGGGCGCTGATTCTACTTTGAAAAAACAATGAATAACTTATGTTTCTCTTATTCCTGTGTATGGATTGTTTTTTATTATTCAACTCTACATGGAGAACACTAATAGGTAGGTGAAGTACACATCTTTTGGCCCATATTTATGTTATTTATTAATGTTGTTGGAAATTGTATATACTGTGCCGTCAAGAGTCAGTGAAAAATTTCAAATTTGGCCTGGAAAACCTGGAAAAATCTGGGTATCTTATTATGCCCAGCCTGTAGCCACCATGAGTTGACTCTCCTCGAGATGTTGCACCCCCGTCCCCCCGTACCTGAAGTCACAGCCCCAGCACCGCGATCCATCTCACAGTTTATAGCATGCAAACACAAATCAGAACTAGACTCTAAACTAAGTATCTGCTGGCCGTGGCCCAGCTATGAGTACGTGAGCTACTACTACCCACCTAAACCCATACCAATTGTAAAACTGCTTGCACCAACCCCGGTTGTTGATGCCAAAACCACCACTACGTATACAATCCGTATGGCAGCAGGGAAGGCGATCAAGGTCGCGGAAGGGGAGGAGAAAACACCAGAGCGCTAGACATCCCATATATACCCCAGCAGAATAAAAGTTCGAACCAGGCGAGAAACACTGCTACTTGGAGGTTTGCAGGGCCTACGCCCCAAACTTGAAGTAGATCCCTACAAATCAGACAGATTAGGCTGGAGGTCGCTAATACCGTAATTCTCTGGGAGGCAAGTGACAGGTGAATTGTTCACCCAATTGTCAGGCCACTGACAACTACTTTGCACAGCAACAGGAATCCTGAACCACAGGACTCTCATAACAAACGTTCAAATGTTCCCTGTCGAGAAAGGCAAGGAGAACGAGGTTATACCGTTACAATATCCCAATCCATTGCAAGCAGGACAAAGTGCTTAAACTGGGATTGGACCTGTGGCACCAGAATTCATCATAACTTTTATATAAATAAATTTTGCATAAATACACCATTTTCCTTTGCTACATGTGAACTGGCGCTTAAATTTGAATGAAGGTATCGTGATCATACACCAGGTAGGGAAGTGAGCAAGAAACGGATCACAAACGTGACCTGTAGCTAAACTCCCAACCCAGCAGTTCCTTTCCTGCTTTGAAAACGAAGAGGCAAGTCAGCTGCCACTCCAGACCGAAGCGAGGTAAAAGAGGAACATAGAGAAGGGGAGAAAGCCATTAGCCGCCACAGACACAGACCAGATGTGTGCCGAGGCCACTGTGTCTGAATGGTTAGTCTACTCACCTCCTACCAAGGTGATTCGGGTTCAATCACCGTTCAGGTCAGTTCGGACTTTCGCAAGTCTGAATTGTGTTGAACGATGCCGTTAGTCGGCGGTTTTGCTTGTGGATCTCCCGTTTAGCTGGCCCTTTCATTCCGGCGCTGCCCCATACTTACCTCAATCACCCGCATCCGTTCTCAAGACCTCGGTGTTAAGAGCAGTCCAAATCTTTTCACTATACTTCACTCTTCAAATGTGTGCAGAGCAGGAGGGGAAGTCTTTCGACGTATGCACTGCAGCAGCGAGCGTGCAGAGCAGGCATCACGCTAGATCCACAACATGGTATATCATAAAGTCACCCAACCCAGATGAACCAAGACCAGACCACTAGAAACTCATCCAACAGGGGCAAAATAGTCACCCCAAGTTGTATCCTAACCAGAGCGCCTACAGGGATATTTGCTTGAGACTGAAGACCTATCCCCTGTTGCGACCTACACCTAATAGTGGTAGGAAGGTGGCCCATATGGTTCAATGCTCTAGGTCTGTGCGCCAGTGGTGGGCAACTGATTAGAGCACTGAACTCATTCCGGCAAACAATATTGTAAATATACTTAGATAGGGATCTGTCTCGTGTTCACAACGATCAGCGAATATCTTTAAATGTCAACTAACCTCTGTGCATTTTGGTAGAAGCCAAGGCTCACAGAGGAAGGAGCAAAAGGCCGCTTATACCATTGCTAAGTGAGCGTGTATATTAGACCCGCCCACTCCTAGTAGGCAAGCATTTCCCTGCACACAAATATATTGCCAGGGAATACCATTTAATTGTATAAGGTCTGATACAGAGTACAGAGGTAACGTAGTGGGCAGCTAACCCAGGTTCTGGAGCCAAGAGTCCGTGGAGTGGAGTCAACAGCACTTGTTGCTCCGCACGGTACCTACGTCCATCAATAGTCCACCAGAATTGCCGGTTCCAATCAGCCAGCACCTGCTCCAGCATCATCGACCGAAGTAACCCCTGGTAAGGCAGGTACTGCTAGACTGGCTAGAATCTAGATTAAGCCAGTTGCCGCTCCAATAGTGGAAAAACTTCATTCCTAGTCGGCAACCGACTCATCCAGTGCAATTTGCTGGTAAGAAACGTAGCTTAAACGTCGAACTAGCACTAGCAAAGTGTACATGACCTCACACAGCCAAAATCACGTTGACAGTGCGTGTACCGTATTTACCCGAAAAGAAGAGAGGTTTTTTGACAGAAAAGGAGTAGAAGATAGAAGGGGTCATCTACAATTCGGGTTAGTCTTCGATTCAAAACCTAGGCACAAATACCATAAATTTGTGGCACTGCTAGAACAGTTGTACGAATTTTTGTAGTGCTGAGACTGTACCTGTCAACTTTGACAAGGGCCCCCTTTCTGATGTCCCTCAGCCATAAAGAGGAAGTGCTTTGCTGCGAAAGAAAATGGCTCAAGTGACAATATAAAACCCACAAAAGTTTTACAATGTAAGAAAGATGCTGCTACCATACAGACAGGTTAGACACACCTATTGCATTGTGATTAGCTTTTATTTAAAAGTAAATAAAACATATATTATTGATATATAATAGCATTTCTTCTTGAGGGGCTTGTCATAAATTCATGTAAAAATACTTCAATGTAAATAATTTTTTCAGCACTTCATGGGGGTAGTCTTGAATCATTTTTAAATATTTTTCCGTCAAAAAAAATTTTTTTAGGAAGGGACGTCTTCCTTTCGGGTAAATATGGAAGTCTTTAGCCCAGCATGCATCATATATAACATTTTTATTACCTGCATTTGTTTCCACACTTCATTCAAAACTATTGACATCTTATTCAACATTTTCAAAATATGTTCAATAATATTTTGCAATCGTAAAAACCGTATTGGCACATGCGTAAAATTTATTTATCTCTGTGAATAAAGTTTCTATTTTCCTATTTAATTTTTAGTGTAGTGAATATCACTATGCCCATGATCTATTCTGTTGTCTGTATTGTTATGTTAGCAAGTATCATATGCATAAAATTAAATATAATTTTTAAATTTCTTCCAGACCCTGTGTGTTTATGTGGACATTTAATATAAACTTATGTGTCTCCTCTTCATAGCATTTTATTGTGTAATGTTTCCTCTCTGGTGCATGTTTACTTGACCTAATCCAGTACAGTTACATTTTCTTTTCTTGATCATTCATAACGACACTTTGTTGGTCTATCTTTTTATATAATCAGTCTCGAGTCATTTAAAAGACCATTATGGCAACATTTTGAAATACAGAATACCACTTTGGCTCATAAAGATAATTACGTTGTAACTGTCTTTATATTGAGACAGTAATAACTTAAAGAAAAGGGCTCTAGGAAACGTGAGTTTATTGTTTGGTAGATATTTTGTGCTTCAAATTTCAATTTTTACTCATTTATAGATTTAGTATTTTTACTATTATGTGTAGTTAGAACAAAGGGGAAAAGCTCTGCATAGGTCAGACTACTAACAACACTGCACTAGCTGTGTTTTAATGTTCAGTTAATGCATAAAGACTGTAGTATGTATTTTTTTGTTTTTAAATAAAAATAGATTATTGCCAACAGACACCAGACTTTTGTACACCAGTCAGCAAAATACAGACTCATAGTTTGCCATCTGCAACTGACATCTTTGTACTCTGGTAAAGGCACAGTGATGTCATGCAGACTTGTAACAGGTGGAAGTATCATAACACGGCTATTTTTATTTTCACTGTTTATTTTCATTTGCACACATGCATGTTTTTCTTTTCTCAAGTACAGTGTAACAGGTGTTGGTACCTGGTTTTTGTGGCAGTTAATGGGGGATGAGATGCCACCACTTTATATGATATGCCTGTTTGGACTGCGAGAGGAAAGGAGGGAGTTTCCGTGTTTTGACACAAGGAGAAGGCAGAAGATGACAGTGTGTTGGCTGTAAAGAAAATGATCATGTTAGATTGATAGTTCAGATTTCTCGTACTTGCAATTTCCACTGAAATATCTCTTACAAATACCAAGTAACATATCTCTATTTTGCATAATAAATCTAACAGTGTGTTAATTTGGTAAAATTTTGCTCCTATTCATTGTTTTACTAACAATTAGGGCAATTTGTAACATCATTTGCATACAACTGTGTTCTTTTTCTTACAGGTTAGGAACTCGGAGCTTGGTTGGAAGGAAGCAAAACGCCAACTGCGTAAGGATCATCGATGGGAACTGGCGGAACTTTTAGAACGTGAAGAGAAAGAGAAATTCTTTAATGAACACATTGAGCAACTTTCCAAGAAAAAGAAAGAAAAGTTTAGGTAACTCATATATTACATTGTTATCAGTTTAGCATAGTAAGAAAAATACATTATTTACATGTGGTTGTAAAATTTTGTTCCAGAGAACTTTTGGATGAAACAGAAGGGGTGGCATTGACCAGCTCTTGGAAGGAAATTAAAAAATTGATCAAGGAAGACCCTAGGTATACAAAGTTTTCGTCCAGCGATCGGGTATGTGTCTTAATTTTAAAATGCGGGGGGGTGGGGTGTTTTTTATGTGTATGTTTATACATACATACATACAGTAGAGTCCCATTATAGTGAGATGTCCCGTTCTAGGTTTGATCCTCGCTATAAGTGTGTCCTCGCTGTTGCTGAATTAGACCGATTTTGATCCCCAGTAGGGTCTACTGCTTAAAAATTGCCCTAAAATTACATTAAAATTGTGTTCAAACCACCATAACTGATTGCATGAAAATGAGGGAAAATCTGATCACGCTGCTTAAGTATAGCCCCTCAGTCTGTAATCAGTTGCTCGGCCAATGCAGCATTGTCCTGCAGTCAGTTGCCTGCCTACAGGAGATCGCTTACTCTGCGCCGAAGCACTGCCCTGCAAGCGATAACTCACCCGTCACAGCTCCGCACGACCGCCTCAAACCAAATATCGTATTTACTGGCATAATTCTCGCACCTTTTTTACAAGATTTTAGTGCAAAAAATTGGGGTGCGTGAATTATGCAAGGAATTGCCAAGATACGTGTATGTAAACATTAAAATGGGGTCTACTGTAAGTAATCCCTTGCCAACCGCAAGGGGTATGTTTTTCTAAAAACGCAGCACTTTATTTATATGAAGATACGTATTCAAAATTTAATCACTCGCGTGCTGGGGCTAGCAGTGAACACATTGCCATGTGAGTGCACACGTAGCTGGGCGAGCGCCTAGATCCTCTGCAGCGTAAAATTAAAATTTTTCATGTAATATTTTTGCGATTATTTGACGGTTCCTCAAAAAGACTTCGTTATACCCGTGTACTCGCAGTTGCGGTGCTCGCTACAATGACTGTACTAAGTTTTTCCCAACATTACTGTCAACAAGTCAGACATTGGACTAAAACATTACTGAGCTTGTGATGGGATTAAAGATACCTATGTTCTTATATAGATTGGTATGTGTGAGTAATTGGGTAAACCAGATTGGCCTATCATGTGATTGTAAATGACCACTTTCCAGAAATGCCTGTAGGTTTATTTCTTATTTATTTTTTAATGTACCTTAGCATTCTTTAGATCCTGACATTTCACATGCAGATGGGTGCCAAGAAACCTTGCAGAATTATTGTATTTACAGTCGACTCTCGATGAATTGTTATTGCATGTACTGATAAATCTCATCAACTATTTTTTTGTTGTCCCAGTGAGATTCCTATTTAAATAATGTTGACATAACCAGCTTTTATCATTTATTACATGGTGCATCGATCAAAGTATGTTTCGGGTTACGTCACCTAGGATTTCCTGCAAATATCATTGCTGATTGTTTATGCAGACATCTAGTAACTGCATGTGAAATACGTCATGCGCATCACAGTTTATCACTGCTCTGTGGCACGTTGTCTTCCTTTCTTTCCCAACACATTTGTCTGACGGTGCGACTCTGCAAGACTGGCTTGCTACCTCTCCATGCCTACAAGAGTGGAAGTGGTTACTGGTTACCTAGCAACCAGTGTGGCGACCTAGTGTCCTCTCTCACACCCCTTTTTGTCTCAGCTGTGCACCTTCGTCCCCCCCCCCCCCCCCACCTAATGCCATCTAACGGGGAATCTGGTGTCTAGGTAAAGAAAAGAAACAAGTGTCTTGGCTGCGTGCCGCTTGCCTTCACTTGCTGACCACAAAGCAAATAAACTGCACCTGGCGAACGTAGAAATTTTATTAAGATGTCCATCGCTCAAAATAGTTGAACATTATCACTTGTTTTTTCAATGCTAATGGTTTCAGCTGAAAATGTTACGCAAAACATTTTAACGGGGAATATTATTTGCAAAGATGTTTTCTTTTGTGATTATTAAAGGTTGTTTTTTCCAGTAAGTTTGGTATTTCATTGTATCTGGCCTAAAATTATCAGGATTTCAAAATGTAATATTTATTTAACTCCAGGTGCAGCATATTCGCGAAAAAAATTATATGCTTATAAGTAGGGCTGGACGGATACCAATATGAATACATCGGCCGATTAACCGAAAATCAGTATCTGTTACAGTCGGCCATGGTCCAACAAAATAGTTTCAATAATCCTAATGATTAAATTACTGTATCGTATTTTTGAATGCATCAACTAGTGCTGAGCCGATACAGGTTTTTACCGATATAATGGACATAAGAGTAATGGACTGAAAGACTTCTACTAGCACTAAAAATATTATGGGAAGCTGATGAAAATCTATGTTAAAGTCAGTATCACACAATGTACTATTAGAAGGGCCAAGACATTTTCGCGAACTGCGAAATAATGTCAAATACTTAGGAATTATGTTCATTTGCAAAATTCTGTAAAAAAAAAAATTCCCATTTCTGCGAAACAGCTATGAAGTTGATTGTTTTTCTAAAGCCTCAGTGCGAGCTTCTTTTACCATGAAAGCTCTTATAATCATTAATTATTACAATTATCCATTTGTTACACAGCATTATCTCAAATTTACTTCACAAAAAATGTGTGGATAACTAAACTATTTTATATGGTGATTACATTGTTTTGTTTATTATAAAAACGTTAAAAAAACTTCATTACGTCACGAGAACAATTTTTAAATTAATTTGTAGCAAGGTCATAAGATTATCGTTGCATGGATGATTTGATATATATCGAACTGAAACGTTATGGCTCTCGTTTACGGGTAAGCTTATGTCACAAAACCTGTTTAAAATGCCAAAAATAGTTGCTGGTTTTTAAATTGTGCCGGGGAAATTGAAAGTTGTGAATGTGTGCGTGTGCATGTATGCGTGTGTGCATATATATATATATATATATATATATATATATATATATATATATATATATATATATATATATATAGAGAGAGAGAGAGAGAGAGAGAGAGAGAGAGAGAGAGAGAGAGAGAGAGAGAGAGAGGAGAGAGAAGAGAGAGACTGACCAAAATGCAAAGCTGCGATGTAAGCATTGAGTGGGTGGGAAAAGTCATCTGCTTAAACACTGCCGTGCTGTATGCACAGTGATTTTATGATAGTGGAAGACATAAATAATTAAAGGCAAATTTGTGTAATTTTCGTATTATAATGAAAACAAAAACAGTTAGGTTTCAGCCACTTCTCTGTAGAAACATTTGTACAATATGTAAGGAGTATTTTTATTTTATCAATAATAAAATATTTACTAGTATTATGGAGTTAGGTTGTGAATTTGTGTTGACGTAATATTGGACTGAACTGGATTTCCTTGAAATGTTATCTACAAATGTACAATAGCTGTATTTTGATGATGTAAAAATCTTTTAAAACTCAAACTCTAGTGAATGTTTTTAGGGAGTTTTCAATGTCTCAATAAAGTGCAAAATTTATCGCACAAAGTCAGCGTGACATGACAATGTGTGTTCATGACAAGTGTGCTCTTGTTGTCCTTTCGTCATAATCATTAAATATATTTTTCAATGTTTTCCACTTAAATATGTGTTTACAACTAAATCAAAGAATAACAAATACCATTTAGTTTGAGTGAAATCTCTACAAAAACAACAGATTCATGTTCTAATAATAAAGCATGCATTTTTTTTTGCTATAAAATTTTGATGATGCAATCAGCCCATTTTATTTGCCGTAAAAGTGCACCCTAATAGATGCTTTAAGTAAAAATACAAAACATTAGGAAAATTTATCACATTAATTCTTCAAAATTAGAGATTTAAAGTAGCACTCAAAATATACTTTAGTAATTTATTTTTAAATGTAGGTTATGGCAATTTATGTTCTAAATAAATAAAATTAAAAATATTAAATGTATAAGGTTGTGTATCACATTCCTCAGCATAATTCAACTTTGTTCATATTCAGAAAATTAATAATTATTATTATGTATAGTTTTTAAATTCAGCACTCCCTTATTTTACTGAGAGTAAAATTGAAGCACTGCCAGTTCCCGGGTTATGAATGTCAGAATCATTGCTTTTAAATAATTTTAAATACTTATATGAGGGGTAACACTGAAGGGTGGTCCCTGCATAGCTGGTAATTCGGCGGCCCAACAATACACGCTGTAAATGACTATCTCCTAAAGTGCTTGTCACAGCAGAGGCCACAGTGGGTTGGCTGTGGCTTTTTTCTATCTCTTCCTCACGCTAGCACCCCACAGTGATGTGTGTCAGTTTCACTATTGCATTTCTTTGAAAGATTCTTACAACGGAGGTGAATAATGAAGGGGGAATATCAGACGCCATATTTGCTTGTAATTTGCGTGCAGAGCTATCTACCTGATGCGAGGGTAGGTACAAACAAAATTGCACACACGCAGTTCACGAGTTTCTCGCTAGGTAACACTATCATCGTTTAATGGGACAGAAGCTGCAAAACATAACAAAAAAAAAAGTGTAGCATGGATGCTTCTGCCAGTTCTCCTGCAACACACTCCCTACCGGTCGGAGGTGGTTCATCGGCTCGCGCCATAGAGAATAAAATTAAGTTATTGCGCTTGTCATTCATGTCTCAAAACTTTCAAACTGCGTGTAAACCAATACAAAATACTGACGTTACATAGAAAAATATTTAATTCTAATTAATTAATATATTCTTTTATAAGTTTATATATATAAAATTGTATGCCCCTTTTCTACCTTCACACAAAATGATATAAAGGGAAGTAGTTCAATACAAATCCAAAATCAAAACAAATAGAATTTTTAACGCTCCTGTTCTTTGCATTTCTTAAACTCCAACAGAGTAATGTAATGATTTTCGCAAACCATCTGTTATTCTTTTGGACCACTGCATGCCCTTCAATCACATGTAAACATCAACACTGCCACGTACCACTGAACAGTACACTTGTATGATGTAGCCTATGCAACACAGACACACTAAACTGTGATACGTAAGCTTTTATGTGTGTTGCGTATTGTGCAAAATGCAATCAGACTTGTGTATACTTCTGCGGAGATCTACTTTCTTCTACAGCAATGGCGTCGTCGCAAGTAGTTCCTGACGCGTGTGATTCAAGATGGCAACGTGGTAAGTCCGCCGCAGACATGTCCAGCAATACAAACGCATAATTGTGTGTTATTTGTGTCAGTCTATGCTAAACAGTGTGTATAAAACGAAACTAAACCGGTCTGAGTTGCCGTCAGTTTGAACAGTGCACATTAATTTTGGCGTTAAGATCTCGCACAATTTACTGTCTCTCAGTCAGTATTTATGTGAGCGTATATTCATTTCGTGGCTGTGATTTCTTTGTGAAAGTTAATTTTTTAGCAATGCTCAGTTAACCGCAAACTAGCTACAATTAAGCGTTTCTTCTGCATCAGCACAAAGATTTTCAACGTCTCAAAACCAAACAACATAGGATTAACGTGCCTTATTAATTATCGGTCAAAGCTTGAATAAATTTAAAAGCGCGGTGAGTGTATTAACTGTATATAGTCAATTCAAAGTGACTGCTAAATTTAAATACTATTGCGTGCAAAACATTTATTCATTTGCCATGTTTTCAAACAGTAATATTTATAAAGTTAGTAATTTGAAGATATTTGCTCCGACTCAAATACTAATCTACTACACAGCTGGTCTCTGATGTCCGTCTATGGATAACAGAAGTGCAGTTGTTTTAGGATGATGTTTTCTAAATCCTAAGTGGGATTTAGTTAACAGTTTATATTTTCTTACTCATTAATAGATTTGTCAATAGGAAGTCTCGACCACCATTCACATTTCTGGAAAAATATTGAAAAGTTAAATTTATTTTTAGGTGGTCAGGGATAATGAATAAAGCCAGAAAAGTATAAACTTAATGAAACAAAAAATTTAGTGTATAGAGAACATTTTGAAATAATGAGTTTTTTGGTGTTTATAAATGGGCTGTACCATAAAATTATATTCACTGTGCAACTGATGCTGATAGCGAAGTTAACGTAGCATTGTCCCTACCAAACCACCACCTCTCATTTGCATGTCCTGTGCCAGGGCCTGTATGTATATGTGTGTGGTTGTATATGTATGTGTGTGAATGTATGCATAGCGTATATGTGTGTGTATAAATGTAAATATGTATGGGGTTAAGCCTAGTTTCCCATTAAAAATTGTGTGATGTTTCGCAGTTGACTATAGTGTATACAAAGACATTCTGTTTCCAAATGATACAAGCAAGGATGATGTATTATACTGACGTGTGACCAGTTAGATTACTAGTCACAACAGTAGAGGATTCTGTCCGCTAGACCAAAAGCGGGGTGAATACGTATGCACGGAGATACAAATAATATCACAACCGGAGCAGTCAATACTGACTCGTTCACGAGTTGTGCTGCACGGTCCCATTCCGCTGCCTTTCCGGTGTAGGTTGAGGAAGTGCACTCAACTGTCTGGCAGCAAGGAGCACTTGTGTTGCTCCCTACGCTTTCAGCCGTGCCTCTGGCTGAAATTTATAAAGTCTCTTTGCCTACAGGTTACTGGGTACACCTTGACACGAACAAACGAAATACAAGTTATAGTGTGAATCCGGTTTTGGCTTGCTGACCAGGTTCTGTAAAGTCTCCACTGATCCCCCATGCTAGGCGGGCTGATCAAAGACGGGGAGTCGTTTGTGTCACCAATGCCGCCACTGGATGTGCGTCCACATAGGAATGAATGACAGGTCTCAAGCTACAGTTTATCCCAGCACTGGAAGCAGTGTTGTGGAATAAGGCAATAACTTGGGACTGTCGACCAGCACTGGGAGCAATGCTGTGGTAGTTTGGAAAGCAATAGATGACCATTTAATGGATGTGTGAAAATATGACGGACCCCTGAAGGGTGCCTGTGGCTGAAGTTCATTCGGTAGTTCTAAATTCCCTGGTCCTTGTCAATGGTGTATTTAGCAACTCATATCTTGCAGGCACACAGACAGATACTCTAAGAAATAAAAGCTGAGAGGTAGGAAACAACAGTATGTTTATTGAAGTCTCAATAAACATGTGATGCGTGCTACCTCCTTGTAGGCAATTGAGTGCTGAAGGTTACTATGCTGGCCAGGTGTAGGAGACATGGTTCTAATGGAGAATGGGAAATAATTAGCTCAACGAGAAAGTATATAATACTTCTAAACTGTATAATAAAGATGTCTTGAGGAGACCAAGTTAATATACCATGTTATTATAGGCTGTTCACGATAAAGTGAGCCCTTTTGAAAGCCCTGCTGAAGTTCTGCTTTCTTGCCCATTATGTATCCTTTAGCCACATGTAAACATTCATTGCCATGTGATTGCCACATGTTAATAAACTCATTTACATTTCAGGACTTCTAAATGTAACACGTATATTATATATAAAACATGTAGCTATTATATGATGTCCATAACACATTATATATATATATATATATATATATATATATATATATATATATATATATATATATATATATATATATATATATATATATAATGTTAGGGTCATGTCCAAGCTTCAATAGACAAAAAATTTACACAAAAAAAAATTGAAAAATGAACGCCCTAGTGATGGAGTCCTGTAAACCGTGAAAAAGCAAACATTAAACTTGGGCAGTGAACAAGAACCATCACAACACGTTAAAAAAGGACACACATTAGTTAAGCCGGAAAATAATTTGGAATGGCAGCAAAATCCAGGTTTTGAAATAGACTAGCACTTCTGCACACCCAAGGTACAACACCACATGTCACACAAATTACCAAACATTTAAAAACTGTACCGCAAACTTAACGATTCCCATGACTCATGATTTTCTAAGTGCCCCATTGCACTGTAGCATGACTAGTAAAACGTTAGCTCGAA
Organism: Dryococelus australis; assembly: GCA_029891345.1. NCBI lineage: Eukaryota > Metazoa > Arthropoda > Insecta > Phasmatodea > Phasmatidae > Dryococelus > Dryococelus australis. Next base: position 169,750,807 of record CM056993.1, read on the forward strand.
TACATGGTAGCTGTGTTTGGCCTCAGCTGACCGAAGTTAAGTGCAACTAAGCCATCAGGGAAAAACATATATCCTGAAGGTATAAGGTAGCGGCGTAACGTAGCATACATCTGAAGTCTATAGAGTAGACAAAGCGATGCTGTGCAACGCCTTAAATAAAAAACGACGACAAATCAAAAAAATAACGATGCACGAAGGGGGAAGGAAGAAGACTATGGAGGCAGAACAGCAGGGAAGGACAAGAGGATCTGAGCCAAGCAAAGAGTACACCGTGCAGAAGTAGATGGTGCTAATTAACTTAATGTGTCAGCGCTAGCGTGGCATTATATAAAGATATTTAATATATAAAAAAGTAAAATTTACAAAATATGTGCATGTATATGTTCATTTTAAGGATAGTTTTAATTGCACTTTTATAAATGGAGATAAATATATTTCAACATAGGTCTATTACGTATATATAAAATAAAAGTTATTTACACTAAAAATATAAACATATCAACAAATGCATTTGTGTTTATGTACTTTTTTTTTTTTTGACACCCTTACTCTGTGTTCATACCCTTCTAAGACCCTCCAAAAAAGAACTGAACATTTATGCTTTGAATTGAAGTGGTAACAGAAGGGTATATCAGACTTGTAATTGGCACCACCTTCATTTGTATAAAATAATTCTAAAAATAATCTATATTATTTATAGCTAAGTGAAATGCCAATCCGATGATGGCTACTTTTCCAGTCTCTCATGGTAAAAATGGGTGCGACATTTCCTTTTTGTCAAACCCACACAGACCATAAGAAACAAATTTTACATTTAAAATGCATGGACTTTCATCATTGTTATGGTTCCGTCATTGCAATGACTGCAACAAAACTGAAAACTTAAATGAGAAAAGTATTTAAAGAAAATTACTGTACCTACAAAAAATGGTTCATGCATGCACACACAAACGGGAAAGAAATGTCTTATTATTAATGTAAAACCAATATGCTTTTAGGTAACGTTTATAGTAAAAATTGAATTGTGAATATTTTTTTCTTTTAAGACATGTCTCAGATCAATTTTTTTTTCTTCCCTCTCCACTAGTGACTATGTACAAACCTTAATTTCTTCTGTACAAATGCAGTAACAAAAACTAACTAATGTTGTTATTGTTATATCAATTGTAGTCAGGCCACTGTGCTTTTGTGTTTTGTATGTGCTTATTGCTATAACTGTGAATGTGTTTGGTATGTCAATTTTAGCCCGGCCCTTATTGAAAGCTATCTCATACATTTTCTTTAGAAATACTTAATTTAACACATACACTGCATAATGTAATCTAACCTTTACTAAACATACATTCGCATGTAAACAGAAACTCTGGGAGTTTGGAGTGTTGACTATGTCATGTAATTTACAGTTACATTAAATTTCAATAACTACAATATTTTTGTGGCCAAAGTGGCAGATATAGTAAACAATTATGCTTACACAAGAATGCACACTATCTTCGTTGATATTTCTCAAAAGGAGCAAGTTGTCTTGTTAAACATCCATTTCGAAATTTAAACATGGAATTTTTCTCTGGGCCTAACTGTTGACAATTAATTGTAAATACTTTATAATTCTTATTATGGCAAGCATTGCCAAATAAAACAATTAGTCCTATAGTTGATTCACGATAATTTCGGCTTTTTCTGAAGCCCTGCATATTTCTACTTTTGGTTATTGATTACGTAGCCTTCCGCTACACATAAACATAAACACTGTCATGCGACTTCTACTTTTATAACTGTCAAATGCGTAAGTTGCTGTTTACAGCTGTTCAAAGAATTATGTCATACTGCTGAAACCATTTCCTTCGAATGTTCACAATGTAGGCCTATAACAATATTTAGGTCAGCTTTATAACTATTTGTTACACACGATATAGCACATTACACATAATACACATTACTATTTTGCCACGAAGGTGTTTGTTACATTTGTAGCGGAAACAGCGGTAGTATTTAACCTGTTGTTTTTAATATGTGTTTGGAATAAAAATTTAAATGAAGTGACAATCAGTCCAACGAAAAGACGCAGTAAATTCAAGCACGCAACTCTTGTCTCTTATTTATTGTACATCGACAAACCTGAAAGATAGTGGTGAGCATGCAAACACATAGGCCTACCGTAAAATTTATTCTGCTAATATTTACATGCGTTGGTACTTACTGGTTTGTAGGTTCTAGGTTCATTTCAGGTAAACGTACATAATTGAACTTGCTTAGATACTTATTTCAAAATGGTGGCCATACAAATATTTTTGGTTTATTTGGTACTAGCAGCCCGCCATCGTCTCACTCAGGTTTTAAGGAGTTATTGAAATACATGCCTATATATGCAACTACCTATAAATACCTGCAACAACCCGTGACTACCTGCGACAACTTGTGACTACCTGGGACTATCTGCGACAACTTGTGACTACCTGGGACTATCTGCGACTACCCACGATTACCTGTTACTATCCGTGACTACCTGCAACTACCCGTGACTACCTCTGTGACTACTTGCGACTACCTATGACTATTTACAACCTGAGACTACCCATGACTACATACGACTACCTGAGACAACCTGTGACTACCCTCAACTGCTTACGACAACTTGCGACTACCCGTGATTACAGTGACTATTTGCGGCTACCTACGACTAACTGCAACTACTTGTGACCACTTGCGACTACCTCCGACAACTTATGACATTTTCTTGTAACACTGTTTCTGTTTATCTTTAATGGCTTTGGTAGAGTATGCTTAAAAAACAGCCAAGTAGCTCATTTTTTTCCGATTTGGGTTTACAAATTTTGGAATTTCTCACTGAATTTTTTTTTTAAACGTAGCCCTTGTCTATCTGGATGAATGTGGCTTTCTGGCAGTGGAAGAATTATAAGAATTGGCCCTGTAGTTTGGGTAGAGCATGCTTAGAAAGCTGTCAAGTTGCTCATTTTTCTCCGACTTGTTTTATAAATTTTGAAATTTCGCAGGAGTGTGAGTGAGCGCGCGTGCGATTTTTTTTCCCCCCATATGGCCTATGCCCATATGGAATAACGTAGCTTTTTAACAGTGAAAGAATTATAATAATCGGCCCTGTAGTTTCTGATATGAGTGTTACTTATAAACAAACTCACTTTACCTCTTAGAAATATTATTTTGTGTGTGTTTGTTTGTTATATATATATATATATATATATATATATATATATATATATATATATATAATCAACTATACCATTCAACCAATTTTGGCCAAATTTTGCATTCCTAAAGTGTCTACTATAAGCATCAATGTGCCTTCACATAGCCATATTTGTCAGCCAGTTTGTGAGTTAGTGCCACATGAAGAAAAAATAATTTTTTTATACCAAATTGCGAATATCTCCGAGAAACAATTGATCAATTCCAACCAAATTGGTCAAACAGTTTGCACTGCAGCAGGTGGTGCAAACAGCTATGTTTTATTATGGTATGTCAGGCACCTATTTAAAAATGGCGGCTCTATAAATATTTCAGCTTAGTATGTTTTATGAACGTACCGATTTCCAACTTAACTTTGTATGCTGGCAGTATCAGTTACAACCATCAAATTTGTCTATATGGTGCTACATTTCTCTGCCATTTTGTAAGTTAGCCCCACAATACTAATTAAGTTCTTGTCATATCCCAGGAAACAATCAACCCATTCGTACCAAAATTTGGCGAAGAATTGGTCATGAGGTGGGGCATATAACTAAAAGAATTTTTTCGGTGTGGCAGACATGTTCAGAATGTTGGCTGTAAATTAATTTTAGGTTATGTGCTATTTCTACGTATTTATGCAATCGATTTTAGCATTACTTTGTATACTGGTGGTATACAATCATTGAATGTGCTAATACATAACATTTTAGCCCTCCATTTGTGGATGTCATCACATGAAAAGCATGGTGGTTTTATGTCATATCTCGGCGACTAATCAACCTACATTTACCAAATTCTGCATACAAGTAGTGCAATGGTAGGCCATGTGAACTTAATTGTTTGATGTGGCTCAGTAACTTATTTTCAAAATGATGATCCTGTAAATATTTTAGGTTATTGAACCCTGTCATTCGAAACATTAGACTGATTAAATTCAAAGTTTATGTTTGAATCAACCTTTGTAATGCAGTTTGATTGCAAACTAACTGATAGTACGAGGTTTTCTGGGTTCGAGTCCTGCGTAAAACAAGTGTGTATTTGTAATTGTCTCACTACTGTTGCATATGTTTCTGATTTCACCTCTAATGATATTGCTTTCAACGAGGCGACAAGTCCTACCTACCATCAAAGCTTTTAAGAAATTATTAAAAAATTAATTGCACCCATGTTGAGGAAAGTGTGCTCATGATTTATATCAGAAACTTCTTATTTGTGGTGACAGTGAATCTGGCGATAATTTACATTCAATTCTTAAACTACGACAGTGTAATATAATGATGCTCTCAAAGTGTTATCGCAACTCGAGATGTCTAGTTTCAATATGGCATCTATATTTACTTTGAACATTATAATACTTAACGGTTACTTGATTATGTCAAGAGTTTGTAAAAAATATCTTACCTACAAATGTGTGTGTCTAACAATATAGAAATGTTTTGAAGACGCGAATCTGTTTTAGGATGTCTTACGCATGCTTCAATGTCTAATGAGTGGGGTCACCTGATTTTTGTGAAAAATTTTCTGCGCCACCTGCAGTTCAATATTGTATGTGCACAACTTCTGCATTCCATTGTTTAATAGACTTTTGTCTTGAATAGAAAACATTTGTTAGTAGACCAAGCCAACCACATTTAGGTTACTCTAGGAGTAAACATCTATAATTCACTGACGGACACTCAAAACCAGCACCAGTTAAAATCATCCAGTTATGAAAGAAAATCTAAGTTCAAGTATTTTGGAAATACAGCAAACCATGAAATTTTTTTTTGCGGAATGCTGGTATCTCTGCTAATTATTGGATAGACACATTTAGCTCATTAAAACATTTGTAAAGCAATATACTATACATACAATGAAATATGTAATGTTAATTTTCCTTTCATGCTTTGTTACAGTTAGGTGTCTGTAAATAGTCTATGTGTTAAGACCAGGGTGTCCACTGAAATTATATTTTGTAATTCTCTAATATTCCGTTTTCCAGACATATTCGTACCAGTATCCCTTACCTGTTTTTAGAACTGAAACCTTTAAATGCCATATTTTTCTACCACTGACAGAAAAAAAATGCTATTAGTGAAATTTAATTAAATTGTACTGCAATACGCCAATCCAGCAGTGTCAATATTTTATTCAGCTTATCAACATTTCTTGCAATATATGCTATGGACTTCACTGGAGTGACCATTACAAACATGCAAATACTGTATTTTGTATGTATAGGCCCTGTGACACTTGGCAAAGTTGTATTTTCGCTAGTTAACGAACTTTAAATTGGTAATTTTTTAATGCATATGCTCATAATTACATCATTCTGTGTTCACACTACCAACAAGTTTTGCAGAGTAGCAATTATTTACCTTTTCCCTGACCTAGGGCAAAATTCCCTGACATTTCCCTGACGTTTACCTGTCATATGAAATTACCTGACTTGTCCCTGTTCTCCCTGAATTATTAGAACAAAAGTTATTTAATATAGCGTAATAACATGCATCATAGTTTACAGCAATTGTGATTTTATCAAAATTAAAGGCTTATTAATGATTTTAATTCTACTAGTTGATATCCGTTTGGGAAAAAAAAAGGAAGCGGAGGTTACAACACCCATAGTCCCCCTCTTTAGCTACGCCGCAGGTATTGGTGTATGCAGTGCATGCAGTGTCAAATATATTGATGGTATATTTTCTGTTTGTCATAATTCGAAAGCAATTCTGATTTGCAGGATTTGAGGTACGTCTACAAATACTGAATTCAGTTTGACATAAAATATAAAAGGAAAGTATTCTGTGTGCAAACTGCCAAAACATTGTCACTTTAAATCAACTTTAGAAAAGCCGATTTACTGTTTCAAAAGAATTTCGCTTCACAATACACCGCCTAATGTTTCTGAGATCACTGCATTAGGAAATTAAAATAACGGAGAATTTTAATACTAGTTAAGAAACACAAATAATATTAAGTACCAAATAAAAATTATTTGCTCTACGTATCAAAGCTTCTGCTGTACGTTCTGCCAATAATTAATCATTTTGTTTCGTAAACCTGTTACGGCAATCACATTAAGGTGCCATTTTGTAGAACACGAACGTAATCTGAAACCAATATTAGCTTACGGATTTTCAACTAAGTTGGTTTTGAGCTGTGCCTTTTTTAGTGACCGAGTGCTGCTCATTTTCTTATTTTCATAGCCACATGTAAATACGTAAATTACGTTAGGTGAGTCAACTAAGATGCATATTGTATATTAAAATTAAATATTTCGCCTCCGAGCTTGTCAGAACACATCAGCATAACTGGCCGAGTACAAAACAGACATGTATCATATTAAAAGAAAATTTAAATATATCTGCTAATGCCAGTAACCTATCGCCCGAGACCAGGGGCTAGTACTAGTACCTTATTTTCTCTATGGCCCAAGGCACATGGCAGTGGACACTCAAAAGCGAGCTTTGCAATGCTGTTCGAAGATATCATGAGTGTACTTCCGTTGTGTCCAGCAGAGCGCAACATTAAACAGAGCTATCTTTATGGCAAACTATATGAAAGCCGCGATTATATCGTTGATGACTAGTGTGTAATTGCACAGCTTAGTGTTCGTTAACGGTCACTCAAATAAATAATTTGTCAGGTCTTATGTTTTCTATAAACTTGGAAGTTCCACAACGAGGCCAATTTCTAACTGTACAAAAATTAACGTACGAAAAACTCATTTGAATAATGTAGTCTTTGGCAGATTGAAAGCTGCCACATAAAGTGGCTTAAATTTATTTATGCGATTGTTACAACTTCCTACATGTCTTGGCAGAGTTTATATCTGATATGAACTTATTACTTTTTTTTTTGTTAAAGAATATACAGCGGTGTTGTTTTTACATCGTTTTATAAAGAAACTAAAAAAACTTACAATTTTCTTCAATATTCAAAAATTGTATTATTTATAATTTTTTTAATTATTTTTCCATAAAATACTTTTACCTTACCTGTAATATTATAAACATAAATTCGAATAACTAGACATCACCACATATCTAACACTCCCCCTTAAGTGGATTATTTTGGTCATACACCATTGCTTCAATAGTGTATGTCCAAAATATTTTGCGTAATTATCCACTGGTGCAGGTATACAGTTATCTACATATTTCTGTTCTTGGCTGTATGATCAGTCACATTCAAAGGCCAAGGCCATTATTGAAAAGAACCTTTGCCCTAATTGCCGTTTTTACGCGTGCAATCCAAATTTGGTGACCGTGTTTTGCATTTGTCATTGATTTCACAATGGTGAGCAAACGAAAATTATCTCACAGTTGTTGTATAAACAAAAGTATAAATGTGAGTGAAGGATATAATTACCATGGTTTGTACATTCCAAACCAAAACAACTACATTAAATATGTAAATCTCTTTCTTGTCCACTTTTTTTCTGTAATTGGCAACTTTTTTAAATTCCATTGAATTTTACAGTATTTGACCCAATGTTTCCAGGATTTTTATATACAGGAAACAGGATTTCTATTTCAGGGCTGGTGGCAGCCCTGACATAGAATAATAAATAAATGCCCAGCAATGCGGGCAGAAGAAGAATAAAAATTTTAATTTACATAAAACATGCTAACTGTACATTAGACATTTTTGTTGTAGGCTGTTAACTGTAAAGTGAGCAGTTTTGCGTCCCTAGTTTCTTTTTCCTTTCACCCATTTTTAATCTTGTAACCACCTTTTAAATTAAATATTGCCTTGTAAGTAATAAACACAGTGTGTATGCATTATCGCACTCGGAAGTTAACGTCTAAGGCTAAAATAAAATGTATTTATGGACTACTGTTCCAAATGTAAGGGCTTTCAAAAGTGTTCACTTTACCGTGAACAGCCCATACTAATATTTTGTTGTGGTTTTCTCTTGCTGTCTATGTATTGGAATTAAATTTTACCAAGTTTTTTTATCTATGCTTATATATGTACAATTTGCCATAGTTTCTTAAAAATATCTTTTACAACATGAGATCTGTATTTATATTTTGATAATTTTTCACAAGCTATTACTACAGTAATTAGTCTTTTTGCAGTTCTGTGTAATTATTTACAATATAAGCTGAGAACCGTTAATATGGTTTTGAGATGTTTTGCAACATTTGTAATGTTTACATTCTTTATTATTGCAATTTCTATCCGAACTATCTGTTTATACAATATTGAATGTTTTCTATTCTTTGATGACTAGTTAACTTTTTTTCCATTGTATTGCTACATGGAAAGAGGTTTGTGGTCTGCACCATTTGACCCCCAAAAACTTTTTAGGGTACCGATCACCGGGAATGTGGATTAGTTACAAGTTACTGTGTGCACATTATGTTGCAACACGCCGTAACATTAGTTTGTCTATACTTCTGTATTGTTCTTTAGTATATACTATATGTTATGACTAAAGACAAATGTTTTAGGTGAAAATGTTTTCTTGTTTTCATAAGTTTTGATTAGATTATTTCGGTATAATTTTTGTCACTTTTTTTTTTATTTCGTCAAAAATTTCGTCGATTTTAAAAAAGAGCGCTTGTATTTAAAAAAGATTATATATGTGTATAATTAGTCACACCTGTTTATGGTGATCAAAATTGGCCAAATTTTGTTCTTTTTTTTATTTAGGTACATTTTCCTTCATTTGTGTAAATGATTTTGGTACTTTGTGTTATTTTCTAAAAAAATAATAATAAAGCTGCACGTTTGCATTAGTTTAAAAAACATTTTGTGGGAATCACTGAGTAGAAAACTATTGTAGATCTTGGCGCAGCACAATAATTTAATTAAAATTCATTCAAATTTCTCACTTTCAAGCATCAATTTTTCAATATCTTCTTGAAACATGATTAATCTCATCAATTTCACCCCCAAAATCAAGATAATTTGACCCAAATCTTCATTCTCAATTACCCACATTTTTTTTTTAAAAAAACATAGTTTGTTCAGTCTTTTATCAGTGGTCCTTTTTCAGGGTGAATGAGGCTAAAATTATGGCCTATAGGGAAATATTTGCATTTATTTTGAAAGCCAAATCAATTAGTCAAAAATAATATCACAAGAAAAGTGTGAAAATTCTTGGAATTTCATCAAAAATATTATGATTTAGCTTGAAAATTAGTCTTTGAAGAACCATACTCAAGGAGTGAACGCAGGTTGAAAAATGATTTTGGTTTTGACCTCAAATATGATTGATTTTGAATAATTTGACGGAGAATTAGAAATTTGTTTGAATTTGCCTTGAAATTGGTTGAATTGTAATTTAATTATTGAGTTGCGCCAGGATCTGCAATAGACCTCTACTGATTTATAAAAAAATGTGTACATATAAACACACATGTGTCTTTTTTTATTCTTCTTCTTCCAAAAATGACAAATGTTTATGAGCGAGCTAATGCCATGCCAGGGACCTCCCAGGTTTGCGAGTGAATTAATGCAGACGCCAGTGACGCGTTAATTTTTCCAGCCTTGATATTAGCACCAACAAAACTCCAATTGGAGAAACCCCTCACTTCACCAATGGGTGGCGAATTTTTTAATTTTTTTTATTTTATATTTTAGTGGTTTTTTTATTTTAATTGTTATTATTTCTTATGGTACTCCATTCTCATATGTCGTGGCGCCTCCGACATATGAGAATACCCCTCTTTGTACATCTGATACACTACAGTGTAGTGTAGTGTAGATTTTTTGCTAAGGCTGCAGTGTCTTTTTTTTTTTTTTTTTTTTTTTTTTCTTCCCAGAATATATGGGCAAGAGCAATTAAAAATTTTTTTGTCCAAATTTTAAAAGGTTTGGCGATCATTTAATAGTGTGGACGCCTTTTCACACAATTAAATTATCCTCTCAACCGGGGATTGAACCACGAATTTCGAGTTACAAACCAAGCACCCAACCACTGAGCCAAAGTGGTTTGGCGAACGAGGAACTTAAACAAATGCTGCATGTGGTGAGCTACAAGTTTAATAATGAGAGTGTTCAATGCTTCGTGAGGAAATAATTTTTTCCACCCTTGCAACGGTGATTTGTAGTGTGTTCTCTGCAAGGAGATAACTTTACTATATCTCGTGGTAGCACTCGTCGAGAGCAGCGCAGCCGAGATACCAGCACATCAGCACAATAAATAATATATTTCCTTTTGCAGACAGAGCTCACTGCGAGCTTGACGAGGAAAACTTGCACCACTGAGCCCAGAGTGCACCACAGTTCAGTGTGGTCTCCCAGTGCAGATATGCTTTTTTTTCTCACAGTGAGAGTGTACTGAAGTTTAGTTGTGGACAAGAGAGCAGATAGCTTTTTTTCTGTCAATACAAGAGTGCGCTGAAGTTCAGTTGTGGATTTAGTTCACGTAAACTAAAGATATTACTGAAATATTAGAATATCAACAAATACACAAAGCTTATAAGTATATTTCAGATGAAAATATGTGTCAATTAGAAAGTCTGAACCCGTCTTTGAAAGTGGGTTAGTTGGTAATGAAAAACCAACAATTTATATAAATGAAGTAGACTTGTATTCTTTAATTTTGTCGTCTAAAAAAGAAGGTAAGCTAATTTGTAAAAGTTATTTCTAGTCGCAGCTGCACAATTACACAAATATTGAATTCACAAGAGATATTTACAATATAAAAAATTTTATGTGATTTCATTTTTTTCTCCACTATCCATTTTTCTACTTGAATCTAATTTTAAAAAACCATCATTTTCATCCTAACACTTGGCACCTCTCTCTTTATATTTCTCAAAACTCATGTCTCCTCCAACAAAATTGCAATATATGTTTCAAATTGTGTCATCTTGTCTAAATATACACAGAAAATTTGTGTTATCTCTTACTAATTGCTTGCTCAGGAATATGTCTGCGCAAAATAAAAAACTATCAGTATTTTTATGCCGACCTCTAGTAAAATATTTGCGGACTACATCTTGCTCATCCAATAATCATCAAAAATTAAGAGAATTATTTTCACAATGATATAGTGAAACCATTTCACCATTGCTACTTAAAAAATAAGCCATTTTTTTTCATTAATTTTTTTGGATATCACTTCAAAATCATCTTGTAATTGAATATCTTTTGGTTGATTCAAACTTTTAGAGCAAACGCAGAGTTTATTAAAATTTAGCCATCTTGTCTTAAAAATAAAATTTATCATTAAATTTGTTTTCGCACAGTTGTTGGGCCCTACAATTTTCCCGCGAATATTATCAGGCAATAACTCACCTTTTTTTTTTATTCTGGGATGTTTCCTCAGAAATTAAAACACCGTCACCCCAGTCAACTTTTTTCATTTAATTATAAAAATTTTCTAAAGAAGAAATTTCACTATGGTATAATTCATAAAGATAAATCGATAGCATTAATTAGTTTCCATGCAAAAAATTTTAACTCCAAATGTAGAGATGATACTATACCTACAATTTTAAAAAGGAGCCCCATTGTTGATAAAAATACAGTTATAAATATTCCCATAGGCCAATACGGTGTTGAATCTTTGAAAGAAGAAATAAATTTAATTGAAACATTTTCAACAAACTACATTGAAGTAACAACTGACAATGTGAAAAATGGAATAACAAATAAAACCAAGTGTGATATTAAACTTGATGATCACTTATCTGATATTCTCGGTTTTGAAATAAAATTAACTATTGAAAAAGACAAAGTTGTCGTGGGCACTAAATTGCCTAATTTTTTTTTCCCATTTGAAACAATTAATGTTCATTATATGCATGTGGTATATTTAAAAAAAAAAAAAAAAAGATGAATCTTAACACTTGGAGACTAATATAATTACTAGTTTTCCACCAAAAACTATGTTTGGTTTTAGAGACTATGTTATTTATGAGCCCCCATATCCAATTTTTTTAAATTAATAATGAGCAATTTAATCACATTGTTTTAGAAATTAGAGATGAAAATGGTAAATTAATTGATTTTGGTGGTTCTAATATCAAGATTGTTTTGGAAATTAAGAAGTTCAAAATTTTGCTATTTTATTAGAAAACATAAAGGGTGCTATGTTTTAGGGCCTCCTTAATATCTTCGAAATATAAAACTTTTCTTTCAGAAATAAGTGGGAGCCAAAATTATGTTTTGTGTTTTATTCATTATGGTATTACATGGTATCTGAGCCTGAAAATTCAAAACCAATGAAAATTAATTTAAATATATCTCTTACCTGTGCACCTTAAGAGGTAAATATATTATAAAAAATTTCTTTCAGAAATAGTTGGGATGAAAAATTCACCCCAACTCTCGTTAATAAAATATAAAACTGTCCTAGAAATAGGTTGTATGCAAAATGGGTACCACCTCTCATTAATAAAATTATAAATTTTGATATTCATATGGCAGTGTGTCAATTTTATTTTCCAGTATGATTCTCTTGTTATCACAAGGACTCTACTGTATATATTTTGTGTTTCTCTCTCCGTATCAAATTCATTGTCCTATATTGAATTTTCTCATCAAACACGCATTTCTTATAATCGTCAAAATTAGTTGTGTTGACAACACATTTTTTCACGCCTTTCACTTTTTTGTTTTGTTTATCCTCAACTCTGTATGTATACATCTTTGCTCTTAAGCCAACAAATTCTTTAATTACATTGCCATTACACTTTTCTTTCATTTTGCCTACAAAAAATTTATTTATTTGTGGCATGTTATGAATATTGTCGTTTGAATAATCACTTGTATCGAATTTGTCTAACGTCGACTTCATATGGTCATAAAAATCTTCTGTTTTATTGTTATAAAAATAAGAGCCGGTATAACTATTAAAATACAAACCAATTTTATCACCATATTTTGGCTTCATAATTTTATAATGAAAATCATATATTAATTCCTTTGAAATATCCAAAATGGCTATGCCCACATATATTAGCTTATTAAATTTTACATTGTTTTTTTTTTTTTCATGTTAATAGCTGCAAGATTCTCATTAAATATAGTACTTTTCTTAAAATTTTACTTGGCCACTAATTTCTCATAAATTTTTTCACTTGAAACTAGTTTTATATCAATTCTGTTTCTTATATTTTCCATTCTTTTGCCAAAAACAGAATTATTCGTCAGTCTATAAACGTCCTTTTCAAAATCATAGATTGAATAAATGACAATATTCTGTGTTTTTGTAAGCTTCAGTCCATTATTTAGGCACTGTTAAAAACTACAATTTTGTGTGTGTGCGTGTGTGTGTGTGTGTTAGTGTGTGTTAGTTTAGATTCATTGGTACCTGGAACTTACTTATTTTCTGGACAAAATGAAAGATCTTTGTGTAAATTTTGTAGTTCTTGTGGATATTCTAAATCAACTTTTAATATATAGCGATACTCAGAAACATTTTTCTAATTTAATTTTTTTTTGCTCCAATACTCTAAATCATTTAATGCATAAAACACCCACTCGAAACCATATGGTAAATGTTGTGACGTTGCCCAACCATATAAATTATTAGCATCGAGATATGTTAAATAATTTGATTCTTGATTTGTGTTAAAAATCCTCCAAATATTTGTTATTTACTTTAACATATCGCTTACAACATTGTGAAATGCCACCTCAAATTCCTTTTTTAATCATTAAAGTCATATCATAATCATGTAATAATTCTAGTGATTGTTTAGTCATTTTTAACATTGCATACCACGATAAACCTGGTTCTGTTAAATACCACTCATGGTCTAGACCATAAGAATTTATACATGCGTTTCTAAACTTTTCGATTATTTTTGCTAACAACAGTACATCACTTTTTAAATATAAATCATGATTTTCACCCAGATTTAAAATAAAATTTGTTCCATATATTTTTTGCATGTTCGTATTCATCATCAGATATACTATTTTAGTTTAATTTATTATAAAATTCTCTCTTTAGGGGAAGTTGAGTTTCGTTAAATTTTTAAAAATTACAGTATCCATATAATTATAAGGGTAAGCACCTTTTTTAATAACCATATCTATTTTATCTTCTGGAAAATGTTTTTGTGTGTGTTTCATTTGTTATTTAGTAAAATTAGACGATAATTTATCTAAACTATTAGCCATAAATTTGAATGTGTTACTGAATTCCATCTTCAATTATTATTTTTCTTTCTTTTCTTTCTCCAAAATTTATAAGCTTTTCTTTGTTATTCGCAAGTAAATCAATCTTTGTTTCATCATAACCTAACCCTTTAATGAATAAATGAGCATCATAACCAGCTAAGTTATGAAAATAAATTGGTACGAAATTTGGTAATTTTAATTGTAAATTACAATTGTTGCATGTCGGATTAGTAAATTTTCCACTGAAATTATCATGCCCTTTTTATTGTCCTTAGAATATTCGCACTCGCATACAGTGCATTTTCTAGATTTATTGTATAATATTTTTTCTTTTTTGTTAGTGGGTGCCTTGCGCCATTTTGTGATTTTATTTCCCCAATTTATTCCACTTCTCTTTTTACTGACTCTATAAAAATGTTATGCGTATCTGGGCCTCGATATGCAGCTGGTGGTTTGTAATCACCGTAAGCCGATACAATGTAATTGCAAAAACCAGGAGCTTCGTGTAGCTGGTATTTCAGTGTGTATGATGCTTCATTTAATTTTAAATCAATGTTGTTTATTTTTGCATTTGTAAGTTTATATTTTTCTTTGAGTATTTCTTTGTAAAGGCTGTTATGATGTCATCCTCGGTTAAAATTGGATATTTTTTGATTAAGTTATATTTTTTTATTTCTCTTGGATTTGGTTTGGTGGTCATAGTTTCTTTAAAATTGATTCAAAATCAGCATATAGTATTGTGAATGGGACTTTCGTGGTGTGTTTTATATTTTTAATTTTTGTTTGTTGGCCTTTAGAAGGCAATCTTCACCGATTAATTTTTTGAACAATCTTCTGTGTGTTTGTTTAGTTTCTCTTAAGAATAAAGATTGAGAAAACATATCCCAAATATAAATTTTACTTTTGCGTTTATTTTGTTGTGCTGAAAGTAACTTCGAATAATCTTTTATCCAACAATAATATGAGTTTTCACAATTTTTAGAATAAAGTAAATTTATGTGTTGATCCTTTTTATTTTTCGTAAGCTTTAGTGGATAAACATTGAATTTATCATCAATAGATTAAACATTTATAGAAACATAAATTTGGTTTTCACTTTTTGGAATATCATCAATTTTCATAGGATATTCAAATTTATCTAATGCTTTCTCAATGTTAAAACCCATGTTTTTATATTTGGATACTCTTTGTGGGTATTTTTCTCCAGGAAACAGTTCAGATTTTATTGCCCAAAGAAAACATTTTTTATCATTGTTCTTCACATTAATGCATGTTTTTTTTATTCTTACTCATTTCTGGTAATTCTATATATAATGATCCATTTAATGGATTATACTTATTTATCTCTAGTTGCAACCAAATTATACTATGTAAAGCCCAATCTGAAGTACTTCTTTCATTGCTTTTTATTTGTGCAACTATTTCATTTGTTGTTTGCTTGTAAATCTTTGAAATGTCTCCTTCATTCAATATTGTAAATGTGTGAGAGTGAATGTCGTCAAATATTCTAATCTCGCCAGTTTTTCTGCTTTGAAAATATGCAGCAAATTTAATGTTGGGCTTTACAGCTCTGGGCAACACTATATTAAAGTTGTTTTCAATGTTGTATGTTGATAACCTGCATTTGAAAGCTTTCTCAACTTCATATGTGTTATTAGTTTTTCTGTTTTTGGTGTTCATATTCACTATTGGAAAAGGGGAAAATTTCTTTTAAAACCTTTTTAGCTTTTGTATATATTATTTTGCCATTTGGAAATTTTATCTATACCCAAACTCTTAATTTTCAATGGGTATATCGAAAGTAATATTTGTTGTCTTCCTTTATATAAGATTTCAAAAATATATTAATAATTTAATATATTTTAATACCCCATGCCTTTTTTCTTTTTGTTAACTTTGTTCAGGCAACAGCTGCAGGAGCGATTTTTTTCTCCAATTGGAGTCTCTTTATTTAGCATAATTTTTTTTGCTTCTTTTGTAAAATTTTATCTGCTTCGTGCCTGGGATTCTAAATCTTTATGATCTCTATAAGCAATATCATGATATTTGCAAGCTTCATCTAATTTATTTATTCCTGCATCTCCTCTTTCTAATCTTTCATTTAAAGATTGTAAATGGCCCACAATAATTATAACCTAGCAAATACATTTCGGGGGAATTTAAATTATTTAATGCCCAATTTATCACACCTTTGCCATGGTGTTCAGAATTCCAAAATGAGTGCGGAATAACATTTAAAACTCTTATTATGTATGGAATTACTTTCTGGTTATTCACAACAAAATCAGAATATTTATTGTTTAGCATATTCATAATGTTTACTTTTTCATTCTAATAATTTTTATTCCCAGCATTTTTTCATGGTGAATAACTAATAATCTGTCAATTAATTTTCTAACATCATCCATCCAAATATATTCTTTCAGCAAATTATTATATATTTTTATGTCTTCTCCAATATTTAAATCGTCATCACTAAAACTCTCTAAACTGTATTTTGCTTGCAATTTATCCTTTTGTATATCTTGATAAATTGGCCTAATTATATCTGTATATTTCCACTTTTTACTCAAAGTAACATTCATTTTAAGATTATATTCTGGATATACTGCATTTGTTGCTGTAACAATTTCTGCATAATTTTTATAGTACTCATTACTAAATTTATTTTTGCGTGTGTTTTCATCTACAAGATCACATTTTTTACTTTTTGTTAACACATTAGTGAGACCCTGTGTTAAATTATATTTTTTATCTTTGACAAATAAAAAATCACTCAATTTTTACTTTTGTATCTCAAATTTCAAAATTGTGGACAACTCCTCGTAAACCAGCTTTATCATCTGTAACATTAATATTTTCAGAAATATATTTCCCTAATTTTATAGTAGAAATGTCTGCTATAGGGGGAAAAAATTTTAATGGAGTAACGCCCATTGGGGATTTTGGTAATAATTCTCTTTCAAAATATGATTCTTCTGGTGTTGGTGGGTCATCTAGATTTTTTGCAACAATAGGTATTAGTGCTGTTATTAAATTTTTATTTTGTTCACTTGTTCTACTTTTTGCCAATATTTTGTAATTCACTAATTAACTGTAGGTTTTATTATTATTATTATTATTATTATTCTAATCTGTGGTTCTTTTTATAATTTCTATCCTTCTCGATGAGCAATTTCACTTGAGAAACACCCTCTGAATGCTTCATTTATATAAATTTTTTTTTCTTATAAATGAGTTATAAAAGCATTGAGAGTTTTGAGAGACAAATTTTTCCCCCACTGATCAAATGAGGGGGAATTTAAATATTTACAATAATAGAATCAAGTTTGATATTCCCGTAGGAGATGGCTTTTCTTTTCCAAACGATGCTTATGTTTTTGAAGAATATCGCCTACTAAAGAGAGATAAAACTGGAAATGAGGCAAAATATGAAAAATTAGATAATATTGATGTTTGTTCTAATTTTTTTCCATTTCAGTTTTCTAGAGTAAAAATTTCAAAATATGGACAGATTATTGAGGCGGTTGATAATCCAGGAATAACTTCAACAATGATGAATACTTTGCCAAGTACACCAGGTGAACAAACTTATTTAGAATCTACTGGTGTTGATAATAAATTTTGTGTAAAATCGGTTTGTAGTGATAAAATGTATGAAATAATGTATCCATTAAGATATTTGTTTGGCTTCATTCGTGGTAATAATGAAATTTACTGGAGAGGTGGTTATAATATCACTTTTTTCCACAGTTCATCTGATAACAATTGTTTATTTGTTTATGAAACTAAGAAGGCAGATGGCACTACAATTGAAAGAGACTATGCATATCCAGGAAAATTTTTTATTGGAAATTAGACATTTTGTGGCCTTTTGTTGAATACGAATCTAACACATCAATTGCAATTTTATTATTTATTTAAAAAAAAATAAGTGTTCCTGCTGGGACAACTGTTTTTATTTTTGATGTAAAAGATGTTTAATAATTTGCAATTTGACATGCCTGATTTTGTAATTGGTGGTTTCCAAACTAATTGAAAAAATTGCGCTAAGCAATATGTGCATGCCTCAATGTTTGATCACTGTAATGTGAGAAATATTTTTGTTAAACATTGAAGAAATGAAATTTTTCCAAAAGAAAATTAGAATCTAGATATTGCAAATGATCTTTGTCTTAAAATATTTCTGTCTTTTAATGATTTTAGAAATTCTAGAACAAAATTAAAAATTAACTTTATTATAATCCAACTACAAACTATCATGGGGATATAAATTATTATTCATTTTGGTGATAAAGACCTTTATATATTGTTGCCTGCCTATCTAGAAATCAATTAGTCAAAAATAATATCACAAGAAAAGTAATTAAATTCTTGGAATTTCATCAAAAATATGATGATTTAGCTTGAAAATTAGTCTTTGAAGAACCACACACAAAGAGTTAAAAGAGGTTGAAGAAATTACTTTGATTTTGACCTTTAATATGATTGATTTTGAGTTGCGCTTTGAAAAATTTGATGGGCAATTAGAAATTTGTTTGAATTTGCCTTGAAATTGATTGAATTTTAGTTGAATTATTGAGTTGCACCAAGATCTGGAATAGACCTTTATTACACTGCTATTGAAAAGACTAAAAGCAACATAATATCACTTCATGTAGGTATTTATAGTTACTTATGACGTGTGCCTGGCTATTGACTGTGTGGTACGGTCATTGAGATTTGATGCTCTAGACCAAGTGCGCGGTTATATACAGGTTTATCGGTGGCTGGCGAAAGGTGTTAGCTACTGACTATCTCAGATGACCTCTGTGATGCTGATGCTGAGATTTCAATCCTTGGTCTCAACTCAATGGATGCTGGGCTGCCTCACGCCGTATTGACTATTCCAGGCAGCAGATTTCCGGCTCCAGAAACTGTTATTGGCCAGGTCATATTTAGTCTTGGTTCTGTAAACCAGCCCTGTTAGAACCGGGTGGTACTGTTGGCTGGTGCAAATATGCGTTGGAAAATATACAAATACCACAGGAGCAGTCGCAACTGCGTGGCGCCTTAGTGCAGCGGTGCGGTCCCATTTGCTGTTTAAACAACACATGTAGCACACCTTGACGAGAAACAATTTAACAGTTTCAGTCCAGTGGCTGCTTGCTGGCATGAGCTCGGTAAAAGTCTACACTGATCCCCCACGCTTGGCGGGTTGATCAAGAGACATTGAGCCGTATGGACCACCAATGCCTCTACTGGATGTGAATTCAGGAAAGGTTGAACGGCAAGACTCAGGCTATGGTCACTCCAGCACTATCAGTGCTCGAAGCAAGAAAATAACCTGGGCTTGCAGCCCCTCCTTAGATGAAGGTATTCCTAGTGGCTGTGGCTCCTCTGTTCCTCCCCTCCAGCAGTACCAGTGTTCAGGTGGTTGGGAAGAAACAGGCGGTCGTCTAATGGGTGTGTTTTAGAAAAATACTAGGTTCCTGTCAGCAGTGCATGGCGTGAATTGTTCCTAGCAGGCGAAATTGAAAGATACTCTCTAAATGAAAAAGCAGAAGAATAAAGAAAAAAAATTATATTTATTGAAAAATCAATAAACACGTGACTCGTGCTACCTCGTACCGAACAGTGAGATGCTGAAGGTTACATATGTTAGCCAGGTGTAGGCGACCTGGTCCTAGGTTAAAAAGGGAAAGCTTGTTCTATACGTGAAAAATACATTACTACCAAACTGTACTAAAGAAAGCGGGTGTCTCGAAGAGACAAAGCGAAGTTAACAAGTGTTAGCATGTTCGCTGTTTGTTGGATGACTGGTCATCATTGAAAGTAGCAGCTGGGGGTCCCAGCACTGAGCAGTGCTAGGGAAGTTGCGAGAGAGGGTGCAAGAATGACTGTTGGAGCCCCGCTACGCACGGACTTATATAGTGCTGAAGTCTAGGCTGCCGGTGCGAGGAAGGCACTTGACATCCTTCTGCCGTGAGGTTGGCGTGGGAGGTAAGAACCCTCTTGTTGCCATTCCTTGGTTCATGTATCTTCGGCACGCTCGGCTGCGCCCGAAGGGGCTGAAGCTTGTTCACTCAGCGTGCGGGGAGGAGGCAGCACATGTGCTAATTAGGTAACCTTGTAGCTACGTGTTTGGCCTCCCGGTAGATTTAACGGCAGAGAACTAATGTTCAAAGTATTGCGTGCACAACTCTCGCGTGGGTGGTTGAAGTAGACAACTCTTACGTAGATTAAAGTAAGGGTATACTTTGCGTAAAGAGCAATGAGTCGTAATCATAGTTGATTAGTAGTATAAGCGGCATGCATCAGTTAGTCGACCAATAATAAGCATCCTAATTCTCGTGCTTGAATATTTGCTTGCAGCTGCACTGTTCAGTCAGTTGTAATAAGTGAAAATAAACATTCAAATATTTTTGAACAAACATTAATTAGGCCTATTCAGCTTTAAGTAAATGCCAATGTAGTCATCAATTTCATATTTTCTGCTGTGTTGTCATTCAATTTTTGTAATCGGGTAGCAAAATAATATTCTCAGTGTTACGGTCTATATGCTGACAGCATTTTTTATTTTAAATTTTATAACCAGATACTTATTTTAAAATAAAACATAGGCTTGTGACAAAGTCGTAGCATATGTGTCTGCAATTAATTCCTTTCCTCAGCAGGTTTTAACCATTTTTCAGACAAAAATATTTGCAAAAAGAAATTACATTCCAGAACTGAAATTAATTATGTTAAAGTATTAACAATTGTACACATTTATTTTCAGTAGCTATTTAATTTATCGGGTCTGTAATAGAGAAAATGTCAGATAAGGCAGTCTGGAATATTGGAGGCCTAGGCCCAGCATAGGTTGGTAACAAGGTAGACTTTTACAAGAAAACAATTTTAGATGTTACGTAATACATAAAAGGTCAGTGTGTCAGGATTTATTCCAAGTAAGGGTTTATACAAACTTTTTTAATGCCTGCAATGTACTTATACATCCACTCACGTAACTTTGGGTGATCAGCTTTTTCCAAGATGTTAGCTTCCATGAAAGCAGGGGTTGTAAACAAAACAAATTCTTGTTTTTCAACTTTTATATTTTTCAACAGGGAAACAAGATCGGTAAGCGAAATTTGATGTTTTACACCAGACGTCAATGCATCCTGAACTTGTTCGGCTTACATCGCTGAAGCTTTGTTTTTGTTATGAGTAGCACTGCCCTGGATATGCTTTAGACAAGTGTCCTTTCTAAACAATTCTATTTGTATATAAATTAGCACATAAGTATTTTATTAACTTTGCCAAATACATAAAACACCTCATGAGAAAATTCTTTACTTAGTCTTTAGCATCACGTTTGTTTTATTGTTTATTGGCTGCAATATTACGATATATATTGCATGTGTCATGATATATATATATTAAATACTTGCAATATATATTGTATATTTGCGATATATCTCGGAAACTGCAATATATATTGCGCACAATACTTATCGCCCAAATGTGTAGTAATCTATCCTATTAACTTATCAGTTATTTGGAGAAATACGTTATTTTCGTGATTATTTCACGGATTTAGGAAAATTAGTCGATTTCGCGGAGATAAATGGATTTTGCACACTGCAAAAATCATGTGTGTCTAGTTATAACACTATGTGAAATATTTGAATTTATCTTGGGATCATGATTTATTTTGAAATTACTTTACACAATCGCCTTTTATGGTGTTTCTAATAATTAAAATTTTTTTTTCTAAACACTCTTTAAGTACTTGATATTGATTTTAAAAATAAAACCCCAGGGTGTAGTTAAGTATGGCTTTCTTATGGTACCTTCCCTTACGTTAGTCATTGATGCGCTCTGTAGACATGTTTGTTATCCTTGAGCACCAAGACTTAGGACATGTTTTTAAGATATCGCAATGGCATGGCGATGTGTCCCGCGTCTGACTGTTGTTTTGCTGCATTGTAAATATTTGAAGCTTCGTAGGCTTTAATATAGTTAATCATCATAGTTACGGATAATTATTGCATGCATAATGCCGCTGTTTTCCTAATTTATTTGTTGCTGTTGCAACTTACTTGTACACTATCATGGTTTTGCTATATGTGCATGCTGGTTGTTAGGCATGTGCGAAGGTCTTTTTGTAAATGTGAAGCAAAGTCAAAGCGGAGTTTATATCATGCAAAATAATTTCGAAGAAAAATTGAAGTTGAAAGATTAAAAAAACATGTATATTAATTTATACTAGGCTTAAGTTTTCAAGTTTATTTAATTGATTTGTAATCTTACTGCCAAAAAAATATATGCGTACTACACACCGATCAATAGGACCAAACATTTCCTAATATTGTACTACAGAAAAACTGAAATATCAAAATCTGCGAGAAAGTAATCATTATATATTTAGATACCTACAAACTTGATGAAAACTATCATGCTCAATATATCCAGTCCCATTTGGCATCATCGCTGCACTGCACAGTGATTTCAGTGGGTGGCTATCAACATTTGGCCTTTTCCCTTTCCTCCTCCAAGAACCCTTTTCAATGTCAGGCTAGATAATACCTAATCTTGCTCGATGGTGGTGGCATTAGGGCCTCAAAGCAAGAGAGGCTGAACTTTAACTGCTTACAAAGAAAGAATGCAGTTCTTCCAAAAAGATATATCAGCTGTCTTGTGCATTCATCAATGTATTGAAATGGTATATTTTTGAATGTGTTTGCAAGAATAAAGCACTATAATTTCCTTGGGGAAAAAAAGTATGTGCTCGTAATACGGGGCCATGTGGTATGTGAAGAAAAGTGATGGTAGTGCACAACCACAGCAACATAACGTTTAGACCTACATGCCCATTTCTTTGGTGGGAAAAAAAGAATCTCTCTCAGTTAATGCTTCAGTAAAAATAAATGTGTTTGTAATGGATTTTCTATAAGTTCTGGATTTTATCTAATTTTTAAACAAGTTATTCTATTACATACCACCACTGGGATCCAATTATCATTGATTTGCCACTGGAGAAATGGCAAACATTCATAAAAAAAACTACTAGTTATCATGCTCAGGAATGGTCCAGCTCTAATAATTATGGAATAAAATAATTTTAAATGAACATCTTCAGATATGCAGGAATAAAAAGGGATGGGTCGAATAACAAAAAATTTCTGTTCCGGTACTGATTCTACATTTAAATATCGGTTCTAGTATTCGGATGACATTTTAATAATTTCAGACTTAAATAACTTTAAAAAAACACCATAAACATTATTCATGTATCACATCCAAAAGATCTCAAAAAATATATGCACATCCTCTACTCCGTTTATGTAATTTTTTCTCTCATATAATATCCTAGAATGCCGTATTTAGAAGATGTAAATATGTAACAATTAGAACTATTCAAAGCTAAAAAGCTGTACATAAATGTCAGCCATTTTGTTTCACTCGATGCTTAGTGCAGTAACTTCTCTGTATATATTTATCTATGACATTGCTACCACGAGAATGTTTATGTTTTATCTCATTCAACTGTCAGAATATAAACCAAATACTGTATTTGATAAAACGCTTGTCCTTGAAAACTACTTTTGTGATCATTGGTACCAAATAAATTAATATTTATATGCTTTCAGTGGCAATAGTAATTTGCTCTAAGGAAATATTGCTGCTAAGAAAAAAAAGCTTGTTACAGGTGAACCTATATTGTTTTGGCGGTAACTGCAATTTTTGTTTGTTTTGATAAGTTTCTCACTACAGTAATTTTTGTAAAGACAGAGTTTTGCCGTAACTAGATTAATTCATAATGTTTCGTACTAAGTCATCTGAAAATATTACTAAATTTATTGCTGTGTAGAAATGAGAACCGAGTAGTCGTTTTTAACTTACAACAGGTTCTGAGTCGAACCTCAAGAACCTGTATAAATTGGAACCGAAGAACCGAACCGACCCATCCCTAATAAAAAGTAAATCAAATAACTAGAGCTGTGCCGATTCACAAAATTGTGCTGATGTGCCGATTCTGTAATGCTGATTCATTTATGTGCTGCCAATGAATGAAAAATCTTTTTGCTTACATTTAAGTTGAATTTAGGTTACACCTACTATAATACTCGAAACAATGCTATTGGTAAAGTTGAGCACAATTAAAAGCAAGTTTTATTTAATTTTACAGTGTCCAAAAAGTAACTAGACTAATACAACAAACCATGTAAGTTCAAGTGAAGACAAAAAAAGATATGTTGGTGGTCTATATTTATATAAATACTTGATTCTGAGCTCAGAAAACAGTAAGTATGCTTAAGGTTGTTTACAAGTTTTGTTGCTGTTGACAGTCATTTAATAGGCTTGAAACAAAACAGGTGTATTATTTTTGTACGAATTGGTTCTGCAATAAACAAGATAAATGTTACTTGCAAAATATCTACTACATCAAAGATCAAAATCTAGGCTAACTGATGATTTAAAATTGGGTACTTTAATATGCGTTTGTGTTGGTATAAAATATTTGCTAATGAATATGAAGTTTCAAAATAAACGCGTGTCACAGAATAAATTTTTAACAATAAAATGTTGCATATGAAATCATAAGTATAATAGAACTTCTTTTTATAATGAATATAAAGGGAACACTTGTTATGTTTACTATATTGGGGAAACTTCATGTATACACGTCTTGAAATAATATACAAAACTGGTACACCAAATTTACATGCGCAAAGTACTTTATATAATAGATCTTTAATAAAATATATCTTAATAACCTGTGGAAAAACAATTTATAACTGAAAAATTTATTTAAAAATTTTAAATATAAATGTTAAGTCAAACTGAAATACATTGTAACCTGTATGTACGAGTTCGGCCTATTACGAGAATTCCGTTATTGCAGCAGTTTTTTAATACACCGTCATGAAGTACCATACTACCAAGGTTAAATTATCTGGTTACAGCTAGTGAGGGTTTATTTTGTATATCCGTTTTTATGATTGTGGTGAATTGAAATTGGTCAGATTGTGAATTTAGTATAATTAATCTCGTAAAACGTGTATAAGCCACACTTCATGAGAAGTGGCAACGCTGAAGTTTAGTAGAGGTTGCAATGCCGCACGTTTTGTCCAACCCGCGCTCGCATCCTTTGTCAAGGTATTGTCAAGGCATTCCCCATTGGAAGCAACTTTCTCAGAGTCCTGCTAAATATCTACTTGCAGGTACGTTTCGTATCCTTCTGCCAAATGTAAACAAACATTGCCATGTGACTGCCATGTAGCATCTGTCAAAATCAATGTTTACATTCCATTGTCTGTGTACATATGATCATATACTTTCGCTACACCTAAAAATAAACAATGAAATGTGACTTTTACTTTTATACCTGTCAAGTGTGTTGTTTACTGTTTACAGCTTTTCAAAGCTTTTGTCATATTCCAAAAACCATTCCGTATGAATATTCACAGTTTAGGTCAGCTTTATGACATTTTAAAAATGCCTGAATTGACGACCGTTCTTACGGTTATTTTACATTAAATATTTATTTTCCACGACATAGCTCAATACATGTAACGCACGTTAGTATTTTGCCGCTACTGTGTTTAACACTGTTACAACTGCGAGGTAAAGGGCTGTACTAATTGTAATTATCCTTTTGTTATTGATGTGTTGGTTCATTTCGCTAAATTGGCGGCCTCAGTTAGAATAAATTTTAAAACTGAGGAACAGCCAGTGGAAAAAGCACATTAAATTCAAGCACGCAAGTCGTGTTGCTCATTTTTGTCATACAAACTTTAAAAGATAGCGTTGAACATGCACACAAATAAGCCTATAATAACTTTTATTCCGCTCATATTTCTATGTATTGCTACTTACTGTTTATTAGGTTTATTGAAATTTATCGGGATGGGTTTAGGATTTTTCTTCTGGGATTGTGGCAAATTACGTTACACGGCTGTGTTTCAAACACCTTAGGGCAAACGTACAACGTTGTGATAAATTAACAGTCGTGGATGTAAATAAATAACTTCGTCATAAAAACAGTTCACATTTAAAATGTATAAATAGTGCTAATCAAATATTTGAAATCGTGCACCCACAGGGCCAGCGTATCGACCACGATGCACAAAGGCACGCCTTTTCACAGACGCAATGATTAACAAAACACACGTTACAGTATATTTATTACTCCCATGGAGACACAGATTTATCACATCATAACTTGCCTAAGTAAGTTTAAAAAACACATCATCTACAAACGTAATGTATTAATTTGAAGTATTTTTTGGAGTAAGAATAATTTCCTTTTCTTTTGACGAAAAGCTACACGCCTTGTCATGGCTCGCCACATCTGCCAACTTCACTAGGTAACTGCCCTGCCTTCATATCTAAATATATTATAATATGTATGCAAACATTAAAATCTCTTTTAAGTTGTAAATTACAAATTCAGAAATCATTATTTTGCTGTAATAAGTATGAAATATGCTACAATTGAAAAGATGTATCATTTCTGCTTACTGGCGAAGTGAAATTTCCCGAGTGTGAAAGAGACAAAGAAAGAGAAAGAGTGCGACAAGCCTTGTTTTTAAATTGCTTTCTAGATTGACAAAACAAACTGTACCATTACCGCCTACTCAAAATATTTTCCGTTATTTTAAACTGTAAAAATGAGGTATGTTGCCATCGGGGCTACTTAAATATTTAAATAGGCACTGTTTAATTTACAAATAGTATTATAATAACGAGGTTAAAATAATATTTTAACTGTGAACTATTTCTTCCCGGTCGTTGCCTACACGTCGCTGCACTCACTGTTGTTAATCATATTTTAAAAAGAAATAAATATTACAAGTTATAGAAGATATTAAGGTAAAGGTTCATATATTCAATAATACAGAATTCTAAAGTTAACCACAGAGTTATATATTTGTGGAATACAGGTTATTGAAAAAACAGGTGACATGTTTTATGCCTAGTGTGTTTTTTCAGAGGTTGATTTTCATAGGTCGCTTCCAATTGAGAATGGACTATAGTTAGAACAGCGACACAGAATCAATACGAGCGCGAGCAATGATTGGTTGAAAATGTGTGGAAGAATCTGCGGCGTACGGTTTGTGTTTCACAAGATGGCCGGTATAATAGGGGGGAATGGCATTTAGTTAGAACAGAGGCACAGGATCAATATGAGCATGAGTAGATGATTGGTTGAACATTCGTGGAAGATACTGCGGCATGCAGCTCAGGTTTCGTTATCGATAAACGTTTATAAATTTCTGGTTTACGTGTGGGGTTAAATTTGCTAATAATGTTTACATAAACGCCAACATTTTTATCATCTTTTAGTCTTTTGGGATGTTTTGAAATGTACGTAGCTTTTTTCGCCATGTTGAAAACAGTTCCATTGCCATTACATATGTTTACACATATCTTTTTCTACATTTAGCTGCACTGTAAAATAAAAACAATGTGCAGTAGTAATAACAATCGCCCTTTCTTTATTTTGCTCCTGTAATTATTTCAACTGATAATGTAGAGGAAGTGGCTAGCAATCGGCCACAACATGCAAGCACAGTAGACCTCATTTTAATTTTTACATGCTTATGTCTTGGCGATTCCTTATATAATTCATGCACCCTAATTTTTTGGACTGTAAAAAAGGTGCGAGGATAATGTTAGTAAATGCAGTATAGAGGAGTCACTTTTTGCGAATAATTTTTGCTGCTATAATGACGTCCCCTGCTATAACATCTGAATATAAATTTCATATGTACGTATTTTAACATTAAAATCATGTTTTAATTATGTATTATGAATTCAGACACTGTTATTTGTTTTTATATAAGTGATAGCGCACATAATCTAGCTAGATTTGTAATTCCTGCCATGTTTATATCAGCGGGGGGGGGGTGTGTGTGTTCTTGTTTATATATATATATATGCGTACTCATAATTAAGTCAGTTTTTCACACTTTTATGAACTCTCGTAAGTATGGGATTCCATATGTGCATGCTGTTTGCTTTTGTCCAAATACCTTATACATGGCTTCAACTTGCCCATTACATGCTGGGTTGTATGCTGTGGTCTGCAACTTTCTAATCTATAATTTCTTTAGCTCTTAATAATTAGTTATTAAATGATATCCCTCTATTTGTTAATATTTGTTGTGGACATCCATATTTGAGTATTGCCTCTTTGATAAAATTTGCACAAGTTCGCCCATCAATGGCTTCTATTGGTTTCGCAACAACATACTTATTGAAAAATTCTGTCATGACTGATATGTACCCGTTACCTTTTCTTGACTTTTGCAAAGGACCTTTGGCGTCTAATGCCCAAGATTGTAATAACGGTGGCAGTTCTATTGGCTGAAGTTGTTCTGATAGGTGTCTGGTTGGGGAGTTTGATTTTTTGATAGATAGGACAATTCTTCATATAGTTTCTTATATCTTTGTTCATGTTATCCCAGTAATAGGTATTTTTTTTATTTTTTGCTGGGTTTTAAATGCCCCAAATTGGCTTCCTCCTAGTAGGATGACGTGGTGGGCTGATATTATTTTGTTAACATAATATTTTGGGACTGGTGTAAGTTTCTTTTCTCGTACTGGAGTGTGTATTTTCAGATATATCCCTCTGTTGGGAGCTGTTTCGTAATGCCTGGCTAGTTTTGTATATTTAGGTTCGGCTTTAGCTGGATCTGTTAATGCTATTTTGAGTTTTTATATTTGCAGGATGCATTCGTATTCTCCTGAAAATTGTGAAATTTATTGGGCACATCAACAATTCATTATAATTTTCAATTCTTGTGTATTCTTGTTTGTGTTTATACACTGTAAGTAATACAATCCGCCCTTGGCTTTAGATAGAATAATCTGGCATTTTAATAATGGGTATATCTTAGTTGCTTTGATTTTGTTTGTTATTTTCTCGTATAAATTCTATATTTACCTGAAAAATGTTTGCTATAATTTTCTCAATTACTGCAAGGGGAATGATATCAGAGTTAGACAGATTTGCTGATTTTTGCTGTGTCACTCGTGTGTTCCTCTTGTTCTGTAAAATTGTTTATGTCTGACCAGTTATTGGTTATATACTTAACTATAGTTTTTTAATTATTTTTTTTTGTGGGTTTTGGTACGAGCTTTCTGCTAATGCTTTATATATAATATTACAGTGCCCAATTTCTGTTTTGATATTATATTTAGTGTTGTTAATTTCTTTAGTTTTTAGTTCTGCCTGTCCTACAGTGGGGATTCGGCTCATGGTGTCTGCTAATGTGTTTAGCATACCTTTTACAATTTTTGGGTGAAAGTCATACTCTATTAATGCGATCGCCATCTTTTGTATTCTATTATTGTGTTCGGCGATGGTGTCTAAGTATCCGAGACTTGTGGGATCTGTCTCAATAGTAAATGACCTACCATACAGATATTGTCAGAAGTATTTAATAGCTCCTAATTCGCATTCTATTGTAGACCAATTTTGATACATTCTCTGAAAAAAAATTGACACAAAGGCTATAATGTTTCTTTGCTTGGTATTGTGCTCCTCTTCCATTAGGACTGCTTCTATTGCGGTCAACTCAAACGCACCTTTTATGTTCGTAAAACGCCGGGTATTCAAAGCAGCTGCGTGACACGTCAGCCTCTCCGACACACCTGGAAGACAAGAGTGTCGCGACACCGCCGAAAATGGCACAGCGCCACCGGTTACCTGAGGCCATATCCCAAGTACACTCAGGTAGTTCTCTCACCCAGTTCACTCCAGGCAGATGTCACAGGGGCACGTCATGCCTCCTACCCTGGCCCGGCGCGCACTCCAGAGCGAGCTGCATATAAGACCGTGCATGGCCTAGATAAGGAGTTATCGTCTCCAGTAGCTTGCCTCAACACTTCTTGTGCTGGGGCTCTCTACTGTTCTAGTCCCTCATGGTCCTCTCCAAGAACTTCCAGTTCTTCAGTGGCTGCTGCCACCACCTACTAGAGACTTCAACATCTCCTGGTAATGGCCATCACCAGAAGCTTTCGTCTACAAGAAAACATTAACCATCAGCTTGACACTTCTGTTGTCGATCCTCCTAGGTCTTCAGCCGCCACTACTTGCTGGTAGTGGCCCCCCTGTTAAAGTTAGGGCTTCTTCTAGGCAACCCCAATAGTAATAGTTACGTCAGTTAGTTTATATTTTACCCTTGCATCTTAAGTAGACTTAGGAGCAGGTCACCTTCACCCGTAATCTGCCTAGCTTAATTACTTCCACAGCACATGCCTATTGGTATCACATATGAGTCATCTAAGTATTTATTACTACAATAAATACTAAGTATTAATGTATCCTACAGTTCTTTGCTCTAAAATTATAACTTATCTGTCACTAGTATTCGAGCTAAAAGGGCAAGCAAGAGACCGGGTGTTATCTCGAACCTAGCGTAGGACGTCAGACCCCCTTCAGGGGCCTGCCCGTCAGCACACACACCCATCTTTCGACAGCCACCCATTCTGTACACCCTGGTGTACAGAACTGTAGAGGCCCAACCACTAGGACACACCCCACCGAGGCGGGACAGCCATCTCAATATGTATCACTGACCAGAGCACCTAGTTAAGGTGCTGGCAGGGGTATTTTTTTGGGACTGGGGACTCTATCTTTGTTGACTACACCCGACAATGGCAGGAAGACTGTCTACGACCCACACTTCCAGGTGCTTGCACTGTTTGGAGCCAGAGCACACCGTCAGCCATTGTCGGCTTGCACGCCTAAGTTGGGGATATGTGAATTGTTTGCCGTTTCAAGGAAAGTCAGTGTGTTATTCGTCTAAACAATTCAACAGCCGGGGCATGGAGCTCGGAGCACAGAAAAGAAGGCAGAGTTCAACGCCACCAAGCAAGTCTGTGCGGCTAACCTAATCGCACCGGGAGTCAATGCTCCTCAGGGGGCAGCTTTTTCATGGTCAAGCTGCTCGTCATGCGGGGAGACTGGCCTCTCCCATCGGAAGTTACATATTTCACTCTGCCCCAATTAGGACCGGCTACGAAGTTTATCAGGTATTCCGAGCCCTGGTCACTGGGAGCGACATCAGGCTCGGGCAGGTCAATCCACACTTCAGCAGCTGGGCTGCAACAGAATGGAACTGCCGACACCTGGCCAAACATTATAGCAGCACCACCTCCGCCAAGGCCTGTGGAACCCAGGACTCCACACGCTCC
The DNA here is from genome assembly GCA_029891345.1 of Dryococelus australis. Classification (NCBI taxonomy): domain Eukaryota; kingdom Metazoa; phylum Arthropoda; class Insecta; order Phasmatodea; family Phasmatidae; genus Dryococelus; species Dryococelus australis. Next base: position 169,782,256 of record CM056993.1, read on the forward strand.
ATGTGCAGCGCTACTGCTACATATTCCAAGACACGTCCATTGTACCCAACTTCGTACCCATAGACAGCTCACAAGGCTGACACTGGTGACTGGAAAGAAAGGAAACTTGAGTTCCTATTGTAAGCACGACTGACTAGCGCAATTCTCAAAAGTGCCTTGTACGACTGGGAGCTTAAGCCACACGCATCAGTTCTTTATCTCCCCATTTATAGTTTGTAAGTTCAATAAGAGGTTACGCTTTTGTTGCATAATTTTTTATATATATATATATATATATTTTATATATATATATATATATATATATATATATATATATATTGGGGAAAAAGATTGAATTGTTGCTCATAAGAATGTAGTCTGCAAGTTTTATATATTAAATTACCAGATGGATGCAATATAGGCGACTTCATTAAATTTCTAATTGGTTTTAATATGTTCACAGGCAATGACAGTATTTCGACCTACTATGGTAAAAGACAAGGGAACACCGTGAAAAATAATGAGCACTGTAACTCCCTATGTTCAATCTTTCATAGCCCTAGGCAAGGAATGGAGCCCCTAAATGCCAACCTGGAGCAGTTTGTGTGTCAAATGTATGGCCGGAAAGAAACCGATGACGCCAATAAAGTGCTCATTCGCTAAAAAAGAAATTGAAATTCTTATGACACATTACACCGCAGCAATTAGCAGCTTTGCAGGTGCCACACTTCCCTTACCCTTATAATCTCAGTATTTAAAATTATTCAAAAGCAATGATTCTTTCATTCATAACCCGGGAACTGGCAGTGCTTCAGTTTTACTCTCAGTAAAATAAGGGAGTGCTGAATTTTATGGCTATACATGTTAATAATTTTTAATTTTCTGAATATGAACAAAGTTGAATTATGCTGAGAACTGTGATACACGACCTTGTAGATTTAATCTTTTTAATTTTATTGGTTTAGAACATGCTTAAATTGCCATGACCTAAATTTAAAAATACATTACTAAAGTATATTTTGAGTGCTGCTTTTAATCTCTGATTTTGAAGAATTAATGTGAAATTAATTTTCCTGTTTTGTATGTTTACTTAAAGCGTCTAATAGTACATTGTGTGACACTGGTTTTAACTTAGATTTTCATCAACTTTCCAAAATTCATTTAGTGCTAGTAGAAGTCTTTGAGTCCATTACACATATGTCCATTGCATCGGTATCGGTTGTATCGGCAGGAAGTATCAGTTTGTACCGATATCTAAAAACCTGTAATGGCTTAGCACTAATCTTAACGAATGTTTATTTTTGCGTATAAAAATAGTTGTCGTAATTCCCAGGCATGACGACCCTTTAGAATGGTGGAGGAGTCACAGCGAACAATTCCCTCAACTTGTCATGGTTGCAAGGTATTACCTACCCATTCCTGCAACGTGGGTTGCAAGTGAGAGGATTTTCTCAACAGGTGGCAATGTAGTCACAGCTCTTCGAGAAGCCCTTCTCCCTGCTTGTGTCGAGCAGGTAATTGTTTTCCATGAACATTTAAAATAAGTCAAAATATTTTGTTTCACACAACCTTCAGGAAATATTTAATTACTAGTGGTATCTTATGTAGTAGGCTTACTGCAAAAATAAAATTTACGTATAGACCTACCATCGATTTATACCATCCATACCAAAAACCATTTAAGGTTTCTCGATTCTTGTGTAGTAAGTACAAGTAAAAAGTAATACATTTTCTCTTTTGTTTTCCTAAAAACATCAGCAAAGAACTAAAAAATTTCCTTTAAAATTTTTGTCTTACATATTTCAGCTGGCTGAATATTTATCAGAGGTATATTCTGCAGTTATAGTGCAAAGGGATTTTTTTTGCATGTGTTAACAAAGAACTAAACATTTATATGTTGTACCTTACATTGTAGCTACTAGTGTTAAAGAAGTTTTTTTTGTACTTTAAGAAATGTGAGCAAAGAACTAAACTTTATCACCTGTACAATCTGTAGCATAAAATAATATTTTTGTTTTCTCATAAACATCAACATAAAAGAAGAAGAAAGCATTTTGTTGTAGTTATTGGTACAAAGTAAAACATTATATTGGTTTTCAAGAGTCTTCGGGGTTTCCATGTAAATAAAATAGTTTTTGGTGCATTTATTTATAAATGAAAAGTAGGTTTTTGTTTCTGTTTATGCAAGATTATGCAATCTTTGCGATTTGGAAACTAAAAAGAAGTATTCAAAAAAATTTGCATTCGTTCGAAAACTATTTGAAACACTAAAACCAGTATTCGCACACCCCTATTAATTAGTCACTTTTTAAAATTGTAGCTATGCAATATATATATATATTATATATATATATTTTCTCATCTTCGATTAAATTTTGTATGCTGACAGTATCTACTACAGGCATCACAGAAGCAAAATAATACCTTTGTCCGCCATATTGTAAGGTAGCATGAAATGAATTGATGAAGATTTTTGTAATTGACAATTGACAGACTGCTACGAAATTTACCAATCAAGTACCACTGGTGCAATTAATATGTGCGAAACGGCGGTCATCTAGCCATTTTAGCATAGTATTGTAACAAGCTCCTTCCTTTCTCCTATCTTAGAACTCTCAGACTATACTATTGTTACTCTCTTGGCCTACTCAAACACAATATAGTCACTGTAGAAGGAAGGTTGCTACTGGGGACATAGCTGTCGATGGTCCGACTAATAATGGAGAATGCTGGTTTAAATAACACATTTATTATAACAACAATTAACCTTGAATTACAATACAACTCCACAAGGAACCAATATCAAACATCTTTATGTAAATATTATACTCCTGACAGCACAAACATTAGAACAATATTTAACTGTGGATAGACTGTACCCTAACCTTGCCAGCTTTCTTGCGTTAAGGTGATGTTAACTGATTGGTTTTAGGTATGTCAGACATGTACTTTCAAAATGGCAGCCATATAGCTATTTTAGCTTTGAAAGTTTTATCATCTAAACCATGTAATTATTCCAATGGAACTTTGTATTCTGACAGTTTGTATTACAAACATCCAATGTGTCCAAACAGAATTTCTTTTGTCCTCTATTTAATAAAATAGTATCACACAACAAATTAATATTATGTGATATTTCCGGGGAAAAAAATTTGTACCAAATTTAGCAAACAAGTAGCACTATTGCAGACTATGTAAACTGATCAACTTTGAGATGGTCAGACACTCACATTTTCAAAATGACGGCCATAAAAAAATTTTAGCTCAGAAATTTTTATCTATGAAACTGCAAAACAAATTTCAACTTAACTGTGTATGCTTACAGTATCAATTATATCTCCCAAAATGGTCTTTGCAAAGCCACATTTCTCCTCCATTTTGTAAGATAGCCCCACATGAAATAATACCAATTTTATGTCGTATGTCGGGAAACAATAAACCTATTTCTTTCAAATTTGGCGAAGAAATTGTACTGCGGTATGCTATATTAATTTATTTGTTTAAAGTGTGTCTTATTTTTCGAACAAACAATTTAGCTTAGTGTGCTATATCTATGAAACTATGAAACAGATTTTGATTTAACTTTGTATATTGTGTCTATGGCAATCATTGAATGTACTAATACATAAACTTTTTGTCCTTCATTTATGAAAATTGTCACATGAACAGTGGAGAATTCATGCCATGTTGTGAGAACCAACTAACCGATTCATACCGAAATTTCACACAAGTATTACGACAGTGTGGTTACCTGTAAATGAACATGTGTTATGGGCGCAATTGTGTTTTAATGAAGTTCATATAAATAATTAAGATAAATTTTTTATATCTATAAAACGTTTCAACAAAATTCAAATGAATTTGTATACAAACAGTATTAATTAGAAGCATAATTTATGCATACAGTTGTCCTCTTTTGCCAGATTTATGGGACAATACAATTTATTTCCACCAAATTTTCACAACTACAGAAGGCCATGAAGAGTTTCATGATTTTAATAAGGCCGTGCATCGATTTTCAAAATGGCGACTATATAAATTTTTAGATAACTTTGGCATATCTATTTAACAATTCAACCAAATTCAATAAAACTTTTTATGCTGATAGTATCTATTAGAAATATTATGTACACAAACTCTTTTAGGCAGTTTTATAAGATAGCCCCGTTTGAAAAATATTTTATGCCATTTCTCAGAGACCAATCAACCAATTTCCACAAATTATTCACAAAAGTTGCGTTAAGGTAGGCCGTATAAACTTATGTGATTTTAGTTGCTCAGGCACTTGTTTTAAAAATGATGTCTGAGTAAATATTTCATGTTAGTGAACTCTAGCATTCAAAACATTAGACTAATTACATCCGAAGTTGATGCTCTGAATCCTACCTTTATTATGCCATTAATAGCATGCAAGCTTAATTTTATGGGTTTTTTTTTTAATTCAGATCCAGGGTAAGTCTCTTATGTATTTTTATTGTCTGGGTACTGCTTCACGTGTTTCTGGTTTCATCTCCAATAATATTGCTGTCAATGAGACATCGATGCCTTCCTGCCATCTAAGCTTTTAAGAATTTTTTTAAAATTTATTTGCACCCATGCAGAGGAAAATAGGCTCATTGGTGATCAGTAGCGTCTTGGTGTTCTTTGCAGAAGTCGCTTTTTTGACAAGAATTTGTTACTACACAACAAGTACACATATCTACTTAGTAGTCACATGATTTATGATAAACTTCATCACATGAAAGTGTTCTTTTTTGCAATATACATAATTAAAATTACCAAAGTTTTTACAATGTGTCAGCTCTTTGCTTCATACACCCTTTTAATGTGATTCGCATGCAGCTCTACAAGGGGAGAAAAATTTGTCAGAGGAGATAAAATTCTAGCTAAGTAGTACCAAAAAAATGTATAGTTGATATTGACAATAATATATTGGCAAGTTTTAAATACTCACTCGCTGAAAATACCCTCTTCTTCCAAGCATTCTGTTCCAGTTCTGGTACAGATTCTGCATTTAAATATCGGTTCCAGTATTCGATTCTAGTATTTGAATGACATTTTAATAATTTCAGACTTAATAAATATTGTATTTGATTAAATGCTTGTCTTAAAAAACTGCTTTTGCGATGATTGGTACCAAATAAATTAATATTTATTTGCTTTCAACGTCAATAGTAATTAGCTGTAAGGAAATATTACTGCCAAAAAAAAATGCCTGTTACAGGTAAAATCAACCTATATTGTTTTTGCAGCAATGCAAATTTTTGTTTGTTTTGATAAGTTTCTTGTTACAGTTATTTTTGTAATAACAGAGTTTTACTGTGACTAGATTAATTCATATGGTTTGACAAAGTATATCATAATCTAAAAATATTACTAAATTTATTGCTGTGTAGAAACGAGAACCGAGTAGTCGTCGTTAACTTACAACTGGTTCCGAGTCAAACCTCAAGAACCGGTATAAATTGGAATCGAAGAACCGAACCGACCCATCCCTAATATATATATATATATATATATATATATATATATATATATATATAGAGAGAGAGAGAGAGATAGAGAGAGCAATGTTTGATTTTTATCATACATGATTGCACAATTCTATTTAAAATAATAAAATCATAGCTTTTGTAAAATAACTAACACATTAAAAATAACTGTAACATATAACTTTACATTACTGTAACATATAATTTTACATTACTGTGAAGAGAGTAAATTTTTATAAAAATTATGCATAGGAATGTTGTGAGATGCATTTTACAGCCGCTTAAAAAAATATTGTTCATGTTTTGTCATTAATTGAAAATTCAGTAGTTGGCACTATACTTAATAATAAATTAATGTTTTCTGGATATTTGATATGGGTTGCTGGTTTATTCTAGGTAGTTTAATGTCTGTTGAGGACAGGCTGGTTTAGATTCGCATATACAATCCGACATGCCTGAAATCGAAGAGCCCTAATCGGTAGCAAGTGGTTCAGAAGTCAAACGGAAACAAAACCAAAAAGCTTTTACCTAACTTTTCACATCATGACGTGTGGCGCCAGCTTCCTCTGAGCTGGTGATAATCTTGAAATCACAACAAGCAGGCAACAACAGGTCCATCTGTGATTGCTGCCATGTCTCAACCCAAAATCTCCATCCCAGTTCCACTGACTCCAGGTTAAATAGAGAGCTTGACCATGCCTGTTTATTACTATAGGCAGTTCACAATAAAGTGAGCACTTTTGAAAGCCCTGCTAAAGTTCTACTTTCTTGCCCATTATGTATCCTTCCGCCACATGTAAACAAACATTGCCATGTGACTGCCATCCATGTGATTTCCACGTGTTAATATAAACTTAATGTTTACACTCAGGACTGCTAAATATAACATGTATAATATTATATATATATATATAACATGTAAAATATATGATGTATACAACACAGTATATATATATATATAACATGTAAAATATATGATGTATACAACACAGTATATATATATATATATATATATATATATATATATATATATATATATATATACTGTGTTGTGTATATATATATATATATATATATATATATATATATAACATGTAACTTATATAATCATTTTGGTGGTGTCAAAAATTCGATAGACAAAAACTTTAAACTACAAACAATTGAAAAATGAACGCCCTAGCGATAAAGTCATGGAAACCGTAAAATAACAAACATTAAACTTGGGCGGTGAACAAGTACCAACAGGACACGTTAAAAAAGGACACACATTAGCTAAACCAAAAAATAATTTGGAAGTTCTAACAAATTCAGATTTTGAAATAGACTAGCACTGCACACCCAAGTTACGACACCACTTGTCACACATATTACCAAACATTTGAAAATTATACCACAAACTTAACGTTTCCCACAATTCACCATTTTCTAAGTGCCCCATTGTTCTGTAGCGTGACTAGTAAAACATAAGCTCGAAAACAGGGTAACTGTGTTTGGTCTCAGCTGATTGAAGTGAAGTGAAACTAAGCCATCATGAAAAAACATACTTCCTGCAGGCATAAGTTAGCAGCGTAACGTAGCAGAAGTCTGATGCGTATAAGGTAGACAGAAGAAGGCCGTGCAAGGTCTTAAATAAACAACCACGACAAATAAAAAAATAACGTCACAAAGGGGAAGGGAGGGAGGCAGAACAGCGCGGTAAGACAAAGGGATCTGAGTCGAGCAAAGTGTACACCTTTGCACAGAAGTAGATAGTGTTAATAAACTTAACATGATGGCGCTAATGTGGCAGTACATAAAAATATATAAAACGTGTGCATTTATATATACATTTTAAGGATAGTTTTATATGCACCTTTATAAATGAAGAAAAATGTATTTCAACATAGGCTTATTACGTATATATAAAATAGAAATAATTTACACAAAAAATATAAACATATCAACAAATGCATTTGTGTATACGTACATTTTTTTTTTGGCACTGTGAATTGAAGTGGTAACAGAAGGGTATACCAGGCTTGTAACTGGCACTACCTTCGTTTGTATAAAATAATTCAAAAAATTAAATATATAATTTTTAGCTAAGTGAAATGCTGAACTGGTGATGGCCACATTTCCGGTGTTTCTTGCGGCCCAATTTCCTTTTTGTCAAACACACACAGACCTCAAGAAACAAATTTAACAGGTAAAGTGCATGGACTCTCATCATTGTCGTGGTTCCTTCATTGCAATGACTGCAGCAAAATTGAAAACTTAAATGAGATAACTTACAAAAAATGGTTATATGTGCACACACAAAGCTGAAAGAAATATGTCTTTTTATTAATGTAAAACCAATACATATCCACAAATGATAGCAAAATTATAATATAAAGGACAAATTATAAAAGTAATACTTACAGGCAGTGTTTGATTTTAACGTCTGTCCAGGACAGGTAGAAATCACCACAGACAGGTGAATGTAATTCACAAGCAAACAGGAGGTCTGGAGTCTTGTCTATGCAGTGTAATTTACAATTACATTAAATTTCAATAACTACAATATTTTTGTGGCCAAAGTGGCAGATATAACAAACAATTATGCCTACTCAAGAACGCATACTATCTTCGTTGATATTCCTGAAAAGGTAGCAAGTTGTCTTGTCGAACAGCCATTTTGAAATTTTAACATGGAATTATTCTGTAACTGTTGACAATTAATTGTAAATAGTTTCTAATTCTTATTACGACAAGCATTAGCAAATAAAACAATTGCTGTTGCATCAAGAAAGAATGTCGGTAACAAGCACAGCTATAGGTCTATAAATAAATAGAAAATTAATTAATTAACAAAACCAGCTTCAAGATTTTATAGTTTGTGTGTTGGAACACCTTTGGGTGTAGCATCAAACTGTGATGTTTATGTTATGTTAACAATCTGTAACTTGGGATGAATAACTACATGAACACAAGTTTGAGGTTAGGCCTACATTACAAAATAACACAGTAAAATTAAAAGGTGTAAAATTAAGTTATAATTATTGACTGCAAAATTTTCACTTGTTGTCAAGGCAGATTTAAGAAAGGTTACATGGCAAGGCCTAAATAGATATGTACAGGGTATTTGAGGTTAGGCCTACATTATAAAAAACACAATGATATACAAACATGTAAAATTAACGTATAAATACTGCCAGCAAAATTTGCATTTGTTTTCAAGGCAGATTTAAAAAAGGTTACATGGCTGGGCATAAGTAGATACGTACAGATGCATTTGAGGTTAGGCCTACGTGACAAAACAACACAGTGATATAAAAGCGTGTCAAATTAACATATAATTATTGGTGGCAAAATTTTCACGTATTATCAAGACAGATTTAAAAGAAAGGTACACATAACTGTTTATATAATTTGTCGAACTTAGGAATTAACATGTACTTCGCAAACTCACATGAATATATTAATGTCACTTTTCTGCTGTCGTTCATTTGCTTTCATTATTGCTATTTAACTTTCCGTTTATAATATCATGTTCCCAACTATCGATTCCTACTTGTTCTTTTTCAACAATTTACTTCAACAGTGTACTGAGGATAAGTGTGGGGAAAACGTGTCGTAAAACCTGTTTGGGGAAACACGTCGTAAAAACTTGTTTACACTTACCTCCGGACAGTTGCAGTTGAAATTTTTAAATCATTTCTGCAATTTGTTCAGTGACCTTGCACTGCTTCATCTCTCCTCCACAAATTAAAGAATAATTACTTTTGGCAAGATTTAGGTCTTCCTGACATTGACTGTTCATACTTAGTTTGCTGGAACTCATGACTTTACACAAAATCACTACAACAAAATTAAAAACTATACGACCTATAAACAATGATGATTGCAATATGCTGACAAACTAATGAGAAATATTAAAACACAACTACTTCCAGCTTCCAAATTTGTAGCTTGCCTCGCAACCACTCCACACAAACAAAGCAAAGCCAAGCAACAAGCATGAAGAAACCACACTAACGAGCCATTGGTTTTGACCATTGCACCGATCATGTGACATAATATAATTATGAGTTATGGTAAATTCATTATCTTTATGCCAATAATTACTTTATAAACTGTACAAAATAAGCTTCAAACAACTTAAGTAGCCATAAATTTAAACATTACACTTGCAATACAGCATTATTTCTTAAAACTACTTTCCAAATTTCATTGCCAACTTAACTGGGTGTGTTCATCCCCAGCCTGTGCGGTAACACACATGGTTATACATACGCAGTTGCAGGCAGTGGTTTTTTTCAAAGGTTGATTTCTAGAGTGCTTACTTTAACGTGAACGGCCTTTGGAGACTGTTTTCAGCAAACTTTCCAGTTTAAACCCACTGCACAATCCTAGCCCAAGTGTTTAGGTGATGATGTGTAAAACCAAGTGATCTTATGCTCACTCCGTAGCCACTTACTAATTCTGAAACTGTTACAGAAAGCATCAAAAAGAATTGCATCATCCCCCACCAATGGCCAGTATTGAAATACATGTTTCGAGGTAGCTGTACACTAGTAAACACATTGCCCAATTTCCTTTCCAACCAACCAAATATGGTGGTTTGCCCTGCCCGCACACTTTAACCACCTCATTCTTGAGTGCTGCTAGAAACTTACACAAGTGCTACGGTTCAAACTGGTAATGTGCATCTTTCAAAGAAAAAAAGCAGAAAGGTTCCCAAAAAATTTAACAAAAAATAACGTTTACAAAAATATGTACATTTGTTGGACTTGCAGTGTTGCAGTATCCATAGTAGTTATTGGAATGTTGTCATGTGGGTTGCCAGATTGGGCGATTTGTCACTGTTTGAGCTACTCGAGGAAAAATTTGCAACCAAAAATTTAGAAAATGTAACTATCACAATTTGGGCAAATTCTGTAATCAGTGTTTGATATTTAGACTTCTTGGAGTAATTTACTTAGTATTGATACATTTTTGTCATTTTAAGCAAAGTAATTAATTCTCTGTAAGTAACTGCCGTTTTTGGTAATGGTGATCACTGTGAATGCATTGAAGAGGGACTCCAGAGGATTAATAGATTAGCTAGAATACCACTCAGTTGTTTATGCTTTTAATACATATTTTTATGTAATCGTGTGTACATTTTTTAGATTTAAAACTATTATTGTTTAATTCATATGTTTTTCATGGAAAATTTACAAGCTATTAAAATAATGCTGTTAGTATAAAGTGTATAATAATTGGGCAACATTGGGCAACATAATATTGGCCATTTAAGCTACTTCAACAAAAACAAGCTTGCAACCTTAGTTGTCCCCGGGTTTCAGTGGAAAAAGTTTTAGAATTTTGTGGTTTGGTAATTCAGCATAATTTTAGCTCTCTGTAGATTGTTCCATATAGGAATACTGATTGCAGTTACTTTTTGTTCAGAAACATGGTTAATCTAGTTATCCTAATTATAATTTATCTCTCTTCCATTTACATTACTATTACAAGGGGCTCTTAGAAAGATAAAGATGATGTATGATAGTGCTGTGTATCTGTTTGTGAGTTTTGCCACCACCTTTTTACTGTATAAGGGTGATTAATTTAAGTTGGTACTGTGTAATAATAATTATACTTAAGAAACATCAGTATGCATAAAGAGGATTTGTTGGAGAAAATGCTAGGTAACAAATGTTGTATTCACTTCTGCTATTCTTTTTTGCCCCTAGAAATGTGAGCGAGAATTCAAAGAATACATAAAAGATAAACTGGTGGCTGCAAAGGCAGATTTTAGAGAACTTCTTCAGGTAAGTAACCATTAGGTATAAATATTTATAATGTTTTTAGAGCAATTATTTATTTATTTAATGTGTTAAGTACATTGCATTCCATCCTAGGGTCTCATTTCATGTCGTGTTCAGGGATGGTGGGCACCCACGGGTCCCAGCTGGAAAGCTTGTCACTCGGAGGGTCCTGGGTCCAGCCCTGTACGCATTTATACTTGCTTCCGGGCATTAGTTAACCAGTTGTCAGCTATCTGTTATTCTCTATCAATTTTTTTTATGCGCCAGCGTTTATTTTTGTAAGCCTTGAACATGATCACCACATGAGTAGTACTTCAACACTCATTCCGGATTAAATTGGCAGTGAAACTTTCTGAAGTTTATTCATTATAATACCATTTATAGAAGCGTGTACTTCCATATCAGTCAGCGAGAGGCTTAGCCTGTCAGTCCGAGGTGACATTTATTGGCTGTATGCAAACCAAGCTTACATTTTCCTCATTTTCCTCAACAGGTTGCACTGCTTACATTTCTGTTCCCATGTAAAAAAACATGTTAGATTTGAGTGTTTGTGTGTACATGATAATCATATATCCTTGAAATTGTTTGTCATCTGTTGTTTATTGAACATTGTTTTTACGTTAACCTATTAGTAGTGGTAAATCAGTTTTTGTAGAGTTGCTTTCCATACAGTCCATTTGTTCTGTTCCATGTCAACATACTGAGCATGTGCAGTATCCACAGAGATTTCATTTCATTGATTGTGTTTGCCAATGTGTGTACTTTTTTTCACTGTTTGATGTATAAATATGTTAACCTACATAAACTGTTTATTTCAAATAAAAACTGCTACCAAAATAATTTTGTATTTATATTCTTTTACGAGTTATTGTGATGGAATTGTGAGATATTTTCTGCCTATAAAACATGTCTCTTAAATTCTGCCAAAAATTGTTATTTTACTGTGAATGGGTAGTAATACGGATGGGTGGGCTGTTAGCTCTAATACTGACTAGAATGTGTGGGCACCCTCTTATCTGCAGTTGTGTGTAGGCAGCAGGGTCAAGAGGACGGGAATGTGCCGTGCAAGAGTAATTAAGTGATACGGTGAGGACGGTGGTTCATATGTGGCTGGATGCCATTGCACTTCACCCCTCACCCTGTCCCTAAAATATCTATTGGAGCCAGAGCCGGCACGAGGCACCATTGCATTTTAACTATAATTATTGCATTTGCAGCCATTTTTATCAGCAGCCATTGTCTTTAAGGGTGCCGCCTATGTGTAGGTTTTTAGCACGTTTGAAGCAGGGAAGCGCGGGAGCGATAAGGGCGACACTGACACGCGTACCCCTACTGCCCCATCGCTCCTATGCGCAAGGTGGTCAACTGGCGTGCAGTGTTTCCGTCATGCTGCGTGTACCTATGGGACTTTAAACGATGACCTTATCATTTTATTGGTGGAAAGTCTGAAGCAAAATCCAATGCACGTCCTCGTAATAGTTTCACAGTTTTTCTGTCCAGTATATTACGAAATACAGAAGTGCGAAAAAGCCTCTTTTTTTTGTTTATTTATTTATTTATTTATACTACGTTGGAAGGCTCTGGAATAGTATTTCTATTGAGCGTGTTGTATTGAGAGTATTATAATGTACCTTGCCTGAAGTGTTTTTTCTTTTCACAAATTTTCTAATGGGGACACGTTTCATGGTTTCATATTTTAAAAAATGCGGATTTCAAATACACTGCAACGCTATTCGAGTACCAAGTAGGTGGCGCACTTAACATTGGCAGGTAGCATTTATGATCATCAGACATAGTGTGTGGTTACTATACAGGATTATCTAGCCAGTATGTTTACCCCAAATACCTTCCAAAGTTTTGATTTTGAATTCGTAAATAGCACTATGGGGCTAATAAAACACCATACGTGTCTGTTCCAATATGTAATTAATTAAAATGATAACATTTTCTTTGGTTTTTTAAATGTAATGTTGCATGTTGCCTGCCTCATGGCTTTAGGAATATTATAATTAAGCACTGCACAAGTTCTATACGCATAAATACAAGGATTCGACAAGGTTGTAGCTGAGTCAGAAGCCCTTGGGTCACTCTACTTGTGTGTGGTTTGATTGCCTGGCTGGGCGTGGACTCTTTCACGTTGAGATGTACTGTGGTGTAGGGGCTTGCTGTCTGCTCGAGGATTCGAAACCTGGACTCTTAATTTCAAGACTAATTGGTAACGTGAGGTAGACTTAATGCGTGGATTGTCTTTTAGCCAAGGAGGAGTATACAGACCATCATGATGTCAGCATCACGAAGGATATTTGTAAAATATCAAACTAATTATTGGGGATTGTCACGTTGGGTGTTTTACCTGTGTACAATTGTGGTCTAGTTGGTTTCCAAGTTGGAACAAAATCTGGAGTGGAAAGAACTCTACATGATCAACACCTTACCTTTGTCATGCATGGTCGTATAGCTCTCTGTGGTAAAGTCTGGTTGCTCGTAGGTGGAGGCGCCCGAACTGCGGCTGGCGCTGACTGCAGTGGTGACTGTTAGTAGGTTTGGAGGATAAGTTGCAAGTATATGATTGAATCCTAATACAGCTTCTTGATATTGCTTTATAAATAAAAGTAAATGTATCTTGTGCTGTCTTTCCAGCAATCTGGTGTGTGGTTCCAATAAAGAAGGGGGAGTGTTAACTAGATTTGCTACTCTTTCTAATAATTCATTTACTAAGTTCTGGACGTCTAATTTCCTACAGTATTTGACACCTATACTTCCTACAGTATTTGACACCTATACGGATGTATGGCACCAGTATGCTGGATATAAACAGTACTGGGATGTAGCTGGTGTATCACGTATATCTGCCTTGTGGTACTTTGCTCATAGAGGTGAGGCGGAGTAGGTAGGTACTCTGGTCACTAAAGACCACTCATGAAAGGTGTATGCCTGCCGTGAGGGCTTTTACGTGAGGTACCTACTATTTCCTGAATAAAATAATTAAATATAACTCTAAGGACTTGTATGAAATAATATGTAATATAAAAATGACTTAAGGGCGTGTTGTAAATATTGTACACTTTATTCAATTGCAATAAAAGAGAGCTAAAAATTACGTTAGCTTCTATTAAAAGCTTTAAAAGACAAATGGGGCTGCACTCTCCTAGTAATAATAATAATATAATTAAAAAACAAAAGGGGATTTGATTCTAACTCAGGTGAAGGCATCCTGAGGCAAATAGGAAATATTTGTGTAATTGTTGTTAGTAGGATGTGACTTTAAGAAGGAAACAGTGAGGGAGTGGGGGGAGGGGGCTTTAGTTTAAAACGTCTTTTGTGAGACGGCATTGTTTAGAGGTTCTTGCGGGTGTGTTGCCTTTTTGAGTTGCATATTGTTTTGATGGAACACTGGAAAATATTACTCGTTTCGAAATAAAATTTTCGAAAATTTCAACTTCAATGAAAAAAAAAAAAACAAAACGCTATATATATACGTCGCGGTTCGTATACTTAGGATGCAGCAATACACTCACATTTTGGCAGAAGTTAACCTTACACTCGAATTATTATTCACACACTACTTAAGTGTTGAATGTGCAGCATTTTCAAGCCACGTGCATTTCAATAACTATAGTAAAAGTTTGCAAATACGCTATTTACAAATCACGCAAACTTGCTGTTTGTAAGTGCGCACCTCTGGAACATGTGTTTTCTATTGTAATCCTTGAAAGTTTACATCACTAAAATCACATTTGTTCATCACTAGCATTAAATAATTTATTTGCAGAATTATTCAATAAAATCAACACTGTGTATGTTTCCTGAAACCAAAGAACTTAAATTCAATACGAAAATTAAATTCGTGTAACATTACATTTCACTTTTTTGTTTCCACCTACCCTCAAAAATGTGAACAGACAAGTACTTTTTCACAATTCTGTCGGCACGCATGTTACAGAATTTGGACATCATTATTTTATTCTTAATGTCAAAACTGTAACAACATTCTTCATTATGCGTTCGCTATAAAAAATAGTGGCTATTTTCAGCATCTCGGCACAAAAACAATCACTACGAAGAGCGGCAAATTGCAGTGTTCGTGCTGGCAGTACACTCCATTGTTGACTCACAATCGATTGTCGACACTTAATCGATTGTAAACGATTATTTACCGATTCTAAAGAATGAAAATATTCATGTTAATGCCTTTTTCACGCAAAATTTTTCGTTTTGTAAAAAAAAAAAACAGGTAGATTTTGTGTAAATGGTGAAATAATGTCCAATTTTGTGTATTTCACGGTTCACCATTTTCTGGGGTCTCTAGGGATGAGTACAGTGGATTCTCTAAAATACGTTTGTCAGTGGACAAACTAAAAAACAGTTTACATATGGGAAAATAATAGATGCAGACATGTAGACCTAGATTTTAGACCTCTAAAAGGTTGTACATAACCCCAAAATGCATATTAACCTAATGTATAAAATGAAACTTATTTATATACGACAATTTTTGCCAACAGTTAGTTGTCCAGCCGTTTTCAAACAGATACACTAACCAAACCTGCAAGTGATAGTTGCGATTTTAAAAAAGAAGAAAAAAAAACATTAAATTCTGGCTTAATTTCACCCATTCAAAACAGAAAAATCGTATTATGTTGTAATGTTTACAAAATTATACATAGCACGATAACTATTCCACAGATTGTAACTTGACTTGAGAAAGCGAAACCATGGCAACCTGTTAAACAAAATTGTGTCAATCATTGTGCACTTGTTACACGTGGAAGTCGTGCGATCTACGTAAGATATATCTCATGTACAGCAGCAAAATTGTTTTCTAATGTACAATTTGAATAGTGTGATTTATAAAATGCAATGAATAGGGTTTTCTTAATTTAGTGGTGCCTTTTTTTTAACTTTCTGTGCATATTTATTAGTGTTACAGTTATACGTAATCCATTAGTGATTTCATGAAAAAGGTATACTTGCTAGTTTTGGCAACCTCGCATCGCAAAACAATATCTTGGAAATATGGCACCGCTGTTGTCACTGCTTCATTACCAACATGGCTGCCATCGTAAACATTAAAATAAAGTTTGCTGAACATCTAATAAAATACTACAGGTCATATTTCATATAAATATGTATTGTATTTGTATGTTTTTTCAGTTTAATTTTTGTATTTCGTGCTCTCTAAATACACAATTTGTAGTCTGAGATGTCTACTATTTTTTATTACAAAGTACACGATTGTGACTAAATTAACTACAGATTATTTCGGAAGTTGTAAATTACATAAACAGGACTAAATGCAAGGCAGTAAGCCGTAAGTGAAAACAATGTGTGTTAAAAATTTATTTTATTTGCGTTATCAGTATTACTTCTGCATGTGTACATGATTTACTGTTTACGGACTATGTATGGCTTTGTGAGTACAGTGTGTAGTATACATTTTTGTTAATACTTCGTGGTTTAATGATCGGATTGTGTATTTTCCGGTGATGCTACAGAAATTTTTATTCAATCGATGCAGTAAAAATTAAGTTTTGAGTTTGGTAAAAACAGATATTTTTCTAGTATTATTTGCATAGGAATTTTCTCGGGACCACAGAAAATGCTTGTTGGACACAAACTTTCGATTCAAGCTGGTTCAGTGGTTCAAGTTTCGAATCATCGTGTAAAAGATAATTAAAAAATTGTGGAAAATAGTTTATAAGCACAAAATATATTGTTTGCATTCAGTTGTAAATGAAATACTAGCTATTTATTTATGTCCTTGTGGAATCGAGAATCGGAATTGAGGCAGGAATTAAATTACGAATCAGAATCGAGGATTTTTTGGTATTTTAACAACCCGACTGGAAGGTGTTGATATAGCTTGCCAGCCTGCGCATCTTGGTGGCTGTGAATGCTGCAGCAGGTGGCGCTTTGCACTCCAGCAGCATTGTGAATTACCGCTTCCATCCTGGAGTAGTGGGCAATTGAAACTGCAGCGGAGAGGTGACTCTTGTGACGGCTTCTTGGCATTCTTGTAGACGTGTGTTCTGTGTCCCTCTCTTCACTCATTACTGATTTTTCCAATATGGGATGTAGTCGCAAGTAGTATGGCTTCCCAAAAATGCAGAAAGCATCACGTGTCGGTGAATTGACTATTTTGAAAATCTGAACAGCACTTTGAGATATAGGAGAGTTTTCATAGGTGTATGCATTTGACTGTAGTTGTAGCTTAGTAGGTTGCATCATTCACTGGGAGATGTTGCACTGGTGTGGACTGTGAAACTGACAAGATTGTTCTATGAATTAATTTTAATCAAGCTATGAACATCAAACTAGTTTTATTTGTCTGTAATATCAACACCACCAACAACAATCTATCTTTTGCATGCATTCGAAATTTTGTTATTGTATCACGAGCGTGTTCGTTACCTGTGTAGGAACACTCCAAACTGCAAATAGTTATTTTTAACCATTTTCGAAAAAAAAAAAAATGTCATAGTTCGGAGTTATTCTTAAGTATAAATAAATGATTAGCAGGAATAGGAAAATTTCACGTTTTAAATGGCATGTAGGATATAATCCACTGCCATACACATTTCTAGCCTCAACTTTTTGTTCATTGATTGACACTCCATATGTAGCCAAATTTACCTGAGAGCAGGTGTCTCTGAATTCAGTGCATATTTCCTTGTTGTTCTGTTGACTCAGAGAGTTGGGCAGTGCAGTCCCGTTCCACCTGCCGCTCTGGAGTGGGTTGAGGACGTGCACTCAACTGTCTGGCAGCAAGGAATGCTGCGTTTCATTCCCTGTGTTTATTGCCATGCCTATGGTCGTAAGGCATCTAGTCTCGGCTTACAGTATGCTAGGTACACCTTGACGTGAACAAACTAAACACAGTTTGTAGTGTCACTCTGGTTTCGGTTTGCTGACCAGGCTCGGTTAAGTCTCCACTGATCCCCCACACATGCGGGCTGATCAGAAACGGGGAGCTGTTAGGGTCACCAATGCTGCCACTGGATGTGCGTTCACACAGAGATGGGCGGCAGGTCTCAAGCTACACATATCCCAGCACTAACAAAGCTTTGGGATAAAGTAATAACTCAAGACTGTAGCTTCTCCCTGGGTGAAGGTGTTACTACTAGTGGTTGTGGCTCCTCTGTTCTTCTCCGCCAGCACTGGTACAGTGCTGTGGCAGTTGGAAAGTAATAGGTGGCCGTCTAATGGGTGTGTAGAAAATATCACGGAACCCTGAGGGGCGCCCGCTGTTGAAGTTAAATTGGTTATATCAATTACCCAGTTCTTGTCAATGGTGTACGTAGCAACCTGTGTAGTGCAGGCAAACAGAAAGATACTCTCAGAAATAAAAGTGGTAAGGTAGGAAACAAAAGTATGTTTATTGATGGTTCAATAAACATGCGACGCAAGCTACCTCCTACCAGGCAATGGAGTGCTGAAGGTTATTACGCTGGCCAGGTGTAGGCGACCTGCTTCTAATGGAAAAACAGGAAATAAATATCTAAACGAGAAAAGATATAATACTTCTAAACTGGTCGAAAATAGGTGTCTTGAGGAGACTAGGTGAATTTAATGTGTTCATGGGCGTGTTCGCTGGTTGACATTCATCAATGGTGAAGTAGCTGCAGGGGGCGTACTCAAGGCTTCGAAGTTCTCTAGAGGTCCCAGCACTGAGCAATGCTGTGGGAAGTTGCAAGAGAAGTACAAGAATGACTGTCGACCTCTGCAACGTCCTGACTTATATAGTGGAAGTTTGTAAGCTGCCGGTGCGGGGGAGGCGTGATGTCCTCCTGCCCTGGTTGGCATGGGAAAACTCTGATCAGTGTTTCTGCTTCGTGCCTCGTTGGTGGCGCTCGGCCTTGCCCGAGGTCTGGGCTGCTGGGTTGTGTATCCTCCAGGTGAAAAGAGGATTCGTCCATAAATTTCCTGCCGTCTGTAGGGTAGGCAGCATGTCACTCATGTCTGTAGTGGTGGACGAGGTACTCTTGGCGATGAGTGGTAATCGTATTAGATTAGTTTTATAAGCAGCGCACATCAATTTCCGATGTTTTTTTCAAACAAAGTTTGTAGTTTTTGTCCTAAACTCCACCCTGATTAGGATAACCATCTACCAGTTTGACATTTACAGGGTCAGTATCAGGGGGAATGTGGGGAGAGAGGAGGAAGGGAATTGCTTTCACAGCATTGCCCATCAACCAATCGTGTAGATGAGGGTATAAAGTGGCCTTTCCACTCTCCTGTTTGGTGAACAACACATCATACCTGACATCACAGTTAGGGGTGCCTGCTAAAGGGCAGGCTGTAGAAAACCAGTGTGTGGTGTGTGTCAAGTGTCAATCCTCCAGTGGAAGGCCTCATAAAAGAAGAGTGGCCAACCATGAGAAGAAACAATCACAATGTGAATTTTATTTAAGTCTCGAAAAATTCTTGCAACTTAGAATTTCTTTTCCTTTAACTACTATTTTAAGTTTGTCAACTACAGAATATTCCACAGTAAAACTCTGTTACTACATTTTTGAAGGGACTGAAAGAGTAATGCTTATTAACCAGGAAAACTTCTTAAAAGGGTCAAATTACACATGTGCATATAGACAAGGTGCAAAATTATTCTACTTATTAAGCAGGGAAACTTCTTAAGTGGGTTTCACTGTATTATTTTCTGTGACATATTACATCCACCCACACACCAAACCAGATGTCGACATCTGCATGGAGATGAAATCTGCATGCATTGTTCGTCAGTATGCATCAGTTTTTTTTATATTTTGGTCCCTTATAAAACTATCCAAACAGGTTGCACTGCATTTCAGTTTTGACTTAGGTTTATATTCAAATTGTTTTATTATATATTTTAGTTATGAAATGTTTTCCTACAGATTATTAAGATTATACTCTATGTTAGAGACCTAAAAAATTAGCAAACGCAATAAAGCGCAAAATAACGTGGATTTACACCAAAAAATTGTGATTTTTTTTTTTAGATTTTCAGCTGTAATTCACGAATTGTACAAAATCCTGTATTATTTTTGCGTATTATTGTTGTTTTATGTCACATAGTTGCTTCTTAAGACATATTTTATGTGTTTTTTGATATTCGAATACGAATGCATGCATTCGTTGGCCAGTAGATTTCTTTGATTTATCACCATAAACTAAAACATGTTTACTTTCTATCACGTGTATTTATGACCATAGATAACATGAGCACAAGTGATGATGCGTCACTTTGGGTGAACACACTACTGCACAGCCCTGCAGAAATTTATTTGTTCATTAACTAAACATGCCGTTGTAGTGTTCACGTCCACCAAGCACCGTATTTTCTATGGAATTCACTCCATGTTTACATTTGAAGCATAGTCACGTTTTAAGCAACAATTCTTAATTTTTTACCAAGTAAGGGGCGCTGCAGTGAAAAATGTGTTCATATGCATTTAGAATATATTTGTAAATCAATTTATCACATATTTTAAACTTGTATTCATCCAGTTAACTATATTTTTATCATACACATTCTCTGTAAATATATGCTGTAAAAAAGACTCATTTTGAAGAATCAAAAGTTTTGTCACCGCGGGTCTAGCCAAAAAAATCTATTGTTAAAAGTTTCTACAGTTTAAAAACGTATGGGCAGATTTCTCTAGAATTTTTTATCTTCGTACAAGGCACTTTTATTATTATTTTTCAGCAGTGCTTTTGTTGTTGTGTATCAATTGTTTACATTATTCTTTTCATAAGTCAGTATGCCATTGCCATTGCATTGCGAGCATTTGTAGTTTCAGGTGTAAGGCAGAATACAAAATCTTAAGTAAAAACTGAAATTTCATTCAATGTTGTCTGTTGATAAAGGAAACTAGTGTTTTTGTCTTACAACCGTATATTTCTCTGGGAGTTAGGAGTTTTTGCAAGGAAATAACAATTGATAAAAAACACAGCCTATCAATAGGAATAACATTGCCAATTTCAGGATTTATGAATAATGTGACATTTCTCAAATTATGTGTGTGTTTATAAAGAGCACAAAAAATTGGAGCAATTCTCATCCAGAAACTTGCATATTTAGCAAGAAAATAACAGCTATTTTGACAAAAATTCCATAATTTTTTCTCAAAGATATAACACATTTTAAAAAAAAAAACCTTTTTCAGGTATCTATGTATGTTGATTTTGGTACATCACTTTTGTATATTATTTCATGATAAGTGTACACTTGTAATTTCCCCTGTGTAAGTAACATAAAAAGTGTTCCTTTCAGATTCATTATAAAAAAAGGTTCCTCAGGAGTTCATTAGTAACATTTTCATGTTAAAAATTTATTCCGTGGCATGTGTAAGTTTAGTATCTTCGCATTCATAACAAAATATTTTTATACCGACACAAATGTCTAACAAAGCACCCAAGCACAAATCATCAAATTTGGTGGTGGTGTGTGGGGAGTTCCCCCCCCCCCCCCGGACTTCTGGGTAGTGGTTTGTTCACGTTGGAGTGGTTTGGTGTGTGCCGCCTAGTGGAAGGGTTATCTCTGAGCGGAGGGGAATCAAACCCCAAGTTAATTCGAATTGCAGACGTCTCCCGCCCAGGTAGTGCAATTTTACTCACCGAGAGGGCTGCCAATAAGGCCTAGTTCACAATAGCTGGTCCACAGTTGAATGGTCTGCAAGCCTACTTCATCCGTGGGCACGTCCCAACGTGCTTGTCTATAATGATGACATCCGAAGCTAAGCTTTCCAACACTGGCACCAGAGTGCACCCTAATCAGCGCGTCAAAAAGTTTTTTGCCAGTACTCGTAAATATTGATATTTCTAGCTTATTTTATTTGGTATTCTAATTTGAGTTATGCGAATGAGTACGTTTTGATTTCTCTTTAATTTAACTTTTTTTTATATATATTAAAGTTTTGTTTTTATGGTTATGAGTATAAAGTTACAAATAGCAAATTTTAATAATAATAACTAACACACCCGCAATTTACTTTTACCGTTTGCGCGTGATAAAATGTAAACAAAAATAATTTGGAATAGTTGAAGTTGCTAATGATCTTGGGACTTTGGGCATTGGGACGGCGAGCTATGACATCAGAGGGTGCACCAATCACCAGTTAGGAGTCTGCGGGCCAGTTATTTGGGACTAGGCCTAAACGGGATGCCAGCTGTCTCAGGTCATTTAGCCACAATTGGGACTGTGGATGGAAGCAAGGTTACAATGAAAGGGGGATTCGTGATCCGGTCAGTGGTGCTAACTTCGGCTTACTTTCATTACCGGGTAAGGACTCTGTCTCGTCAGTTTATGATTGGGAACGAAATTGAGGGGAGTAGGTAGTAACGATGCAGGATTTGGGGGCGGTTTTAGGGGGTAAGTTGATCTTTACCACCTTCCCTGTTGCGGTACGGATTGTGCATGTATCGCGTGGGCGTGTGTCCTTGGTCTGGATTGGGGGTTGATTCGGTTACAATAGGTGAGGATTTAGCTTGCTGGTAATATCTCACGTGTTTGAAATGATCAGGCCATGGCCAGCAGATTCCCAGATATGTATCAAGTTCCAAGTGATGGTCGCACACATATATTGTCAAGATGGGACGCGGGGCAATCTCATGTACTGGAGATGGGGATGCGTCCTTGCAAGTGGAGTCTACTAGTGGAGTAGTAATTAGTGTTTGCAGTTTTCTCTGTAGAACTTGTCACTCTCAATGCCTGTTTTTACTGAGTACTCCACCTCCTTTTCTATTCATTTGAAGCTAGGTCACATCTAGAACCAATTACTCTTTCCCCTTCCTGCGGATGTGCACTCCTAGGGGAATGTCTTCTCCAGAGACGCCCGACGCACTGATGGAGGGAATTTGCAGGCGAGAGTTACAGTGCCACTGTGGGTAGGCAAGGGTGTACCGGACACGCTCAGGAGCTTTGGTATGTCCTTGCAGACTAAATGCCTTCTTCAGATCCTGTATCTTGAGGGTTCGGCCCACTCACACCTATTCCACAGGGATGAGTTAATGTTTACTGGCAAAACAAAACACTTTCAATTAAAAATTGACGTGTGTCCCTTACTCTTGAGTAAGTGGTGAGAGTGGTGACTGCCCTCCTGAGTTCAGTAGGCAATCCTACCGCTGCGTCCCGAGGTATGAGCAGTGAGGTGGTTTAATCAATGATGATGGGGGTGGATGATCCCGCTGGAGGGATGGGTGTTATCTGTAGTGGTCGCGTCGGCCGGCGTTGGGGAATGTAGTTCCTGGGGGGAGGAACTACATGAGACTTTGGGGTGACCTTCAGGGGTAATTGAACCCGGATAACCTTTCCTGAGGCTAAATTTATATTGCACTTATTCTGAGTGTCTTTCCTCTGGGCTATCTTGGGTGAGTTTACTGCTACTGCAGGTAATGGAGTCTCTGGCTGGAGGGGATGTGTATGTTCCAGTTCTGTTTCAGGCCAACAAGCACCAACTCGTGGGCAAGGGGGATGAACAGTGAGATGGGCGAGGTTTAGTGTCTCAGGCTGCAGATGGGGGCGTGTCCTCGCACTTATTTTCTGTCTCCCCCTGTGATCTGTTACCCTCTGTAATGCTCGTCGTTTATTCAAACGCACCAGTGGCACTTTAAAGGATTAATAATAATATTACATGTATGTGTGATGGAATAGAACGTCAGGTGAGGAATCTAAAATTGAAAAGAAAATATTTCTTTTATGGAAGGAAAGAAATAAGTGTACGTCATGTATGGGTGCCTTGTGTAACATAAATTATGTTGAATCTGCTAGATGGTAGATTTAGCTTAAACTGTGTTGCAATATTATATTTCCCATGAGAGAGTAAGCCATAATGCTGATTTTCTCCATTTCTTGGAATGTGACAAGACAGAGTTCCATTTTTTTAATATTCAGCAAAGTTTTGTGGTACGTTTTGTAATCAATCAACTTATAGAACACACAAAACTTTTTTTTTTCAACACTACTTAAATTATATCACATGCAACTACATTTCCAAAATTATTAGTATTTTAATACAAGATCAACATATGTTGCCATTCCTCAGTTTCCTTCATGTCTACTCACGGACATATTGCAAGCAAGAAGCACAATATTCTCAAAAAAAACCTTGCTTCACGTTCTCTTAACAATTACCGTGACAACATGCCCTCCTTGTGTCCATGATCCAAGATAACAGTATCACTGTAGGAATTTTTGTGCAGAGAAACAAACCAGCCAAATGTAGGTTGCCAAGCCCTAAGAGAAAAGTGTTTTAAGCAGTCCAGAACTAAAATAAATACTTTTTGTCATAGTAACTTCACGTATTAATCAAAACATATGATACGGACTCTACTAAAAAAATGTAAATAACATTGTCACAATGCAAAAACATAAATGTAACCAAATATTAATATAATGTTAAACTTCTGGAGGATGAACAAGGAAATAAATAAATGAATTTAAAAGGACAAATACTGGGCTTAACACATCAAAGCATTATCTCGGCAAATAACTATTTAGAATCAATCAACAACAACAAGACATTTACCACAGCACTGAGGGATAGATGTGCAGTCCAGAATTAGGACACCACCGAGTTTAGGCGAGGGAGCATCGGAAACCCAGAAGCTGCGGTATGTCTTTTCGGACTCAAAGCCTTCTTCAAGCCCCGTCGTCTGTGGAGTTCGGCACGCCTCATGTCTAATTCTCAGTGGGGTTTTGATGCAACAACTTTCACCATTAAAATTGTTTTATACA
Source organism: Dryococelus australis (assembly GCA_029891345.1). Taxonomy (NCBI): domain Eukaryota; kingdom Metazoa; phylum Arthropoda; class Insecta; order Phasmatodea; family Phasmatidae; genus Dryococelus; species Dryococelus australis. The sequence goes on from CM056993.1 coordinate 169,807,212, forward strand.
AGTGAACCAGAAACTATAGTTAAAGGGAAGGTAGGCAACGATTTTAGATTTACGATTTACCAGTTGGTTTATAAAAGCTAGCTACGAATTAATTGAATAAGTTACTTAGTTAAATCAGGCGAAGATAAGCCTGGATAAATTAGTAACAATTATTCTGATTAAAAAATAACCAATTAACTTAGCTCTCTTTACAGTGTTTCCTCTCAAGGGGAATCTGTCCAGAAGGGTAAAATGTCACGACGACCTACTATCGCGGAGTCAAGGGAGTGACTGGGGTAAAGGGGTACAGGAAGTGGACGTGTGGATTACCTCTAGAGAGTTGAGCCTTCCTTGTGGTCGGCTGTTGCAGATGTGGACGAGCCTTCACAAGCTGCTGGGGAGCCTTTACAAGCTGTATGTTGGTGCAGCCTTCACAAGCTGTTGGAGAGGCTGGAGCTGTCGCAGGTTGTACGAGAGGAGAGATAGGTCTTGCGCAGACCCTGGTAGTGCTCACTGACCTATGTAGCCAATGAGTCTGGCGTCTGTGGTGAGAGGCGTACTCATGCCTTCTTATATAATAGAAAATCCCTGGATCAGCAATCTTCCGGGGGTGCAGAGTAGCATAACCTTTCATCATAGAGGTTGGTTTATTATCATGGTTGCTGCGGCGCAACCATTTTCTTAACTCCCTGCTCCGAGGTGGAACTTCCTTCTCAGATAATCTCAGAGTAGTGGTCCGTCGGGTAAAACAAACTTGGCTAACTAATTCTGTGTCTAAAGTTGTCCAATGCATGGAGTCTATTCAGTGGGCATGTGAAAAGTAGTTTGCCACTGTTTGTGACGTGCCCTGAGTTCTTGCTTACTTGTTGATTGGGTGAAGTCTCCTGTACTGTGCGCAAGCGCATTGTGCAGCAGTGTGGCATGCGTCAAATTAATAATGGAGTCCGCTAGATAACTTTTGACATAGAATTTATTTTACATCTGGAAAACACTGGGGAATCCCGGTTCAATATTCACTCTTAATGATTATAATAACTAGCTTAGTTACTGACCCAGGTGAAGGTGAACCTGGACAGAACTTGTAATATAATATTTTACTCTGTGAATTATGCAATTTACAGTGCAGTGTTGCCTTCCCAAGGGGTGGTTGTCCAGAGGGGACGTCGCAACATCCTGCTACCGCGGAGTCAAGGAAAAGACTTGGGTAAAGGGGTGCAGGGTTAGGATGTCGAGTTTACCTCTGGGTAGTCATACAGGAGCTGCTGGATAGGCTGGTGTAGGTGGAGCCTTCTCAAGCAGCAGGAGCATTGTGTAAGCTGGGAGAGGAGAAGGTTTTGCCCAGACCAGGGAGAGCTCGCTAACCTATGCAGCCGGTGAGCCGATGAACTCTGAGCCTCCATATATAGTCCGAAATCTGTGCTTCAGGGCTTTTCCAGGGATGCAGGGGATGATAGCATTTCTCCGCTGGGTAGCTGCGGTGGCACGCATTCCTTATCACCCTGAGTTGAGGCTGACGACAGATTTACTACCTCCACTCGAGGCTATGCTGCTGTGATGTCACTAGACACAGGGGTGCTGCGATCCTGTGGTGTCTCTTGTAACTTTCTTCTTTGCTATCTGTGGTCCATGGCTCGCCGGGTAAAACATTCTTGGTTCGAAGGGTGGTGACCACATGTCAGAATTCCGGGCGGGCAGTACAATTTTATAATTAATTCTTTTATTATAAGTGTGACCATGGGTGTCCAGGCTCGTGGAATCAACTTTCAGCACGTGAGTCTCCTATGCCATTGTTGTGACTTTCCCCGAGCTCTTCATTGCTCATTGGTGGGGCAAAGTCGCCTGTAAGGTGCGCAGGCATGCTGCATAGCAGTGTGGCATGCGTCAAGTCTATCACTTCACTGTAAACAGAAACAAAACATATAAAATAACCTTACTCATGCTTTCTGTGTTCACAAATAAGTATTTTTATTTATGCGTGCCCTACTGTGATGCGTATGTGGTTAAGGTGCTGACTGCCCTCTCTAGACCCGATGGAATGGTACTGTCGGAAACGAGGGGAGTAACCCCAAAGTGAGGGGGAATAAGATATTTTCCTGCCCAAGGAGTTTTATCTTCCTCACTAATACAGTTGCCAATAGTTGTTGCAAGGTGTATGAGGTGTGATGCAGTTTAAGCGATCGTGGGGGTGGGGGTGGATGGTCTGGCTGGAGAGATTGGGGTTATTCATATGTACCAAGTGGGTTAGCGTGTGGGACGATACTAAATTGTGTTTGGGGACTACCTTTGGTTGGAGTCGAACCCAGACCGTTTTCCCCGAAGCTAGTTTAATGAGGCACATGTTAGGTTCGTCCTTTGGAGGGTCTACCTTGGCTGTGGTAACGATTGTTACCGAGGGTGACGGCTCTGGTTGAGCAGAATGATCTCCCTCTGGGTCGTATTCCTACCAACGGGCACCTAAATATTAGTATAAGAATGTCCAGTGATCTAGGGGGGGCGAAAGGTGATATCTGCCTAGGTGCTGCTTCAATTTTCGAAGTGGGGGGGTTTGACCTTGCTTGTGTCCTCAGTGGGGTTGGCTTTGAGAGCTCTTTCTAAGGCACTGTGTTCTCTACGTCATCTGCGACACTGAACTCCACCCATTTTATTATGCATCTGTTCTGTCCCCTGACCTTTCTGCAAACGTGCAGTTCTGGGGGCGTGACTTGTGCAGTCACACGCAAGGCCCTGATGTGTAGAAGTGAAGTCCTGTATTGGGACGTCACTGAAGGTAGGTGCGGGCACACTGGAAACCCAGGAGCTGCGGCGTGTCTTGCGTAGACTAAGGTTTTCTGCAAGCTCCGTCTCCTGTAGAGTTTGGTGCACCTCAGGGCTATTCTCCAGCAGATTTTATTATTGAACCTGGTACAAGGTTTACTAACACACTTGAAATTAAAATTACAAATGATTCATAAACTAATGTTAAAAAATGGTGGTAAATGGATATTTACTTAAGTTTTATTAGGTTATTTATGAAAGTGGAAAGTCCCTTCTAATCAATTACAAGAAATAACTAACTAGCTAAAAATATCTGTAGAATATATTATGCACTGAAACCGGCATATGTGAGCCTGGAAAAATAATTTTAAAATATGGAGAAATAATTCTACGGTAAATTATGCAATTTTACAGCGTCTCCCAATTTACAGAGATGTATCCAGAGGATAAACTAAGACGCGCCGACCTGCTACCGCGGTGTCACTGAAGATGACTGGGATAAATGGTGTAGGAGTGGGATTACCTCTTGAGGTGTGCTGCCCTCACTTTCAGCTGGTGCAGTGGTTGACGAGCCTTTTCCAAGCTTCCAAGCTGCAGGGATGGTGCAGCCTTCGCAGTCTGCAGAGGTGGATTGAAGTCTTCTTGCAGTCTTCTGGGTGCTGAGCCATGTCGCAGGCTGAGGAGAGGAGAGAGATCTTCCATAGACCAGGGAGTACTCAGTGACCTACGCGGCCGGTGAGCCCGGCGTCTATGCTGGAGCGTGGTAGCGGACTTCCTTATATACGAAAAATCCCTCGATTAACAATCTTCCGGGGTGCAGGGTAGAGTAGCCTTCCAACACAGGGGTAGGTTTATCAGGGTAGCAGCGGCAGCGCTCATTTATCTCCCCACTTGGAGGCGACGACAAATTAAAACACCTCTTTCTGAGGCTGGCGGGGTGTGACAACACAAGATCACAGGGGTGCTGCCATCTCATAGGTTTGCTGGAACTTCTTCCACAGCTAAACTATAGGATAGTGTTTCATCAAAAATATTTTATTTTATTTCAAGGGTGGTTCTTGCATGCGGGATTTCGGCCGGGCCGTATATTTCATAATTAAACACGTCAATTAATTTTACTCCAAGAGTCTCCTTGCTTGATTCGTGAAATTACCTTGCAACTGTTACTGACTTGCCCCAAGCTCTCATCGGCTCGATATGGGACGAAGTCCCCTGTACGATGCTCATGACGTCTTTCCAAAAATGATTTAGTGACTTAGCCTCATCAGTGAGCAAGCTTTGTCCCTCGATTTCAGGGGAGTTTTCATTGTTGCCACACATCACGAGGTGCAAGATTATAATGTTCACCGGCCGAGTCACTGAGGCTTTGCATCTAATGCACTTCAGTACCACAACACACCGCCAGATGGCTCTTCCAGTACTTTCCGCCACATCTTGATCTCGAAACTGGCGGATGACGTCACGTCTTCAGGAAGCTATGCTACAGCTACCCCCTCTCCATCAACCATTCCTGTCCAGCTGACTGAAGGGGAAATACCATCCAGAGTATAAATAGTGGGGCGCAACCATTAAATGCCAGTCCATCCCAGTCCTTCACTTTGTTCATGCTGAAGGACTCTCCTCTCGTTGGTCTTCACCGCAACTCGTTGCTGGAGTCATCCTTCTATCAACCTGCTTAGTTTTCATGTCACACTGTCTTGAAGATCTAACTATCTCTAAACGTCGTCTACAGACCTCAACACTGCGGCCAGTTTAAGTTATCTTATTTTGGGCATGTATAGGCTGCACCAGAAATTTCTGATGAAAAATGAGGGATAATTAATATTTCTAGCATAGACCTCACTGAATTTTTGTCGGCAACAGAAAACTACGGCGACGTTAAACTAAGTAGTTTGCCAATTAGTTCGACGTCTGGGGTGTCCTTGCCTCACCGGTATCATCGCGCACACACACACACACACACAGCTGCTGCAGGCGCTCTCATCCGGCCAGAGAGAAACGTGAGAAACAAGAAAGAAGGTGAAGGGGGGCATTCTAAAAATAGGCAAGCGGCTGTGTGGCAATGGCGAGTTTAAAGAGGGAAAGAAACACCTAGGTGTGAAGGGGGCAATGTAAGGAAGTGACAAAGAAACCTGTCATGGAAGAGGGGGTGAGGTAGTGGAAGGGAGGGATGCCAATCGAGAGGGAAAAAGAAAATAATGGGTAGGAGCAAGCTTAGAAGGGGTTGTATAAGGGAGGGACAGAGAGGTAGAAAGGAAAAAAATAAAGTGACCCAGCTTAGCCTCTCATAAGCATTGGCCCTTTAAGCTTTTAAACACTGATGCGTGTCGCTTAAGTTCTGGATGACAAGAGGCTTATTCCATGCTAGATCATTTACGCTACTGAAGGAAACTTAGTTCCCTTTCTTACTGTAGATTAGTGTCGGCCTGGTAGGCTGTCTACTAGGTATGTACTCAGCGACATAAGGTCTGGCAACGTGCCTCACAACAGAGAGTGACCCTCTGGGGCAAGGTAGACATCAGAGCTCGGCGGGGTGTTCTTCGTTGGTGGCATTGTTGTGGAGTTGGAAGAGCATGCAGATTCCTTGGTTTCGTTGGACATATGGAAGTCGGGTTACACTAGACATCTGCGTGATAGCGGTGGTTCCACTCTATGCTGGCCTAGGTGCCGATGTGTGGATTGGCCTTCCCAAACCTGGTATCGCTGCCGCTGGTTAGGGCCTGGATTACCGGGTGCACGTTGTAGGTGGTTCGCGTGGGTATCGACAGGAGATGCTAGTCTCGCTGCATGACGGGCAGCTTGGGCCTGCCCCCTAGGAGTATTGACTCCTGGCGAAACTAGGTTTGCCGCACAGACCTGCTTGGCAGCACTGAACTCTGCCTTCTTAATTGCTGTTTGAGCTCCGTGCCTGCTGTTGAATGGCATAGGCTGACAGCGGACCAGATTTCCGGTAGATGACAAGCAATCGACAATCCCTGGCCTAGAGTGTAAGCCGTCAGTGGCTGGCGGTGCATTCCCTGACTGCCTAACAGTGCAAGTACCTGGAGTCGTGGGTCGTAGGCCGCCTTCCTGCCACTGCCAAGTGTAACCACAAACGTAGGGCCTCCAATCCCCCCAGCTCTCTCTGCCAGCATCTTGGCTAGGCGCTCGGTCAGTGATACAACTGGAGTTGGCTGTCCCGCCTCTGTGGGGTGTGTCCTAGTGGTTGGGGCTCTACCGTTCTGAACACCGAGGTGAACAAAATGGATGGCCGTCGAAAGATGAGGTGTGTGTACAACTGACAGACATCTGGAGGAGGACTGACGTTCTACTCTTAGGTAACTCGTACGTGCTACCAATAAGTCTGTACTGCGGAAGTACTTAACCTATGCATCAATAGGTGAAGGTGACCCGCTCCTAGTCTACTTATATACAAGGGAATTAATTAGCTTTACTGTCGCAACTAACACTAACTGGGTTTGCCTAGAAGAGGCCCTAACTTTAACTGAGAAGCCACTACCAGCAAGTAGTGGCAGCTGAAGAACCATGATGTGTGCTGCTTATACAACTAATCTGCGATTATGACTCATCGCCAGAGTACCTACTTCCACTTTTGAAGACATGAAGGACATGTTGCCTACCCTACAGGCAACAGGAACTTTGAGCGAATTCTCTTCACCTGGAGGATACGCAACCCGGCAGGTACGACGTCCCTCCTACCCTGCGCTGAGAGCCTACAAGTTGCCCATACCTCGGGCAAGGCCGAGCGCCACAGACGAGGCACCAAGCACAAACACTGACCTGAATTTTCCCACGCCAACCAGGGCAGAAGGACGTCATACCCTCCCCGCAGCCCGTGCTGGCAGCCTACAAGCTTCCACTGTATAAGTCCGGACTCTGGAGTCATTTTTACACATCCTCCCTCGCGACATCCAGCACTGACTCAAGTGTTAGAACCTCCAGAGATCTTGGAAACTTGCAAGTACGCCCCCAGCGGCTACTTACTACGTCTCGATGACCAACGAACACGATCATGCGTATTCAACTACACTTCGTCTCCTCTAGACACCTTTTACTTAGCAGTTTAACTTCAACTAATTTGTATTCATCTAGAACCAGCTATTCCCTTTTACTTAGAACCAGTTTGCCTACACCTGGAACCGCAGTTACCTTCATCCCTCCACTATTTAATAGGAGGTAGCACAGGTCACGTGTTCTTTGGATATTCAATAAACACTCATAGTTTTCTACCTTTCTGTTTTTCATTTCCAAGGTATTTGTTTGAATTAACGGTTGGAGACAATACACCGTGCACTGCCGCCAGGAGATTTGTTTAAACTGAGTTAACGTGACTGTGGAACCCTTTCCGGTTTCTGCACGTCAGAAGACATATATATTAGACGGCTACCTGTTTCTTCCCTGTCACACATTAGCACTAAGTCAGTGCTCATGGGGGAGAAACAGCAATGCCACAACCACTAGAAACACCTTTAGACTGGGAGGAGTGACAGACTCAGGTTATTTCTCACCATTCTGCTTTGACCTCTCCTTAGGAAGCAGTCCATGCATTAACAAGGGGGATCTAAGGTAACTCAAAGAAAAGCACTTGGATACAGATATTACATTTATTAAATACTAACTCAATTACAAGCAACTCTCAAGTAGGTTTCTCAATCAAATAGCTACTTCTACAATCAATCAACAAGTAAGTCTCAATACAACAGCTACAGTTATAGTCTCTCCACAGGGTGCTGATGCCCTTAATTAATCTTGATATGGCTTTAATTAAATGTGGCTAAACAGTGCTCGTATGGAGGTTACGCCATCGCGAGTCCCGCACCCTATCGTGCCTTATGTCGCCCTACCTGGGATTCAATATTTACCCGATGTCACGTTGCTGTAGCACAGCTCTCTCGATGATGGACTCTTGTCTGGCGTAGAAGGCGGTCTACAGGCTGTGGTCCTCTTGTCTGGGCGTCTCACGAGCAGCACCTGCAGCGGCAGCAGGCAAGATGCTGCCCAGAGCTTCCAGAGCCCTAAGCTTATATACAACCCCTCTGACCTTGTGCTCGATCCCCCGGAATTTGTTATTTAAAACAGAGGCTCAGCTGGCCGAGTTCGCCCCGCGCCTCACCGCAGCGTGATGCTGGGCTACCCTCGCAAGAGCTGGTCCCAGTATGATCCCCTCTCACAAGCGTCCAGACGCCCTCACCTGAAGTATGGGTGGTACGGTGCAGGGGATCGGCCAGGTCAGAGAGTTGATCCATGAAACATTGTAGTCGTGTCTTGGGTAGCCAAACCCTGGTGGAGTTGTGGAGCCTGTCGGAAAGAGCTATTGTATAAGCGTGCTGCCAAAGTTGCATTTGTGTCAAGTCGAAGGATTTCTCAAACCCCACCCCTTTCTGCGACTCCCTAAGGTGGTGGCATGCATGTAGCGTCAGGCTTGCGTTACATGAGCGGCAGCCTGTGGCAATGCTAAACCACGTTCATTATAGTCCTATTATAGCTGTTATGTCAGTGTTGGTGTGTTACATACATTCGGCTTAAAGAAATATTACAGTTTTTACTATCACTTGGTGTGATTTGTTTTGTCATATGGTTTTAAGTTAAGATACAAATTGTACACATTAATTAACGTGATCATGGTACAGTATATACATTTAACTTGTAATTTTATGGCTTTTTACTCTGGGTGGCTAGAATATAAGATAGTTCATAACATAGTATTTTATTCTACTCAGTATCATTATGATAATTTATGTACATCTTTGTGTTTCTTAACTTCAATTTTTACAGAATTGTCTAGTTTTCAATGTTAATATTTTACGTTACACTTGTGCACTAAATTGGAACAAAACCAATAATGAGCTATTCCTAACGTCGTTTTTTGCCAGCACTTTAATGTAGTGATCAGTCGCTATTGCCTGCGTATTGGTTTGACAGGAAGGGGAAGGTAATGCTCGACTCCGCTTTAGACTGATATTTACCCCCTTAGAAAATAAATTGTACTTGTGAACCCGGTGTCGAACACAGAGGTAGAGGATTTTGGGTAGAGCTCTTTTAAAAATGTAACAGTTGGCAATAGCGCCGTGATGTCCTTTCAGGCGTAACATTAATAAAGAATGTAGTAAGTCATGTTACTTAAAGGGTTATTTGAAACCCTTTGTCATTTACGTTGTGGGTTGACTTTAGGTGCTTACATAAACTAGTTACAAAGTCCTTAACATTTTGCAATGTGGTGAATTTGTACATAATTACTAACTTGATAAATAATATATTTATATATATATATATATATATATATATATATATATATATATATATTTGCAAGCCCATCTGCTACAACATTAAAACATCATCTTCAGTGGCTGGACAAGTTACAACTTGGAAGTTACGTTGGCACACTTGATGACATGGTTTTTTGATGCTGGCAGGACTTGTGTTTGTTACGAATATGCTTTGCTGTATATAAAACTCGAAATAACATTATAAATACTGCATAAGTTTTAAACTAGTTGCAGGAGTTAGAAAGTTGTGATCAAGTTACTGTATTTCTAACTTTTTCATCATTTTTGTTGATTTCGGTGGCGTCATACTCCTCCATGAGGTAGTAACTGCCAGCACGTGTGTGATAATTTGCGAGCGGGAAGACTTCAGCTGTGGGAACAAAACAAAAACACTATGATGGCCGTGGCGGCAATGTGAGGGGAAAAGATGGGGGACGCCAAGATGTGGGACGGCCCTGAAAGGCCGTTGCCGTGGCAGTGCCCAGCGCAGTGCAGCCGACCTTGGCTGGCAGCGAGAAGAGCCTTGCAGCAGCGAGTGATGAAGAGTGTAGGTGGCAGGCGTATCCCTTCTATAGATTGGAGTCACGGGACAGGGACAGTAGTTCGGCGCTAGCCTTGCTGGGTTCTGAAACTTAGATGTACAGTATTAGAAAACATTCCATGGCGTATTAAATAACAAAGTGGAAGTCACCAAGCATTTGCCAAATGTAATACAGTGAATATGAAAGTCCTGAATGATTCTGAATTCAAACAAAAATAAGTTGTCCTTCTGCAGTCATGATGGACCGCGCTTTTCAAAAAAAAAAAAAAAAAAAAAAAACTTACAGAGATTTGAGTATAGTAGCGAAATAAGTTGATATGATATATTAAAATTATTTGAATTAAAAATAATAAGGTTGACAACAAACAGTATGGAAATGTAGACTGCTTATCATACCTATTATTGTATTGTACCAATTAACTACCCTCTGCGTGCACGTCAATAGAGAAACAAACTAGCACGTGACATGGAAATGTGATTAATAATCAAAATTTAATTCTAAACATTATAAATAAGTAAATTTAAAATAAACGTGGGCAGTGAAGTATAACAATGGCGGTAGACATGGAGATATAAATTATGCAAACAGGGGATAGCAAATTTTGTCTTACACTCTAACATATGAATACAATATGAAACAAGGAAAACCACACTCATGGCTTACCCTCACTGAGGTCTGAAATGGTCAGTGCACTTGTGTACACTGCCAAAGGGACATTATTGTGTTGCACGTAGTAACCCCACAATAAAAAGTTTCACACCCCCGTCACCTGAAGCTGCGTCAAGGCCAGCAGTGAAAGGGGGGGGGGGGGAATTGCCTGGCGGGATCATCCTCCCATCTACAGGTCCGCAATTCCGTGTCTCACGCGAAATGAAGAGGGTTACAGGGGATGACCTCTGGGGTAAGTAATCTTCCGACGGGGCTAAAACTGTTAGCCGTAGCGATCCATTACCTTCCAGTATTCCTTCCATCCTTGTTCACGGCGTACTCGAGGGTAGTGTGTCATTGAGTGGAATTGTTGGGCTGGGGAATTAGGTGAACTTACATGATGCACGTATAATCATAATATACCGATATAATATATAATGTCACGTCACTATGTATACCCTTATGTTGTTTCTGTGAAATTTTCCTTGGTAAAATATGCTATCAGCAACATGGATTAGTTATATAACCTGGCACTGCATTAAAACTGTGTATAATGATTGAACACTCTATAATTGACTGTAGCAAGTAAATGAGCAGAAAATTCAACGAACTTCACATGTGGGAGCTAAATTATGACCGACGCACACAGGGGTATTATCATGTAATTTAAGGTACTTGGAAAAATATTAAGTAATCTAATGCATAAATTAAACTATATAGAATATTGGTAGAAAATTCAATGACGTAAAAGGGAAGTGACTTAGAACTTAATATGGAAAAGTAAATTATTATGAAATGATAAATTAATATAAGCAGGGGTGTGTGCGGAATTTTCTAAATTAGGGGGAGTGGACGGTGTAGCACGTGCGTGTGTTCGTGTGCCAAGTTGTGGCATGGCACCATCAATACACCGAATAATGCAGTAGTGGGGTTGCCATATGTGCAGAATTTGGGATGTGGTGGGGAAGTGTAACGATGGCACACGCACACAAGGCGCTCGTTTGGAAAGCACACGCAATTTCAACACGTTGCTGACACACACTGCCACCACTGCAGGCCAGGTGGGGAGGGGGCGTGGCTGAGAATGTGATGGTGGTGCACAAAAACTGGGTCGCAACGCAGCTGGTCGCCGATGTGCTCGTGTTAGTGCTGTACGCAATCCAACCCACTGCGTTGAATATTTGACAGTGTTACACTGTCCGAAATGTAAAGTCCTAATCTATGCTAGGAACAATATACTGTAAATTGACACATACACAACCTACCATTATTTAAGCTGGAATATACTGGATAATGGATATATCATAACAAGTTTACCTACAACAATTCTAATGCATAGAAAAGTGCGTCCGTTAAGCTTTAAAATTTATTCAATATGCCACTACTCTGTTCTCTACATCCCACTGCTGCAATTTTCTTAAATGCTCACTGAGATGTCTCTATTCTGCCTTACCCTTAGAAATGAAAAGTCCATAAGTACTGAACTTACTGTAAAATATTCTAAAATTCAATAAAATTATTACGTCTGTTGGCTGATAAAAAGTAATATAGGGAATTCAAAACTATATAAAAAACATTTTGTATATATTACTATGTCAACGTCCTACTGAATAGCACTTCACTCAACATTCACTGGGAGATAACGCTGTGAATTACCATTATGCTAAAGTGAACATCCTCTATACTAAGCAATGGCTATACATGCGTGTTTAACTTAATACAATGATATTAATTCTAAGTACCTTGTGAATTGGAAAATTTATTGAAACTGCATATGCTAGCCTTGATTACTTATGACATCCTAGAGAGTTTTTATTCTAAGAATGAGTGACTTTGCACTCGGGGGAGGCCCTGCCACGATATGATAATCTTTGGAGAACATTTTCCGTGCACTGCTCGTGTACCATCATGCGTGTTTCCTTTTCTTTCTTTTCGCAAGGCACCATGATTTTCCCTGGGTGACGTTCGGCGACCATTGCAATATGGTTTATGGTGTGTTGCTATTCCTTAATCATTCGAGCGAGCCATTGTGGGTGCCTCCTCGCTCAGGCGGGAAACGAAAAGAGGGAAAATGCCCAATAAAACTTATGAAATGAACGCTAGTTGTGACAGCGGGGAGCGGGCAGTGTGGTAGTGTACGCCCATGAATATTTGTGTAAATTAAAATTAAATCAAACTACAGGAAAGAAGAGGTAAAATGCACTCTGATAGAACACAACACACTCGGAGTGGTTTAAGCTGAGAAAAGAACAGGACATTCTGCATGCATGAAAAGATGTAAACTTACACTACTCTAACTACTGAAATAAAGCAGCTCTGAGGGGGAATAGGTGGGCAAGAACAGTGGCTCAGCAAGACTGCTACGCAAGCGCTGTGTTGCGGGCGTGGTAACTGACCTACATCATGCTGGTCTACTGTGGGATAAAATAACAATAGCATGGGTGGGTGGGGCTGTCTGTTACAGACGGAGGGAGGCTGCTTATTCACAATGGTATTACACGTCAGACAATATTAATTAGAATAGTTGATAACACGAAAATGAAATGACCTGGGAACAGGTGAAGATTGGCAGCAGAGAAGCAGGAATGAAACCGCGGCTCCACCAGTGTAACACTCTGCTTCCTCCTGAATACTAATTAACCCCAATCTCTGCAATTTCTTCTTACTGTGGCTTCCAATGCTCAATTATACTCAACATTAAACTCTGTTTTACTGTAAAGGAGGTGAGGGTTGTACTGGAGGGTACTCACGGTGGGGGCTAATTAAGAAGTAAGCTTTATATATATATATATATATATATATATATATATATATATATATATATATATATATATATATATATATATATATATATATATATATATATATACACCTAGAGTTGTTGTAAAGATATATATATATATAATACACAATACATTGGCGTTACTGCACAATAGAATTACAGTTGCGTTTAGTGAACAATAAGGATACAATTACGTTATGTAATTATACCGAACAGAAGTAATATAAGACTCACAATATAATTGTAGCTATTTCCCTAACCTTGCTGCAATTACTTTACAAAGAGAAAGGGGACATTGGCTCGTAACAGGAATGGCTCCCTACCGCAACGTGTTTATGCTCACCCGAAATATCAAGAGTTCTGGTAGGCCTCAGAGCTCACTGGGCCTAGGTCATATGCTTCATCTTCAGCCTTCAATCTCCCTCACAAGTATATAGCTTCAAATCACTGTGCCGCCTGGGTGGGGGGGGGGGGGGTATCGCCGTGCAGGGATGCTTTATAGCTGGTGCAAGTTTGCGACGCCACTACGCTCTGCCACCAGCTATATCCCGCTCGACCTAAAGTGGTGTAGCGATGCCAGGTTTTCACTACAACGCACTTGTCCCAATATGGACTACTGTTGTTTCCGCCACAGTTGTAACAAGCACAGTCGTGGCAAAATATTAATGTGCATTATGTGTAAGGGGCTATATCATGTGTAACAAATAGTTATAAAGCCGACCTAAATATTGTTATAGGCCTAAATTGTGAACAGTCATAAGAAATGGTTTCTGCAATATGACATAATTCTTTAAACAGCTGTAAACAGCAACCAATGCATTTGACAGTTATAAAAGTAAATGTCACATGGCAATGTTTATATTTACGTCTAGCTGAAGGGTGCATAATCAGTAACGAAAAGTAGACATTTAGCATGGCTTCAGAAAAGGCAGAAGTTATCTTGAATCAACTACACCATTAAATTTAGCAACCAAGTAGTACTACAGAACAGCATGTAAATTCTAATTTTATTGGTGTATCAGACATTTATTTTCAGGAATGCTATAACATTTTTGCTTGGTAAGATGTATGTATAAAAAATGTAATAATTACTTCGAACTTAACTTTACATGTTGGTAGTATCTATTAAAACAGTAAAAAAAAAAAATATATATATATATATATATGGTTGGTTTTATCCACCATATTTTAATGAATAACTTAATTTATATGCCATACATTGGAAAACAAATTACACATTCCTACCAAATACGGCAAACAAGTATCACTACAGTATGCCATGTCAATTTATGTTTAATGTGAGCCAGATATTTATTTTCAAAAAATAGTAGTCATATAAACATTATAGCTTAGTATGCTATATCTACGAAACCATATAACAAAATTCAATTTAACTGGTATGCTAGGAGTATCTATTACAACATACATACGTACATATGTGTCTATACAGAGCCTCTTTTCTTCACCAATTTGTAAAACAGTGCCGCATGAAAAAAATTGCTGTATCATGGGAAACATTAATTGATCCTAACCAATTTCGGGCGACAAGTTATACTTTTGTAGTTCAACTTCTTTTCTACGACTTAAGGGGTAGTGACATTATTAATATAACAGCATAATTAATATTTTAGGTTAGTATGACATATGTTCCAAATAATTTTACACAAACTTGATACACCAGCAGTATCAATGAATAATATCAATATTATTTGTCTGCCACTTATGAAGATAGCACCATGTGAGTTATTTGTCTCTTTTATGCCATATTGTGGGGACCAATCAACGATTCTCACCAAATTTTGCACATGTGTAATGATATAGAGGGTCATGTAAACTTACATGATTTAAGTGACTCACATATTTGATTTAAAAATTACTGGTATAATAAATTTGTCAGGTTACTCAACTGTATGTTTTAAAAGTTAAACTTATAACAATTTTACACATTGAAGACTGGGTATGTGTTGGGGTCATTGTTCTATCCAGACTGAACGTATTTATGAATTTTTAAAAGATCATAACTTTTGGAGAAATTGTACAAAATATTAAATTAAAACTATATTTTAAAGCTGAAACTTTTAATTTTAAGGTAAAATTAAAAACAAAAGTTTTTGCATATTTTTTTTAATTAGACTTATTTTTAATAAATAGCTTTTTTCAATAAGTTAAAAAAGTCATCACTAAATATTGCATACATATGAATAATTTTGTAAACATAAACTACTAAAGAAAATTTTCTTTCTGTATTTCTCAAACCATTCTGCATAATTTTAAACAATATTTAGTAAATTTTGCAAAATTTACAAAATTAAGTTTTCAATAAACTAAAAAAATAATTACTGTACATATTTTACCATTTCAAGCAGTTTTGTAATAAAATATCTAGCCAACATTTGGCTTTTTTCACTGGAAACATCTAAAGCAACTAATTATAAAGTAAACAATTTGTGTCACTTCAAAATTACCAAGTCTAATTTATGTATATAACGTCAAGGAAATCTCTACAAATTTTTTACCATTCTTAGCAGTTTTGTAATAAAATATTTATCACATATTTGGCTCTTTTCACTTGCACAACATCTAAATCTACCAAGTATAATATAAACAGTTATTTTTTACCTCAAAATTACACACTAAGTCCAATTTTTTAGGAGAAAAAGTTAAAAAACTCTTTAAATAATAATTGCTGCAGATTTTTTTTACCGTTCTTAGCAGTTTTGTAACAAAATAATTACCACATATTTGGCTTTTTTCACTTGCAACAATGTCTAAAGCAACTAAGTATAATGTAAACAATTTTTGTAACTTCAAAATTACACAAGTCCAGTTTTTTTAAGAAAAAAAATTAAAAATCAAGTAAATATTACTGCAGTTTTTTTTTCCCCCCAGTTTTGTAATACAATATGAATAAAATATTTTGGTTTTTTACGTGCAACAATGTCTACTGTAATTATAAAAATGAGATATAATTTTGAAATGGCAAATAAATCATTATATCTGTTATTTCAAAAATAACATGTGAGGTCCAGATATATTTTAGTTGCATGTGGTGTCATAATTTGCTTGTGTGTGATATTTATTGAAACACACTGGTACACATAATCCGACATCACACATTGCACAATACTAGTAAGTTTTGTTTCTGAAACATTTCCCAGTTTGATTTTTCCCAATGTCCGCACTAACTTTGCATGTACATGTTAGGTTCTGGTCCCCCCCCCCCCCCCCCGCAGGTGGTATTTTTCCCCACAAAGTGTCGGCCAAGTAGTCTGTTGGAGTTAGAATTGTTGGGACTGGTGCTGGTAGAAGGTGAATCTTGGGGAACCCTTCCCTCTTTGACAAAGCCTCTCCTAAATCCACCGGAAATTGTTCCAACTTAACTTTTTGTTTTTCGCTTGGGCTCCTGGTCTCCTTATACAATACAAAGGAATTCGTGATTGCCATGACAAAGAGGTGAAAAAAAAAAACAGCTTTTTCGACCACTTTGATTGTTTTCTTTTGAAAGGGTAGTAGGCAATCATTTTATCTGATTTATCTACACCCATTTTACTCATATTATAATCAACAATCACGTCTGGCTTTGATTTCTGTTTATGCCCATCACGGGTTCGTACATTCACAGTAGCTGAGGTTGCTGTGTGACAAGTTGACAACATCAACACATCACTTGTGTCTTTCCACTTGAGACACAAGAGATGGTTTCTCCTCACATACCCAACCTCATTCTTTTTTATTTTCTTTTGTATCACATTATTTTGGGGAAGTCCTTTCTGGTTAGGCATACATGACCCAACTGCTTTGGTTTTCTTCTCCCATAAATTGTCAAAAATAACAGGAGAACTGTAATAAAGGTCCATAAAAACAGTGAAACTTTTGCCATAGTAATCTGACATCAGCCTGACAAATACACTCATCACTCCAGTCTCGTGTGCACCTTTGCCTGCATACACTTCCATTCACTAAACATACCTAGTACAAACATCATACACTACAAATAGTTTTATACCATACTTTTTTGGTTTCCCTTTCATATATACTTTGAAATGAATTTGTCCCCGAAAACCATGCATTCCTTCGTCCATTATAAGGTTACTATATGGCGCAAAGGAAGCAGGAAATGCTTGGAGTAAACAATCTAAAAAAAGGTCTGAGTTAGAACAATAGATCATGATTTGGCTGATTGCGAGCAATGTAGTTATTGTTATCATTCAAGTGCAAGTTTGACAGAACAGCCTTGAAACGATTGCGGCTCATGACTGAAGATGGAAAAGGAGTGCAAAGAATAGATTTTTTCGCCCAGTAATCACTAATACTTGGCTTTTTCACAAGACACATATGTATGATAATAGAATATATATATATATATTTATTTATTTATTTATTTATTTAATGAAGTTTGACTGGTTGCCATTTGTTCAGTATACTGTTAGCTTTCAGTTTGTTGGAACGTCTCAATTTAGTAACAATAGCAGCAGCAGCAGCAGCAGCAGCAGCATACCGGTTGGTTTCTTTCTTTATGTGACCTACCATAGATGAAGGTAAGAATGTGAAAAACAATCAAATGGAGAGGGTGTTTAGTTTGTCACATGTTACACCAGCACGTTCTTCAAGTTCAGTATACTGTTAGCTTTCAGTTTGTTGGAACGTCTCAATTTAGTAACAATAGCAGCAGCAGCAGCATACCGGTTGGTTTCTTTCTTTATGTGACCTACCATAGATGAAGGTAAGAATGTGAAAAACAATCAAATGGAGAGGGTGTTTAGTTTGTCACATGTTACACCAGCACGTTCTTCAAAAGTTGGAAGTGTCGACATAGTATCAACTAAAGTCCACCCAAGAGCTTCATCAGAAGGATAACCTGGTGGTTTGGGAGCATTTTTGTTTTTCTTGTAGGGGGGTTCTGTTGTTGCTTGGCCAGTCTCCTTGTCACTCTCTGAAAATACAGTAAAATATCCTTGTAAGGCAAACAATTTCAATGGAGACTACCAATGCAAACCTTTATAATGCGCCAAATAAATTTGTTTCGGCAACAATGAAAAAATATTTTGAATTAATTTTTGTTTCAAAATATTTCATGCTGCTTTTGAAAGAACAGACCTGATATTGAAATAATTTACATATCAGTCAGTTAGCAAGTAAATATAATAATACCTAAACACTTGTTTGCAATAGTCAGCGTATTTCATTAAATAAATACACACAAATTTGAGACTGCATTGAAAATGGTTTTGAACTTTGTAATTTGAATTTTGTAAATTGTGCTCAGTCGGAACAATTAGTTTGTCATTTGCTTATTACTGTCCTGCTGCCTGCTGTTTGTAGTTTATAAACTTCGAATTGGATACAACACCAAACGGAAAATCCGGAAATACGTCATCTATTTCGCAGACAAAAGCAAATCAAGTGACCTTTTTGCCCTAAAAAAGAGCAAATTGGATTACGGCGACAGTTTGCAAACAATGATGGGATAATTACAATATTTTTATTACCTTTACTTATAATATAAAGTATTTATAAAACTGTAAAAATGGTAAAAGAAAATAAACCTATTGCATACCTGTAGAATTTTTGTCAGAAATGATGTAATCTGGATCAGCATCTGAATCATTCGTTTCACCTTCCGAACTCTAATCATCAAATAATTCACCAATAACATCACTTTCATCCATATTATTTGACATTTCATATTACTACACAAACATCATAACACTGACATCACTATGGATAACATAATAAACCTAACTTGTATGAAAGTACCGCTCGCTACCATGAGAATAATACCAAATGTAAAATCTTGCTGTAAATGTGAAAACGCTATAAAAATGCATGCAAGAGATATCTAGTTAGCTGGAAAACAACTACAAGAAGTGTAAACAGTTCAGAAATACCTACCAGATGTCAGCACTAGGTTGAAAGTGAGTTTTATCTAAATTATTACTAAGAATCGCGAGCACACAAAATCTGGTGGCAACCATACGATTCTAATGCCAGTAATTCAAAAATCTCTTGTTAGATAGCGACAATGTGCACCCTATTTGTTGTTGGATCTATAAAAAAGTATCTTAGAAAGCTGTAGCACGAGTACATCGGGCAGTTCTCACCACACATTTTTATGTACCTGCCTGAGTCTGACTCTGGCATTGTCCATCTGAGGCAACACACTACCCCAACCCACACGCGGGCTCAGTCTTCAATGTGTTAAGTTGATGCTCATAATCCTAATACTCCGTCTGTAATGTAGTTAGCTGCATGCCAGCGTACAATATGAAAAGTTCTAATTTAGATCCTAGGTTAAGCCACATGTGTGTAAACAGTTCCACAGTGTCACTTGAAGGATATGTGGCTATTACTTAATGTTTATGTCTGTGTTACTCTTTGTATTCAATGGTAGGCTGCACAATAATGGGTTTTACCTGAGTGTATTGTGTCTTTGCAGGAAACAAAGCTGATTAGTCACAAGACGCTGAAGCTGGTGCAAGAGAACGAGCATCACATGCATGAAATAGAGGAGATCCTGAAGAAGGACAAGCGCTACCTTATCCTGGACTACATGCCGGAGGAGCGCACCAAACTCATTATGACGTACCTCGAGGACCTGGATAAGCGAGGACCCCCACCTCCGCCTACTGCCTCAGAGCCCACACGTCGTCCCGCCAAGTGACTTGCCCCTTGTGCCCGAGAGTTTTTTTCTTTTCTGAACAGGACTTGCAAGTCTGAATGGTCTGAAATAACTGTATTTTGCCATGCTGGCACTGAATTCCTGAGCAATGTTTGTGCCATGGGAGAATTTGCAAGAGTATGCAGCACTGCTTGGACTGGACCCCTGTAAGCTCTTTTCTGTATATGTTCCAAAGCTTCCAACTTTAAATTTTCATCCTTCACAAAACACATCCTTTGTGTTTAAGTGATTTTAGTATGCGAGTTGAGATATCTAGTCACCTTATTTAATTATATCAATTATTTTCAATCTTCGAGAAACCACGTTCCTATGTTTTGGCAACTTTAAGCCATGATCAGTTTGTTTTGTATTGCAATTGCTAGAAAAAGAGTGACATGTATTATCAATTATACCCAGGCGTGTTTATTTTTTAATAATAAGTACTATCTTGATTCATTCTCAGCACAACATAATGGGTGATATGATTCACCTTCAATTTTTTTGGTGTTTTATCTAATGCCTATCTTTCATGATGTTACAGTCTATTGGTGAAGTTTATGGGGCAGAAGGTTACTCTTGCATTTTGTAAAACAATTTCCTGCTGATATGATTTGAGAGGAAATCTGCACTCAACAATTGTGTTACTGTACTGCTTTGAGTTAAAATCTTTTGTGAGCAGTTGCTATTTAAAGAAAATCACAGACACTTCCTCCTCTATATATACTACTTCTTTTTTACTGTTGGCAATTATTTGTTTCAGTGTTTATTGTGCAGTGTGTCTGAGTGACACAGGTCTGAATGATGTGAAAAGAGATCTTTGTGTTTGTAATGTGAATATTTGTGTTATAAATGACGTACTGTTGTGAATGTTTTACAATTGATTGCATTTTATGTTGTTCTTTCTTAAAATAAATATGTGTAAATTATTTTTCATTTTTTTGGTAGTTTTGGTTTTGTTAGTTTCCTTGAAATGTGTTTTGTATAATCTGCATATGTTAATTGCAACAAGTTGCACATTTAGATTTTTGAAACCGTTACTGACAGTTAAAATATGATTTTACAGTAGACATCGTAATTAAATATTTTTCATGTCAGTTTTTTTTATATCAATAAATAATCTTGTTACAACTGTCCTGTTGCTGTAGATATTTTTGGCAATTTCGGACCGATTTTGTCTCCAATTTCTATACATCAAAATTTGCAGTTTTTTGCATTAAGTCTTATGGAAAAAAAAATTCACAATAGGCATGCAGAGCTGCAAATACTACAAATTTTCTGTAGTTTGTACAATTTACCTGGCCTTGCTATGGAATTACGGATGTTACTAAAATAATACAGGTGTGAGGTGGTTGTGTTTTAACAAGTGTTACAAATTCTTGACAGTGCGCAGGATTGTAAATATTAGAGTAATTTCATGTATTTGTATGAAATAGTTTAAATCAGTGATCAGCAAAATTGGTAAATAAACGTAATATCAAACTGTGTGATGCAGTAAAAGCATTTTAAGTTTGGGAAATTGATCACAGTAGTTGCAGCCAAATTGATTTTTGACAATCGACATTGGAGAATATCAAGCGAGATGTAACATGTCATGTTGTTATGTGATGATGCCCATTTGCTGACAAATTGATTTCAAATGGATATTGTGAATTCTGGCAGGCCACCAAAAGTTGCAACCAAAGACTTTTAAAATGTCACAAATAAAACATGTAATGTGCCTTTTTCATGGGACTGTCAAGAAAATTTCCATGTATCCAGGATTTCAGTAGATGAGGGTTCTGACATGTACATAAATAAAATTCAACTTCTGACCTTATTAGACTTCATGCAGAGTAAATGGGAGTTGTACATCATCAGTGAATAAAGTCTAACTATGAAAACACAGTAAAAAGGGAAATTTGAAGGGGAAAAAAAGTAATATATAGTATTACTGTGAACAATACACTTAAAAAATGTTGTATCAGCTTGTTTAAATAAAATATATACCATAGCAAAATACATTATATAATTGTCTACAAGCTGACACAAAACTTTTAAACCCTTTGCAGATGAAAATAGTATGATGCCAAATGCAACCCAAATTTTTTATGTTCAGCGCACACTCAAATAGTGTAGAGAGCACAGAGAGATTATCAATCAGGCAGTGTGTTCATGGCGGCCAAGGCAGATGAGTAGAAGCCCAGCGGCCAGAGGGAAGGTGCAAGGATGCCACGCTGGTTACTTGGCAACTAGCTCCCTAACCCCCCACCCCATTTCGTAGAAGACGAGGAGGAAACCTCTGTTGATTATCACTGAGGACAGCCAAAACTTGCACAATCCAGGTCTCGTATCTACAGTACAGCAATCTATGCTTACGTTGGCAATGCTTTGCTCGCGTGGCAAGTGTATAGTTGAAGTAATTAACTAATTAATGCTATTTCACTTTAAAAAGGAGTTATTTTGTGACAGAGATGAATAAATAAGGCAGTTAAAATTTATTTCATCTCAATCATTCAAAACTACATTCCTCTGATTTTCTTGTACACGTGCGGCTGTCTTGAGTTACGCTGCACCTAGGCTCTGTGCTTATTATTACAGTATTTGTGTTAATTGGAACTGCCAAATGCGTGAATAATCAAATTATTGCCAAAAACCCAAATAATCCAAATAAATATTTTTTCCTAACCTCGAAGTCTTGAGTTCTGCTGCGTCTAGGCTCGGTGCTTATTATTACAGTATTTGTGTTTATTGGGACTGCCAAATGTCCGAATAATCAAATTATGGCCAAAAACCCAAATAATCCTAACCTCAAATTAATTAGCAATGCATGTCTGGCAGTTAAATGATCTTGTACCAGCTGAAAAAATATACATTTTAAGTGAGGAAGATAAGCAATATAGCTGGCTAACAGAAAACTAGCAACACACATTTTATCAAACATATGTTTAGGTATAGTGGATTTTTGATTATTCGTTCCAGTTATTTAAGTTTTACAGTAATTCCTGTTTCTTTGCTTTCATCCCATCAAAACAGTCATATAAATAATGCCAATTACATACCACATTTAATGATTGCCAATCGTTGGTTTGCCCATAACGTACATTCGTCAAAGATTACGCACATCATTCATTTTTGAGTGTACTATTAGAATAAACGACAACTAGTGCTAACAATAGCATTGTTCACATTCCACAGCAGTTTTTTTTCTGTTGGCTATTCTTATTCTTACCAATAACCCAAAAACTGAATAATACAGAACAGAATAATCGGGAGTTTGGTGTATTATTAGACAATAGAAAGTGTTAAGTAGGCTGTTTGCAGGATATCAGTTCATTCAAAAGACACATGCCTGTTTTAATTAATTAATATAAATCATCCCATCTCCACGCAAGAATTTACTAAAAACGAACTTTTGAGCTTGATAATACGAGTCGCTCATTGTTTAAACTGTTTTTGATGACCAGGGAGGTCAAGTATATGCGTATGGGCATATGTTATTCGTGAAAGTGCTGTCCATTGAGTGAAGTTAATATTTTATTTTAAAACTGTTGAATTTATGTCCGATACGATTAAGTGCCAACATTACGGGGGGAAAAAATAACTTTAATCGCAAAAGAAAGCATCTTTGCAGCACTGTAGGCCGATTCGCAGCCTAGGTAATTTTTTTTTGCTAGTTTTGGTGGTAAAGTGTACTTATTTGTTTTTGAGGCTTTTCTGGACTATAAATTTCAATTTATTCCATCCACCTCTTTCAGATGGAGGAAAATAATACTAACTTTCTTTCACCTCTTGCTTTGTCATGCTAATGTTTTTTAGTTTCTGATTTTTTTGTATCTATAAAAAATGTTTTGCGGCATTTTTGTTTTATCCAAGCTAGGAATATTGTTTTCCTCATATTGAAATATCAGAAATGAGCTTTTAGAAAGAAAATTTTGTGTAAGATTTTATTTGTAATACCTCACAACATTTTTGCCTCGTCTGTTAAAATAAGCCACAAATATTAATTTTAAAAAATCTACGAATTTTTAATTAATAATTTGTCCATACATGGCTTGGCTATGGTGATGTAGTGGTTAGAATACTCACCTCGTACCAAGGCCAGCCAGGTTTGATTCGTGGCGGGGTCACCCTCGGATTTTTACATTTGGAAATTGTGCCGGACGATGCCGCTGGTCGGTGTGATTTCTCGGGGTTCTCCCGTTTCTCCCACTGTTGCATTCCGGCACTGTTTCATACCCGCCTCACTCCACCCTCAACATCTATCACGCCCACAGTGTTAAGAACCACCCAAATCTCTTCACTCATTATTTGTCCACAGCCATGTCAAAGAAAGATAGTCTTTATTTCTCCTTTCAGCAGTTCTGTCCAGTGTTATTAATAAGCGGCCTTGCTAAGGACAGTTTCTGGGCTACGCAACTCTGGCGCACAGCTTTAGTAACAGTAGGCCAGCAGACGTTCGGTAATCATTAGTGATATTGATGGAAGGGGTGGGCAGTTAATCTTTAGTGAAACGTGTCTTTTACTGAGATCTTATCTTCTTCTGCATTGTATAGGAGTGGCATAGAGAATTGCAGTGTTTAGTAGGGGTGTGTAAATAGTGGATTTTGTTACATTTCAGAGAATTCATAACTTTGCCATTAATACGTTGGGCACTGTTTATAACATTTCATTTAAATTACCACAGTAAAATTCTCAGCTTTGCAAATAAATTTTTATTCTCAGTTAGTTTTCTCAAAAAGAAATTCATAAAACTTATTTCTGTTTATCGTTTCTAACACAGTAAAAATCAGTCTTTCTTATTATTCAATTATCAATTCCTCATCTTTCAAAACTGCTTGCCGCAACCTTATTATATTTTAAATCATTAAAATTTTCATATTCTAAGACACGTCCGTTGTTGGATGAAGTTATAATTTTTCTAAAGAAGAAATTTGTTCTATTTTACATCTTCCATACTTCTGTCGTCTCCTGTCCTATGATTGGCTGTCTGACCTTGACACATCTCCCCGCCAATCAGCAATGGTGAGACAAGAGACAACCAGGATAATTTTATATAATAATTTTGTTTAATAAACATGTAATGCCGACTGCCCTCTAGGAAATAAATAAAAAATAAACTAAATATTAATACTGAATACTGTTTAGAAATAAATTAAATTACTTATACACAATCTCTATATCGGAATAAACTATTAAAATAAAGCAAAGATTATACTGTTAACTCGTATAATAAAGCTTAATTTGGAATAATATTAAATTAAGTGACAACATAAGCAAGCATTATTTAATTAAATGTAATGAAAATGTCTATGATCAACCATAAATATTGACACAATTCACTTTTTTGCGCATTTGCAATGTGCACTCAACTCACCGACTTCGCCCCATCATTGAGCATGCCGCTTATACAGCGGCAAGTCATTACTCCGTAACAGTGCAGCGGGACACATACTGTGCCTCTTTCTCAAAAAGGACTTAGGATTGGAAAAGGTACATAGTATATCATCATGCGTTCAATAACAGAACTGGTGTATTTTGTCAATGCGATAGTGTTTTACCTTTTTCAATATACGAAATTGGGAGAAGGATACTACTATTACTTAAAGAGGAGGTTAAAAATCTCATTTAATTTGCTTTTACTATGATTCTCAAAATCATTTAACCAACATTTCTAGAATATTCTCCAGAATCACAAGAATTATAAAACATACCCTCACTTTAGCCTGTACTGTACAAATTAAACGTGAACACTAAATTTTCAATTTCAAGCCCAATTTGAATTTTCTCCACACTTATTCATTTTTCCCTTGGGCATCTTCTTATAAAACCACTTTTAAAATATGTTGGTTTTCGCCACATTAAAAAGAAACTTCTTTTACAAAATACATTGTATTAAAATACCACTTTTATACCCCATATCACAAAATGGTAGATATAATATTTATTACTATAATACCTGATCCACTTCCAATAAAAAAACATTTATTCTCAGAACACAAATCTATAACTCCTAAAACCTGTGTTTTATTTACCGTACACGGTTTGTTCACCTTGCAGGGTGTTTTCCTCGTATCCATTTTTTTCCCCACAGTTTTAAAAGAACACTTCTGCACATCAAATCATAGAGAACTCCCACTGGAGTGAATGGTCTTGTAACTTTTGCTTTTCTTTAAAATTTACAATAATTCTCCCTTTAAAACACACCTGAGAAAATACCGGGGAAAACACTTTTAAGTTTTTTGTCCAACCCAGCACTCTCTTCCATAAACACCACAACACCACATAAGTCTTTTCGGGCTGAGGATATTCTCCCCACCGTGTCGGCTTGCCCACTTTCCACACTTTGCCAAGGAAGCCAGGGATATTGTCTCCACCAATACAATGTACAGGCTTGCCAACCCTGGACTCCACTCACCTCCAAACACTCCCAAAATGGTGAAAGAGTCGGAAACATGGATATTCTCCATACCATTGATGTTTTTCCTCTCCTCCGCCCATGCAATACATGTTTCATACACCAGCACAACACACATGCACACTCCACCCAAAATGTCCCCTTTTGACAGTCCCAAAACTCCACACAATCCCAAGTTTACATTGTCTTCTTCCTCATCACCACAAAAGTCCGTGTCCAAATTCCCAACACTGCACACACACACTATTTCCATTAAACTGTGTTGCAGGATCATGCTACTCCTACTACTTCAACATTGCTACCACGTTCTTTCGCACTTTCGCACATATATATACACAAATATATATACACCCCGATATCTCTATTCTCAGCTATCCCTTCCCTGAGATACCTCCCTCCAGCGCCGTCTATACGATCAATGTGCTACCTATACAACACAAGCACCATCTTTATAGAAAATTATTCTCAATGGCACGAATCCCAGCCAACAATCATGAGCGAGTTGCAAATAGTAGCCCCTTACTGTTGCCTGCTGCAACCTGGCAACCCTCGCTGCACTGCACGAAACACATCGGGGTCCGCCCAGGCGTTTTCTCACTAAAAACATGCATTCATACACTATCTCCTCTTAAAATGTGACGATTGTCCCATTGCAGTGCCTACAGGGTACATTGGCACACGCCAAGAGAGACTACAAACATGTAACCTAGAATTATATTGTTGACTGAGAAGCCGGCACCCTGCAGGAAGGTCAAGCTAGTGGGTCTTAGCTTACTCCAGCAGTTCCAGCCTCTCACCGAAGAGATAAGAAATGTCAACGCCTCCAGTCGAGGTGATAAGAAATTAAAGGCATCCCTTCTGTAGCAAGAATATTCAGCCCCTAAGAAGCTGAGAAGCACTGTTACCCTTCCCCTCACCCCTACGAGAGCCTATAAGTAGGGACCCCAGAAAATGGTGAACTGCGAAATACTGTGAAATTGGATGTTATTTCACAGTTTTCCTGAAATCTGCCTTTTTTTTTTTTGCGAAACACAAAATTTTGCGTGGAATAGGTGTGTTGACACAAATATTTACATTCTTCAAAAACTGTTAATAATTGTTTCCATTCGATTAAGTGTCAACAATCGCTTGTACTGCCAACACTGCAATTTGCCGCTTTTCGTAGTACTTTGTAGTGATTGTTTTTGTGTTGAGTTGCCGAAAAAAGCTATTTTTTATCGTGAATGCGTAATGAAGCAGGTTTCTACAGTTTTGACATCAAGAATAAAATAATGATGTGCAAGTTCTCTAACATGCGTGCCGACTGAGTTGTGAAAAAGTACTTAGCTGTTCTCGTTTTTGAGGTTAGGTGGAAACAAAGGGAAATGTAATGTTACACGAATATAATTTCGTATCCAATATAAGTTTGTTGGTTTCAGGAAACGTGCACAGCGTTGATTTTATTGAATGATTCTGAAAATTCTTAAATGCTAGTGACGAACAAACGTGATTTTAGTGACCTAAACTTGCTAGGATTAAAATAGGAAAACACGTGTTCAAGAGGTGCACAAATAGCAAGTTTGTGTGTTTTGTAAATAATGTATTTCTAAACCTTTACTATAATTATTGAATTGCACGTGGCCTGAAAAAGCTGCATTTTAAATACTTAAGTAGTGTGTGAATAATTTTTGTTTATTTGTCTTTAAAGTTAATTCGAGTGTAAAGTAAATTTGGCCAAACTGTGTGTGTATTGCTGCATATATATACGATTATGAACAGTGGAGTATATATCGTGTTTTGTTTTTTCATTGAAGTTAAAATATTATTTAAAGGTTATTTCCATATGAGCAGTATTTTCCACTGTTCTATCAACACAATATGAAACTCAAAAAAGCAACACACTCGCAAGAACCTCAAAACAGTGCCATCTCACGAAAGATGTTAAACTAAAGCTCCCCACTCCCTCACTTTCCTTCTTTCCCTTGAAATAAAATAAACAGAACTCCAAATTAAGAAAGGAAAACAGGTTGGAATGCCAACTTAGCTATAATATCCTACATTAATAACTAAATGGAAGTTAGCTAATGTCAGACTTTCAGTGCTTGCCATGACAGGGAATACGAGTAAAGAGGGAAAGTGCAAGTGTCCATTGGAGTCAAGCTTTGGTTTGCAAACAACTTTTTCTTCGATGAAAAACAGCTGTGATGTAAGGTACATTGTGGCCATGCTACTTTTCTGAAACTGCCAAAAAAAATTTCCCCACAGTTCTTAAATTAATGAATTTTGCTACTGCTGTTTCGTGTATTTAATTATTATTTTTCTATTTCTTATTCAGACACTGAACATGTGCATTAATTTTCTTTCAAAACATTCTAATTTACCAAATTTTTTTATTTTCAAACAGAAATTTGGTTTTTTTTTTTAAATATGAATGCCAATAAATTCATTATTGATTTTATGTTTAAAACAAGTAACAGAAATTCAGCATCACTTTCATTTAAAACAACAAAATTGACACTGTCCATTTTTAAATACTGAAATTTAACACCGTTTTAATTTTTAAGTACCAAAATTTAACACCACTTTCA
Organism: Dryococelus australis; assembly: GCA_029891345.1. NCBI lineage: Eukaryota > Metazoa > Arthropoda > Insecta > Phasmatodea > Phasmatidae > Dryococelus > Dryococelus australis. The sequence continues at coordinate 169,835,802 of CM056993.1, forward strand.
TGTTCAAACACTGACATTTAAGGCCGATTTTTGCTATTTTTTGCACCGAAATCCGGCATTCTATGTTACCATTTTTCTGGGGTCCCTACCTACAAACTTTGAAAATTAGTATAGAAGGGAAAGCATCCCTTAGTTCGTCAGTCCATTGCTCCTCCATCGCCTGCAAATGTCAGAGGCAGCCACCTACGCGAACTCAGGCCAAATATCGCCTTCTAGGTGAATGCCGACTGGCACTCTGAGATCCCACTGCTTGAAAAGGTCGGGTTATCATACCAGTCCGAAGACGTCGACAACCAGAAACCCAACACTTCAGCCACCGCTGACCATTCTCTACAGTCATCGCAGATCCCAAGCCTCTGGGAGACGTCACCGCACCAGGGGCTCCTGAAGACGTTGCCTGCTTCTACCACCCGCTTTCTGGTAAACCTTCAACACTCCCTTGGTAGTAGGTCACGTTGATGTCCCTTCCGGACCTCTTACAGCCCACTGGATGGTGCGGCTACTCATTACCCTTCCGGTAATTGTAGCTTATTAGGTTCCTTAAGAACTCTCCACAATAGACTAGGTGCTGTTAAATGTGTTAGTTATTTTTAATTATATTTAAGTTTGCAAATAGGCTGCGAGGTTACTAAAAAATATTAAGAACAGGAATCCAAGTACTCACGGTCTAGTACTTGTCGATAAGCACACATACACAAAGTAGGGTGACAGTTTTTTCATGCGGTTGCGCATTTGTGATGTTTCACTGGATAATCCAGCTTCATCAGGCGGCGAGTTGTAGGACATTGCAGTATGGTGGAAGAGCGCTGTTAGTAGTAAACCTAGCGGCCGGGTGGCAAACTAGGGTGGATGGGAAAATTAAAAAATTGCAGGTATAGTAAGGAACTGTGATTATCTTATGTTGAGGCCTGGGGGCTGCCTGGATTTAGTCTCAATTTGGTGAGCTAATTCCCAACGTCTTGAGTTCTGAGCTATTGGTTGAAGGTGGTAGGGGCTCTCACAACTACGGTACTGTAGCAGGAATCAAAATCTTTGTTGTGTGATGCTGCATGCTGCAACTGGTTTGTCCTGTAGGTTATTGATGTTGCCAGCTATGGCTTGTTTGGTATCTGCTCTGTGGCCATTCATTCTTTGCCTTAGTGTGTTGGTGGAGAGGCCAATGTATTCTGCATTACAGTGTTGGCACTGTAGCTGATAAATCAGATTTTGTGTTGCACAGTTGTTATTGCCTTGGCTCCAAGAGAAATTAATACAGTTAATTGATGGGAGTGATAAAGTTTATAAGAACACAAGTCTAATTGTGAGCATTTTAACCAATATTCTGAATGAGTTGCAGAGTAATGAAATAAAATTAAACTAACATTTAGATGGGTTACCTATAGACTTCAATGGTGTGTTAAACACAATTTTTACAACACGAGTTACAGAAATTCTAAATATTTATTGCACAAGCATATTGTAAATAAATTAGATACGATTTGTAACATAAACTTTTGCAATTTCTGCATTCATTATTATAATTTATGTATGTTTTTACACATTCTACACTGTCTATGTTAAACACTGTAATTTGCATACATTTTTCACATGTGTGTTATTTTTATTTATTTTTATTTATTTTTGAATGTTTAGGATTTTGAATAATTAAATGTTAGAATGGCAGTAATTTATGATTAAATTCATTAGATAACTAGATTTGATTTTGTTTGTATTTAATTAATAATTAAAATTTTTCATATATTTTCTTGGTCTCACACCATTATACATAATTGTTTCAGGGAATTTATCGTGTTATTAATAAAACCTTCTACAAGACCCGTAACTCGTTAAAATAGGGACTTAGGCAGTTAGGAATAGGGTTGCCATGTACGTGGCACTCGAAAAGAGGACGTATTCAGGTAACTGGTAACTGGCATTTAAAAAAGAGGACACTTACTAGAAAATGACACGAACAAAGCGGACGCACAATTTTACAATGGAAATATACAAAATCAGTATATCATGAAGCAGGTCAGTTGTATATTACCATGTCACAAAATAGCATCCAAAAATCGGTTCCATATAGCTTTTTAAGTAATATAAAATATTTTTTTGCAACCAGGATAATCATGCTCACTCTGAATATGAAAGTCAATTTCATTCCGTTTGTAGGTGCTATAGAATATTTTGCAAACAAATAAGTACCTATTCACACAAAAAACAGTTGCACATAAGCACTGGTCACACATTTTTTAATTGGCAGTTAATCTCACTGACAGCTCAGGTACAAGTATATTTTGATTTCATTTATTAACAATTCTATTTGTTCCTATAGATTTCTATTTCCTCGCAACTAATTATGAAATTTGGAATATATTAGGCACTCATCAACTTAGACATGTAAAAACAGCCAGGGAAAAATATAGAAAGATAGGAGTGTTGATAAAGACTATATAAATAAAATTGTCCAAAAAAGTTTGCATGTGTGCAGGAAGTTCATTGGCACCATTAATATATGTTTAATGACATAAAAACCCACAAAGAAGCAAAGCTTCACTGTCATTCACTTTTATTGGAAAAGAGGACATGATTTTTTTTGTAAAACCCGCCATGACAATTTACAAGGCCTCAGAAAGAGGACATGTCCAGGTAAAAGAGGACTTTGGTAACCCTAGTTAGGAGTTTGTCATATTGGCTGACAGATTAAACTCTGCACTCCCATTGGCTAGCGTGATAGCATAGGGATAGAATGGTAATTTCAGTTAGGAGATCGCTCTCTCTGCTGCCATCTTTCAATGGGTTAAGACCTAAGTCAGGATGCACGTCCAGAAGTTGGACGTAGCGTGGGTATTTTATGTAATAGATGAAGGTGGTGGTAGTTTCTACAGCTTGCTAGATTAATATTGTTTTGATTCTGCCTAGAGAAGTGTGCTGTAAGTCCCTCCATATAGTAAGCTGGTGTTTAAGAGCTTAAGTTAGTTGAATGCTGTGACGGTCGTTCCACGAGTTGTAAGCCTTCTTAAGAAGCGCCTTAATTCTATAAAGTTTGAATGCTACTATACATTTTTCGAGATCCCATCCTGCTTTCTACCATAAATGGTATCATCCTACAAGTAAACTATTTTTCTAAACCACTAGTTTTTCCACGAGTTTAGTCTACACATCTTATAGGCCTAATAGAGCAGCCATTTGTAATGTAACATTCTACACGACGCCATATTGGAACGTGTTTTTAACAGCTTAGAACCAGCATATTTTAACCATAATTTAACCTGAGAGACAGAGTTTTTATTGTTCTACCACTAAGCTGAGCCAAGTTTAATTTTTCAAGAAATAATTGTAGATGTTTTCATTCAATGATTTTTTGAAGTGACAAACTGACACGTCAGACTAGTTTCATATCTGCAATGCTAGTTTGAATGTTTTTCATAAACCTCTTGCTATTGCCATTCAGGATTATTAATTAGCTTAATTTACAGCCAGAATACATATAAATTAAATGAAAGAAACTGAATTTGAAGTAAAATAATTTTCCTGGAAATGTTATGTAGTCCGACGTCTTTTCCTATTTGTATGAATAATTTTCACTTCCTCACAGTCACTGATAACCGAGACTGCATAATTTTTGCATATCCTTATGGAAAGTAAGTGTGATTAACTAAGGAGAGTGTTCTTTGCATCGAACGTGTGGTTCCAAAACCTGCAAGGGGCAGGTAGATGTTTTCCTCATGGGAGGAATATTCTATCACTGCTCAGTTTTAATAAATTTTTCCAACAATATACCCAACCTAAAACACAATATTAATACATGATTTTACTTCACACTGTTTTATATGCCTAAGGGAAAATATGGTTATCCAAGCAGCTAAATGATACACTACATTTTTTCCACACGTTATCATGTATTTTCTATTCAGCACTACATGGTAATATCCTGTTTACTCATATTTTACCTTAATACTGCTTGTAATAGGCCTACAACATGAGTATGAGCATCAGATATATATGGCATGGCACTTGGTCTTGTGAGAAGTATGTATGGCAGGCAAGCTACGAGTACATTTTTCAGTAAGCTGGTATGCGTAAACTATATTCAAATTCTGGCTATATTAACACAGGAAAATAAGATGGCTTCGTGTTACTTCATTGCGTAAATCTATGGAACATCTCATCTATATAAAATCAAAGTAATTCTTATTGTATATTTCATATCTGACTATCCCACTGTGGTAGTTTATAAATGTAATTTGAATGTGGTTTTGCATTAGATCACAGGTTATAAGTAAAATCGATAAGATTGTAAAGATGCATACTACTCGACCTAGTGTTACAGCTAGAAAACCATTGCATTAGCATATATAAATACTGAAATGATAATGTAATGTAGTCAAAAAATGTCTAGCTGCACTTCGGAATTACATAACTGCTGCAAAGGAGAAATCTTTACATGCTAAACGAACACATAAGGACCAGGGTGTTTTAAATGAAGAAATATTTAAATCTTTTATGAGTAGAATGGATACACTACATAATGTATTAACTAGTTCTAAAGAAACACCATTGGTAATTAAATCGGAAAAACCTTTAAAGAAGAATAAGCAAATCCTTTCTCATTTCACACAACGTTATTTAGACTTACATTCTTCACCTACGTGCGATACAACATTTGGCGTATATCGACATGGGAATATATGGTTCCGGGGAGATTCAGTAATTACGTTTTTTGCCTCAGAATAGAATTAAAATAGGTGATTACGTAACTGAGGTGAGTGAAGGATTGTTAGAATTATTATTTAGAAACTTTCCAAATGGATACTCCGATACAGATTTGGATAAATATAAGAAACTTATCCGCAGTACAAATGCAAACAATCGTTCAGGAGATGGAAGCCACCCGAAATTACATTTATTAGGAGATGTTAGAAGTCGAATATATAAAGATGAAGTTGCCGATCCTGTATATTGGAACAATCCTACTGAATTGGTGAACAGATTAAAACTTCTCATTGCTTCAATTGTGTCTGGGAATAATTCACATGCAAACAAAATTGTTTCTATCATTGAAGAGCTTACTGAAGAAAGTTATATTAGTAATGAAATTGAGTAGGAGTGCTCAAGAACTCCAGGCTCCTGCAAGAATAAGGTTTCCCAGAAGAAGAGTTTCAAGCCGATTTGTGTGAAATGACATTGCTTTCGAAATACAATAATGGATACAAGTATATTTTAACCGTTATAGACGTTTATTCAAAATATGCTTGGCGTATACCTGTGAAGAAGAAGACTGGAAAAGAAGTTGCCACTGTAATGAAAACCGTTATAGAAGAAAGGCCAAAATCACTCCAAACCCACAGAGGGTCAGAGAGTTTTCAGAAACTAATGGCTGAATATAAGTACATTAAAGCTTCAGTAGTTGAGAGATTAAACAGCTAATATACAAACATTTCACTTTGAAGGGGACTTATGGGTGGACGTTTTGTCTGAAATACTTCAATTTTTTAATTTGAGTTACCATCAAATTATCAAGATGGCACTCAAAAAGGTTATGGACAATAGATTGATGAAAATATTATAATGACTCCTCTGGGATGGTGGGAAAGGGTTAAAAATTATTTTGAGGGCAGTGAAGGTGAGGTCTAGTATGTGATTATACCGACGTCAATGTTGATGAGACTCTTAACTTCAGGGTTACGTACACCCGCACCAAACTCCTCACCGAAGATACTTATGACCACTGCCCCGTTCATTACTGCTCGAGATGAATGATGCTGTTTGTTAAACGGTAGTCAGTCAACTGCGTACCATTGTTGACATTCGCAGGAAAGCTGCCTAGCCTATAACATTCACGTGGATTGTCAGGGTCAACCACATGCCCATAAAGGTCGGAACAATGCTTACCGACACTTGCAAAAGAATGAAGCTGAATTGAGCGGGTGTTATGACGGCCTGTTCCCTGACGCGTATAAAGCGATCAAAATTAAATACTGTGCCACTCAGTTCACAGACATATTTATTCCAATGAATTTACCTCTCTCTCTAGGAGAGCACTTGACGTAACACTTGCTGGCTTTAACCAGCCGCTACGGCAAACTGTGAAAAGCATCATACGATATACAATGCATTACTGTGAAAGCTTAAACTTCCTGGGACAGTACAAGCCCCATAGGAAGAGGATGTGGCTTACCGGGCTGTGAAAAGAAAAGAAGGTTCGAAGTGATTACAGTCTATTGCAGAGAATGTCCAGATCAAAAATTGAAGACCGCCCGGCATGCACGGGAAAATGCCAGAGCTCGTGGTACACACTCAACCTCCGTCAGATGCTACTCGCTTACTAAACTCTCCGCCTGACACGTGGGCTCGCCTCAGCTTACCCCTGCGCTAAAGCTTTCTGTTACAGCTTGGATCTCCCTTTACTTGTAACATGCTTATAATTATAGGCCGTTCCCAGTAAATTGAGCACTTTTGAAAGCCCTGCTTAAGATCTACTTGTACAAAAGTTGTGTATTCTTCCTCCTTATGTAAAATTAACATTGCTATTGGCCTCATCACTTTGTTCATGTGTCGGCCAGTTGAAAATGTGGAATTATCAGAGAAGTAAATATGTTACAAATCTGGTAATTTTTACACTTAGGTGCATTAAGAAAACAGATACCGAAATAAATAATTTAAGTTATCACAAATGGTTACACAACACTTTTTATTCGGCGTTAAGATATGGAACAAATTTTCCTCCATTGTTACCAACTTAACTTGACGCATGTCACACTGTGCGCCCGTTAAAATATACGCAGGGGTGGGCAGTGACTTTTCCTAAGGTTGATTTCAAAAGTGCTCACTTTATCGTGAACAGCCTTTAAACATACATATTAAAATTAATAAAACATACCATCAATACAAAACACGTATAAATGGAATGGACAAAACACTAGATGCGTGATGAGAAAGATGATTACAGGTTAACAATGCACTATAAATAAATGGGAATAAAGCAATCAATAAATCTTTTAATACCTATAACAAACACTGTTCCCTGGACTCACAATTACAGTTATTACTGGGCCTCGTGGTGTCCTGGTTGTCATGGCAACCACTGGCTGCTCTGCACCAGCGTGCCCTTGCACTTGCACAGCACCTATCGCTCCTGTTATCGGGTGCATGCCCTACCTGTTGGTAGAGCACACAGCCCTACTGCGGTGACATTGCAGGCTACAGCCAGATAATCGGTCTTAGGGATGGAAGCACATGGCACATATCAACCCCCACCCCCCTTTTCGAGGCCGTTTGTAGGCTGTCTGATGTCACTGGCAGCAGCTGCAGATGCAGGTCAGCCTGCGTGACCGCAGGTGGTCCCGTTGCTCCTATGACCCTGCCGCACAATGCACTGCGGGTGGTTGCCCCTTTCTGCTAGGCAACTCCGACTGCCTGCACTGATGACACTGCTTTGGCGGGTGTGCCCACTGACGTGACCGCCGAAGGCAAAGCGAGCTCCCCGATTCACTGCCCTCGCTCCTGCTGTCCTGCATAGTGCACCTTTTCCGGGTGCGACCTGGCTGAACAGCCCCTACAGACTTTCACCTGCATTAACACTTTGCTACTGCAATTGTCCCTGCACCTACTTGTCTTGCACACACACTTGCAATCGTCCTTGCTCTATCTGCTCTTGCATTTGATGTGCTACAGGTTCCTTGTGGAGCCTACTGATGCTGGGTAACTTTTGTGCATTCTCCTCCTCACCTCTTTCAGCCTCCTGAAGTACTGATGCACCTTCCGGCTGGCCCCGTTCTTGCTGTAGCTCGTCAGCCGTTTTTCTGTCCTGCGCCAACCCTGGTGGTGGTCTGTCATTGGCGTGCACGTGTGAGTCCTCTGCGGGCTCTCCCCCCTGAAGTGCCACCATACATCGCGTATCCAGTTTTTCTCCTTGCTCGTCGCAGCGTTCACCATCATGGGGTCGGGACACACCGGGACCGAATTCGTCGGTGGCACCTGGATTTAACCGGATGTCGTCCCGATGTGCGCCCACTTTCCTCCTTCCCATACGAATGGTGTACATAGTGGGTCCTTGCATTTGTATCACATGATGCGGTCCACTCCATCGTGCTGCTATTCCTGCACAGAAATCCTTCCTCGCTGTGGACTGGGAGTGCGTACTCACGTACACTGCTTGCCCTGCATACAATTTTGCCGGCGGTCGGTTCGTGATCGGCAACCATCTCACCATGTAATGCTCTTGCTGCTGCTTAACGTCTTGCATGCATCTCTGACATTGCCATTTCTGGGTATCTGTACTCTGCAACTCACTGCTATCTACCCATTGAGGGCACTTCGCCTCCCCTGGTAGGTGCAAATTCCGACCCAATAAGAATTCAGCAGGTGTTCTGCTGTTGATGCATTTATGCATCTCCGAAGCGTATAGAGAATGGCAGGAATGAGGTCTGTGCATGTGGTGTGTTATTCGCCCACATGCAGCCTAAGTTGAGCTTTTATTTTCTGATTTCTGCACCCCGTAGGGTTGGTCTTGGGATAGTACATGGCCATCGTGACGTGATTAATGTCCCATCTTGTACATAGTTTCCTCCACTTCTTGCCAGTATACTGTGTTCCCCAACGCAGGAAAAACTGTTCCTCCAACACTCTTGCGACATTGCCGTCTCTCGCACCACTGATAGGGTAAGCCTCCATTCAGCATGAAAAATTGTCAGTTACTACTACCAGAAACCGTTTTCCCCGTCTCGTCCTTGGATACGGACCCATCAAATCCAGACACACCATTTCGAATGGTTTCCTTGTCATGCATGGTGTTTGTTGTGGCCTCCCGTCTGCTCAATGTGTCTTATATACTTTACATTCATGATATTGTTGCACATATCGCCTCGCGTCCCTGCTAAGGCATGGCCAAAAAAAAACAGTCGCGTAAGTTCCTAACCGTCTGCTCAACGCCTGGGTGTCCGGCTATGCTGCCACAGTGAGAATAGGCGAAAACTTGATGCCTCGCACACGTGGGAATATACACACTTAACTTTCCTGGTTCTGTGGCTGTTGTGGACTTCGGGATGTGTTCTCGCAGCCAATTTATAAGCTCGAAAAACTTCCGCAGTTGCTTGCGTGTTTTAGTTTGCGGATAGGTGTCAATGAGCCTTAACTGTTCTGGATTTGGCTGGTTCCCTTCCTAATATATTACATGGCCTAAGAAATCTATGCTAGTTTTTCCCACATGGCTTTTTTTCAACTGAGCACGTGAGGCAATTGATTGCAAGCATCTCCAGGACTACTGCCAAATTATGTATGTGTTCGTCCCAACTGTTTTACCAGATAATTACATCATCGAGATACGCCAGCATATACTCTCCAGTAATGCCATCCAGTACCCATACCATCATTGCCTGGAATGTCGCAGGTACACATTTCAAACCAAATGGCATCACAGAAAATTGAAAATGTTGACCTTCTGGGACCATGAAAGCAGTTTTTGGTTTGTCCTCGAGTTTTACCAGCACCTGCCAATAGCTTCTCTTCAGCTGTAACGACGCCCACACCTTCACCTGCCCTAATGCACTCAATGCGTCTTTTACACATTGTATGGTAGGAGTGCACTGCATGTTACTTGGTTCAATGGCAGAAAATCAACGCAGAATCGCCAGGTTCCGTCTTTTTTTGGAGCTAGTGTGATAGCGGAATTAAACTGGCTTTCGGAGGTTCTATTATGCACTCATCAAGCATTTCTTGTATTTGTTTCCTGATTATCCGTATCTGATACGATAAAAAACCTTGTGGACTGGTGTGTACCGGTTTTCCCTCTACAAGTGAGATTGCGTGTTCTGCTACGGTGGATCGTTTCAACGTGTCATTCCTGCCAAATACAGCACTGCGTTCGTCAAGGACATGCTGAAATGTGGCTTGGTGTTCAGGCGGGACCTGATTATCAAATTCCCGTAGTTTCACTTAGAGTATTCTACTCGTCAGACAGTGGTCCAAGTTATACACCGTGCATCTTTCTTTCGCACCAAAATGTATCCATCTTGTGGCAGGTTCCTCAACTGTATTCTGTTCTGTCAGCCATGGTATTCCCAGAATAGCCTCCTAACGAATGTCAGGTGTAACAATGACAGTTGTTTTTGTCTCTATGTCACGAATTTGAACCGTTACTACTGCCTGTCCTACGGCTGTACTACAGTGCTCATTCGTAGCCAACCGAATCATGTGGTCTGTAGGCACCTTGTCCTGCCTGGGTATAAAGTGCAGTCGTATAAAGTTATGTGAGGCTGCAGTATCAATCAAAGCATAACAAAATTGGCCATTGATGGAAACCAAAATGCGAATAAATTGCACACGACTGCTACTGATCTGTTGTACTAATGTTTGCTGTGGCATTAATTTGATACTGGTCGTTCAAATTCTGGCGGGTGGGGTGTCGGAAGCATCCAGCCCCTTCACTGCAACCCTTTTCCCTGCTGCTTTCGTTCGGCCACTTCTTGGATCTGCCTCATGTGCTGATTATTCGGACATTTATTGTGTCAGCTCTATTGTTGGTTAGGACAGTATCTGCATGGATGTCGGGGTGGATAGTCCGGATTCCATCCTTGCCGTTACATTCCAGTATGGTGGTTTCTGACCACCGGACCCCATGGCTCCGCTCCGCTTCTGCTCCTGTTTGTACATATTTCCATTCGATTACCCATGGTACACTTTTTCATGTGGTGTCCCATTATACACTTTTTCATGCAGCTGTCCGCTATAGCTACGTGACTCTTGTGGATAATTTTGTGACGTGCCAGAATGGTGTTTGTTTACATTATGTTCCCTCTGCTCGTGCCGCCATTTTACTGCATTTGTGTCATGATGCAGGAATTCACACGTTCTCTCTAAAATGATTGCTGCATGCATTAAATCCTCCAACATGCCATTAAATAAAGGTATTAAGGTTGCTCTGAATTCCAGTCTAGCTGTCTCCACAATTACTTCGAGCACTTCTCGCTCTGGCAAATGTGGGTGAAATCTTTTGATTAGGTGATTCTTACGTATGATAAAAGCGGTTAATGACTCACCTGTTTGTTGACCTTACAGAGTCAGTCTGCTCTGGGCCTGTACAGAGGTTAAGACCCCTCGAAATCTGCACTGGAACGAGCGCCGAAACTCCTCCCACTGAAGCCCGAAGTGGTTGAGAGATGTCCACCAAGAGTGCGTGTCTCTGTGGAGTTGCACTCCAGCACAGCTGGCCCATTCTTCTCGGCCAACACATACTTGGTAAGGCGGGATGTGCAATCCTCCAAAAATGCCACCGGATCTTCCATCGGCATACCAGCGAACGTGGGCAAGGTTTGGAACTTGGATGGTGTTTTCGCTGTGATTGGCCCTTGCGGATGTTGTGGTAGGTTGGACTAGGCCGTTCTGCTTCGTGTCACATTTTCCGTTCCTACTGTTTGCCGTATTATTGTCCCTGTTCAGTTTGTCACATGTGGATTGATAAGTGGGAGATTTGGAAAAGTTTGCATGTAAGTTGGTAGAATTGATGGTTAAACAGGTGTTGAAAACATGTACAGTAATGGTGGGAAGAATGGCATGGGTAGTTGGAATGCGTGTGGGGTGGAGGTTGTTATCGGTTTGGGGGGGGGGTTATGATTACATCAGCCATGTGTGTGGTGGGAGCACACTGCTCTCCTCCCCTACTCGGCTGCCACTCCCCTCCTCGACTCTGTTCCGTTCCACCTGTCACAATATTACCATCCCATGCCACTATCACTTGTGAAGGTTACTTTTTACATTCACTGCTATGTCATTGTCCCACTGTCCTAACAAATCCAACACCTGGTCACGTGGAGTGTCTGTAATTACATTTTGCATTCGGTTTGCACCCTGCTTAAATTTTGTTGAAGTTGTGTGACTTGATAAGCAAATTAATGTGATGCCCACAAATGGATTTTGTTCCGTGTCACTGAGGCATTCTTTGTGATTCTTTGTGTCATACTGTATACACTTAAAAACAATGGCACCCTGGCCATTACACGACAAGTTGTCACAGTATTTCAGAAATGTATAATTAGGGAAATGTTCTGTTTCAAATTTCACTTGTGTTGAAAAATTTTGACTGTCCTGCCTATATTCACAGCTAAAGTCTTTAATGGTCTCGCGGATGTCACCAGCATGGCAGTTCAGAAGGCTGGTCTTATGACGGCATTGGCAATATGTATGGTTTTCACTCACTGATTGGTCACTAGTTACCATAGGGCACAAACATTCAGAACACCACAGCGCTGGAGTGCTGTCAGTCATCCTGACAGCCATGCTTTGTTTGTAGACAAAGCCACATGCGCAGGAGACACGGGTGTACCAATACAGTCGTGCAGGGTTGGGGAATAGGGATCACCCTCCCCTCTCACGATGTGGCTGTCCTGCTCGTCCTGGGCAGGGTTGTCGACCCGTGCTCATCTGAAGCACATGCACATGAGAAGTCAGCTGGCTGTCGGTGGCGGAGTGCGAGGGGGGCTGGGGAGGTGTAGCTCTTCCACCCCATCGCTTCTCCTCCTCGCTGTTTCCCTCTGCTCCTCCCTCCAAGCGATGTAGCATCGCTTTCTGATTGTTGACAAACCTCCGAAGCATCCATGTGGTGTCCTCTGGGTGTCCTGATGCTGCCATTGCCTTTGCTGATGCCTTCCTGTCGTCCTCACACTATTGCAGGTAGGAAAAGGCGGGAAAAATTACTGTCCAGGAAAGCTTTGCAAAAAATTTCGGAAATTTTTGGCGGGAGTTTCGGCCGCATGGAGGGGAGCCATTTTCGACACCTCTGGGATGATGGAAAAGTGTTAAAAATGATTTTGGGTGTGGTGAAGGTGATGTCTACGATGTGATAATACCCGGTTGGCACCAGACACTCTCAAGGCAATGTCAATGTGGATGCTGACTCTCTTAACCTCGGGGTTGTGGGCCGTATGCCCAGACCAAACTCATCACCGAAGATGCTGATGACCTCTGCACTATTGATTACTGCTCAAGCTGCATGATGCTGTTTGTTAAACTGTAGCCGGTCGGTCGACTATGTACCATTGTTGATCTTTGCGGGATAGCTGCCTAGCCATTAACACTCGCATATGTGGATTGTCAGGGCCAACCACACGCCCATAAATTTCGGAACAATGCTAACTGATTGTTGCAGAAGAATAAAGCTGAATTGAGCGGGTATTATGAGGGTCCGTCCCCTAACACGCATATAGCAATCGAAAATAAATACTGTGCCACTCAGTTCACAGACATATTCATTCCGATGCATTTACTTCTCTCTCTAGGAGATCACTTGACATAGCATAATTTGTTGGCTTTAACTGGCCACTACGGTAAAACTGTGAAAAGCATCTTACAACATACAATGTGTTACTATGAAAGCTTAAACTTCCAAGGGCAATGCAAATCCCATGGGAAGAAGAGGTGGCTTACCATGCTGTGAAAAGAAAAGAAAGTTCCAAGTGATTACAGCTTATTACAGAGAATGTCTAAATCAAAATTGAAGACCGCCCGGCTCGTGGGGGGTAATGCCGGAGATGATGGCATGCGCTCCACCTCTGTCAGATGCTACTCGCTTACCAAACTCTCCGCGTGATGCGCAGGCTAGCATCAGCTTAACCCTGCGCCAAAGCTGCACTTCTTTCTGTTACAGCTTGCATCTCCTTTACTTGCAACATTCTAATAATTCAACATACATATTAAAACCAATCAAACAAACCCTGCAATACAAAACACATATTAATGAGATAGATAATACACTAGATGTGTGATGAGAAAGATGATAATAGGTTAACAATTCACTATAAACAAAAGGGAATAAAACAATCAATAAATATTTTAATACATATAACAAACACTGTTCCACTCAGGCCCTGGGCTTACAAGTTCAGTTATTACTGGTCGTCGTTTGTGTCCTTCCACCTCGTGGCATCCTGGTTATCATGGCAACAACTGGCTATTCTGTGCCGGTATTCCCTTGCACTTGAGCTGCGCTAATCTCTCTTGCGACCGGGCACACACTCTACCCATCGTTAGAGCATACAGCCCTGCTGTGGTGGCGTTGCAGGTTACAGCCAGATAATCGGTCTTAGGGATAGTGGCATGTGGCACACGTTAATATAATATTCCGAAAGTAGTCAGTGAGAGAAATCAAAAGTTCGAAGTTGGTAACTATGTACAAATATCTAAGCTGAAATATTTTTTTGAGAAAAAATATGCTATTAATTGGTTGTTGCTAGAGTATTTTGCCTCGAAACCCATGGTGGAGGCCCTATTAAAGGTGGTTTTTAGGAACACGAATTACCGAAAGTTATTTCTCCCAATGATTATTTAGTTGATCAAATTATTAAAAGGGGGAATCACCCCTCCTTAGTCTGCTGGAAAGGTTTCTCAAAAGAGCACAATTCGAGGATGATGACACAATTTTGTTAAATAAAAGTAAATAACATTTTTTACTCTGCTTTATTGCACATCTTACTACTCATCACACATCGCCATCTTGTCAACAAAAACATCAACAATATTACAGTTTACCATAGTTACAACATAGCAGGTACTTAGCCTAGGAATTCTATTGCTTCCAACAGCTACCTTCGATAAAAAAAATTTTTTTTTAATTTTAGGAGTACAAATTGTAAAGCAGCCAAACAGTTCGCTATATATCCAACATTGTAATTAACAGAAAACTATTTCAAGGCCCAGAACCTGAGAGATGCAAACTTAACCACATATGACAACAAAAAGACCAATTCACTCGAGACCCAAATCTGTAGGCCTAATGAATTTCAAAAGAAGGGTTTTATTTACAGGTTTCGTTAACATATCTGCAACCTGATATTGTGTGCATACATATTCTACTTTAATAATACCATCACTTATTTTCTCACGAATAAAGTGGTGATGAATTTCAATATGTTTTAAGTGTTTATTTCCTGGGATTTGTGCAACTCGAATTGTTGCCTGGTTATCTTCATATATCACCACAGGTTCCTTTTTTCTCCAGATGCCTAAGTCCTTCACAACACCACGTATCCAGCAAGCTTCTGCAGCTGCATAACTGAGAGCCATGTACTCAGCTTCTGTCGAGAACAGGGCTACAGTTGGTTGTTTCTTTGAAGCCCACGTGACTGTGCTTCCCTAAATTTGGAAGATGAACCCTGATGTGGACCTTCTTTCTTCAATATCTCCTCCCCAATCGGCATACACATACCCACATAGTTGTATTCTGGGGGCTTGGCATCTGTAGACCAGCATCAGATCCAATGTCCCTTTAATATATCTTGGAACACGCTTCAAGGCAGTCTACAACTCCATACTTACTCTGTGGTGATACCGACTCAAAATACTCAGAGTTGCACTAAGGTCTGATCCTGTCCCAATGGCCACATATAGTAGACATCCTATTAGTTGTCGACACTGAGTTTCCAGTAGTCTGATTTCTTCTTCTGTTTGACTGATTATTCTAAACGATGGGTCCATAGGAGTGAAGACTGGTCTGCATTCTTCCATTCCAAATTTAACCAGTAGCGATTGTTTTCAATAATGGTGTTTAATTTATACGTAGTGTTCCTGATTTCAAATCCTGCGATACACAGATACCTAGATAATTTGATGCCAAACCTAGTTCTTTCATATTTAAGTTGTTTTCCAAACTTCATTTCAAATTTTTAATATGTTTTTCATCGCTGCCTATAATCAGCTGTTCATTCACATATAATCTTTTCTTGCCAGATATCTTGGTGTACAAACAGTAATCATGCTTTGATCTTTCAAAGCCTTCCTTTTTCATCACTTGATTGATTGAACGTAACGTTCCAACATTTGGGTGATTTCTTCAATCCGTAGATATATTTATTAAGTTTGAACACTGTCTTGCTATCCACCTCTACACCTGCTGGTTTTGCCATGAACATTTCTTCATTTATGTCACCATATAAAAAGGCACTTCGAACATCCATCTGGTACTCTGGCAGGCTTAAATGAGTTGCTGTTGCTAACAGTATTCTCAATGTTGCCAACTTGGCTACGGGAGCATAGACATCACCCACGTCAAAATTTCCACTCTGTTCAAAACCTTTAGGGACAAGTCACACTTTGTACTGCACTGGTTGACCGTTTTCATTTCTCTTAATTTTGAATACTCACTTGCTTCTTATGATACAGCTGTTTACTGGAGGCCCATCTTCCGTCCACATATTGTTTTCTTCAATCGACATCAGTTCAATGTCAATTGCTTCTCTCCACTTGTCACTATCACAACGCTTCATCGCTTCTTTATAGGTAAGTGGTTCGTCAGAAATAAAGACGTGGGTGTCAAAATCACTAAGATTACTTTGTTTTCTCAATTTAGAGCAATCCGTTAGTCCGCACATCCTTATTTTTAGTCTCCCGTCACTGGATTCACTTTCTGTGTGCGCGGATATGTTCAAACTTTCTTCTCTTATTTACTCCTCTTCTCTTCTGAACTCCTCATCTTCTACTCTTCTGAACTTCTACTCTTCTGAACTCCTCATCTTTAGAATTATCGTTTCCAGTGTACTGTTTTACAGTCTCTTCTAGACCTTCTGAAATTATTATTTCGTCTTCGTCTTCCAAGGGATTTTTATTTTGAATACTGACTGATATTTCTGTCCCTTTTTCGGTTTCATCCTTGTGCCTAAACATGCCATCTTGTAAGGAAAACATCAACAACAACATAACAGTTTTCCATAGTGCTACCATAACATGTACTTAACCTAGGGATTTTATTGCTTCCAAGACAATTTTTGTACAATTATTATAATCAATAAAGCATTGAAACATAATTTATGTGTTTTTCATTTAATAATCCTACCGATTTGATAGGGTTTGGATGTACAATTATTGAGTACTTAGTTTATTACACTTATTGTGCAATAATTCTGCTTGTTTAATTATGTTATTGTTTGATTAGTTTTTGTAATTCATCGTGTTTGTGTGGTAGTCCATTACATTTTATACGTATTTCTGTTATTAATTGAGATGTAATTTGTTGTGTTTAATTAGTAATCAAATTTGAAAATGTGATAGATTCGTTTAGTTTCTACCTAATGCGCATTTAGGTGTTAAATGGTTGTATTTGATTTGTAATTCAATTTGTATTGTAATGAATCGTATTTGGGAGTTAAATTTTTTTTAATTTTGTTTATTGGCTCATAATATATCGTTTTAATTCATTGATGTTAGAGTGATGTTTAGTTTCTCGGAATACATTTCTGGGTTTTTAATTTGTTTGTGACAGTTTATATTTCTTTGCTTGTAATGATACTTTTCCTATAATTCTGATAAATGTAATGTAATATGAGAAGTATTTCCGATTTGGTATATAGTTTTGAATCCAAAATGGTGGCCATTTTAATTTTTTTTTTGTTTATTTTAAAGCCTTTTCAAAAAATTTGTTAAATATAGTTAAATTTTCCATATTACAAATCCTACTAGGTTGTTTTCAGGCTGGAAACGTAATGTGCAATCTTCCTTTCATTAATATAGTGTCTAAACGTAGTATTTTTGAATAAAATAGTTTTATAATTGTCTATGTATACACATTTCTGATATATACATTGGTGTGTCAAAAAATCTTGAATGGAAACATTAAAAAGTTTGTGAAAGGAACTTATTACAGACATCCTTTATTTTCACATACATAAAACTACTTCACCAATCCTTCCTCCTCCCCTTCAGGCAGGGGGCTGGGGAATTACAGCGAGACCAGGAGAGTTCAGCATTGGGAAACAGGCTCCAGGCGCTGCCCTGGAGCTCTGAACAGATTAAAATTGCAGCTTGCTGTAAATTTTAGCTGTGCCTATTGAAGACAGCCAGGCAGGGGGGATTATCCCCACACTAACCTGGACTTTATTATGATAACCGTATGGGAGGATAAGGGCCTTGGTCTGTACCTCCCCCGCGCTTAGGGTGTAGCGTCCCTATAATGATAAATGGGCGGCATACATAAAACTTTGGTAGTAGCAAGTAGGCCCGTAACAGAATTTTTTGTCTCATAGAGAAATATATATGGCTAGCAAACAAATGTTTATTGTTCTCTGCTATAAACTATTACTAATATACGAACAAAAAAATTGTATGTGAGTTTGTTTAACGCACTTCTCTGATTGTATTTGTTAGCTAGCTATTAAACCTTTGGGTTATGTATAGTGAAAATATTTGTTTTATAAAATCGGAGGATACATGTTTGAAAATTGTGTTCTTTGAATACATATTGATTTTAAAATAAATACATTAGAAAACTATATTTACGACACAAATTATATAAAAGTCTTGGAATTGCGTGACATTAGATTTATTTATAATTTATATTATTTTACCAAAAGGTTTTTGGTGCAGTTGTCTTGTGCGAAATTATTCTTAATTCGTTATTGCAATTTCCTGGATTTGTGATAGTTGGAAAGTAATTCTTAGTGTTGAGGAAATAATTTTGTACTTTTTCAGTGGGAATTATTGTTAAAATTATATTCACTAGGAGCAAGCGATCAAAGACAGTTGTTATTTGGACTACGAAATTTTTCAAAGCAGCTCTCAGCCACAAAGGACAGGGATCATCGCTCCTCCATTAGCATCCTGGATTTGACAGACAAAAAACACGCTCAAGGGAGAGGGGGTCAGTTAATGGTTTCTCCTATGCATGAAGGCTAGTGTGCCCTGTTCTGGGCAAAGCCTTTTTAGATTCACGAAGGCTCTTGCCTTGGGCAGATGGATACAGTGCTCCTACCCTTCCCTTCGTATCATGCAACTATATAGTAATAACAATTTCGTTTTTATAAAATATCTGATATCGGAAAGCGTGGATTATCTGGAAACTTGTGTGTGAACTACATTTTTGAAGCTGATCTACATTTGGATAAAGTGTTCACTACGTCTCGTGAGAGTTGTTATGCTTTCAACTGTGTTTATGTTAAAAATTGATTTATTCGAAATACATTTTTCACAATAGAGAACGTTATACTGAACGATAAACTATGTTTGTGTGTCGTTAATTTATATCTCATTCATACATGCGGTTGTGAATACGAGTGAGTTAATTATTTTTCCAGGGAAGTGCGATTGTACAATATTAATTTAAAGCTTGGAATATGGCAATTCGTGCGATTTCATAAATTGACTTGTTTGCATGTTTGATTTTTAATTAATTTCTTTATACGTGTTTAAAAATTTTATTTGAAATGTTCCTAATATTTTCAGAGATTCTTTTACAAATCATATGGCTTAGTAAAATATCTTTGTTCAAACTCCGCAAACTAAAGACATTTAATGTATACATTGTAGAACTGATAAGGGTGTAATGTGCACCTATTATTTTTTAAACGTTTTATTGTTTTTAAAAATTACTTAATTTTTCTAGGGAATGTGTGGGATATTTTTGCCATTTGCACTTCCCTCATCCTGCCAATCCCAATTTCCACAACCGGAATATGATGGTCGCTTATACAATCCAATACTATTGCACCAACTACAGCATTCCTAGGTCTGACCAACAACACATCCAGCACTGATCCAACACCCTCCTCATTCCATTATGTAGGTGTTTCTACTACCTGGAATAATCCTCTGTTGACTAACTGTGCTGCCATTATCTGCATCATGCTACCCATTCCTTCTGCACCCTCTACCATTTCACGCCTGGCATAATCAAATCCCCTGCTACAACAATCCACTGCCTGTTCTTTAGTCTATCGACCCTCTCCTTGATCATCTCAATTGCCTGCCATCCCTGTCCTGGTGGTCTATGCTGCCAGCAAAGTAGTACTCCTATTACTACTACCACTCAATTAAATTTCCATTACCTCGACTTCCTCACTATCCCATTCTACCGCCCCTTTTAGCCCTTTCCTTACACACACCATTATGCCTCCTTCCCATCCCTGTCTCTTCTGAAGATGGTGAACTCATCCTGCCTACACTCTATGTCCAGTACTTCCTCAGTCAACCAAGTCTCCACAGCTACCACTATATCCGCCTCATATCCTTCAACCTTTCCCCAGAAGCCCTCCAGCTTGTACACACTCTTACAGTTCACCATCATTATCTTTTTACCAGTACTCTGCTTTACCATCCTACATTGCTTACCTCCTATCTCCACCCCTGCGGCCTCATCGATGCTATCCTCTCCATTTCTCTCCCCTTCTGTTTCCTTCATTCTAACTGACTGCTATTTATACAATTGCTGCTCTGCCCTGAGAATTGTGTCACTTTATTTGCTATCAATTTCTTTAGAAATTTTTAAAAGGATGTAAGAAGAGCAATAGACCTATAGTTATCAATCAATGCCTTGTCACTTTTTTTTTTATGTATTAGTACTACTTTTGCATATTTGAGTCTGTCAGGAAAAATTCCCTGGGAAAGACATTCATTGAAAATGTAAGTTAAAGGCAGTTTTATTAAATAACACTTTATATATATATATATATATATATATCAGTCATAGGTACCTCACATATTCCACAGGGACTTTTACTTTGGAAATTTTAAATTACATTTATGATGTCTTCTTCAGAGATAGGTGTGAAAAACAGTGTGTTAGCATTCCAAGTGTTAGGTCTTTGAGGCATGTGTACATAACTAATATTTGTAACTCTGTGTTGATTTTGCAATTTTAGTGGGATGTTTGTGAAATAGCCATTAAAACTATTATATATTTCCTTGCTATTTTCGATTTCGATACCATCAACTTTCAAGGAAAGTTTAACGTGCCCTTACTTAGGTTTCAATTCTTTATTAATAATGTTCCACATTGCTTTGGTTTTATCTGAGGAGAAGGCTATTTTTCGCCCATTGTATTTCTGCTTTGCTAATCCATGTAACTTGTTATATAATTTTTCATATTTCTTACAGCATTACTTTGTTTTTTCCTTGTGTCTTAGCATTTTAAACATTGTTTTTAACCTCTGACCTGAGACTGCCAGACCTTTACTAATTCATTTTACTTTCGAGCTACTGCTACATTTTACAGATTTTAGTGGAAAGACATGATTAAAATGACCACGAAATGTATTAATAAAACTGTTCCAGGCAATGTTTGGTTCAGTTAATGTATAAATGATGTTTGTTCTGGAGAGGATGTATGTGGTTGTTTCGGAAATGTTGTTCGTGGTGGTTGTAAAAAATAGTTTTTTTGGTTGTTTTGCAATGTCCGTGGTTGTTCTGTAAACAACATCCCATTTTTCATTTACAAGTATGCTTTTAAAAAAATTTATATTTTCTACTAAATATCCATGATTCATCATCTGGAAAGGAAGACATTATGTAATTTAATGGGCTATAGTTTATCATTAAATGGCACCTTTTTTTTTGCTTTTAATCGCAATATTACAACACAACTTTTGCGTTACGGAAATTTATTCTTGTCCCAATGTCACATTTAAACACACCACAGTTTAAAGAATAAAAACAAGAAAGGTAATGACTATTACAACTGTTTGTCACTTACTAGCCTGCATGTATTCATTCCGAATATTACGATTGTTTGCGTTAAATCGTATTACTATACCGCAAAAATCATTGCAATATACAAATTTTAACTTCTTTTACTTGCCACGCAAACATTATTACGATTTTAAAAAATATGAAACGCCAAATTGTGTTAATTACAACTCATTTGACATTGCTGGCATATGTAGTATATTTACATTCGGAATAAACAAAATTGTTTTCATTAAATCGGAATACTATTACAGAAAAATTATTGCATTACACTAATTTAATCTTCTTTTAACTGTCGCGCAAAAATGATTACATTTTAAGTAATATAAAATACGAAATTACGAAAATTTTTACATGTGACACTTGCAGTGCATGTATTTCTATCCGAGCTGAACTAAGCGTGTGCAAAAAGACGGCAAATGTCCAGACCTATCTTCATAACCGTGGTTCACAGTTGTCCCAAATGACTGTTTTTGAAATTTATTGAGATGAGATTTTTTTTTTCCGTTTGTTTTACAACTGGTTCAGCTGTTGAAATTATCCATTACGTCTAAAAAACATATATAAATTTAATTCATCTAACAGTAATTAACAGTTAAAATTATCTTCGTCTAAAATTAGCAATAATTTCAATTCCCCCCGCCCAACCACACACATTAACTCACTAAACGGGATGGAATACTATTTGCAAAAAAAAATCAGACACAGTAACAAGACAGATTAGAACTCGAAATCATTATCCTTCGTTGTATCTGGTTATAAATCTTATGTTGATTTAATATAAAATACAATTACGCTGTTGAATATCTTGTGGAACATCGGCCACAGTAATTATTTATGCAAAAACAGAATATTTAACATTATCGCACTAATAGTAACATTGATGTAATGAACAATGAAATATCAAACTGTATCGTATAACGAAGTACTATCCTAATGTGTAGAAAATATTATAATAAACTACTGCCATAAACGTAAGACTTGTGGAAAAAAAGACAACTGTTTACAAAATCAAACACATGTTTGCATTAAGAAATACATATAAATTAAAAATATGCTATGTATGTAAATTTGACAGGAAAAATGTTTACTGTAAATGTTTACACGCTATATACTAATTATAGTTTTATCAAATCCGCTACAGAATCTATTTACAATTTTTATTAATAGCGGAAGTATCTACGAAGTGTGACTATGTAAGAAACTCGAAGAATGTTGCATTTCTTTGAACACGATTATATTCTGTTTCATGTAGTATTGTAACTTCATCGAAGTTGACTACTGTAAATGCTTTGAATACAAATGAACTGAATAATTAGTTATTATCTCTTCCAGTATTTTGACTTATACAGGTTTATTAATGATTTAATTATCTACTCATTGTCAGGCTCGTATTAAAACAAACCGAGCGAGGCATTTAAAACAGGCCACCTTAATAAGTCGGCCACTTATAACGATACAGGAAAATCTTTCAGACAAATGTTGTTTAGGAGAAAGGAGCCATAATGTTACGTTAATAAATAGGTGTGTTGTATGCCGAGGGGTGGCGGAAATATGAGGGTTAACTGCGGTATGTTAAATGGGACGACGTGGCTTAATGTACACATTTCTAGTATGTGTGACACATGTCTGCATTCATCTTGAGAAGAGGTGCTGTGATGTGTTTGTGTTCCACCTGGGAGCAGGTGGAGAGCAGGAACTGGTAATGTGCCCGGCGCCACGTCCGGTAGAGTGATGTTGAATAGCATCGTACGGTCGACGGCCTACGGTGACTCTGGATACATTGTCAATATGAAGGAGGCTAATTTGTCAGTTAAATTGTGTTGAATATAAAATATTTTCTTTGGGGCGAAGCTGTCGGCCACTTCGCACGCCTGAATTATCACTGTTTTTACTTTGCTTGAGGGCGACAGGCCCATAAATGTGAGTGGCATGGTTGTAGTGTAGTATAGCTTCATGGAAATCATTGCTGTCCTCCCTCACGTGGGATTCAACATAGTCATTTACAACTCACCACTTCTCTACATTTCTTTGGCCACAGTCTTCTCTCCGCTTACTTGTGGTAGCACAACTCCCTCGTGCTCGTGCGACCTCCTCTATCAGCGTGTCCAGTGTCGGCGCAGTTGGTAACACTGACAGGTTTGCACAGTGTACTAAATGTCGTCCGGCATGTTTATCTTTCACACAGGTGCCCCTACGCTATGAGCTGTTCTTCTTTCCTCTTCTCTTCTGAAGTGTATTCTTCTTGCAGTGGTTTCTACTACTGTATTCTGCTCGGTCAGCCAAGGTATGCCAAGAATAGCCTCTTCCCTGATCTCATTCAATACAAAGGCGACTGTCACAGTTTCTACATCGTGGATGTGAACAGAAATGCTAGCTTCTCCCTTAATTTCTCCGGTGTGTTGGCATGTCGACAGTTAGACTGTTTTGTTGACAGGTTTGATGTTGACGCTGTTGACAAAGTCACTCTTCACAAAGCTATGCGACGCAGCCATATCACTAAGTGTGCAGCAATCACGACCATTGATTGTGACAGAAAAGCGGATGAATCTAGTTAAGTCGCCATTGATTTGCGCAAGAAGAATGTGCTGTGGTGTCTGGTTAGTGGAGCATGTTTCGGCCTGGGGTTGAGTTGTCAGGCCGCTCTACCCCACCTCACATTTCCTGGTGGCGCCATGCCTCTTCCTGCTGATGGTGGTGCTCCAGCTTGCTGCGGGCATTGATTATCGCAACGTGACCCATCGGACCAGCAGCATGGATGTGCCAGATGCCTCTGCTCAGTTGATGGATGTGGCTGTTGGGTTCCGTTGCTGTGTGTTGCGGAATATGTGGCCGTCACTTCTTGTCTTGAACTGGTCGATATGTTTTGTCCACTGTTCCTTCTTTCCATCTCTTCCCGGTCCTGTCATGGTTATGAGTGTTCCATCTCCCTAAGCAGTTGATCGCATTCGCGTTTGCGTAACGGCTCGACAGTGATGCTCGCCCCCAACAATATGACTGTTTGTAAAACCTCATGTTCTATTGAGTGGATGATGAGTGCCAAGTCTGCTCGATATTCCGGACGTGCGGTACTTGCGACTACCACCAAGATCTCCTGTGTGCTGAGTTCCGGGTTGTATGTTTGGATGGTACTAATTTTCTGTGTTACAAAATTGTACAATGTATCCTCCTTCTGTTATGTTAACACCAAATGACCGTGCATGCACAAAGAGGCGAACGTGTTCGCAAAATGGCTCAGAAATGACAGGCTGAACGTAGCCCATGTGAGCCCATAGAGGTTCACTCTTCTCCACCACAGTCGAGCAGCTCCACCAAATCGCTCGCCGATTGAATTTGGCCAGTCTTCCAGGTCGACCCCATACCTTGTCAGCCTATTTTCACAATCCTGGAGGAATGCCGCAGGATCTTCTCTCAAAGACACAATGTATCCCAGCAGGTATTGGTACCTTGTCATAATTGGCGAACGAATTCGCCTCCTTGTCAAGTTCTCCACAAATTCAGGAGCGGTCAATAATTCTGGTTGCAAGCTGGCACCGTCCAGAGTAGTGGTGTGGAACAGGCAGGGGGCATGGCAAGCTCTACCATCCCCACAACAGGCAGGGGGCATGGCAAGCTCTACCATCCCCACATGCTCTGTACTGGTTGGCAGACATGGTAGCGCAAGCAGTGGCATGTGTTGTTGTTGTTGTGCTCGTATTCCTCCTGTTCCTGTCTGCTCCACCCTTAGTAGCTGGCGAGTCGGCAACATGAAGTTTGTTTGCTCTGCTGGTTGGGGCCGTTCCAATATCATCGGTTGGTGTCTCAAACACTTTATTTAGAACTCATCATGTTCGTCGCCATTTCCTGTGGCGTGACACACTGCTCGTGGTATAAACGCCAACACCTCATCCAGGCAAGTATGGCAGCTGCTATTCAATCACAAACTGTGAAGTTGGCACATTTCCACAATTTTTTCTCGGAAATTTGACATTTACAATGGCGGGCTAATTTTGGGCATCATACTTACATATGCTGGTAATGCAAAGGATATTTACAAAAAACTTTCATTTTCCGTGGTCGAAAACAGTTTGTTCAGAAGCCATCCGGTTAACCTCACACGTGCATGACAGAACCTTGGATTGCAACTCATTGTTTACCATGTCTACTGTAGCCCACAGCCTTTGAACAGATGTCACATCCTACAGATACAAGTGTCCACGTGCAAGTCCATGACAGAAAATGTGTCGGATTTTGGCACAACTGGCAAGTATTTCTGTCACAAAGTTGTTGGTTAGCCATTCGTTGTGTGGAAGTCTAAGAACGCATGGTTATTGGTGCGGCATGGATGATGCGAGGGGTCTATGGCATCTGCTTTGCTGGGTAACATGGCTTTCGGTTTGCGGCAACACCCACGTGTGCGGTGTGGTAGGGGTGGTTCCTGCGGTACCCGCGACACAGAAGGAGGGGTGGCAGCAGGTGTGTGCTTCCCCCTCGGCTGGTCCTATGTCCAAGATGGTGGTTGGCTAACATCATGGTCGTATCCTTCAAGAAGAAATGCTCCAAAATCGCAGACTTCCTCACACTTTCACCCCAATAGCGGTTTGGCGCCAAATTCTTCCCTTGTCGTTTTTGTGGATAGTTTTCCTCCGTTCCTCGCTGATCTTGTGTGGTAGTTATTTAGGAGAATCGCCAGTATTGACTATTGGTATCGTTACTCTCAAAGGAAAACAGATATTTGTGGGCACACATGGTTGTATGTGGCGCACAAACAGATTCTTGAAAAAGGAAATTTGTGGAAAATTTGTGAACTTTCTAGTGTGAAGGATGCGCAGCACTAGACATAACAGATACAGGAAAAGCCCCACTAGTTGGGAAAGCCACTTTATGTAGCTGAGATAGCGGTGTCACTTAGAATTTTCACTAGATGTGTCTCTGGATCTTAGGCTGGACCATCAAGGAGGCAAATAGATTATGTCGAAAGGATGCAAAAATTACCACTATGTTGTCTGGGGGGTGCCACGAGTTCAGTTCGGGCGTGTGGTCGACGGCCTGAATGGGGTTCTCCTTGATGTCCGACGTCTCAATCTTGTAGTTGCAGAAGTTGTAACAGTTATACCAATATCAATATCCATTGCCTCGTCTAGTGGGAATTATTAAGGCTATTCCCATACGCCCATACTCACACCCAGGCTGTTATAGGCCGCCTTATACCTTGTGAAAATATTCAAACAAGTTACACGGTCAAAAGATGAGCAAAGTAAATAAACACAGCCAGGCAATTCACGTGACATGAATATTTATTTCTTTAAACCTTCAATAGAAGCACTTACAAAACTTGCCCTGCTAAAGTGGGGTACACACTGATGGAGAAAAAGTGGCAAAATATCTACGTGAAATTAAGTAGTGATACGTCCCAGCCATATAAAAATGGACCTTGTTGTGGAATGGAGCACTCCCCGGGCTAGAAATAAACAAGAGGTTCCAGTTAATTAAGTTAAAACTTTTGTAAGCTACAGGATTAGTACCGAAGCTGTGAAGTGTCCGGGGAGGGCTTGCAGCACGACCGTACTACGCGGTAACCAAAAGGCGACTACTGAAACATGGGGGCTGGCAGCTGTATTCCCAGTACAAACTCCCGTACCATGTCACGTGATCTCAAATTACGTGAAAAAATACATATCAAATGAAATGGAGTGCATGCAGGTGGCCGTAAATGAACATATAACACTTAACACCTTATATGGTAAATAATGCTTGAATAATAAGAAGTAAAAATATTAATAAACCATAATGCATAAAGCACCCTGAACTAAACTTGGTGCCTTACGTTTCCCCGGTGCACATCTCTACATGTGCCGTGATTCCTCTACCTTCATTTGCATTTGTTAATTTAATGTACACAACATAATGACCAACACTTTAAAGGAAAAACAACAATTAAAGAACACCTAATGTTTTTGGCCACATTTTGGCACGTGTGTGTTACGTTACAGTATTGTATCCAATGGCATGCAGCCGACCTAACACAAAATACTGTCTGTCCAGTATTAGTACTGGTCTGTACTGTCCTCTTTACAAAATATATGTTACAGCAATAAAAATAAAACAAAAGAAAGTAAATAAAAGGGCACTAAAAATTGCATACGCGTATTCCATGTGCTTGGATTTTTACCACGTGGCTGCATGGCTGCTTATATTTTTAGGTGCATTGTGCACGTCAATATGGTTCATTGAATAACAACTCAGAACACAATAAACACAGTACAAAACTCTTTAAATTAAATAATAATACATAGGCAATATCCGGACAATATACACAATACACATATATAAAACACTTGGGTGTGCAAACATCACACTAGTGCACACAATGCGGCGTAATAAGGAGCATGTGGTCATGTGACAACAACTAATATTAACTCTGAAAAATGGCCTGGAAATTACGTTAACATATTTAACACTTATTAACACTTAAAAAAAAAAAATTTTTAACTAACACTATAGGCCACGGAAACAAAGTATTTATACAATTTCTACTGCACGTCTATTTAGTCAAACTGAACTGTGCAGACATCACACTGGCTGTACACGGTGTGGACAATGGTGGTCAGCTGACTTGGCAGGTTGCTCCTCCAGATTTGGTGAACAGTCTAGGGCTGGGACACGTGGCTCACGTCAATGTAAACTCCATGATTCGAAATCGTATCTTATATTCGGTAACTGTGTACTTGATACTCATTATGATATTCTGCTTATGTAATTTATCAGCTCTCGACATCTTCAATGCGGTAGGACGTAAACCTAGCAGGTATCACTTATGCGTGTTCGTTTTCTGCAGTTTATACAGAGAGAAAAACAAAGATGACTTCATCAATTGCATTTAGCTTAATGTGTGAAAACTTTTCGATGCCCGACCTTATTCACTCGTTAGTGCAATAAAATTACTCAAAGCTAAATAGTATGTTACATACCAGTTGTTTTTATCTCAGTCATTATGTTTTGTGGTTATGTTAAATTCATCGCCATTATGCAGTGATAATCTGTTAATAAAATTTTTATTTCATCTAAACAGGCTTCTGTGTTGACGCCTGGTGAGGCAGGATATGCAATTCTCTGGAAAAGCCACCGGATCTTCCATCGGTGTATCAGCGAGCGTGGAAAAGTAATGCGGGGTTGGGGAAGAGGGATCACCCTCCTCTCTCATGGTGCATCTGGCCTGCTTACCCCGGGCAGGGTTGTCGCCCCTATGCTCAGCTGACATGTGGCGTGCACGAGGGGTTCAGGTGGCTGTCGGCAACGAAGAGTGCAGGGGAATGGGGGATGGTAGCCTCCACCCCATCACTTCTCCTTCTCGGGGTGTCCCTATGCTCTTCTGTCCAAGCGGAATGGCATGTCTTACAGTGTAGCATCGCTTTGATTGTTAACATGCTTCCCAAGCATTTGTGCGGCATCCCTTAGTGTCCCGATGCTGTCGTTGCTCTTGTTTGTGACTTACTGTCGCCTTCATGCTGTTTTGGGAAGGAAAAATACGGGAAATTTTTCCTCTCAGGAAAACTTGCCGAAAATGTCGGAAAATTTTGGAACAATGTTTGGCTGGAAAAATTTTGGTGGGAAATTTGGCCACACAGAGAGGCGTCAATTGAAGGCAGTCAATTGGACGCCGAGGTAGGAAAGGACTGTGGTAGGAAAATGGCCCCACTTGGCCAACCAATTGACGCCTTGTGGTGTGATGGTAAAGGGTTAAATGAGGTACTGGGGGCATTGAAGGTGAGGTCTAGGATGTGATTATACAAGATTGGTGCCAAAACACTGTCAAGGCGACATCAAAGAGGATGCTGATTCTCTTAACCTCGGGGTTGCGGGCTGTACGCCCGGACCAAACTCCCCGCCGAAGATGATGATGACCTCTACCTGGTTGATTACTGCTCCAGATGCATGATGTTTGCTACATGGTAACCGGTTGGTTGACTACATGCCATTGTTGATCTTGGTGGGAAAATTGCCTTAACATTTAACACTCGCGTATTTGTGTTGTTAGGGTCAAACCACACACCCATAAGGTACAGAACAATTCTTACTGACACTTGAAACAAAAATGATTAACTTTAAGCTTGCTTAAGCAGGTATTACGAGGGCCCATCCCCTTACACGCATGTAGCGGTCGGAAAATAAACTCAGTGTCGAACAGTTCACTGACAGATTTATTCTGTTTTATTGCACCTCCCTCTAGGAGAGCACTGACATTTCACTAGGTGCCTATACCGGCCACTGTGGTTAAAGTGTAACAGCGTTTTACGACATAGAAAGGTTTACGGCAAGGCTTTAGCTTCCCAGGGCAATGCTACTCCCACAGCAAGAGGATGTGGCTTACCAGGCGGTCAAAATGCAGAATAAGGTTCTGAAGTTACGTGAAAGTAGATTGTAGAGAATGTTCATGGCAAAAATTGAAGACTGTCCACCATGCGTGGGAAAATACCAGAGCTCACGACACACACTCCACCTCCATCAGGCACTATTTGCCTAACCCAAGCACCAAATTAGCGCTTCTTTCTGTCCCAACTTGAATCTCCTTGCCTTGCATAATGGTATTAAATGACAAACAAACTACAAAAATCATAAAAGAACCCTGCAACATAAAATACACCGTGAATAAATGAACAAACACTATGTGTGCTAACAAAAAATGCTACAATTAACATGCATCTATGATATCAAAGGAAACACAAGTTAATAAATCCTTTAAAAAGTAAAACAATAATGTTTAACATAGGCCCAAGAATCATAGTTAGTGTTTTTAGGCCTATTAACACTTTCATCCACTGCAGCTATCTTTGGTACCATGGAAACCACTGAAACGTCTGCACCTGTTCTACCTTGCTCTTGCACTGCACCTGATCGCTCTGCGACTGGGCACACCTCTCACTTTCGTAGAGATTGCACATGCTTGCGGTAGTAAGGCAGGTCATGGCCAGATCAACTGTCTTAGGGGTGAAGCACTGCATGGGCACGTCAGTGTATTTAAAATTAGTGTACACTTTTTTATGGCGAGTATGGAGACAAAGTAGGTAATAACTGGTGATAGTATGTTAAAGAATGTTAGAAAAAACATATAACAGGTTATTTATTTCAGACAGTAAACTTTCTTTAAAAGAATCTAGATCAGAATGTGGTGCAAGGAATTTAATGCAACCATAGGCTAACTGTAGCCTTTTTTTCGTTTTTTAGAAAACCAGATACATGATCCCGCGGACCCTATAACATTTGTCCATTGCCACTAGAAAATCAACTCCAGTGTCATATGTTTCTAAATTCGAACACTATCAAGAAATATACACTTTCTTACATCGAAACTAGCTGTTTCTGAATTATCAAAAACTGCATATTTGTGCTTACATGTCCCCTGAAGTGTCATCACCATGTATAGGCCTATACTAGTGCTGCTCAAATTCCCAATATAGTACAAAGAAGATCTATACTTGGTAAGTATTTGAAGTTGTATTCTTGTTGGTTATATTTGCGTACATACGACAGTTGCCATATTGTATTTCAGGTGTGAAAATTAACTTGTACATTTTGTGGTTATAAAGCTTGTAAGTTATAAAAGTTAATAAATGGTATTTACAAAATATTGTTTTGTTGTATGTTTAAACACCATTAGATTGCACCTAATTATCTTTCTTTTGTTATCAATGTGTATATTTCCGCGAATAGGATCTGTAACTAATTGTCAGATTGATAAATGTGCATAAAAATAAGAGATAACAGGCTTATTATATTGTATTTAACCTTCTGTTGGTATCAAACACATGATAGGTTAAGTATCGGGGGTATAGAAAAAGATGACAGTGAGTGTAATGCCCCTTTACATACGATAAATAAATGTAAAAAATCCCATAACAACTGCTCTAATTTGTTTACACTCATTAATGACGTGATAAAGTAATATCACAAAGCTATTGGTGTGGTATCAAAATGAATATTTGTGAAATCAAAATAGCTGAACAGATAAACATAACCTCAGTATACCGAGGTGCAAGCATTTCTATATTCCTGCTATTGTGTTGTAAATTTAAAATAAACAGCATCTGCAATGTGTGTAACTAACATAAGCCTAATGTCGCCAGGTTGTTTATTTTCACTCCAGTTGATCCCTTGCAGTGACTCTTGGTACTATGTAGTTGCATATATATATATATATATATATACCCTTACCCCCTAAGACCTTTTCTCCGGCCAAAACCTAACCTGCAACACCACCGCAGCTGAATACATGCTCTAAGGACATGTGGAGTGTGCACTGGGTCGCTGGTGCGCGAACAGGTCATCAGTACACTGTAGTGCAACATGAGGGGCATGCCAGTGCAGCACAGCCGGTTGTTGCCAAGAGCAACTATAGCAGAGACTCCGCGAGAAGGATAGACATAGAAGATTGTCATAATGACTAAACCTAAAGGCCCAAGTCTCTCACCATTAATTATTAAAGGTTTTATTGTGTGTTTACACTGTTGTTCTCAGTGCATTTATGGGTCTATTTGTCATGCATTTTTTTTCACGCTCATCTACGCTTCGCCCATCATCATCCATTAGTGCTTTGTGATTCAGAGTTCTGTAAGTAATTTTTAACAATAGTTTTTACAGTCGGCGTGATGTTAAGCAGGAATTGTATTTTTGCAACAGAAAGTAGTTCCCATCCTGGCACATCAGACAGCCCCTGCTTGTGCCGCATCGAATGGCAAGACAGTAAGCGAATACCATTGGACGGGGTGGTGCATGTGTCTCGAGCTCATGGTTACCTGCATGCTGGGCCGCCTTCAACATTTTGAGCATGGACAGTTTACTCAAATAGACTTATTAATATTTGGAAACTCTTTCTCACATTAGCTGCCTGGTACACCACCCTCCTTCCCGTGAGTTAGCATCGCCCTGGGAAGCTTAAGTCCACCTTAAACACATTTGTTTCTTAGGACGTTTGCGCAGTGTCTATATTTTGGCCAGTATATCCTCACATCGTGAGTGTCAAGTCTTTCTCTGAGAGGGATGGTAACTCAAGTAGAAAAAATACCACAGAAAACCAATCAGTGTGTATGTTATTTTGACCGCCATTGTGCGTTTAAGGGGCAGGCTCTAACAATACCCGCTCATGTCCTAAAAGTGTTCTTAATTTATTTTCAGTCTTTTTCAAGTGTGAGATGCATAATAAGTTATTCTGTCTGTTATGGGTGTGTGGTTGGCCCTAACAATCCACATACACGAGTGTTATGCGAGTGTCAACAACTTCATTGACGAGGAGATTTCGTGTCATCATTCAATGTGTCATCATGCTACAAGTTCATCTTATTGGCGTTGTCACCCTGATGCCTTGCACTCAATCTGGTATCTTTTCCAGACCTCACCTTCACTGTTATCAAAACCCATTAACCCATTTTCATCTTACCACACGGAATCAAGCGTCACCCTTACATGTGGCCATATCTTCCACCAAAATTTTCCTGTCAAAAATGTTTGCAAAATTTCCAAATTTTTTTCTGCAACTTTCCTGACCATTGAGTTATTCTCTTATATTCCTGCCCGCCAACAATGAAAGGACGACGAGACGATGCCAACAAGGACAACAGCAGCATAGTGATGCCTTTGGATGCTTGGGAAACGTCACGTGGGTCAACAATAGCGGAAAAAAGGGGTTAGTTTCGGTATTTTGTGTGATGCCATCACGTCACGTCAGCCAGCTGAGCAAGAAAGAGTGTGCTACCGTGTAACTCCCTGCTGCCACATGTCAGCTGTGCAGTGATTGTTGCACCAGTCAATACCCCCTGCCTGCGGGCTGAGGGGACAGCTGTGAGAGGAGAGGGCATCCCTTCCTCCACCGCCCCTGCGCTGCACTTCAGTTACCTGGTTCTCCTGTTTACTATGCACGTGGGTTTGTTGGTAAACAAACTATTGCTGGCTGGACATCTGACGCGCGCCGGCACTGTGGTGTCCAAAATGTTTATGCCCTATGTTTCTGGACTTCAAAGCAGAACCTAAAGTCCGCAATAAAATCTGTCAGTGCTATCATAAGATAATCTTTGACCATGTTGTTGACAACCGCGGTGCAGTGAAAGACAACGACAGTTCAATAATACAAATTGTTCGTGTACACTAGTGCAGTTCCAAATTAAAACAAACCATTTCGCAAATGATAACCTGCCTAAATACTGTGGAAACCTCTCGTGTAATGGTCAAGGTATCATTGAGCTAAAATTCACTAAGTCCAGTATCAGTTATGACCATGAGTGCCTTAATGACAAGGAACTTGATATTGCATTGGGACTTACATTCACTTGTTTGACATGTAGTACAACAGACAAACCAAATGCAGTTCGGGGCGTCAACCGTACGAAATCCATATCTGAGGAAACACCACGTTAAACAGTTTTTGATTTGCTGGAACAATGGGACAATAATGTGGCAGTAAATATCAATACCAACCACTCGCAGGTGATAATAACGCAGGATGGCAATGATGTGTCGAGCATAGTAATGTCGAGTAGGGGATTGGAGAGTGGCAGCAGAGTAAATGAGGAGTGCAGCATGGGCCAGATATGCAGCGTGCTTCCGCAACGCACGTGGCGAATGTAAACAAACCCTCGTCATCCGAACCTACCTCAACTCACGCACCGTATCCATTCCAGCCGCTCACACCATTCCACCTGCAACTACCCCACATGTTTTCTATGTCAATTCATCCTACAGTACTACCAATCATGATACCAACTTTTCCAAATTTCCCGCCTATCACTCTATACCAGTCTAATGGCATGGGAGTAATGGCCGCAGCCTGCAGTGACAGAAAATTCAGCATGGTGTAACCAAGGATTTCAACCAAACACAACTTCCACCAGGACAGAGCATGGCTAAGACACTGTCCAAGTTCCAGACACTTCAAACTTTTGCCGGGACTCCAACAGAGGATCCAACAGTATTCTTGGAGGACTGGATGTCCTGCATTACCAGGTATGGGATCAGCAGAGAGTAATGGGCCAGCTGTGCCGGAGTGCAGTTCCATGGATATGTGCACGCCTGGTGGACCTCCTTAAACCACTATGGACTTCAGTAGGAGTTCCATAGCTCTTTTAAATGTCGTTTTAGAGGGATTTTTACGTCCCTGCAAGCTCAGAGCAGGCTTATATTAGAGGGTCAACGATCGAACGAGTCATTTATAGTATTCATTAAATGCAAAGGCTATCTCATCAATCATTTTCACCTACATTTACCTGAACGTGAATTATTAGAGGCCATAGCTGAAACAGCCAGACCGGAGTTCAGGACAGCTCTTATACCTCTGCTCAATGGTATTCTAGATGATCTCATGCATGAAGCTATTATTCTAGAGCATACGCACGAGCAACCACGCTGT
The DNA here is from genome assembly GCA_029891345.1 of Dryococelus australis. NCBI lineage: Eukaryota > Metazoa > Arthropoda > Insecta > Phasmatodea > Phasmatidae > Dryococelus > Dryococelus australis. The sequence continues at coordinate 169,870,597 of CM056993.1, forward strand.
GACACAAATGCTGTAAAATGGTGGCATGAGCAGCGGGAGAAAACAGTGGGCAAAAACCCATCATTCCACCACACCACAATCACGTTCACAAACATTAAGTAAATTTAATGGACACCAGCATAAGAAAGAATACAGGTTTGATCAAAAACAGAGTGGAGCAATGGGACCGAGTGGTCAGAAACCACCGGCATAAACCCTGCAGGTAATGAAAACAATGCTCCAAGAGGATGGAATCCGGATCATCTGCCACAATATCCATGCAGGTATTGTCCAATTCGACGATACCATTGGCACAACCAGTACCCCCACAATCTGCATGTGGATCGCATTAAGGCGGTGGCAGAGCATAGAAACCAAGGAAAGAAGTTACAGTGGTGAAGGGGCCACACGCTTCCGACACCGCACCCCATCAAAATTGACACCACAACAAGCATTACTTCAGCAAGTTAGCAGCAGTTACGTATTTTGGTCATACATATTTTGATTTCTAAATGGTCATCTTTGCCATGCCTTGATTGATACTGCAGCTTCACACAACATCATACGACCGCACCTTGTATGCAAGCAGGACGTATGCCTACTAATAACATTATTCAGCTGGCAACGAACGAGCATTGTAGTATGGTCGTAGGACATGTGGTAGTGTCAGTTAAAGTCTGTGACAAGGAAACCATTACTTCGGTCATTGCTATGCCGTTGATCCATGAAGACGCCATTTTGGGTATACCATAGCTTACAGAGCAAAACACCACTGTAGAGACGGCAGTAAGGCGGATCCATTTTGGCACGAAAGAGAGACATACTGTATACAATTTAGACTACTGTCCGATGGGTAGCCTACCTGAAGTGCAGTTAGGATAATTTGACAATCAAGTCCTGCCAGAATATCAGGCTGCATTTCAGCACATCATTGATGAACGCAGTGATGTGTTTGGTAAACATGTCATGTTAATGAACTACCATTGCACAGCACGTGATCCGCTTACGAAAGAGAAGCTAGTATGCACCAATCTGCATGGATATTTACCCCATCAGACCTGGATAATTAAAGCCCAAATTCATGGAATGTTTAAGGACGGAGTAATACAGCCAACAGGCAGTCAGTTCAATTAGGCCATTACCTTGGCACCAAAAAAATACGGAACCTGGCAATTATGCATCGACTTTCGCCTGTTGAATCAGGGTACGTGCAGCGCTCTCCCGACTTACATTAGCATGAAAGATGCTTTGAGAATGCTGGGGCAAGCAAAAGTTTGGTCATCCATGGACCTTAAAAGTGGTTATTGACATGTACCTGTGAAGTTAGAGGACAGGCCGAAAACAGCATTCATGGCCCCAGACAGCTTGTAATTTCAGTTCTGTAGAATGCTCTTTGGACTGAAATCCACCCCTGCTACTTTCCAGGTGATGATGGCATGTATTTTCGATGGCATTCTTGGAAAGTATACACTCGCATATCTCGATGACATTATTTGGGCAGACATTTGGGAAGAGCATGTACATCATCTGGCAGTTGTCCTGGAAAGGCTAGCGATTAATGGCTTAACATGTTTAGTGGAGAAATGTCACATGGGAAAAACTAGTATTGATCTTTTGGATTGTGTGATCGACCAGGAGGGGAACAGGCCGAATCCTGAACAATTGAAACTCAATGACAGCTACCTACAGTAATGTACACGTAAACAATTATGCAAATTTTTCGGACTCATTCATTGGCTGTAGGAACATATTCCAAATTTCGCAATAATCACGGCCCCAATGACGGACTTATTCTTGCCGAAAAAGCAATTTCAATGGACACATGCAGCAGAGAATGCTTTCGTGAACATTAAGAGTGAATTTCGAGCATGCCCAACACTCGTATGCTATGATGCACACGAACATATGTACATCCAAACTGACACAAGCCAAGGAGGGATCGGTGCAGTATTGTACCAGATCGACGATAGTGGGGCGAAACATGTCATTTATTTTGCAAGTGCCAAACTAGGGAAAACGGAAAGATTCAACGACGTGAACAAGAGGGAATGTTTAGTGGTCATATGGGCCGACAGAATGTACCATGCTTGTCTCGAATACCAAAGGTTCACGCTGTGGGCCGAAAACCAGTGTTTGGTATGGTTGCATAGCATGAAGAAGGCGAGAAGCAAGCTAACAAGATGGGTATTACACTTGCAGGCCTATGATTTCATAATGGAACACGTGCCCGGAAGGGAAAAAGAACTAGTGGATGCATTATCATGCAACCCCAACAATGAAGTAATTATTAAAGACAAAGTAGAGTGAGAAGAGAATTTGCTGTCAGATTTGCGTGATCCTATATCCGAGGTTTGCATACAACACATGGGTGTCACCAACAATGAAGGGCTCATCATCGATTTGTACCAAGAGGTCACAAAAGTGCAGGAAAACTGTACATTCACACAAGGGAAGGTATCGCAATATGCCCAACAAGAAGTGGAAGGATGGTGCGTTATAGATGGTAGAATTGAGTCCTGTTCTGCTCAACAGCCCGGGAAATGGAGGGTGTATGTCCCACGTGTGCGATGGTCAGATGCTAGCCTATTTGCATAGTGGAAGCGTGGCTGGTCACCCAGATGTTGAACAGACAGTTTGCAACATAAGCGAACATTTTTTCTGACCAGGCCTTAATCGGTATACAAGACAGTTTTTGCGAAATTGCCACAGGTGCAACTTGTTCAAAACACAACGATAGGATGGGAAATAACAACAGAGACCATGTGTATCTAGGAAACTGTTCGAGACAGTTTGCATCGATTGGATGGGTCCTGAGCCTCGGACAATGGAGGAAAAATGTTTCTTCATTGTTGTGACTGACAACTTCTCAAGATGGACAGAACCTTATTCCACGAGTGGAGCATGAGCAGGTAAGATGGCAAAGGTGCTAGAGGTGCAAATTTTTGTGTGTTGGGGATTCCCAAAAAATTTACTGCAGTCAATGGCATGCAGTTCACGGGCTGGAAGTAGAGGGAACTTTGTACGAAGTGGGGTGTCAACCTCGTCACAATCCCAATTTACCACCCAAGAGCGAACCTCATGGAACGCCGCAATCTGGAGATAAAGGCGCAGTTACGGCTCCGTGTGGGGGAACAGCAGGTAACATGGGTGTACCACTTACCCACCATTTTGTATACACTCCAGAGGGTGAATGCACCAATGGGAAAATCACTGGCGGAAGTATTGCTAGGCCGCAACTTGTGTTTGCCTGTAGAGGCGAAGTGTCCACTGAGGGATGACAGCTGCAAACTTGTAAGCATAGATATTCAAAGGAGATAATGCTTGCAGGGTTTGTAGAACGTTGGAGTGGTCCACATTGTGTGCTACACAACTATGGACCCACTACATACACCATCCATATGGGGAGACACAAAGTACGAGTGCATCGGGACAACATCCAGCTTACCCACGATGGTGAAGGCTGTGACAAGCAGATGCAGGAGTCGGGAAAGATGCGAGGTGTTGCAGCACTTCAGGAGGGAGAGCCCACAGAGGACTCACCCATGCACGCCGACATGAGCAGTTCCCCAGAGGTGGTGCACAATAAGAATGCCATCAACGAGCTCCAGGAGCAAGGGAGCGAGCAGGAAGGTGCACTAGCACCTATAGCGAGTGCACACGCAGGGAAGAAGAGCTTGCAGGAGTCACCCAGCATTGTCATGCCCCACAAGGAACCCACAGCGACTCAGGAAGGAGGCAGGGATGTTTCGACGGCCACCAGCATTGGCGTGCTCTCCAACATGCAGGAAACAAGGCAGGGGACAGTCCATGACGACAGTGCAGGAGTATTCTTAGGGGCTGTTCAGTCGGGTCCTGCCCAGAAACTGCAAAGCAGGCGATTGAACAGCATGAGTGAAGATGTAGACAGTGAGAGTAGTGGGTCAGAGTGCTCGTTCAGCCTTCGACACTCACATAGGTGGGCACACCCTACAAACTCACCTCATCAATGCAGACAGATGGAGTTGCCGAACAGGAAGGGGCTACTGCTGGTGACGCATCGAGCAGTAGAGCCGAGGAGTGGCGGTGTCACCTGTGGCCACGCAGGCCTGCCTGCACATGCAACTGCTACCAGTAGCATCTGTTGGCCTACAAACAGTCTTGCTGAGCGGCAGGGGGAGGGGGGAGGCTTTTGATGTGTCCCATGTTCTACTTACCTCCTAAGACCATTTGTCCAGCCGAAACCAGCAACAGCAACCAGAGCTGGGATGTGCTCTCAATGGACGTGTGGAGTGTGCACCAGGTAGCTGGTGCACGACCAGGTCATCAGTGCAATGTAGTGTAACATGGGGTGCATGGCAGTGCAGCACAGCCAGTTGTTGCCAAGAGCAACTACAGCAGAGACTCCGCAAGGGGAGGTATATGGAAGTATATCCTCACCCTGACTGAACCTAAAGGCCTAGGGCTCATGGCGTTCATTGTTTTTTACTTGTTATTAAATTATTTATTGTGTGTTTTCTCTTTTGTTCTCAGTGCATTGTTGAATCTATTTGCTATGTGTAATTTTTCTCATCACTCATCTAGGGCTATGTAGTTCATAATCCATTAGTGTTTCTTGTTTCAGAGTTCAGAAAGTAATTTTTAACATAAATTTTTGCAGTCAGTATAATGTTAAGCAGGAATGGTATTTTTGCAACAGAAAATAGTTCCCATCCTAGCACATCAGCCAACCCCCGCTTGTACGCGTGTCAGGATGGCAATATAGTAAGCGAGAAGCATCGGTCAGGGTGGTGTGTGTGTCACGAGCTCCCGCATTCTCTGCGCGACTGGCCACCTTCATTGTTTTGAGTATGGACATTTCATTTCAATAGACTTATTAATACCTGGAACCTCTCCTTCTCATTAGCTGCCCGGTACCCCGCCCTCCTTCCCATGAGTTAGCAGCACCAAGGAACCTTTTAAGGTCACCCTAAATATGTTTGTGTCTTAGGATATTTGTGCAGTGTAACCGCAGTAGTTGGTATAGCCACACATTGTCTGTGACAAGTGTTCCCCTGGGAGGGATGGTAAATCAAGTAGAATAAATACCACAGCGAACGGATCAGTGCATATGTTATTTGACCACCATTGTGAGTTTAAGGGACAGACCCTAACAATACCTGCTCACATCCTATCAGTGTTCTTAGTTTCTTTTCAGACTTTTTTCAGTGTCAGATACATAATCAGTTTCTCTGTTTCTTATGCGTGTGTGGTTTCCTTAACAATCGACATACGGGAGTGTTAAAGCCTTTTTGCAAAGCTACCACCAAAAGTCCCATCTGTCTGGTGCGTAGTCGACACACACACACACACACACACACACACACACATATATATATATATATACACAACAAATTGTACACTTGTCCTAAATTTCAGAATAAAATATTGGTAACTGTATGTTGAGAAAAACAGAGTAATTCTCAATTACCAGCATTCGTGAGTGCAGTGTTCAAATGAACTGTGTATGGAGACGAATAAAGGATTGAAAAGTTATGATCCGCGCGAGGGAATTGTTGTGGGGGAGGGGGGGATAAGATATTGTAGAGATAAGCATTTCATGTTAAATTGAGCATTGATATACATTATGATTGTAACACTTCACGATGTTCACCCACAGAGAAAACAAGGAAAAGTCAGGGATTTACATGTGACTGGGAAAAGTCAGGGATATTGTGGCGTTATTTTTGGGACAAGACACATGACAGGGGATAACCTACCAAAAGCATTCTCCCCTCAACACCACAAGAAAGGAAACGCCCGAGCACCAGGTTGCGGTGCATTTGTGCATAATTGGATGTTAGTAAAGGATAGTAAAAGGTCCAACCCAAAATTCAGCTTTTTATAACTTATGTCACTAAACATAACAATAGTCACTTGGTAAGTATCTGTATAAACTTAGGATTTATGCAACTGATGTGCTTGATATAGCTACGATATTTCTGAAATTTTTTTTATCTTAAAAGACCTTATCACTCCCAACAACCAACCAAAACTTTGAGAACAAAGGGTATAATAAACACATCTATAAATTTATATCAATTAAAATGAGTATTTTTGTTTCACATATTTTGCTTTTTCTTTTTATTACTGTCACGTTACTTCGGGATCTCGTACGAAATTGAATTTACTTAATATATTTATGGTAAGTGGCCATTTGGCCGAGAAAATTAACACACATACTTTCTCCTCTTAGGTCTTCAATTTAATATTAATTCAGATTTATGCTTTGTTGTCATGAGGCATTGGTCAAATGACCATAATTAATTAAACAAAAATATTAAATGTTTCAAAATAATTTAAGTATTCGAATGTCAGTCCAATAAGATTTTAGTATCACTGTATGCGGAATCTAAAAAAATGAAAATAAATTTTGGTTAGGTGATGCACGAAAAGCAGATCAGGAAACCATTTCCGATCGAGAAGTCAAATCAATGCAAAAAGGGCGGCGAGGAAAATCCTCCGAGAAGGACCACGCCTCAACTCCGAAGCCAAATTCAGGTGGTCATCTAAGCACCATCCTGGAGAACTGCTAAATCACAGTTTGAGGGCAAAAATTAATAATTGCCGAGGCGAACACGAACAGAAAATTAGTTACTCAATAAATATACCTTTCGCTGTAAAATTGATGTTCTCACATCCGAATTGTTAGATTACAATTTTAATAAGAAACATGATGTCATAATTCAGATCACGTCGATAAAGAAGGAAATTGACGTACTGAAAATGGTCACAGAATAATGATCGATTAGAGAGGACAAGTACACTTCGCGACTTTTACAACTCAGTTGACAAATATTACAATTAAAACATTTTGAGAAAAACAACATTATAAGGGTATAATATAATTAGTTATTAATTTTCTAATATACCACATTATTTGAAATACTAATTTTACTACAAGTAAGTACTCGTTTTTCTGATACATGTCAAATCTTTGACATACTGGTTGGCCTAGTTTGAAAATATATTTGATAAACAAATGGAAATTTTAACCTCAGATAAATATTACATTAGCAAACAAGATATTACTAAAGTCTTTAAAACACAAAGAATATTGGTGATAGTTAATACACCACCCACTTATTTATCCGATTACATAGTTGACATAAATATTATGAAGTTGTTTTAGATAAAATTCAAAAATTGGTTTCCAAAATAATTAAATGCTTTTCTGAACAAAACTGAGATATGCACATGAGGTAGAATAAGACAAGGTACAATTATATAAATAAAATCGTTAGTGAATTAAGTTAGCACAGTAACTAGTACTTTACATGTACACTACACTTAACCAATACTTTGACAGAAAATTGGATAACAAAGCTGAATTCCGTGGTTTTAACGATTCCAAAAACGGAACCCGAGTCATAGATTCACTCAAAAACAAGAATTGATCTAATTAGAGAGCATGGGCCACTAAGGCTGCACAATATAGCGGGTAATCGTCACTTGGGTTAGGGAAAATGTAAATGGTGCTACTATGCAAAAATTGTTAGTTGTCTGAATACACGATAATGTAATTATGAGCATAAACATTGTAACATTTCGATTTTTCAGTGTGTGATCAGTCAATTGTGCATAGACCCTATTTCCCATGTGTTTTCTCTTCCCCAATCATTCAGGTACATCAGGAAATGGGACCCTCCAAAGCCCCCTCCAAAATCACCTTACCGATGAACCATGTGTTATGAGAGTAATTCTTTCAATCATGCAATAAGTCAACAGTTCAGTATCATGTGTGTGGGTCAGTCTTTAATAGGCCCACAGTTTAGTAAACACTGCAGATAATAAATGTGAGGTGTGATTGGACCGATCCACCACATGGCATCAACCTACATATATGTACAAAGTAATGTATCGGTGTGATTGAAACGGGCACTCATGTGAAGTCAATAGCCTGTATCGTAAGAAATTTCGATGGGCAAAGAAATTTCAGTCTTGCTTTGGTCTGTTGCAGTGTAATCTAATGCAACTTCACTGGTGGCATTTTGTTCTGTCAACAATGACAAAATACAGTTTCGTGTTTCAGTATTTCCGAAATTATATTTAAAAGAAAATGGTAAAATACTGCCTGGTAGACATGGAAATGCAAGGGAATTCCAAAATGGAAATTCAGTGGACATCCTGTAATATTTTCACGTACATACAAATTTCTGTGACTGGTCCCTGTGAGGGTTGCTCAGCTTCGCGCTTAGGCAAGATGCGGAGCGACCTCGGCCAGCCGAGCCATTGTTTTAAATAACACATACCAGGGAATTGAGCACAAGGTCAGGAAGGATCTATATAAGCTCAGTGTGATGGCGGCTCTCGGCGCCATCTTGCCTGCCACCGCTGGAGGCTCTGTCCGAGGACTACAAGACAAGGACCACATCCCATGGGTCTGCCTTCGACGCCCCATGAGCCTGCCATCGAGAGAGCTGCTACTAGACTTAGACTGCGAGAGGGTAACTATCCATTCCCTGGTAGGGCAGCTGAAGGCACGATAGGCTTGGGACTTGTGAAGGCTAGTAAGCTCCCTATGAGCACAGACCCACCGTGATAGCTTAGTGCTACTTCTTCGAGAGTAAAGGCATCAGCGCCTGTTGGAGAATATTATATATTCATTGTTGAGTTCCAGATACACATAGCAGAATACTTGTTATATTTGCTTGAATATTGTGATGCCTACTTGAGGCGTAGTTGTAAAGTTAATGTCAAATAAAAGTAGTCTTTTATAATTATGTGCTTCTCCTTTGAGTTACCCTTATCCCCCTTGTTAGTGTGTGGCCTGATTCATACTCAGGACAGGTCACAGCAAAATGCACAGTGAAGTGGTGTAACTCTCTACTTCATATTCTTTCATCATACTAATCCACAAGACATGGCAATGCTGTTGGTGGGTTTTCACAGGGTGTTCCCATTGTATCTGCCCTTGTATTCCAACATAGTTCCAGGCCTCTCTCATCTCAACACACTAATGCTTAAAGCTGGATGAAATTGACAAGCTTGGACCTCCTGTATGGAAGCATACTCCAATTGGCACTATCCCCCTCCCCTCATCAAATAAATTGACCTTGCCCGAGGTGGGAACAGCATTGGATCATTATTATTGTAATCCACAATTACATGTTCCCACAAATTAGCTACATTACATAAATTGATCTACCATTTTCTATATGAACCATGGAACGTTGTTAAACTGGAGAAATTTTAAGTGTACATATTCATGGTTTCAAAATCATTATGCTGGAATCACAATAGTGTGACAGATGTGAAGTTATGGGCGCGACACGAATAAAAGTCGATTAGCATTGAGACATCTGTGACGTCAACACATCAAAAAATGGCGGACATGACAGGTTTTCAGAACAGAAAACATTTCTAATTTCGTTGCATCGTGGGCGCTACAAACTGGAAAACTATGTAAGAATTTAGTGCTCGAAAGATTGCGGTACTGGTGAATTGGTAACATCACTGTTGTGTTTACTTATTTCATTAAAACATTTCATTTTCGGCCATAAGTTTTTATGATGTGTGGTTCACATTAATACGACCATATATTTATATTTTATGCCAAATCAGTAAGCATGAAATTAAAGTGTTTTCTAACAACACCTTTTAAATAAATGTAAAACTCAATGGCTTTCGTGCAAGAAACTAGCAGTTAGTGGCAAGAAACAATTAATGTATAATATTTTTTAATTTTTTTGTCACATGGCAATAAAATTAGCGTTCACAATTATGCAAATTTTTCTTGTTGCTTCACACCAGTCGCATCACATCCTTCGTGATACTGTGATTCCAGAATCATACAAAATTGTATCTTTATGTCATTGATGGTAGCCTAGGCTAGAGTGTGGGGGGAACAGAGGTTATGTGGATAGGTGATGATACAAAACTGAACTTCTCTGGTGGGCGCTAGAGCTCCGTGGTAGGTAGAGCACGATGTTGAGACAATCTCAGGCTCGTCCGGCCGACGACCAGTTGGCCTTCGCCCAGTAGCCAGCATCTTGCAGGTTAGGTGTCGATGATGATGAATTTCGCTGCTAGTCACGTACTATACCCAGTTTGCTTAGTCTGATAATGGCTGTCGGCCTCCCTTATATGCCACTACACTCCCAGTGGGTTATTCTGGCTACCCAATGCCATACTTTAGACACACGGTCAGGGGTGCAGGAATATTGTTTAAGGAAAGTAAATGATTCTGCTTTGGCCAGTAGCATATACGCCCTTATCTTTTGTATATCTGGCCTTGTAACATCACCGCCTCGCCGGGAGCTTCCCATCCTCCCATCAGTCGTGAACAGAGGTGCGTCATAGTTGGCCTACAAATGTCCAAGATACTTTGTGAGTCGCGCTATAGAACATAATGAGACATTTCTTTATCGGAAGCGTCTCGAGTGGTAGTGTGTAAGTACATTCTGTTATGGCAAAATTTTAATGCTCAAGTAGAAAATTTATAACCGTATTTAATTTTCACCTCATGCCATTATGACTCAAGAGAAGCATCAACAACTATTTCTTCAACCGCTCAGCACAGTCCTGCAGTTCATCACAACAGCCACCTAAAAAGCAGTGCAGGACAGGCTGTAATAGAGACAATGATCCTAAAGAAGAGTTGGATTCCTTTGTCTCAGGTAAAAGTAATTTTGAGCATTCTAAATTCAGTGCTGCCACCATAAATGTTAACTTATAATCCTCAGTTTAGATTGAAAGGTTTCAGCGGCTCTTTACATCTCAGTTCTTGAGGGCCAATTAGGCTGATGTGAGTTAAATATGGAGCAGCGCTGGGATTCAAGGGCAGGGAGACAGGAGACCCCTGATAAAAGCCACCAGCCTGCGGCATCGTTCCTGGACGATCCCCTCATGAGAATCTCCGATAGTGATCCGGCGGGGAATCGAACCCTTATCGCCTTGGTGCGAGGCGCGCACTCTTGCTGCTAGATCACCGCCCCTTCCCCCCTCTCTCAGTTTAAATGAAACATACATATTAGGAATAAAATATAGCCTGTTTGATCTACCTTAAGAAAGTTTGAAACAAACTGATTTTTTAAGCAGTTAATCATGCAGTCCAGACTTCATATGATCTCGAAAGCTGTACACAATACATGTTTATAATTAAAGTTTCAGTATGTTGGTAAATTTATATTTTCGGCTCTGTGTGATAACTCTATTTGAGTAGACATAATAAAAAAATCAGTATGGAAATACAAATAATTTAACCGGAAATTATTATGACGAATTGTGAATCGATCTGGTCCCCGACTGTGCAGGGCGTCTATACGCCTACTTGGCAGCTATGAGTGCGTGAGCTCGTATCCCAAATGTCATGAGAGTTTTAAGGTTAGGCTAAATTAGTTCATAAGCCATCCTTATGGGGAATGCCTATTAGTCGGGTAAGTTTAATGTGTCTATTACAGCATCTTTAATCGTTAAAGAATTTTGATATTTAATTGACTATGATTGAAAAAAGTTAATGTATCAGATTCCTTAAAATAGTTTTATAACTAATGATTGTTTTCCCTGATAAAGATATTTTAAGCATCTTCACTGACCTATTTTGCAGTGTTTGCATTTCAAACTTATTTAAATCAATTTTTATCTTCTTGTATCATCTAATGTCATTGCAAACTCTATAAAGGATGTCAAGTGTGTTAAAAGTATTCCAGCAGTTCATGCAACTCAAAGATGAAATTGTATTGCAGAATGCTAATCTGGCTAAACTACACGACAGAGCAAAAGTTTATTTTTTGAGATGTAGCTAATCACAAAACCACGTGACTCATCATTTATATAAACGCAGGTGTTCTAGCTTTAAGAGCAAGACATTCTGGTTCGAGTCCTGGATAAGGCATGAAAGTGAACATCTTGATGTCTGAATTTGACATTCCAAAATGCACATGATTTAAATAAGAGCGTAGCAAATAACACAATGAGACGACAAAATATGTTTTTAAAGTAGTGACTAGCCTACTGAAATGTGGATCAAAGGGACATTGGTTCATGCCCCACCTTTTCCAAGTCGCCAAATATTTTAAAAATATAATGGGCAACATGCCAATATAATAAATATGGTTGATATTGGAAAGAGCGCATTCTAATACATCTATAAATGTATACATGCATCGGTTTTTTGTGATAAAAATCCGTATACAAGGTATTTTCAAATAAAAGTATCTAATTACGTGGTGATTTTGATGTGACTGCAAAGCACTTCTTAGGTAGAAAGTTGGTACAAAATGGTTGAAAAACAGCTATCAAGAAAAAAAAACAAGCAAATAGCCCATTTCAGGACCTCTGTGACTAAACAGAAACATGTAAAAAATTACATCATACAACTGAGTATTTTTTTTTTTTTTCATTTTGTTATCGCAAAATCATTTTTCTTTACACGTGAGAAGCATTTCCATATAGGCTAAATCTAATGGAATTTTGCCCAACTTTGCTCAAGCGATTTTTTTACAGTCGGGGAAAGTTCATTTAATTATTGTGAATTTTTGGAAAAGTTTAAGTCGTATTACTACTCACCAAAACAAGAAGCATTGTTTGTGACTGCCGCGAAAAGTTTGCGTTGTGTTTTGCGAAAGCCACTTTGCATAATTATTTTGATTTAGCAGTTTTAAGTGTGTGTCATGTAATCATTTCCTCCTTTACACTTACACCAGTATTAAAGATGCCGTTTCCAGAAGTTTCCAGAAGCTGTCAACGATGTAATTAGAATGTTTTGAAATTATATATGTGTTGAAAATATTTATGGATTGTAAATTAAATTAGTGGGGACATTTAAAAAAAGGCTATGATAGTAATACTTTGCAAAACAGCAAAATACTGGACAGAGGAGTTTACTTACCAGATAATAATCCGTTAAGACACAAGAAATATTTTATATTAAGGAGTGTTAGATTGTGCCAAGTTATATTTCCACGGAGTTATGTTGATAATGTTATAGATATGATCAAATTATTTTATATAAAAATAATTTCGAAAATTAGAATCAATTAAATTTTGTAATATTTAAGAAAATAATGTTTTTTTTTTTTTAGGTTTTTAGAAAAAAGTATATCTACAAAACACTGCTGTCTATTATTGAACAGAAAATATATCGTGGGTTCAAATGAGATATAAGCTCTGCTAAGAGGTAATCGTTTTACATGTAAGAAGTTGTAACAGTTATATATTTAATTCTAACAGTCACTGTATGTGGCAGCTTTCATTTTGCCCAAGATTGCATTATTCAAATTAATTTTTTCGTATTTTCATTTTTATATAGTTATAAATTGACCTCGCTGTGGCATTCTGCCATGTTTCTAGAATACAAAACAGCCGACAAATTCTTTATCTGTGTGATCACAAACGAAGTTTTAAGGCCGTTGCACAATTGAAAACTTTAACATTTGACTCTACGTTTGCTTTCCGACATGTTCCTTATGGAGCTTGGCACAATGGAACTGTCAAAGGTAAAGCCAAGCATTCTTGACTTTACGATTTCGAAAAGTCGAAATTTAAAGTCAAAGTTAGGCAGCCATTTGGCCGAGAATCTAACAGAGGTTATCTGGAAAGTGCGTTATTTTATCGCAGGACGATTTTAATCTCAGTATATTAAGCAAACCTCGTCTTAAATTAAATAAATGGCAAACAAATATAATGGGAAGAGGAAATACACGAATTGACATATTTTAATAAAGTAAACAAATTAATTTTTAGTTTTGAAATCAACTTATAATGTAAATTTTAAGCCTACTTTAAAAAAAAGGTATGTAAAATGCATTCCTGGATAATATAATTATTTACATAACAAGATACACATTTTTACGAAGCTCGCATAACCGATGATAAATTCTCTGAACTCTGACTTTACAAAATTTTATTGGTGGTTTCGTTAGAGGAAAGGAAACATAATGGCAAATGATAAAGTTTTCTATTGTGTAAGAAGCTTTAGCCATGCAATTAAACACTACACCATCAACTATATAGCTGCAGCAATCATATTTTTTCCACAGAGATAGCTCTGATAACTGCTGCCCTATGCACGGCACAATGGAACTACAAGGGCTGTGCTCGAGATGTTATCGAATACACCACAGAGTAAATAAAGTACTAGTAGAACAGACCGCACCTCAGCCCCTTCCCCTCCTATTCGCCAAGTCGTGGCTGATAGTTGCAACGGTAACGGTACATCAAGCCAGCAAACACAGCGTTGCTAGGTTGCTTCCGTGTCTCCACCGCATGGACGCCGGGCCTCGGGCGATAGGTTGCTGGCATTAGCGGTGTCAGCCTCTGATATATTTATGTTACGATATGTTTTTTCCACTCGACTAGTTATGCTGATGTATTCTCACAGGCACCTGTGCGAATAACTTCCATTTTAGCCTGTAATATGCATCGAAGCCGACTCAAATAACGTAATTTATGTATTCACACATGACTATGAATAATAATAATAATAAAAAAACAGGTCACTAAAGCATGGCTCGAAACAAACTTAATTGAAAACTTTAAGGTAATGTTGGTTTCAGATAACATTGGTGCTATACATAACAATACCTTATATATGGTTTCTGTCACGTTTTTACAAAAGAAAATGATTAGGTATGGTCACGAGCGTACAGCAGAAACAGGGATATGTGCAGCAAATATATATTTTATTTGCTACTTAGTATTATGTTATTGGTTTCTTCATATTGAAATACTCCATTTTGAAAAGTAACTAAGACTGTCAACTCAGAAACATCGTGATGCTTTATTGTGAAGCAATATTATTCCCTCTCTTTTGAAACAGTAAATCGGCTTTTATAAAGTTTACTGAAGTGTCAATGTTCTAGCAGAGTTTACAAAACAGGGCGTTTCTGCTTATATTTTGTCTTACAGAATTTATAGTTTGTAAGGCCCGCAAATACTGCAAAGCGGAATTGCTTTGAAATTATGACAAAAAAAAGCTGAAAATATACTATTATACATTTGACACACTTATACACCAATACCAGTGGTGTAGCCTTAAGATCAGGAAGGGGAAGCGAAAATTGGTGTTGTAAACCCACCCCCTCATTGTGACCAAAAGGTTGTCAACTATTAGAATTAAAATTATTAATAAACTTTTTTTTATAAAACCATAATTGCTGTAAACTATGATGCATTTTATTATATTGTGAAGTAATTTTTCTTCTAATGTTTGTCTTAACACATGCGTTAGAACTGCTAATGCCAGTATAATCTCCCTCCTTTCCTTAGTCAGTGTAACCTACCCCTTGAGAAATTCTGGCTACATCTCTGATCAATACATAAACAGCCTTTACAAAGAATGAATTTCGAAATGTTTGCCAAGAATATTTTAATCAAAATACACTGTAGTGTTTTCAATATTACTTCAAAACCTGAAATAATATCCAAGCGGATTTTAAATCACGAATGTGTGTTTTGACCGGAACCTATAAATCTAGATTTATACTGTAATGAAACATTATCTTTAGAAATGTAAATATTGAGATGTCACATTTCGTTCGCACAAATATTAATTTTTGTGCACCCTTTTATTCTTACCTTGGCTAGCTACTAGTATTATGTTAGGAGTTTGCCTTAAACATTTTTCGCAATTGCCGTTATCTTCTCATTTCACCCTAAGACACCAGAACAGCAAAATTACCACAATTTATTAAAATTCTGAAAACACAAATGGAGCAACACTGAAAAATAAAAAATATGCCTCTAACTACTCCAACAACTGTAACTAAAAATAGAAACAGTACTATCTCTTAATAAGATGTTTAATTAATAAAATATTAAATCTGATATAGTAACAATACATCATTAGATTTAGCCATAATTTGTATTTATTGAATAACAAATTATGATTCATTTACATTTAAGTTATACTGTTCATATGCAAAAATTGCATAGAAAACTTGTCTCAAATGAAGAAATCCAAAATTATCATACTATTTTCAATTTCTGAAAGAAAAATATTTGATTTTAACAGAACAAACTGGGAAACGGCAATTGCCTTTCATTACTGAATTAATCATTTCTTCTGAAAAATATAAAGTTTTACTAGTGCTGCACTCCGTTTAAATATAACTGAAAATGGACTTAGCTGCAAAATTCAGTCGTTGTAGATGTGATACTCTGCAGTAAGAACATCTTTCCTTCTCATCTTTTCATATATCCAGTTCTCGGGTTTAAATTGTGCTAATTTAAATTTATAGGACCTCATAAGAAAATCTTATGCTGCAGAAAACTACAATATATAAAAATTATAATATTTTACTGCTCGGAGAGTGTCGTTCCATCTATATATAACAATTATTTTGTTACCCTATGTTTTTATATAAATATATATTCATATTATTAATGTATCTGCAACTTGTAGTGCTACCACATTGGGTGAGTCAGTAATTATTATGTAAATATAGATATGATATGATGTGAAGTAAAACAGCCTCCTTACAGAAGTCCACAAAAATAATTATATAACAAGCGATACATTCACAATGCAAAAAACTCTCGAGTCCCCAACGAGTTTCACTCTGAATCACATACTTCCCTCCGGAACAACGGTTACAATGACGGGATAATTTATCATATTCAGCCATGAAATACGTTAGGTGGACGATACGACGTCCTTCTATAGTGCATTTTGCAGCTTGTTCGCGAACATCTGCAATAATAAGTTCAGGAAATTCTTCCTCACTATAAAGAGGTTCTATTATTGGTGCATGTATTTCTTTTTTGTTGCATTTTCCTGAGTATGTTTTGAGTGGTTTATCATTAAAGAAATTGAATGTTAATTTATCTTTCTCAGGTAAATTTTCATTATTCAGCTACGGAAGATTTTCCTCATTACAAATTGATAGTGATGGTGGTGGTATTATTACTGTATTTGTAATCCGAGAATACACCCTGTGTGGTTTTTGAGGGACGTCTCGTGTTGTTTACAGTCCGTGGTCTTGCTAGACAATAATTTTCTGTGAAGTCGGGAAATCCCACATCTCTGCAAAGTAAAATAATGTTTGAACTCATTTGTATTACTTATTTTTATTGTCAAAATATTTGCAAAATTACACGAAAACTGTGATCAAATTGTATAATTATAGAGGTTTTTTTTTTTTTTAAATATAAGTGTGACATGTGATGGAGTGAAAATCTTATTGGACACAAAACAAGAAAATTTTACACAGGTTGCATAGGGCCTTCCAGGTCGGAACGCCGCTTTAAAAAAAATGAGCAGTAATAAATTGATTTTGAATCTCCATATTGATCGAAGACAATGATGCTCAATGATCAGTGGCTAATGGTTACTATCGCAGTGGAGTGTGAATGCAGGCAGACACTGATGATGGTGTGAAGGTGTAAGAATAGCGATAGGCCAAGTATTATAAGTATTGTTGATGGGACTAACTTGATTGCTTTATTGGTCGCTTTCATGATAATAATTGTTACAATGTAACATAAGGAAGCTTGTTACATTACATTCTGACGATCCCGCTGGTCGGCGGGTTTACTCGGGGATATACTGTTTGCTCCACCCATACATTCCGTCACTGCTCTATCTCCACCAAGTGTCACCCGCATCTGCTCTCAAGACCCCACTGTTTAGAGCCGCCCAACCTCTTCACACATTCCTTTTCAATGCTTTCATCGCTCTGGTGATGTGAAGCTTGAAAGTTATATTATGGGACTGAAACACTATATGCTGTTTCCCTAGCAACATAAACAAAATAACATATTAGGCCATTTTAGGTATAGTATTTTTAAACATAGACATCCATCTTTTTACGAATTGTGGATTCTTAAACATGGTCGTAAATGCACAGTACTTAATGATCTTTGAGGAAAATATCTCCTATATTCTTCGCATGTAAAAAAAATGTCTAACTTCCATAATTTTCTTCGAGTACCCCCTATGTCTGCAAATAAAACCATGTCACTGAATTTACAGATGGTATGTATTGTAAGGTAATTTTCAAATGATCGTGATGTTTTTCTTGTGCATGGGAACGGAGATCAAAACTTAAGTTATGTATTATTTAAACGAAAAGTTAAATTAATTCGTTTGCTACGAATAATCAAAGCTCTCTGCATATTTTCGTTTAGAACTACTCAGGATGACTGTTACATAAGTTAGCTTTTAAACTAGCTGATATAAATTTAATGATGGAATTTATAAAACTAATATTTTTCTTTAACTTAAATGTAAACCACAGCGCAGTGTTCTGAAACAATTCATTGGCAAGTAGAAAGAAATACTGGTTGCTGATAAGTGTTCCCTTACAGCTGACTAACTCCTGTAACACACCAGTGATGCCACTACTCGCCAATATTAGCGAAACACAACCTAATTAAGAAACTAAACCTCTCCGGAAATATCGCCACACCACAACAATGTCCTACCTACTGGGGTCTGGCATCGAACCAGGGATCTTAAAGGCAGGAGGCTAGTTACTAACCACTGAGCCAATCTCATGTACCACGCTGCTTATCTACGAGAAGATAATATAACACATATTAATAAGTTTACCTTATAATATGGCATAAAATAAATATTTAATTAATAATGTATTTATACTTTATTACACACAGAAAATGGAAGCAATGGATTTAGACCTGCCATTTTACATCACTGGGACGCTACTCCCACTACTCCCTCAGCACGGGGGTAGTGTGCCATAAAATTGAAAACGTTAAGGAAAAAAAGTTTTTAAAATTAGTTTTAATATGTAGCTGTAACAACATATAAGAAAAAACTGTTGAGAATTTGAAAGTTAAAGTTATATTACACAAATCGAACGGAAATTTAGTAGGCAGCATTAAATCACGATACACTGGAAAAAAATTTCTTGAAAATGTCCTAAACTGTAATGGAGGTTTTTAACCTCTACACTGTATGGTATAGGCTATTCACAGTAAAGTAAGCACTTTTGAGGGCCAAAATACTTTTTCCTTTCAGCCATTTTTTATAATTTAGACACCCTTTAAATAAATATTCCTATATAAGTAATAAACACAGTGTGTATATTCCACTGCACTCGGAAGTTAATGCCCAAGGCTAAAATAAAATGTATTTATTGACTATTATCCCAAATGAGAGGGCTTTCAAAAATGCTCACTTTACCATTTAAAATATCCTCTAATAATACCACACAACAAGCTGCAGATACAGGAATGTTTAGCAGCGCTGCAATAGGAAGTTGGGAACTTTCTTACGTATTTGACTGTTTTCTGAGCAATTATAGGAATGCTACAATGAATGTATAAGGTAAACATTACCATTCCTGCTTTCTCACATTTCCGAACAATTTCTTCAAATTTAGGCTACATCAACTTACTCTTCAGTAACTTCTGATGATCCAGGAAAATGATCATTTCCCCAAGCAGAACTACAAATTCTTCTATGCGCTGTTTTAAATTTACGCATCACCCATGACTTAGAAGTATGTTTCGGTCCACCTGTAACACCTCTTTGCCACTTACCCATTGTTTGAGTACTCGATAATGCTTTTGAAATATATCTAGACCCCACGGCACGAAAATATTTCTTCAGTTATAATGCTGGAGTGCAATTTTCTTCAGAAAGAGCAGGAAATGAAAATAAGGGAATGCCGCAAAAGAAACAATTTGCAGGGAAGCTTTCTCTCTCTCTCTTACATTTCTCTTTCCTGACTCTATGGATAGTCGCATTTCCTGAAAAGCTTATACCACTACACGATAATGAATGACTCTAATGCAGCACTTCGGCATAATGCTGAACTATTAACAGCGATTTAGTGAATTGCTTATACAAACACATGTTAGATGGCACCAAATGCCAAAGTCTGCCAAGTATGTCGTCCATCTCTTCACCTAAATGCTGTGTATGTAATTACACCTAATCATCCATAGATAAGCTGTGTTTTAGCTTCTCTGATCTAAAATAGCACTCAGCAGTAAGGAGTTAGCATTCTTACTCGACAAAAAAATGACAAAAAAAATCCTTCAGAAAAAAGTATTTGTGTCATTTGTGTGATATATTGTGCTGATTTTCCTATGTTAGTATGCGAATTTATTAAAATTCACACAGAATAATGTATAGTCATAATTGCTCTGTTATCCCCTATTATATCAGATCCATAATAAGATTTAAAACAATTATAAATAAATGTGTTTTCCCAGTTAAGGTGCTATCGTGTATAAAAATTAGTATTTAAATCGCAGTATGTTATGTTTCTCCTAATTTATATTACATTAATACTGATTTTTAGTTGACAAAGCACTATTGGTCTAATTGTTCACTAAAACAAATTTTAACTTAAAAATATTACAAATTTTACCAGCAATATGTTCAATGTTAAGGTACAAATAATGCTTGAATAGCACCATTTTATACCTTAAAATCCAAAATTTTCCGGTGGAGGTCCCCCAGATCCCTCATTTTATTGGGGTGGTCGATCATCACTACATTCCCCCCTTCCCCTCACCATTATGTAATATTTGCTTCCTACGTGGTAAAATAAAATATTACAAAAGAGGTAAAGTAACAATGAGGTGGCTATTTATAATAAAAACACAGGCATCTAGCCATTACATGTTTTATTATATTTACTTCTCCAATGGGGCACTTACATTTGTTACACCGCCGTTATAGCCTGGTGTGCACTTATTCTGCAAAATGGCTGTAGAGCCTACATAGGTAAGAAAAGCATTACCCTCGCCCATTTAAAAGAAGGACAGAGGAGTGAGAGACAGTGTACTATGACCGCAAGAAAACAGAGGTTCCAGTTTACTAAATTGAACGATACAGAATTACACGATGAGTAGAAAACAAAGTTGATGTAGCTGGAGCACCACGACATGGTGGTTACCTCACAAGGTCTAGGACGCTACTGAATGGCTGTTTGGCGCAAAGCTTTTTCGTTGGCCGAGACTCCCGCCTAAGTAATCAGGTGACATGATTAACACAAAATGAATTAAATTAAATTAAATGATATGAGCACTGTGATGCCGGTAAAATGATCATTCTTACAAAGCCTTATTAATAGAACAAAAATACACACATAAAAAATGTAATAACAAATACTCTCGTTCAACCACACTGCATTGCCATTGCAACATAATCTTGCATTTTTTACATCTAAAAACGAAGCAATGTCTCTTTAGCGCTGTACCCCAATAAAATTTCTTATGTCTGTACTTATTTTATCTCTTTCAAACAACGTGAGTTCATATTTGGTTGTAGAAAAACGATGTTAAAAAACATTTATAATTTTTGGTGGCGATTTGACCACATGGTTATGTACACCGGTTCACTTTGGTGCGGTCTTGTGGAACGCAAGCCAAAATGTCAGTATGGGAAAACTGTCTTTACTGACTGGCATTACCTTGTACTGGTTTAAAGTGAGGCACACAATAAATTAAAATACACTGCAAAATACATAAAGAACCTTTAATACAAGTTGATGGATGATGTGGGGGACGATACACCTGAAATGTAAATAACAGGAAATTACAGAAAACACCAATGAAAAGCAGTATGCTTTAAAATGGCTTTGATATGCGCAACTTTCCTTGTTTCGTAATATGCCTGAGTATTGTGTGAAATATTAAAAATATATTTTATGTTTTCAACACAATTTGCATATTACATATTCCTCCGACATGTGGTGTAGCTGTCTGGTTGAACACACACTCTCATTGCTACACTAAACTGTCCTCCTGCTACACCTGGCTTGCCCTACTCTACCCTGCTCTGCCTTACACTGACTTGACACACTTCACCGGACACTGCTTGCTGCTGCGCTCTTAGTAGAGCGCGCGTCCTGTCAGCGCAGACCCTTTGCTGCGACAATTAAACTGTCTAGGGAGAAGCAGTGGTCAGTGTCAGTAGGTTAGAGTTCTATTGACGTTTTAAGTAAATAATATGCATGTGATATATTGGCTGTGTGCATTCTTGCACGATACGGAATAAAAACAAAAGCATGACACTAGAATATTATGCACTAATTACTAAACCTAACACAACACTGACATATGGCATTGCATCAATATTTATGTAAATAAACAACATTATAAATACACAGAATACTCACTTACACTTTCCCTAACATATTTAACAGACCATATAACATTACGCTTTCTATACTTCCTGCTCAATGTTGCACCAAGCCAGGTGTACACGTGGCACTGGTTCACTGATGCAGGTGCTGCTTTGTGACGTTGCGGCATATTATGACTTTCTTACTAGTACGACATTGGGAATACTCTAAACCCAAGGCGCTGTCGACGTCAAACGCCCTCCCCTTTGGAGGCCATTCACTCGGCGTGTCCTCATCAGGCTTCATTGCTGCATCTCGCCGGCGGCTGAAACGTCTCCCGTGGTCACAGTCCATAGACACGTGGCTCTTGTTGTTGTAATCTGAACCCATGTGGTTGCAAACTGTCAACTCGCACTCCCTCGTGATATTGTTTTGCTCCAAGCGCACTTGGCTGCAGATTGTAAACATTCGTACCTCTTTGTTGATGCTTTCCTTCTGCCGACCCGTGTGATGGTGAAACGTAAACACATTCCTCCTCTTGTGGTTGTGCTGTGAAGTCACGTGGCTGTGAACTGTGAACACATGACGTTTGCTGCTGTTGTACTGTCACTAACGCACATGGCCGTAATATTGTAAACATTTGTAGCACCTTATTAATGTTTTAATTCTGCTGACCCATGTGGCCATCTTGATTGTGTTGGTAGAAACAATGAGCGGGCTGCGGCTATCTCAGGCGCGTGTCTGCAGGCTACGCAAATGGTGTGTCAGTGTTGTTGTGGAAGTTTGGTGCACAGGGAGGGGTGGAGAGTTCCCCTGTTCCCGACTCGTTGCTGCTACTGTCCTTTTATATTTACGGGCGGCGTCTGCTTGTGAAGGGGATATCCCCAACATGTGTTCAGGACGTTTTTCCCTGCGTTGGCTTGTCACATGTGTTCTTACCATGGTGAATGACGGTGCTTGCGGTAACATTGTTACGTTCGCGCATTGTACTCGCAGTGCCGCATGTTATTGTGTGCTTTGGAGGGGTATGGGGAGGGGAGGACACTGCAAAAACAACACCGACTTATTTTCCAGGTGGGTTGAAGCATGCCCTGTGTAATCTGCGCAGGCCCTAACCATGGGAAAAATGGTAGAAAGTGAGTTCTTTGCACACTGGGGATACCCACACACCATATTGAGTGATAACAGGACCCAGTATATAGGCAGCAAGTGGCAAAACTCGTGTGAAAGAAGGGGTGTTCGCCACATTACAACAGCGATTTATCACCCCTATGCAAACCCAACAGAACTGAAAATTCAGCTGTGTTTGTGTGTGGGTGTAAACCATACCTAATGGGCAGAACAACTCGTCGCTGCTGTCTTCACCCTCAGAACACGGGCCAGCTGACCTAGTTAATATCAAGAGCAGTGTGACGTGGTGGTGTTGAATGATTTAGTGTAATTAGTATTTTAAGGAGCGCTAAAGTCTGGCATGAGGTATTTTGTGGGAAATAGGTGTTGTTACCTGGGGCGTCAGGCATTATCCTGACATAATGCTGTGATGAACTGGTAGAGCAGACTCTTCTGCTTCAGGATGGATCGTGCCACTGACGACCATCGGCAAAAATCCTTTCACCTGTGCTGCATCACTCCTCTGTAGAATAGTTATTTACTGGTGTGTGTCCTATGCAGTGGGTTATTTGGGCAACCCACATGCCTATACGTTACATGGCAAAGTCCTGTATACACTCGCAATAATAATACTAATGAAAGTCCATGCATTTGTGCATTTGCTGGGAATTATGAGGGCCTGTCCCATTAAGTGGCTTGCGGCTTACCTGAATAAAAACACATGTGTCTATGTTGTGACTTTTATTAGGTACTGTGTTACATGTTCCTCTAGGAAACAATTAACATGCAAAGCTGGACATTCACCGGTCGATGGTGGTATTACTGATAAAATGGTGCGAAGGTCTTTTCTTGAACTTACGGTGCATTAAACCTGCTCAGGCAATGCAAACACTGGGGAAGGTGAGAGATGGTGTCCCGGGTGGCAGAAACGAATGCAGTTATGGTAAAATTAAAGAGTCTATTGCAGTTATAGATTGATACAAATGATGCTGACCACCCGGGCACACGAACCGACAGTACACACGACCTGCCTCTCTGGATACCTTGCATCTACTGCAGTTCCAAAATGGCACGCATGCCGGCATTGCCGTGCAAATGAGTCTTGCAGAACTACTTTGCACACCACATGTGCTTAAAATATATAACCCACTTACCAATTCTGCTCATACTTGCTAACAAAACACACTGCAATCAGGAATACATAGAACACTGGACAAATGCGTGAAATGAGGTGGAGAAGAACACTCGTGGGAATGAGTACATTTATAGACACTAACAATAAAAAACCCTTTGCACTTGACTTTAGGGCACATATATATATCTAAGGGTGTTCTTTTGTACACACGTGACCTGGTGTGACCACCCTGGCCCTTGTCAAGCCCTTTTGAAAATTGTAGTGTTTTGGTACTATTTCCATGTATTTGTGCATGCAAACATACATGGCTGTTTAGTCACTATCACCTCAATGCCCTTTCCTGCCTGCACTATTTGGCTCACTGCTACACTTTGTTGACATATTCCTTATGAACTTTCTTGTGTGTAGCGTGGTCACCGATGCGCTACCACACATTGTGGAGTGCGGCTCTCTGCTGCACTGTTGCTGGACACAGCGGGCAAACGGTCTAAGGGTGAGGGAACGTGGCACACATCAAGTGGTAGCAAGTATGCTCCTGCACGGTAACTGGATTCTGAATGTGCTTCCTGGCCTTCTCCATCGACGAAGGGTCCACACAGTGAGCAACATTAAAGGCTCTGCAGACCATGCATCCTCCGATCTCATGCAGCTATTCACATCAGTTCTCCGACCCAGCACCACCTTCACCCTGACGACATGCGATGAATGGCTTCCAGCACACGAGGGGTCTATGCAGACCACTATCGCCACCAGCAGTAGTTGGTTGTTGCCTGCCACAGCTAATCCCATCACCACCACCACGATCTTCCATGGTGATGTCCACCAGCTCCTTCGAGTCAGGCATGGTGAAATGCTATCCCAATGCCATCCCCGGATTCCGAAGAGTGGAGTACTGACTAGGTGACCCGCAGTATGAAGATACTGTGAAAAACATAGAAGCCTGTGATGGTGTGAATAATTCCTGCCTGTACTACATACTGTTGCTCTCATACAACCCAAGCATCATGAATGCCAAATACAAGTCAAAAGTGTATTTTGTGGACAGAATCTAGTGCAATGGTGAAACATGTGCAGTGTACAACACGAAGCCGGAGACAATCCTAACATACAGCGCCGACGAAATTTCGGAGCTGAAAAATGGTGAAATAATCATCATTAAAGAATCCATCCAGTGTAGTGACTATGAAATACGACAAGGGGGGGCCTATAACCTATAACGATGGTAAAAAACAAGACTCATAGCAGGCATATATTTGTTTATGTACATATACATTTATTTAGGGAATATTTAATCAGTCCCGAAACAAGACAGCAGTTTCATTTTAAAATTTACAATTAACCTAGAATATTATTTTTTTAAAGCATTTAATATTTAAATGCTTGACGAAAGGTATTTAAATATATGTAACGAGTCTAAAACATTACCTGAGTAGATAAAATATAAAACAATTAACATTCTGACTAATAAAAAAAACAGCGCAGTCCTAATAGAGATAGTTGTAACTTTTGCTGAGAAAAATCACACTTCTTGGCAATAATAATTAATAAAAACGAGATCATAAAACATCGCAGAATTTCAACATAACACTTCCTCGATAAATTAAAAACTTATCTATTCACGAATGTAATTTTAACATAAATAAATTTCGGTATGCGTAGTTAGTTGAACAAATCGAGTACACATATCTTTTTCGTATATGCAGTGACATTTGTTTTAATTGTTTCTTATTATTCGTCAGGCAAACAATAAAGCTTTAATTGCTTACTAGAAAACAAAGCTGTGAATGCTCTACCACAAAAGTGACAAAGCAGATTCATTATTAGCAATTTACGTCTGTACTGTTCCGAATCTAGAATGATACTCAAATGAAAAAGTATAAATGTGCGTATTTATAAGTTTTCGGTCAATTTATTTCAATGCGTCGTTGGGTAAAGACGTCGAAATCAGGCCGTTGTATCGCCGATACGCTGATCAACAGTCTACCATTCAAGTTGCACATTCCTGGATACAGGTTCTGCATGCCAGGAACCAAGCTTAACGGAAAGGGTGGCACGTTATGATATGGGCATCAATGCGCTAGATGAGGCATGCAAGTTACACGATATCGCATATTCCCAGCACAAGGATCTGCAAATCAGGCACAAGACAGATAAGATACTTGAACAGAATGCCGACGAGATAATAAAATTTCCAGATATCCAACTCGGTGAAAAAATAGCTCCGTGGGTTGTTTCTAACATGATGAAAGCTAAGGTGAAGATGGGCATGGGAGCGAATAAAGTAAGACGAAGTTCCAAGATGACAGGGAAGAAACAGATGGGAGGATTCCTTCCTGCCTTGACACCTGCAATCGGTGCTCAGGATGGTATCGTCGGGACCGTAGCGAATATTGTTGGTGCAGTGAAACGAGCATCGAACGAATATGAGCAATTGGAGGAAAACAGTAACCACAACCATAAATTGGAACTTTCGCCATGGGTAAAAAAAGTGGCCAAGGACTTTACATACAACGGTCCTACCAAGGAGGAGGGGGTACGAGAAATAAAAAGGGTTGCAGCAGGAGAAGGCACTAATGAAATCTCTACCAAAATGGCCGAACACGAACGTGGATTTGAAACTGTTTGCACGCAAATTGAAGATAGCTAATTTGGTGAAGTGTTTTAAGATATGTTTTGCCTGCTAAATCCAAGGGACCTAAATACGCCATAATTAATCTGGATACAACAGCTGGGCCCGGCACACAGTGGGAGGCATATGTAAAACGGGAGAACATGCAGACTATTATGACCGTTTTGGGAATTTGCATCCTCCACTCGAACAGCGACTGTATCTAAAAAATTCAAAATAATATACAAATATGAAACGGAGCAGATGCCTAACACGTGGAATCGTGGATATTTGTGTCTTCACTTTCTGCCTCAGTGGAAATAAAATTGAAATTTGTCATTGGATTTTAATTTTTAATCTATGTTGCAAATATCATTTTTAATTCGCGTAAAACAAATTTTTACATTATGAATTCATAATTTTTTTCAGTATTTATAATTTGAAATATTTATATTTCAATTATTTAGATAAACAATGTGTGTATATATATATATATATATATATATATATATATATATATATATATATATATATATATACATATATATATATACACACCACACACACAAACAAACACACACACATATTGAACCAGAACTATACAATTAGAAACTAGCAGAAAATTTGTTTTTTTTTCTTTTGCGGATCTGTTGATTTCCATTGTAGATTCAGTTTAATGTGGGAAATCGTCACATTATATTGGGTTCTGTTGTTCTTAGTACATTAATGATTGTGTAATATGCACACTAAGAAAGATACATGTGATTAAAATGAACTGCATACCACATATTAAGTATACGGCAATACACAACTGATAAGGATTACAGAACGGTATATGATCTCTGTACCTAAGAATTCAGTATGGTGTGAAGCCAGAAGCACCGACATGCTGTAAACAGAGCCCCTAAACATCGTGGCATGGAATCAAAGAAGACCTGGATATATTCCTGGGGAATCTCCCTCCACAGGGTTTGTATGCGAGTCCACAGAGCATTAACAGTGGTTGCTGGAGGTCCATGACGAATAAGTCACCGACCAACCATATCCCAGACATGTTCGATGGGCTACATGTCAGGCGAACATGCAGGCCAAAGAAGCTGTGGTATCCTTCGTTCATTTAAGAAGGATTGCACATTCTTGGCCACACATAGCTGGGCATTGTTCTGTATATCGGACTCTAAAACTTTCCTGATGTAGTGGTTGCTGTTCAGATTGCCCTCAATATGTAGGAGTCGAGATTGCCTTTTGTGTCCAATGGCGCCCCACACCATCACACTGGACGTTTGTCCGCTATGCTGCTACACAATGCAGGCTGCCAAATTGTGGTCACCATGTAAGCGTCTAACATGTAGCTATGCGGCCATCACTGTAGGCCAGGTTGATGCGTCACTCGTCTGAAAACACTACATTTTGCTACTCAGCATGCTAGCAATGATGTTCACATGCTCATAGTAGTCTGAGGCTTTTGAAGTTTCTGGACAATGGAAGCCGATGCAATGGAATGCGTGGCACCAGTCCAGCTTGCAGCTGATGACACGTCATCGAACAGTTACTGTCATACGGACAAGATGGTGGCCATCCCATGCTGTGATCAGATTGCTCGTCACTGCATATGACCCTCTCCTATCCTCTGGTTCCACACACACATTACTATAATTGCAGCATGTCTTGTACGAGCCGAAATGTCATGGTATGACGAACCCATTTCCTGGAGACCGATCATTCTGCCCTTTCTAACTCACTTACATGCTAATATGGCGCCCTTTGATGTCGAGGAGTCATACCGGCACTTGCTTTCACTTCGTTTGATGGCTATTCACTGACCAAACTTGACATAACACTGACCGCTCTGGTCACACATGAGAGGGCGCTGCTGGGCCTATGTGTATGCCATCTCTCTGTAATCGTTATCTCTTATTGCTGGTACACTGTTCTACACATCCACCAAGTTTGTATTATTCGGCTTATTATTTCTGGGTGTTGAAATTTCACAAACAATAGTGGTTGGTTCCAAATTTATATATATATATATATATATATATATATATATATATATATATATATATATATATATATATATATATATATATATATATATATATATATATATATATTGGTTCTTGTGTATCCCTAGTGGTGTCTATTGTGTTTTAATGGTTTATTTTGTGTTGAACTCTTTTGATTTTGTTGTACTCTCAGTTGCTTCCATAGGTGTCAGTTGTTTTCTGTTCGTTTTTATTTTATTTCATCATGTTCGTTTCTCTTGTATTTTCAGTAGTTTCCATTTGTTTCTGTTGTGCTTTATTGATTTTTTTCTAATTACGACACGTTGGTTTCAGTTGCATTTCCAGGGTTTTTTTAAATTGGTTTCTATTGTACTTTATTTATTTCTATCACCATTACAGCATATAGGTTTCAGTTGTTTTTCCAGTGGTTTCAATAGGTACCTGTTAGTATTATGGTGGTTTTTATTTTTCTTCATCCTATTGGTTTTGGTTGTACTTTGTTGGCTTCTGCTTTATTACATTTTGGTTGCCATTGTATTGCCAATACTTTTCAGTTCCATTGTTTTTCTGGTAGTGTCCACTGATTTCTGTTGTTCTGTTGATTTCTGTTGCATTTAACAATGTTCAACTATATTGTACTCACAGTAGTTTCAATTGTTTTATGTTGTGATCTGTTCGTTTTTATTGTATTTCACCCTGATAGTTTCTGAAAAAATCTCACTTTCTGCTGTAGTTTGTTTTCTCTTGTAATTATAGTGGTTTCCATTGAATTATGTTGCAATTTTTTGGTGTTTGTCCCATTGAATTATGTTTAATTCTGTTCTAGATAAAGTGATTTCCATTGGTTTCTGTTATGTTGTTTGTGTTTTTGTTCACCATATTTAACCCTGTTGGGTTCTGATAGAATTATTTTTTTCTAAATTAGTTCCTGTTGTTTTGTGGTTTTCTATTGTATTCCTAGTAGTTTCCATTGGTTTATGTCGTATTTTGTTGGTTTTTGTCATATTTCATTGTGTTGAGTTCTGATGTAGTCCTAGTGGTTTCAATTGACTTCTGTTTGTTCTGTTGGTTTCCACCTATTGTATTTCACCCTGTTGGTTTCTTATTAAAACAATTCATCCTACCAGTTTTTGGTATATTTTGGGGTTTTCTGTCGCATTTCTAGTGGTTTACATTTATTTATGCTGCAGTTTGTTGTTTTGTTTGTTTTAGATTATTTTTTTATTTGATTTGAACCTGCTTGTTTAGGATGAAATTCTATTATGTTACCACAATTCCTCCTGTGTTTTATGGTTTTCTGTTGTATTTCTAGCTATTTCCAATGTTTTATGTTTTATTTAGTTGGTTTTGTATCATTTCATTCAGTTGAAATCTGTTGTAGACCCAGTGGTTTACATTGGGTTCTGTTGTGATCTTTTGGTTTTTGTTGTATTTCCCTGTGTTCGTTTCTGCTGCAAACCGATTTTCCAACCTTAGTTTCTCAATTATTTTTTATTGTATTTCTTGTGGCATCTAATTTATTTGATGCATTTTGTTGGTTTCTGTAGTATTTTCACCTTTTAAAATCCTTTTTAGTTGTTTTTTTTTCGACTTGTGTCTCATTTCATCCTGTATTGATTTATGTTGTAACCACAGTTTTTCCCTGGGTTCCTATTGTGTTCTGTTTGTTTTTAACCGAACCGCAACCTGGTGGTTTCTGATGTAAGATTACTGTATCCCATACTTTCTGTGTATTTCGATTATTTATGTTGTTTTTCTATTTTTTGTGGTGTTTTGTTTGTTTTTAATATATTCCACCTAATTTGATCCTGTTTAATTTTTGCAGGTTTCAATTGGTTTCTGTTGTGTTTTTTATATTGATAGTTTCTTTGATTTACATCCTGTTGGATTTTGTTGTCATGCTTTCTGCTAATTGCAGTGTTTTCTATTGTTCTTATTGTATTCATTTGTTTGACTTCTGTTGTATAGTTACATTAGATTATGCTGTATTTTCAGTGGTTGTCATTGTTGTGTGTTGTTTTATATATTTTTATTTCCACCATTTCTCACTGGTTTCTGTTAAGTTTTGTTGATTCATTTTACTATAGTTCTAGTTGCTAATTATGCTATTTTTATTGGTAATTAGTGAATATGGTTCTTATTTTGGTTTATATTTTATAATTCATTCTTTTTAATTTATGATATTGTTGTATATTAAATTAAAGTACACACTAGTTAATTGTATTTCATGTACAGAAAAGGGATGGATTTCACTATAACACATAACAGTGAAAATTAATGCAAGTATTACATAAATGTAAGTATAATACACTAAAAACCAAGGTAACAAAACAGATGTGAATAAAAACTACTAAAATGACAACAATATGATTAAGTACGATAGAAATCAACAACACTTAACAGAAAAAGGTGGAAATTAATGCAAATACAATAAAAACAAAGTAAATGTAATACACCAATGGAAACAGTGTAAATACTAGAAATAACAAATAAAACACATAAGAAATATATGTAAACCAACAGAAATACAACAAAATCTAACAAGGCAAAATGCAACCAAAATCAACGAAGGCCACTGGAAATACAAGAGAGTATAAAAGTATAAAATACAATAGAAACAACAAAACCAGTGGAAATTACCAGAATCGCAACATAATCCAACAGAATAATAATATGCAGTTAAATGTAAAAACATATCTGAAATCAATGTAAAATAATGGAAATAAAATATCAACCAACCAAATACTAGGGAAACTAATGGAAATACTGGATATATAACAGAATCCAACAGGCTGAAATACTGGTAAAATACATGGATTTAAACAGAAATCAATGAAAACCATTGTAATACAATGAAACCCAATAGTTTACAATACATCAGAACCTGACATAAAACAAGTAAACCTGATATGAAATATGAAAAAAAAAAAA
The DNA here is from genome assembly GCA_029891345.1 of Dryococelus australis. Taxonomy (NCBI): domain Eukaryota; kingdom Metazoa; phylum Arthropoda; class Insecta; order Phasmatodea; family Phasmatidae; genus Dryococelus; species Dryococelus australis. Next base: position 169,902,364 of record CM056993.1, read on the forward strand.
AAAACAAAAAGTTCAATGAAATCAGACAACAAAATCCAACAGAAAATACGGAGAAACATTAAAAAAGAAATTCTCTAAGTATGCATTAGGGTTAAAACTTCCTACAACATGGACTACTGAAATGCTGTTGGGTATTGCTGGTCTCTAGCCAACCAAAAACTGTGAAATCCAATGGAAACCAAAGAAAATACAATAAACACTGGCAGACATATGAACAGCAGAAACCCATAAAACAACCAATAGACACTATTATACAAAATCCAACGAAACAACAGTGGTTACACTGTGGTGTGGCTACCAACAGCTGGGGTTGGTAGGAGATATGCTACCGTGCGGGGCTGCGTGACCTTGGCTGGCCAGCCCAGCTGTTTTGGTAACATTCTTTATGGGGGGGGTTACAAGGCTGGGGATGCAACTATATAAGCTCGGATCACTGGTGGCTCGAGGCCATCTTGATCCAGCCCGCCCGAGCGACACCTATAAGGAATATCACCAAGTCAATGGCCCGAGATCGACGCCGTCCTCAGCCGCCATCGAGAGGGTGTTCTCGCTTCCACCTACGACACTCTCCAGGGTAAATATAACTCCCATTAGGGCGCACTAGGTTGCTGAGATAAGTAATAGGCAAAGGCACAGTCAGACTCCTTAAGTTTCAGAGCATGTTAATTGAGTAGCTAAACTAGTAACGCCAGCTCTTGCCTTGTAGCTTCTTGTTAATCAGCTGATGGTCTCGTTGAGTCACGTATTTGAGCGGCTTCTGTGTAATTATTGTGAGCGGATAAAAGTAGTGTTTTCATATAACTGAGTGCTCTTTAATCTGGCTACTACCACCCCCTAATAAGTGCGTGACCTGATCCCTTCAGGAGAGGTCAAAGCAAATGATGGAGGCACCGTTCGCTTCCGGCCTACCCCTTAACACTGCAGTAACATTTGCATTAAATTTCACATGAAAGAGTAACTTTATTAAGTCAGTTAATAGTGGAGATGCTGCTCGTTCCCCACCTCCCCACAGGGTTTACACCTCCTGCTATCGTGCAGCTCAATGTAATTCAGTCAGAGAACTTGTTTCACGACGTAGTAAACAGTAGTGGCATTGAAAGTGCTCATTAAAAACCTGCAGGATTGCTACTCAGCAAATAGCGACCGCTCGAGGACACACAAGCATGCTTGCTGCATCGCCAAATTCGCAGCCATACAGTCGCCCATTGTTTTGGAGAGTAGAGAGAGTGTGTGTACTTATGCTTATAACAGAAAGTTAAAGCATGATAAAACCATGGCGCTACTTTTCGGACCGTTTGTTTTTGCTAGCCACAAAATTCCACAAGGGCTTGCGCGAAGTGTAATTCAATTTTATAAAAACTTTGTGTGTGCATGTTAGTACATAAGGTTACACATAGTGCCGTTTTGTCCTCACAAGAACTCCATGTCTGACAATTCCACATTGTCCCTTGCCAAAACAGCACATAACATATTGAAACACACCACTACCGGTTTAACAGAAACTCAAAGAAAAGTACACACCAGAAATGCAAACAACACTGAAAAATTTCAACACCTTATAGATTTAGCAGAAAAACTTTTGCAACAAAACCCTAACTTAATCGAACAGTTTGATACAAATTCCATACTGCTTACTCGCAGCATGATTAATAAAATTACCAACAGTGGCATTCTGCCAACAACATCCACCACCCACATATGAAAACATAGAACCCACTACATCAGACTACTTATCGCCTATTCAAATTGGCACAGCGACACAACACATTTACGAAAACTTGTATCTTCACCACTAGCTAATATAGACCACAATACAGACATGGCCAACCAAAAACTTATAAACATTGTGGTACAACATCCAGTCACAATGTCTAAGTTTTCTGGGGAAAATAATGAAACTATGACTGAATTCCTTGAACAATACAACTTAGCTGCAGGAACGAATAATTGGGACGAAGCAGAAAAGTGCCGTAGACTATGATTCTACCTAAATGGCACTGCGAAACATACCCTTGAAAACTTCACACAAACACAAGGGGGTCATATAACTTGGAATGGAATTATAAACAGACTTAAAACAACTTTCTCACCCCGGAAATAGAAGAATGTTTCAAACAACTCATCTACACGACAAATCAAAAGTTAGACCAAAGTGTGCAAACTCATATATAAAATCTTATGTATTACCAGTGCAAGTACAACCAAACATTCAACAACGCCGACTTCATTACAATTGTCTAACGCTCACTTCTGCCTTCGATTGCAGATAAGTTAACAGGACTTAAAAATTAGACCATTGCAGACATGTTCGAGAAAACAAAAAGGATTTAATATGGGCTATTTCGGTATAATCAAGTCATCACAGGGACGCAGTCAAGTTCAGGAATGGAATCTCTAAGATCAGAAGTGTCAAAACTTAAATAAGAAATTGCAAACATTTCGCTGCACCAACGAAACTACCCCCAATACAGCCAGCAGAATGCATACACACAACCCCACCAAAATCAAACACCACACAACCCGTATCGCCATAACCAAAACTCACCCACTAGGGCTCAACAATATGGGCTGCGATCAAACAGAAATTACCCACATCAATTTCACACTCTTCGGCAACAACCAGATACACAAGACAAGTACTATTACAGATTCCCAAATTCACACACTAACACACAACACTGGCAATCAATCGGCACAAAACAAACCAACATAACATGCCATCACAATACCAAACTAAGACAAATTACAATTAAAAAAACTACTTTACCAGTGGGCAATTAGCATCCTCCCCATTGATAGAAAAAGACAACAAGTGCGAGCATAAAGAAAAGAGACACGAGGACCAGTAGGCTCCTTAAGGGAAGCGACTAGTACTAAAGAACGCCTGCAGGGTAAAACACACAGAGAAAGCTAGGTACAACGACTTGTACCACCAGATGTAAATTTCACAAGTGTTATTAATGCATGTCGGGGACTATTTTCTAAGCACGTGCCAAATAGATCATACACGGAAATCACTAGATTCAATGCAAAATGTGGAAATTTTTTCAAGAGAAGCCAGGCCCTGACCACGCATTTAGAGACCTCAAACAGGAAATTTTTATAACAAATCTCACATCACATGTCAAAGACCGAAAATCAGAGCAGAGAATCAGCATGCGGAAGGAATCAACACCTGCAAGGGCACACGCATTTACCAACACAGCAAGGCGCCTGTGAAATATGATGCTACCATACACACAGAAATGATGGCCCCCACTGAGCAGGCAGTCCCGAAGGAATGCACCACTCAGCACAACAGTGACATCACAAGCACACACGCAGCCTTCATCGGACCCTGGTCACAGATGGCCTTCAAATGCATCCTGTGAATGTATTCAGGTCGCCACGCAGCAGTTTGCCCACTCTTTCCAGCTCAAAACAAAGAATTTCACACAGACATAGCTGCATGCTTTCCTAAATTCAAACATCACTTTGCCATTGGACAAAAAAAGATCAAATTGCAGCACCCGGGAAGCGACTACACAGTAAATGCAAACAAGGAACTGGTTGGTGATGATGACAAGCGAGAGTGCAACCTGAGCCACCGGCCCTACTTACGCTCTCCACACAAACAACACATGCCGGTCGCCAAGGACGAGTGCTGCACCAGTTACATGAAAACATCAACACCACATATCCTTGTCCGACTTGATGGTAAAACTTATAATGCATTATTTGATGGTGTAGGTTTATACGAGTATGCATGTATGTCAATGTGCCTCGCAACAAGTCTGAACTATTTTCAAAATTTCGTTGACAGTATATAAGGTCCCTTGCACTGGAATATAGCTTTCCCTTACATAGACGACATCTTCATAATAGGCAACACCTTCAGTGAACACTTGCAAAATATCAGGAAAGTCATGGAAATATTGCGTAAATAAATGTTAAGATTAATAGCAAGAAATCAAGATCCTCAGACACTACATTACGGACCCTGAGAAAACTACCACAATTCAATAAATGGCACTGCCTAAAACGCAAAGCAATTTCGCACATTCCTTGGACATACGTCCTATTTACAAATATACATATTAAACTATGCCCAATTCGCTGAGCAGTTAACAAAATTGACAAAAGAAACAATACCTTTTAAGTGATTGGAACAGGAACAAATTGTGTTCGACAAACTAAATGCTGCCCTACTTAAACCGCTCATATTGGCGAAATTTGACAAACACCGCCACACTATATTAACATGTGACGCTTCGCAAACGGCAATAGGCACAGTTCTCATGCAGGAAATTCCGAACAGCAAAGACTGTACAGTCACAGTGTTCGCCTGCAAAAAGTTGTCCTTGAAGAAAAATGATCAGCCACAGAACGAGAACTTTCACCGCTAAAATACTTTGTCATCTATTTTAAGCAATATCTTTATGGCCGCAAATTCATAATAAAGACAGATCATGCGAGCCTCCATTACCTGAAAACTATGGCCGAACACAATGTTCGCATCCAGAAACTGGCTATCGCATTAACAGAATATGACATTGAAGCATGCATTGTCAAGGGTAATACACTCGCTGACGCCATGAGCCGATTATCGACAGTAGGAATAGCTGATGCCACAGGCATTACCGCCAACAACATTATTTACCAGATGAAACTCACATTTTTTAATAGCAACTCATTTTATAAAGCGCTAGCGGAGACTACTCCAAAATCCAGAAAAAGACCAGGAGGTAACGAATAACATTGCAAAATACATTACAAACGATTGGCCAGAAAATAAAACACTAGTTAAAAATGATCTCCACACCACAGACAAATCATGCATCGCGAAACTGGTCACAAATGAAGAATATCTCCCTTTGCAGGCAATTGCTAAATTCATAACCTCATTATACCATGAGATAGCTATGCACGACCACGATGGTATAAATAAAACGACCTGCCTTGATCCACATTTACAATGCAAAATTATCATTACACATAACAACCACACTACACATTACCACCCAGTCTAAGTACACGAGCAGGAATACATTAAGGTCGACGACGACTCCCATTTATTACTAGCACCACTTACTGAAAAAATTACGTCTCCATTTATCGTCGAATACGTGAATGATGCACACATCCATCAATTGAAAATAGCACTCACAGACCCAGACAAAGCAATGGCTAAATATCGCTGCCTAGCCAGACGATGCACCATCTCAGGACACGGGGAAATATATTTGAAACAGCATATGTCAACAGGGGAAAAGAAACTTACACTTGTCCCACAGTATTACATTCTGGAAATAATCATAGCCCACCATGATACCCTATTAGGGAGTGGAACTTCGGGTAATTTAAGACCTTAGAAAAAATTAAAATACATACAATTAGGACAGTATGAACAAAGACTTCAAAGATTATATTAAAAAACTGTTCAGTTTTTCAGCGCATTAAGGCCCCGAACCAGAAACCGATTACCCATATGGCCCCTATTCCGCCCCCCTCTTCTACATTCTTAGGGTTTAGATGCAAAAGGGCCATTGCAAACCTCAGCATCGGGAAATAAGCACATTTTAGTAATGATGGAATTTTTCACTAGATATGCAGTAGCTCTCCCCGTTAAAACAATCGACGCAATAACTAATGCTAACTTCATCAAATATGTAATTTGTCCATTTGGTTGCCCCAAATCAATCCTCACTGACAGAGGTACGCTGTTTAATAACTAGATAATGGCGGAATTATTCCGAAAATCACATATGTAAGAACTTCAGACAACTGCCTACAACCCTGCGGGCAACGGTTTAACATAACAAGTAAATCAAATTTTATCTCAGCGTTTGACCTCCTGCGCCAGCGAAGACTCCACATATTGGGATAATTACATCTCGCACATTACATTTAATTATAAAACAACTGTAAACAGAAGCACGAAGTTCACTCCATTCTTTTTCTCCACGGGGTTGAAGCAGTTCAACCATCACGCGTGATAAGTCACACATACTCCTCGCAAGCCAATGATTGGTGTCAATAGTTACAACAAACATGGGAACAAGCTCCTGTGAATCTTATTGCTTCGCAGCACCAACTTTAAATATCGCCCGAATGACCTGAAAATTGGTCTATTCGTGCGTACAGAATTATTGACATACTTGGTCTATTCACGATAGCTGTGAAAATATAAAAAAGAGAACACACCAAAATAGACACAGTCAGCACATGAAATATAAAACCTGTCAATATTATAAACTAATAACTACCCTTATGTTATGGGGGAGACATAATCCATTTCCGGCATGGGCCTTGTCTCATTCAGCACAGTTGTACTTGTGCTGGGTTTGTTATTGGGGGCAACAGAGGAACAGCTCTACAGGACGCACCATGGTATCTACTTCCAGGAGCTGAAGCCGCAGCTCCAGTATGAGGAAACCGTCCCACTTTTGTTTACGCTGCCGTTACAACAACCCAGTATGCCAACAAACGTCGATGTGTTGTTCCACAGTGCCTGCACCATGAAAAACTCTATGGTCTGCATCTATGCAGACAAATTATGGCAAATATCTAATGAGACCTATCTAATATTATTGAAGAATTTATGTCAGAAGTATCTGTTCATAAACACAATAAAAGATCCCTCACCTTCCTTGGAGACGTCGCAACATGGCATTGTGACCTTCTCACCATTTGAAACTTGAAATCACTATTATCAAATGAGGAGACGATGGCTATTCAAATCAATGAGATCCAGGATTATGCCAGGTCCTCAATTAGTAATTTAAATTTCACCTCCCATAGTATGTCAGAAATAAAAAATAAATTAGAGGTAAAAATAAATTCTATCACATGTAATTTTCAATAAATGGCCAAAAATTTCAATAAACAGCAACATTAAGTAGAAATGGCACAGATTCAAAGTCAAATGCTGAATAATATAGTACTACAATATAATGATGTGGTTGAATTGCATTAACTTGTAATCCGTTGCTTGGAACACAACTAAATTTGCAATAAGCATACAACTCTGCGACACTATGTAATTTGATTGCAGTTTTGAGACAACTGACATGTGCGCTTACTGACATGTGCAGCAGTGTCAAAAAAATCCTTTCACATTGCAGGCAGGTCCATGCTGAACCCTGTCTAGGGAACTACTAAAGCTAGAATATAATATTAATCCGTTGAACTTAAAATTCAGTATTCCTATTCAGAACATAAGTGTATTACACAGTGGCAGTTTTCGGTGCCACACAAATACCATATTTATTTAAGAATGAAACCTGTACTATTGATTAGCCAAGTAAAATGATAGCTTTTGATATGAAAACACAAGAAATCAGGTTTGTATGAGAGGAAATAAACCAGGAACAGGGTATGTATTTAATTTCTCAATACACGGCGGTAAGCGCACATGTCAGTTGTCTCAAAACTGCAATCAAATTACATAGTGTCGCAGAGTTGTATGCTTATTGCAAATTTAGTTGTGTTCCAAGCAACGGATTACAAGTTAATGCAATTCAACCACATCATTATATTGTAATTAATGCCCCTGGTAAATTAGCATTAAGATATATTAACAAGATGCTAAGTCAAACGCTTTCCAACCCTGACATAGGTTCAATTGAAATAACGGTGCCATGTGGATGCGAGGTAATGGTAGCTAAGTTGACGATAGTACAAGCTACACATGTGTGCGACATTAAAAGTCCTTCGTCAGCAGTCGCTCATGCCATACTATCAATTCACTGACTAACACCAACTTATTTTGAAGCCACACAGCTAACTGTGCACGAAGGCATCACTTTTTCCTCGATTAATGAGACATTAAATAATTATTGGAAAATCTTACATGCCAATCTATCAACGACAGAATATATATCCAGCCAGCATAATGGTTTTTCAGAACCCAGTATTTTCATTGATGTCACAAGGGCATTTGAATTATTTTAGTTTATCGACAATGGTGGCTCTCATTGTAGCTTTAGCGTTGGTACACTACAAATGTGTGAAAATCTCTATTTTGCTGGAAAAAGCGGTATAATATAGCTTAAAGTGAGGTATAAATGCACAGGTGTGCATAGGGCATCGGTTCAGAGACGAATTAACCACGGAGGGTAATAATTACTTGTTAGCTGTATATAGGACACCACTAAGAGTAATTGCACTGTCCATTTTTTATTTCTATATTTTTCTAACTCGTACACACTAATTCAAAGGTAAAAATACACTTCCATATGGCATGTCAGGACACGTGCACTTTCCAGTTAGAATAAGAGGTTGGTATGCCTGAAACATTGTTTGCCAGTGCAGACAGTATGTGACAGATGTGTGTAGGTAAGAAAAATGCACACACCCTGCAATAGAGGGCAGCAGTGGACAGTGCTGTAAGGAATGGTTCCACATACGAGCTAAATTTAAATTTTATTTTCTTTTATTATGGGGCCCCACATAAATATGTACATATGCTTTTGTTAATATTACTTATTACTAGCATAATACAATCACAATCCACTCACTTGTATAGAAAAATAAGATGGACTTATTTAGAATACATATTTTTATTGCAATATTCTTATTCAGATATACTCATTTTAATAATTTCATTTTAATCTGTTAAAATATCAACTTATTATGTTCCTGCAATTGTCTACTATCATGCCAGTTTTGCAATTATCAGATGTTACACTACATTTCACATAGAGATTTTAAGATTAATTTTCATGAACCTTATGGCACTATGGCGGAATGTTGACCAATAAGGGTGCACTATAATCCAAACATTTCCTACCTTTGCGGTCGGCGCCAGTGCTAATAATTTGTTTACGTATTTCTATTAAGGGGATTCATTAACTTAGTTAATGGAGCCGAGCGCACTTCCTTCCTATTTCCGCTGTTAACACAAAATCATAGTGGTCGTAATTTTAAATGTCACCATGCCGGCACACCAGGTAAACACACATAATATTTTTAATTTTTGTCCATTGTTAATATGTATGCTGAAGAGATTAATGCAATTCTAATCAGAGGTTTTCCTATGTATGACCCAAGGTCAAAATTGTAATTAGCTTAGTGATCTGTTAACGAAATATAATATGAAGAAGTACAGACTTCAAGTAAGAAAATGTACTAATGGAAATACGTATAAAATATAATAATGTCTTACACAATCTAGCTCCAAGCAAACACATAACATTAAGGGTGCCAGAGAATGGGCCATGCACAGTAACTCTAAGCAGTTTTTTTGCCAATTATAGTTCTTTATGATTAAATAATATAATTATATATATATATATATAATGTCAATATATTCTCTATCCTTTATACAATGAATGAACATTCCTGAGTTTTCAATTCGAATTTTCATCAGTGTACTTTGATGTACATAGAAAATACTGGTAAACTAAGAAGTTGCTATTTCTGCGTAAATACTATTCTCTAATATATGTTTATAGAAAAACGACAAGCTTAACACTTTGAAAATATTTGTGTGTAGGTATCATTAATAAACCAGGTTCTCTAAAATTCAAATTTTACACATGCAGACGCACTGACGTCTTTTACAAGTCTTAATTGCAACGCTATCCCAAGTTAAATGCAACTGCCGCCACCCTTGGGAGCATAAATGTCTGAGTGGGAAAGGACACTTAACTGTGATATCCTGTCGTCTTCCGTGTAGAAGACAGATCCTTTCCAGCAGCACTCTGCAATTCTGTGCCTGGGGCTCATGGGCTACATCATAGCCGCAACGCCGCCGTACTGCACACTAGGTTGCTGAGACGAAAGGATAGGCGAAGGCACAGTCATACTCCTTAAGAGCCAGAGCATGTTAATTGAGATGCTAAACTAGTCCCTGTAGCTCTTGACTTATAGTTTCTTGTCAATCTGCACATGGTCTTGCTGAGTAATGCCTTTGAGTGACTTCTCTGTAATTATTGTGAGCTGAATAAAAGTAGTCTTTTAATATAACCGAGTGCTCTTTCCTCTGGCTTCTAATATCTCCCTAATAAGTACGTGACCTGATCCTGTCAGGAGAGGCCACCACAACTGGGAATGCATCAGAAAACCACAGACAACAGTATAACAGAATCTAACAAGAGGCAAAAAAAAACCAATGCAAAAAAAACTGGGAATACAAGATGAACAAATGGACAAGTATGTAACACAATCCAACCAGACACAGTACAATCCATTGGGAACAACTGCAAATACACAGAAACCAGTATACATCTGTGAAAATGGAACCAACAAAACACAAGAAAATGGAATAGTTACAACAGGACATCCAACCTAAACCAACATATTGCTTACAAGAGTAACCTACAAAATACAGCAGAATCAAATGGAAATCACTGGAAATACAACAGGAACCAACGAAGTATAACAGATACCAATGAAAACCACTAGAACACAACAGCAAACAACAGCTTATTGTACAACTTAAATCAACAAAACACAAAGAAACCATTGGGCTATCCTAGAGCACATCAGAATCCAACAAGCTACAGCATGACGTAGCTTGACTGGACGATATGAGGTTGATTGGGATTTACAAAGGTGGTGAACATAATTCGGAGAAGGTGTTAGAAATTGTATACCCGGTAGGCGCCAGACATCGCTGTGGCGGCGTCGTCACTGATGCTGTTGCAGTAGAGCTGAGTCCTCGTAACCTCGGGGTGCTGCAGGCCCATCACCCGGACCATGTTCCCACATAGATCTTGCAGCAGATCACGTGTTGTGGAGGCCTCGTGTTTCCTAAACGAGGGACTCTTCGGGTGGCGCAATCAAAGCTTGGTATTGCAAATTAGTATGATGTTGACATAATCAAAACAGAACTCCCTACAGATGGATTGTCGGAGCCAAACCACACGCCCTTAAATGGTACTCGCGATACTTTGATTAGGTCCCAGCACACATACAAATCAATATTTACCATTAAAAATTCACAGACACTTGCGTCAGGAAATGGCAGGTTTTAAGGCCTTGTGCTCTGAAACGCCTTGCGGCAATCGAATAAACACAGTGATCAGTTCATGCGGTTTATTACAAACTTGAACATTCCCTCCAGGAGAATAGATGACACGCTTGCTCGCTTTGAACCTGCGGCGAAGGCTATACAGTACAAAGGTCACGTGTTCTGATTATGTTAAAAACTCCCCAGGCGATACAATTCTTTGGGAGGCGAGGGAGAGTGTCCCGGATGGCTAAAACGAAAAAAGGTTCTTTATAATCAACTATTGCTTACAAAGATGATTGGTGATGAAAGTTGATGCCGTGTGGGCGGGAAAAGTGCAAACGCGGTTTCACACGTGCCTCCCCCTCTGGGTGCGACTTGCTGACTGACTTCCCACTGTGGCACGAGGGCTGGCGGTGGCGGGCCCCTCGTGCCACGGAGGGAAATACTTGCACACGCGGATACACAAATATACCTTTACATGTTATATGTGGAAATATTGCACAAAACACAAATCAATAATTATTCTACAGCTTACCTTGTGGTTGAAATGATATGGGGTGAACGTAACATCGGTGGTGATATAAATAAACATATGTGACATAAAACAACACTTTAAAAACAATAACATTGGGCATAAAGGGTGTGTAAATATATATTTCACTCATTTGCGTGTTATGTGTCTCTATTACGTGACCAGAAATGTAGTTGTGGAAATGCTACGGCCCTTTTTACGTAACACACATGGCTGTGTATTCTTCCGCCCGCTCTGCCTGGCTGGTAGGCGCACGTGGCGCTACACTCCCTGCTCTACACTGCACTACACTGTGCTTGCCCACTCCTGCACTCACACTACACCACACTGCTCGCTGGTGATCAGTCGTCGAGAGTGTGAGTGTGCTGCACTTGGGAACGGCCGGCGAGACAAACGGTTTAGGGGTGAGGGCGACACCCATCAGGCATAATAGAAGCCAACAAAACGCAACAGAAAGGAGTTTGAACAATCAGAATATGATAAAACCCAACAGTCTTTGGCAGAAAAGAAAACAACAAATCACAACACATAGATTTAGGCGATCAGAACCCAATAGAACCCAACAGACAATGGCATAACAGATATAAAAAAATACAACATAAACCAATGTAAACCACTATTATACAACAGAGAAGAACAAAATACAAAAAAAAAAAAAATGTAAACCAATAGAATACTGGAAAACCAATTAACAGATTAAGGAGCAGCATAAACTGACAACAAATTCCAGTGATAACCAATAGAATACAAAAGAAGCCAACAAACTGTAGTAGAGCAGAATCCAAAGATACACAACATAAACAAACATATAGACATCAATGAAACCGCTAGAATGCAACACAAACCAACAAATTACAATAAAAGAAAAACCAACATAATTTACAAAAGTTGTTCTATTCCAGCAAACACAACCTGTCGGCAAAGCATCGGCAAATTGTCGGCCCTATACCTGTACTGCTGGCAACTGTCGTTTAAATGCCAGAAGATAGCCATCTGGCAACAGTAGGATGTCTTTTTGAGACAGATTGCTAGCCATTACGATAAAGATAAAGGCCTGGCGTATTTTTTTAGGATAACAGCTGGATATCACCGAAAATATGTCGCTATGAAATCGCAGAACAAACAATTTGCAAGCATCTTAAAATGTTTCTGGACCGATTCCCATACAGCATCTTTGTATTTTCGGTAAGCTGGCCATCATTTTATTTATTCCGCCCCAGTAACGTTTTCGAGACAAGGCTCCTTAATAACAATCCTTACTACTATATAAATGAGAAAGTGTGTTTGTTTGCTCTTCTTTCAAGTCAAAACAGAACAACGGATCGACGTGATCTTTTGTACAAATATAGTTGGAGGGTCAGAGAGTGACATATGCTACTTTTTATCCCAGAAAAAAATTCCCATTTCCTTAAAAAAAAAAAATTGTAATTTTATATCATTCATGAAAATTCTTATTTTAATTTTACTGCATAACAAACTATTGTTAAAATGAAAAGTTCCATCATTTCTCCTTTCTTTTTTGTCTATGGGCTGTCTCCCATTCCTTCCCTAGAGTCACAGTAGCTCAGTGGGTACAGGACCCAATAGAGGGGCCACGGAAACTCAGTGGGTAGATAACCCAATAGTGGGGCCGTAGTAGCTCAGTGGGTAGATAACCCAATAGTGGGGCTGCTGTAACCTAGTGGCTAACCAAATAGTGGGTCGGAGAAACTTAGTGGGTAGGGAACCCAATAGTGGGGCCGAAGTAGCCCAGTGGCTAGAGAACCCAATAGTGGGGCCGCAGTGTATAGATATATATCAACTGGGGCCGCAGTCCTAAATGTCATGTGAACGAAGTCACACGGGTCATCTAGTATAGATATAAATATGATGTCTTTTTGCCGACAAACTTTTGTAAAGTGTTTTGAATAGGCAAGATGTTAGGCAGGAGTTAATGGCATGATGTCGTTTTTGAGACAGGATGTTTGCAGTTAGAAACAAGTCAGTGGCTTACTGTATTATTTAGGATAACAGATGGATATCACCTAAATTATGTAGCAGTGATATCTCACAGCCAACCTGTCGCCAATACCTTAAATAATATTCTGGGCCAATTCCAATAAAGCATCTTTGTCTTTTCGGTAAGCTGACCAACATCTTATTTATTCTGGCACAGTATCGTTTTCGAGACAAGGCTCTTTATCACAATAAAAATGTTTATCTGATGTTTTTTTCCCGATAAACTGTTGGAAAGTGTTTTGAATAGGCTGGATGTTAGCTAGCTGTCAATGGCATGTCTTTTTTGATACGGTGTGTTAACCATTACCATGTTTTTTTCGTGATTATATATGTGTCACATGGTAGCCCATGGCATTTGTTTACTTTGATTTTTTTTTTCATTTCTAAAACCATCTGACAGATTTATTAAAAAATAACAAAAACTAACTTTTTTGCAAGCCTCTGAAGAAATAGTTTTTTAATAATCAGTGTGTAAAAATTTTTTGTTACATTGTCATGGACTTTATACATTCCTTTATAATAATTTGTGTCATGATATATTTTAATATTCAGATCCTGCACTTGGCATGCAAAAGATTTTATAACATACAATGTGCTGAGAAGCAAATAAAATGAATATATGTAAAGAAGAAATAACAATTACTAAAACTTTAAATCAAAAAGTTCCAGCTGTCGCAGGCCCGGCATTGTAACGACATCCAGCCCTCTCAGGCCTGGAATCGTAGCGACATCCAGTCGCAGGCCCAGCATCGTAACGACACCAACTGTCACAGACCCAGCATTGTAGTGACATCCAGCTGTCACAGGCCCGGCATCGTAACGCCATCCAGCTGTCACATACCCGACACTGTAGGTTAGTCGTCTGTCCATATTTTCATCGTGCTGATTCTGGAATATGACATCGGGCTAGTATTGGCTGACCGGAGTTTTTCGACTAGCTTTTACCGGCCCGATTCTGGACTGTACTTTCCATGGATGTTGGGCCGGAATACATTTTGTATCTTGCTGGTAGCAGTACAGTGTATTTTTAACACTGTCGGCAAACAGAAGTCTTTTATGGGCTACACTGTGGTCAGGTACTAGTCCTTCAAACCCGGCCAGCACCCTGTCATAAGACACACCAGATCACGTAAGTGACAAGTACTTCACTAAAGGGAAGACAGATTGAGTGAGGGTGAACACAGAGGGAGGGGGATCGAAAGGGAGTCCATAGGCTTCCCTCTCGGCTGCTCCAAACTCGGAACAAAAGAATTTTAACAGGGAAGGAAAACATCACAAGATCACTTACCTCCCACATCATCCCACTCAGTCACAAATACTCCGAACATGATGAACAATTGGACACGACCAACAATTCTCTGGACTAACATGTCCCAGGAAAACACCAATGATGACAACAGTGTAGGACCCGGAATGAGATTTATAGATGGAACTTGGAATGATGACGACAAGGATCTTCTTGAAAGATTACAAGTGTAGGTATGGAATGAGTGTGTGTGTGTGAATGTGTACTGTCTCAGAAAAGAAGCAGTGTGGTTTGACTATCGGCCACCTATAGGGGAGGTTTGGCGAGGCCAACGCCGGTTCCACCGGGAACTTTGTCGGCAAACAGTCAGCCGCCAGTCCATATTTCCATCGGGCCGATTCGGGAATATGACATCGGGCGAGTATCGGCTAGCCGGTGTTTGTCGGCTAGCTTTTACTGGCCCGATTCCGGCCTGTATTTTCCGTGTTTGCTGGAATTCCCAATAGGAAACAAATAAAATGAATGATTCCAGTGTTTTTAATAACAGGAACCAACAGAAACCATTTTTTTGTTCTCTATCCACTAATATTTTACTCAACAGAAACCACTGTAATTAAATTAAAGTTTTTGGGTCACCAACACTCATTATAATGAAACATCCACGCAATAGGAACCACTAAAACTTCTGTTGGTTTTGTTGGTTTCTGCTGTAAATTTTTGGTAGGGCACAGAGAAAGAGGGCATTATTCTTGCTGCAGTGAGTTCGAGGCATAACTGCATTCGAAGAAAATTTTTGCCAAATCTAAAAAAATAAAGAAAAAAGTAGATCGTGCATAGATATCCGATACACTACGAGTGTTTTTATTAGCATTGGAAAACTATTAACGGACATATTTAAGTTTGTTCCCAAAGCAGGCATGTTAATTGCGAACGTGCGTAAATTGGGAGAAGTGTATTGTTATAGATGCTACTCGCACTGGTCTGTCACACCTGCCTGCATCTTAAAAAACAACTATCAAAACCAGGCACATGTTAAATTAATACATTTTATTACTTTTAATATTTTGGTTTCAAGCTTAAATCTGTGCCTCACGATGCATGTGATAAAAAAAACTACCTGTATATGAACAAAAATTATTTATTTGCAATATTTAATTAAACACAAAAATTGATTGTAGTGGCTGGAAGCAAAAGTAAACCCCTCACCGGTGGTTACTGGTCTAAAATATAATTTTTTTGTTGGAAAAGGGAAAAAGTGTGGCGGTGGAGCAGAGGATACTCACAGCTCACTCTATCAAGTATTAAGTACACATTCACTATAGTCATGACACAGTGCCAACTCAAACTCCCTAAACAATGGAAGCATTATTAAAAAAAGTTGACAACCAATGTATAATTCAAAGTTTTGATTTTGGCAGCTTTGTCAAACTCACTGGAAACCGTTTTGTGTTAGAGCAGGGGAGTGCTCAAATTTCTCTTATTTGCAGCATGTGATTGGCAAAAAATTGATAAGTCTCTGCAGTCTTTGTTCTTCCTGTTGCACCTCTGGTTCACTGTTATAGCCATCTATTTACTCACTTCACCCACTTCAGGACAAAGAATCCTTATCTTCACCACTTGAAGTTTCCCTAAACATTCCTCCCAACCATCTCAAGAATATTGGCTGAACATTAACTTCTGTGTTTATATGTAGTATTGGTTATTGAGTATTAGATACGTAGAGGTATGTGCTCTGTGCTTTGATGCGGAGAGCTGCGTCTTACAGCCGCCCTTCAGCATTAGCAGTCGCCACTGTCTAGCATCTCCATGTAATCGTAAGGCGGGTGGGGACCATAACTTCCATACACTTACTATTTTATATGAGGAGTTTAGAAAGACTGTTAAGATTATAGTTGGAGACCAGAAAGTAAATAGTGCTTTCTTTTTGAGGATCAGATTTGGCGACTAGAGTACACTTGGTGCAGAAAAATGTGCTTGATGACTTACCAAGTTTTTCACTAGGGCATTGTACAGCTCAGCCATTTTCCTCTCGCTAAGAACGCCATTAAAACAACTGTGTAGCTTATTTGCAGTTTTGAGGTTAATAATAAGTGTCTTAAAGAACATGGTTTTGTCGGGAAGGGGAAAGGAATAGATCTCTGTTTCAGCTTGTCTTATATCCCAAATAATTGGTAGTTAACAATGTGGTACAACTAGAATTATTTTCATTTCGTAAAATTATATTATCTGTTGTATAAATTTTATGTAAATTAATTGATTTCTGAAATTGCATCATTCGCATGTTTTCCCATTAATTTATTTTATGTTTAGGTCAAAACCCAACTCAAGAAATATGCATATAAATTCCCTTAGAAGATTTTGTAACAAAAATCTATCTTTGTTGTGTAAATACACGAAGTTCCTCCTGAAGAATTAGTATTTCAGTTAAGATATTACAGCTAAATATTGCCTTCTTAGTAAATTCACATCATCTTCCATATTGAAGAAGAAATGTAATGTTTTAGAAATGTTGATGTTTATACATATTGATCATTAGTTTTGACATAAATATCAGGTTGGGCATGGAGATATTGGATGTACAAAATAATAACTTTTGTGGGGTATACTTAAACAACTTTTATTTCAGCAACAAATCTGGGCCTAACAAGTTAACGTAACTAGTTAACTTACCCAACTTTCTCAACAGGTTTTATATAGTGCAAAAGTGCACTATTAAAAATTCAAACACAATATTGTTTAAATTATGTTTACTATCATACTGCACTAAGGAAACAAAATAAAAACTTCGGTGTCAATACTAAATTGAATGTAATCTATAAAAATGCACAGAACTTATGCTGCAGTTCAGGTTGGTTGGTATTATTTTATACTCAGCAAGATCACAGGTAGAGAAATACTTCAAAATTCATTACAATTTACAAGGGTACTTAATTTGGACACATTGTGCATATGTATATATCAGTATTTACACACAAAAATTTGGGAATGTGATATGTTTTCTCTTCTACGTGCTCTGTGTTGGGGCAATTGATGTGTCAAAATGTTTTCGTTTGGCTAGCTTTGGTCAAGTATTCATTATAAAATTTATTTCAATTTTGAAACACACAAGTAAAAAAATGCAAATTAAGTATTTCCGGAGTTATACATATACACAATATTATTTTTAAATAAAAATCTATGAAATGTTGTGCATTACATCGATGTGATGTTAAAATCTGTTATTTAGCTCTACAGTACTCCATGCAATTATAATTTAATTAATCTGTAGCAAGGTTTTGCACTTCTAATTATCATCTTCAGAACCAAACTATTGTACCTTAAAAATAATAATCTATTTCGGAAACAAATTTTAAAATTAAATTATTAGGTTTAATGCATTACATGAGAATCCAGTGAAAACAGAAAATATATGTTAAAATTAATTTATTTTATTACCCTTTTATAATAACAGTTTTTAACCCTTTCAGTCACAGAGACTTTGCCATTGTTAAGTAACTTAAATTTTAATTTTTTTTGGTGCAAGAGTACTTGTGTTATAACACCTGCTTTTATGGCTAAACCAGCAAACAGCATTTTCTATGCTTGATATCAACAGGAGTGTACATAACTTGACTTTGTGTGCAGTATAGTCTGACATGGTCGGACCGAAATACTGGATGCTGCAGTGTATGTTATAGATTATCATCCTGTTTCGTGTGCATGTGTTCGTTAGTGGTTGCTGTGACTGAAAGGTTTACATTTAAACCCTCATGCACAATATAAGCACCTTTTATAATGTAGAGTTATATTGGCTTATGATTATTACTTAAAAGATGAAGTATATATTTAGAAAAATTATACAAATTAAGGCAATCTCAGTTTTGTGAGTACCAAATATCATAACTCTGCAAATTTTCCATGATTGTTTTATATTAAAACAAATAAACACCAACAAGTAATATTTTTGGGGTTATGTTAAAGTGTAAAAAAAAAAAAAAAAAAAAAAATCCTAGATAGTTGTATGTGGAAAATCATCACAATAATTTGATAGCAAAAGAGAAGTGCATTATTGTAGACCTATAACGTATGAACGTTTAAGTTGTATTAAATGCAAAAATTTAAAATTAGTCCTTATATTTCTCGTTGCACAGGTTGCACTTTTAACTACTAAACACTGCACATTTTCACATAAAAGATCAACAGAAAATAAGCTTAAGTTTATAACAAGTCAATAATTATAGGGTTAAGTTTAGTCAATAGAATTAATTCAATATGTTTGGTACATAGGCATAGATTGCAACATATTTTATGAATATTTTTTAGTTTTTTTATCTGCATTCTATATGTAATCTTATATAGGATTCTATTTTTTTTTAACTTGATAAGATTTCTTATAAGAGGAGACCTGATGATTGCATTCTATTTTCTGAAATATTAAGTACCATGCCCTTTAAAATAACAAATTATCTTTTTGTTTGACTTCATAAACTTTTCTGTGAGAAACAGAAGATGAGGGTATTTTTTTTTATTAAAAAAATGAAAAAAAGAAAAGAATTTAAATGCTAGAATATTAGATATCTAGTAGGTTTTAGATGATGGTGTCAATATTATTATATAATTTGGACGGTTTTAATGGACTGAAGGTGTATACGAATTTTGTTTGATTTTATCACATTAGTGGTACATGCATAAGGCTGTAGCTACAAGTAATCCATGTTTACCACTCTAATGCAGAAGAAATGTCAGGTCTCCTCCTTCAATAAAATTAAGTTTTCAGGCAATTTTCTAATGTGTTTGTATTGAGTACATTCAAATAGTGCCCTCAAAGGACAACTATTGAGTTTACCCAACTCCAGCTTATGTCATCTCTAAAGTAGCGTGTTAGTTAGAATGGAAGGCTCTAATATCGTGGAAGTGTAATAATAGTAATTATTATGTTGTAAAATAACGTTTGTAATTGGTTTTTACAACCACATATGTCAAAAGGTAAACAAAGCCATGAATATGAGATACCCTCTCTCCGCCAGTTTTGGTAAAGGGCGTCTATGTAAAACTAGTTACTACAGCACACGTTAGTTAAGATTAGATGCAATATAATTGTTAGTGTCAGAAAGTGTCACACACTTTTTCGTTCTTGTGTCGTAGTGTGTCATGTATGCGATTTACAAATATAAATGCATTATTGTATAGTCCATACTGTGCATACGAAGTTCCAAACTAAAGTCTATGTCTTTATGTGATTATATTTCAGGATCGTTCTTGTTTTAAAGAACTTGAACATTATGATTATCTTGAAAAAATTAATCTACCATTCTGTGGTGCACTAAAGTGCAACACTTATTAAAGTATATTACATGTTTTTCATTAGTTTTTAGTGTATATAATTACATCAAATATAAATACCTAAACCTCCATGTTATCAAAAATAGTTTTATTCTAAATGTGAGAACAAAAACATATTACTGATTTTATGGCAACAAAAATCATGATAATGAATTTTACTTAATTGGAACAGTTAAACCATACTTTATATATCAGAATTTTTAACACTTTATGTTACAGAGACTTGAATACAAAACGTAACAAACTGGTTATAGTACGATACTGAAATACTAGTCAACACTTCCATCTTGATCGAGCCCTCCACAAGTCATGTCACCAATTTTCTTAAGATTGTGCATCTTTGGATAAAATCCTATTAAAGAGCCTAATGCACAAATGAAAAAATGAATAATGAATATTTATGTATGAAAGAGTCAAGAATGCTCGGTAACAAAATTTTTTCAAGGATAGATCTTTAAGAGTTGCAGCATGGTTCTTGTAATTGTTTCGAATAAACGGTGGTGCAACTTTAATTAATAATACCCATTCACTGCATATTTTTTGCTTTGAATGTAGTGGTTTTTATTATGTTACATTCGTAGTAATAACACAGAATATCAGAGTATACAGGACCAAAACTAAGGTACTTGTACTGATTTCCAGTCACTTACCCTATCGAAATGGTTCAGCAGCTTTAGAGTAACAAAGTTTTCTAATATCTTGAACAGTGTAACAAAAGTGCAAAAGGCGCAAAAGAATTTTTTAAGCAAACTTACAATGATTTTACTTTTCAGTATTATCGGACAAGCTTCAATTTTTTTTTTTTTAATATGCCTGTTTGTTATTGGGTTTCAGCCAAAATATCTGTGTACCCTCTATAATGGTGTAAAAATTAATTTGAAATGCATTACTACTTAGTCTGCCTGAAACATCTGGCGTTATTTAACTTTAAATGTTGATAAAAAAAAATTTTGGGCAAAACTTTAGGAGAACCAAGTTATAAACTTGTAAAAGTTTATTGAGAAAATTCTGAAAAATTTAACTTTTTTAATTGTTAAGTTGAAACCTTATTTTCCTCATATTAACGATTTTGAAACTGCATGGCACAAAATAAAAGTTTTTGTCCCAATAACTATTCGGTAAGATTTTTTACAACATACATTAATTTTTTTTGCACTTATTAGACTACCATCGCAAATATAAAAAAGGTTTTTTTTTTTTTTTAATAGTATGTATTCATGACCACTCTAAAACTGTAACAGTATGAATGAGTCATTATTCAGCATGTAGGCCTACCTGAACATGTAGTAAGTTAGCTTTGAAAGGGGGGGGGGGGGGGGGAAACTGCAGAGTATGTTGTAGCCAGATACAAGGCCTGGTTCCAGAGCATTAGGGACTGGGTATGTTTACATCAATGGGATTTTAATGCCTTTTAACTTCTGTACACTGCCATATTCCGTGACATTCACGATTAATCTGTCGGATGATCTACCTGTGATTGTGAAATATATTCCTTCGAAGGTAAATATTTAGTGTTCAGCATGTAAATCTGTTGTTAAACGGAACCTTTTTTTGTGGTATGTGTGTACTGAGAATGTTCTCATTTCTATTGTCATTTTGTAGCTACATCACTGAAAGTTTGGATTACACTGCACACAGAACAATTATTGTTATGGTTCAGTCAAATGAGAAATCATACACTCACCTAATATATACACGTTTTTGTATGTTTAAAATATGTTTTACAATTTCGTCAAAATATTTTCAAATTGTAGTGTGTGGTAACTAAATCTCTACAGCCAGTGACGTCTCAATTAATATATCACAGCGTATGTTATACAAGTGGCCACGATGTTTTATTTTTCATTCCGTATACTACACACACACACATACACACACTGACCATAAGCTAACCTGTTTGAATCAAAAAATAAACCGCAATATACTTCTCATGACCTATTACAAAACTGCTTATGAATCACAGAACTTTTTTAAGGACAGCGTATCAAACTACCTTGTCACTCCAGTAGTAACATTCTAATAAATTTGTGTTATTGAACTATTCAGAGTAACAAAATTATATGTAATACGTATTTTTGGTGTAATAGTAAAAAAAAAATTATTAATATCTTTCCCGAGTCTGACATCACTATTGTCGTGTTTCCCAACAATATTAGATATGACGTCATTTGCATGTACACATTATTGTGACATTTCAAATCTTCTTGAGCTTTATCAGTTGGTAAACTCTGGTAATTACGAACTATTGAACTACAAAAATATAACTGCCTCACGATGAGTATTTTAATTAACGTAAAGAGCTTATACCCTTGTGTAGGACATTTATTACAAACTGCTGAACATTGCGAACAGCAGTATTTGTGCTCAAGATCCAATTTGACAGCATATTTACTAAAATTACTGAGAAAACTGAATCATTGTAGGAAGATCAATATGCCAAGGCAGTCATTGCACATGATTGCCAAATGTGGCATCTTTAGAAATATCACAGAGTATATAGGTGCTTTCATTTTGCTGTAAATTACCAGAGTGAACCACAAGAGCGTCGCCGCGTGACTTGAAAGAAATGCAAGGACTTGTAAGTTTTGTTTTGCGGTGTTGGAAGCGAGAGAGAAGGTGCAGCAATGCTTTGTTTCCATTGTCCATGCGCGGCATCTGCAACACTTGCTCAGTCGCCATTCGCCTCCTGGTCGCCCGTTGAGTAGCCGTGCGGTGTAAGAATTGCGCGCACCGTCTGGTAGTGCCTCTCAAAGCCCAACTTGGTGTAGAGGCTCAGCGAGGCATCGTTCTCGGGTCGGATCACCACAAAGGGGATGTAGCCACGCGACATCACCACGTTGGTGAGGAATTTGGCTAGGTGTATCCCATATCCCTTGCGCCGGAACTCGGGCCTTGTCTGCATGGAAAACATGGCCCCATAGTAGGACTGCACCATCCATGCAGCCAGCTCGCCATTGGAGAATATGCCGTAAGCGGGCAGTGCGCTGATGAGCTTCTCGAACACCTCGACGCACTCCATGTGGTTGGCCGGGTACAGGTCATGGATGGCCTTCGCATGCTCCGGTTTCAGCTGCATCAGCTCCGCTTCTTCAGGGCGAAGCCTGCACACAGACACCATTTGCAAGTAGCCTGTTGGGAATATGGTCAAAATATCCGAGGAAATAAAATATTAGTATGGTCTTTAGTGAGAAGAAATGTTGAGTACAAAACATGATATAGGAAGGATACATGCATGACTGGAATGTATTAAAACAGTAAGAAAACTACAAAAGGTTCAGGAGTACACCTTGTTTTGCCTTTTATACCAGGTAACAGACTATTTAAAGCCTGTTGGCTGTTGTAAATGTTATAAAAATAAATTCCAATATCAAGATAGGGACATTGTGTTGCAAATATGGAGACTGTCATAGATGTGGAGTAGTATGACAGAACATATGCTCTTGTTGCGAAAGAGAAAGGAAAATGTATAAGGGTAAAGCTGATTCAGAAAGATCACAGTACCATGATTTGTGGTGAATGGAAACTACACTTAGAAAAAAAAGTTATATTTGCACTGTTCTCTTACAGCATGGTATCTGGGTGGCCGTGATCTGGCTCCCATGATTGTAAAGTAGCATGTTTACTCGGAAATTCAATATTTTCACAAAATGGTCCAATGGTTATTTGTAATACTTTTTCAAAAAGCTGTCTTTGAGATTTAAAATATTACCAAAATATTTTATATAAAGAAACATGTAATTAAACATCAGAATTGTGTCAATAATTTTAACTAATATCTTAAAGTATTGCGAAACCATGGTTTTAAAAGTACTTATTTACCTGAAAAATGTGGCATACAAAACCTTTACTTAAATCAAATGGAATTTCATTTCATCTCAAATCAGAGTGAACCGAATCACCATACCCCACTTAAAAACCAGTGTCAGTTGGCAAGATTTACAAAAAGTAAAATAAATTTGATTTTTAAATAAGTTAAAAAGGGCAATAAATTACAATAAGCATGCAAAGAACACATCATCACAACATACTGAAGCTAAATTCTTTTCTTGACCGTATTGCAAAATCTTTGATGATTTCAAGGAACCAGAAGGGCAAACTGCCCTTTCAGAAACCAAAGAAAAATCAGTTGTTGATCGGTTAACAGTTTGTATAAAATGAGACTATCGTACACTTTCTTTTACTTTGTCAGTGTTTATTAAGGTCTTCTTCGAAAGAAGGGAGGAAACTGTCAAAAAATCAAAAGATGACATGATGTGATATGATTTTGCTTGTAATTTTTTTTTAGGAAGGTACAGGAATAGATTATCTCTAAGAATGTGCCAAAACATCAATAGATCATGCATAGGTAAGTCTTCTATGAATACGGCAGAGAGTGGTGGATCTAGAGACCCATTAAGATTTTTATGGGTAGGGTATTGCACTTATGTTCAAACTACAGGCTTACCAGTTAGCATTAAGTTTTAATTCATTATATAAATTGAGACTCCCTCAGTCTTCTATTGCATCTGCACCTGATTGCAGAATGTTTTAAGAACTTGAGAGCAAAGATCAAAGATGTTCCACCATGTAATGATCCATAATCAAACAAATTTAGGTGATGACTGTGGTCATAATAAAATCTTAACGAAACAGAAATGCAAGTACCCTGTAACAATTATGAACTTTTGTCAGTCCTTTATTTTGGTTATGTTTGTTGCCAGAGGAGATGGCACCTCCTTAACTTACTGTGCCATGCATGAAGCAAAATATATCTAATCGTGCAGATACTATCAGAGTGCGTCTCAATGGCTCTAAAGTTTAAGTTTTTATGACTGAATCAAGAAAATCGCAGTTCCGTATTCAAACAAACTGAAGGGAACGAACATGTTACATGTAGACAAGCTATTCTCATATATAACCTTACATTCAGTTCAGATCGGCGGGATAATGTAATTCTGTTTTATTTTGCCTTCCAGCTTTACTCATTTGATGCAACCTTTTCTTCATAGGTGGCATTCTTTAGGTATTTGGGGACTTTTATTTAGACATGGAAAGCCGGGCCCGGAAAGGAAGAAAATACTTTGTCGAAAGATGAATTTCCATGGCTTCTAACATCAGAAATGGATTTGATTTGAGAAGTGTGTGATTCCTCGGGTCATAGACAAAGATGTAGACTGTGTACTAAAGAACTGATCCTGAAAGTAAATATGACATTCTGAATGCTATGGATGACTCCTTAGAGCATTGTCCTGAGATGCTAGAAATTACAACTCTTCAATGCATAGACAAAGGAAATTTTTTTTTATATTCCAGCTGGGAAAAGCATGTCTGTGAAGACTTTGTTATAGAAACTCAGTGAAAGACCAACATAGATTTTCATATATCACCAAAACTGATGGTGGTTTGAGGAAGAAATTAAATCATCTCAGGCTTAATGAGAAGCATCGCCAAATGCTAAGAACTTTTGTAACTTTAGAAGGGCCTAAACCATTTATTATTTTTTAAGGTATGAGTTACAGGCGTGTTTGTCATGTGAAAAACACTGATAGGGAAAAGTATTGGCCATTGGTTGCTTTCCACCATGATTATGAGTAGCTGACTGCAACAGAAGAATCATGAATTTCATTGGTGTTGTCCTAAAAACTGTTGATATAAATTATGTAAAATAATTATACAGTTACTAAGACCAAAATATACTGCACATGAGACCATCCTAATTTCATATTTGGTTACACCAGTTTCAGTGAAGTGAATTATATAAATGTTGTGTGGGGAGCGCACCCAGGGCGAGGCGACATCGTACTAATGACGGGCTTCCAAGCTGGGGCCCGTATGTGCCCATCACCCCCCAGACATGACACGAAATAAGAGCCTATGATTGAGCGGCGCTCGAATGTAAGGGAGGGGGAGCAGGAGTGCCCTGAGAAAGAAAACCTGCCTACAAGCGGCATCGTCCAGCACGACCTCCACGTTGCGAACATTTGGGAGTGAATCTGCCGGCCGGGGATCGAACCTGGATTGCCATGGTCGGAGGAGGAGGGCGCCACGCCACTTCTGTCCCAGTTAACTGAACTGGAAACCAGAGGATCCTGAGTTATATTGTAGGGTTTTGCTACTATTTTCTGTTCTTGCCTCATACTTTTCAAAATAGATCTTCTTTTTAGGTCTTTATGTAACAGAAAAAAAGTAATATTTGAGTAGAAATTATTTGATTTAAAGATTTAAAGCCTTGGCCCACATGAAATATGTGTTACAGACCACTACATGCACAAACACACAACACATAGTACGAGAGAGAGAGAGAGAAAGAAAGAGAGAGAGAATGGAGGGAGACAGATAGGGAGAGAATGATAAGTGTTACAGGAATATTGTTACTATCGCAAGAAGTTTGAAACTTGCTGCCTTCTGGAAACAACAAGTCTGCTCTCATGAATGATAATATACAGGTGGTTCGGAAATTCACCAGAAATATTTCAAGAGTTGATTCCTCGTGGGAAGTTAAATAGATATATGCAATACAACTTATAACGTGTCTTTATTTCTGAGGGTGATATACTCCCTTTAAAATCGAATTTATAAGTAAATTTTTTTACAAAATATCATAAACTGTCTGAAATTAAATTGTGGTTTCCAGGATAATATTTAGTGTGAAAATTTTCAGCCTGTAAAATATCCTGTGGTAAGGTCTTTCACCTTCTTACAAATAAAAGGGGGGGGGGTAGGGTTCACCGTACTTAACAAAAAATGCCTCTGTTGTAAGTGCTTATGACCCAACCATTTCCGTTAAAAATGCACACAAAGTTTTCAGCCACGGTGATACAGTGACTGGTATGTAGGCAATACATGTACAACATTCACAAAATCACACAAGTGCTTTTTTCCAGAAACAAATACTGTCGGTGGTAAAAGAAATAGTTTTATTATTGCAGGTTTATGACTGTATGATGCATAAACTGGTGCGCAGCGACTTTCATACTAGTACTATCCTTTACATTACCATTGAAGCTCGCAGTCCGCCCAGTGAGGTCCTATACAGTGGTTACAGGTGTCTGGTAAACCCGTGCATTCATATGGTCCCATGGAAAATAATCCATGGGGTTCAAGTTGTGCGATCTTCATGGCCATGCTACAGGACCTGCGCGGTGAATTCCCCTTCCTAGATACACAGTGTCAAGTAGAGTTGTGCATTGAGCGAGTTTGATCACCTAATTTATACCATTTTGTGATGTGGGCACGAATGGGCAGTAATATTAAGCGAGTTCGAGCACTCGAAAATGGTACAGTAAAACTCACTCACAAAATGCACTTTGGTCACTCAGAACCGCATGTTGTCATTCCAGTACTCAAAAATGGCTTCCGAGAATAGTGACGATGGGTCCAGGAAGATAACAGAAGGGATACGTATGAAGTATAGACATGACCAGAAAAAAGGGACGAAGTGACGTGTGGGATACATTTGCATTCATTAGAGATGCTACGTCGAAACATTTTTTTGGTTTCGTTCAGTGTCGCAATTGTAAGGCTGTGCGTCGATTCAAAGCGGGCTATGGGACAACACATTTAAAGCGTCACTTTTGCCGTTAGCAAAACACAGCAGGCGATGCCTCTGCTCGTGTACCTATTTCTGTGAAATTCAGCTTACCGGAGAAATGTGTCATGATGTCTGGAAAAGACCTACGACCATTTTGTTGTTGATATGGCGTGGGCAAGCCCTTGCAAAGATGCTTGCCTGAACACGCCAGCACACCTCTAATAAGAGTGAAGTCATGGAAGTGTGGCACCTCCGCTGTAATCAGGACAAGCTGCGGGACAGTTCGAAAATAAACTCAGTAGTTTGTAAATTAACCCCATATTTAAGGCCGCCGAGGAGTTGAGCTCGGGTCTTACCACATCCAGCCGACGACGAGTCAAGATGGACCGAAAAATGGGGTTTCGTCTGCTGTAAGCCGCCATAGTGATTAGCCTTCGGCATCAAGAAGGATAAGCCATTCCGGTAGTTAGAAGACAGACACTTAACTAGAAGCACGTGGCAGTACTTTATTAGTTAATATACTTGCAGCTAAATATTAACTAGCATATTGAGCTCCCCCGACACAACTCAAGGTAGTTAACATAATGTCAAGTGTTGTATAATGTAAAATGTTGTTTGATTACCCGTTTTAAATACATGGCTTAGTAGAATATCTCGCGTTATCAATTCTGAGCACGTTTCCCCACATATTTTGAATGGCTCCTATATAAAACTATCACATTGGTGGAGGCTAGGATCGTTCCCACCTTTTTTTAAGCCAAGCTTAGAGTCTCCACCAATTCCTCTAACAAGTTTATATATTGCATAATTAACTCGAGTAAGAATAATAATTCGTTGCGAGGGATAAAGTAGAAAACCACCTCCCCCAACTGAAAATAAAATCCGCTCCCACACACGCTTAATAAAACAATGCAGTTTTAATGCCACTATAGATAATTAGTAAATTATATTGTGCAAAAAGTGTGAGTTGTGAAAACGGTATTACATTTCAAAAGAAATATGGTAACTTAACGGGATATAATAAAGCCCCTGTGAGCGATGGACGGGTTAGGAAATGAAAATGTCCAAGACACAATGTGGTTATTTTGCTAAATTAAATTATATTATCGTCAGGATAATAATTCAAAATAAGGTACTGAGTTAATAAGTAAATTAACGTGTGGGATAAAGCGCATTAAGGATATGGATAAATTGTTGTGTTGAAATACGATAGTAATTATAAAGGCAAGTAATATTTAAGCCAGCCATATGGTAAGTTCACTAGCGGCCATTTGAAGGCGTACAACACATGGCCGAGAGATGACGCAGCTGTTACATGGTATTTCTTAAGCCAGCACTAACCTTGCAAGCAGGCAGTCAGCGTACGACGAGAATGCACGAGCTAAATCACACGTCGTGGGTAAACACAATATTGGTATGCGCAGCTAGGGCGTACACTCTACCGTAAAAATACATTATTAGAGTTCCAGCTGTCACAAGGTCATTTGTTTACCTACAGAAGTTGTGCCCAACCCATTTTCCATGCAAATTATCAATATTTCTCACTCTAGTAATTGTCATTCCATTGTTTGGAAGCATTTCTGAATGTGTGACATATGCACACTGTGGCAGCTAGCACACACACACACACACACACACACACACACACACACACACACACACACACACACACACACACACACACACACACACATATATATATATATATATATATATATATATATGTATATATATATATATATATATATGTAAAGGCAACACGATACATCACACTTTGACACTTTAGCGTTGGGTCTATCCTACATATTCAACATCACAGCATCATTACACCATACATACAATGAAGTATAAATAACCTATCACAGCAATTATGATATATGCTTGGCCTCTCATTTTTATTGTTCATAAACTAAGTGAAATATAGGTATGTAGGTATTATGATTTGGTACTTGTGTACATACATTCATTGTTGAATAATTTTATTAACATATATTAGTAGTGTCAAATAGATGTCACTCGCAAAAATTCCAGTTTTTCCCATTTTTCCCTCAAGAAATTCTCTCTCCCCCTCACACCCTCTCTAGCACTGGGAATTGGGGATGGGGTGCTAGGGCATCATGCCCGCCATCTTGTCTGATGTGACTCGGTGGGAAAATTTTCCGTTTTCCTTCGAAAATTTCCCATTTTCTTTCAGAAAAGGACCAAAACCAACAAGAATTTCCTGCAAGACTGGCAAAATTACCTGCAAAACTGCCAAAATGTCTCTCTCCCGATGGCAGTCGACTACATGCGCTTACATTCCAGTCAATTAGCGCCTATGACCCTACAATGTGGAATTTGAACATATTTTTGGGATGTGGGACTGTGGGATTTCACTACAGCACTTCACACACATGCATTCCGGGCGGTTTTCTCTGGGTGCTCCTAACCGATAATATTATTGTTTTCTTTCTTAGCGAAAGTGCACACTTTCCACTCATGCATTTCACGTGGAGGGAGAGACCCCCTCCGAGGCTCCCTGCCAAGACGCCAGCATCAGGTCAAGTATGACCTAAGCTGACACATAAGTATAGTTGACTGTAAATTCCGAACTGTTTGAGATACAACTACAAAATTCATACAATAAGCATCACCCCAAACAACGAAAATCACCGAAGGTTCAAGGATGACCTAAGCACACTAATAAGCATAGTTGGTTGTAATTTCCAAACCATTTGATATACAAGTACCAAAATCGTAACATAGGCACTAACATACCCAATGGAAAGTATGGAAGAGTCAAGAATGACCTAAGTGTACACATAAATATAGTTAAATGTAATTTCCGAACCATTTGAGATTCAACTACCAAAATAGTAACATAGGCATCACCCCAGACAGTGAAAAAGACCGACAGGTCAGGTATGACCTAAGTGCACATATAAGCATAGTTAGCTGTCATATTCCTTCCAGAATCTTTTCCCCGGTTATCCTGGTGGGGACAGATCACTTCAAAGTTTCTTCCTACTGAAAGAGCACACATCACGCTCTGTCATTCCAACTAGATCCTTCCACCTGACATTCTTATTGGGAAAAATCTCATGCTCTGTCAGTGCAACGACATTTTCACATATTCCTTCCAACATCTGATCACCTGATGTCTTGGCGAGGCTAAGTCTCATGCTCAGTTCAGGTTCATTTCAACTCTGGACTCGCCCAATGAAAATATGTCCTCGACAGACATTTCACAGTTAGGAGAAGTAATAAAGTAAATACTCGCATTGGCCTACACACTCGCCAGACAATAAACTTGTCTCTGCGAGCCAGCGAGGTTTTCTCCTTCTGAACTTGCCTAAGCTAATGACGTCCTCGACAGGCATTGCATGGGTAGGAGAAGAAATGAAGTAAATACTCGCACTCACCAGACAATAAATATGCAATCGCGAAATGGCGAGGTTTTCCATCCTGGGCTCGCCTAAGCGTATGGCGACCTCGGCAGATAGTGAGCGGTGAGGAGAAGTAAATACTCGTATGGTCGTACGCACACACCAGACGTGGCATCGCGAACCAGTGGGATTTTCCTTCTCACATTTCTTCTGGATTCACCTATGCTAATGACGTCAACAGTGAAGAAGCTCACATTGCAATCACCATCACCTGACTGCTGGTTGCAGAAGGAGCTATTATACTTGCAGGTTTCCTTTCACCCAGTGTCCTGGCAGGGATTCGAAGTGTCATGCACTGGCATTCCACCTTAGTTTTCACCTTGTGTCCTGGCGAGGTGGCGAGTCTCATGCTCTATCATCTCACCTTAGTTGTCCCATATTAATTCCAACAGGGTTTACTCATATTCTTTCCGAAATTCTTTCACCTGATGTTCTGGATCAAAGTGTCCTGGTGGGGATCGGTGCTTCCTGGCAAGGATCAGAGGGTCTTGGCAGGGGCAAGTCCCAAACTTTCCATCTGCATGACACGGAGCGAAGCATGGCAATGCACACTAGGCTAGAGTCGCTTCATGTGCATTTCAAGTTAGCCCTAAGCATGCTTATATGCATAGTTGGCTGTAATTTCCGAGCCGGTCGACCGACAGTCGAAGGGATGGCACAGAATACTAGCCGAGTGAAAGCGAGAGAGATACTTCAGGGCTCCTGGAAAGGGATGGAACAGATCACTAGGGGTTGGGGAAGAGAGGCACCTGAAATCCAGGGTTGTAAATCAGCCGAGTCACACATGTACATTTCCATTACAAGAGAACTTCAAGTACGTGCCAACCAGTGCAATCATAACAAAGATCAGGTGCTGTACACTGTGTGTTAAACAATGCTAGACACAGCCAGGCCGTCCTGGTCAATACAGCAAACACTTTCCTTATGAACGGACTGAAACGAAACCATCACCAAGAGAGACGACACCACTTCGCACCGAGGCAAACAGTAAAATAGTTATAAGCATTTATCAACTAATACATATTGTGCGAGCATCGAGTGATATACGTTGTCAGGCGAAACAACTTTATCTGTGAAGTGCGAGAACAATAAGGTCAACACTGGTATACGACGATGCAAACATAATGCAAAGAAAATAAGTTATAACTATTTATCAACCAGCACAATCTCACACACTCAGGGTGCTGTGTGTGTGTGTTAAAAGGTGCTAGACAAGACCAGGCCACCCTGGTCAGTACATCAGAACGACCTACTTTCGAACCAAAATAATCACTTGCAAAGTGCAGTCATAATTTACAACACTAGCAAAGGAACACAACTGATCCGATGGTCGTTGTGCGACAGCAGTTATACTATGTCTCATGACCGACCTGCACTCGTGTACCAAGACTTCAGTACTCATAATTACAGACAGTTATACCCTGTATCCAGCCTGTGTGCATGTATCAAACATTCATTGCTCGTAATTAGACCCAGTCTGTACATTGTACCCACCAATACTTGGGTCCAGGACCAAAGACCATAGACATGCACAGACATGTGCAGTCTAGCCTGCGCTCGTCGCACCTGTGGTTCGTTATGTAACGAGCCTTCAGTTAACACAATGAAGGACAGTCGTACTCTCACATATTTTCGTGCTGCCGCAATAAATATTCAGCCATCGCTGATGCTAGACACGACAAGGGAGTCCTGGGCAGCACAATAGAATGCATTCCGTACGATCCGAGTGAAATGAAACCGGCAAATTCAGCCAACACTCAAAACACTGGCAGCAGAACGTATTCGACCCGCTGTACGAACAACTAACAATGTAAACATCTGTAAAGCTGCCCCAAGTGGTCGACTGACAGTGCGAACATCGTGCTGCCAAGTCGAAGGATGGCACATAACACTAGTTGAGAGAGACACCAGGGCGGCAGACCAGTCTAGTCACCCACACATGCACATTTACGAGAGGAATTCATTTGTACAGTACCAAATGCCAGAATCATAAACACATACAAAACCACGTACATTTAAACCATTAGTAGTGCAAGAGAGACAAAAAACCGCTACACATGAACTTATATTGAGTGTGTACGATCTATAATGCTAGAAATGTATACTTATTACGAAATGGATTACCTATGAATCGCTAATGACGAGTGAGGAGGTGTCGCAAACACACACACACACACACACACACACTTCCACTATTTACGTGCTCTGCTTTTATAAAATGCAAAATGCAAAGAGCAGTGGTTTACCTTACCAGGTGTAGCAGTTTCAGAAGAACTGTAGGTCGCGAGCACATCTCCACATCGTGAACACACTGAATGCACATACAACAATGACCATCCTGCCTTGCTGTGCATGGTATACATTACCGACCAAGAAAACAATTCTAAACCTGCAATTACTGTGAGTATAACACCACCCCTTGACAAAACACATTTAATTGTTACATATGCTTTTAAAAGATTATAGGAACTTAGAAATGTACCCTAGCAGTGGTGGAGATAATGCGACATCTCTGAAAATAATGTATATCAGGTTCAGTTACCATAGAGAATTCATTCATTCCAAATATTAAAAAAACAGTGGTAATGCACGCCAACATGAAAGTAGTCATCAAATGTTCACCTGCGGTAAATAGACAATGTATGTCATTCGTTGGGAAGCGAGTTGAAGCAAGATATTCTCTAATCACCACACTGACAAATGCCACAAAGATAGTAATTGCTCATTTGCCATCGTTTACAATACCTACGAATATTGTGCTGTTATTTGAGAAATAAGTGTGTGCCTTGCATGCACACAGCAGGAAGTGTTCGAATGAACCCTAGGATAATCGTGTAAGATGAAAAAGTATAAGGAAGTTGAGAGGCCAACTTCACAGTCTAGACAGCGAACGAGTGGATACGGTAACCAGTCCAGCACCCATGCAGACATATGCACCACACAGCCAGCAGAAAGTAGTCATTGCATGTTCAGCCCAGCATACATAATGTTCCACTGTGATAACTGCGATGCTGTGTTTACTGGAATGCGGTAATCTGTATAGTGCGGCAAGTCTCGAACTCAGGTCCCTACCAACAACTGCTTGCACAGTTGCACTCACCAACTTAGTTTCTACAGTGGACTGCTTGAGTGCATGACAGGAAAATGCTTATAAACAAAATGTCTGTGGGTGTTATATATTTAAGTATCGAGCACATTATGCAATGAACTATATATCCCCAACAAAAAATTATTTTCGTAAACGACTGTACTCAATGTATGTTCATTACAAATATTTGCAGCCTGCCAGTCATCTATAAGTAGGTAACAAGCATGTTAGATGGTGACAACCCGAGAAGAGGCAACACGAACCATTATCATGTAGTGAAAATCGTATAAAAGCACTTCGTTGTCGAGCATAGCAGGAAGCAGATCGTTTTATTTACACTCACCTACAATATGAAGATGGAATCATCAGTTGAATACTTACCATCTGTAAACACTGCCAGTATCATCAACAGCAAGGATCCCTGAAAAGTCGCTACATGCAAAAACGGTATCAATGTTACAGTTGTGGAAATACCTTTAGTAAATGCTGTAATGCACGAAACAATGTTCACATGCAGTGATAGCCTGCCTAAAGAATACATTCTCTCATATGCATGACACGAAATAAAATCCATGTACAAACTCCTACCGGCCTATCTGCAACAAGACAAAGAGATACTTGACTGTCTCCGATGCCTAGAATGCTGTCAAGGTAGTGCTACCATTACAGACACACCACATCTCAGGAGTTCGTGTAAGCCACAATGAGAGCGAGCAACAGCAGCTGCAGCAAAGGCACCTTCAACACAGAAAGTTGAACGAGTGTAAAGAAGTTGAGAGGCAATCTTCGCAGGCTAGACAGAAAATGACCAGATAAGGTAACCAGTCGAGCAGCCATGCTGACGTTTGCACCACACACAGCCAGCAGTCATCTACTGAGGCAACCCGAGACGAGCAATGCAAACCAGTATGCAGTGTGAACAGTATACAAGTAAGCATCGTGTAAAACTGATGTCAGTTCGTTGGCGAGCATGGTGGTGGAAGGCAGATCGTTACGTCTACATTAATCTACTACGATTGTTTACTCTGCTACAATACGAAGACAGAAACAATGGTTGAATACTTACCCACCGCAGCACCACTGAATTCGTCAATCTCATAAGCCCTGAAGAATCGCTGCAAGCATTACAGTATGAATGTTACTATTGTGGAAATACTTTGACTAAAAGACATCATGCACGCCGACACAAAAGTTTCAGTTGAATGTTCAGCCCAGCATACTAGGTGTTCCACTGTGATAACTTAGATGCTTTGTTTACCCACAGTAATAACCTGTATACACATAACAAGAGGTGCAAAGGCAATGTGTGTGTGTCGTTAATTGAGAAGTGAGTGCAAGCATTAAGGCAAGACACTCGTTAACAGCTCCACTGCCAAATGTCATGACGATTGTAACTGCTAATTTGCCATCATCTACAAGACTTACCAATGTGTTAGATGAGGTGCAGTATATGCGAATAAGTGTGGCTTGAAAGCTCACAGCAGAAATTACTCGAATGAAGACTAAGTCGAGTGTGTAAAATGAACGAGTGAAAATATGCTGAGAGGTCAACTTCGCAGGCTAGACAGCGATCGACCTGATAAGGTAACCAGTCCACCAACAATACTAATGTATGCACCACAGAGCCAGCAGTCGAGCCAACCCGAGATGGGCAACTCAAACTAACATGCAGTGTGAACAAGCGAGTATAATGTAAAAACTAATGTCATTTCATTTCAACTGCGAGCATGGTGGTGGAGTGTAGACCATTGCAACTACATTAATATACTACGATCGTGTACTCTGCTACAATATGAAAACAGAATCAATGGTTGAAGGCTTACCATATATATCACCGCAGCGTCGGCAAG
Organism: Dryococelus australis; assembly: GCA_029891345.1. NCBI lineage: Eukaryota > Metazoa > Arthropoda > Insecta > Phasmatodea > Phasmatidae > Dryococelus > Dryococelus australis. The sequence continues at coordinate 169,938,271 of CM056993.1, forward strand.
AGCAAGGAGCCCTGAAGAGTCGCTACAAGTATTACTGTATCAAGGTTACTACTGCGATCGCGTACTCTGCTACAATAAGATGATGGTATTAATGGCTGAAGACTTACCATCTGCAACACTGCCAGCATCGGCAAGGGGCCCCAAAGAGTCGCTACATGCAGTATGGTATCATGCAGCCGACAAACACATAGTGATAGATACATTTCTTAGAATTACACAATGTAATGCACTACCTCATGTTCACCTCGCAGTGATAGTCTGAATAGACACAGAAACACAACATTTGTCGTTTACAGGGAAGTGAGTGGAAGCAAGACATTTACTTGCAGCCTTTGCGAGTCGAGTCAGGCTCCAGGTTGGCAGACCAACCGAGTCATTCATGCACTTACTTTTACGAGGCAAGGTAAAATGCTGCTTCCTTTTAATTATACACATACTTATTTTTAAGGACTTGGAGTAAGCAAAAGCGAGGATATATACGCAGGCGCATGAGCTCTCTGGGTCATTCACCGTTAGTCTGTCATTCGAGCTCTCTCTCCCTCTCTACTGACTTCAAATGACTCGAGAGTTAGCTGTATCATTTTAGGTTAACAGCTTGTACTACAGCTACGCAACATCCAAAACTCGTCGTGATCGCACAGTGAAAATTGTGATATGCTGTTATAGCATTCAGAAGATTTTATCAGCTACTATGGTATAAGGAAATCTTAAATCATGTGCAGCACTTGACAAACAAACTGAGTTCGCATTCCTGCCTAAAGAATTCCTTCTGATGCATGACGACATGAAATACAATGTGTCTGCAAACATCTACCTGCTTATCTGCAAGAGGACGAAGAGATTCTCGGCTGTCCCTGTGTATAGAGTGTTTTCAATGATGTGCTACTGTTATGGACACACTGCATTCAAGGAACTGGTGTAATGCACATTGGAAGGAGCAAGAGAAAAATATATGCATCAAACACTCTAAGATGTACAACTGTAAAGAAGATTGTGGTCTGATTGGCGAGGTTAGCTGGCGGTCGGCCTGACCTCATATGGAGCTACACAGCCATGCTGTACATTCGACATCAAAGAGGAAGGTGACCAAAGGTCAAGTCTGCTTGTTAGCTGTAGCAGCCATCCTGGAAGCAGTGGCTGTTGCTGGCGCCCCATCCCAACCATTGTTTGGGTCGAGTAAGTGGTGCTTGGCATGCAGGGGCGTGCGTGTCGGTACCTTGGTCGGAGGTCACCCATCCCAGAAGCCACTGCACTCACACCTGATTCATAGGAGGGAGTTCTGAGGGTGGTTGTCATCGAGGGGGAGGGGGTGACATCGCTCCACCCTGGGCGCTGAGTAGGCTTTCGGGAGACCAGCAACAAGCATGGAAGACACATCTGGAGGATGCACAGACAAGCCAGCCAGACCAGCCAAGAGACAAAGACTGGCAGTTTTATCAAACCTAAAGCAAATAAAGTCAGCAAACTGAAAAAACCAACCTAAAGACGACTTCCAACTCGACATGACAAACAGGTAGGACTCCTTGTCTGACACAGACAGTGAGGACACAGACCAAACTGGACCAAGAAAGAAAAGAAACAAAACAGTGACAGCAAAACCCAATAACAAAGAAAAATATAAAGCAAGAACTCACAAGACAAACTGGCCACAGAAAACTCAAATACAGACAATGACACCACAACAACCAGAATCCTAAAGTACATGGTACCGATCATCATCGACAAATCCATTGACTACAACAGACTCATCACTTTATTTAATGCATAAATTGGACCACAATATAAAATCACTTTCACCCAGCAAGGAATCAAAGTCCTGACCACAACAACACACGCATACAACACAGCAAAAGATACACTGAAAAAACAGAATATCCATTTCCACACATTCACACCAAAAGAAGAAAAATCTCATTCAGCCATCCTCAAAGGACTACCTGCCTCCATCAACATTGACATCATAAAACAGAAACTGACAGAACACCACATTCACCTTCAATACAGAGAACAATTCAATTCAAAGAGAGGATAAGGACAGGAGAGAAATATTAGGAAACAAGGAATCTTCAAAGTAACAACAAATAAACAGAATTAAAATATACAGGGAATAATACCAACCACGAAATGATGACATCCCCCAGTGTGCCAACTGTCAGAGGTGGGGACACACAAAAAACAACTGTTCCTGGCCAGCCAGATGCATCAAATGCAAACAGGAAAATGCAGAAGAACATCACCACACCAAATCTTGCCTGAAACCCGCCACCATACCAGCTCACTGTGTCAACTGCAAAGGCCAACACCCTGCAAACTACAGACAGTGCCCAACTTTCATTGCAGCAAAGAACATGAGGCCAAAACCAAATAAATATCAAAACACCACAGAAAACCAACGTCAACCATTGACACCTCATAAAAGACAAACAAGAATTTCCACAACTACCATGAGAAAACTACTGGCAAAAATTACAAGCTACACTAAACATGGAACAAGTAAAACAAGTGTAACAAACACAAATTACATCACATCACACAACACAAACAACCAAACCACACACGCATTACCGCCTCTGCTCAACCGCCAGCAAACAGCAAATACAAATACACCAGCCCAACAAAACACACAAGGACACAGCACAAACAAACAACAACACAATCAGTCACATCTACCATAAATGACATCAATGAACCACTTGACTTCCTCAGAGACCCCCTTATCATGAATATGCTCACACACTTCCGACCATACATGGAACAAACAAGGCTGGAAATGGACAAGGGATGTAGGAAACGTATAGTACTGGAGGCAATATCAACCTACTTGGTACAAGACTATGACTGAACGACGACAGCCCCGCCACCATCAACCTAATGTCCTGGAATGCCAACAGAATACGGACACAACTGGTCGAACTGGAACAAATTATCGAGACATATGGCCTAGACATACTATTTATCAACGAGACAGGACTCAAACCACAGCACACACTACACATACGCAACTATGAAATCTACAGAAATGACAGAATAGGAGCACCAAAAGGAGGGACTGCTATAACAATTAGAAGAACAATACATCACAAAATTACTCTACCACCACTGGACCATATCGGTACGAACAGGAGGAACTGACATCATCTTTACAGCAGCTTACAACCCCACACCATACCCAATAACCAACGAAGACCTAGACAAATTAACTGACCACCAATCACCCTTCTTACTAGCAGGAGACTTAAACAGCAAACACATGGACTGGAACTGTAGGCAGGCAAATAAGGCCGGAAAATACCTAAAAAAAAAAGCACATGGAACACAATGATTATATGATAGTAGCCCCAACAGAACCTACTTACCACTCCCAATAACCAAATATAAAACCAGACATACTAGACATTATACTACACAACATCCCCACAGACATTACACCAATAGTAATAACCGAACTAAACTCTGAACATCTCCCAATACTATGCGAACTACAACTACGTCAAAACAACTTCAAGACAAACTCAAATAGAGGCTTTCCAGTACATGATTGGGGGGTATACACAACTATCCTTAACGACATACTGCCTGACCCAAGACCAATCTCAATCAACGAAATAGACACGACAATCAAAATCCTGACAGACACAATCACTGAAACAATAACACAAATAACAAAATTCCAAAATCAGCCACTCTTCCAGGACTTTAAACACCTACCTGAAGTTGACATCCTCATAGTACACAAGAGGGAAGCATGCCACTCGTACCAGCGATCACGTATTCCGGCCAACAGGGCAGAATATCACAGAGCCAAAGGCAAAAGGCGATGCTAACTGAACGAACTTAGACGGTAATCATGGGACTCCTGCATATCAGATGTGTCAGACGACGTTAATGGAATGTGGAAAATAACGAGACAGCTGAGAGGGAAGTCCAAAAAAGTACCAACTCCAGCCATCAAAATCCCCGACGGACCAATATACAACTCAAAAGGAAAATCCAATGCAATAGCCGACTCCCCAAACGACTTCCCCCAAGACAGACATTTCACCACACAAACACTACACCATTTACAACAATTTCTTAACCAACCTGTCCAAACCGAACCCGCCTTGACCACAGAAGCAGAAATCATGACAACCATCAAATCCCTCCCTAAAAATAAAGCCCCAGGCCAGACAAGATACCAAACGAAGTACTCCATCACCTCCCTGGCAAAGCATTACCATTCTTAACAGTTACTTTCAATGCCACAATCATGGAAAAGAGCACTCATAATAACAATATCAAAACAAGACAAAGACCCACCCGACACACAGTTTGGCTTCCGAGCCAAATACTCGACTATCCACCCACTAATTACTCTAGTGGAAGATGTCGCTCTAACATTCCAAACAGGACAGGATGCACAAGAAAACACCAAAGACAAGGCATACACCCTTACCACATTCCTAGACGTTTAAAAAGCATTCGACAGAGTATGGCACACAGGACTCTTATACAAAATGACCACTCAAGGCTGCAGTGACTGCTACATCAAACTACTACACAGCTACTTGACCGACAGATCACTAGTGGTAACACTTGACTGGACACTATCGGATAACAAACCAGTGACAGCAGGAGTACCACAAGGTTCTACACTCTCCCTATTACTATACAGTACATATACTGCGGACGTACCAATGACGAACTACATAACCACACTCGTGTTTGCAGATGACACGCTACTATACAAAACAGACAAAAACCTGCGCTACACCACACTAGGACTACAAAGACAACTTGACCAACTGCAAACATGGTTTACAAAATTGAGAATAATGGTGAACACAACAAAATCAGCTGCCATAGTAATTACACGATGGCGATATGTACGTACGCATACTAATCCGACATTGTTTGGAGAAGACATATCATATACAGAGACAACACTATATCTAGGAACGCTACTAGACAGGAAACTTACATGGAAACCACATATTACAAAAGAGAAAAAGAAAGCATATGTGACTTTCAGACAACTATACCCCATATTCAAAACAACAAGCCTCCTACACAGACCAAGAGTGACAATTTACAAAACAATAATCCAATCTGCCATGCTGTATGGATGCAAGGTCTGGGGACACATGGCACGTAACACATTCAGACAATCCAAAAGACACAAAACCAAATATTACGCACAACCATGGGAGCTACACGACTTACACCAATGAACGAGCTACATGACAAAGCAAAGACAGAGAAGATCGCTGACATAATACAAGAGAGAAACAAAAACTTCTACCAGACAACCAATCAACACACAAACCTAGCGATACAAAGACTAGGAATTTATGACATTGACGCCACCCAGAGAGCCAAACGACCCTAATTCAACTGACGCCCAGCCAATCATCAACCACAATCCACACAAAATTGCTAACTAAATCACGCAATTAAACAGCCAGCAGTCATTAATATTCAAAGCCAAACAGGAGCATAGAAATAAAATTCAGGGTAAATATAAAAATATCAGTTTTTTAAGAGCATACAGGTCCAGGAAATTACCTTACTAGCAGAGAATGGAACCTACGTATGCACTGGCAATTAACACCCACCACCATCTCCATACAGGGAATCCCATCTAGGTTTCACCATCCACCCCCACAAACATCTCGCCACCCCCCTCCCTCCAAAATTTTCACTACCCCAAATCCTACACTACCATACCCATATCATTAGCTACCCCCATCCACCAATCACTACTAACCAAACAAAAGTTTTCTTACAGGACCACACCATTTCATATCACCATTCACCCCCAAGATGACCAAACAAATTAAAAATAGCAGACATTCATATCCATGTCGATCAACCTACACCACCATTAAAAGAAAACTGTTCATCATCATATTTCGAGTCACCATTCACCAACCACTACTAATCAAAAGTTTTTCTTACAGGACCACACCATTTCGTATCACCATACACCACCAAGATGACCATATTTTCTAAATTCAGGAATTTCAAAAGAAAATAAAAGAGCAGTTCACCACCATTTCAATAACGATGCATCATCATAAAAATAAAAATAAATTACAAATTAACTACAAAAGAAAATATATACAAAGTACTGCTCTCCATACTCATTTCGTAATCACACTGTACCTTCACTTTTTCTTCCAGGACCACTACATTTCAGTCACCATCCACCCCCAAGATGCCCAAGTTAAAAAGGAGACACCTGGGATTTCGGCCTAATCAATTAAACAGTTGCAAAATGTTTGTATTAGGCAGGCGCACTTGCAAGCAGTTGAGAACCCTGGTGAGGGAAAGCCTGGAGTAGGGAGCAGTAGCACCCTCCTAGGTGGCCCTAACCCCGGGGGCTTGAACACACTATGCAGGTGCAGGTGGACGATCGAGTCAACTGGACAACACCACACGTGGGTGTGTACAGACGGCACCAGGGTGTTAAAACTTGGAAAGTGTCGAATGAGCACTAATCATGCGTGGTCGTCTTCAGGCACTCGACAGCACAGGACCTCACGTCGATTTGCGAGAGCAGAATGCTCGTGCATGCTGCCTCTTGAGTTCGCCGTGAGCTAGGGCCAACCTCAACATTCCAAAGCCGCCTAAAAGTGCCATTACCTGACCGGGAAGGGTTTGGACGGAAGATACTTGAAAGGCTATGCTGAGTACGGATCGACTGAAAATTCCCCCCCAACCCAGGCACTTACAAGGAAAGGCTACCTGACCAGAGGGAGTTAAGGGAAGCTCGAAAGGTATCCTGAAATCCCAATAACACTGTATGGCTTGGGTGACCCTGGAAAGTCACCTCCATGCTGGGGGGCAGATCTGCAGCTAGGTCTGTCCCCGGTGATGATAAGTGGCGGCAACGGTGGCGTCGATCGCGATCTGGACGACGAATATGTCGATTCAAGACAAAATAACCGCAACAATCGGCTCGTCTATTCAGCTGGTCAAAAATTTTGACCATTCTGGTAAATCAAACTAATGCAGCTAACTTAAATTCATCCGAAACACACCTACACCCAATTCTCTTCTGAAATGCTTGCAGCCTCAGCTCAAAAAAGGATGAATTTATATACTATTTTTCTCGCCATAAAATTAGAATTGCGGCAATAAACTAGACACATTTTACACATAAATCCCGCTTTTCTGTCCCAGGCTATGCCATATACAGAAAGGACAGGCCTTTGATTAGAGGAAAAGGGGGAGGAGTGGCAATTATAATCCACAACTCTATTGTACACCATGAAATAAACCTACCAGACTTCCCTGTTTTAGAAGATGTTGGAATTGAACTAAAGTTAGGCCAGCAATGCACTAAACTGTTAGCTATTTATGCCCCCCCCCCCGGGCCGTCACTAACACTGGCACACCCGAATCTGCTGTACAATAAGAGAGGACATACTTCTCTCGACCTAGGCGATATTAATGCCAAGCACCAAAACTGGAATTCTCGTAAAAGAACAGCGAATGGAATGCTCTTACAAAGGCAATAAGCAAATAGAAATTACCAAGTCATGGCCCTGATGAGCCTACTTATAATCCCTCGAACATTAATCAACATCCTGACATATTAGATATTGTTATAGCTAAGCAGTTTGCAACTGGGTTTGACCTACGAGTCGAACACGACCTTTCCTCAGATCATTACCTACTTCATATTGACTTTGATAATATTTCTACCGAAGCAAATGTCCCGAGAAAAATGAAAGATTATTCTAAGGTCGACTAGCCGGGTTTCTCGAACTTTATAACAGAAAATTTGCCGCACAAAAATAACGATTCCTTAATAATTACACAGGATGTTGCTGAAGCTATAAACCCCCTTACAAGCACCATACAGCAAGGCGTAGCTGAGTGTGTTCCAGAAAATACATTTACACATAAACTTGATAAACTTCCGCAGTATATACGGGATTTAACAACACAGAAAAACCGCCTAAGGCGCCATTATTCTATACGCCGAGATCCGCAATCTAAGGCGTGCGTTAACGAACTACAAGCTGTCATTTTGGAGGAAGTAACACTTTGGCGGGCCAGTATGAGGGATGCTAAAGTAGCTAAACTAACACCACGCGAAAATAATTTATGGCACTTTACTAAACGCCTCCTAAATAAAAAAGATAAAATCCCGCCCTTGCAAACCAACACAGGGATTGTATTTACTTCTGCGGCGAAGGCAGAAGCCGTTGCAAATGTGCTGGAAAATTCATTTCAGCCAAATCAGTATCCATTGTGATAGGAATTTCACTACACAAATTTACAGCGAAATTAAATTAAAACACAGAAAACCATCTGAAAATGAACCGGAATTTACCCAATCTTAGGAAATTAAGCTTGCAATTCGCAGAAGGCAACCCAAACAAACTCCAGGGGCGGACGGAATTCAAGCAATCGTGTTAAAGAAAATGCCAGTAATGGCCCTAGAATACTTAGCTATATGGATAAATGCTATGCTTAAGTTAGAATACATTCCCAGCGAATGGAAAGCTGTGAATGTGATTGTATTTCACAAGCCAGGGAAAGATAAGAAACTTCCACAAATCTATAGGCCAATTAGCATTTTAAATACACTCTCTAAAGTGGTGGAATATATAATCCTAAGACGGATTAATTCTCATATCAGTACTAATAATTTACTTCCTGAAGAGCAGTTCGGTTTTATACAAAAGCACTCCACAACACACCAATTGGTGCGAATCACTGAATATTATAACCATGCCTTTAACTGGAAAGATCTTGTAGTCGCAGTTTTCTTAGACATTGAAAAGGCTTTTGATCGAGTTTTTTTATGCTGGATTAATTCATAAATTATAAGAATTAAAATTCCCCGATTGCTATATTAAATTATTAGCCAGCTATCTAAATCGCAGGACATTTTCTGTTCAATGCGAAAGGGCGAAATCTGAAAGTAAAATCATTTATGCTGAAGTGCTCCAAGGCAGTATACTAGGCCCTGTCTTATTCAATATTTATATGCATGATTTGCCGAAACCACATCACCGACTGGTGCAATTCGGTTGTTATGCCAACGACACTGTCATATTTAGTCTCTCACTCGACCTCGGCTTATAGGGCGTTCACGGTAAAGTGAGCACTTTTTGTAGCTGTTTCATCAGACATAATAACCAAAAAATACATTTCATTGTGGCCTCGGACATTTGGTTCTTGGTACGGTAAATGTATACACTGTGTTTATTACTCACATGGCAGCGTTTACATTAACAAGTGGTGGAAGGATATAAATTGGTTGCAAGAAAAATTTAACTAGGGCTTCAAAAGTGCTCACTTTACCGTGAACGGCCTATGGCAACACGAGGACTACAAACTGCTCTAACAGACTTCAAAGAATTTTACACAAAATGGTGTATTAAAGTCAATGTCCCTAAAAGCGAGGCAATCGTTTTTACATGCAGAGAATTACCCCAAGGTGCGAATCGCTCGCAAATCACACTATTTGGCTAACCCATACCCCACAAAGATGTTAAATATCTAGGCGTACACATGGACCGAAAGCTGACCTGGAAAGCTCATATAGACGCCAAATGCATAAGTGCGTACGCCAGGATGTTCGCCCTTTATCCCATACTTAACAGACGAAGTGCTATTACTAGAAATACAGCTGTACTGCTTTATGCCATGCTAATACGGTCTATTATTACCTATGCTGCACCCACATGGGCACACGTAGCCAAGAGTCATATAAACAGACTGCAGACAGTGCAAAATAAATGTCTGCAAATCGCGGCAGACGCACCTAGATACTGACCTATTACAGATCTGCATAACGAACTAAAAATTGACAAATTAAGCGAGCACTTGGTTAAAATGGCGGGGAAATGTTACAATGATTATGCCACAAATGTCAACCCGAAAATATCTAGTCTCGGTGATCATGACCTCGACGAGACTCAGAAATATAAGTGGCCTAAAAGCATTTTGGCTCACAAGTCGCGTTAAAACACTAAAATTCGAAATGCAGGCCCTCAGCCATGCACCCGACTAAAATTAAATCCGGAAACCCGTATTGCTGCAGTACATTTAACTACAAATTACATTAATTGACAAAATAATTATCACAAAATTAGCGAAGCACTACGTGATCGCAGAAAAAGGCAAAACATACGTCGCATAGCCCTTGGCTGGTGTCGGCCCTGTGATTTACATTGCATCCACACCTCACCACACAAACATGTGCTACAAAGCTTTTCTCATCCGACAGCTGTTTGTATGTATGGTCCGTCACCATTGCCGATTCCAAGGCGGTCTCTTGTCAGTTTATCGGCAAAAACTGAGGAGACTGTGGCGTAGTACGCTCTCTACAGCAGTTGGTGAGGTTTGTGGAGTGGCACACCTACACTAACACACTCATCACTCACATTCACTAACATTTACAAGCATACGCTTCCCTACACACAGCTGCACGCGACGTCTCAGACAAGGTATAATACCCCTAGCTATTAAGTTTTCCTGTAATGCGTATATGGAAAATACTCCATGGTTGTTCTATGAAACTGGTTGTTCTATGAGCGCAAAGCAATCTACCTTAACATGCGAACAATGCAATTCTCAATTTGGATGCCATGATAGCTTAAAAAGACATCTTGCATCATTTGATGGACCCTCTCCCATACCAGCTAAGCAACATAGGTCCGCATTGAATACTGGTGAACTCTCACCATCGGCGACAGCAGGCCTTAACATTGCAGACCCTTCTCCACAGGTATCAGGAGAATGGAAAGCACCTGCTGTATTGGATACAAGTGCACTGTCACCAACGGCAACATCAATCTTGGGTATGTACAATTCTCCACAGCCAACAAGATATTTATGTTGCTACTGAGAAACCTGGAAAGTGTTCGAAGAAGTCGAGCTGGCGACTTGGAGGTTATAGCTGCCATAAGTATGGTCATGAGTTCACATGCTATCAGCCAGCAGCAAGTGTTTCAGTCGAAGAGTATTGCAAAATAGAGGACTATTTTGTGAGGCAAGTGATAACCATGAAAAAAATTGTACATATTAAAATGATCCTAGATCGCATGCATTGCAAGCTTACCAAATGAGAATTGATTCATCGTGAAAGAATCTGCTTTCCATAGTATAATGAAGATGTATGTTGCATCAGGCATGCCGAAAGATATTTGTACATATCTTAAGCATATGAAGCAGAATATTGTAGATCAACTTACAGATGAGATGGAAAATGAAGGTGCGTTAGAATGGAATATATGGTTGGAATTGAATATACCAAACCAGAACCACATGATGATGAATATAGTGCGAGAGCCTTCAAGACCTCGAATGTGCCTCTGTATAAAACACATGACATCGAAGGCAGTGTTGAGGCTAGTATACAGAAGATTTTTCGAGGAAGGAGAGTACATGGGAAAAGGTTCCGGTAGGACATTATAGACGATAGATCAGTCACAGTTGAGAACGAATCCACATAGGCCGCTTCGCAATTAGGTGCATACTGATTTCCCCACTACAGCGAGAATTACAACATAGCTTCGTCTTCGATCGGTACAATGGAGGTATAAATGATTGCAGCCATAGAATCAACTGGCCAGTTGTAAAACAGAACTGCTCGGCATCAGAACTGCGTGCAGACGGCACTGGGAGGTCAGCAGTGAGATGTTAGCACTGCGAAATCGGGTATAATGAGTACGAAGAAACCGACTTCCATACTACTAGCATGTGATATACATGCAGTGCAACAATTTTGTAGAAGCGATCAGTTAAAGGCACCCTCGCTTGACTCAAGGCGGAATTCATTACGGGACTGGCACTCCCCAATCGAAAGAATGAGCGCAGGACTTATATAGTGGTTATCTGCTTGAAGTGCACTCCCGAGTTCCCAATGGGTGAAGGACTAGATAAAATGACTGGTAAACAAAACAATGCATAAATCTCGCTGATGAAATGCGTTACTATGTGTATCAGGTTGGGGCATTGGATCCAGTCAATGCAGGTGAAAAGCTGTGACACCTGCGATGAGAGGGCATGATCCTTCTCCCTCGCGTATTAGTTGGACATGGGGGTGGAAATGCCATACTGCTAAGAGCTTCATGTAAAAATACAAAAGTACCAAGGCTGAGAAACCATATATTGTAGAAGATTTTCAGCAAAAACTGCCATGTTCGGGAACATGAGAAGAGCATATGTTCAAAAGAACTGACCTCCAGTATACTAACATGTGATATGTGTGGTGTTGCATTTGGTAGAAGTGATAATCTAAGGATACACACTGGTACATGTAAATATAACGCACCTTTGCCTGGCACGAGAAAGCATGCATTGTCGCAAGACAAGGCTAGTCATCCTGCTGATTCATCATGTAAAATAACGATGGTTCGAGCACCCATAACATTAGCCGGACCTGCATCGTGTTCCCAACCTGTAAATGAAGAAGGAAATGCGAGTGTTGCGGACACTTACTATGAAGAGCATGAGCCATACAGATTGTCAGTGGTTGTGAACAACAACCATGCACTGCTATCATGTAAAGTGAAAAACGATGATGATAAACTATCCAGGAGATCGAGAACGAAAATGTGACCTCCGAGTCTGCTGATGATGGTAATAATTTGTCAACATCTGCAAAGAAAAGCGTAAACATTTTTCTGAAGATAAGGCCTACTTGATGTTGGGAAGGAAGAAACATGGATTCGAAGCTAGTTCTCTGATCCAGAGATATCTTACACACCACTCAGCATGGAAGAACAGATGTAGGCATGTACCATGAACCTTTAGCGAAGAGTATCGTGAAGTTTCGCTATTTCTTTTCCAAAGACCCCAATGACCTGGCTGACATAATACAGGTGTTGGTTCCATTGCAGAGTAGTGGATATCTTTCTGTCAGCGAAGAGATAAATACAATTATTGGTGAACTCAGAAATATAGGCTATATTGAATGACAGGCTATGTATGTATATGTATGTGTGATTTAGTTACAAAAATTAATACAAAAATAATTTGTTTTATTTTATATTCCAGTTGTATAATAAATGTAGGTTCCTTTCACTACGTGTTTGTAAGCTGCATGATACCATACTGCTTATAGCGACTCTTCAGGACTCCTTGCTGTTGCCGACACTTGTGGTGTAAAATTCCACCACAATGCTCGCCGACGAAATGACATATGTTTCACACAATGCTCGTTTGTATACCACACAGCATGCTGATTTGCGTTGCTCGTCTCGGGTTGCCTCAGTAGATGACTGCTGGCTGAGGGTGGTGCAAACATCAGCATTGTTATTGGTCTGGTTACCTTATCCAGTCGTTCTCTGTCTAGCCTGCGAAGTTGGCCTCTAAACCTCTTTAAACGCGTTCATCTTCCTGTGTTGGAGGTACTTTTGCTGCTGCTGCTACTCGCTCCCATTGTGGCTTACACCAGCTCCTGAGATGTTGTGTGTCTGTAATAGTAGCACTACCTTTCTAGGCATGGGAGACAGCCAAGAATCTCTTCGTCCTCTTGCATATAGGCAAGTAGGTGTTTGTAGACGGATTTTATTTCGTGTCGTGCATATGCGAGAAGGTATTCTTTAGGCAGGCTATTGCCGTGGGTGAACATGACATCGCGGATTACAGTGTTTACTTAAGGTATTTACACAATGGTAACCTTGATACCATAATGCATGTACCCCATTTTCAGGGCTCCTTGCTGTTGACGATACTGGCGGTTTTTACAGATGGTAAGTCTTCAACCGATGATTCTATCTTCATATAGTAGTTGAATGTATATGTAAGGATGTTGTTCCTGCCATCTCGACAACGAAGTGCTTTTATACGATTTTCACTACATGATGATGGTTCGTGTTACCTCTTCTTGGGTTGTCACAGTGTGACATGATTGTTACCTACTTATAGATGACTGGCAGGCTGCAAATATTTGTAATGAACATACATTGAGTACGATCATTTACGGAAATAGTTTTTTGTTGGAGATATATGGTTCATTGCATGATATGCTCGATACTTAAATATGCGCGGACCGGGTGGTTCCACCACACATGATTTTGAACTGGTATGGCTGTACATTTAATTTGGAGCCAGTGCGTTCTATCGTGGATTGGCCGCATGCCAGAACTGTATTAACTGTTGCAATGCCTTCTATAAGTGTCTGAGAGACATTATGTCCGTGCAGTGCTATCTATACTGACTTGTTACTGTTTAGTTTGCGATCGCTTCGCCAGTTCAACCTCGGTTACCTATCCCTTCTCCTTGCTGCTTATATCTTTGGTCCTCCTTCTACCTCGCGCGTGCGCACTGAGTAGAAGTTTATTGCAGCCTCTGTCTATTCTCTCGCCAGCAGTGCATCTAGTAACTTGTCTCTTGGGTCAGTTGGGGATGTCTTCAGCAATACTATTCGGTGCGCGTCGCTTCCGAAGAGGTGGGTTTGGCAGCTGACGTTCTTGTATGATTTGGCTTCAGATTTAAATGTTTCTAAGCGGCTGTCGAGAGACTGGTTTTCCAAATTAACTTGAGTGAGGATAATGGTTTGGCCAGCCATTATATATATATTTTTTTAATTTCTGCCACTCTTGGGAGCCAAATTGTGTAACTTACTTTCGGTTTGCTTTGCCGACCGAGTCATTAAACTTTTGTATAAGTTCTTTGGTTTCTATTGCCTTTTTCACTTAGGATTTATGCAAAAAAAATGGAGCAATTTCCCGGTGTGAGTTCATGGTTATGAAATGGGGCACGTCGATCATGGTGCTGTTTCGGTATGCCAAACCTTCCTTTAGGGAATTTAGGTTTTAGTCGTGGGCTTAATTCCCCGATAAAATAGAGTTAGGAATTTTAAAGATGCAGGGTTTGAATTTTGTGTGCATTTCATTTTGAACACCTATACATTTCTACTTTAGCACGAAGACTAGTTTGTAATACTTACAACTTCTGTTTTATGTCCACGTAAAATAAAGTATATTAATTAATCTAGGAACTCTTTGCTATCGCGTATTTTATACTTGTCTGATGTGCGTCACCAGTGCACTCATAAGAGCCAACTTAATATTAACTTTTGTTCGTTCGTGCATCAGCTGATACACAATTTTGTAAACAGCACTTTGTTTGTTTCGTATACGTCAAGTTGCCACTCATTAACTGTCAAAATTTTGCCTTCTCATATGAGATAGACAGTATGCTGGGCTGAACAAGCAATGACTATAATTTCTGCTGGCTGCATGGTGCATTCATCTGCATGGGTGCTGGACTAGTTACCTTATCCAGTAGTTCGCTGTCTGGCCTGCGAAGTTGGCCTCTCAACCTCTTTAAACTCGTTCATCTTACACGATCAGCTTAGTCTTCATTCGAACTTAAAACATTGATGTTAATACTGGCTATGTTGCAAAGGAACTTGCCAATATTAAGAGATGCATACATCTTAGAATATAAATACCTAATATTGACTTAAATATCACTGTTGTAAGAAAACTATGTTAGTATAATACTAGTCAATTTTGTATTGCCAAAACTGGAACATGTAATATGAACACATAAAGATAATATCTGAGTTTTATTCTCCAAAAAATTAGCTAAAAAAATATATTTGCCACATCTGAATATGCTGTTTCCCATTGTAAATTCTATAGCAAGTAACTCTATATGCATATGTACAAGATGTATCGCTCGCTATTGGTCATAATATAATGAAATGTGGTACGGACATACCATGGCGTATCAGAATCATGGTGACGTCACATCAAGTGTTGGAAGCGGTGGTCATCGTCATCAGTGCATTCCTGTACACATGTCTCCATGTTAGGGAAGGTGGTCATCAACACATCACGAGCCACAGAGTCAATTCCCCGCCGTATGCTGTCTTGCAATTCCATGATAGTCCATGGCTTGTTACGATAGAATTTCCCTTTCAGCATGCCCCACAGGACGAAATCCAATAAGTTAAGGTCAGGCGATACTTAAGAAAAGACACAATCTTCAAGGAGGAATTTAATCATAGTAAGCATAATTTTTCTTTTAGTCTAGGGTTATAAATATATTACGCGAATAATAGCGAGTATTTGCTAAGGGGTTTTCCTAGTTAGCTACAAATTCGTTTCGTTCTCGTAACCACGTGCGGCAACAAGACGCGTACTCTTCAAGCTATAGTCTGTTCACGGGTACTTCAGACCATTTTCTGGTGCCCTGCTAAAGTTAGAATTTCAAAATATTCCTTCACCTCATGCCAATAAAGCTTAACCGAGTCTAGAAAAGTACACCATAGGGACAGCTCACCGCATCCGTGCGTACTAAGTGTAATACTATTTTGCATACGAATAATTTCTTGCTAGGCATTGACAACATACATATTTCCTCGCAGATTTATTAATGTTAATAATAAATAAAATATAAGTAAAAATTTAATATAACCAAAAATAAGGTACCATTATGTTAATGGAAGTATAAAGAGCTTGCGACGCCTATGTGACATATTTAGGAAACAAGCAAACATCTAATAGGTGGGTTGATTTTTCAAAGGTTTGATTCAAAAAGTGCGAACAAACCACCAATAGACTATATCAGAGGCGTATGCTAGAGCTATAATTCTTTATGTACGCATTACCAAGCTTGCACCGTAACGTAACAACGTCGCGAGCTTAACACCGGGACATATTCGGTAGTGTCTGCGGGGCCGCCTAACACCAAACAAAATCTGCTTGGGGTTCTATTCGAAGGCCGTTCCCTAACAGACACGGTCTCACGACGAAACATCAAGAAAATGCTCACGTCGAGGTTCGGCTCTGGAGCTTTCAATATGGACGACATTAATAACAGTGTATCAGCGAAGATGACAACACCCTCGTCTGTTTTAGTTCCATCCTGTTGGCTGTGCTCAGAGTTTTGGACAGTGAACTGTGCTGTGTTTGCATTCATTGTCTTTCATGTAATGGTCTGCAGATGTAACTCTGAGACTAATAGACAGACATGGGGATAGGCCAATATTGTGAGACATAAAACATGACATCATTACCATGAAACAGAGCGCAACGACGCGTGGATCTAGTTGCATGATGAATTAAACTGAAGTCATGGGGAGTGTGAGAAAATATGGGAATGTCTTTTGGCTTCACTTCGACGTGAAAGAGCAAAGATTTGAAAGCTTAAAAGGGAAATGGCGAGTAATATTTTATAGGCAGGCCAATAAAATAGTACCCTACTAGGAAATACTTAGCTTATATTATATATATAAAAAAAAAAAACTTTTAAAATGTCGAAGCTCTAATTTTGGAATTATTATAATTAAGTTAAATACTTTGTGAAGGTTTAAAATGAGGACTAATTGATAAAAAGAATAAATAAATACTCTAATGATGTTAATTTTTATATGAATTACATTACAACTTAGTAAACACTAAAGCATATACATATAAGTGCTTATCGAATTCGAAATACATATAATGCACCCAACAATTAAATACTAGTTAACCTGTTGAAATTAAACATTGCCTTTCTCTTACAGTTATTGGTATTTTTACGTGAATGCATGTTATACTATTATTTTCAGGGGCTGACAAAGGCTACACTGAAATGTGGTAAACTTTTGAGGCATTGAGTTGCATACTAGACAAGAGCAAACCAATGAACTTCCTAAACACTAATCATAGGTTGAACCCAAGTAAAATTTCTTGGTTTTAATTTTGTGTGACAAACCTCGACCATGTTCGAGTGTATTAGCATTGCCAACAAACCCTTTCATGAATTGCTGTGAACTAATCTGCTAGTTCATTTCTGACTTCTAGTACGTGTAGAGGAGCATGGCGCGAAACTCTTGAAAGTGGGAGCATTGAGTTCAGTGATTCATTGTTGTTTCTTTTACTTCCTGGAATCAGGTTGCCATCGTCTTAACAAACAAATTTTCCTGCTGGAATATAGATAACTGATTACTTCTTTCGTTTCCTTAAGAATTGTGCTAACAGGCAACAGCAAACACATTTAGGTTACCTGAACATTATTTGGTTCCAAACAAATAGGTCTTCGTAGAACTCTCAACATTGCAGTAGCGATGTTCTCTACAACTCGCTGGTCTCTACAGTGTCTATAATCAAATAGCCTTTCTTCTGAGCCTTTTGGAGTAGCCAGGAGTTCGCAAACAGAGTTCTGTCACTCTCACTTCCTTGGCTTTCTACTTCAAAGAACTGGAAATTGCAAATCGTATAAATTAATGCAAAGAGCACTACGCTTGAAAGACCACTTTGAAATTGTAGTAAACATTGTCTTTACCTTTTCGAGCTTCAGTTACCACACGCTTTCCGTCCAACGATCCTAAACAGTATGGAAAGTTCCTATACTTTTCATACTCCTGTGAAAATTGAGGCCATTCATCTGCAGTGCTAGGTACCTGAAAAAGTAAGAATGATTTTAGCCTAAAAATATTTCGATAGTATAATAATATTGATTCGAAATAATTCGAAACATCTAGGGGCCGTGGTATGCCACATATAAATTTTTCTAATGGCTGCCATATAGTCATTTAAGCCTAGAAAAGTATATCGTCTAAACCATGTAATCGTTTCGAACTTAAGTTTGAATGCTGATAGTATATATTATTACATCTATAAAATGCATCTACATCGGTCATCTTTTGTCCGCCAATTTGTAAGATAGTGCCACATGTGAAAATATATTTTTATGTCATATCTCGGGAAGTAATTAACCTATTTCTACCAAATTTGGCAAAAAGGTAGTAGGGTAAGACCGCCTATATTAGGCCAGTTTTAATTGACGCATGCTAAACAATACAAAAACAAATAGCACAGTATACAAAATATGTTGATCCCTAATGTGTTAGGAACCGATAGTTACTCGACACATAGTGTTTGAACAATAATTACCTTTGTTAAGAAATAAGTTTCTCAAAAGGGTTTTGGTACAATTTTGGAATAGTTTGTCCTAAATTGGACTATTATAGTCGTATATTGTACCGAAACATATATACCTTAATTCTCGCATATTAAGAAACAAAAATGAATAAGCTTGTATATACTTATGACAAAAATTATTTTTAGCACACAACTTGACTTTAGCACAATCCGCATAAGCCCATTTTCTGCAACCCATGCAGTGAATCATTTCACGAACTCCAACTGTAGCACAAATTCCACAAAATCAGGAATCACCTGAATTTGTCCTACATGACTCAGCAGTTATGGCCCTTGAACAACTAGGCCTATCGCGATGTTTCTTAGCAAGTAAATCGTTCTTGTACGGTGAACTGGTAAGTACCGCTGCACCCGATGGCTTCCTCTTCATATTCTCAGAATGGCCTTGATCTACTGATGGTAGCGGTGATATTTCCCCAGCTTTCGTAAACTTACCACTGCAAGGAGAAACGACTTGCCATTCAGTGACGCTAGAAGAAGGATTCACTGTCTAGTGTTGAAGACATTCTTGGTCCAGAAGGATTTTCTTCTAAAACCTTGCCTTTTGTTTCTCTGAACATATTCACTATATCACTGTCCTCGAAAATATTTGGATCAACTGGCCAAATTCCAGTTTTGGAGAAGCAGTTGGGAGCTATTGGGAAAGATGCTACCCTACCATAAGCTTAACCAAATATTTCGCTGACTTGGAACTGGGTGATGGTTTTCCCTGGATGTGATCGAAACCATTAGTCGCATGCTTAATTATTATATATAGGAAGTAGCTTGAAGAAATTGACGTCTAATGGCTGGAGATGGTGTGTTGTGTGTGCTGGCAAGGAAAGTAAAATTACCCCATTCTTCCTGGCAAATTCAATTGCTTCAATATTTTTTTGTGTAGGTAGTGTGCCCATCCAGAATAAGACGAACTTTTTTTAATCTGGCATAGGACCTATTGTTGCAACGAAGTGTTCAAGCCACTTTAGGAAAATCTCAATTGTTATCTACTCACTTTCTGTGCAGGCAAACTGGCACCTGACAGGAGCACCACAGGTAAGTTCATCCTTAAATCGCAATCTTTTGAAAACAAGCATAGGCGCAACAAACATGCCAGCAGCACTCATGCAGCATATACCTGTTGTGTTTGTGCTCCTTTCGCCACTTGTAATAGCACCCACCTGATGCTTTCCCCATTTAGCTAAAACTTTCTGTGGCTTTTGAAAAGTTGATAGAGCTGTTTCATCCATATTGGATATGGGAATTCCATCAAGCTGATTTTCGTCAACAATAGATGTTAGAACATTAAAAAATCGCTTCACTTGGTCTCGAGAAAATCCATTCGCCCTGGCCATTGATGTTGCTTCAGGTTGGCACAAGGATATTTCTGGGTGACGAGCAAGGAAACTGTAATACCACTTATCTCCAGCCACTTTTTTGTCTCTGTTAAACCTACGATTTATTTCTTAATTCTGCAAGCTGGTATGCTAATCGTCGAAGATCATTGCGGGTTAGACAAAAAAATAATTCTTCGAGAACCAATAAATGTTGAACTATGTCATCTATTTATTTAGGCAAATCAGCGCATCGACCAAAATGTTGCTTATGCTCATTTGCATTAATATTGTTTCAATTTAAATGTCTACTCAAAGTAGCTCTCGGGACTTGGCATGTTTTCGCTGCTTCGTTAGACCCATGTCACCATTACGATAAGCAGCTAAAACTCTCGCCATCATTTCCTCCTCCCATAAGCCATACTTCTTGCGTTTCAGCATCCCTGAAATAACAAAAATTTATATTGAGTTAATCTAATTATCGATGGTTCCTTAAACATCATTAGCCTAACTATCAACATGTCATGCTGAACAGTTAGGAAATTGGAACAAATTATGCTTGTAAAAAGTACTTTGGTATAAATTACATGTGTGGTATAACAATTAATCTTTCTCCACGTAACAATATTCATGAATATATCTACAAAAGTTCGGAAACTGCGGCCAACTATGCAGATAAGAACTTATGGAAGTATTAAGTTTTACCAAAATGCACGAATATGTACGTCTCCAATTCATATTGAAAAATCATTGACGAAACAGTAATGTATTATGCTTAAAATGGACCACTGGCCCAATATAGGGAAATACAGTTGGTCCAATTTAAGCAAATCAGCCATCTTGTGAACACTGTTGTTCGCAGACATGTTTTCAACAACCCTACTGTGTAATACACGAAAACAATACACATAAACTGTACTTAAAACATATGGGTAGAAACTCACCGTGCTTGCTGTATTTCACTTGACACTTCACTACACAATTACACTGAAAATAACATCAAATTCGTTAAATGTAAACTCGCACGGACCACTGCTGTAAACACAATGCGAGAACAGTCTATTTTGCGTCCCCTGCTTCCAGGGCACACTAGCTTCATGTGTAGACCGACAGATGGCAGACCACTTCACTTGCCTCGTCGTAACGGCCGCATTCCGATTTAGGCGGTAGTCCAATTTATTCGGTCACGCCCTACTGTGGCAGATGATGTAAAATTGTAAGTATTAGGTATGCCTGTAATTTATTTTCAAAATGGTGGCCTCGTAGACATTTTAGCTTAGTATACTTTACCATCGAATCCATCTACTCAATTGCAACCTAATTTAGTATGTTGACTATATATATTATATATATCAACTATCAAATACATCTACACAGATCATCTTTCGTCTTTTATTTGGTAAGACATGCCGCATGAAGAAATAAAGTTTTATGAAATATCGCAGGAAAAAATTTACATTTTCCTACCAAATTTGAGATAAGAATTTGCACTGCAGCATGTATTAACATGTGTAACATGTTATTTTTTAAGTAGGCCAGTCATTTATTTTCAAAATGATGGTTCTAAAAGTATTTTAGCTCAGCATCTTTTATTTACTTAACAGATTCCAAATTAACTTTGTATGCTGGCAGTATCAAGTACAGCCATAAAATTTGTCTGTAGAGAGCCTCATTTCTCTGCCATAGCATGCAAATAAATATTTATATTTTATATTATATCTCGGTAAACAATCTACAAATTATTACAAAATTTGACGAAGGATTTATATTGTGGTAGACCATATGGTCTATGCATTTTTAAGTGTGATAGACACTTATTTTCAGAATGGCGGCAATGAGATCATTTTTATTTAGTGTGCTATATCTAGGAAACTATGTAATCGATTTTAGCTTTACTTTATACACTAGCACTATACAATCATCGAATGTGATAATAACTTCTTTGTCCTCCATGAAAAATATGAAGGTTTTATACAATATCTCAGGGACCAATCAACTGATTTCCACCAAATTATTCACACAAGTAGCACTGTGGTAGGCCATGTAACCTTACGTGTTTTAATTGTCTTAGCTACTTATTTTCAAAATGATGGCTCTGATGAAATTTAGGTTAGTAAATCCTATCGTTCGAAACACAAGACTGATAAATTCTAAGTTTTTGCTCGAATCCGACCTCTGTAACACAGTTGATTGCACACTAGTTTATGGTACGAAGTTCCCTGTGTTCGAGCCGCAAGTAAGGCACATGTGTATTTGTAATTGTCTTACTACTGTTGCATACGATTCTGGTTTCATCTCTAATGGCATTCCTTTCAACGAGATGACAAGTCTTACCTCTCAACTTATATTTTAAGAACTTATTTACAAATTAATTCTACTCATGTTGAGGAAAGCAGGATCATTACTTATATCAGTAACTTCTTGTTATTTTTAAAACAATTCCAATGTTGGACCTCTCCTGAACGAAAAACCTGGCTGTGTAACTTGTCCACACTGACAGCTCCAGAGCTGAACCCCGATGCGAGCATTCCTTTTGTGTTTCGTCGTGGGACTGCCACAGGAGGGAACGGCCTCCGAACCGAACCCCTAGCCGAATTTGTTCGGTGTAACGGGGTCCCGTACACACTAACGACTATGGCACGGTGTTCGGATCACGACGCTGTTACGTTATGGCTAGAGCCCCGAATATTTCGCTGATTGAGTTGGCTGCAAGCTAGGCTGGATAACCCTCTATACATTTGAGCTATTATCGTTTGCTTATTGGTTGCTGTGAAGTCAGGCCTCTGTACAGGACTGTTACACACTACTGCTTCCTGCTTATCACTGGCTCACAGTTAAACGGGGCGTGCCTGAACAACTGTCGTCCAATGACAACAGTAGGAGAAAAGAATAAGTAGTTGGAGTCTACCTCGCCTCCGAATGAATTTGCGAAAAACTTGTGGCTCTAATTATGGCACAAGTTTGGTAGTGTGTACATACAGAACGAGAACTCCAGCCCACCCCTGATAGCTTTGAGAGGAAATGTGGTTTCGAGCAACAAACGAATGTACAGCTAACTAGAGAAACCCCTTACATTTATAATGCTAATATAAAATATTATGTCTACTATGATTAAATCTAATTCAGCACTCACCTAATGTTTATACGTTAGGGGAATGGATCTGTTATTTAGTGCAGCAAATATGTCGATAATTATCGTCATGATATAGTAGTTTTCCCATTAGCAAACCCAAAAGTTCCTTATGCACTGAAATATTTGCTATCGATGATAGTTTCTGTTGTGAAGTGCTGTACTTAAAAACGTTCCCCGTCTTTTCGAACACAATCATTTCTTTTCACAGACTGAGATGTGCTCGGCAATCTTGAAATATCTCGTTCAACTTACCTTGCTTCCCTTTTAAACAGTTCTTCAAGACTTAGTTTTCCATGCTCTTCATAGCTCTACACAAGTTGTTATTAATTCTTAACCTACTTTCCGAATGATAGAAAGGCTTATTAGATCACTTTCCTGTCTGTGTGTCGTGTGTGTACGTATGTGTGTGTGTGTGTTTTTTTTTTTTTTCATGTGTGTCCCCCCTTTTCAATTTTTGAACGCATAAACCGAATTTCACCAAACTCTGTAAACATATAGTACTAAGTAAGGAAACATTACTTTTATAGTTTCAAACCACGCTAGGCACTTACTTCAAAATGGAGGCCATTTAAAAATTTTGGGTGATTTCATATCTCAGAAACTATTCTACCGACTTTAACCAAATTTTGTATTCTGAAAACGCAAGCTGGAAGCATTGAATTCATATATGAATATTGTTGTTGTTGGTCCTTCATTTTGGAAGATAGCGACACATGAAAAAAAAATTAGCTTTAGCATTATATCTCTAAAACTACTCAACCAATTTTCGCTAAATTAGGCACCTATGTTACACTCTGATAGGCTAGGTAAGTGAAAGTAACTGAACTTAATTAGGCCTTTATTATCAAAATTGTGGCCATACAAACATTCTAGGTTCATTTGGCATCATTGAACCAATTTCAACCACATTTTGTGTGCTGACAGTATTTATTACAAGAATAAAAAACCGCATGTGTCCACTATTTTGTAAGATAGCATTAAATGAATTAATAAAGTGTTTTCGTTAAATTTTGTGAAACAATTGACAGATTCCCACCAAATTTGCCAAACAACTGGTACTGCGGCAGTTGATATGTACAAATATGTTCGAAGTAATGCAGACACATATTTTAAAAATTGTAGTTGTTTAGCTATTTAAAAATAGTATGTTATATCTTCGGAGCTATCAAATCAATTCCATCTAAACATTATATGCTGGGAGTATATTAATAAACATGGAATGCGTCTACACAAAGCCTCTTTCGTCATACAGTTTGTAACAGAGTGCCACACGAATAAATAAAATTACAAAAAAATATCTCGGGAAACAATTGACCGATTCCTACCAAATATGACAAACAAGTAGCACTGTGGTAGGTGATGTTAAATGATATGTTTTAGATATGTCAGACACTTATTA
This sequence comes from Dryococelus australis, assembly GCA_029891345.1. NCBI lineage: Eukaryota > Metazoa > Arthropoda > Insecta > Phasmatodea > Phasmatidae > Dryococelus > Dryococelus australis. Next base: position 169,963,000 of record CM056993.1, read on the forward strand.
CTTTCAAAATGGCGGCCATATAGCTATTATAGTTGTGTATGTTATATCGTCAAAACTACGTAATTAATTCCAATAAAACTTTGTATACCAGCTATATTTTAAAACAATAATTTTGTCTACACAAAAAAAATATTCTAACTGTCATTCTGTGAAATAGTATCACATGAAAAATTAAGATTAAGCTATATCTCCTAAAAAACAACAGATTTCTACCAAATTTTCAAATAAGTAGCATTATACCAGGCTATACAAACTGATTAACTTTGATAGGGCCTGACACACATATTTTCAAAATGGCGGACATATAAAATTTTACCTCGGAATTTTTTTCTATGAAATTACAAAACAAATTTTAACTTAACTTTGGTTGCTGGTAGTGCAAATTATACCCATTAAAATTGTCCATGCAAAGCCTCATTTCACCACCATTTTGTAATATGGCCTCACATGAATTAACGCAATTTTTATGTAATATCTCGGGAAACATTCAACTGATTACTTTAAAATTTGGCGAAGAAGTTCTACTTCGGTAGGCAATATTAATTTGTGTTTTTTATGTGTGTAAATATCTTATTTTCCGAATGACGCCTATACAAACATTTTAGCTTAGTGTACTATATCTAAGAAACTATGTGACATATTAAAATTTAACTTTGTATAACATATTTATGACAATCATCGAATGTGATAATACATAAAAATTTTGTTCTCCTTTTATGAAGATCGTCACATAACAATTGAGGTTTTATGCCATGTCACGAAGACCCCTCAACCGATCCATTGAAAAATTTCACGAAGTATTGCTACAGTAATTTATGTAAATTAACATGTGCTATGTATGGCAGGCGTGTTTTAATGGGGTTTATATAAGTAATTAAGATTAGTTTTTTATATCAATGAAATGTTTCAAACAAAATTCAACCAAATGTTGTATTTAAAATTCCTCTTTTGCCGGATTTTTTTTGCAAAATATTGTCGGAGAGTAAATGGAACATTTTGCCATGATTTCAGGACATTCAACTAATTTCCACCAAATATTTCACAACTACAGAAGGACACGTAAAGTTATCCGATTTAAATAGGGCCAGGCATTGATTTTTGAAATTGCATATTTATTTAATAACTTAACCGAATTCAATAAAAGAAGTTAATTTTGTATGCCCTATCTCGGAGACTAATCAACCTATTTCCCCCAGATTTTTTTTACACAAGTGGCGTTATGGTAGACCATGTAAAATTATATGTTTTTACTGGCTCAGACACTTATTTTCAAAATGATATCCGTTTAAACATTTAAAGATATTGAACCCTATCATTCAGAACATTAGACAGATTACACCCAAAGTTGATGCTCAGCATCATATCTCTGTGACACATTAAATGCATGCTAGCCTAATTTTACGAGTTTCTCTGTATTCGAATCCCGGGTAAGTCACTGATGTATTTTAATTGTCTTGCTAATGTTTCATTTGTTTATGGTTTAAGCACTAATGATATTGCTGTCGATGAGACGTCAATGCCTACCTGCCATTTAAGCTTTTAAGTACTCCACTAAAATTTATTTTTTCCCCATGTAGATGAAAGTAGGCTCATTAGTAGTAATTAACTTATTGTTTACTCCTTTTGCGTTAGAAACATCTGCTGATAACAAATGGTTAAATCGTCCAGGACCTCAACGGGAATGACTGTATACTATGAATTTGGAAACGTTAGCCAGTTGAAAAAATTTAGGTTTGTCAATGTCCTGGTGCCTTTCCTTGATTTCCATTAAAATTGTTTAAATATCTTCGAAGTATAAAGCCTTGCAGATCTGAAAACATTTGTCTTCCGACGGAGTCATAAGAATTTTTGCTGGAAGTTTTGTTTTCATATGGCTTGTGCTCAATTTCTTTTACAGTTTTCTTCATTTCTTTGGCTTGATATTATGTTCCATGTGCTGAGACACAAACATTTATACCGAATGATTTGATCTGCAAATCTTCAAACAGAACATTTGCCAATCCTAAATTTCTTTAACGACATAGGCCTAAAAAAAAAGCCAGAAATATACATTCGAAATCACTGAATTCCATTAAAAACCCAGACACCTCACAGATTGTTGTCTCATTTGAATCCTGTTTATTCAGAATATGTTCAAATACAAATTTAACCTCATATCAGTAAGTAACGTGAGCACAAGAATAATGGATCGACGTGTGCAAGAGTGGCCTATGTGATGTTTCACAAAATGTGTGTACCCTCAAACCCCTTCCCCACTCCACCCCTTCCCTGTATGTAAACCCTCCCCTCTCCCGAGGCGTGCTGTGATGGTCACTCTTCTCCCCTTCCCCAGGAGGTGTGCTGTGATTGGCTGTTGGTGTTACCCCTTCTTACTGATGGTTGTGGGTGGGCTACTCCTTCATACATATGGTTTACCCCTCCTTCCCCTGGAAGTGTACTGTGATTGGTTCTTGGAGCAAGAAATGTACCAGGGACATTTGGAGAGAGTATATGTTGACTGTTCGGTGTTTAGCAGACGAGTGAAGTCTAACAGTTGATGAGGGGAGGGAGAGTGTGTCGGGAGCAGCATAGGTGTTGACTCTTCGGAGGTCGATGGACGACTGAGCTCTGAGGGTCGGGAAATCACAGGTTTGCCTTTTCAGATGTCGGCAAGCGACTGAGGTCAGAATCGTTCAATTAGAGAAATGGCCATTTCATATCTAGCATTTGAATAGTAACAAATTGAATTTTGACAGTTACAAATCAGTCAATTGGCCATTACAATTGAAGTACCATGCAATGAGTAACAATTATTTACTTGTAATAAATAATTATCAATTACCCATTGATTGATTACCATTTGAAAAAGTACTAAGAGTAATTGCACTGTAAGTATGCATACATACACCCTAATTGCATGCACATCCGCTCCATGCCACTCCCGAATGCATATTGAACTCAAATAGTGTATATCAATAGGTATACCTACCGGCCCAACTGCCGCTCAGCGACAACAATCACTGGCAGCCCAACCGCCACTCAGCTATCTCAACTGCCACTGCCACTATCACACATATTTAATTTGAAGTATATTAATATACGAAAAAGGTAAAAAAACCTTTCCAAAACCCACTCTTTCTAATTCACTATATAACATCATTTAGAACGAAATTAATATCTAAATGAAACACTCGACTCATTCAAATCGTGTTTTCCATACTATGTATAGCAAACAGGACTTTTTTATTTAAAAATTTTCATAATCTCCGCATGTTCGATACAGATCATCTCTGTTTCGACAATCTGTCGTTCGCCCACATACACTATACCCCGTCTTTCTGCGCATATACTTATGTAATATGTTAACACATTAAAATTTTCTTACACATTCCTAATTAAATAATAAAAAAGGTCAAATAAAATTAATTTTTTAAATTCAATTTTAAAATTCCTTTTTAAAATTAATTTTTAAAATTCATTAATTGAATTCAGTTTTTTTAAATTTAGTCTTTATTTGTTTATATTGTTTATATTTACATTCCAATCAAATTATAATCCACTACAACACAATCATAGTTAACATGTGAAACATCATTGCTATGATACACCAAACAAGGTTTAAGGTCAGAAAACAAAATTCTGTAAAAGTCCAATTTTTATTAATCTTTTTTTCCTAGGTCTATAAACAGTTTGGATTCCTTCACCCAAAAATTCAGATCCCACACTGACATCATCTCAAAACATTCTCAAACTTATTTCCCCTTACAAGAATGTATAATCATGCAGGTCAGTCTGTAAACATATAACATCAGAAACAAACTTTATGTAAAGAATAAAACATACATCTTTCAAAATATTAAAAATCAGACGAGTTTTCCATCCCATCATCTTCACCGCATGGCAAAAAACCTTTTCTAAAAATAGTAATCATAGTGCCATGTACTCAGTATAATGATGACTATCAGGATCTCTCTCTCTAGAACTTAACAAATTTGGTCGTTAAATATTTTTATAAAATACATCATACCTTTAAAAAGAACAAAAAAAGTAATTTTGTCTATCTTAGTAAGATTAATGCTGTCTAAATTATTCCACAGCCCTTAAGGCTATTAAGTAGTTACTAGACAAAATGTAAACAATCTATATTGTTTTTTTAATCGCTTTTCTTACCGATACAGTATATGTAACTTCTTAACACTTAATGTTATTTGTTTTGCTACCGGGTAACTGAGAATAATTAAATAATATGTATGGCCAACTTGAAATATCAGATCAAAATTCACAAAAAAATATAATATATTTAATATATATAGTTATATATGTATATATAACAATGAACTCGATGAATTAATACTCTATATTTACACAAATATTGTGTTGTTGAATCTAACTGTTGTATGGAAACCGATTTAAAGAAAATTTGTATATTGTTTAATTAAAATGTATGTATCGTAATCTACTTAATGAACTTTCTATTTAAAATATGCATTTGGAAATCATGAACTATACATTGGTGTTAACATTGAGGTTATACATATAAAAGCCACTTTTGAGGTTATACATTAAAAAAAAAACCCAAGGATTTTTGAAGCCTTTATTAAAATTGTAAACTATAGTTCTTCTCTCAATATTACAACGATGAAGAGATTGTGTGGTTCTCTTCCAAAGTAGTTGCTTTCTATGATTTCGAAACGCTAGCAAAAATTATTGAATCTTTTACTTACTGTAACACCTTTAAAAAATAAATAAACTAAGACATTCTCAAACACAAGTAAAGGTTATAAGCATTTCACGTAAAATACCTAAAATTACCTAATACGAGTCATAAAATGCAAACATACACATACAAACCGACTAACACACACACTGAAAAATGCACAGGCACAGACACACATACACACACAAACACAAACAGAATGAAGTAAATGCCTAAACCTTCATCATTTGGTACCACTGTGGTTTACCCAAACACACCAACCATTTACACTTTCCTAGAATGTACTAACACACGAGGGAAGGAAATATATTAAAAACCATCCCAGAGTAATCAAATAGATCATAAGAGTTACAATGTATTACTTAATTTTTATATACATTTTACATACAAGAAATAAACAATGTTTATACTTTAGTCAAATACCATTCAAAGACGAATACCTGTATTCGAAAGGATTTCCAAACACATTGCAACACATTTCTAGCACGTACTAGGCGGCCCCCTTAAGCTCTGGTTCCTTGTAAGGGGAGCGTAGGTTCGAATACCACTCCTTACATATAATTTCCGAAAATTTATTGAGATAGTCGAGGTGTTCAACATAAACTGTTTGCTCTGTAGTGTTAACAATATATAAGCATTATAGGTCATTAATGGGTTATTTGCAGAGAAAAACGGGTTAATTTATAGAGCAAAATGGGTCACTTGCCGAGCGAAATGGGTCAATTGCAAAGGAAAATGGGTCATTTGCAGAGCAAAGCTGGTCAATTACAGAGCAGAATGGGTTAACTGCAAAGCGAAATGGGTAATTTGCATTGCAAAATGGGTCATTTTCAGAGCAAAATGGGTCTTCAAAATGGGCCAATTGCAGAGCAAAATGGGTCATTTGTACAGCAAATGGGTCAATTGCAGAGAAAAATGGGTCATTTGTAGAGTGACACTTTAAAGTGTTGCTATTAGCAATAGCTTTGACACTAGTTGGGGTGTAGGAGATTGTATATTTTTGAAATTGAAGTATGATTATCTGATGATGTGAAATCGAGTACTGAGCATATTTCTATATTCACAACTTATTCGAATATCCTAACATTAGATGGAAAAAATAACAAATGTGGTTTTATTATAAATTAGTAATAACTGATGTTGAGTATAGAGCGGATGTTTTAAAGTAGTACTTACTTCGAAACATCTACGATATAATGGAGCTGGTATGCGATTACCTAGAAGCAATAGTGTTGTCTGATATAGTTCTCAGGGATTTAATTTTAGTATTTTTATAATAGTTTTTGATAGGAATGTTCTGATAGTATGGGTGTTGGGTAGCATTGAACTTAGTAATATGTTCATATTGTGTGTTGGTGCTACTATTCGTAATGAATGGTTCAATGTGTAATATATATATTGTCTATATGGTATGTTAGTTTTGCTGGTAATGTTTTATGGTAAGGGAATTGCGACTTGATGGTTATAATGTTTTTTTTTCTGTTGCAACATATGCAATGGTGGTTAGGTGATACCGTCTATTGGAACGTGATATCGTTAAGTTTGGATAGTTGATTATAGTATACTGTATGGGTTATGGTAATATTCGAATGTGTGTGTGTTTTGTTACTACACGATGAAATGTTTTATTAGAGTAATTCGTTGGAATATTTCCGAGGAAAGCTTATTTGATTGCTCTGTTGACTTGAAAGGTATGAAGGGAAGTGTTTATTATAACCGATATGATGCAGTGGAATTGATTGTATGTGGTGTTAAGGTAATTTGGGGTATTACAAGTTAGAATATATTGTCTTGAAGAATATGTATAAATTTACTTTTGGTTTGTTTATTTATCAATGGCTTTGTTATTGCATCAATATATTAAGAGACATTTGAAAAAAAAATTGATGTGTAGATGTGGAAATGGAGTTCTTTGATATGTTATTAAATTATGATTAGGGAACGGAAATAATTAATAATAATATGGTGATAAGGTGATCTCTCAGTTTCTGTAAATGAAGCGTTGATATATCGTGTTGTGAAAAAATAAATGAACTACCCAAACAATTACAATACATTGTGGATATTAAATGAAGTGAGATGATTCTAGCTTAGTTATTTGTTATAGCGAACGCTCTCTACTAAACGGAATATCTTGGGTGTGAATAGGTATGGGATGGCAGGATGTTCGAACCTACACCCTTTCCAATACGAATATCCGTCTAAGGTACAACATGGTTTATTTCTTGTATGTAAAATATATATGGAAAAAAAGTAAGGCATTATAACTCTTATGATCTATTTAATTAATCTGTAATGGCATTTAAATATGATTCTTTCTTCCCTTGTATGTTACTACAATATATAAAAGTGTAAATGGTTGGTGTGATTAGGTAAACCAGGGTAGTATCAAGTGATGAAGGTTTAGATATTAACTTAATTCTTTTTTTGTATGTGTGTGTGTGTGTATGTGTTTACATGTTTGTCATTGCGTGTGTTTATCTGTTTGTATGCGTGTGTTCGCCTTTAGTGGCTGATATTAGGTATAATTACATGGAAAGCTGAGAGCCTTTACTTGTGTTTGAGAATGTATCTGTTCGTTTAAAAAAAAGGTGTTACAGTAAGGAAAACATATGATTATTTTTGCCATTTTTTTTTACTTAAAAACAAGCTTTTTATTAGCCGAAAAACGACAAGCTAGACGGCGAATTTCAGAGATACAGAACGGCCGAATTAAAAACTATATTCAATAAACTTAAAAAGGATTTACGAGCCAAATTATCACAATTAAGAATAAATAAATGGGAAACCTTTGTTACAGAAATAGCTGATAATATTAATGGTTTCTGGCGAATAACAAAAATTCTCCGAGGTAAAAATGACACAAAAAATTCTACCCCCATATTAGCTCCGTCAGGCCTAAAATATGCGCCAATAGATAAGGCAGAAGCTATAGCAGACTCTCTCGCGGAACAGTTCACTGTCTCGACCTCGGAGACCCTTATTTCACTCGAGACGTTAATACCACCACAGCAGATTTTCTTGCCAGGAAGCCTAGGAAAAAACTGGAATTAATAATCATACCAGACCTTTTGCTTAATTTAAAATCTGTTCACCCTAAGAAAGCCCCGGGGCATGATAAAATAACTTATCAACTACTTAAAAACCTTCCGTATCCCGCCTTATGCATAATAATTAATATTTTTAACGCCATACTTAAGTTTAACCACTTCCTCGCGGACTCGAAACGAGCTAAAGTAATTACAATTCCAAAACCCGGTAAAGACCCCTGTTTACCAGTAAACCGGCGCCCGATATCACTGCTAAGCTCCCTCAGTAAAATATTGGAAAAATTTCTTCTCATCCGACTCAAAACTCACGCACAAGTTAGAAAAATAATCCCAAAAACTCAATTTGGATTTAAAGCTGGCCATTCCACCCCCCAAGCTCTTACAAACTTTGTCACGGCTACATGTAACGGCCTTAATAACAAAAACTCAACAATAGCCATTTTTATGGATATAGCCAAAGCCTTCGATAAGGTATGGATCCCGGGCCTAATTCAAAAACTAATCAATTTCAAATTCCCAGATTGTTATATTCATTTACTACATAGTTACTTCTCAAAACGAGCATTTTATGTTTCAATAGAAAATTCTGACTCTTCTACCCGCCCACTCTCCGCAGGCGTGCCGCAGGGATCAGCCTTATCGCCTTTCCTCTACAATATTTACACAGCAGACATCCCACATAATTATGCAACTGTTCAAATGTATGCCGATGACACCTTAATATATGCGAAAGACAAGAAATTGCCATTCGCACATCTTACACAACTTCAAATGGACGAGCTCAGCCAGTGGTACGAGCGTTGGAAAATAAAAATTAATGCCGAAAAATCTCAGGCCTTGCTAATCACTAGGAAACTGAAAGACATAAATATAAAGCCAATTAAATACGATGAAGTAGAAATTCCCTACAGTAAAACAGCTAAATACCTAGGATTAACTATAGACAATAAATTTCATTGGAGCGTACATATTAACAAAGTTAAAAATTCAGCTATAGGAAAAATTTGGCAACTCTATCCCCTGTTAAAACATCCTCAACTCCCTACACGATTAAAACTATTAACTTACACATCTATAGTCAGATCAGCTATGATGTACGCTCACGAAGTCTGGGGAAACTCGGCTAAAGTCCTAATAAACCACCTTCCAGTAGTTCAAAATAAATATCTGAGAATAATAGGAAACGCTCGTAGATTCACACGAACAGTCGATTTGCATAACGTTTTAAAGGTTCCCTACATTGGCCATAAACGTATCTCAGAAAATAATAAATTTTACGATAAACTCGCCTTGCATAATAATCCAATAATTAGAAGAATCGGTAAATATTCCCCAGACTTAAAATCGCGTAATAGACGTCCTAAAATGCCTAGATTGCAGGTGTAATTAATCAACAGTTCTCCCCCGTCACATAAGAATATAATATAAAACCCCAGATAAAGCGAAAATTCTCCGATCGGTCCGGGACAAAATTCCACCATTTTAACAAAGCTAGTTTGCGAGAGCACTTTGCTGCTCAGTATGCCCACAATGACAGCCCCGTTCAAATTTATAATATCATTTTCTAGGCGTCAACTACTTATCCAAGTTAATGTTTCAATAAAAGTCGGCTATTTAAAACACTTTTCAAATGTAATAACGCTCCTTAAAGTACATAAACAAGCCTAAAAACGCCTTTTCTGCTCCGAAAAATACACTTCTATCAAGGCTTCTCCTGATTGGCCAGATTCTTCCCGAGGGCGGGGCCTCGATTCCTCCACCCAGAGATGGCAGCCCTGTCTCCTCTCAGACGTGGAACACTCGTGACTTGCAACTACCGCCTCCTATTTTAACTTTTACTGCAATTAAAATATAGAGGCCATTGGCTGAAACTTATAATATTATTTATATTAAATTAAACACATACGACCACCGTACGTTTCCAGCCTGTCTTAGGACTCGGGTACTTACAGTGCCTCAGGGAATTGAGACTGATTGATTAAAATTTAATTAATTAAACAGAACAAGTAATTTTAGAATAATTTATATTTTCTCAGAATTCATTACACAATCACCTCACCTCACTTCACTTCAGGCAACGCCTTTACCCAGAGCCTTCGCGATTAAATTCACGGGATATTCAGGCTTAGCTTCAGCTTTTACAAGGAAAGACTGGCCGGGAGTCTAACAAACTCTCGTCCAGTCTATAACTTAACCTGCATTTTTCAAAATTAACGTAATTCAAGGGACAACAATAGGTAACAGCCTCACTGTTGCCTCCTCCCACGAACCTGTGCAGGCAGGGAACTATAGCACTGGCCTAAAATATTTTGATGGGTGTGGGAGGGGGAGAGGGTTAGCTTCTCCTTTCTCCTGCATTCCACATGAGACCGTCTGGGTGGTAAAGGGCCCTCACAAGGGCCCGGGCTACCCCCGCTCTGAGCTTCGGCAGTGATTAGAAATGGCGATGGTCCCGCAGAGCCTTGAACGCGTCTGTCGTTACACTACAAGTCTCTGTGCCACGCAAGCCTAGCAAAATGGAAACTTTCGTTGGTGGGAAGGATTCTCTTCTCGTGCGCATAACTCTTGTTTTTAAACTATTACTTCACAATATTACCACGGCTGTTATTTCATTATATCAAATTAAAGTGACTAACTTAATGTTAGATAAAAAGTACATTAATTAAACATAATTCGTTAATATTAAATGTTAAATAGTAATTCATACATACATATTTACCTCATCGGGATTTGAATCAAAGAATATGTTAGTATAGATGTAATTAGCTTCATTTAGGTTAAAGTATTGAATAAAATGGTATGTATGTTTCATCTTTGGCAGTTTTAGAAGTACTTAAACACATTTAAACAATATTTAAGATCTTTGAAATGAAATTAGGCTTAGTTGTGAAAATATTTGTTACATGGTTAAGATCTACATATCCTAAAAGGGACGAATCAATAGTTACAAAGAGCAAACCTAATGAACATTCTTTGAATATAGAATTTTTTTGAAACAAACAAGTTCTGTTTGCTATATGTAGTATGGAAAAACATGATTTGAGTGAGTCTAATGTTTAATTTGGATCTCAATTTTGTTATAAATGATGTTATATAGTATATTAGAAATAGTGTACTTTGGAAAGTTTTGTTCTTTTTTGTATACCAACTACTCAAATTATATATGTGTGATAGTGTGTATGCAAAGACAGTTGATGGAGTTTTGTGTACACTTCTTGTCAAGCCTGTCTCGTGAGCCTCTATGAAGTTTGGATGGTAATGTTTATGTGATATTTGCTGTGTCCATAGTGACGGATGCAAGGGGTGCTGGTGCGGTGAAGTGGGCAGAGTTTGGAATTCAAGATGTTTCCTTGCACCATGAGAGATTAAGTTAGACTGAGCTATCATTTTGGGAATATCATATCGCCTGTTCAGCCTGATCTACCGTTCGCTTGCTAATTACAACTTATAAGTAAATCGCAGGACAGTCGGAAGAGAATTTTCTTTACCACTAAATAGTAATTTACTTCATAAGTGTATTATTGTTAGTAAAATATTTTTATACATTAAATAAATGTTGTAAACAGGGTTCGTGAAACAGAAAAATGTAGGTCCCATCTATGTACAAGTATGTTTAAATTAATATAAGGGAAATGTTTTAGTTCCAAATATTTTGTAACGATGAATGCAATTGTGCATAGACAGAGATGAGAAGGGGGGGGGGGGGAAATTGGTTCCGCGTTTGCATACGATCCTGGTAGAGATTTAATGAAAACTTTTCATGTGCTGGGGGAGTGAGAGCGAGAGAGAGATAAAGAGAGATGTCTTGTGGCATTCCTGGTGGCAGTTATCGAAGTACGCGCTTCAGTTCAGCAGTGTAGACAGGTGGATGGCTGCCCCCACACCTTCTCCCTCTCTGTAGTGGAACGTCCGGCATGACGAGCGGGAAAGTAAGGCATATTTGTATATATCTCCCCAGTTATGTTTGCGCTCGTAAGATACTTTATAATAATGCAAATGTAGTTTTAACACCCAAATACAATTTCTTGCTAAATTATAACGAGTCAAGGGACATAACTCATTATTAGAAAGTAAATACTAATTATAGCAATATTTAGCAGAATAAACCTGTAAAATGTTAATAAAAATTCAAATACGTAATATAGAAACTTACGCGCAACTGAATACTAAGACAAATTTTGAGTGAGTTTTAGTAGTAATTGTTGATTTTATTTATAAATTAATTTTTTCTTATTATTTTGAAACCACGTGAAATTTAAGTGTGTTGATTGTACCGTAAATAATTATTACAAGTATAGACAATTATTTAAATAGTTAGTTTGATTTGCACATGCTGATGTAGCAAGCCGGTCTGAGCTGTCGTCTTGTTCGGCCCTGCAAGAGACCGTAAGAGGGTGAAGGGCGTGGTGGCCAGCATTGTTAACATGGACCATACACGATTTATCAGTTCAGCGGGATACAGACATGTGCTGTTGTCTTGTATTGTTTTTTGAGTATAATAGCATTTACTACACTATACTATTATTACACATGATATTTAAATGTGTGAATACAGACTTTTAAATATAAAATGTTTGAAGTAAAACAAATAATTCTTTTAATAAAATATATTTTCAAATAATATGATGTAAAATCAAGAGACTTTGACAGTTACACAGGGTGGAAAATGTTTATTTAATTATATAAGATGTAATATTAACTTATAGTAAATAATAATATTTTTCTGACATGTTGCGATTACACGAAGGAAGAAATCAGACAGTCTTACATATAAAATATATATTGTTTTAAATAATATAATGCAAGGCGACGTAGAACGAAATTTAGGTTATGTCGAATAATACTTCACTGACATAAAGAAATGAAATGCAAATAAGTATAGGTTTGTATAGTAAGTACAAGCTCAGTCGGCTCAACAGGTGCCACGTTTGGCTACAGTATTCAGCCGGCGGTCGGGGAACGAAGCAGCTGAGAATTTAGTATTCTACGTGTAAGACATGTAGTAGCTGTGCATTTTCAACTCTAGCACACTTTTATTATTAGTATGTAATTTAAAAGTTTAACTTCAAACAAGATGTGATAAACACTGTGTGAATATTCGCAGCAAGTGATGTACTTCAGTCGGAATGCCATGTATCGCTTTCAGTGTTAGTAGTTGTAGGAACATATGTCAAACACACTTCATTAAACTATATTTTAATTGCTATGTTATGAGATGATGTAAAATTACTTTACAAAAAAGTTGGAAAATCTTAACATTGAATAATACTTTACTGAAAATTGATGGAAAACACGATTGAACATATGAAACAGTCTTTATTCACAAATAATACTTTACTCAAATGCTGGGATTCCTGCTGGGTCGGGAGGCAGCCAAGCAGAAAGCTGAGTGCAGTCGAGTGAAACAGGCTGTACCGTGGCATTCGGACATAGCTGGGGTGGCACAGGCAGAAAGGCAGCCAAGCGGACAGCTTAAAGCATTAGAGCGAAGCGAACTGTTATGCAGAGCTGGGGAATACCTGGGTGAGCTGTCGGCCAGCAGAGGTTAAAGTAAAAATTTACACACAAACTGAGTTCAGGTGGCAGCCAGAAGACTTACAATCTCCGCGCACGTGGAGAAACGGCTGTATACTGATGGTATGGGTCGCCCTGCGCTGTTCTTGCGCACTTAGCATTGCTATACCATGGCTAGTATAATATATTTTAAAATGTAATTTTAACAAGTGGGACTTCGCTTACACAAGGTGGGAAAACATGATTGAACAGTCTTTATACAAATAATATTTTACTGAAATGTTGGGAACAGACATTTAATACAATAAAAAATAAAATGGAAAGTCTTTGTTTACACAAGATGGGAATATAATAAGAGGTGATGTACACTCTACTGAACTTGTTGGGAACATACATTTTATATAATAAAATTAACTTATATCTTGCTGAAAATTCACGCACTTAATTTAATATTTTAAAATAACCGGTGTTGGGAGCGGTGGCTGTTGAGATAGCTGAGCGGCGGTTGAGCTGCTGGTGATGGTTGACCCTGAGCAGCAGTTCTGTTCTGCAGTTGGGAGTGATTGTGAACAGATATGCATTTAGGTTCTCTGTACTTGTGCAATTACTCTATGTACTTGATCAAAAACTCTTGTTACACATACTTAGTATGTAGTTTGTATCAGTAATTACTTTCATTATGTATACTTAAATTGTAATTGCTAATTAATAAATTATTCATTAGGTAATCTAAAATAAATTGTCCACTGATGGGGTTCGAACCAAGGACTATCTCGGTACTCATGTTTAACTGTTAATTATTCATTAGGAGAACTTAGTAATTATTTATTGCTTGGTACTTCAATTTTAATGGACATTTACTTGATCTGTAATGGTCAAAATTCAATTCGTTATATTTTCAAAAACTAGATTTGTAACTGTCATTGCACAATCCCGCTCGTCGACCTCCAAAACAGTTAAGACCTACACTGCTGCTCCCGACCCCTAGAGCTCTGTCTTCCACCAACAGGCTAGACCTATGCTGCTCCCGGCACCCTCCCCTCACCACCCATAAACCATCAGAGCTCATCCGTGCTCTAGACATCCAATAGGCAAGCCCTCCGCAGAGTACATCTGTCCACCAACCTCCGAAGAGGTAACACCTATGCCACTCCCTACACCCTCCCCCTCCCCTCATAAACAATCAGACCTCATTGTCCGCCAGGCACCAAACAGTCAACATCTACTATCCCCCAAATGTCCCTTGTGCCTTTCTTGCTACAAGAACCAATCACAGCACACCACCAGGGAATGGAGGGGTAAGTAGGGGTAACAACAACAGTGAATCACAGCAGACCTCCTGGGGTGGGGAGGGGTGGGGGTAGCACCAGTTAGTGTGCTCCCCTTCAAAATGGTGTAGCACCAGGTTGTATGCTAACCCTCCCACCCCCAGGAGGGGTAACACCAACAGCCAATCACAGCAGACCTCCTGGGGTACACACATTTTGTGAAATGGCACATAGGCCACTCTTGCATGTGTTGATCCAGTATACGTGCACTGACACTGGTCCAGTATTCAACAATAAGTTTCAGTGTTTTTCTAACATATGACCATTTGACATCTGGAATTGTAGACATATCTTTACCGACAACTGAATTATGATACTTGCTAAAAAAAAAAAAAAACACAACCGATATATACTTCTGCTGAAACTCTGAATTAAAACTAAGACTCCCACCTACCTGATGCTTGAACTGCTCTACAGAGTGTTTCAAAGACATATTTTTCCAAGAAACTACTAAATGTACTGTGATGTGTTCGTCACATGCTATGTAAGAGTGAGTGAGTGAAGAGATTTGGGTGGCTCTTAACAGCGAGGTCTTGAGAGCCGATGAGGGTGATTAAAGTGAGTATGGAGGGGCTTCGGAATTAAGAGGCGGAGAAATGGAAGATTCCCGAGAAAACTCACCGACCAACAGCATCGTCTGGCACGATTCCCACGTGCGAAAAAATGGCATGTAAGAGATCCTTGTTATGCACGGGTTGCAGGAAGCTCATGTTTGGTGTGTTTTTGCCATGTTGTCTATACTGTCCTGTGTCAATGCATCACACAGAAAATGAGTGCTAGTCTTGACCTCTAGAGTGGAGAGTAGTTTTGTGACAGCTGCCGCGGAGGTGTGCGGAGAGAGTTCTGGGGTTGTTGATACTGAGTTGATATGTCGTGGTTATGAAAAGCTAAGGAAAGGTAGTTTAACTCGGCTGGGTGCGTTAGCAAGCATCTTGATTTATGAGGAATGTTACAACTGACACCAGCTTGCGCCTGTTGGTTTTTGTGCTGGTCGGGTGAGAATGTGTTCTACGCAGTTGCCCATTGTGTGCTATTTAGGTTTTTAAATTGCCCGCGAGCTAAATGCCGTTCGTAATGCTAGAGCTTGCAACATTTATAACAAGAAACAATTGAATCATGGGAAGGAGTGTTGTATTCTAACTGGTCCGTGTGCCCGAAGTGGTTGCTATATAGGAAGCGCCTTTGCTTCAGGTCGTGGAGGTTCGGCACAACTGTGTCTCTTCGCATACATTAAAAGAAAATTGTATGGAAACGTATCCTGGGTGATATTCGCCTGCTAGTGAGTCAGCCCAGGTGATATGCTGTGTTGTGAGGCAGTTCAACTGCCTTGACTCCTAAGATACACTGGTGGGAAATGAATAAACACCACTAAAGCAGTGACGGAAACACCATATGAGCATGGGGCACTGATAGAGGACAGCACACGCAATGATTAATAATGCTATGCACAGAGTAGAAACCGCATAACACCGCCGAGCCCAATATAACTGTAACTGGCACTGTGAAAGAGTTCAAGCATCGGCCTGTATGTAGTAATCATCGTAGACATGCCACGACGGCATAGACAACACATTTCGTGTAATTAACTGACTTTGAACGAGGTCGTATTGTGGGCCTGAGGGAGCCTGGATGGCCCCTCCTAAGAATTGCCCAATGTGTAGGACATGAAATGTCTGCTGTGCATCACCGGTGGTGTCGGTGGTACAACGATGGTGTGCATGCTCGTCAACCTGGTTCCGGATGGCAGCGGCATACAGATTCCCGCCTGGATCGCTGCATCAGACGAGCAGACATTGCTGATCACATGGCGACCGTCACACAGATTAGGGCCACTGTTGCAACCAGAGTGTCAGCTAGGACATCACAAACCGTTTGCGGGACACTGGTCTACGATCAAGGGTGCCGCTCGCCAGGCTTCCTCTCACACGACACCTCATCACCGTGCAGCCCACCATGGATGGCGTCACGAACGATGCAACTGGAGGGATGAATGGCGAGGAGTTGTGTTTAGTGATGAGAGCAGATTGTGTCTTGGCACCAGTGACGGTCGTTTGTGAGTGCGGCATCGACCAGGAAAGCGGCCAAAACCAGAGTGTATATGGCAGCGACACACAGGACTAACTCCTGGCAGCATGATCTGGGAAAAATAGCCTATAATGACTATACGCATCTGGTGTCTGTGGACGGTACACTGAACAGTGAATGCTACATCTAGAACATCATCAAGCCCATTCTGTTTGCTGTTCCTACAATTTCAAGGCGAGACAATGCCCATGCACACATTTCTCATGTTACCCAATGCGTTCTCAGAGGTGTTCGTCAACTCCCCTGGCCAGCACGATCACTCGACCTGTCCCCCGTTGAATGTGTGAGGGACATGATGGTATGGCGTTTGGTGGAGTCTGCAATACCGGCAACAAACATCCACCAATTGCAACAGATGGAATAAGCATGGAACACTTTTTCCCAGGATGATATCTGACACTTTTATGAGAATCTCTGCGCACGACTGCGGGACTGCATCGTTGCCAAAAACCGCTTCAAAAGATACTGATATTGTTGTTCAAGACACTCTATAGCCTCTGTCCATGTATGTTGGACCATGTGATCATCATAACATACAGTGTACAACCTGTATAACTATTTAATAAAACCTCCATTCTTATGGGACGATTGCATCCGGGTGTTCATTTTCCATTTTCCAACAGAAATTGGGATCAACTGTTTCGCAGCTCCAGGTGATTGTCTTATAAAACATTTCGCTGGTACCCCGTACTAGTCGTGAATAATTAAATTTAACGAGGTTACATGATAACCTTTGCAGGAATTACCTGTCAGCATGTTGGAATAGTAACTACAAATAATCTGCACTGTTCATTTCAATATTTTACCATACTCCATGAATGTAGGAATGTATCTACATATTTTAGCATTTTATTTAATTCCTTTTTGTTTTAAAATCAAGCAGGATATAATATACCTCAAAGCTTTGCTCTTTGTAATTTCAATGGTAAAACATTTAGTTCCTTAAGATACTCTATATGCTATATGAATGAATAAGCTTGTAATTACTTTTTATATTTATGTTTGATATTACTGTGTCATGGTGCTGATTGGTTCTGTCTGACAGTAGTTGAATACTTAAGAGTGAACTGAACACCTATGGAGCGGTTTGGGTCAGTGTTCTAAACTTGTTGTAGTGTTTAAAGCAAAAGCTGTGCATGTAAGATATAGTAAATGTGTGGACTGTATTACCAGTGGTTACTTATGTAATATATAAATTCTTTATATGAGACAATATAAATTTTGCACTTTCAAAATAAGTAGTATAGCATAGTATGTTCTGGCAGGATACATGAAGAGTCTCGGGGCTCTAGCCGCCATCTTGAAATTGTTCCTTCAAAATTTTCCTTTTTAGTTCAAGATCGCCAATTTTCATTTTGGAAACACTCGAAATTTCCCTTTTCCCTCCAAAAATGTATATTTTTTCTCCTAGAATTTTCTCATTTGCCCTCAAAAAAGCACCGTGCCACACATGTGCAAAAACGAACCTTTTATTTTTGCAAGCAAATCACTTACCTATACACGTGATAGGTAGACAGCAGCTTTCAATGGATCTCCGCAAGATCGAACAGCAGTTACGTCCACAAAATTTAGAATTCACTATACCTATATTATTCAAGCCCCATTACTCAATGCGTAATTTCGATAACGCAAATGCTTATGAAAGTTCAGATACAGGTTGTATCAAGTCACAGGCGATGGGAAATTTACAGTATTATTCCCACTCTTTACAGCTATTACAAGCAGACGTGTTATATGATAAATGGAAAAGTAGCAGTTGCAATAGATTCTAGAACACATGAGATTAGATACATAGGTAATAGACCAAAAAACAATAAAAATATTTATCACATTCCCAAACAAAGTATGCTAACAAATTAGCATGAATATATTAAAGCTGCCATATGATTAAACAACAATCACGAGCTACTACATCACTGTAGGTTTCTATGTAAAAATGAAAATGCTCTAATTATTAAGAATATATTCCCACAACAGTATGTGGTCGCAAACGCAAAATCAGATTTAGTAGTAGTATGTAAAAACAGAGCACTCAATGGAGTAATATCACCAACCAACCTTGGAAGCATATAATTACAAATCCCATGTGGTTGTCATTTAAAATATAACGGCAAAATAGTAATAGAAACGATGTACTTGTGTGATATGCGCCCACCAAAAAAAAAAAAAACCGCAGGCACAGACTGCCATACTTATCCATTGTATGAAAGTTAAATCCTTTCAGGTAGACCAGCTAGCCCTTAACACGAGAATTAATTTTAATACAATTAATGAATCTTTTGATAGTAATTGGAAGGTTAAATTTGTATAATTTGACATGCTACCGACAGAACCACCAATTAAGCCTACTCCTACCAGTCTTCCATCTAAAATAATATATTACATTTTTTTTAAGGTAAGAATACTCATATGTAGTTACCATTATCATTCGTGTATGGATGACTTCGTTATTTTATTGTATATCAACATCACACAGAAATCTGGAGGGCTGACAACATTATCTACACAATAAAATATTGTAAATAAGTACGTATTCCCTTGGAAAAGAAAAATTTCCCATCCAGTACAATGGAAATAATCTAAAGGGACAATCTAAAAAGGTATCATAAAAGCACGCATAATAAGTATCATGTCACCAGGAAGGGACATTAGGGTATGCTAAGTTGGCAGTTATGCGCCAATAGCGATGTTCATATAATGAGACAACCAGCTAATAGTTTGCACTCAAATAAATCTGGTAACAATTGTAACATTCGCGCACATACATACGAGTGCAAGTTAAAATAATTGTTTCAATAAGTTTCTGTAGCTATCAAAGCAAAAAGTAAATAATGTGTAATGCGGTATGCAATGAGATTTCAAGCTACGCCAGCTGGTCAACATCACAAGAAACATAATGTTAAATATATAAGAACCAATGCGGAATACACATAATCACAAAACACGAATAAAAAACTGTGAAGATAATTGGTACTCAAGCGCATATACATTAATGTGTAAAAAAAAAAACCAATTATATTGCACCATACAAGTCGCGTAAACACATCGCGATACGTAGCTCCAGCAAACATAAGAGCAACATAATATTTATGCTGACTTGGTATTCTATAGGCATACAGAATGTAGTTCACGTTTCACTCAATAGAGTACAGTAGTGTACAGACAACCTAAATAGAACTAAGTCAACTCCTGCAGAATATGCCACATACAACAATGCCCTGGGGCCAGGCCAAGTCAAGCTAACATATGTCAGGCCAAATTATAGTTAAATATTAAATTAGAATAGCAATAGCCTGAACAAGTCACACCAGGCCAAGACAAGACAAAATATAATGGACCAACCCACAAAGCAAAACTATGAGGACAGTAATTGTGTTAAAGTAATTAGGCCAGACAATATATTAATAAAAATATCATTAAAAATGGTTAGATAAACACTTATGTTGACTTTACATTATGTAAATGTTAAAATGTAACAAGGTATATATTATGTAAATATCAGAGTAAAGAAAGATAATAAAATATTCACATCCTATGGTACAACATGCATACAAATATAGAGATACAGTTATAGACAGTCTTTAAGATAAAAATAATTATAATAGTTATTTAAAATAGGAAGTAAATAACTACAATACAGCCATTGGAAAATCAGATTAACATTACTTTAGCCATGTATATATTGTAAATAATGACAATAGGATCAGAGAATTTATTTAGCAAGGAGCAGAATGTCACAGCTTGCGCAAACATCCCCACCAAATCCCATTTCCAGTAAGGATGGCAACTCATACATGGCAACTCATTTTTACAATTTTAATTTAATTAAATTTATTTAAATTGTGGGATAAATCGTAGCTGATCCTTACAACCCACCTTCCTGCCACGACATGAAGCTCATAACAGAGGTAGAGAAGAGGTTAAACATACACAACATATACATAAGTACTATGTATATAAAAATATATACACACAGTAGCATAAGGAATTAATTTGTAAAATAACATGCAAATATGTATCAAACACAGCTTAAGCATACCAAAACATACACAATATATAAGTACTATGTTTTCATGTAAAAATGTATATATACATATAAACATAAGGATTCAAATAGTAAACTACCATGCAAATATGTATCAAATGTCAGTTAAACAGGGGAACTACATTAATATCACTCCATTATCCACAGTCAAACATGACTCATAGAAAATAACTGCAAAATGACAGTCAGACATTTAGCATCAACTGCATCGACCAGAGTCAGGTCTCCGCTAGGGAAGGTCCACACGTCGACGGGACTACCAGCAGCTTCTGTGGTCCAGAGGCTGAAGTCTGGCTGCCCCAAACCTTCCTATCCCGCCCAATGCACATCGATCGAGGACGATTAATACTTCAGACAAGGAGGACATTGTTATGGACGCGATGCTAATATTCGAGTGGCTGAGCGGGCCACTCAATCCAAGGCGGAAGGGGATAAAAATGGGAGTGCATCCAGACTACATATGGCAGGACTGAGCAATGCCGGGGATCGCCATTGCTGTCTGCCAACCACGAGGTCCGGGTGCTGAAACACCGTCGTCCATGGGAGACGAGCGGCGACGACTCCATCAATTTGCCCTTCCTTGCGGTGCGGGCCTGATCGACCGGTCCAGTGTGTAATTATCAGTGGCGAGTCGAAGTGATTAACTTTGGGTAAAGGTGTGTAGTACTAGAACTACCCCCACTACAGCTTGTAGAGCTTAATAGCTTGATACCATCCTCCAGTCGGAAAATTAATAATAGTTGTATTCTTTGAAATACAATAGAAAGTTATATATTATCTACATTGGTTAAAAACTTATTTCTAACCCTAATTAGCTAACCATTAATAAAAGTATAATAGTGGCACATAGAAACTACTCGAGTTAACTGTAGTAAACTGCAGGGAAAATAATGTACTGTAAAGTTTAATAAAATTACGGATAAGCAAATCCTTCTAGAATGTTTAAGCCAAATGATTACATGTCACAGTTGCTTTAGTAATAAATCAAAAATATTTTCTTAGCCATGGTGACGTGAACTTTTAGAAATAACTTTTGATACTCATGACATAGGCGGGCCTCTCTTGCGTGCAGGCTGGCATAATGGGAAGTCTGAAGCTATAACGTAACTTCATGGCTTACGTACAAATGGCTTGATTCAAACGAGATATCTAACACCTGAATACTACAATGGAGGGCGCTATCTCGGGCCGATTTATTGCACTATGCACCTTGCATAACATTTCTTCTTAACCACAGACAAGTACTTAGGGTGATACTAGGACTTCCCTATTATTAGAGTAATTAAAATGCCTCTCACAATCACCCACACAGGCGTGCGGCCTACCATTGTACTTCCGGTTCTAGATGCTGTAGCTATTTCTAGACATGTGCACACTATCGGTTGCAATTGGAGATGCTGTATCTCCGATTGCAACTGATGTTTACAAATCGTGCCTTCTATGCCTATCAGGACGCATACCGCTCCCGACCTTGGTATCGGGGGTTTTTGAGACATCTGAGGAAAGCTCTGGGTTATTGACTTTGTGTCTCTCAGATAGACTCGGGGTGCGGCGAACCTTTAAGGTCAATGCCAGTGGCTATAAAAAGCGCGTTGGGCCTCCGAGTCAGTAGTTGTTGAATGAATGAGTTTCAGCGAGAGTCACCTAGTGAGAAGAGAATCGTGCAGCCAGAGAAGCGACAAGCAAGGGGAAAATTTGCGACTGCGATCATCATAGCAGTGAAGAGTACGACTGCAGGCTGGACTACCGGACTGGATGAATGAGTGAAATACATTACAAAAGATGTGAAGAGATAGACTAAAGTGTGCTAATGGTGAACATGAGTTAATTGACAATAACCAAACAGAGATATAAAGAAGGGAATTAATTTGAGTTGAAATATCTGGTTAAATACTGCACTCACTGTGAAATAAAAAGAGTAATAGTGGAGACATAATTTTTTCCTACAAATAATTGCTGTGTGAATAAATTAACAATCGAATTTAGTTCAGGCATTTAATTATACATAGGTTAGGCTATAGGCAAGTAATAAGTGATATTCAAATAAGTAAATTAATTGTAACAGTTCTAGGCCGAAATATTACGACTGTTATGGACAACCATCGCAGTACATGTTAACTAGAAAAACAACTGCAAAATTGGAAGCACTAAGAGCATTATTTGAAGGATTAGGTAACCAAATTAGTGCAAGTGTTATGAGCCTTGACACCAAAAATAATGGGATCAAAGCTGTAAATATCCAAATTAGTTCTATAATTGAAACTATTAATAGTGTAAATGAAAACGTAGACAGGAAAATTGTCTCTATAAATGCAAATGTAGACAAGAAAATAGATCATGTAAATAAGAAGAAAGAAGGCATTAGTGAGTTAGTGAATATAAAAATTGACTGTGTGGACACGAAAATTGACAAACTAAAAAGTAAACAGCGTAACTTAAGTAGTGTACAGTGTAACTGAAGTAATGGACAGTGTCTGTGAAAGAATGGACAGCATCGAGAATGAAGTGAAACAGATAATCAGTGCAGTACAGATGCAGATGGAGGAATTTATTCAGCAACGAAGGCCCGGTACCACGACATCTAGAGCCCAGAGAAGAGAGGAAGTAGTGCAAGTCGAAACCAATAGAGCAACCTCGGAGGACAGCAAGAAGATCTGCGGTTCTGGTGTCTCGCAGCCAGCATTGGGGAAAGGGGTCTCAATTAAGCCCGCCACTTATGATGGCCAGACTTAATGGCAGGAGTACCAATACCAGTTTGAAATAGTAGCCACCCTGAATGGCTGGTCAGCCGAACAGCAAGCTTAGTACCTCGCAGCTGTACTGAGAGGTCCTGCACTCAGCATACTACAATCTCTGCAGAGGGACAGCGATTGGAGTACCCCACACTAGTATCGGCCTTGGAGCTACGTTTGGCGACCGGTACTTGCGAGATGCCCACAATGCACAATTACGAAGCCGCACCCAGCGACCAGGGGAACGCCCGCAGAAGCTATGGCTAGACATCGTGCAGCTGTCTCAACTATCGCTGGAAGGGTGCTCCGAGAGGCACACGTCATCCTCGCAGTTGGCTTCTTCATCGATGCCCTCGCCGACACAGATGTACTGCAATCAGTACGTTTGACTGCACCCCACAACATGCAGGACGCCCTGGCCCGAGCACTGGAGGTAGTGTCAGCAAGACAAGGGGCTGCACCCCGATGTCAAGTACGTGCAGTGATGCATGAAGAAGACACTGAAGGAGTTGCAGATGGCAGTGAAGGACATCATTTCCAGGGCCCGCACTTCAGAGCTTCGCCATGTGGACAGGCGGTGCACCTAAGTGCCTAATGCCCTCAACAATAGCAGCAGAAGAAGCAGCGCGAAAAGAGACAGCAAGAAGCAGGGGGGAATACAGCACATTCAAAATACTTGTAAACACCGATCCGTGCTTGAAGGGGGGTGGGGACACCAGTGACTGCTGTAGAGATGGCCCCAATTGTCTTATATTAATGGTCAGTGAAACAGTATTAGGATGCAATACTGGTGGAGGGGAGCCTGAATGATGTTCTTTGCCAGATGGTCATTAAAAAATGGAGCGACCATAACAGTAGTAAAACCAAACATCCTCAGGCCTTCCTTCCAGCGATCCCGCGACGATCACATGGAACGATCCTAAATGACTACAGCAACAAGCGAGACCACACCAGTAAGACTTAAGAGGAAAGTGATATTGAAGGTCGATGACTTTAGCATAGAGCATGATGTTTACATAGTAGAAATAGAAGATGAATGTATTTTGGGATTTGATGTACTATGTAGGCTAGGGTTCTGTATCGACACTCGACTTGGTGTGCTACGGGTAGGCAGTACAGTGTTGGTGATGTCAACATGACATGATTTTCTATCCCCAATTAGCTGCCCAGTAGTATGTGGTCAACTCACTGTGCTGCCTGCTTCTACTGAAATTATCATTACAGGCAGATTGCAAGGAAGATTTATCAGGCATTTAGGTCTAATTGAGCTAGCGGAGGGGGTTGGCATCCTGCCAGGTAATGTTATTGTAGCAAGGACTCTGGTCTCTTCTAATTCTGACAGTTTTCCACTTAGAATGATACATTTGTCAGATAGTGCCATTCGTCTTGAGGAGGGGACCATTATAAGTATTTGCAAGCAGGTCACACAGGTAATTCTAAATGTTCCATAAGATTATAGATAGAACAAATACAATATCCTCTACCAAACGTACTGGAGAAGGCTGTATCAGAATTACTGCAGAGAAATAGGGATGCCTTCTCATGTGGACCAAATTACCTTGAAAGGACTAACATGACCTGACACCACATCGATGCAGGAGATGCCAGTTCCATAGCCAGCCACCAAGCCGACTGCCGCTAGCTTCTCATGAAACAGTTGAAGGTATTCTGAAGGAAATGAGGGAGTTAGATGTGATAGAACCATCAGTTAGTTCGTGGTCGTCACCCATTGTACTTGTTAAGCAGAAAAAATAGTTCTCTATGGCTTTGTGTAGATTATAGCCAGCTTAATAATGTGACAAAGAAAGGCATTTATCAACTACCAAGGATAGATGACACATTGAACAGCTTAGCAGGTTCGCAATGGTTTTCTACTTTGGACATGAAGAGTGGGTACTGGCACTGCTAGATGGCCTCAGAGGACTTAGAGAAGTCTACATTTGTGTCCAAGGGAAAGGAAACTGGAACTTTAAAGTTATGGCTTTTGGGCTATGTAATGCACCTGCTAGTTTCGAATGCATGTTGGAAAATGTTTTGTCTTTAGATATCTGTCAGGCATACCTAGATAATATCGTTGTGACAGGAAGGACATTCGAAGAGCACCTATCACACCCAGACTCTGTATTCCAGAAAGCGACTGCAGCCAACATGAAACTGGTTCCTAGAAAGTGCCACCTGTTCCAAAAGAAAATAATTTTTTTTGGGACATGTTGTGTCAGCCCATAGAATCGAAACAGACTGTGAGAAGACCAAAGCAATAAGAAATTGGCCGACAGCAACTGATGAAACTGAAGTGCGGAGTTTTCTGGGATTATGTTCCTAGTACCATCGATTTGTACTTGGGTTCCCCACTGACTGAGGCGAAAAGGAAATTTCGTTGGATCACTGAGTGTGAAGATGCTTTTGGCGAACAAAAGAAAATTCTGTTATCTTCACCAGTCCTGGGTTCCCCGAAAAGTGAAGGTGTGTTCATTTTGGACACTAATGCTAGTGATGTAGGAACTGAAGCTGTGTTATCTCAGGTTCAATATGGGAAGGAAACATCACTAGAATACTTCAGCGAGTTATTGCCTAAGCCTGAGAGAAATTACTTTGTTGCATGCAGGGAGTCTCTGGCCATGGTGAAGCCCATCTCACACTACCACCCCTACCTTTATGGCAAACATTTCATTCTAAGAACCGACCATGCTTCATTATGCTAACTACTATACATTAAGAACCCCGAAGATCAAATAGACGAGTGGATATAGTATCTTCAAGAGTATGACCTTGAAATACAGTACAGGGCTAGACTCCTTCACAGCAATTCAGATGCATTGTCTAGGAGGCCATGTGAGCCATTTTGTAATCATTGAGAATGTCAGGAAAAAAAGAACTGTGCATTGCTGAAGGTGTTGAGGACAAGAATTCAAAGTTTGTATCTCATGACAGGCCAGCTACCTGGAGGGATAAGGGTATTAGGAAAGATCAGCTGAATGATCCTTCTTTGCAGCATTTATTAGTGTGGGAAGAATCTGGCTGGTGGCCAAAATGAGAAGATATATCTAGTCTGAGCGCAGTAATCAAAGCATACTGGACACAATGGAATTCCCTCGTACTGAAGAATGGCCCACTTTATAAGAACTGGGAAAATAATGACATAAAACATATATGCTTCCTCTTGGTCCTTCCATAATGCAGGGTTGCCGAATTCTTAAAAGAAATGCATAATGCGGCAGCCAGTGGGCACTTTGGTGTTAATAATTCCCTCCATAGAGTTATACTGAGATTCTACTGGTTTCATTGTCGGGAAACTGTTGAGAAGTGGTGTCGATTGTGTGACACCTGTACGGCGAGGAAAGGCCCAAGGACCAGAGTACAATGTAATCTCCAGAAATACAATGTTGGAGCTCAATTTGAGAGAATGGCAGTTGATATTCGGAGCCCTTTGCCTGTCACAAAGAGAGGTAATCAGTATCTACTGATGCCCCAGGATTACTATACTAAGTGGCCTAAGGTTATTCCCTTCCCAAACCAAGAAGCACATACTGTGGCCGATGCACTTGTGGAGCATGTCTTCTCGAGGTTTGGGTTACCAGTAAAACTACATTCTGATCAGAGAATAAACTTTGATGCTGCGGTCTTCCAGGATGTGACACACATTCTTAGGAAGAAAAAAGACTAGCACTACAGTCTTACACCCTCAGTCGGACGGAATGGCCGACTGGCATAACTGTACTCTTGAAAAATACATGTCGATCTTTGTGGCATACAACCAAAGGACTGGGATTCAAATGTGCCATTGTTTCTCGGCAGTTCATAAGTCCACAAGGGTAATACCACCAAGGATGCTGTTTTGAAGAGAGCTACGCCTCTCTAGTGAATGCGTTTTGACCGATCGACAGAAGAGAAAGCTGCAGCCTCTGATTATGCCAGCGAAATACATAAAAGACTTGTTGGCATTCATAATTTTGCTCGACAGCACCTCAGAAGAAATAGTGACAGGATGAAGACACGATATTACAGGAGAATGTCGGACGTGGTTCTTCAAGAAGGATAATTGGTGTGGCTGGACAACCTACATACGAGAAAATGGTACTGCCCGAAGCTACAGACATGTTGGAAGGCCGCTACAGGATGCTGAATAACATAAATGAGTTGGTCTTTCGAATTTGTTGTCAAGTCTCTCAGTTGAAGCCGAAGGTAGTCCACATTGACCGACTGGCACTCTACAAAGAACCATCTACAGCAATGTCTGTTTGGGACAGACTTGAGCAGGGGGGCAGTGTTACCTGCGGCCACCTTCGCATAAAGAAGTACGTTAATTAGAACAGAAATATACATTAAATATTGTGCTCACTGTGAAATAAAAAGAGTAATATTGGAGACAGATAATTTAATGCTGTAAATACTAGCTCTGTGAATAAATTTAAAATTAAATATAGTTCCTTAATTTTTATTAAGACCTACATCCTTCACGAACTCAGCTATGCCCCTCAGGCATTTTTGTATAGGCTATTCACAGTTAAATGAGCACTTTTGAAAGCCTGCTTAAGATCTACTTAAATGCACATTGTTTAGTCTTCCGCATTATGTAAAATTAACATTGTCGTAGGCCTCACCGCTTTATTCATGCGTCCGTCAAGTGAATCTGTGATATTATTTGGAGAGAAATATTTTACAAATATGCTAATTTTTACAGTCCGATGCAGTAAAAAAAAAAGAAAGCGGAAGAAATAATTTAAGTAGTCACCTAACACTTTTTATTCGACGTTAAAATATGGAATTACTTTCGCTCCATCGTTACCAACGTTACTAGGTGCATTTCATTCAGTGCGCCCGTTAAAATATTATGCGGGTAGGAGCAGTGACTTTTTTCTAAGGTTGATTGAAAAAATTCTCACTTTATCGTGAACAGCCTTTAACAGTATTAAATACTAATTCTAAGAAGTTGGTACATCTCGCCTACAGAGAAACAAATGGCTGCACATTACGAAGGACCTCTGACTCCCCTCAAGCAACTATTTTGTTTCCATAATAATTTAAATCAATATTACCGAAGAACTTAGTGAGTTGCTTATAGTTTTTTTTAAATTACATTCTTTAGTTGGAAAATTGATCTCAAATGGCCACTAGGCTACTAATAATAATCGTAAATTGGAAGTTAAGAAACCATATGCCGTGATACTTTTAGGTTGGTACTAGCAGATAGATACACATGTTAAACTTATCAGTATGACACATTCCTACACGTAGCAGCATGATTGCGACATTTTGTTGTATGGAATATTGAGTGATGACACACTGCACTTCGACATGCAGTGCACTGTTATTAGGGAACCTAGAATGTGGAGAGAAGTGGAGTCGTTTAGGCGGGTCTTAACATCGAGGTCTTAAGAGCCGTCGAGGTTGAAGGGAGACGAGTATGGAGCAGCGCGGCAATGCAAAAGCAGGGGAAAATGGAGATCCCCGAAAAAACCCACCAACCAGTGGTATCGGCCGGCACAATTACCACATGCGAAAGTACAGGAGCGATCCCGCCGGGAATCAATTCCATATTGTTTGGGTGGGCGGCGAGTGCTCTAACCACTACAGCACTGCGACCTGAGGACTTAGAAGCTAAGAAGTTATTAGAAAGTGGCGATAAATATAAACATTGCTGGTTGACTGTTATTTTACGTGTCAGGTGGAGCTGTGCAAAATATCAGAATGTTGGGAAGGCAAATAAAATTGAGACCTTGGGGCTGCCTGATTTGATAATGAATCGTACTTTTTTATGGAGATAAAATTTATCGTCGAGTTTGAAACCTGCTGAGCGTGTTGAAAGTTCAGTAATATTTAATTTCTTTTTCTAGTAGAACTTCACTAGAATGTTAATCTAGCATATGAGGGATTGGGCAAGTTCATATCAAGGGGCATTTTTCTGGAGGGGTTGGAAAACCATTATGCAAAACCATCATCAGTTAGCAAAACGGGCTCGATATCACAACTTCCCGAACAAGTCAGTTACGCTATAGCATGACCAGACATGTGCTCAGTAGGTGAAACACCCAACACAACTTTTACTAGAGGGGAGTTCTGCTGTCAGCTCTTCAAAATAGGCACCCATTTAAACAAGAAACACTTCCCTTGGCATAAAACTGTGAGTAGGCCTTCTCACTTTCTGGCTGATATTTTTGGATTTGTAATGCGAGCATGATGAGCTAGTATAATTTCCTTTCCAGTTTACTTTCACCAGCTTTAAGTGCTACACTCGTAACATTGTCAGAGCTAACAAATATGCAGTGATTGCGGAAAGGGACTTTGCTTGACTCAGAACGTCATTTTTTTTATTGTACTGTTTGCTCATTTCAATAAATGAACACTGATGAAGTAAAGAAAAAAAAATACACAACTTGTGTACATCATTTAAGACCCTGGATAGTAAGTCAGTTAAAATGGCATATTATAGGTTAATAGTGCCCGTCTTTCATATGTCCAGTATAACACTTTCAAAGGAAATATTTAATTCTTAAGTTACAATGAAAAGAAGGATATATTCAATAATGCCCCGAAGAATTTTGTGTATTTCTGAAATTAACAACGTTTCTTCACTTTTTGAATGGTATCTATGTATTATTAATGGGAACCAAATAAATTACAACAACCCTGTAGCAGTTTTTTTTACCTGTGACATGACAGCAGTGAAATTATGATTTCTAAGAAAATAGATCTTGACTGGCGAATTTATGACATTATTCACAAACTAAACCCTATTTAATAGTAATATAAGTTATTAAATGTCTGCATTGCCAGTGAACATTAACGGCAGTGCAGAGTGCACAACGTCTGCGCAACCGCACGAGAGTACTCACTCATCAAGCTGCAT
The DNA here is from genome assembly GCA_029891345.1 of Dryococelus australis. Classification (NCBI taxonomy): domain Eukaryota; kingdom Metazoa; phylum Arthropoda; class Insecta; order Phasmatodea; family Phasmatidae; genus Dryococelus; species Dryococelus australis. The sequence goes on from CM056993.1 coordinate 169,993,297, forward strand.
ATCCACAGGCGGGTTGGAGCACACATATATGTCTCCACACACTTTCTGAAGGGTACCGATACCATCGTAGAAGGACTCGAGTCGCTCCATGATCTTGTGGTGCGTGAAGTTGAGGTAGATGGGTTGGCTCCAGTCCACCAGCACGTCTTCCTCCTCCAGCAGGTGCAGGTTTTCCAGTTGATCGCACGGGCAGAAGACACAGAAGCTCTCGTATGTCTTTCCATTTGGCTGTAACATCAGGGTTCACTCCAGCTTTATACTTTATTATTTCAGTGTTATTCTCACTGTTTATTTAACACATTAAACTAGACCATTAAAATAATTCCTGCTGGTAAAAGCATACATGTCACATGTTTTACAGTTGTAATATTAAATATCTTTAGAGGGATTGTGTCGCTATCGCGTTCAACTGAACAGATTTCGTAGTCAGGACTTTATAGTGTGCACCAGATATCAGCAAGCTTGAACAACACCATAAGGAAAGGGGGATATCACTGAAAATTCCTTGAATCCATTAGACATAGAGCCAGGGATGTGGGTGCAACCAAGCAGATTAAAGCATGCCATGCTAATGATAAAATAACAGAAAGCACTGTCCTTGGTGACCATTACTTTCTCATAACACTTCAAATTTTCAGAACCATCCACTACGTTTCGAGGGGGTCAACAGGGGCTGAGTCGTTAGCCCGCTCGTCTCCCATCAAAGCGAACCGGAGTAGTGGCAGTGCAAGACTTCCAAGATCAAAAACATCCAAAGTGGCACAAGGGACATTTTATAAATTTCGCGAGGGGGTGTTTCATTCGCCACCATCCCGCCCCTATGTAGGTGCGCTGTAATTGGCTGATAGGTTCCCCCACCCCTCACCACCTGTGAGGTGTGCTGTGATTGGTGTTGGCTGAGAGGGTACTCTTTTGGCTGACAAAATGCTCAAGTGATAGTTGTGGGGCTTTGTATCACCGGGAGTCTGAGAACTTTGTTTGTCGGGGTTTCGTCGGATGAAGTGCGGCCAGATTGGAGCTGTAGCGACCGGTGTGTAGAGTGGGGCAGCCCTTGGTTGGAGACCCCTCAAGGGTAATTAAATGTAATTAGGCATAATTGAATAGTGTGTAATAGCAATTAGGCATAATTATCAATTACATAGTAAGTACACATGTCCACCCTTCGGCTGCCGAACTACACTGACAAGGTTGCAAGGGTAGGGTAAGGAGGTAGGAAGAAGCGTGGTAAGGGGAGGTAGTCCCTGGTTCAACAGCCGATGAGGGTAAATACATGTAATTATATCTTTTAATTGCATAATAAGTAATGACAAAGTATGTACAAATAACAATGCGAATTAGATGCAATAAGTAATTACTATGTACACAAGTATGTACAATGACTAATTACACACTATGTATGCATAATGAGAATAAGTACATGTAATTACACACTAAGTACGGAGAGACTATGTACACGTCCACTCGCAACTGAACTGAGATTGCTAATATCTTTAATTATACTTGTCCGCCATATTGGAATGGGGAAGCCAAGCACGCCTTCGAGCAACTATGCTACCGTCTCCCGCCGGCGCGCGACTGAGTGCACTTCGCCACACTGCTGCTTGCGATGCTAGAGGTCGCGAATGGTTTACTGTAGGAAAATCCGAATGGATACCGAAATATTGGATCCCACACGCGAGGGATTTCACTTACTGGACGCCGTTTCCTGCTGTATACATCGCACATTATTAGTTACACCAAGTATACAAAGTGTTTATAAAACATGGGGGTACACTTCGGTAGGGTAATGTTGGGGGTAAAAGAAGGCGAAATATGTATAGGTGTCAGATTTTGTGGTTTTATTTTCAGCTCAATTTCGTTTTAAAAATTTAAGATTTAGGTGTTTTTTTTTTTTTTTTTTGTAAACATGCTATATAGTTACCAAAATGCATATTCAAACACCTATTCACATAAAATTGGTAACATTTTTAACTGAGAGGCCCAAATACAGTAACAACGTTTCTAAAGGGATTGAGCAATTTCGGCATATTTACCAGAAAAAATTCTTAAGAATTTCTACAGTGTTTATATACCAGATGCAAAATAAGTAAACTTACTACGCAGAAAAAACTTAATAAATGATTTTACTCTAATCAAACATAAGCACTTCGTGTTATATAAAATGACGGAGGGATATATTTACATTTTAAGAATTCAACTGTTTTCTGGTATATATGTTCAATTTTCTAGACATTGGTCACTATCTTACATAAGTATTATAATTTTTTGTAAGGAATGCTTAGTTTGACTGAAAAATGTAAATATGTTATTAAATTAGTTTTATTCTGTCTCTTCACTTAAATGTCTGTGTTATGGGTTTTACTAACATGCATTTGGTGTTATTTAGATTTTATTGCTATTCACCATATAATCTAGCCTCTAATTATGTATACAACCCATGGACCACCTCAAAAAGTACGGACAGTACACTCTAAATTCGAATTAATCGGAAACCAACGCTTCGCAGTGAAATCTAACTACTCGAATCAGTTAAAATGACCCCACTTAGAATTAGAAGAAAATCACTGATTGTTTCAGTGAAAATTTTTTCGCTGATTGAATTAGTGATGTGAAATTATTTCACTGATTGAATAATTGACAGCCGAATTCAGTGGCGAATTAAATATTGTTTTTTTAATGTAGCCAAATAATTACGTGAACTAAACTTAGTTACGGTAGTTTACTATTTATATTGCACAATTTACCGTAATCTAAAGAGTAAAAAACGTTTCAGAGGTGACCGGGATTTAACTCACAGACCTTTCGACTCTAGGACATTACTGTACCATCGGAACTGCCACGCCAAGTTGAACTAAAGAGATAAAAATATATATGTCTTATAGTTTCGTCGAGAAATCGTAAAGGTTTAGATTTTATGCTCTTACTTTTCGTTTTTGGTTTTATTGGTACCGTTAGGATTGTTAAAACGAATAGCATATACGAATGCACTCTCTTCACGACATTATATGACGTTTAAACCTTCAAACAGATGGCTGTGACGATTACATGAAAACGAAATGAAAGACGTGACAACGGAATGAAGGACTGAGTGTTCATACTACCTCATAAAATGGCTTTTGAAAGACGAAACACTTCTTAGAAAGTATTCTGTATTAGTGTTATTAGTTTATTCGTTGTTATTTAACTTGATACACTTTATTTAACGGCCATTTTCAAACGTTTGTTTGATGGCCATTTTTACACGCTGTTTAACTGATCCATCAGTCAAAAATAAACCACTGAGTTAACAGAGAAAAAAATTACTGATGAATCAGTGGAAAATGTCACTAAATCAATAAGTGAAGGAAATCTGGAATTTTTTCACTGATTTACCAGGTAAATTCACTGGAGTGACTGTTGAATCAGTCAGATACGTTTGACTGATCGAAAGAGTGAAATTCTCACTGATTCATATTTAGAGTGTAGAGGGTGTTAAACGTGGATGGAGACATGCACTTTATTTGATACCATATAAAAACACCTTGCAGTAAATTAATGGGATTTTGTACAGTAATATGTTAAACTTGGTCTTCAAGAGTGTGTGTGTGTGTATGTATATATATAACGTGTTACCTAGCCCTCTCATACACGTAATAGAAGAATTTCCCGCATAAATAAGCGTGATTATCTTGAATACTATACGAGGTAGGCAGTTGCACCAAGAGACAATTGTGATCTCTTGTTTCATTATTTGTACCCAAAATGTGATAATTTATACCCCAACATATTTGATTGCATGTAATAGGATGGCACCCCTTGGCATTTCTAAGATTGGGGTGCGTAACAAATTCTGTATTCTTACCTTCTTGATGACAACAGATTAACATATCACTGTACAAAATCCCCCTTAGTTACTGCAAGGTGTTTTCATATGTTTCAAATAAAGTGCACTTTTTGTCTTCACTTTTAACTCTCTCTACTAATCGTACTTTTTAGAGTGGACCATGGGTTGTTACATCGTTAATCTTCTTTTACTCCCAGGAATAATTTACGAAGTTTGTCCCCATGATTTAGAACCACTTACATGCCTGAAAAGCGTATTAACATGTTTATTATTTATTTTGATTTAAATGTCGTGTTAATGACAGTGACACTTGTTCTTTACACACAAGGAGGTCGAATGTGTGAGCATTAAAGACTTATTTGTCTTGAATAAGAGAACCACGAACTTCAGTAGTTTTAAAGGAAATTGATATTTATGACAACAGTAGTCTAAAATATGATACAAAACAAGAGAAAATGCTTGGAAAATGTTTGGCATCAATAAAAAAAAGTAGAGAATACTTGTAATAAGAAAAAAGGGGGCGTTTGTTTGCCAGGGACATTGATTGAGTTTTACGTGAATATGGCTACGTTAGTGGGTAATATTTGCTTCGCGGTGTGGGAATTAAATGAAATTACAGAAATTGACACTTAGCTCTTACGGTATAAATCGACAGATGTAGACGAGATCCTCCGTTTGGCAGCAATACGAGCGCGCTAGCACACTGGAGTCGCGGGATATACATACTGCCGACAATTGTCGCCCACGCACAAGACTTCCGCCAGTCGTCGGGTCTCACTCAAGTTCGGCACCAACTCAAGGTCGTGCTCACATCGTAGTCGAGTGCCCAGTCGACAATCGTGTTGTTATAGGCGGTTCACGGTAAAAATGAGCACTTTTGAAAGCCCTGCTTAATACACGTTGTGTATTCCTCCGCCTTATTTAAAATTAATATGAATACTTTACAAATCTGCTCATTTTTACACTTCGATGCATAAAAAAACGAAGCGAAAGAAATTATTTTATTTTATCACAAATAGTTACCTAACACTATTTATTCGACGTTAAGATACGGAAATACTTTCCATCCATCCTTACCAACTTTACTGGGCGAATGTCACTCATTGCGCTCATTATAATATATGCATGCAGGGGCAATGACATTTTTCTAACGTTCATTTTATAAGTGCTCACTTGATCGTGAACAGCCTTTAGTCACAGAGTTTCAGTGTCGGTATGGAACATCGCATGTAATTGTCACATCGCCGTTTCCTTCCTACTGCCCTATGAGTCGGGCTGATTTTGATGACGTATTCCCATCAAAAGGTCCACCTACAAGACGCTTCCGTACATCTGTGTGTGGTGGGGGGGGGGGGGGGGGGGGAGGCGAGGGAAGTGGTTCACAGCATCAATGGAGCTCTGAGGTGGAAGTTGGTGGACACTTGTAAAGCGGTGCCGCTCCTGTACGAGCCACTGAACCTACGTGCACACTCCCATCGCTCAGCTCACATCCACGGAACTCAAGCATCAACAATGTCATTTTACTGGCGTAAGACCTGTAGCAAAGTTAACTGCAGTCGTTTACTTTAATCCTGCTATTGCTACATTAGAATGTTTCCAGACATTGCAGTCTGATTGGCCTATGCTGAAGGGTTCCAACATACTTCGGTATGTTTCATATGTGCAAGAAGTCTTACAACTACCGTTCTTAAGGCTCGAGAAGTGCGGACTCTTTTCATAATTGAACCTGTTTGTTTGCATAACGTGTATCACTTTTACAGTGATTATTATGAGAGTTATGCGTCTCAAATATAGAATTTTAAAATGCTATTCGTTAAAAATATTAAAATATACTTGCAATTAAGCAACAAATCAGGGAATAGTGTATTGTAAAGTGGAGATCTCAAATCTTTAAAAACGCGGCTGGCAACTTCATCCACCTTCATTAAAAAAAGGTGATTGTCATATTTATTTTTGGATGAAAATTTGTAACCTTAAGATATTCCCGATTTTTAAGACATTTCATGGATCAGCACATGTATGTTTATAAAAAATCCCTGCGTAACTCTCATAGGTAGGCAATACACAATCCACAAGAAAATATTTTGAATTAATATTTTGCAGGAGCACACACTTCCCGTAAAAATCACTTTCTGGAAAAACAGTACAAACATTTTCGTCTTATGTGTTAGAGAAGAATAACCTGCCGAAGTTTGTTGGTGTAGCTAAAAATCCCTGGTACACTAACGTTTTTTAAAAATGCAACACCAATGTGTTTGGAATAAACTTTCTACCACAGATTAGGAATATGACAATAAACAATTGATAAACAATTGATTAGGATTACAGAACTGTACATGACCTCTGTCCTTGAGAATGTAGTATGTTGTGAAGCCCCACGTGGCAATCAGAGCCCCTGAAAATAGTGGCATGGAATCAAAGAGGACCTGGATCTATCCCTGGGGGATCCCCCCCCCCCCAGCGTTTTGTATGCGAGACCACAAAGTATCAACAGTGGTGGCTGGAGGACCGTGAGGAACAAGTCACCGTCTAACCATATCCCAGGCATGTTCTTAGGGAGACATGTCAGGCGAACGTGAGTAGTAGAGGCGTGCCGGTCCTACCCTACATTGAATTATTTGAGTTTATTGATGGATTATACATTTTATTGAAAGGGTTAGTCCTTAATATGGTTTAATCCGATCAAAAATTGAAAGGGATAATAAAAACTGTTAGTCAAAAGAGGGTTAATTTTTAATAGGATACAATTATTTTTCTTGATTTTCTTTCTTTCTTTTTGGGCGGGGGTAGCAAGAGCTCTGTACGAGTTGATGCTGCGGTGGGTTGCAATGTGTTATATGTGTTGAGTTGAGTGCAAGAGTGGGCTAAGTGTACAGCTTATTTATTTATCCTAATTTTGATGTGTTTTTTGGGATATTGGTGGAAGATATGCGATATTTACGAATATATTTAACACACGAGAGAATTTCAGAGATTACGTGAATAATAATAAGTGCAATTACTCCAGTATGAAATTAACCGTAACGTGAGTCTCGAACTTAGAATTTACATGAGAGATAATTTTAACTACGTGAATAACATCTGATGCCGACAAATGCAAGCTGATTAAACGAAATCCAGCTAGCCAGTATGAAATTACACTTGGCAGTCTTTAAACGAAATATATTTCAAACAAGTTCTACATATGAATGAATAACATGAGAGACAATTATAATGAACAACTGCATTTTACTGTCTTTAAACAAAACCCAGCTAGTCAGTATGAATAAATAACACATTAACCAGTTTAAACATACAAATTACACAATTCCGTCTGGTGAATGATATGTTATGGCAAAAAAACTCTGAATACGATTTAAACCAGACAAATTAGTGTAAGTCTATTCTGATAAGTAAAATATATATCAATAAACAAGAAAGTAATTAACAATAGAAAATCTTACCCCCAAATGATATTAAAATAAGTCCATTCGATGTATGGATGAGTAGCACCTACGTCGAACTGTAAGTAGATACATCTAGCTAGGCCGATAGACAATTGTGTTTCAATTATGGTAGAAACTTGTAAATGAAGGAAAGAAATGTTTTAATGGTTATGAAATTCACTGCACTTGTTAACACAAATGGTATTTATAAACTGCTACGAAGTTTCTTCTACTGAACACAGAAACATGATTTGAAATTTTATCGCAGTATTGACTCAACACATGAACATTTATATTTTCTGATAAATTAAAAAAATATTTCACACAATACGAATACGAATACTGCGAACGAGATCTGAACCCCAGAGCACATAATATCGCTTAAGGAAAATCGTGACTAGCAGTAGAGATGGTCGCCGGTCCTTAGTTGTGCTAACCCACAAACGTAAGCTCGTTGGCCGCCAAGTTTCTAGAGGTGCGGTGAAGACTAGAGAGAAAGAGTGAGCTGTACACGTCTTTCTAGTCCAAGTGTCAATGAGCAACTGAAGATGGCGGCGACTGGATACAGGGGTGCAGATGACTCCCAAGGTCCCTGCGCCCCCTCCCACCTCCCACCACTCACCAGACTGCTACCCCAGGCTGCTCTCGACTGTCAATTTCTTTTGGCAATGTAGCAAGATAGAATCAACTGCCTAGTTGCTTTCAAATCAGGAGGCAGCCACCTCTTCCACCTCCACCCCTCAGAACCAGCCGGAGTCCAGGATGCCAGCCACCCCCTACACCCCACTCTCTGCCAAGCCATGTCGGCGAGGTCCTGGGGGTCATTCACCCATCTGCCTATGATTGTCTTTTTTCGCAACTGACAATATGGCGACAATGGCTTACTTGTGCTCAGATTGGGGACTGTTTGCTTGTAGCCATCCCCCCTTCCCACCACCCCTTGCCTTCAGAACCGGCCCAAGTCCAGAGGAATGTGTCCCTGTCCATACACCCCTCTCACCCCCAATTCCAAAAGTGACCTGCCTTAAAATTCTACTTTTCTGAAGAGTTCCTCTGTAGATTGAGCCTTGTGCTCGCAAAAACCTGTTTTAAACACCCCAGCTTCAGTCCTGAAAAAACTTTTTCATATTTTTTCGTGAGTTGGTGACCCTGCAGTATCTGTTTCACAGCTATGCACCCCTCCCCTGCTACAGTATTCAGAATGCATTTTTATAGTCTTGGCATCCCTGCTTCGACTCGCCGGACCCCATAGCCCTCTGAATGCGTACCCCAAAAAATTTACCTGACTCACTGTCATTTCAATCTTACACAACAGGTTGACTATATGAACAGTGGAATTACAAAAAAAATACTAGTCCCTGGAATCAAGTTCCGAATACCCAAGATAATCCCCAGATTTAACATTCCAACATCAACTTTTAACTATAATCCAGGAAACTCATAAATTAAAAAAAAAAAACTATATAGAAATACCAGACTTATTTTATTCTCTCATTAACATAAAACTGTTTTTTTTTACAAGAATTCACACAATCTATATATTTATTCGTATAGGAGAGAACAAATATTGGGAAGGAATTGCCCACCTCTTTCAATGAGATCTCGAGAGCTGATGAGGGCGAAACAAGGCGAGAAGCGCCGGGTTGCTTATGTGAGCCTAGGGAAAATGAGAGAGATCGCTGATAAAACCCTTGTATCAACGGCAAAGTCTAACACGACTTCCAAACATTGCGAAATTTTTTTTATGGCGGGACCTGCCCAGGGAGGCAAGCATGCTAAGCGCTCAACCAACACAAAATATATTATTCCGTGTAACATAAAATGTAAATATTTGAATTTATTTAGTATTTTTAACAGTTTCCAATGTAAGTTTAATGAAACAGAATGAATACAGCTGCCACAAACTTTGAAGAGGAGGATGTAGTGGCTGACGGTGCTGTGGACACTCTTAAAAATGGGCACCGTGGCGGATGGTGCTGCAAACTTTGAAGATGTGGACACAGTGGCTGACGACTTTGTGGACATTTTCTTAGACATGGGCACCATGGCGGATGGTGCTACAAAATTTGAAGATGTGGACTCAGTGACTGATGGCACTGTGGACACTTTCTTAGACATGGGCACCGTTGCGGACGGTGCTACAAACTTTGAAGATGAGGCTCTAGTGGCTGACGGCACTGTGGACTCTTTATTAGACATTGGCATCATAATGGACAGTGGTGAAAACTTTGAAGAGGTGGTTCGCAGTGGCTGGTGGTGCTGTGGACACTATCGTAGACATGGGCACCATGGTGGACGGTGCTACAAACTTTGAAGATGTGTATACAGTAGCTGACGGCGGTGTGGACAACCTCTTAGACATGGACACCATAGTGGACAGTGCTGCAAACTTGAAAGATAAGGATGCCGTGGCTGATGGCGTTGTGGAAGCTCCCTTTGATGGGGATAATGACGTCATCACTGTTTGCAATTTGAAGGTAATTTTTTCTTCCTCTAAAGAATTTAATAAATTGCTTACTAAATCATCCGAACGTTGATTAGTCTATTGGAATACTCCCAATCAAAATCATCAAGCTCTTTGTTAAAATCTTGCATAGATAAGCCAAGTAAGTCATCTTTGTATGAGTGCGACATCGCAAAGCGAACCGAACTGACAAACAATTGGAAAAATTGGAAAGGGAGTAGAAGCTGAAGCCCTATTTATAAAAATTTCAAATTTATAGGTAAAACACTCGACAAGCCTGATTTCTCCCCTCCAGCCAGATGTCAGAAGTTCAAACACCCATTCCCCTCTATTCCCTCACCACAACTTTCAAATATTTTCAAGCCAGCACTCCCAACCTCGGAGACAAACCTCTCTGCTAAGTTTTTGCTCGAAGAAATGAAAAACATTTATTTATCAGTAAAATAACTTCTGAATCATAACAAATATACAAAGATTAGTTAATAATCATTAAAATGGTTAGCAATGTATTAGAGATCAACATATTTAATAAAACAATATATAATTTATAGAAAAAAAGTAATATTATCATAAAACCATTCTATAATCCCTTTTTAAGCTTCTCTAAGATTACTTCAATCTTTTAAAGGGAATATTTTTCTTATTCACCATATATCTTATCTAAATCAAGAGATGTGATACGATCTAATTTTAGTATATATGTGCCCATTTCCTTAATCCATATATTGATAATCATATTTATGCTAAACATATATGGATATTTTTCCTGTTAATGTCTCCGAACATGTTTCCAAGTTGGTTAAAATTATATTTTATAAGATATATTTTTTTATTTGTTGGCAGCGTTAGTGTGTGGGGGGAAGTAAAAACTTGTTTCATAAATATTTGTTCATTTTTAATAAACATCTTGTGCATATTTTTTTCTTGCATAATGGAGTTTGCAAAGTGAATATTAATTTCATCAAGTAGAAGACGCAATATTTTTCTCGAGAGTTTTCAAACAGTTAGTAAGATGTTTTGACTTTGCTATTCTTAATGGTTAAAATCGTTGACCTTAACTGTCCTCCCCACCAGGGATAAGGATGTCCTTGGCTGTTTCCTTCGTGAAAAGCTAGGCGCCTGGGTTTTCTCCAAGGTACAATAAAACCAAAATACGTTCTGCGGAAGTTTGTTTGACTCAGGCCGGCAACCTCTGAAATCTCAGTTTCTGTAGTTGGTACTATAGGAAAAATGGTTGAAATTTAACCTTGAAGGTTTCTTGAGCCTGGACAGGCAGCAGTAACACTGCTAAGACCTCAGATCTCTAAACGTAATGTTGTTGGTTTTTTTTTTTTTTTTTTTTTTTTTTTTTTTTTTTTTTTTTTTTTTTTTTTGAGATATTGGCAAATGATAAATAGGCAAGATAAGATTTCGAAGTGCGTATAAATTACAAAGTTAATAATGTTTAATCGGAAAAATTCCACACTATTCATTTAAGTTTAAAATCTATGAAATTGTGAATATCTACCATTTTCACATTCACCAAACAAATTTATATTTGTTTAACAGTGATTCATACATTATTATTTTTATGTCTATATGGTTACAATCATACGTAACCGAGACTCGAACCCAGTTTATATCAACCAAGCCTTATCCGGGATGGTATATTATATTATGATTTATTGAAAAGTGGCTAGAGGGCTTGCTTCCAGAACTTTTTTCTCAAAAGTCTCTGTGGAGAAAATATTACTGTTAGGAAAACACGTTCACTTTTAATAAGGAATAGGTTAAATCAATTTTAAGAAAGGGAATTATTTTACATCATATTTGTTTACAAAATATATACAAATACAGAATGATCCAAAAATTTATTTACAACATTTCAACACTAGCAAATACAGCATATTGCAAAACGTATTAGACGATTATTTCAAAAATATATACAAACACGAGCTATTTAAAAAAAGTTGCAAAAACTATTTCTTTCTGAAACAATTTCGAAATGGTTTAATCCAACATGCTAATAATTTGCTGATATTCAATTTACATTTTGATTTCTGTATACACAAGCATGTGATTTCGTTGTCTTGTTGATCCATCTTTACGAAGTAGTGGATTACATACAAGCAAATACTTTTTATAGTTAATTGCACTAATTACTTCTCTCGTCCCAAATAATGGCATATGACTCAACTAATATCCACAGGTGATTCGGGAGGAGAATCATCAGAGCCAGTCTCACACCAGTCAGTCATCATTGCCCAAGTTAACATTCATTTTTAGTTTTCCTCTGCATAGAAAAATGTTGAATTATACCCATATGCTTTAAATAATTGGTTGAATGTGGGGCAATTGTATTCTTTTGGAATATATATTACTTTCCTGTTATACACACTTTCGAAAATATGTTTTTGCTCAATTGCACCTACACATATATTTCACAATTATTTAGGTAATTTTTGCAAATAGCATACTCTTTACATCCCATACTCTTTACATCCATTATCCCATTTTAAAGCATGGCGATGGTTACTAATCCATCTATTTCTTTTATTATATTTGGGAGTTAGCTATTTCCAGTCAAACGGTGATTTGGAGCTGAATACAGTTGTATGTTCTTCCATATCAGTGATAGTTAATTCTTCTATGATAATTTTTTTTTCTGCAGGCTGAAATCCTTGCACATTGCAAAACATCTCGTCGTAACCGTGGTTCGGCATCTACTGACTCAATTCATTATTTTCACCAGCTTATCCCTTACAGTGTAACTCACTAATCTATCGTGAATGATAAGAGTGTAAGCTTGCGTATTTGCAGGAATTGGTGTATTTGCAATAATTTTAATTCGTGAATTAATTTCGCCATTGGTAATTCTGTCGTCCTGTTTGCTTACATCAAAGACAAATAATGTTCCTCTGGTTTTAAATGATTCGGGTTCTAGGATCAGTAAACCTATTTTGTTATAATACATTTAATGAAACTTTGAGTACATATAATATGAAATAAGGAATTCCCCATTGGCAATGTTCATATTTAAATCCACATTGGGGTAAGCTTGACTGTTTAGATATAGTTTAATATTTTTCATATCACAATTATCGAATACTGACCGATCTACTTTTAAATCGTTTTGTCGATTTGCTTGAAAACAAATGTCAACATATCTCAGTTGTTCCGACAAAAAACTTGATTTCTCATTCCAAATGACTTTTTGTGATGTTAGCAGTGATGGAGAAACCTGTAAAGCCCACGACTGAATGGAATGTCTAGATTCTACCCTTTTTCGATATATTTAAAAAAAAAATACACATTCACGAGCATTAATTTCAATATGTGGCATCAACCATTCCACACTGCTTAATTCAAATGTTACACCTTCCTCGTTATTAGCTGTATCGAATATATCATTCAAATGCATATTGCCGAATAATGCTAAATCTTGTTTAGCATTTAATGTTATATGCTTGTAGTCTTCAGCAAAGCTCAAAACCATACTTAACCGTATAACAACTTTGTATTTTCAACCTGGGTTTATTTGTAGTGAGTAATCACTAGCATTGTTCCACTCAGCCATAAGCTGTGTATAAATATAATTTACAGTTTCCGAGAGATAGTTCTTTATCGTGGAAGTAATTCCAACATCTCGTATTTGATCAATTTCCTCTCCATTTAGCAGATATGCAATTCTGTCGATTAAATGAAGTATGCCATTTCTTACTATTTTTGTAGTTGCTGAATTACTTGCATCGGTTGTCTTTGTTATTGTTCCTCGAAACCTTAAACTTGATTTCGACAGTAAAGTGTAAATATCATAATTTTGTATTAAAATCCTTATTTCCATGGATACATGTACGGACCTGTTCGGAATGGTTCATACATATGTATTTCCATATTGGTGATTGCATTTTCATAGATGATCGGTTCTTCAACATTAAGTATGGTTTCCATTTCTATTAACAACATATCCTAATTCTTTTAAATACAATTCATTGCCTCGTGTTAACTTCACGGGTATCTTATTTGAAGTGAGCATCTTATGTTGATGTTTACATCTTTTTATATTTCCTTTCTTCGAAATATGTTCCTTAGTGAGATAGTTCTTAAAAGATCCACCTACTTTATGTCCGAATTTAATATTGTAAACAATACCCATTGTGACTGAAATGCGCAATAGAATGCAACTCTTTCTGTAGCTTTTTTTAAATGCAGACGAGTGGTAATTTTTTCATTTCTAAAATTAATAAGTTTACAGTCTTGATCAACAATTGTAGGAACTATTTCATCAAAGCGATGCATTATTACTGGAAGATATATCAATGTATTAGGTTTTTCTGTTATCTTATATCCTGGAGCTACAGCACACATGAAGTCATCTATTGTATTTGTTGGTTTTCCATTTAAATATGAACCGCCTACAATAATAACATTTATATGACATGGATTTACTGACAATATATTAACCTGTTTGGATTATTCATGTAATTGATTAGCTGGATGTACTCTATGTTCATAACCCAACATATTTGCAATTGAATTGACTTCTGAGAAATCAATATCAACATTACTATACATTGCACTAGTAAACGTATTTGGATGTCCACGTGATCGGAAATGTACATCTTCAGGTAATGCCACTTTAATGAATGTTTCAAGGTCAGCCAAATCATAAGATCCTACCGATATCACAATCTTGTGTGTTTTTCACCAATATCAGCCGTAAATAATAGGTAATGCATATCAATGTTTGGTATGCTGTTGTAAGAAGTGAATTCTATTAGACTTATTTGTCATTCACCATCTAACTCCAATGCAGGGCAATATACCACATGCAATTGCGACAAATTACAACTTAATATAAACGTAATTGACATTTTACTAATACGTTTTACAATTACAATTACTTATATAGCCTATTTATAGCCAAAAAATGTAAACATAAATGTCCGCAATTGATTGTATTTTGTAATTGCTCCGTTTTGTAATTATATCTTAATTGTGTGTTTTTTAAATAATTATATATTTAGATTGGAAGACGTGAATAGCCGAAATTGTCATAATACAATGATTGATTTATGTTTTTAATTAATGCAATCCAATGGATTACTAATTTGTTTCGAGTCTAAATTAATAATCATTCATTCATTCACAAAGATTTGGTTTCTTTGGTAAATCTTCTCTCATATACACACCTCGGAAATAGGGAATATCCAGTTTCTTTACAAATACATTAATATCTTTGTTTGTTAATGCATGTTTTGGAAGACTATTTAGGACTTTCTGTGTTTGTTTCCAAGTTCGGAGTTTTTTCATCTTTGTCCAACTTTATAGGGTTTCAAATACATTCCTTCACCTTTTGATTTAACTGCTCTACTAATTGCCGAAACCCCTCCGATGATTGATCCAAGTGCTGTTAATGCTGGAAATATGAATGGAATGATTCCTCCTTTCTTTGTTTTTCTTTTAATTTTACATTTTAGGCCCATGCCTCTCTTCACCCTCACGCGCATTACTTTATCAACAACCCAAGCTCCAAGCTTTTCACCCATAGATGTAGATGGATTTTTCCTTATATTTGCAGCTCTATCAGCTAGAATCGTATCCTCTATATGTCTTTATTTCAAATTTTTGTCCCATCGTAAACTATATTGTGTTCTTTACACGCATTATCCAAAGAGTTTATTCTTTGATCGTTTGGTGCCAAACGTTTTGCAAGTTTAGTACCTGGTCCACAATAATTTTATTTTGGTAAATGTAATTCAAATGGTAATTTATTATTCAATGTATTCAATACACTGTATCCTTTTTTGGTATATCTAGTATGAGACATTATTTTTTAACTGAATGCGAACCTATATATATACCTGCACTTATAGTTTTACATTAGTACGTTACATAATACTGTGTAATTGTGTAGAAATGAAGGTTATAAAACAAAATGTACATATGCCAGCAATTGTAAATACAAAATAAAACATTATTGAACAGAAACATGGTATTCTTTTACCATCAAATACACATTGTATAATTTGCTGTCCTTCTTCATGTGGAAAAACTTGTGTTATTATGTCGTTGGAATGTTAAATCTGGGGATTATCTTGGGGATTAAAGAAACTTTATTTCAAGGATATAAAATTTCATCGGCGGGAGTTGTGAAATTTTTAATTCGCTCGGAATATGGCAGGCTCTTGTGTGACTTTGGATAGGCAGCAAGGGTGGGCTGCTTGGTTCAGGGAGTTCTCCAGCCAGCAGAATGCGTACTCTGGCCTCACAGTGAAGTGCGGGTTTGGATGCATAGCTGTGGGCTTGGAAAAGAAACTCGCTTTTTACACAATGACAGCTTATGGAGTAGTGCGGGGAGGGGTTCTTGTCCCCCAGAACTTCACAGATATGGCTTGGAAGGGAGAGGGGTGTAGGGGTTGCTGGAATCCTGGACTCAGGCCGGTTCGGTTCTGAGGGGTTGAGGTGGGAGGGGTGGCTGCCCCCCGATCTGAATGCAACTAGGCAGTTGACATCATAACTTCACCAGCCTCTCTCTCTCTCTCTCTCTCTCTCTCTCTCTCTCTCTCTCTCTCTCTCTCTATCTCTCTGTCTGTCTTGTCTTCACCGCACCTCTAGAAACTTGGCGGTCAATGAGGTTATGATCATGGGTTAGCACAACAATGGACCGGCGACCATCTCTACTGCTAGCCACGATATTATTTGCTCTTGGGCTCAGATCTCGTTCACAGTAATCATAAACTATAGTGTGAAATATTTTTTTAAATTTATTGGAAAATATAAATTTTTGTGTGTTAAGTCTATATTGTGATAAGATTTTCAAATCACGTTTCTGTGTTCAGTATACGAAACTTCGTAGCAGTTTAAAAATACAGTTCTTGTTAACTAGTGCAGTGAATTTGATAAATATTAAATTTTTTCCCTTCATTTAAGAGTTTTTACCATAATTTAAACACAGTTGTCTATCGGCCGCACTAGACGTATCTACTCACAGCTCGACATAAGTGCTATTCATTCATACATCGGACTTATTTTAATATAATTTGGGGTAAGATTTTCTATCGTTTATTACTTCCCTTCTCTGATGTGACTGGTTTAAATAATATTCAGAGTTTTTTTGCTGTAAGATATAATCGTGTAATTTGTACATGTAAACTGGTTAATGTGTTATTTATTCATACTGACTTGCTGGATTTTGTTTAAAGACAGTAAAACATATTTGTTCGTTATACTTGTATTTCGTGTTATTCATTCATGCATAGAACTCGCTAGAAAAATATTTTGTTTAAAAACTCAGTCATGTGTATTTCATACTGGCTAGCTGGATTTCGTTTTGTCGGTTTGCATTTGTCGACATCAGATGTTATTCACGTAGTTAAAATTCTCTCTCATGTAAATTATATTTCTAAGCTCGAGACTCATGTTACATTTAATTCCGCACTGGAGTAATTGCACTTATTATTATTCACATAGTCGTTTGAAATTTGCGATTCGATGTGTGTCATTTTTTCGTAGGTAGAACTATTGTAAACACTCTGAAATTCTCTCGTGTGTTAAATAGATTCGTAAAAATCGCCTATCTACCACCAATATCCCTTCAAACGCATCAAAATTTAAAAAAAAAAAAAAAAAAAAAAAAGGAAATGTACACTTAGCCCATTTTTGCACTCAACTCAACACCTATAACACATTGCAACCCAACTTTCTGGTCAGTCTCCTCTAGGACACCACAACGTCAACATCGTATAGTGCTCCTGCTACCCCCACCCAAAAAGAAAGTAACAAAATCAAGAAAAAAAAGTATCCGATTAAAAATCAACCATTTTCGATTATCCCTTTCAATTAATTTAACTTTTTAATTAAATTTAACCCTTTCAATTTTTGATCAGATTAAAACCTGATTAAGGATTAACCCTTTCAATCAAATCGATAATCCATCAATTAATCCCAATTAATTCAAGATGGGTTAGGGCCGGCACACCCCTACTACTAACATGCATGTCCGTGAAGCTATAGTACCCGTTGTTCATTAAAGAAGGCTTGCACACTCCCTACCGCACGTGGACGGGTATTGCCCTGCTGAAATATCACATGCGGAGTTGCCTGAAGGAGGGCAGTATCCTAGGCTCTAATATTTAGTTAATGTAACACCCACTGTTCAGATTGCCTTAATACGTAGGAGTGAAGATCGCATGTTGTATCCAATGGCACCCCAAAACATCACACTTGGAGTTTGTCTGCTATGCCGCTCCACAATGCAGGCTACCAGATTGCGGTCACCATGGTAGTGTTTAACACGTACGCGGCCATCACTATAGGACATGTTGAAGCGGGACTCGTCCGAAAACATTCCATGTTTCCATTCACCACACAGCGACGGCGTTCACGTGCCAATTGTAGTCTGAGGCTTTTGTGGTTTCTGGACAATGGAAGCCGACGCAATGGCATGCGTGGCACTAGTTCAGCCCGTAGAGGATGGCGCCGCGTCGAACCGTTACGGCCATACGGACAATATGGCGGCCATCCTGTGTTGTGATCAGATTGTGTGGTCCAGTACCCACTCTTCGCTGCGTACGACCCTGTTATATCCACTGGTTCCACACACACATTACTGTAATAGCAGCATGCCCTGTACAAGCCGAAAAATCATGTTGTGTCAAACGTTCCCGGAGACCGATCATTCTGCCCCGTTCGAACTCACTTACATGCTGATGTGCCCTTTGACGTCGACGAGGCATACTGGCACTTGATTTCACTTCGTTTGACGGCTCTTCACTGACTGAGCTCGGCGTAACACCAATTTTTTCGGTCACTCACGAGATGGCGCTGCAGGGCCTACGTGTACGTCATCTCTCTGCAGTCGTAATTACTTATTGCTAGTACACTGTTTTACACATTTTTAAGAGTGTAATATTTAAATTTGCGTAAACGAGAGTGGTGTTCTTTTTTATATACAGAGTAGCAGTTTGCACAATTAAACATACTGATGTTAATAAATTTACCACATCATCACTTAATCGACTGAAGTAACTTTTCAGCGAAATCATGGACAAGATATTTTACAAGTGGCGAAAGTGAGCACAATGAGCATAAAGTAAAAACTGAGTTGAATTTCCAAGACACTGGCAGTCACTTAAGTCGATCGGACTAACTGCTCTGATATGAATAAAATTGCATCTGCCGAACCTATCATTTGTGTTTCTATTATTAACCAGTCTCGTACTAAAGCGGCTGAAAACAACGCGAGTCGCTGAGAGCCGACACGTAATGAAATCGCGTGTTCCCGACAGCGTGAAGGATTCCGGAACAGCGAGCTGACCTCACCTATCGATCTCATCGCTCACGGTCGGGCGCCACGCTACCTGAGCAAACGGCGCCTGGCACCTATGCAAGCCGCTTGTCTAGAGAAGTTGGATGATTGCCTCAACATCAGGCGCCAACACCGAACTAAAATGACTGAACTCTAATTACTTTAAATGATTCACATTTGCATTCGTTGTTTCGAGCCCTGGTGAACCGGCACCAACACGCATCAATAAACGCGAATGAACTTCAGTATTGTTTCAAATGCGTTAGCTCACAGAAAAAGTGTGTCCGAAGTTGTCGACGCCGGCAGCCAGCACCGACAAGAAAATATGAATAACATTTTCCCCGGTGCTTGTCAAGATTGCAAATGCCATCAACATCAGTAGTGTTTTTTTCTTGTCAGTATTTCAGGTTGATCACATTATTACTTTTATACAATTCTAAAATAATTTTGTTACCACGCATCCATAAGTCATCGACGTAGGTCGATTAGATTCTCTAGTTGACGATGTGACGGTGCCACATGAGCCACGAGCACCTGCCTATAGAAAACCCTGTTCTGCGAGATCTAAATGGATTCACGGCTGGCGTTGTAGACGGGACATCTTACCAGGGTGCGTGTGCCACGTCTGAGTCGCTTGCATCGCTGCAGGTATCTGTAGGTGTCTGCAGGTGTCTGCAGGTGTCAGTAGGTGCATATAGGGGTCTGCAGGTGTCTGCGGGTGTCTGAAGGAGTTTATAGGTGTCTTCAGGTGTCTGCGGGTGTCTGCAGGTGTCTGCGGGTGTCTGCAGGAGTCTGCAAGAGTCTACAGGTTTCGGCAGGTATCTGAAGGTGTCTGCGGGTGTCTTCAGGTGTCTACGAGTGTCTGCAAGTGTAAGCAGGTGTCCGCAGGTGTCTACAGGTGTTTGCGGAAGTCTGAAGGTGTCTGCAGGTGTATGCGGGTGTCTGCAGTTGTCTGCAGGTGTCAGGTGTCGGCAGGTGTCTGCAGGAGTCTACAGGTTTCGGCAGGTATCTGAAGGTGTCTGCGGGTGTCTTCAGGTGTCTACGAGTGTCTGCGGGTGTAGGTGGGTGTCTGCAGGTGCCTTCGGGTGTCTGCGGGTGTCTATGGGTGTCTGCAGAAGCCTGCAGGTGTCGGCGGGTATCTGAGGGTGTTTGCAGGTGTCTGCAGGTGCCTTCGGGTGTCTGCGGGTGTCTATGGGTGTCTGCAGAAGCCTGCTGGTGTCGGCGGGTATCTGAGGGTGTTTGCAGGTGTCTGCAGGTGTCTTCGGGTGTTTGCAGGTGTATGCGGGTGTCTGCAGGTGTCTGAGGGTGTCGGCAGGTGTATGCGGGTGTCTGCAGGTGTCTGAGGGTGTCGGCAGGTGTATGCGGGTGTCTGAAGGTGTCTGCGGGTGTCTACAGATGTCCGAGGATGTCTGCAGGTGTCTGCGGTTGTCTGTAGATTTCAGGTGTCGGCAGGTGTCTGCAGGTGCCTGTGGGTGTCTGCAGGTGTCTGCAGGTGCCTGCGGGTGTCTGCAGGTATCTGCAGGAGTCGGTAGTTGTCTGCGGGTGTCTGAAGGTGTCTGCGGGCGTCTGCAGCTCACTGCAGCTGTCGGCAGGTGCTGCGGGTGTCTACGGTTGTCTGCAAGTGTCTGTAGGTGTCTGCGGTTGTCTACATGTGTCTGCGTTACATAACTGTAATACACATATTTAAACAAAATATAAATTAGACATCGGGGAGTTTTCTTGTGTTACGAAGCATGTAACTTAACCACTTACGAACCGAACACACACTGCGTAATGAACAAATAAATGTTTATCTGAGTTGGCGTTCTAATATGATAGTAGTTTGTTGAATACATATTTGCAATTTACAATAAGCTTGCAATAATATCCCACACGTAAAATTGATTGTATCATATTGTTCACAATTTTTAAGAAGGATGTGTGTGATGCAAGTTTGTAATAGTTTTAACCGATCTTTTCATAATTATTCGAATCGTAAATATACGAGTAGGAAAATTATAACTCCAACAAACACGTGCTGCACTGACATTATGTTATACGATATTTATTTCGTATCATTGAAATACACGGCCACATTTAATACCGACGCCCGCCATATAAGCTTAACTACAAAATACTAGCCTGCCGAGTGCTCGTGAGCTGTTGAGACGTTCCGACTGCACTTGTGACGTCACTCGACATTAGTTTCAAGCTGCGAATACCGAACTGTGGTCTCAGCCGACAGTTGTAAAGAATCTATTGTTTTTCGTTGGAAGGAGAGACTTAGAATGCCCCCCCCCCCCTTTTTCCGACCATTACTCTAATACAATCAATTTCTCCAAAACATATTCTTTTTTTAAATAAAGGAATCACGCCTACAAAAGTAACCGACAAGGAGCAAAATGACGAGTTATTATTTTTCGAGTACGCGTCATACTCCTCAAGTACAGTGCATGCAATGAGTACAGGTAGAGGAGGAACGTTGCCTCAAGCACGGCGTGTATCCAGCTGTAGCTACTCCAGGAGCATGGTATATGCTTGAACCACACACGTATGTCTCAAGTGCGTAGCACATGGAATGACCGAGTGTCACAAACGGTAGAAGAAGCACTTCTGCAGTACCTGTTCGTTCGTCACAATACTCACAAAGACGTGAGATGCTGGAATCTCATAACTCCAACAAGCACGACACAGCACGTCCGACATGACAATTAAAATCGAACAATCAATTTAAAAACAGACGCGTCTGAAGTCAGCACGACGAAAACTATCGCATTTCCAGTAATTTAGGTTAAGAAATTACTTAAACTTTCATCGTATTTTAATACAGTGTAAAACGTTGTAAAACGAAATCGTTCAACTAACTTTCCCTACGATAAACAAATTTCTCACTACAAGGGAAAAGTTACTTTCCACTCCGGAAATAAACCCATAAAATGAACATCGTGCTTTAAATTAATATCAGCACTCATTGTCAGCATCATATTTCTAAATTTACTTTCTGTCCATTGCCTTAGAAACTATTAAATAGTGATTCCTTAAGCGCCTTGAAAATGGAGGAGAAAAATTCTAACCTTCATTTAGATTACTACTGCTACAGGTTGAGAAGATCAATGTTGAAAGATTTGCAAAGGGAAAATTTTCTCCATTCGGTAAGCGCTAGTGTCGGCAAGATACTAGCTTTTCTCTATTTTCTACGTTAATAAACAGGACAATTGCAGTAATCATAAATCAAATATAAGATAACTTCGTAACTAAGTAAAATCTTTTTCTTTTGTAATTCACGTAGCTTAAAATTCTAATTCAAAGTTATATTTTAAAACACTGAGCACAAAGCGGCGGGAATTTTCTTTATGATGAACAATACCATAAGAAATCTCGTTTTGTTCCGAACATTAGAATAAATCTTACCTTCACGTAAACTGTCGTGTTGTACATTCAATCACATTGCAAATGCCATTCTCGTGTCGGTGAAAGGAGTTTTCGTCGTGTCTCGCTCATCGAGGATATGTGACGCCAGTGTGATGGGCAGTGAATCCTGAACGATAATCACAAGAGAAATGGGTGGTGGAATCCCCAAAAGTTATCCTACACCAAACAAGTTTTGCTATTATTTTCTAGGTGTTGATGTCCATCACAAGCTCTTTACTCCTGGTGTCTTGTAATGTGTATACACTGACAAAATTCACCGGTATTTCTGTAAGAAGTAAACATAATTTACAATGCCAAACGGTACATGGCAAAAATTACGGAAGAAAAGCTACCGGAGGTATTAAATAATCGCGCGTCTTCCACATTCCCCTGACTAGGCACTATCAGGTTACCACACATTTATGCATCTAAAGGACGGAGGACAACATGTTCAAAAACTGGGACAGGACAAAAAGTGTCTTTTGGGACTTTCTTACCTCGGGAAGACTTTTTTCCATCAGAGAGGGAGTGAAGATCTTGTGAATCTCTAGTAGGATTGTGTCCTTGCAGACGATGATGCCGATATTTTTTTTTTACTTCATTAAAATGCGAGGTACGAAAATGGTAACTTATTTCCAACAACTTGGTATTTCTTGTGATGGCCTCGCAGCAGAAGTTTGTTTGTTAAATTGTTTTTCATCCCGTAGACTTTGCTGGCTTGTTTGATGTGGCTGCAGTCACCACTGTATGGAGCTAGTTATGGGAATGGACGGTTGTAGCATGTTGGTTGTAGTAAATACAGAGGAATTAGCCTTCTTAATTCGGTATATTCAATACACACTTCATGATAGTAAACAATATCAAGGATATAAACACGCAAACATCACATGTCTAGCATTCTCCATGCATCTGAAAAGCAAAATTAAAAAAACACAAAGACCAATGGTACAAAACACTCTGCATTCCTTGTAACTGATAACTGAATAAATGTAATGAACTACTGTGTAGTTACTCCTGAAGTCTACGCATTGATGCGAAGAATGATTCAAAGAAAATCCAAGAAATTGTTTTTTCAAACAATTACATACTCGTTAACAGAACGCCCAGAAATTTATTCGATTGGCAACAATTAACACCAATACACTTGCTACATTAAAACAAGTATTAGATGTGACATTCCTAATAGAGATGTAGAGTGGTTTGAAACTGGAAATATCATGTATGGATTAGTTTTTTTAACAGTTAAATTATTAAAAAAACTCCTTCAACCTAAATCATCCCACTTACACTAAAATTAGGAAGTGTTTTAAGAAGATTAAAAACACTCAAAGTTTAATTAAAAATATTAAAATTTAATGTGTATAGCAATGGAAATATATGCTGTAATAATCGCTGATACAATAAAATCAAATTAGCAATGAGTGCAACAAATATATTTCTATCAACCCATATTATTAAATTTTTAATAAAAAATACGTTAAATCATAGCATTATCAATTACAAATTTATAGATTTCTAAAGGCATTTTTGAACACACACTTTTTCATAGGCCATTAGACTATGCTAGTGAATACAGGGGTAAGTAAAAAAAAAGGTGGAATTCTCGCATGAAGTGCCTGAATTGTAGTAATAACAGTATGTATATATACATATATATATATATATATATATATATATATATATATATATATATATATATATATATATATATATATATATATATATATATATATATATGTGTGTGTGTGTGTGTGTGTGTGTGTGTGTGTGGTGTGTGTGTGTGCGTGCGACTGTGTGTGTGTGACGCGTTCTTAGAAAATATATCTTACGGTGAAAAACTCATATTTCGTGTTTGGGCGTTTCTGTAGACAATTTTAGGGGGAATTCAATGAAACAAGTAGCACCCTTTTAGCGTTCATGCTCTCAGCATGTTCCGTTCATACCACGACCACTGCTACATTTTTAACATTTTTGTGGGCCTCCTAAAATACTTACGTTTTCACCATAAGGTACCTTTTCTGAGAACGCAACACACACATACACACCTACATATATATGTAGTATATATATATAAACACACACATATATACTACATATATATGTAGTATATAAATAAACAGAATATATATACAGAAAACTGGAAAATTGTGCGTCAATACTTTCGGTACTAGATCAAAAGGATTCTACACGTAATCATGTCCCTGTCATTGCGAAGTGGGACAGCGGATTTTTTGAGAACTGATGAGGGTGAAGCGAGGTGGGTATGACCAGCATTGGAATGTAAGGGCGGGAGAAACGGGAAATCCCCGAGAAAACCCGCCGACCAGTGGTATAATGCAACACGATTCCCACGTGCGACAAAGAATTCGAGAGCGACCCCGCCGAGAATCGAGCCCTGTTCGACAGGGTGGGAGGCGAGCGCTATAATTGCCACACCACAGCGATCCCCTGAAGTGACACGGGAATGTTTCAGGGTTTTCTCAACAGGCGGTTACTTGTTGTGTCACTACCGGCTATCACAACCATGCCGAGTCACTCACGCCGACCACATTCATGGTCAATAGCTCTTACAACTAATCGCATAGCTTTATTTACAAGCACACCACACAGATGCTGTAACACACAGCTGCTTTGATCCAGAGGTTATTATTATACGTTTCACAACGAGATGAGAGTGGAGCAGCGAACAGTCGTCGCACTACATTACTCTTCGCTGAAGAAGACAGCTACAAGCCTGTAGCTTACTTTTGTGTGGCACCTGGAGACGCACAAAGCTCTAAAAATCCATCCTTTATTTTTACAATTACTGAACACTGCTGTGTGCTCTGGCTAAGAACACACAGAAGGAAAGTTTACAAGTTCCCAATATATATATATATGTATATATATATATATATATATATATATATATATATAATTATCTAGAGTGATAGTTTTATTTATTGGTAGTTGCTGAAACTTGTGCTTTCCAAGAAAATTGTGTACGCCTATATGAAAATCACGACAGTTAGATATGGAAATAACATAGTTCCCAAGCCTTGCCAACCATTGTCTGTAAGCGTTTTTTTTTTTTTTCAGCCACATCGAAATATAGGAATTCACCGAATTTTGGTGGATATAACCGCCTCCATCTTTACGGAAGAAACTGAATCACTTAGTAGAGTTTGGTTTTTTTTTTCATAACGTAACAGAATCCACAGGTGGCGGTGGTCCGCGGAAGGGCGAGGTCATAGTATGACTCAGAGCTAAGCCACATGCGCCTAAGCATGCGGGAAATACCATCTTACTGGGCGAGAAACGGGCTGCTCTTCAGGCACTGGGAAAACATTTCCACGCAGCCACGGCCACCTACCCTCACCAACAACTACCACAAACTACTGAAGAGGGGAGAGAAACCGGCATAGACATCGTACAAACCCTTCTATAGACGTGAGTTACAAAACTGCGTGCAATTCATGCGACACATATATTATAGAGAAATATGGAAGACATGGATATTTGAGTAAGAAGGTTTTGGAATCTACAAGAACTGGTTGATCTGGAGATCTCTCTTGCTCACTGGATGTGTCTATAAGTGAAAAAGTTGAAAGACGTGCGTCAATAAAATTCAACATGGTATTTGAATATGTCTCTATAATAAACCTCCACCACATAACGGAGAGACGGAAAACAAAGAATGTTCTTGTATAGTGCATGCTTGAAGTAATAGGTATGTGTTACGGTTAAGTATAGCAATTAAATCAGGCCAAGAGAATGCCGCTGCAAATACTGCGGGTCCTGTCAAACATTGTCTTAACCAAACCTATCAAGTGTGAGCATGTAGTAGATAATTTGCAAAATCTCCCAGACAAAATGTGTTTCAGTGCAATATCTTTAAGGTAGAATGCATAGAGTGCTTAAAAGAGGTATTGTTACCTGTATAAGAAGTGCAATTTCGATGTGTACGTACAAATCCACTGTTACATAAACTTCGTAGTGGAAGCGGACCCACTACACAGCTTGGGGATAACCCCGAAGGAAGGTAAGTGAAGAGATTTGGGCGGCGCTTAACATCGAGGTCTTGAGAGCCGATGAGGGTGATTAAAGTGAGGATGGAGCAGCTCTTGAATGAAAGGGTGGGGAAACAGGAGATCGCCGAGAAAACCCGTCGATCAACGGCATCGTCCGGCACGATTCCCACATGGGAAAATCTGGAGTGATCCGGCCGAAGGAAGTCATGGAAAACTTTAAAAGGCATTATAAGCAGGCAATTGATGAATTGGGAGCCTTGCTCCCTCTTCTGATGTACTTAAGATAACACACATGATGATGGAGTGGAGAAACTTAGTCTAAGGCGAGCTAACAGGGACACGAACCACACTATGGCAAATGAAACGGGACACGATTTAGACAAGACTGACTAAATGGGAAGCCAAAGACGGAAGAAAGCAAGTGAAAATTAACAGGACTAGTAAAGAAACACAATTGTACCTCCGCATTACCCAGAAAGGGCACAGGTGCGGCGGTGATATGAAAGCGTACTCGATCTATGACTGGCCACGTAAAAAAAAAATCTTCTCTCAAGGTGGGTACACTCGTTGGCGAAGAAAACTTCTTCAGGAGGGCGAATTTGCACACGCTGGATGGAGAATAAATATTGAACATGGTAACACTATTCGCGAGAGTATGAACAAATAATTTCAATTTACTAGAAGTGGTAATTTAAGTCGGTAATTCGGAGTGCTATTACGTGACTAATTTTCCAAGACTAGTGAGTTCACAGCTGACTACTGATGATTTACAAACAAAGGGTGTTGCGTGGATTTTAATTACGAAGACTCCACTGTGGAATGAGTGGTCAACGATGACTGAATGAGTACAAAACCTATTTTGTAACCCATACAACACAGGCTGAAATGTCTCGGTCTGAAAGAAAATGGTAAAATGATGACGCAGGCTTGTAACTATGCGACAACCTGATGCACTCACACCAAGTGAGGTGGCTCAGTGGTGGACTCGCGTTCGGGAGGACCTGGGTTCGAATTGGTTCGGCCATCCTGACGGTTGTATTTCCGTGGTTTGCTGAAATAAGCCCAGGCAAATGCTGAGATGGTTCCTTACTAATGGCTATGGTCTATGCTTTCTTCGTTTCAACTACTCTGAGTAACCTGTTTCGTTTCTAATAATCTTATAGCCTCGCTGTCGACGAGACGATGAGTTCAACCTGCCTACACGATGTACAGTTCTGTAATGACGTTGTACAGGAGGTACTACGCATACGAACAGCAACTATCATGATTTCAGCTGTAAATCAGCACTTGATTCGATGGATTGAAACCGTCGTATTTCTCGCCGTAGTTCACGTTACGTGCGTATCCGCAGTTCGACAAGGAAGCTCTGTCGCTATATCTTTGAAAATAAATAACGTGCTTGTTTCTCTCTCTCTCTCTCTCTCTCTCTCTCTCTCTCTCTCTCTCTCTCTCTCTCTCTCTCTTTCCCCTACCCCCCCTGATTTAAAAAAAAAATCTTGTCGATGCCCGCACAACAAATTTGTATTAATCCGAAGGGACAATTTATTCCTCACATAATTTGTCAATTAATTATTTTGAAGAGTTTCAAATCTTTGCGATACTTACTTCAATTATGGCAGCCAACACCACAACTCCACAGTCCTCGTTTTGACACTGATAATTGCTGATAACTACCCGCAGTTTTGCGTTCGCGTGCACTCGTTCTGCAACATCATTCTGTAATTAAAATTACTTGTATGCTAAAGCACTTGACGCAGCATTGAAACGAGTAGAGAGCCATGGACTTTGTGCGCCAGGTGAGTACGGAGCGGCGCCGGAATGCAAAGGCGGGGAACGGGAGACCCCTGAGAATACCCGCCGACCAGTGGCATTGTCCGGCACGATTCCCACATGCGAAAATCCGGAAGCGACCCCGCCGGAAATCGAGCCCGGTCCGCCTGGGTGTGAGGCGAGTGGTCTGACCACTATACCACCGCGGCCCCCTATTCAACTATAGAGGTGATGATGATTATGATGATGATGAAGATGATGATAATAGAAATATATTAATAATGTTTACAAGTGTTTTTTAACTATTTGTATTTTCGCGACATTTTCGGTTCTAAAAATTATAAATTTCATGACTGAAATGGATTAATTATTAAAAATATTTGTAAGGAATATTACTTAATTTTGTTACGTATAATTAGAGTTATTATTTTGATATTCCTGCTTGATGATTTTTTTTTGCTAAATGTCTTACTGAAACATACATAATGGAAGTTGATAGAAAATAGATTACATTATTTGATTATCGGAAACTAAGAAAAGTAAGTTCTAGAAAAATATTTTAGTGGTAGGAAATATACGCTTTCTTTTATTACATAAATCTTATATCATAGTTTTGTGACTATTGTGGTAGTCTATGAAGTACATCGTTTTTAACGAGTAGCGAGCGAGTGCATGCTAGCGGCTCCAGTGGAAGGCGCTCTACTTTTGCGTTAAAGCTCGTGTGGTTATAGGCTATTCACGGTAAAGTCAGCACTTTTGAAAGCACTTTCATTTGAATTAATAGTCAATAAATACATATTATTTTAGCCTTAGACGTTAAATTCATAGTGCGGTGGATTATACATAGTGTGTTCATTACTTACAGGGCAATATTTATTTTAAAAGGTTGTTAAAGGATCAAATATGGATGAAAGGAAAAGGGGCCTCAAAAGTGCGCACTTTATCGTGAACAGCTTTTACTAGGCATTACCAAAACACTTTATCTTTCACTCTGATTTTATTCCTATTAATTATAAATTAAATATTATAGTATAAAGGTAAAATATTAGCGAATGTTCATTTTAAACAAAAGTAATTGAATTGTATGTTACGGGAGATATAAAACATTCGTGCTGCATGACGTAATTATGAAACAGCAACACGTTAAACATGGGGTGATTTTCTAACAGCTTGATTGGGAAAGTGCTGCGAACAGACTAGAGATGCGATAATCGGGCGCGAGGTAGCGACCGGCCATCGACCAGCCCAGTACCGCAGTCACATGACGCGCGCCGCCCGGCTCGATAGCGGCCGACACGCGACTGCGCGACGAAGTTCCTCCCCCCCCCCCCTCCCACATACCCACCGGGCAGGCCAAAGCAGCAAGCTGCAAACATTGAAAGGGCATAATGGTGTTCCTACTGGTTAAGGCTGCTCGTCACCGAAAAGTGTGTTATTTTATATTTGCACGAAATGTTCCACTTGTAATTATTACTTACGAGTACTATTTACTTGCTTTCAAATATATAACCGACAATTTTTTATTTCACAGTGTTCTGTCAAAATAACAATTTTAAGGTTTTTGGGGACATTAAAATGATAAAAACTAACTCACCGAAAGTAGATAATTCACATTATAATAATATACCATGAGTAATTTCTAGGAATTTTTAATATCAAGCTACGAACAGTTTGGTAATTTTTAAAAGTTACTTGAACTAAGGAAGTTTTCGCTTTCTAATATACTCTCTGAAGGAAACATCTATAGATGCAACCACCTTCATAACTTTTAAACACGACAACCGAATTTCACCCAACTAGGTCCACGTGTACCATTGAGTAAGTACGCCCAACTTCCGTACTTTTTGATGACTATCATCACTCATTTTCAAAATGGCGGCAACACAAATACTTTTGTTAAGTATGCTAGCTCTTCAGAACCACGTAACCAATTTCCAATTAAATTTGTTTGCTGGCAGTATCTTTTGAAACAATCAAATGTTTTTACACAGAGTCTCGCTTGCCCACCATTTTGTAAGATAGTACCACACGGATAACTAATGTTTTGTTACATTTCGGGAATTAATTAATCAGTTCATATCCAAGTTGACAAACAGGTAATACTGCCACGTGCGAAAATGCGGGAGTGAATCCAACGGAGATAGTAAACAAGTAAAACAATAGAGTCGTAACATATGTGGGCTTTCGTCATATTAAAAAAAAAATGCCACTGTTGCAGGTGTAATATGCATAGGAAGGCGTCGTGCGCGAATGAGCGATGGGGAACAGGGCACGCGTGTTATTATCGCACGTAACTTGGAAGGAATGTCTCGGGACCCGTGCACTCCTAAGCCCTATCTACGTACGTGATATTAGATCAGAACGCTTGCCTCACCGAAGATAGAGCTATGCGGTCGCTCTCCGCGGAATATAAACCACTAACGCGCTGGCTCGGCGTCGTGAACCCTGCTTCTTTCGGCAAGTATCGCGCGAACCTCCAACTACCCTGGTTTTCTCGCCAGGTCCTGGCAGATCACGCTCCTCCATATCCTGATAAATATTCTTAATGAAAATTTATGACCACACATAAAAATATACACTATTGACTTGCTTGGTTTTTAAATATCGACTCCGAAAATTTAGTTATATGTAACTTCAAAATGGCAAAAATACTTCCCCCTTAAGGCTATGCTTCAATAAACATTACTTTTTGAGTATCTTCTGTACAAGTAATAGTGCTTGCTACAACTACGCATTACAATACCCATAACAATTGCCAACGTACAGCTGCATATAAAGTTTGCGAACTTTCGACTTTCTTGTGTAAGAACCTATACATAGCCAATCACAATCCATTCTCATCACTACACACATCAATATCACTTTTATGACTGTACATTTCCGATCACGAAGCTAAACATACATTTGACTCCAATCATTAATTTCCCTTTCGTTGGTTTATAAGCTTATTTAGCACGTACTTGGTGGGAAAGAGAATTACAACAAAGAAAATAATACTTCTGCATTCATCACAATGTTTTCTAAGAAGAAATTTACATACAAATACGATTTTAAAATATATAACAAGTTCGTCAATTTACGCGAGTGAAAATTAATACAATCATTCATTGAATATCCGAATATGGATGTGAAAACCTCTTGGCTATTAAAATAAAACATCCACTTTTATCACGTCAATTGCAGAACAGTATTTTTATAATGGGAATGGCTATGAGTATACATATGGTTATGGAAATGGTTATTGCGACCGTATGGTGGCCTCTAGATCTAACTCGTAGTAGACTGCGCGAACTGTGTCAAGCTCAGCTCGTCACACTTAAACAGAGTATTTAAGGAATTTTGAATCTGATTCCGATATCTAAAATTTATAACTGAAGATATGTAGGCATTTCTGCGTGGTGAATATATGGGAAAGAGAACTACACACCAAGAGTTTGTCCTAGCATGTGAATTACAAGTTGCCTTGTACTGAAAGAAGGGAAGGGGCCGGAGCGGTGTTTGCAACTAGTCTGGCTCTTGTGTGAACGTAGTTGCCTAGAAGCAGGCGCTTGCAACACTGTAAAAGCGATGACATTCTGACATAGTACAAGGACAATATGGGAAAGTAGCCGAAAAAATGCGAGGCACCGATGCCAGCGCTCCTAGCGGTTTGTACAGTTTGTGTGTGATAAGCTGTGCATTAAATGGGTAGTTTTGAGAATTTTGGAAGCGCTTTAATTCAACCGAGGAAGTACAACGTAAGACGGGGAAGGAAAATATTACATGTAAAGACTGTGCGGCCCAGGATAAAGAAGCGCTTGTTGCTGTACCCGACGTTAAGAACACGTCCGCGGTACCGTCCAGGATAAAGAAGTGCCTGTTACTGTACCCTTCGTTCAGAAAAAGTCCGTGGTATCGCCCAGGATAAAGAAGAATCTGTTGCTGTACTCAACGTTCCGAACACGTCCACGGTACCGCCCACGATAAAGAAGTGTCTGTTGCAGTGCCCGACGTTCAGAACAAGACCATGGTACCGACCAGGATAGAGAAGCGTCTGTTGGTGTACCCGACATTCCGAACACGTCCGCGGTACCGCCCTGGATAAAGAAGCTCCTGTTGCTGTACCCAACGTGAAGAAAAAGTCGGTCGTACCGCCCAGGATATATAAGCGTCTGTATCTGTACCCGACGATCCCAACACGTCCACGGTATCACCCAGAATAAAGAAGCGTCTGTTGATGCACCCGACGTTCAGAACACGTCCTTTGTACCGCTCAGGATATAGAAACGCCAGTTGATTTGCACGACGTTCAGAACACGTCCGTGGTACCGTCCAGAAAAAAAAGCGCCTGTTGCTCTGCCCGACGTTCAGAACACGTCTGTGTTACCGTCCAGGATAAAGAAGCGTGTATTGCTGTTCCCAACGTGCAGAACAGGTCCGTAGTACCGCCCAGGATAAAAAAGAGACTGTTGCTGTACCCGACGTTGAGAACACGCCGTAGTATCGCCCAGGATAAAGAAGCGCCTGTTGCTGTACCCTACGTTCAGAAAACAGCCAGGATATCGACCAGGATAATGAAATGTATGTTGCTCTACCCGAATTTCAGAACACGGCAGTGGTACCACCCAGGATAAAGAAGCGCCAGTTGCTTTGCCCGAATTTCAGAACACGTCCGTTGTACCGTCGAGGATAAAGAAGCGTCTGTTGCTCCGCCCGACGTTCAGAACACGACCTTCATGAAGTTCAGGATAAAGAAGCGTCTTTTGCTGTACCCGACGTTCAGAACACCTTCCGCGGTACCGCCCAGGATAAAGAAGCGCCTGTTGCTGTACCCGACGTTCAGAACACGTCTGTATTACCGTCAAGGTTAAAGAAGCGCCTGTTGCTGTACCCGACGATCAGAACACGCCCATGTTACTACCCAGAATAAAGAGGCGTTAGTTGCTGTAGCCGACGTTTCGAAGACGTCCGCGGTACCGCCCAGGATAAAGAATCGCCTGTTGCTCTACCCGAAGTTCAGAACACGTCCGTGGAACCGTCCAGGATAAAGAAGCTTCTGTTGATGTACCCGACGTTCAGAACACCTTCCGCGGAATAGGCCAGGATAATGAAGCGTCTGTTGATGTACCCTATGTTCGGAACACCTTCCGCGGTACTGACGAGGATAATGAAGCGTCTGTTGCTTTACCCGAAGTTCAGAACACGCCCGCGGTAACGCCCAGCACAAAGAAGCGTTTGTAGCTGTTCCCAACGTTCAGAACAGGTCCGTACTACAGCCCAGGATAAAGAAGTGTCTCTTGCTGTACCCGACATTGAGATCACGCCCGTGGTACCGCCCAGGATAAAGAAGCGCCTGTTGCTGTACCCAACGTTCAGAAAACAGCCAGGGCACCGACCAGGATAATGAAGCGTCTGTTGCTCTACCCGAATTTCAGAACACGTCCGTGTACCACCCAGGCTAAAGGAGCATATGTTGCTGTCCACGATGTTAACAACACGCCCGTGGTACCGCCCAGGATAAAGAAGCGCCAGTTGCTTTGCCCGACGTTCAGAATACGTCCATTGTACCGTCGAGGATAAAGAAGCGTCTGATGCTCCACCCGACGTTCAGAACACGTCCGTGGTGACTTCCAGGATAAAGAAGCGTCTGTTGCTGTTCCCGACGTTCAGAACACCTTCCGCGGTAGGGCTCAGGATAAAGAAGCGCCTGTTGTAGTACCCGTCGTTCAGAGCACGTCTTTGGTACCATCCAGGATAAAGAAGCGCCTGTTGCTGTACCCGAAGTTCAGAAAACGTCCGTGGTACCGCCCAGTATAAAGAAGTGCTTCTTGCTGTGCTCGAAGTTCACAACACGTCCGTGGTACCGCACAGAATAAAAAAAGCTTCTGTTGCTGTACCCGACGTTCCGAACACGTCCGCAGTACCGCCAGGATAAAGAAGAGTGTGTTGCTCTGCACAACGTTCAGAACAAGTCCGTGGTACCGCCCATGATAAATAAGCGTCTGTATCTATACCCGATGTTCCGAAAACGTCCACGATATCGCCCAGGATACAGAAGCGTATGTTGTTGAACCCGACGTTCAGAACACGTCAGCGGTACCGCCCAGGATAAAGAAGCGTATGTTGCAGTACCCGACGTTCAGAGCTCGCCGCAGTACCGCCCAGGATAAAGAAGCGTCAGTCGTTGTACACGAAGTTCCGAACACGTCCGCGGTATCGTCCAGGATAAAGAACCCTCTGTTTCTGTACCCGACGCTCAGAACACATCCGTGGTACCGTCCAGGATAAAGAATCGTCTGTTCGAAGCGCCTGTTGCTGTACCCAACGATCAGAAAACGGCCGTTGTACCGACCAGGATAAAGAAGTGCCTGTTGCTGTACCCGACGTTCAGTACAGGTCCTTGTACCACCCAGGATATAGAAGCGTCAGTTGCTGTAGCCGACGTTCCGAATACGTCCGCGGTACCGCCCAGGATTAAGAATCGCCTGTTGCTGAAGCGTATGATGTTGAACCCGACATTCAGAACACGTCAGCGGTACCGCCCAGGACAAAGAACCGTATGTTGCTGTACCCGACGTTCAGAGCACGTCCGCGGTACCGCCCATGATAAAGAATCGCCAGTTGATAAGCCCGACACTCAGAACACGTCCGTGGTACCTTCTAGGATAAAGACCGCCGAGAATAAAGAAGCGCCAGTTGTACTGCCCGACGTTCAGAACAATTCCGTGGTACCGCCCAGGATAAAGAAGAGTCTGTTGCTGTACCCGACGTTCTTAACACGCCCGTGGTAACGCCCAGGATAAAGAAGCGCCTGTTGCTGTACCAATGTTTGGGTAACGGCCGTGATACCGACCAAGGATAAAGAAGCGCCTGTTGCTGTACCCGACGTTCAGAACACGTCCGCGGTACCGCCTAGGATTAAGAATCGCCTGTTGCTATACCCGACATTCAGAACACGTCTGTGGTACCGTCCAGGATAAAGAAACGCCTGTAGCTGTACCCGTCGATCAGAACACCTTCCGCGGTACCGACCAGGATAATGATGCGTCTGTTGCTGTACCCGACGATCAGAACACGTCCGTGGTACCACCCAGAATAAAGAAGCGCCTGTTGCTGTAGCCGACGTTTCGAACACGTCCGCGGTACCGCCCAGGATAAAGAAGCGTCTGTAGCTGTACCCGACGTTCCGAACACGTCCGCGGTACCGCCCAGGAAAAAGAAGCGCCTGTGGCTGTACCCAACGTTCAGAAAACGTCCGTCTTACCGCCCAGGATAAAGAAGAACCTGTTGCTGTACCCGACGTTCAGAACACATCCGCGGTACCGCCCAGGATAAAGAAGCGTCAGTTGCTTTAGCCGACGTTCCGAACACGTCCGCGGTACCGTCCAGGGTAAAGACGCGTCTGTTGCTGTACCCGACGTTCAAAACTCCTCCGTGGTACCGGCCAATATAAAGAAGGATCTGTTGCTGTACCCCACGTTCAGAACAGGTCCGTGGTACCGGCCAGGGTAAAGAAGAGTCTGTTGCTGTACCCGACGGTCAGAACTCGCCCGTGGTACCGCCCAGAATAAAGAAGCGCCTGTTGCTGTACCCGACGTTCAGAACATGTCCGTGGAACCGTCCAGGATAAAGAAGTGTCAGTTGTTGTACCCTACGTTCAGAACACGTCCGTGGTACCGCCCAGGATAAAGAAGCATCTGTTGCTGTACCCGAAGTTCAGAACACGTCCGCGGTACCGGCCATGATAAAGAAGCGCCAGTTGTACCCTACGTTCAGAACACGTCCGTGGTATGGCCAAGGATGACCCCGTCCGAGTCACATCCCACTAGGGATGGTCAGAGTGATGTCATTGCTCGATTTGAGAAGTGGCTACTGGCAAATACTGTTACGCCAAGAGGACTGGGAAAATACCGCGTTTACCGCCCCGGACGGCCTACGATACCAATTCTACGCCATGCTCTTATGGTTAAAATGCGCACCTGCGACATTTTAAAGCGTGATGGTAAGAGTGCTCGACTGCTTGGTAGGAGGATTCACACTCGGCTATCTTGACGATGTATCAATATGGTCTGAAAACTGTGAAGAACACCTAAATCACCTTTCGCTTGTGTTGCAAAATTTTGAGATTACTGGATTAACCTGTGGCGTTAATAATTGTCGTCTGGGGAAAACTGTCCTGGAATTTTTCGGTCGAGTGGTGAACGATGAGGGAAACCGACCAAACCCCAAAAGCTGGCGCTGATCGAGTGTGAGAAGGCCCCACGTACCAGAAAACAACTGAGAATTTTTTTTTCGGCCTTATCAATTGATTGCGGGAACACGTCGGAAACTTTGCAGTTATAACCGCACCCCTCACGGACCTGCTATCACCTCCGAAACGGTTCGTGTGGGCTAGCGCGCAAGAGGAAGCGTTCCTGAAAATCGAGAAGTTTCGATCGTGCCCCGCACTAACATGGTACGACCCTCCACGCCACTTGTATCTGCAGACCGACGCCAGCCAGGAGGGGCTGAGCGCCGTGTTATATCAGTACAGCGACACGGAAGAGAAACAGGTCATCGATTTGGCTAGTGCGAAACTGGGAAATGCGGAACGTAGATATGACGTGAATGAGTGAAAATGTCGGCTCGTGGTGATTTGGGCCGTTCGCAAATACAGACCGTATTTAATATACCACCGATTCACATTGTGGACAGATAACCATTGCCTAGTATGGCTGAACAGCGCGCGGGAAGCTAGGAGTAAGCTGACGAGATGGGCACTATTACATACAGGCAAACGACTTTTTTGTCGAGTGTGTTCCAAGTAAGGAGAATTAGTTATCGGACACGGCGAAGAGAGAGAGAGCAAGTGGACGGATGGAGAGTAGTGCAGGGGCGTGTAGAGACGTGCTCGCCACGTGATAATACCACCCGGAGACTGTACGTACCTGAAACACAAAGGGAGAGAGTTTTCGAAAACGTGCGTAGTAGTATTACAGCAGGATACCCGGGAGCGGAACAAACTGTGAAAAATGTCTTAGAAATTTTCTTTTGGCCAGGCCTAACACATTGTGTACGGAATTGGGTACGGAAATGCCAGAAATGTAACTTGTTCAACTCATGCAGGAGCGATGGCAATGAACAGCAGTAGCCTCGGCAGCCAAGAAGGCCGTTAAGGCGGCAGGTCCGACGACGTATGTGGTAGGAACTGGTAAAAAGACAGTCATAATCCACCATGATGACATCCGGGTGGCAGCGGAGAGCGCCCCCGAAACAGGGCCAGCAGGATCCCCAGAACGGCCAGGACGGCCCTGCTCAGGACGAGCAGCAGGAGGAAGTAAGTGGAGCGGAAAGTGGTCCAGAACCTGGAACAGGGATCAGACCACCTAGCGTAGGTGAGATATTGGCGCCGAATATCACGGGGTTCACCAGGGGTCAACGTCACACCACCACCGCACGGAACGAGGTCACAGAGTCCGACAGGGACAGCAACGGGGCGGAATAAAAGGGAGAAGTAGCTCCCACATATTTTACAGGACGCATTGGACCGTAACAACCGGCAGGGGGAGAGGACCACCAGGAGCCCCATGACGGCGTTGGCGCTGACGAGTCCCTGGTGACGTTCCAACAGCAGAAGGTGGTGTGGCACTTCGATAAGACGTAGCTGAAGAGGACGTAAGGGGTCTGGCGTCACCAGACACACAGATTCCGGCAGGGGTGAGCCTGATGACCCGCGTCAGGAGGTCCGACGCGATCGAGCCGTTAAGCTCAGCAGTTGGAACAGAAGCGCTGGAAACAGACCTGCTACTATCTCATAAGATGGGGAAGAGGAAGAATAGGTTCCTACCCCGGTAGCGCCACCTGTCAGGATGCAAGACGGCGAAGAAACGGAGGTGGGGGAACAGGACCTGCCTACCAGGATACAATTACAGGGTCGCAACCGGTATCAAGACACGTGTAGCAGTGAAGAAAGTGGAGGGTTTGACCAGTGAGAGTGATGGGTCGGCCAGCCCTTCACCTCTCCAACGTCCTTGGCGGCGAAGACAACCGCCACGGGAATGTACCACCTGCGATAGCGCCACAGCGCGCCGTAGAGTGCAGGTCTGCCAGCAGCAGCCGAAGAACAACATGAAGCTGCCACCACGTAGGGATGCCTACGTGCTACGACCTCACCGCAGGGAGCCGAGGAGGTGCTGCTGCTGCTGCGAGTGAGTCGCCGGCTGCAAACAAACTCAGTGAGGAGTGGAGGACGTGGAAGGGGGGGGGGGGGGGGTGTTTGATGCCAGCCGCTTCCTCCCAAGCTCGTTTGCCCGCTGTCACCGGCAGCCGCTGCAGCAACCAGCACTCTACCGGGCGCTAGTGCGCACCGGTTGGGCAGTGCACTGCAGCGGATACACCGGAGAAACGCCAGTTACGAGTGTGGCCGCGGGGCGAAATGGAGCGCTCGTGTCTTGGGCGAAGTGCAAGTGAAGTGTAGTGTAAGAAGACCACTTGCGCCCGCACACACGTGTACAAAATAAGACCCTGTTAAATGGGGCGTAATTAGAAATATTTATTAGACGCTCATGAACGCCAGTCTACGTGACTGTAATATGTGGAACCCTACACCACTTTAATGCCCCTGCGTGCACCAGTTCTTTTGTTTGTTATTGTCTGTAATGTATCATTTTCACGTGTTTCATCTCATGCAGTGTAATATGTGTTTTAAAGGGTTTCGTTGTACAAGGTAATTATTTATGTAAGCATTGTAAGTGTGAGAGTTACGTTGATGTTTTTGCATAGTTTTGGTGCATAAGAAAATAGTCCACGCAGCCTGCCTACCCGTCAACCACAGGCTGGCACGCCGCGAGGGCGTGAAGGTACAGTTAGTCATACTTATGTGTCTCGGGGAGGCGGGCGTGTGGACCGACGAGGTCGCGTTTCGCACGCTTGGGCGGCACTGCACTTCATCTTTTGTGAACTGATCATGTTAACGTGCAATAGACTTTAATTATACCGGAACATCTGTTTTCCTTCAGCCGCCCAAGATTCTTCGCCTCCTCCCTCCCTTCGGTTAGCATCGCCTAGGGAGGCTTAGTAATTTTACCGTAAGTTCTTTGCGGCCGAGTGCTGTTTCACAGTGTAATCCTGCCCGTGGGTACAGCCCGGCACACAATTGTAAACTGTTTCTTGAGGGAAAGTTAGTAAAACCCCTATTAACCGACGTGTAATGTGCGTTCTCATTCGGGTTTCCTATGGGTTTCAGGAGTGCGGACCTTTCCCGTCAAATATTCAAGTGTTTATGCAACGTGTTTTAAAGTGTTTTACAGTGTTTTAATGTCTTCGTTTACTTAAATATGGGTATGTGAGTCGCCCCAAGACCTCACTGTGTAGGTTGGTAAAGTATGGTAATCCTTCACTTCTGGAGCAGCCAAAGGAGGTCGCCGTGGCCGTCGGCACATGACCCAGGGAAAGGAGTCTGCTGTACCGAGAATTGACACTGCTCACTGACAATGTTTGGCGCCCAGGTAATACTGCAGAGGTCTTGGTGAGAAAATTCCAACAAACTCCTTACCGCTTCCCAACCTCTAATTTAACCCCTTTTGCTCCTATTATAGGCTGTTCACGGTAAAGTGAGCACTTTTTAAGGCCCTGCTAAATTTTTTATTTCAATAAATGTATACCTTTCCGCCATTTTTTAATTTAAACAATGCAGTATGACTAATAAACACAGTGTATACATTTCATCACTCTAAATAGTTAACGTCTGAGACTGCAATAAAATATATTTATTAGGGGTTAATGCCGTTTGTGGGGGCATTAAAAAGTGCTCACTTTACTGTGAACAGCCTATAACCGCCGTCACCTATTTACACTGTTTTGTTTGTGGTGATCACAGTATTGGAAAAAGTACTTGCAAATTGCATTACAATGACAAGTGGCATGCATTTGAAAAGAGAGTACATTAAAATCATGACCAATTAAGCTATTTTCAGTTCGGTTGCTTTTAAATTCTGCAACATATTTTCCAGTCTTCTCGCCATGAAGCATATAAAAATGTGTGGTAAAATTTAGTTTTAAAAAAATACATATTCTAGTATGGTTACTAGAAGTGACTTGTTCATGATGATCTAATATTATAGAAATTATCTGGATTCCTGTCAATTTGGAAATAAGCTTTGTAATTGAAAATGAATCACAAAATTAAACGTGCCTAATGTATGTAAAACTTGAGAAGTGAAGTAAATTAGCTGAATGGCTTGAGCACATATGTTAGTATGTACTATCAGATATTTTGACCAATTGTATTTTCACTCTAGCGCCAGCTGTACTGCATAAATTGTATTACTACGAGGGAGGGGGGATGGTTTATTAAATAATGATTGCCATCTAGTTATGTTCTGAAATACTCTCCTTAATACAGTAGACCTTGTTTGTAATTTGTGACACCTATAATCTCTCAAATGTCACTTAAGTGACATGATATCAGAGGCGATGGTTAATTTTTATATTTGGTATAGGCGTACCATTATGTTGTTGAAAGCTGTAAGCATTTTACAGTCAATGTTGCTGCTTCCTCCATGGATTATATAAACTAGCCAAGAAAGTGGATGTATTAAGTAGGAAGTTGTGTTCCAATGCATGTATGTACTATATGAACACACCATGTGTAGTGTTCAAAGTAATAATCATAATAGTTCTACGAAATTTAATTGGGGTACTCTCCGTAGGTACTGACATAGTTTTATAAGAGAGGTAACTTGACCATAATTTGTAGAGAAAAATAATGACATGTCTGAAATTTTACTATTGAACGAAACTTATTATTAAAATACTAAATTACCAAATCGCAACCACTTCTTAACAAGTGACTTAATATCATCTCAACTAAATGCTACTACATATTAAAATACTATTGAACTAAATGGTAACTTCGAACACAGCCTCACTATGTGTGGTATGTTTGGGTGTTGCTGTTTCGTTTTACATAAACACGTACAAATAAAACATTTTAAAAGGAGTGAGGTGAGTAATCCATAATTTATAAAAACTTGCTAAATGATGAAGTGATCAATTAGTGTCTATCAAATCAGCCTTTGAAAAGGTGGAAGGGGGGAGGAGGAGGAGATACTCTTACCCCTTCTGTACTCGACTGTGGCTTTAGTACAGTTACAACAAATTTGACAGTATGCCCACTTCGATTAAAATTTCCCCCAATCCAGAGTTGTTCTGTACTACAAAGATACTTTGCGCTTTGTTGATGAACAGGCACTAGATATTGCCAAACTACAGAATAGTCCTTTGTGTATCATTTTTGGTTACAGCCCCCAGAATTTCATAACTGGTCTACTTACATTATGAAGTGACAGAGGTTTCAAATGATTGTTACTTATGGTTGAAGCATGGCTGCCAGTGGGTTAACCATAGTTGCTTCTGTTTCACTTGAGGCAGTGTAGTTGTGGCATAACTGCACGACAAAACTGATTTATATGTGTAAAGGTGGTCTCACAAGCACCTGTCGCACCCGTCTCGCGGTCACATCATCTTCGAACAATCGCAGAGCAACGTTATTTTATCCATCACACTTTAACTTTCGGTGGACCGACGGATGGACCACCGCCTTCTGACGAGATTCTGTAGACACGAATACGCACTTTAAAATAAAATGCAATGTGCAGGAAATGTGTTTATATATCTTGGTGGTAAATTCAGGAAATTAAAACTTAAACAATCATTCAGTTTACATTTTTATCTTGTAAAAATTTACTTCCCCAAAATGTTTCTCTTGAAAATTTATTTCCAGCCAAAACATACCTTCTACGAAAGAAGAAAGTAGAACAAAACGCTTTATGTTAGAAATAGAAATTTGTAAACAATCTATTTTGTTGCTAATTTAATGATAATACCATCAAAAAGCAGTAAGTTAAGTTAATATTTCGGCAACTTACTTGGTTGTGAGGTTAATATTAAATATCTATAAGATGATATTTAAAAAAAATTTGATTTTGTTCATTCC
Source organism: Dryococelus australis (assembly GCA_029891345.1). NCBI lineage: Eukaryota > Metazoa > Arthropoda > Insecta > Phasmatodea > Phasmatidae > Dryococelus > Dryococelus australis. The sequence continues at coordinate 170,035,422 of CM056993.1, forward strand.
CGATTTTTTGCAGAAATTTAAGTTTGGTGTCAGCTCCATTCTCAAGAATTTATTGAATAAATGCAGCCAGTTGTGTATCTGACATATGGAATATTATTTACCATTCCATTGTCTTACATATAATTGACAAACATTTGTCCTTTGTAATTTGCAACATCTAAGTCTGTGCCCAGTAACCTGATTCTGTTACAGCTGATTGTCCTTGTTTCAAGTGATAATATTTATGTTTTAAGTACATTTTAAAATACGGCATAGTAATATGAATAAGCAACTATTATATTACATTCGGCAAAACAACACGCTTTCATACTACGAGACGACAACTGCTCTTAAATCGCGCATGCCGAGCCATGTAAATTTGAATTTTCCAGGTATTCGTCAGTACAACCCGCTAGGAGCGCTGTTGTAGCGTGTCTAGCATGTTGACATTGTTAAAACGCCTCAGTTTCCCATATTGTCCTTCTACCATATTTGGTTCCGGAACATCGGTTTACGAACGAAACAAAGTTTACGGATTCCGCCTGCCCACCGAGCGCTTTATTGACGCTTTTGAAACCGAGAAGCGAGGAAGCGATAAGGGCGACGCTACCACGTCCACCAAGTGCACCATCGCCGCTAAGCGCAAGGCTCTCAACTGGTGCGCAATGTTCAAGTCGCACTGCGTCTACCTGTTATTTTAGGCGATAACCCTATTACTTTGTTGATGACAAGTTTGTAGAATGGTACAATGCAGGGTCCTTCAGTGATTTCGTGGATATCTGGTACGTATATTTGTGAGATCCGGCACTCTGAAAATTACGTTTATCTTTTTTTTGTGCTCTGAAATGGTGTTTCTTATCTTCCTGAAAGCACTCAACAGCACTCGTCAGATGTCTGTGTTCTTTCCGTAGATCACCACACTGACCACACGTTTAATAATTTTGTAGAAAAACTTGTGTTCCAAACACTCTGCAATGCATTTCAAGCACGAGGTAGGTGGGAAACTTAAGTTCGTCCCATCCCCCCCAGTCGCGCCAGTTTATTAATAATCATCCACTTTTTATGTATTTTAATTATTGTACACACCACGTACATACTTAGGGATATTACTATCTCATTCGCATGCATTTGCCTGTAAGAGATGTGGAAAAGCACTTGGGTAACACCAACTCCATGTAATATGCAGGGCTCAAAACTAGGGCCTCCCAGACGCTAGTAAGGTATGCTATTTCGTGTCCAAACGTGCTAGGTAAAGGTAGAAGTGAAGAATACCTTAGAAATACGAGAGTGCAATTGAACGATAAACCGGATAGGTAAAACATAATTTATTTTTAACTATGTCGTCTCTCTAAGAGACTAGTTTGAGTATGGCTGAAGCAGACGTAATTTAAATCTCGCCACTTTGTACGCACTGTTATGTATGTATGAAAGAGCACTAACTTAAAATTATCGAATGAACCAGGTATCACAACTTCAGTAAACCAGGATGCTAGAAATTACAACAGTGTATTGCAAAATAATGGCCGACAGCAATATCCCCCCTCCACCAGGTGGCAATCGGGGACAGCTATGTTTAAACAACATAGGGCCGACGTAAGGCAAGGTCCGACATATTTCCAACTCCGACCCGGCTACAGGGAAGATCACAACATGCGTGAGTCTGTGTCAGTCCACCGCCATCTGATGATCAGCTAGATACATCCTCCGGCATCAAGAATAAAGAGGGGACTGTCCGACTTAGATATAAACAGAAATGGCGTGAGATAGTCATTAATTAATTTATGTCAATAACTTAATAACATTTAAAGTCACTCCTTCTTACTGTAACTCTTTCAGTATTGTATTGCCTGTGTTTCACATATCATGAATAAACCCCCTCTGTTACCATAAAAGCTCTACCGTTAACTATCTTTTCAGCTACGCGCCTAAACCCTGTTTGTGCGGATATGACCTTAAGTCAAATCTGTGTAACAGTTATTGAGTAATAGCGTCACATGTTTTTAAAGTTTAAGACGATTTATTGTTCGCGTTTTTTAAAAGCGTTTTACGTAATTCAAACTTGCAATAATTTTTTTTGAACGCAACCACGCTTTAAAGTACCCCTAAGTTTTGGATAAACAGCTATATACGAGTTTACGTTATTGAGTGTCCACCATTTTGTTTGAGCTCGTGGATACAGGTCAGTATAGTACAAACATTTCTAGAGGTCTATTACGAACACGGCTCTTGTAGTTTCACAAACTAAGTAATTTTACAAGAGAGACATTTCTGTAGTGTCAAAACATTTGTAAAATTACAAACAATTCCTCAGTAAAAAAAAATATATAAATTTTTACAGTGAATGATTGCTTGAACGGGAACAGCGACAGCACAAGCAGCAGTGCACAGAAACAAATATAATTCGTGGTCGCCACAAAGTGTTTTGTTCGTATTCACCCCCGCCAACATTATCTGTGGTGAACCGAACATTTTTTAGCTGTCCCCATTGTGGCTACAAACATTTTGGCAGGGTGTCAGACGCTAGTCCTCGTCGCGCAAGACATTTTCTCTGGTTTCAACTCGATGCGGTGGTATACTCTTTGCTCTGCTCGGACATCCTCCTCTTTCCTCCTCTGCCCCCGCCCCCACTCCTACTACTCTCGTGCGTTATAATTTTTGTCTACTATTCAGATAGTATATTGAAGTCGTAGCATGGCTAGTGCTCCTTCTGTTCTACGCCCTACCATCGCCCGACCGTGTCACCTGAAGAACTACGCGCCGCACTTGTCCTGATGGACGTGACGGCGTGATGGCGCTCCTTCGTGTCGTCGCTTGGCCACCGAGCAATAGCGCAATTTAAACGGTGAGTCGTCGACAAAACCCTGTGCGTTAGTTGGGCCGTTTTTTTTTAATGTTTTAGTGTTTTGTAGCATAGTTGTGTTTGTCTTGGGTAAGCAGCCATGCCAGAGTTTTTTTTTTTATTATGGTTTCAGTTGCCCGTCTACATTTTGGCTTCGGTTTAACTAAAACCTCGTATTGCTGTGTTTCCCTGTTTTAACGTGTCGTGTTTGTCTTGTTTCGCTGCCAAATAGCTATTTTTTAAAGAGCAAATTAAGTGTCCACGATGCTCGCGATGGGCTGTCATGTCTACGTTTTTAAATTCTTTAGTCAGCACATTCTTATTCTGCAGGAGCTTTGACGGATCGTTGACTGCCTCCACGAAATCTCAATCTTTTAAATAGTGTTTTAAAATAATAATTTCTAAACTGTTCCTTTTATGGAACGGAGACTTTACTGGGCTCAAACGGTTGTCTTACTTTCTAACTGCCCAAGTAATTCATTCTAGTGAAATAATTGTTCTAATCGTCTTGGCATTTATTAAGGTTTTAATTAGAGTTAATGTCGGTTGCATTATTCCAGTTTGTGGGCAATTTTTCAAGATTTCAAAATGTTATGTAATTATTATTACCATTATCTGTGGACCTATAAGAAATACATTTCAATGTTTTACAGATTTAAAAGTTAAGTGTGCCAAGGGTGTTATACATGTTATGATAGTAGTAGGCATATATATTTTCGGGCGCACATGCACCAGGGACACTGGCCGCCATGTTGGATTCCATACTTCCCACTCTGTAAATCTGATAATGTGACCGCCATCTTGAATTCCGCCATGTTGGTAGCCAGTACATCACTATATTTGTAGCCAGTATGTCGCAATCTTGGTAACCAGTACGCCGCCATCTTTTACAGACGTTTTGGTAACTGGCATTTAATTTTTTCATGCTCTTGCCTTCTAAGGGTTTCCTCCGAGTGCTCCTACATTTTATCTCTTGCATTATTTCTTTCCCTTTATATCCTTTCTATCCCATTCGTTCGTCATTTGTTTACATCACCTGTTACTGGAGGCCGCCATCTTGGTTTATTCATTTGTAATTTGTTCGACGCCATATTTGTTTACATTGGCTGCTGCTAGGTGGCATGCGAGTCGTTCGATTAGTTGATAACTCACCTTTGTTCGACTGCCATGTTAGTTCTGGCATTTGCCGCTAGGTGGCACCCCTGTCGCTCGGCCGCCATATTGGTTCTGGAATTGTGCTAGGAGCACCATTACCATCTGGAATGGCGCGCGATCGAACTGCCGGACCTGGGTTCATCAGACTAACGTCTTAGACCATTCGGCTATCGCAACATGCACTGAGACAAAAGATTATAAGAAGTATATAGCTAGTAGACGAATAAATAATATCTTGTCATGATTATTTTTATTACATTTTTAAGTATTAATTTACTATTTAAATTTTACTTATATAATATTTATGGTTTTTATTTACATAAAACCATTTAAAGAATATTTTTGAAGTATTTATTTTTTATTATTCAGGCTTAACTTACATATATATTATTTAGATTTAACTTCTGAAATTCTTAAGTATTTTAAATAATATTTATTTACATATCAATATTTATTTAAGAATATTTTTTTAAGTGTTTGCATTTTTTATTATTTAGCTTTAACTCACACACACACACACACACAGATATATATATATAACTTTATTTTTCTCGATATTTTACTTTATTCAATTTGTTTTTACTTTTGTACGAAAATTAAGTCGCCTAGCCGTGTAACCACGCACACATTCACGCACCGACAGACCCTGCGAGTCAGTTGTGTTAGCTGTGACATGCACGTTGGTGCCTGAATCATATGTGCCTATGCTCACATCTAATTTTTTTAAATATATTCTTTTTAAATAATTATGTAGCAAAGCAAGTCGGGCTCGTAAGCATATGGATATGTACATGCATATGCGAATATAATTTGCGAACTCTTAGGAGGCAGACTGTCTCGTGAAATTTTTAGTTTGCAAGCACCACATCTAACCCCGAGAATTTTTATTTGTTTAAGGCCTGTATAGCCATAATAGTAATTAGCTTAAAATAATAATTTGTTTTTTAACGAGATATGCTTATAACAGTTTGGTTACCAAATGATATAGGTTTAATAAGAAATCAAATAAACTGTATTTATTATTCAATTTTAAATTTCATTTAATATTTTTTAAGTTGTACTGAAATTGTATGTAGAGTAGTACAGCAAAATAGTTCTCTCAGCTATATTTCAGGTCTTCCCTCTTCATGACTAAATACTACACGATGTTAATTATTTACTATCTCGACTATCATTCGCAGGCAAAACTATCCTACGCGGATTTTATCCATTGTATGTTTATGCGGCTAAACCAAGCACCATCATATTCTATATATATCAGGGGAAGTAGGCAAAGTACAACATCAGCGAAAAATTAAAGATTTTTTATTTATATCGTTTATATATTTACATAATTCAGACTAAAAAAATGAATTCTTAAATATTTTCCACATTGTTCGCATAGTGTCTTTACACCAGCATGCTCACCTTTCATGTAGTGAATAAAATGTGCTTATACATTGCTCAAGACTGTCTATGCTAACATGCATCCAACCAGAACCCTTGGCCACATATTCATCTCGACAAAGTTTCATGACTGCCACTATTAAACTGAGCTTCCTAAATGGAACCTAGCGGATTATGAATACTCGCAAGCAGGCATCTTAACATTAAATTTTCCACCCATTGTAACTCATGCATGCCAAATGCTCTACTTATCAACACCAGAGTTACATAGGCCAGCAATAATTGTTTATTTTAAGTTTATCATTTTAAGTAAATATATAAAAAAAATTTAACCTTCATATAATATGTTTTGCTGTCCCATACTTATTTTTCAGATTTTTTTATTTATTTTTCAGCTGCACTTATGTAATTTTCAAGTATTTGATTTACATGTACGAGCTTTGTTACTCACACTGATCTTACCAAAAAAAATTTACTTACCGCTCATACTTTCTGTTCTACTGGTCGACACCAGTCAAATATATACTAGTCACTATACCAGCAAACCATCCATTATATAACCCAATTCATACCAGACCACCCAACACCCCATTTCCTGTTACCAAAGTAACACTTCATTTAAACTGCACCACCCAATACACCAAGCCCAATAGCCATCATAACTCGATAAACTGTACAGCTGAGGCTGCTCATAACATAACGCCCATTCTATTTGTTGTACCAACCAACGCTGCTTAACCTGCCAACCATACCATCCACAATATATCTAGCAATCCTCGACCATTCATCCACACAGCCCATACAAAGCAAACAAACAACCCATACCAGTGACTAAATCAAATTCTTCTCATACCATCCACCACACCAGCTGACACCAGTAAAATACACTAACCACCCATACAAAAAACTTTAACTTAAGCATTCATTAGCATTACAGGGCTCAAAGACACACACACTATCCACGGAATCTGACATACACCAACAATCGCGAGAGAGATATTCTGGAAAACATAACACTCAACATAACATCGATGATAAAACACGCATACCTAGCAAATTTATAGTTCAGACCAACCCACAATACAAACATTCTTACCACCTCTCAAACCATCATTACGCCTAAAACCGAAGTAAAATTAAATTCAACCATACCACACAATATATTAATCAAGGCTATTAATCATAACCCAAATGTATCAAATAAAAGTATTGTTGAGACCAGTCCATAAACTAACACCCATACCATATGCTCTACCAACCGTCATCAGACGAAATATACTCATATATCTTACTAGAACTCAAGCATACATAAGCCTATACACAGTAAAATATACCAAATATCGTAACTCCAACATGTTTGTCATAGCATCAGCCACCAGCCAAATATCATACCACACATCAAAGAAACCGCCTGATTCTACGTGATGTTTCAATGTTACTTTTTTAGAAACAGGTTCCTCAACTCTAACACCATAATATTAATTTAATTTGGCGACCAGCATATCCTACCGTCTCCACCAACCATATTAAATTCAATATCAACTAACCATATGGTGGAACATAGCATCCACCCAAAGAGAAAGAAATGCTTCAACTAAAATATAATATCATATGTCATAGAATATCTACGAAAAAAACTTATCAGCCATTTATTACTACGAAAATATCCCTAACAAATATTTGAAAAAATAACTGCAATATAATGCACTGATGATTACATGTCCAAATCATAACAACCTACAGATCATATCGGCTGGACGAGTCATACAGACAAAGCTACAATCGAGACTCTCCTATGAAATAGTCCAGCAAATTATTCTAAGAAACTATTCCCTCGTATAATAACAACCACATGGTCAGATCATAGAGAACATCCTTAAAGACGAACCAACTTTATCGTAATTCCGTGTCAATGGGGCATAAAACCAGAACAGCAAATCGCATATCCCAACCAAATAAAAAACATTCCACTTATCAATACTCGCAGACCGTATCACACCACCCATTTGTACCGACCATAACATAATCTAATAACAAAACATACTACCATACCATATTGTCAGAACATACCAGTAACCCAACCAAAAATTCCAAATTCCGACCAGCCATACTATCACACCATACCATTCATTTGCAAAAACACAATATCAGCAAAACCAGCCATACAGACAAGCCATACCAGCCATCGAACCGACAATATTTCAACCAATCATTCTGCATTCCGACCAAAAATTCTAGCAGCTTCGTTTACAGAAACGGAGACCTCGCCCATATCACGATATTAATATTAATTAAATATGTCGATCAGCATTCCCCCATTTGCCAATCAAAATTTAATGTCATATTAAAAAACTATGTAGCCCAAACCTCCATATACCCATCAAAAATTGTGATGCCATATCATAGTCGCTGCTAAAAAACGGAACAAACTTTCATTCCTATACATTCTTCCTATATATTCTAACTTGTAATATCCCAAAACACCTGAAAACTGCCTAGTACCCATTCATTCCATTACATCATATCGGTTATACCAAACACTTCCCTTCATACCATCCAGGACAACAAAGTATTCATATAAGCATTCCTATGAAATAGTCCAGCGAATTCTTTGATAAAACACTTCATCATGTAATAGCATAACACACACACACACAAATAATACCAACACCCATATAGTATACAATAGTCAAAGATCCAACCTTAACGAAATCTCATTCAAATAGACCGTATCACAAAACCAGCAATTCAAAATGTCCCAGCAGAAAAAATCATTATAACACTCCATTCGCAACTCCCTTGCCATCAAACATTACCAGCAAAACTAACATACCCTACTGATAAGATATATCAACCATCGGACCATGCATTACAAATAGCATTACCAACATACAATATGAACTGTTTAGTCAACCAGAAACTACCCAACACTGATACTATAAGAAAATTCTTATCAAACACTCCTGTGAAATACATTAAAACTAAATCGCTGAGAACAATGTCGTACAAGGCTCTTTCTTCTAGTAAATCGCACATTATTTCGATATCATTGTAGATGTTCAGAATTCAGTACATCTTTCAAACATTCGCTCTATACTCGCCATCAATTATTACTAAATGCTTTATAATAAAAACACCAGTGATATCTTTCCCATAAATTGGTAGGATAAAATATGCATTTGATGATAAAATGAATAAAAACGTTAGTCTTCCATACACTTTAACTTTATTACACACGCTTATCATAGTACATAGTATTACGTACCTACACTCAAACGTATTCTCCATTCAACAAAAATATATATGCCTTACTCTTGTTTTATAGTACAAATCCATTTGTGAGCAGTCAAGGTAGTTATATTCGCATGCACAACACAACAATTAACACATGGATACGTCTTGTATGAAGAGCTGAACATACAGTTACTAGCTTCATGTTGACTGTCGCTAGAGCTAGTAGCGAATGTCTTGCTGTGCAATACATACTCTTTTCGATGATATTTTGGAATATTAAAAGTTAGAATATTTTGTCTGGAAGAATATGTAGAAATGGATGTTTGGTCGTTTTTTTAGCAGCGACTATGATATGTCATCGCAATATTACGATACATTTTAACAATGTTTTGGATGGGTATATGGAGGTTTGGGCTGTATAATTGTTTGATGTGACATTAAATTATGATTGGGCATTGGGGGAATGCTGGTCGACATATTTAATTAATGTTAAAATCGTGATCAGTGTGAGGTCTCCGTTTCTGTAAATGAAGCTGCTACAATTTTTGGTCAGAATGATTGGTTGTAATATTGTCGCTTCGATGGTTGATATGGCTTGTCTGTATGATTGGTGTTGCTGGCATTGTGTCTTTGGAAATTGATGTAATTGTGTGATAGTATGGCTTGCCCGTATTTGGTATATTTGGTCGGTTAATGGTATATGACAGTATGGTACGGTAGTATGTTTTGTTAGTAGATGATGTTATGTTCTGTCTAAATAAGTGGTGTGATACGCTCTGTGAGTATTGATAGTTGGAACATACGATTTGCTGTTCTGGTTGTATGATCTATTGACATGGCATTTTGGTTTCTTTGGTTCGTCCCTAAGGATGTTATCTATGATCTGGCCATGTGGTTTTTATTACACGAGGAAACTACTTGTTAGTATAATCTGTTTAAATATTCCATATGAGTGTCTCAGTGGTAGCTTTATTGGTATGGCTCTTCTAGTTGATATGGTCTAATGTTAAGGAATGTAAGTAGTTATGTTCTGTCCATGTATCATCATGGTGTTATATTACAGCTATTATTTTTAAATATTTCGTAGGGATATTTTCGTAGGAATAACTGGTTGGTATGTTTTATCAGTTGGTATTCTATGGCATCGAATATTATATTATTGGAGCAGCATTTTTTTTATTGGGTGGTTGCTGGTTCTGACCATATTGATAGTTGATGTTGAATTAAATATGGTAGGAAATGCTGGTCGGTATATTTACATTAATATTATGAAGTTAGAGGTGAGGAACCTATTTATAGAAAATTAAACATTGTCTCAACAGGTAGCAGTAAATTAATACATAATTATAAAGTTTGTAATTTTTTGTAATATTTTGAAAAGTTATGAAAATATTGATAATCTGATATACATGTGAGACAATCCTGTTCCTCCTCTTACTACTCCTCCTTCTCCTATGCATGATATAAACCACGCAGAAGAAAACACAAGTGCAGATCATCCAGCAGGATATTCATCTTCCTGTGCAAGTAACAGAGGAAGAGGCCGATATGGCTGGTAGATCACTACGGTTAGATAGTCTAGCAGTTTTACATGGCTGTAAAATAGGAGGGCAGAAGGTATGATGACAGGTGTCATGGTTAGTATAGAAGGATGAAATATATGGCTTGAATAATACGTTGGTCAGTCTGATGATATGAGTATGATGTAGGCTCATCATTGGTAGAGGTGTTTTAGAATGTATGTATTGTATGAGTTTTCTGCATAGTTGTAATAGGTAGCTGGTTTTTGGTCATATGGTCTGTCTAGACGAATGGTTGATGTATATTAGAGTTATAGTGGGTGGTATGGCTGGTATTTATAAGCAGTGTTGTTTGGTAGAACATGTATAATGGGTGTTAGGTTATGGGTCAGCCTCAGCTGTATAGTTGCTCGGTTATGATGGATATTGTGCTTGGTGTATTGGATGGTGCAGTTGAATTCAGTTTTCCCTTGGTTCTAGAAGATAGTGTGTTGGGTTGCCTGGTATGACTCGAGTTATAATGGTAGGTATGATGGTATAGTGACTAGTGTATATATTTTGACTGGTCTTGGCCAGTGGGGCGGAAAGTATGAGAAGTAAGTATATTTGTGGCAAGGTCAATGTGGACTGAGGTGTGCTCGAGTTATAATAAAAGTATATTTAATCTAATGTTAATTGGTAAAGGAGATGGCAGAAATGTTATGTTACGGGCTGATTTCAACTCTATATATTTTTAATACACTTGAATTATGATAGATTGTATGATTGATATGTTGGGTGGTGCAGTCAAAATGAGTTTTACTTTGGTTTTAGGTGATGGTATTTTGGTTGGTGTGGTATCAGTTAGTAATTATGGTTTTAGAGATGGTAAAAATATATGCATTGTGGGTTGGTCTGGACGATAAATTTGCTTGGAATGCTTGGGTTATCAGGGATGGTATGTTAGGTGATATGTTTTCCATAATTACTGTCTTGCGATAGTTGGTGTATGACGAATGGCATGGACAGTATGTGAGTGTCGGTAGTCTTGTTATGCTAAGGCCTGCTTGAGTTAAAACTATTTGGTATGGTTGTAGAATGTATTTTAACTAGTGTCAGCTGGCATGGTGGAAAGGTATGAGAAGAATCTGATTGAGTCACTGGTATGGGCTGTATGTTTGCTTTGTATGGTCTGTGTGGACGAATGGTCGTGATATGCTAGAGTTATGGCGAGTGGTAAGGTTTGTAGTTTTAAGCGGTGTTGGTTGGTAGATCACATATAATAGGTGTTCGGTTATTTTGTCTGGCCTAAGCTGTATATTTGTTCGAGCTATGATGGATATTGGGCTTGGTATTTTGGGTCGTGCAGTTGAATTTAATTTTTTTTTTGTAATAGGAAATGGGGTTGTTGGGTGGTCTGGTATGACTTGGGATATATAATGGCATGATATTCTGGTATAGTGACTAGTATATATTTGACTGGTGTCGACCAGTAAAGCAGAAAGTATGAACGGTAAGTATATTTTTTTGATAAGGTCAGTATGAGTAACAAAACTTCTACATGTAAATGAAATACTTAAAAATTACATGAGAAAAATCTGAATAACTTAAAAAACATTCTGAAAAATAAGTCTGGGATAGTAAATAATTATTATGTGTAAGTTAAATAAATAAATAAATAAATATATATATATATATATATATATATATATATATATATATATATATATATATATATATATATATATATATATATATATATATATATATAGGAACATGGCTGCATATATATTCGCAAGAAGAACCTTAAAATTCAACGTGTTCCACCCACTGAAACTCATGCGTGCCATCTGCTCTACCGACAAATACCAGACACACATAGGCCAGCAATAAGTGTTTATTTTTAAGTTTATAATTTTAAGTGTGTGTATATATATTTATATATTATATATATATATGGTGTTTGTCGGTGGAGCAGATGGCACGTATGAGTTTCAGTGGGCGGAACATTAAACGTTAAGGTTCCTGCTTGCGAATATATAAGCAGCTATGTTCCTATGAGGAAGCTTAGTTTAATAGTGGCAGTCGTGAAACAATGTCGAGAAGAATATGTGGGGAAGGGTTCTGGTTGGATGCTTGCTAGCATAGACAGTCTTGAGCTGTGTATAAGTAGATTGTTCACTACATGAAAGGTCAGCTTGTTGGTGTAAAGACGCTATGTGAAGAGTGTGGAAAAGATTTAAGAATTCAATTTTTTCTGCAGTCTGAATTATGTAAATATATATAATATAAATAAAAAATCTTTAATTTCGCACTGGTTTTTTACCCTGCCTACTTCCCCTGATATGTAGATAATATGACATGTGTGTGTTATTCACATATTTATACTTTGAATAAAATCCATGTAGGATAATTTTGCCCGTGAACAATAATCGAGATAATAAATCATTAACATTGTGTCATACTTAGTCTTGAAGAGAGAGGACCTGAAATACAGATGAGAGAACTATTTTGCTGTACGACTCTACATACAATTTCAGTATAACTTAAAAAAAGAAATTAATGACATTTTAAAATCGAATAATAATATATACAGTTTTTTAATTTCTTATTATACTTAGACTGTAGGATAACCAAACTGTTATTAACAGATCTTGTGAAAAAAGAAAAATACTATTTTATACTAATTACTATTATGTTCATATAGGGCTTAAACAAATAAAAACTCCCGGGGTTATAAATGGTGCTTGCAAACTAAAAATTTCACGAGTCTGTCTGCCTCCTAAGAGATCGCAAATTATATTTGCATATGAATGTACATATTCACATTCTTACGAGCCTGACTTTCTTTGCTACATTATTATTTAAAAAGAATATATAAAAAATAATTTGTTGTGAGCATAGGCGCATATGATTCAGATTCCGACTGAAAATAACGAAATGATTTTAATACAGTGCATAATTTACCTTAAAATAAACAAAAAACTGCTCTAAAATATAGTATTCTTAAGCCATATATGCAATGACTGAAAAATATATAACGAAACTTTAAAAATATTTTTGTAATTGAATTATGGGATTCGTCAAATTGACTTTAAAATTTATATACTACTACTAAGCGTGGTTACTTGTTGGTTCGGTGGCCAAGTGGTTAGTTAGCATGGCAGCCTTGTACCATTAAGGTCCCGGGTTCAAGTTAAGTCCGAGCATGAGAATTTTTATTTTTTTAACGTTACCAGCTTTCATTGAAAAAATGAGAAATTTACGTCATTTAAACTATTTAAACCCATTTTTACATTAAAAATATATTTTACTGTAATTTTCACAGACTTTTTTCGGCATTTTTGAAATGGTAAATAAAATAAATTTAAATAGTTCTACTTATTTATAAATGTATCGCTTCATAGATGTCTGTCTGACAAGACTGGCCAGCCTAGTGCCTCACTTTCATTGGCTTTCCTTCCATTCCCCACATGGTGCTTACCTACATCACTGCATGCGCATGTGATAACTGGCACATATGACTTGCGTAGTCTGTCGGCACGTGAATACGTGCATGGTTACAAAGCTAGGCGACTTAATTTTCGTACAAATATAAAAACAAAGCGAATAAAGTAAAATTTTAAGAAAAAATAAATATAACATATATGTAAGTTAAAGTTAAATAATAAAAAAGTAAATACTTAAAATATATATTTAAAGCACTATTAATATGTAAATAAATAGTAAAATACTCAAAAATTACATGCGTAATATCTAAATAACATAAATGTAAGTTAAACCTAAATAATAAAAAATAAATACATAACAAACATACTTAAAATTATTGTTATATGTAAATATAAACCTCAAAAAATCCTATAAGTTAAATACAAATAATAAGTAAATACTTAAAAAGTTTAATGAAAAAATAACGACAACAAGATATTTATTCTTCCACAATCTATATACTTCTTATAATCTCTTGTCCCAGGGGGGTCGAACAAATGACAAACGAATAAACCAAGATGGCGGCCTCCAGTAACAGCCGATGTAAACTAATGATGAATGATTGGGAGAGAAAGGAAAGAAAGAAAAAGATAGAAAGAGAAAGGAAGAAAGAAAATAAGGAGAGATGAGGAAAGGAAGAGAAAGAATGAATGAAAGGGAAATAATGTGCGAGTACTCGGAGAAAATTCTCGGAATGCAAGAACATGAAAAATTACATTCTGGTTATCAAAATTGCTGTTCAAGATGGCGACATACAGACTGCAAAGGTGGCGACGTACTGACTGCAAATATGGCGGTGTACTGACTGCAAATATGGCGGCGTACTGACTACAAATATGGTGACATACTGGCCACCAACATGCCGGACTCCAAGATGACGGCCACGTGACTAGATTTACAGAGCAGGAAGTCTAGAATTCAACATGGCGGCCGGTGCCCCTGGTGCCTTGCGGCTCAGAATGAAGCCTGTGGGCCCGAAAATACGTATGCCTACTACTTATGATGTATAATTTATATGCAAAATATACTAATTCGCAATTAATTTTGTATATATTATTTGTGTCACGGCACAGGTAAATAGGAAACAAACATTCTGTAACCACCACAGAGTATATTTGTTTCAGTGTGCGGTCAGGATAGCTGTAGCGGAGATCGAACCTAAGTCTTCCCGAAGGCGGGTCTAGCGTGTGACCACTGCGGAAACTCGCCCCGAGTGTCAGTGGTTGTTGCCAAAACACATTCGGTAAATAGCAGACACTATTACGTAACAATACACGCGGTAATAGGCTAATATTAGGAGAAAAATTGGGTGTGGCCGTCACAGTGCGATTGCGCGAAACTATCAACATCTCACGTCCGTAGCCACGCCCGGGACCAGAGTGAGCACCAATAAGAAATTAGGGTGCAGGTCGAAAGGGCGGAGGACGATAAATGTAGTCAGGACCCAAGACGAAGTAACAAGAAGCAGTCGGCTACGAGACAAGTCAAGACGCTGCTACTTGATACGGCTATATGTGTGCGTGTGTGTGTGGCTGCGCGCGCCCTAGAGTGTGAGACAAAGTCAGGCTACTTTCTCAAACACAACCTTACACCCCTTCCTTAGCATTGTATTAGGGAGCTAAGCAGGGATACTGTAGTCAATGTGTAATCACATCGCTAGGAAATATTAATTACAAGTGAAAATAATTAAATAAAACAAGTTAATTAAACTTTATTGTCACTTAGGAATGACAATATTCCCTTCCTCAGTGCGTTTGTTAACACTCATCAGTTATCTGTAGAATATATCGACAGCCACCAACGACCCAGGTATATTAGCAAAATGTCACACTATGTTATTAGATATAACACGACAATGCATTGTTTGTGTAGGAGTTTATTCCTTCTATTATTTGCGACTAACTGTTCCCGCGACTTCGTTCGTGTAGACTTTAGGATTTGTTTACCTATTTTAAAAATTGAAATAGAAAGTTGAAATAAGGTGGTCAATCGAATTTATACATAATAATTTCTACAATTAAAATTAAATAAGAAATTTTAAGAAATTTATTACTGATTAAATAGAATTTACGAATGTATTTTTATGTTTATATAAAATCAATGCAGTGCCTGCAACTTCGTTCGCATAAACTTTAGGATTTGTTTACATATTTTTAAAAGATAAATTTCGCTTCACTTATGTTTTATGGAGTTATTAAAATACAGCCCATCATCGATTCGCCTAGGTTTTATGGAGTTATTGAAATACATACATATATAATAGGTTTGAAAGATTGTTACTTTATTATCGGAAGTAGTTTTATCGTCGCGTTAGTGTTGGTAGTTAGATAATATGTTATTTTACTATGTATTCCAAAAATTAATGTATCTTTTTCTATGATGAGTATTATATCAATAATTACTTTTAAAAAAATTTGTTGTTTCAACAATGCTTTTTGACAGTAATTCTTTTGCAAAAAGAAAAAAATAAGATGTGTCAATACACAGTATAAAAGGAAGTCCCGGCGTCTGTCTATCTGTATGACTGCGCTAATCTCGAGAACGACTGAACGGATTTGGATGCGGTTTTTACTGTTATGATGTACATTTATCGAGGAAGTCTTGTGTATGAAAAATTTGCCTATCACTAATAGAAGCTGAGCCTTAACGGTATTAGTAAACCAAGTCTGGAAAAAAGTTTGCGGCCAGCACGCTCTAATCCTTTAGAGATATAATAACATAATGTACCAAAGAATTGTGTAAAATTAAATTATGTACAAAAAATTCAGCGATAACGTATATCTATCTTCAATAGATAAGTAGTAATTAGCGTATTTACATTTTAAATTACGCAAAAAAAAAAAACAATCTTAGAGTTCACTTTATTTTCTAACCATTAAGAACCTAATCTTTATCAAAATTAACTAATTGATAGTTAAAACTTTTTAATGTAGATAAGAAATGTCCTTTACATCATACAATTATCGCCAATAATTTAAAAGTAATAAAACGTGTTGTATAAAAGTAATTTCTAAAATCGAGACACGCGCGCACGGGCCTATACGTGGGTGTTAGGGAGGAGCGGGGGTGGCGAAGCGTAATCAAGAGGGGTGCAAGGGGGGAAGGTGTACGAGGCGAGTTCGTGGCCCCGCGCACCGCGGCAGGCAGAAAAAAACTAAATTGTACCCAGACGAAGCCGAGCCGGATCACAAGTGAAACAAAAAAAATTATATCGAAAAATTAGTTGACTTAATAACCATTTGAGATATTGAGATGAAATAAAGAGCAGATTTTAAATAGAAATAAACACTGCGATATCTGCAAATTCTTTCAAAATCGATTTAGCCGTTTCGGAGCCTGTTCTGGACAAACATCCAGACTGACAGACAAAAATTTAAAAAACAGTTATTTATGCTTTAACATCGGTTAGATGTTGGTATCAATTTTGAAATAACAGACAGGCACTTCAATTTTATTTATTAGTACAGATTAAAATATTCAACTGTTTTAAAAATATTATATGTTGTACGTGCCCCATTTTTCTTTTAATATTTGCTCTTATTTATAGGTGTTCACTTTTGCCTTCACCTAGCACGTTTTGACATGAGGCAGGATACCTTACTAGCGTCTTGTAGTTGTAGGTCATAGATTTGACCCCTGTCAATTGCATGGGTTTAACCCGAGTGTATTTCCATACACCTTCCAGGCAAATTCATGCGAATTAGATACGTGATTGTATAGGATGTTAGTCATAAACATCACTTTTGAAAGCCCTGCCTAAAATCTACTTTTTTGCACTTTGTGTAGTCTTCTGTCATATATAAAATTAACATTGCCATGGGCCTCATCAATTTATTCATGCATCAGAAGTGAAACTGTGAATTAATTATAAAATTGAATATTGTAAATATTGATATTTATTGCACTTATATGCATTGAAAAATATACAGAGCGAAGGAATAATTTCAGTATGCACAAGTGTTGACGTGACATTATAAATTCGACTTTAAGAATTTAAACCACTTTCCGTATATCGTTACCAACTTTACTGGGCGGTTGTCAGCCACTGTGCCCGTTAAAACATATGTTGGTAGGGGCAGGGACACTTTTCAAAGCTTGATATCAGAAATGCTCAAATAACCGTGGACAACTTATACCATCACTGAGAGTGCACATGGCGTGTACAATAATTAAAATATTACATAAAAAGTTGATGATTCTTAATAAACTGGCGATACTCGGGGCTCATATAGTGAACGAATTTAAATATGTTTCGTTCGTAAACCGATGTTCCAGAGATGCAGGCATTCAACATGAAAACGCGTCGAAACAGCGCGGCGAGCGCCTGCCACTAGGCAACTGTCTCTCACGAGAGAGAGAAGAATTGTGGGGGAGGGTAGGGGAAGGGATGGAGAGAGAGAGAGAGAGAGAGAGAGAGAGAGAGAGAGAGCCACGCTCTTTACAGGTGTCGGCCCCTGACATTCCAGCAGTGCGACCCACTGCGTGAAGACATCCATCACTGCCTTACTGGTACTACGCAACTGAGACAAGCGTGCATCTGGAATATATGCGAACTACTAACAAAAGGTCACATTGTCCCCTCCCTTTCCTCTCTATCTAACCCTACCCCTGTCGCGTAGGAATGAAAGCTTATCGGCTGCAGGTGACCAATGTAGTCATAAACATAAATTCATGGCTGAACTGTTAATCTTTTCAGGTAAATTGAGGCTGATAACGTTTGTGCTTGATTTGTTTTTAGTAAATAGTTGCAGGCAGATGTACACGCTCTTACGTAGACAGCTAACTGTTTCAAATTTAATTGCCAGTAGAGGAATATAGATGACTTTGGCACAATGGGATAGGGGATCGGAGCTCGGAGCTGTTCATGCTCTGTCATTCCTTTCTATCGACGGCCATATTTGAAGCCAGTGGCCATTGACCGTTGACCTTTGACCCAAAAAAAATTTAAAATTCCAAAAAATTCTAAAGAATTCTAAAAAAAAACCCAACGAATTTATCAAGAACTTATAATTAAAATTATAAAAAATTATTTTAAAACTTATTAAAAAATTATTTAAGAATTATAAAAAATTTATTTTAAAATTCTGGTCCCATCGGCATTTCCCCTAATAATTTCACTTTTCTCTCAAAATTTTCCTCTGTCCCTTAAAATTTCCCTTTCCACCTTCAAATGTGCCCTTTCCCTAAAAAATTCTAAAAATTTTCAAAAATAATAAAAAAAAGCAATAAAAAACAATAAAAATGCTGTCAAGAATTATTGAAAAAATATTTAAAAAGTTGTTTAAAAACTTGGAGGACCCCCCTTCCCCTCAAACAATATTCATTCCACCATCTCGGTAGGTGCAGCCATCCACCATGTTGGTAGGTGCGGCCAGCAGCCATATTGGCTGGTGCAGTCTGCCATCTCGGTAGGCGTCACAGCCAATTTCTGCCTTCTTGTTTTTTTCATTTGTCATTTGTTTTAGAGTTTGTCTCTCACCTTTGTTCGACTGCCATATTAGATTTCATACATTTTCATCACCTAGGTGGCGCTAGTGTATTAATTCACCCATCAGGTGGCAGCCATATCAGTTTATGTTTTTTTTTTAGTATAGGCGATGCTGTTGGCACCCTCCATGTGGGATTATATTTTCAGCACATGGGTGGTGATAATTTCTCGATTATTCCACCTGCTATTGGCCTGTACCGAATGGTGACATTGACCATTTCGGATAAGTAAGTAAACTTAGATATTAATGTTTTAATTGTATTCTTAAGTGCAAGTATTTTCATTAATAATAATACTCATTAAAATAATTTCTATTAAAAATAATTTTTATATAAATCTTAGGGGATTTTATAAAATAAATAAAATGCGACATATTGTTTTACATAAAATTTATTTTAATCTAATACACATCTGGAAATTTTGTAGGCTGGATCTCCTCTGTGTAGAAACCGCTGTGAATGGAAACATTATTCAGATCCTCGAGAAAGTAGGTCCTCGGAGCATAGTTGTGTATACATCTCACACAAAATTGTCTGTGGCTCCAATTCGCTGTACATCCTTTCTCGAAGATGCCTTTCTGTTTGGAGATGCGCACCAGGACTCAAACCTCGACTTTAGGCTTGTATGGGTCCCTCCTCTTCGGAATAGCATACAATGTTCCAACCAGAGAGTCGTTTTTCATGTCTTTGGACTTCATGTGGGAAATCGAATGAATGGTAGAATTGTACTTGTGAACGAGTTTCGGCATTAGTGTCAGCCACTTGTAGCTCCCATTCGTAGCGAAATGCCTCCTCATTTTTTCCTTCAGAGTCCTGGTGAACCTCTCAACTATAGAAGTATTGAGTTTGCTTTATATGGAATAATGATTTATGTTACGTTTCTTCATCAGAGACTTGGACTTTGCATTATAGAATTCCTTTCTCTGGTTGGTTTGTAGATTAGTCGGGGTACATCCTTTGCACAATACATATGCCATGGCCTCGGTGACATCATGAACATTCTTCGACTTGACAGATCTGGCCCAGGTAAATTGGCTGTAAGCATCGATGACTGTCAACATGTATTTGTAGGCCTCGTTGACCCGAGCATACGGTATCATCTCAACGAGGTCAGCTTGAAACAGATCGTTCATCCCGCACATCAAGACCTTGCATTGGCGATAGTTGCATCTCACAGATTAGCGAATCCCATTCGACTCATCATATGTAGCTTACCTCCTTAAGTTCTTCGATGATTGTACTATTATGTAAATGGCGGAGTAATTTACAACCCTTTGTGAAGCGAACAGTAACTGCAGCCTATCGGCCAGCTCATTAAGATCATCCCAGAAAATGCAGTCGATATCCTTGTCATTGCCTATTTTCTCAGACCTTCTCCACTTTTCAGTGCTAGATCGCCGAAGAGGTTTGTGAGAATGTCGATATTTTGTATGATCTTTGTCCTTATAACACCTGTCTTGAGATCATTATTATGGTAAAGTGCATGATTGAGTACTGAGCAAAGTCTTGTATTCCAACAATTCGAATTCAGTAAACTCCCTGGGCTCGAGTGTAAAATATAAGTTTATATAGCCCACGGGTACCATGTGTCTTGTAATTGCCAAGTCGGATGATCCCACCTGGTAGAAACTCTATTTCATCAGTACCAAGGAACCATTTATCATTATGCCTGTATACACCATACTTCATATCAATATTGCGCGATGTGTATGATAGTAGGTACCATCGAGCAAAAGCTGTGGATTTGAAAACTCTCTTCTGTACATTTTCATGTGTGGCAAATCCACATCTGATTCACTGTCCCAATCTGACTATATCGTAATGCTTTCGCTTCTTCAAAGGCTCGGCTCGTATTTTTCAGTCTTCACAGCTATGGTTGCTCCAACGCTCTCCCTAAGTACATCGAGACGACGATTAATGGGCTTAAAAGTTTTTTTAATTTATAAGGTCACATGAAATTTTTGCTCTCTTGGCAAGCAAATCTTTCGAGCGAACAGAATGAATCGTCCAGTATAATTCGCTGGCAACGTCCGACATTGTACTGAATAAAAAGTTTTCTGTTACTCTCTTTTATACATTTAGTTTTGGGTCGCTGCCAAAATACTTCCTATCCTGCCCAGGCATTCACCACAAACATTCAATATGTCCCTACTGTAATTTTGAATATCAGTTTTTGTGGGGAGGTGGGAAATCGAGGTAGTGAATGTATGTGTCAAATATCCTTCCATGTTTTTCAGATTATCTTCATTTTGTGCAGATTCCACATTCAATCTGTCGATAATTTGTCTTTGTACACTCGTCACGTGCTTGTCCATGGCCACCATATCGCGGACGATCTCTGTTTTCACACGCTCATCTTTGTCCCGAACTCGGAGAGATATTTGCGAAAGAATTTGTTCGAGGACGAAATGTTTAGTTGCAGCATCCTCGGATCATTTGGGTTCGCCATCATTTCGAATTATTCTACTACCAGCATCACAAGTTCCATCGTTTCTTGGTAAAAGACAATCTCCATCGTTGTACTTAGGAAGACACAGCTTGAGGGTACTTTGTCCGAATTTCGAAATGCTGTAACTCATTCTCGACGGTCGGCGATGATCTGACCGAACGCACGCCTGTACTTCTCATTATACAAGAGCCAGTCCTTAAGGCACACAGACTCTTGAAATCTGCTAGTGTCATGTCTGTATTGATGTGATAATCGTAAACATGCTACAAATTCATATCGTCCATGCAAAAAGCACCAACATGTTTGTGTTGTCGTGGAGCATCTGTTTTGGTATGCGCGAATAAGTCTGAGCAAGGTATACATAGTCTACGTTCGCATGCCATCCCATGCTGAAGTACTTTTGAATGCAAGTTTGTTTCTCGCAGGTTTGTCATCGAAGACAAATATCGAGTTTGGCAGTGCGTCTATTGGTGGTACGATGGCTTCATTATCACTGCAAAGGAAATAACTCATGCCTTCCATGGCCTGCAGTACTCGTGCCAATCGGTAGTATTTTGTTTGCTGGAGTAGATTTTGAATATAGATACATATTCTCGAACCAAAGTCCATTCTCTTCCTCTAGCAGGCTCAGTAGGATGCATGTTTTCCAGCAATTTGATAGCCCCATGAGGATGCACCTTACTGTATTTAAAAAAATCTTTCGTGTCGTGATTCGTAGGAAATATTTTCATCTTCAGCAGGTATGTGTATCGGTAGAGAAACAACTTGCTTGATAATATGTATGTTATCACTACAATCTTGTGGAGAAGGTGGAGAACTTGGGGCATGTGGGGCAGGTAGAGTATATGGAGCATTTGGAGCATGTGGAACATTTGGAGCATGTGGAGCAGGTGGAGCATGTGGAGCAGCATGTGTAGCAGGTGAAGCAGGTGTAGCATGTGGATCATGTGGAGCAGGTGGGTCAGGTGTAGCATGTGTACCAGGTGGAGATTGCACAGAACAGTGCTCCAAATTTTAGAATGTCTCTTTAAAGCATCACTC
This sequence comes from Dryococelus australis, assembly GCA_029891345.1. Taxonomy (NCBI): domain Eukaryota; kingdom Metazoa; phylum Arthropoda; class Insecta; order Phasmatodea; family Phasmatidae; genus Dryococelus; species Dryococelus australis. The sequence continues at coordinate 170,057,980 of CM056993.1, forward strand.
CAAGAGGACTGCTGCTGGCAGAATTTTAATTTTTTCACTCTGCAGGTATTTTTTTCGTGTCATTGTAAATTCTGAAACAAGTTTTATAAAAGGAGTGTATTTATACTTTTCTTGGTCAGTTCACCATGATGCCTCGAAGAGGTAAGACCATAGTTGTAAGCGGGATCATCGACACACTGACCAACAATCTACCATTCGATCTGCTCATTTCTGGATACAAGTTCTGCAGGCTGGAAACCAAGCTAGCTAAAAGGATGTCATGCAACAAGCAGGTATAAATGCCCTGGATGAGGCATGCAAGCAGCATGACATAACCTATTCCGAGCACAAGGATCTGCAAGCCAGACTCTACGCAGACAAGATACTTGCACAGAATGGAGACAAAATTTTGAAATGTTCAGACATCGGACTCAGAGAATAAATAGCAGCATGGGGTATTTACAAAATAAGAAGACCAAAGAGAAGATGTGCATGGGTGATAAGAGAAGGCAGAAGGAGCAAGTGAAACGAAAAGACCAAGAAAACATTTACCAGCAGATTTTTCCATTGCTTTTGCCTGTACTCGGGACCCTTGGGGACCTAATCGGAGTCACAAGTGGTATCTACCGAGCCGTCAACACAGCATCGAAAAAACAGAAGCAGTTGTCTGAGGCACAAAGATGCAATTAAATATGGAAGGTATCACCACGGGGAAAATGACCAAGGTCTCTACCTAAGGCCATACCCATTAGGGGCGGAAGTGTGGAAAAGCGACACAGCAGGAACAGGTGATAGTGAAATCTCTACTGCAACACGTGCTCACAAACATGGATTTGGAACTGTTTGTACACAAATTGAAAATACCTAATTTTAGAGGAGTGTTTATGAGATGATTTCCTGCTAAACCCAAAAGAGAAGAATGTGATATAATTAATATGGGCACTACAGCCGGGCCCAATATGCACTGGGTAGCTTATGTATAAAAGGATAAACATACAGACTATTATAATAGTTTTAGGAATTTGAATCCTCCGCCCGAACTTCACGAGTTTTTGAAGTATACAAAACTAACATACAATAATGAAATGGAGCTGCTGCCTTACATGTGGAACTATGGACATTTGTGTGTTTGCTTCCTGGTTCGCTCATACAGGTAATTGTATAAAAATGATATACACCATGAGGAAACCATCAAACATGTCGATAACGCTGACCTTGATGGGTTGTAGCTCCGAGCTGCGCGCAATACATATTTCGATTGGAGCATAGGTTTTGTCGATTTTCAAACCTACAATGCAATACTGAAAATCGATGAAAAAAACTACAAGCTGCACATCGTAAAAAGTGGTAATGTTTCCCATGAGGTTTCGCTGTCCATAGGCTTTTATGAAATGGACGACATTGCAAAGTACATTGAAGATTCGCAGTCCCCGACACACAATTCGAACTACATTGAAATCCCAATATTCTGAAGAGTGTTATCAAATGCAGCTAAGATATCAACTTTACAAAACTGGATACTATGGGATCGATGCTCGGGTTAGGCCAACCCATCTACAAAATTGGAAAAACACATGTGTCGTTCGAGGCCTGTAAACATCTTGCCGGTCAACGTAATACAAATCAACTACAATTTGGCTAGCGGCACATACCTCAATGGCAGGCCGAGCAATATGCTGGACGAATTTTCGCCTATGGCCCCACAGGTTTTAAACTGCTCGTAGCACAGCAAAGCATAATATATGTTCTGGTCATCGTGAAGAGAGCACATAATGTGGCCATGAATGTCGACCAGTTGGTGAACTTTCGAAACAAATAAATCACCCTATTACTGCATTTGAGAAGATGGGAATAAGATCTACACCGACCAGAAGCTATAAAATTAGGTTTAATGCAAAACCCAGCATGTCACAGGTCCCCCAAGGAGTTAAAAGATGCTAGCGAGATTATCCTCTGGAGTCTCGGCTGCGAAGTCGATCGCCATGGAAGATTACCTAAACATCGAAGAGCGAGCCATTTTCGAAGACAGTGTAATGAAGGATAAATTTAATGCATACCAGCCTTTCCTGATCGGACCATACACACTATCATCGGAAGTTCGGATAGTGGTCCACCACCAAGATATCTGCACTATTCCTAACCACATTTTCCTGCGAATTAGGGGGAAGCTAATGAAAGAAGATGGGTCCAACACAGCATCGACGAAAATAACTGTCAATGTAATTATTCACCTGATTGTTCGCATCATGCACTTTCTCAGCGGTGTCGAGGTGGATCAGTCGCAAGATGCGAGCATAACCTCAACGATCAAAAATTAACTTTCGCTCATGCCGAATGAGCTGTCTGTAGACAATATGGCAGAATGGGGAATCGAATATGACTACAGTATTCGTATATACCCTGAAGGCAAGTTCGAAGTGCACGTTTCGCTCTTCATGCTATTGGGATTTGCCAAAGACTACAAACAAATTATCTTCAATTCGAACAGGAACTGGTGCTGCTTCTAGCCAATACACCTGTGGACTCCACCGTAGGTAGGGAGAAAACCTGAAGACAGTTGAACTGAAACTACAGTCTATCGAATGGATGCTGCCTCATATGCAATTGAGCACTACAGAATGCATAAAAATGTTGAAGAATCTGAAAGATGAAAAAAACATTGATGTGGCTTTTAGATCGTGGAGTCTCGAGACATACCCGGGATTGCAGCAAGCCAGCGTATGAACCGAATGACGAAGTCCAGCTTTGCTTCTGAGAAACTGAGGTACACCATCATTGGGCTACAGACTGGAAGACAGGACAATGTAAGACTGGGCTGTTCGCAGTTCGACACATCTCAAATAGAAAAAGTACAAATATTTTTGAATAGAGAAAGCTACCTGTACGTTGACATGAACAAAACTCTGAAAATGGACAGTACTTGCCAGTATATCAGATGTAAGCTCAATTCTAAAATGTATATTATGGGCGCACCCAATACATGATATTGAACCTCATACTTTCAAGAGTTTGGCCCTGCCATGGTATTCGATGTGAATAAACAGTACGAGCCTGTTACCTCCAACGTGATCGACTGCAGGATCGAATTCACTTCACATGGAAATATTTCTACCAACACATATGCTTTCTGTATGATACTTCACGATTGGCTTGTATAATACAATTGCCGAAATAAGACCATCAATATACTGTCACAAGTGCATCTGGGAATATATAAATATAACTGTTCACATGCTATAACTGTTTAGTAGTCTTCGAGCATCGTCAGCTTCAAGATGTACACTAATCTGCAGGGTTTCCAAAGCCAAAAGGGACTCGTGCTCAAGGAGATCGCAGTGTCCTACGACAATGATAGTAAAACACGAACTCGTTCCTTCCATCCTCCATACCCCTGGAAATTGTTGGATGAGAAGAGCACGAAAACAAGCACTTGGTTGATCAAGTACTACGATGGACTGGAATGGGACGAAGGCAAGATTCCATAACATCAAATGGTGAATGTGCTGCGCAACTTACTGATGCAGTATCCGAAGGCTCCGATTCATGTAGCTGGACATGAGTGGAAAAAATGACCTAGAGTCATGTGTAAATTTGAAGTGGAGATTATTGATGTGCAAGCCGAGTATTGATGTCTTACACTTCGTAAGCTGTTTAAAATGTATGGTGATTCGATCGTCATGTCTGTGACCAGTCAGGTTCTGACTGGGCCTGCACACTGAAGAACATGCAGTTGTTGCCCAAATGATGCACCTCAACCTTGGACCAGGGATCGGGTGCCCACGAGTAGACACAAAATCATCCGAATCGAAGAAGAATAATAAAAAGTATTGATTTTTGCTGATTATGCATATTTTATTAGGTGTACAACAAATTTTATGCAAAAAAGTATGCTGCATTTTATTATAAAAATCCTCCTCTTCATATATAAAATTATTTTAAAAAAAAATTATTTTAGATAAAGATTATTAGAATAAAACTACTCGCATTTAAGAATTAAAAAAGAAATTATACTTTTCGTACTTCGCATGAATGATATATGTCACCATTCAGTACAGGCCAATAGCAGGTGGCACAATCGAGATATTAATGCTACCTGTGTGATGAAAATATAATCCAACATGGAGGGTACCAACAGTACCACATATACATAAAACAAACACAAACAAATAGGGTCTCACCTGGTGGGTGAATTAATACACTAGCACCACCTATGTGATGAAAACATATGAATCTTAAAATGGCAGTCGAACAAAGGTGAGAGAGAAACTCTAAAACCAATAACAAACAAAAAACAGATTGCGGAAGTTGGCTGTGATGCTTACCAAGATGGCGGACTGCATTGTCCAACATGGCTACGAGCTGCATCTACCAACATGGCGAATGGCTGCACCTACGAAGATGGTGGATGGCTACACCTACCAAGATGGCGGAATTAATATGTGTTGGAGGGAGCTCTGTGTATTTTTTAAGCAAATATTGTAATAGTTTCAAAATAATTTCTAATATTAAATTTATTATAATTTTTTTATAATTTTTTGATGTCTTTTAGAAATGTTTAGGGGAAAAGGGAAATTTTAAGGGGGATAGGGTAATTGTGAGGGAAATAATGGGCATTTTTAGAGAAAAGGGGGAATTTTTTTTGGAAAAAGTGAAATTTTTAGGGAAAATGGCCACCAGAGAACAGGAATTTTCAAATAATGTTATAGTAATTCTTTAAATAATTTTTGGCAACAAGTTTTTTTATAAAACTGTTCGGATTTTTCTTTGCAATTTTTTTGGAACTTATTCGGAATTTTTTAGTGATATTTATTTATTTTTTTGGATTTTTTTTGGATTATTGGTTTCAAAGGTTAATGGCAATTGTCACTGTCTTCTAAGATAGCCGCCGGTTGATCGGAATGAGCGAGTATGAACCGCTATGAGCTCCGATCACCTATCCCCTTGTGCCAAAGTCATCTATATTCATCTACTATGCCTTTTACAGTTCTTGTCACTTGCAAATTAATTTCGAATAGCTCTAAACATACATACATCAACATTGCATGGCCATGAAGATATAATTATTGTTTTATATGTAATTCAAACTGAGTGATTTGAATCGGTGACATAGGCAAGAATGCATTGTTAGTTATTCGATAAATCAGTTGGAATGCATAACAGTCAGTAGTTTGGAACATTCAAATATGCTGTTCGTCAGTATGTAAAACTCGTTCGTCAAAAAATTTTAATGCAACACTTGTTTCACTACTTAACATTTAGAGCTCAAAGTCCACAATGGGCGACCTTCCAATAACTTGTTTTCTTAGAAAATATTCACAAATAACTTCTTTACAGCCACTCTCCTACAATTCTCCGAAGGGAGAAAAGTCGCATAACGAGAAGCTGGTGTGTCAGAGGTCGTGCCATAGAAGATGAAAGCTGACGGCTTACCGACAAAGTCATTCCCGGGAAGTGCACACACACCGGCTCCTCAGGCCAAGTCTTGTTCACGTAGAAATAGAAGTCCCACACACGGTCGTTCAGGTATGTCTTCAGGGTCTGATGAAACTGCAACAGACAGACAGCAGCACATAAAAATACAGCACAACCAACATCACACTACCTTCTAGTTACACTCAAAATGTAAGTGTTCGTGGCACTCGTACTGGCGCAGCTACCAACATGAATAAACGGCAACTTGTATTTTCTAACAAAGACACTATCATATGTTAAAATAATTCACTGTCGTATATAACATATATACATATATAATTATTACCAGTGAAAAATCTATGAAATTCAATCAACAAGTAAAATCATTACCAATTAGACCCATTAAAAGTAAGCAATTTGCACTCAATGAATAACACATGTTCAATGCATACATGTATGTATTGGCAGTGAAATCGAATGCACTCGACGAGACATAGAGAACCAAATGTGTTCCTTAGATACACGTATAACCACAGTTGAGAATAAGCAAATTACTGTTTCGACTAGTTTGAACAACAGTATTTTGGAAAATGTATATAACCAGCTAGTGAATTTCGAGCGCCATCTTGAGGCGAAATTCAATAATATGGCTACAGAGTGTTTTAATTCGAAAAAAAATATGACCCTCAGAAATAATGAGCTGTAAAATAAACTCATGGAGTTAGATGACAGAGTAAGAAAAATAACTCTGACAAACGTTACTACCTCCGTACCAACTTGTGAATCCATCCCAGTTTCTGGTAATGTACTTAAAAAAACTAGAGGACTATGCTTGTTTATTTAATCTTAGCGATTCTGAAAGATTATTATGCTCTGACTTGAGCCTAAAATCGACTGTTTTATTCTGGTGGGAAGTAGAAAAGGAGAAGATTCAATCATTCACCCACTTCAAACATAGTTTCTTAGACGAATACTGGAATGCATGCATCCAGGGAAATCTTCGAGCACGGCTGCACTTGGAAAAATTCGACCCCAAGAAAACAAGTCGCTCGAACAGAACTACGGTGAAATGTTCGTGCGGACTCGTCATTTAGATGCGCCGATGTGTGATGAGGAATCTGCTAAAATGATGGTCTCGCAATTACCTCTCAGACATCAGGATCGACGGGCTGATCAACCATGTACTAATCTGAACAAGTTTAGGTTCCAGGTTTTGAAGAGCGATCAAAATGAGCGACAAAGAGCGAATTCTACAATGGAGGCGCAGAAACCCGTACCAGTTCGTAATGCATCACTTTGTCCCAGTAATGGGCAAAGGCAAAATTCGCCTAACCAATATAGCAATAACCCACATGTACATACAATTGAGTGATTAGAGGAAGGTGTGAATACTCAGGCACGTCAATCCAGTGTTGACTCTGGGGTTAGAACGGACAACTACGCATATAAATGGCGAAATAAAAGAGTTTCACCAGGATACCCGAAAAAAGGTTAACGAGATCAGAGATAAAGTGTTCATAACCCGGACACACAGTTTCCAAATACATGTATAAATTAAGACGGTAATGTTTACATACTGCAAACCAATGAGAGCAGTGGCGAAATACGAAGACCGAATTCTTCGACTTGTAACAGATGTAACAATTCCGAAATGTCACATTGGCCTGCTCCACAGTCAAGAACGTGGACGGTTAGTAACACACATTTTCCAAATGAGATCCTGAATAATGGTTACCGTACTATGAGTGGCCCACCATGGAATTACTTCCTGCCACAAAATGGGCCGGTAATCCATTCTACGACTCTAAATACCAGCATGCAACTGAACATACTGCCGAGAATGGGATATTTTCAGAGGAATGAAGGATTAAATCCTCTGGCTCCTCCGTTTCCACCTCCACCGATGCAGTTTAATGTGAGCAGTGTTCAAACCTCTTACACAACAATGCCCAACGGTAAGTTAAACTAGACAGGGTTGTTGGTGATGAGCGTCTCCCAACAATGACCCGGAATGTTCCCGTGGAAATAAAGTTAGTGAACTGTAGAATCTCTTTGTCCGGAAATAAATTTGGATGTTGGTGGAATAATGGTTCCGACTCTATTAGATAGTGGGACGGGAATCAGTTGTTTAAGTGAAGATTTATTCCATGAAATTGTCAGAAGGAATGTAAAGTGACCAATCTAACCAGTTCCTCGATTAAAGATTATGGGTGTAATATCATGTGCCAGCCAGATAGGGAATCGACAAACGATATTGCCAATTAAGGGACTGGGCAAACCGAAACTAGCTAATGGCTTAGTGGTTAAGAGTCTTGCCAAATCACTCATTTTACACACTGATTTTTTGACGACTTATGGTCTCATATTGAATTTTGGTAGTTGGCTGATCACGTCACCACGGGACATGCGCCCATTGAAGTACTGACGGGTCGACGAATGACGGGATTAACCAAAGATCTAGACGCTCTCCCAAAAATGCAGGAGTGTACTGTGGAGAAGGATCCAGAAGAAGACATATTAGAGCTGCTCGAATTGGTAAAAAAAAAGACTTCTCTTAGCCGTCGAAAGACGGAAGAAACACTATAGAACAAGCAAGCTAATGGAATTTCAACTTAATGATCTCGTTTTGCGGCATAGTAATCCGACAAGCCATGCTTGGGAAGGAGTAACGAAGAAGCTATTTGTAATTTTCGAGGGTCCTTACAAAGTTATTGGCATCATACAGCACAACTGCTACGAACTTGCGGATACGCAAGTAACCCCAGTAGGAAAATTCAACATTACCCAGTTGAGACCCTATCATGTTTCTAAGGCAGACCTGAGTATAATAACCAGTAACAGTAATGGCAGTAAGGCTGCACAACCTATGGATTTGATATAAGCTGGATGGAAGACTGATTTTATAGTTTCAAGGATACTATGTAAGCAGTACAGTAGCAGATCGGACCAAGAATATAGTAGAAGATCCTTGAGTAGAGGGAAGCGGATATTTAGTATTCATTGTTATTGTTTAATGTTACGTATAGTGTCAGTTTGTTTGATTAAAAATTTATTGATGGGTCTTGTTAGTTATAAGTATTTATTTTTTATTTGATTATTTTCAACGCTCCCGTACGATTGTTCGCACGCCTTGTCCCGGATCCTATGTAAGATACTAGCTAGAATCCAGAACTACCAGTTGCCATGTTGTGTTGTGGTGACTAGAAATGAAACATGCCTATACTCTGGATGATACTGTTTATGCCAGAGAAAATATTAGGGATGAGATATGGAACTGACGTTGAGTATGTTCACTACCTTGTTTAATAATTACTTACCGCATCAAGTAATCGAAACGCCTACTTTGAAATGCCATGGAAAGAAGCAAGTCTTCGTGATCTGGATGATTGGTAATAAACCTACCGCCGAAACCAATGAAACTTCAGATCGTTCGAATATATGCATGCTTGTAATCTGTCTCCCGTTGACAATAAAGAAATAATGAAGTGTTCGCTGAACGCTATGAGAAAAGTTGTTAATCCAATGCTAAGTCAGCCTGCTAAAGTGTTCCTGGATACTCCGAAGTATTACACTCTTTTATGGTCTATTAATTTTTTTATCATGCCTTTAGTTTATCTTATCGATGATATGACTTGGGGTTGTTTTAATGTGACAATGGTACTTAATGTTCTTGTATAATTTGTCTCGTGTTATGTTTTAATTGGTTGCTTTGGTGTTCAAGTATTATGTATTTGTTAATGGGTTATTTGTTTAATTATGTGTCGTCTTTATAATATGTTTCCTCGTTAAGATTGACTTTGTTGTGTAGGGCGTGGAAACACAATGTTTCTTGCATAAGTCTTCTCCATAATGATGTGTATGTTCTTCTAAATGTGCTTATATTAAATGTTGTTGTAGAAAGAAAAATATATATAATAAACAGTCAATTCACGTTTCATTGCCCCGACATATCAGTATGATAGCATAGTGATAAAACATGTGAATGACTATAATAAATAATCAACATAAACTTTGAGTGCATCGAGTAATTAATGATGAACAAGCTATGTGTTGTGGTGCATGAACGAACTGTGACTGATACAGTTTTCTCAACATCTATGACAACGAGAATTATTTTACTGACTACTGTACAAATTTTATGTTAATATTATACCAACCTCATCACGGTGAAAATGGCGTACTAGAGAAACTGTGAGTTACTTAAATAAAAAAATTTAAAAAAACATTTGAATGAAAGATAATAACTAATCGTCTGATTTTTTTTTGCAAGGAAAGATTATGTTTTGTTACTAATAAGAATAGTTTGAAAGGGTAATGTTATTGTTAATATGTTTGATTAATTGATGTGTAGTTTTTATTGCAAATATTTTATTAATTATGTTCATTGCTTTCTTGTAAAGAGCCCATGTTTAATTAATGTGTCTCATTTGTGCATTTCAGTCTCCCTCGTTCATTTCATTATCTCTCATTTTAATGTTCAAATATGTTTGTCGTTAACTGTCCATTTAACTCCAAACATAAGTGGGACTTTCTGTAAGGAGTTCCCTTACAGTAGTTGAACCTCGCTTATCATTTCACTCATTATTCAGTTTATTATATTCAATTTTATCCGGACTTAGTGCATTCGTTATAATATCACACCACCTTTGTTTTCTACTTGAAAAATGTTAATATTATTCCTACTTCAGAAATAGTGTGCATCATTGCTAGATTTGCCTTACCAAACGTTTTATGATTCGTTGAGTTTACAGAGTGTATCTACGTCCTGTCGAGCATTTCCAATGAAGTGTTTTACTGTACCAACACCCATAGTAACTGTTTAGTTACTTCAAGTTGTTGTGCACTATGGATATGGCACGGAGAAAAATATTTGTGGCGATATAGTGCAGATCTCAGGACTGGTGACCAAGGAAAGACTTTTGTCTGTTGTTTGGTTATTTTTGAATGGAATGTTTTAGAAAAGAAAAGATTCAGCTGATGTATGTCTGGTTCAACGTTTGAGGAAGCACTACGAGAAAAAGAGTCATGCTGTAGAATTATATATGGAGAATATGTATCGTCTGAATGGAGGGTCCAGTTGTCTACCAGGGACTTCCGCTATTGAGATGGCAACGAGCTGAGCTGAGCTGAGGAGGTGGCTCAATTTACTGTATCGCACAGTTGGTGATCCATTGACTATGAAGGCAACTAGAACTTCATAAGGTCGTGTCATCACATTTTAATGTAAGATCACCTTAACCATTTATAAATGCCGCAACTATAGGATCAGGCTTATCGTTGAGTTTATGCTTCACAATACTTCGTGTTTGAATTAAAAGGCAGCGTACAAGATGGTTAATTTAAGAATGAACTTTGAAAACCGTTGGTAGCCATGATCAGAAATCTGAACTACACCTAGGTAATTTGTTTCAAAATTCAATCAATATTGAAAATAATACTTCGAGTCACTTCAGTCCCAGTGGTCTGAACAAAAATTGTGAAAATAACTTTAATGTCACATGCAAAAGAGGTATCAGGTTACACTCTAAATCGGAATCAGTTATTTTTTACTGATTGTCAGTTGAAACTGCTCCATCCGGAATCAGTAGAAAATATATCACTAATTCATCAGCTGAAAGAAATATACTAATTCAAGCAGTAGAAAATTACTTATTTATAGTTGGTTAATGAATAAACACAGATCATTCCTATGTGATGTAAGTTAGGTACGAATTATTTAGTCGCAGAACAAAAATATTGTTTACACTAACGTTTTTGGACGTGGTTGTGCTCGAACCTCCGCCCATAAAGCAAAGCATGCTGAAGCTTTCATGATCAGCCATATACACTGCCCTACTTTACCACTGCCAAACGTGTGCTCATATTATGGGTACTGAACCACAAAATGTAATGCCAAATATTGCTGTAAGTTTCGTGATGTGAAAGTATTTGTTGTTGTCGAAATATATAGATTTTCTGCGCAAGTACATGTCTTTGCAAAGTTCGAAAATCAATCTATCTTTAGTTTAGTTCCGATTCTGTGTTTTAAAATATAAATATAGTGGTTTCAATGTACGAGGTTATCGATGTACACTAGTATCGGTCATTTTACAATTCAACGAGACACTAAAGATTTAAACAGTTATTTTTGGGACAGATAGATCAGTGATAATTTTACTGGCTCAATAGTGCGGTGATTCAATAAGAAAAGCGAATTTACACCAGTAAAAGTTTTGTGGTCTGCAAGTTAACTATCAAATAATGAGGAAACGGCAAATTTGATAAAATAGTGCATTGTTTCGAACGTTTCACTGTCTATTAGCACAGTTATTGCTAGTCAATCTGTCTCTTCAAAAGAACAGTTGAATTCTGTAAAATCACGTTGCATTGTAAAATGGCAGATACATAGAAAACACCGACAACACCATTAAAATCACTTATTTATCTTTTAAAGCACACAATCTGAACTAAACTTAACTTAGAATTACTTTCGAGCCTACGTACGCATAATATGTGTATATTTCGACAACATGAAGCACTTCCACATTACAAAACTTATAGCCGTTCGCCATTGTACGCAAATGCGAAACCGTTTATCTCAGTGGCAACGTAGTAGAGCTAGAACGTCAGCCAAAAGAAACAAGAGAATGTGTTGCGTTCTGTGTTGGCGGTTCGATACCAACCACTTCCAAAATTTCCTTGTACATGTAATAATTTTGTTTTGCTACAAAATAACTCTACTTAATTTATTTCAAACCGTAATGCACGTTTTTAATCCTTGTGATTTTTATTAACCGACTATAAATAGGCCTAACTGAATTTCTACCGATTGTATTAGTGGATTTCATTTAACTGAAGAGATTAATAGATTTCTTTTCTACTGATTCCGGATGGAGCAGTTTCAACTGACTATCAGTAAAAAATAACTGATTCCGATTAAGAGTGTATGAAGACTGAATTTACCAAGCCGGAGACATCCATATAAATTACTTATTTTCGATAAACAATGTACGAGTTTAAAACAGATCAGTTCACCTATTTTTTTTACTATTCTGTATTCAAATGATTATGTTGGGGAGCATCAATAACTTGTTTTCACACCAGTAATAATACTCTCCACAGCTGGCAGCAGTTAGTAGTTGTAGTTGTAAATAATTATTAGTTGTAATGTGTTAAAAGATAAAACTTTGTCCAGGTGTCGAGTTAGATTTTCTTCTTATTTGATTATTAAAAAGTATAATACTAACTCTGGCGTGTGTTCCTTGAAAGTAGAGACAGAGTTTAAGTTGTAATATTTTCTATGGTGTTAATATGAGTCACTGCTGGTTAAAATGGAGAATAGCTTATGATTTATGATGATTTCGTTTATTAACTTTAAACAACATTAATTGATGTTTCCCAATTGCCATCTGCAAAGGCGTCCAAATACTCGCTGAACTGATATGATTAATACTGTGATAATTCTGTAGATATCAAACACCTTCACTGCGCTACATTAATACTTATTATTCACCTACAACAGATATACGTGATTGTGAAAATGTAACTTTGAATCTCATAAAAAACCATGAACCCGAACACAACTTTCGTTGATTGATGAGTTTATTATTGATATAATATTTATACACAATACAACAGTTTTCATTTGAAAGATTTTAACTGAATTTTGACTGGGTTTCATTTTGGTATTAATTACACACCAAAGTTGTATAGTATCAATGCCATCTTGCAGCTTTCCAGTAATTTGCATTCGCAGAATGTTGGAATGTTTAACGGAGACAAGGTAAGCTCATACGTGACACCTGATCAGATGATCACAGCTAGTAGGTAGTTTATAATGTGTTTGCAACTCTAACAATTAAATAATGTTTGCTTAAAGGACTATCAAAGCAATTTACGCAGCTCATTGAAATACTAAATACATTACTCATACAGGTAGAAGAACAATGTTGAAAATTATAAAAGCCTTACTGGAGGAAAATTGGCATCACTCTGTTAGCTTATTGTAGCATCTACGTACCATCGGTTCATTGAAGTAAGTGGTATGCAGACGTAGTACTGCCTCTTGTAAGTCTGTGCTGAAAGTTAGACATTTTTTGATCAAATAAAATATAGCAATATAATATTTTTCTCGAATTTTAGGAAAATCATTTAATAAAGATTTAAACATTGGCGGTAATTTGAGATTTTGTGTGATAAAATCTTTCAAATCTGACAAGCAGATTTCCCATTGTAGAGATACCAGAAACTAGATTTTTTTTTTGGACAGTAGGTACAGTAATATATCTTCCATGCCTACATCATATTATAAATAATAAATCCACATTTAGGCTACTTGATATCGCTTCTTATATCAACAGGTCACACAATATTTCAAAAGCCTGTTTCAATATGATACAGAACTGAGTCACATAATGCATGTAGTATTAGGATAATATATCGGAAGATTTTCATACTTAAATGTGTTCAAGTGTATGTGTGACTAATGATCATAACTGGAATGTGTATATTCTCGTGTCAGATCAGCGAGCATCGTTGCCGAGATCGTTCAGCCCATACTTGCAGCCAATTTTGCAGCTTCAGTCCCGAACTTGTCATGCATAAGTGTGCAGTTTCATATCAAAGCGTCTCAACATCGACAATAAAAAGTTTATTTAATTATTTCGTAGGGAATCTAACATAAATATACGTGCATATAAGTAAATAGATTTTATACCAATATAAATCCCATGTTTTCGTGTTTTTTTTAAATGAAAAATTGCAAGTAAACTTCAAAACTCTTTTCGGTCTGTTATTTCCAGTGCTATTTCGCTCATTGAAAATAATAAAATGAAACAGTGAAAACATTAGAGTCAAACAGGCCACATTATTTTTGCTCCAGTTTAAACAGTCCATAACAGCAACTTGCCAAGAACTGACAGGATAAAAATAGTTACCAATTAAGTGATGAGCTACTATCGTGTTACTAAATTTTTCCGGTATTTTTCCAACTTGTATCTATGTTTTGTATTTTTAGTTATTGCTTTTAAACAACTAAAACAAATTGGGTGGGTCATTTTTAAATGCCTTAGTGTCACACAAGTAGCCTACAATGTTATTTACGAATAAAATAATAAAGATACTAGTAGCCATGACATTGACTTTATCATGACAATATTAAAACGAAAATGTGAAAGCACACATTAACACCATGTGTTGAATCACACTGGTCATCAGATATTGTAAATACAAAATATGTTGACAGAAGAATTATACAAAAAGTATATTGAGCTCTCTCTATCAGAGTGGCAACCGCAGATAAGCCTCTTTTGGTTCCCAGTGCTTTTTCTGTTCCTGGAACCACTTCCATTCTCCTCTTACCAGACACCGCTGTCTGACGTGTCCAGTACGGCCGGGTGGCAGGCAGTACGGATCGCATGACACACACAACAACGGTGCGATACGGTCGGTGACGCGAGTGGTTCTTTTTGCGTTTAGGCATTTGTTATTCTATTCTGAAAGCTCTTTAAGCTAAGGGGAGGCCGTCCAGCTTTTATTCCCGTTGGTCGAAGAACGTAAGAAACCGTTTCCTCCCAGCCATTTTAAACCACTCACTGGATTCGTCACGGGAAAAGTACGCTGTGAAAGCAACTGGCCCATTGTTGGCTACTGCCTTTACCTGGGACGTGGTTTAAAATCGCACGGTCACTTGTCATGAGAACATGATGTATCACCGATTGATGATTCGTCCGCACATCTTGGATCCGCCTTGACTTTGGACTTTGGGGTCTGCCATTTTGTTTATGAGTCCACCATGATGTTTTCACCATCCGTTATCTTGTCGCCAAGCCACCATCTTGATTCGTCTACTGCCATCTTGGTTCTCATATTGTCTGCAAGGTGGTGCTAGTATTGGTCGCCATTTCGGAAGGTTTTTCATTGCCTACCAGGGGTGCCATCTCGGTTCCCACAATGTCTGGTAGGCAGCACTAGTGTCACTTGATGTCATCAGATGCTAAGAGCACTGGTGTTGGCCAGAGGCTAAGGGCGATGTTCCATGTGTTGTTGCAGACACTCGCCTTTATCGATGTGATATGGTTTATACAGTATAAAATGCAGTGGAGTTGAGGAGCGGCGAACTGCCAAACATTGGTTTGGTAGACCGACACCCTAGTCTACTGAGTCACCAGGACATGGATGCCAGTACAGGTCTAAATTGTGTATATAAAAATACTCATTGTATCAGAACAGGTTTAAATATGATACGTATAAGAATGTATATATACAGATATTTTTTAAATGAAAATGTTATATTCATGAAGAGGGCATGTCTATTCGAGAAATAATATGATGTGCTAAATAATTAAAAATATAATGGCAGCTTGTGCGACTGATGCTTGTATATAGAAAAATAATTTGTTCCTTTATGCATGAGTTTGAGAGGTACATGTTAGAATGGGTCCTGGGGGAGGACCAAAGGACGAGTCGCTATCTTGTTTCTAGAATTTTCCAGTTCATGCCCTGTAATTCCATACCACCATCTTGTTTCTAGAATTTTCCAGTTCATGCTATGTCATACCATGCTTGCCATCTTGTTTCTAGAATTTTACAGTTAATGCTCTGTCATTTTGTGAAGAGGTAATGGATATGTTGTTGAATCTTATACAATAGATACTTCAAGAGGAAAGAATACCCCCAGGGATGGTGGGAAAGTACAATAATTCCTATTTATAAGGAGAAAGGGAACATTCAGGATTGTGCCAGTTATAGAGGCATAAAGCTTATGTCACATACCACGAAGATCTGGGAAAAAGTTATCGGAAGAAGGATTCGAGAGGAAACAACCGTTAGGAGAGAAACAGTTTAGTTTCATGCCGGGAAAAGGGACTATGGCTGCTATTTTTGCACTTAGACAGGTTATTGAAAAGTACTGGGAGGAGAGGAAAGAACTACATATGTTGTTCATAGACTTAGAGAAGGCTTATGGCCGTGTACCTCGCCAGGAAATGTGGAGATACATGTGTTACAAAGGAGTACCAGAAAAGTATGTGCGCATTGTTAAGGAAATGCAACATGCACGGAGGGGCTAAAACACAAGTAAGAAGCAGCGTAGGGTTGACAGAGACGATAACAGTTCGAGTTGGACTTCATCAAGGAACTGCACAAGTGTCCCTATATTTTTGATCTGGTAATGGATGTTCTCCCTGTAAGCATAAGAGAACCAGCTCTGTTGTGCATGTTATTTGCTGGTGATATTGTGCTGTGTAACACGAATAAATAACAGCTTGAATATAAAATTGAATGCTGTAGAAATGCCCTCGAAGACAGTGGTATTAAAATTAGCCGAAGTAAAATTGAGTACCTTTGCCTCGGAGGAATAGGTATTGAAACTGTTTAGACGGATGGAAACAATTTCCAGACAAGTAACAATTTCAAGTATCTTGGATCCAGTGTAGCTAGTGATGGAAATTTGGACTTGGAGATAACCCACAGAATTCAGACTGGATGGTCCAACTGGAGAAGGTTGTCTGGTGTCCTCTGTGACAGAAATATGAGTGTCAGAGTTAAGGGCAAAGTTTATAAGTGTGCAGTGAGACAATCAATGCTGTATAGAGCAGAGACTTGGGCAACAGTTAAGTCACAGTGCAAAAGGATGGAGGTAGCCGAAATGAAGATGCTGCGCTAGATGCATGGTGTCGCTATGTTAGACCACATCAAGAAAACTTCATAAGGGGCACTGTCAAAGTAACAGAACTGACTAACAAAGTCGAAGAAAGAAGGCTGCTCTGGTATGGTAGCCTACAAAAGTCATATATTTAAATAATTACATTTTTGTTTGACTTTTAAATTAGTTTATCGAGTACATGTCTACAGATTCGAATTTTCAAAGAGAACTCGAATATTATGTCTGAAAACATGATTATGAGGCAATTACCAGCCCCATATTGTATTCATAAGCATAGAATTGTACATGAAAAAATATACGAATTGTTATATATTTTCTGGCTTTCGAATCTAGTGCTAATGTGACCCCATAAACTTTAATTTTTCGCATGTGTTCATTGCCATATATACTTTAGTAGGCATAGGCATAATCTTAGGTTTCTTTTAAAGTAATTATGTAACTGTCCAAGCTACAAATACAGGACAGTGGTTGCCTTACTTCAGAACGTATTTTAAGTGCAATATGCTTATATCAGGCAGCTACAAACTTAGAGGCACAATTGGACTTCATTCAACGACTGCCGGATTAAGGCCCATGTTAAGTGCAGGAATGGCAATTATGTGGGGAAAAATTGTTTGACCTGGAGGTTGTAGGCAGGAGGCACAGAGGAAGACCAAGAAGAAGACGGATGGACTGTGTGAGAGAAGATCTCAGAGAGAAGCAGTTAAATGAGAACGATATTTCGAACAGGGCCAAATGAAAGAGACTTGCCCAAAACGTCGACCCCTCATGAATGGGATAAGACGAAGAAGAAGAAGCTCTGTTATTCAATGCCACTGTAGTAAAATGTTATAAATATGGCTATAATAGTGTTAACATTGCACAGTTTAAATTTTTTTCTCTAGGTTTGATCAAGCCAGACTTTGGTATTTTATTTCACATATTTTTTGAACCCTTCCAGAAGGTGGTCATCATAATGGTTACAGTTTATTAAATTTTTTATGTTAATAACCTAATTTAATATGTAAAATAACACAGAAATTAGAATTGCATATTAATATATATGACAAATTTTATTGTGAAATTATTACATAGTTTTGTAAAGGTATTTCAAAATGTTTCTAAAAAAGACTTCTATTTAATGTTAGTGTTAAATAATCAAGGAGTAATGATATCCATATAGTTTAGCTTAGGTCTGAATGTAAGAAACTTAAAAAAAAATGACAGTTTGTTGAAAGTTTAATAATCAGATTCTATAAGAATCGCTAGTCCGAGAGCCATATAATATGGGGTAACTGAAATTTTGTGCTGCTAATATAAGTAAATACCTTATGTAAAATGACACCTAGGATTCGTTTATTGTTAAAAAGGGACATTGTCAGCACCAGATAGTGTTAAAAGGAGATTTTCATGGAAGCAGTTCTGTTAATTCCTGAAATTCGATTATCTCGAATTTGTCGGCAGTTTTACTATATTGGATGTATCTCAAGTAAAACCCATCTATTTTCTAAGAAAAATTAATAACCTATATTTTCATGTTGTGACTATTGGATTTAAAAAAATAATAAAATCAATGAATTTATTATTTTCAAAGAATGAATCTTGATAAAATGTTCAATTTGCAATAAAGTTAAACACAAAGTAAAAGTTGAATTGCAGTAGTTGGAGTCTAAAAATGACAACGGCAATACGTATATTTGAAAACTGGACTAAACTCCTTGTGTTTTGATAGTTCCACCCAGAATCCCAAAATATTAATATTAAATAATCTCATACAAGAGCTAGCCACAGAGGCAAATAACTTTATAAGTTTCAACAGCGTTAAGTTTACTCCAGAATTCAACAAGATTAAGTTCCTCATAATTTCGTGCTCCTCGTATCATGAGTATTTAGGGGATGATATTTTTTGTAATGCAATATACATAATTTCTCTACAATTCAGTTATAACTGATCGCAGAAGCTAATATTATTTCATGATTGATGTTGTTTTAGTATGTGTGTGATATCTTGTGTTGTTTGAACAGTTAGATTCCTTGTTATTTTCATTAAAAGTTGTAAATAATTTCATTAATGTTTCAGTTGATGTGTTACAGTGTTAATTGTGTCTTCTTGTTGTGTTTTCTGTTGAAAATATTTTTCCATTGATCCAATAAATTGTTTGAGGGTAGAGCGCACTTTTACTTTAAAACAGTATTTGTTCATGCCAGGATCAAGTTAAACCAAACATTTTATTAAGTATTTTTTAATATGATTACACTCACAACATTTCTACACTAACCGAAATCATGATAGATTACGCCAAGGTGTCAAATGTAAATAATTGGAATAAGTCTAATACATTGTGCTTATAATTCATCGTCAACTAAGTCAATAAATTTCTGTTGTTACTACTACACCACCATCTTATTTCTAGAATTTTCCCGTTCATGCTCTGTCATTCCTTCACATGGCATCTGCCAGAGAACCAGAGGACTAGCTGCCAACTTCATTCCATGCCACCATCTTATTTCCAGAATTCCTTCATGCCTTCACATATAATCTGGCAGAGGACAAGAGGAATAGCCACCATATTCATTCATTTACATAGTAACTGGCAGAGGACCAGAGGGCTAGCCAACATCTTCATTCCATGCCACCATATTGTTATAAGAATGTTTCAGTTCATGCTGTCATTCTACTTCATTATCTGTCATTCCATGCCACCATCTTGTTTCTAGAATTTTCCAGTCCATGCTCTGTCATTCTACCTCGACATATGGTTTTTAGATGTGACATGGGTGCCAGTGAAGATATATATATATAATTTTAACTTATATAACAGTTATGTTGACAAGCCACTGAAAATGCATAATTTTATAAATAAGGGTTTAAACTTACAGACATAAGTGTATCGAGTAACCTGTCTATGGATTCGTATTTCCAACAATAATTTGATTACAACGCAGCATTCATCGATTATACAAAACAGAATTTTATAAATAAAAGTTATGTATTTTATGTAATATATTTATTTCAATTTTAAAACTTAGATAATAGATTATGCCAAGCAATGCGTCTGTGGATTCGTATTTCCAAGACGGATTTGTCGGATATGATGCCTCAACCATAAATTATGAAAAGCATAATTCTGTAAATGAAAGTCATGTATTTAAATAATTACATTTTTGTTTGACTTTTAAATTAGTTTATCGAGTACATGTCTACAGATTCGAATTTTCAAAGAGAACTCGAATATTATGTTTGAAAACATGATTATGAGGCAATTACCAGCACCATATTGTATTCATAAGCATAGAATTGTACATGAAAAAATATACGAATTGTTATATATTTTCTGGCTTTCGAATCTAGTGCTAATGTGACCCCATAAACTTTAATTTTTCGCATGTGTTCATTGCCATATATACTTTAGTAGGCATAGGCATAATCTTAGGTTTCTTTTAAAGTAATTATGTAACTGTCCAAGCTACAAATACAGGACAGTGGTTGCCTTACCTCAGAACGTATTTTTTGTGCAATATGCTTATATCAGGCAGCTACAAACTTAGAGGCACAATTGGACTTCATTCAACGACTGCCGGATTAAGGCCCATGTAAATAGGAATGTATCAGACCAGTGGAAGTCTATCCGAGATGAGAAATGAATTATGCCTTAAGCTTTTTCTATGAGCATAAATGGCCATAATTTTCCAACCCTCGAAGTTATAGTCACAAAATTCATATTATAGGTTTCATAGATGGTCTAGATCAAAGCCATATGGTCAATTTGTTCGAATAGGATGTTGGGTACCAATATATTAATAAATAAGTATTTATATACCTAACTTTTAAGTTTAATATATATATATATATATATATATATATATATATATATATATATATATATATATATATAATGTGTTGCATATCTAAAGGCATGTATTTCAAAGGCGAATTCAGCTGTAATATTATAAACAGCTATTGTATGTACCTATCCCCCGATGCCATACTGGATTTAATAGGAATACCTATGACTGAAGGATCTCAAAGTATGTTGTCAAGCAGCTTATGTATGGACTCGTGTAGTGCCGAAAACTATTTCAACATGATTGTGAAAAAATCTTCACTTAAGTTGCATATCTTACAGTTAATAGGTATTTTTACAAGTGTACTAAGAAATGTATCTGAGGGCACTAAACATTGCATTGTAAATGGTTAAAAGAAAAATGCTAGTCCTGGATGTTTTTGTTAATGCAAAACTCTTTGGATTCGGGCAGCTAGCATCTCGGTCAACATTACATGCACACATACACACACGTACACACATATATATACCGATATAAAAACAAAATTTTAATATATATATATATGTATGTGTGTGTGTGTGTGTGTGTGTGTGTGTGTGTGTGTGTGTGTGTCAATCCACGCATAATTGAGGATAGCCTGGGTGGTTTTTCTTGTTTAGAATGAAGAGTAAAATTTCAAGACGTACACAGACACAAGGGTCGAAAATCGAATTGAAGACATTTTAGAAGCATTTTTGACTTACTGTGCATGGTATTTCCAGAAACCAGTAACAGAAGAAACTTGACTTTATGTACGCCAACGTAAAAGTCAGAATCCAATGAAAAAAAAAAATGATATTCAGCTATACAGTATACAAGAAAGATTCATTTTATTTCGATAACAATTTTAAGTGTTTAATTTTTAATTTTTTCTAAATATTTTTAGGTATAGAGCTAAGCACATGTATGTTGATATAAAAAATATGCATCACTTCATAAGCGCATCGATTAAGTTAGTATTTTTGTTTCACAAATCATGTCCAGACTTGATATATTACATGCATCATACAACTGGTCATTTCTTTAAGAATAATTTGAATACGGCCTAGGAAATCATAAATACTCTTTCTAATTGGGGGATGGGGGGAGGCTTCAGTTATAAAATTTTCACATTCGATTTTAGAGACGTATATCTGCATTTTTTTTTTTTTAAGTAGGCATTTGAAGTACTATATTTCCATACTTGATTCTTGAAGACTTATTCCAACATAACGTCACAACCGATGTTTATGTACATAGTTACAAATAAAAGTTATCTATGTAATGTACATCAATTTTGATTATTGTTTTAAAAACGTGAAAACTCTAATATGCAATATGATATCCGTACAGATGAATGTGACGAATGTGACAACAAATGATTAAACATAATTTTATAAATTAAAATTTGTAAATGCATGTAATGTATATCGTATGGTATACATAGAGATGCTTTTTTTTAAAGTAACTACGAATATGACGTCACGTCAGCTGATTACGGATAATTTTATAGAAAATAATTATAGATTAAATTTAATTTATTGTATTTTAAAATTGGAAATATGAGTATATAATGTAAATATATCATTAAACGTATGCATAAACAAGTATATTGAAGGGGGATATGAATATTAAGTCGGAATATATGATTATATGCTTAAAGTTTAGGATAAGCCAGAGAATAGGGCAGTGAGAGACAGGGTGGATGGCATGACATAACTTAAGGTGATAACAATTTCATTCAGATTTCGTTACACCAGCCTGAGCCACGAATACAGATCTTACCTCAAGTAACATTTTACGTGAAGTATGTCAAAGTCGAACACCCACGAACCTAAGGGCGTAGTTAGTCGTCATTCATCCACTGCTGAAGTTAGGTGCATGCAATTTGAAACATACTAGACCAGTACAAGTTTGACCAAGATGAAGAAATGCATTATGCCTCAAACCTTCTTATAAGCATAGTTGGCCGCAATTCCATTGTAAGTGTTCTGCGATCGTAATTAGTTTCAAGAAACTTTAGAATATGATGTTAAGTAATCCTATGTTTTAAATTAAAAGTTCTAAATAAAAATGTTCTTTTAACTCTAAAAACTAATAGATGCAAGTGTGTCGAATGACAACTCTGTGGAGTCCTATGTTTAAATTGAATTGAAATATGATATCAGATCCAGCGATTACATACCTACGGTCATCGCCATGTAGGATTTACATATGCGTGAAGGGTTTTTAAAATGTAATTATACAAGTATAACTTTTTTCCAAGTTCAAATACGTCGTTCATTACCAAGTCAGTCAGCTGATCCTTCCAATCAACACTACTAGGCTCAATTCCCGACGAGGTCACCCACAAT
Organism: Dryococelus australis; assembly: GCA_029891345.1. Taxonomy (NCBI): domain Eukaryota; kingdom Metazoa; phylum Arthropoda; class Insecta; order Phasmatodea; family Phasmatidae; genus Dryococelus; species Dryococelus australis. The sequence continues at coordinate 170,081,152 of CM056993.1, forward strand.
TATATATGTGAGAAACGTGGCGGCGCTGCCATCGGCAGAGGGTTTCCTCGGGGCATTCCTGTTTTGCTCACCATTGCATTCCACCACTTCTCATTCTCTCTTTCAATTCACCCTCACCGGAGCTCATTGTGTCGCGGTTAAGTGCCGACCCAAACCTCCCACCACATCTCCCACTCGATTAATTTAATTTCAGATTTCTATAGACATAGCTATGCATAACGATTTTTTTTAAATGTAATCATGGCGAGTAGCATATTCTCAGTCACGTATTTTCAGGGATAATTTGGATTTTGCGTCGAAAATGTCGATAACTCATGCTTTTAGTTATGACATATTAGAATTTTAAAGAATATGTATATCAAATAATTGATTTAAGATTACATACGGCTGCAGCATATCTATAGATCCCTCTCGTAAAAACTAATTAGCATGTATATAAATTCCTCAATGTAATATATTTTTTTTTTACAGCCATGATCTGAGGGCACTAAGCTATGCGTTTTAAACTAATGTAAAAATAATAGTCGAGTGACCACAAACCGAACTCGACAGCCAGCATATCGGACGGCTTAGACACGCTGACATAAGGGTAAATATCGAATTATAAAGTATGTTTTATTTAACAGAACATTCAGAATTGTTGGTAGTCTGGGTGTTCGAAACAAAGCGGGGGAAATAATACGCAACACATCGCCGCAGTATATAATACACGCAGCTATACTATTAGAGATACGATAAAGTTAAACGATATATTACTACTCACATATTAAAACAATATAGCAGCCGGCTGTACGCACGTACACTTTTTTGCCTTCCCGGTATCTCAAGCGAAAGTGTTTTTAAGTTGGCGTCTGCGCTCGTGATCATTTTTGTCCGACACGTTGTAAACAGATTGCACACACTGTTTTAACTCCAGCACTTTCTAAACGCAGTGTCCTTCACTAGCAACCGGAAGCAAAACCGGCTTGCAATAAGTCCGATTTTTTTTTCTATTTTTAAAAATAATATGTTTTCGTTGATTATTTTTTTATGTCAATTAAGACTTTCAAAGCCGATTGCAAAATGTAGTCATGTAGAATCACCGTATTCGCCCTTCTCGCCACTTGGACTGCTTCCAACCTGACAGCCTGCGCAGTTTACATTTCAAGACCTGCTAGTCACCTCCCTACGAGACACCTTATCGTACTCCCCTCGCAATAAAAAATTCGTAGTTCAAATATAGTGCAGAAATACATTAGATAGAAAAATGTATTTTAACAATATTTTTCCTCTCTAGCAAAGCAACACAGAACTTGCCAAGTCTTGGGTTTATTTTACGTAGACGAGTTCACATTCATTGTCGGTTGCATTATATATACATATATATAATTTTGTGACGCAAGGATTTTTTCTTTGAGGAATCGAACATTTTTGTTTTTATAAATATTTATTTAGTTATAAACTACATCATGATGACAAAACACTTTTCCCATCAGGGTCCCTCAATGCAAACATTTGTATTTTTGATTATAAGTGGAACATCAAACTATACGTGAAAATATTTTTATTTTAATAGAGAAAATATTATTTTGAAATTTTCTGCATAGACAAAGAAATTTCAAACGATCAAATCCCCCCCCTCCCCCCAAAAAAAAATTTTTTTTTTTTCACTTTAAAATTATATATAAAGTACAATTAATTATAAGTTGTATAAAAAGGCACATACGGCAACAAGTGCTTGGGGCTGGGACAAGGGGACAAGCCGACCGCCATTTTGGCTGGCGTCATTCGACGGGAAATTTTCCCGTTTCCCCCCGACAATTTCCCTTCTTCTTTCAAAAAACGACCAAAACCGCCAAAACTTCAGGCAAAACTGGCAAAATGGTCGCCTCCCGATGGCCATCGTGGATTCTCGACGTCATGGTCGTGCATTCCGGTTAATTTCTGCCGATGACTGTACAATTTGTGGTTCACTCCTAATGTGTGGAGTCGGGAGATGTGGAGTCACACTGACAGTCACGCTCTATCATTCAATGCCTACACCATCCATCTTGTCTGAAGAATGTTAGAGTTCATAGCCCTGTAACATCTCTCATTCCTTCCTACCTCGCGGCCATTCTAGTCTTTTCAACAGGGTTATCTCAAATTCCTTCCGAGATAGTTTCACCTGGCATACTGGCAGGGAGCTAGGAGGACTCTGAGAAAATGCCCAAGGATAGAACCCAGCATCCTTGGGGGGGGGGGAGTCTCATTTTATGCCATTCCCCCTTAGTTTCTCTTATAACTTCCGGGGTCCTTTCACCGGATGTCCTGTAGAGTTTCATATCTTTATCCTTTATAGTTTTGGAAGAAAACCGTCATAATATATAACATTAGAAAATATATGGGATTGAATTAGTGACACAGCCTCTTAAGAACTCCTTGCCTCCCCATTTTGTATTTTTCTGTCATAAGCTACCTTAGTCCTTGTGACTCTTCTTGTGGCAGTCAAGTGAAAACCAAATGAACCTAAATGTGTTACTAAGATGGCAATTCGTACAGTTATAAAACATCTGAAGGGCAATTCTGAGTACGTGATTGATAAAACATCTTAATAAAAATAAAAGAATTAAATGCACTTTCAAATTACTGTATTTATGTAATTTTCGTAAATATTAAATGGGTGAACTATTTTGCATAGTTTAGTATGTAAGAGATTTTATTTTGACAGTTTTATTGCTTAATAGTGTGTGAAATTGTTAGCTTAAATGAAAAATTTTGCCCATGCAATTGTAAATTTTTTGTCAGTTAAATAGTTTATCATGTTTTCTGTTAATCACGCTACACCAGTCAGAAACAACAACCTTTTGTTTCTGTTAGGAACATTCAGTAGAAATAGAACATTTCCAAAGGATTCTAAAAGTCGATGTCTTGAAGGAAGGGCGTAAAATACTAAGGGATCCACGATTATTGGAATAACCTATATTATACACAAGTTCAACATCTGTGAATAATTTAATACATCCAAGTACGAGAAGAAGAAACGCATAATAATATCTAATGAATTAAAACCAAGAAGATATATTAATTTCAAGAAAAGTTATGAGCCCGAAGAAGATGATCCTGTCAATGAAATTCTCATAAGTTTGACGACAGAAGAACGGAAGTTGAGCTATAGTTTCCAGAGACCACAGTTTGAGTACCAGCAGACGTCTCCAGCCAAGTCGACTGAACTTCACACTTTCCCGAGATCGGAGGATCAACTGCCTGCATCATAGACTTCTGGGGTACCAGCCCTGAGTTCGACGCCATGGGTCCAGCTGAGCGGAACGACATCGGGATGCCTATTGCATGCTGAATTGGGTTCGACACCGGGAGTCCTGGTTCACGGAGAGGTGTCAGGACATCGTACGCCGCAGGACCGTTTGCAGAGGAAAGGTAGTGCTACACTATAGTTCGACAACAGCTAAGTTTTCGTTTGCACGAAAAACTAATAAGTGGGTATTAGTTTCATATAAAGCACCAGTAATAATGGTATTTTTTGGCAGATTAGCAGCGGTAGTCTTTCTGGCTGGTGTATCGTAGGTAAATTTTAATAATTAGTTATAGGATAATTGATGTAATCATAGTGTTCAGTTTTTAATTTCTTTGTAGGGTATTAGTTGATGATATGTTTCACACACAGATGATAAATATTTTATTCAAGGAGATAAGATTTAATTAAATATATTTCACATAATTGGAACAAACATTATTATTCATAATGTGTCTTAATACTAAACTGTCATGTGTAATTTTAAGGCGTTTCTCCACAAAGATACATAATTGCTTGGTTAATTCTCTATTGGTAATTTTTGAACAGAGGTCTTAATCTCCATAGTCGAGACATATACACATTTACAGACATTACATTCCTTGTTGGTTATTTTGCATACATTAACTCTTAAAAAATAGTGTAGTGGTATTTCAATGTTACATAATATTTTAATTGGACCAAACACATGAGCAAGTCAAGCCTGTGTGTCCTCAAATCATAGTTGTAACATTGTGCTACTACATATATTTTAATTGGCGACCCAACTAATTGCCACGAATAATTAATTCCACTTTTATCAAGTAATAGTAGATTTCTAGTTGAAAGAATGGTTTGAAAGAATGTTTCCAAACAAATCAGTCTAAAATGGTTAGCTTTGTATTTTATGAGTAGAAGAAAGGGAACACCATACTTCTTAAGAAGCCTAAACTCCATAGACTATAAAAGTTTGACATTTCGCACAGATAATATAATGGCAGAGACTGGCGAATGCTCAGATATGTCAGCACAGGCAGGTGAAGAGAGTACACCAATTGTCAATTTGTCGGACACCGAGCATACAATCGACCAAACTCCTAAAGTTTCTAGCCCACCACAAATGTTGTCACTGGAATAAACCCCGGCTTGGTCAGAACAAATGTCTGCTTTGTTAGAAGGCCAAATGGAGCAACAGTCTTGTGAAATTAACGAATGGATGACACAACAGTCTCGCAAAAATAGAGAACAATTTTCTTGCGACCTGCGGGAAAGCCACGAACCAATGATGCTCGACATGCGCAAAATTAAAGAGGAAATATCTCGCGCAATTAAGAGTAAGTATCCCGTGGAATGCGGGAAATTACATAAAAAAAGCGCAAGTGTCTCGCAATATAAGGAGAATTATAAATTCAATTGAAAACCTGGCGAGTGGTTGAAACGCGAGCCGGTTGAACATCTTGAGCAGGCATTAGTAGAACGACGATAATTAATGCAATGTGTTACAGCATTGCAAATCTCACCGTCAAACCAGATCGTGACTGCACATGTTACACCAGTACAGCTGGACGTAGAAGTCACAAACGAAAATCTGGAATGTAGAGCTGAGGAGTGGCACGAGGAACTCACTTCGAACAGAACAGAACTGGAAGCAGAAGCGGAGCAATACGAACCACGTCTCGCAACTTGTGAACAAGAAACTGAATGCAACTAGGTTGAGGAGTCGAAACAACGAAACTGATGAGGTAAATGTTGTTGTCAGGTCTACAGACGAACTGAGGCTAGGTAACACCAATGCTAGTCCGATGTTCGCAGAAAACAGTGACAATCTAGTGTGGAAGTCTGAGTGACTCGACAGATTTAAACATGATCACGCTACAAACAGCACACATGACATTTTCTTGAGGAGTGCCCTGTATCACTACCAAATCAAAATGTGGGAGAACCGAATGCTCATTTTTGAGGACAGGTACGACGAAAACTCAGCAAATTTCCTGACCATTCTTGATGATTACTTCAATCTGTTCAGCCTGAAAGTCAAAAAGTTAATACAGTCGTCCAGGAGGTTTGACAAAAGACGGGACACGACACTCACAAGAGGAAACGCAATTACATGTCCGCCGCATTCACCACCCCGTCACGAACATGGGTATCCAGATGAAACAAGTGAATGCTAACTTGAAAATCAGTCTCCAGTGGATCCGAAGATTTATTCTTTCGCGCCAATGTCGTGACAACTGTTGTGGGATCCAGGCGGCATCAACAGCACAGAGAGGAAACTGCTGTGGGATCCAGGCGGCATTAGCACCACAAAAAAAAAAAAAAACGAAACTTAAAACCATGTTACCCGGAATTGATTGACAAAACAACGGTCAGAAGTCTTCGACGTATCCAAACTCCCGTCACCACCAGAAGCATCGCAAGAAGAAGGGGAGAGCACAGAAGAGAAGAAGAAATAAATACTGGAATGTGCAAAAATAAGGTTAGTTTTAGCAGCAGAACGACATAGCAAGTATTCTAAGAAGTCGAGGAAAAGGAAAATAAATGTAGGACAGCTAGTGTTGGTCAGAGTAGACTGCATTAGTAGAGCGTGGGAATATGTTGCCAAAAAGCTCATGCCATTATATGTTGGCCCGGCGAGGGTATCAAAGATATGCAATACTAACTGTTATGAGGTAGTTTGTTCTGATACAAGTAAAATAATAGGCCGATACAATATCATGGCTCTTCGTGAATACCAACAACCCATTACGCACATGTAATTTACATACTTAGAAACTGAGCAAAGTTTTATATACACTGAGGAGAAAGATATGTGGTTATTGAGAAACTGATTACGGTGAAGAATTGTTATTAAATGTGGAATGTTTATATTAATATTATTTGGGTCTTATATTTTGTTGTAATGATGTAAGAAATATTTAATTAGGCATAGATAAAAAAACGCCAATATATGAAAATAATTTATTGCACGTCAAATGTTGTATTTTATTGTGCCCTGATATTCCCCACCTGAAAAATTATTCACTGTTAAGGATTGATAATTTTCGTAAAAGGTGCTCCAGCGTGTTATGCATGGGGTTTCAAAGACAAGAAGAGATATCATATTGTAAGAGATGTGGGTGTTCCAAAAAAATAAAAACATTTCTACCTCAACACATAGTATTGCAAGAACCACCGACAAACATTGAATTCAATGAGCGAAATTGGAAACGACCAGTAAAATACAACTGCTCTTAGTGCTCACTAGAAAACTTTCATGTCCACAAGAAAAAGCTTCGCTACAAATGAAACTGCTACAACTAACCAATTAATGTATGACAAGTCGTTTCCGCCACGACTATATTCAAGTAATGGAATACATATGTTGTATTTTCTTTCTTTAAGTTCATATGGAAAAACCTATTTTGAGGGTTGATTAGAGTCTTCTTCTGATGCTCATACTTAGAATATCTTTCTTCGATGAATTTATGTTTTCTTCTTATGGCTAACGATAAGTAGTATGTAATATTTGTAAAGTAATGTTTCAGCACTGATGTGTATATGTGATTATTGAAAATCATGATAAATAGGGTTCCATGTGATGTTATTAATTGTTTCTTGAGTTGATAATATTGTTTTATGTTATGAATATTTTATAGTACCAAATCAAATAGAAAAACCATGTTTGCACTGGTCAGTGAGATGTTGGCGCTGTATATCTGCCAATGCACCCAAAGAACTGCAAGAAACAAACACAAAACGGCGCCTGTTGCAAGTGACTTCTAAATTTAAAAAAAACTGTGAAATATTTTGTTTTCTGTCAAGTGACACACAAACGAAGGTGCGTAACTAGCGAGAGGAATGACTTGTAGTGATGCATGATAAAGTGATCCAATCAGGGATATGAACATTATCCAACAAGACAGAAATCTATTAACTTTTTAAAAAGAAAATGATTAGCAAAAAGAAATAGAGTTTATTAGATTGTTATTTGTGAACTAACAAATAAATATAGACGGTATAAGTCTTACAGACGAAGTGCATCAAACACAGTTATTGATGGCGCAGTTCACCATGACGACAGGCAAAGGTGATGAAACGGAGGACTCTGCTAAGTCACAGAGTGAACACGATAGTGCCATCTGAGAATGGGTGACATTTTTATTAATTTTTACATGCATAGCGCTATGCACAAGAGTGGCCTAAGTAGCATTTGGTGCAGGAGTGTTCTAAATGCATGATTATGATAAGCTAATTTGATTAATTAATTGGTTTATTAATTGGATAATTGATTAGACTAATTAGATGTTTTATTAAATCAAATAATCTATTAATTATATCATTTTGGATATAAAATATTTGATTAATTTAATTGGATTTTTATATTAAAGAATATTTATTAATTTATTCATGTCATAAGGGTCATATTGATGGAGCAGCATCGATGTGTTCATGTTAGTGCCAACTGACCAGAGGAACAGATTGCAATTGTTTATATAGACGTTAATGTTGATGTAAGAGTGGTATAGGGGCCATTAAATTTTTTTCTATTTGTGACATATGTGGAGAGAGCTACATGCGAGGCCGATCTGTGACAGTAGGTGAGTGAGGTGTGGATGAAGCGAGCCCACGTGTGTCCTCTGGGACACTAGATGAGTGAGGTGTGGATAGAGCAAGCCCACATGTGTCACTTCTGTGACACTAGGCGAGTGAGGTGTGGATGGAGCAGGAGAATGCAGGTATATTCTGGCACACTACAATTTATATTCAATTAGCATACCGAACAAATTACTTTAAATCCGGTTAACTTCAATATTGTTATTTATATTAATATCATAATGAAATATATTATATTTCTAACATAACTGATCTCTGCTTTAATCGCATAATCGACAGAAGCAAAACCATGTTCATTAAGCAAAAGACTTTAATAATTATATTTATATTAATATCCACAAATGCTAACTGAATTCATTAAGCAAATGAAATGCCCGGCTAACATAATAAAATGAATTACAAACCATCAATACTCCAGATCCCCTCTCCCCTGACAAATATCCTGTCCCAACAAAAGTACTCCACCCTCATCTGAACTCTAAACATGCATCAAGCAAGGAATGTCTTACAGAAATCATTGAATAAACCAAGAAAATAATTTTAATAGATTAACACCCAAACAATAGAAATGATTGCACAATAAATTGTTCATGCATTCCCCACCCAGAGGTTTATTAAATGAATAACACATCAAATATTATTTTTATTTAGTACAAAAACAATTTACAAAACACTGTATTTCAATCTTCTAAGATCTTGATTCTTCACCCACGAGTTGTGTGCTTTTGAGAAATGTCTCCATCGAACCAAGGACATGTTTTTTTTCCTTTTAATGATTTTATCAACCAAATATTGATTTGGAGAAGAAAATTTTTGCAATTCATGTTCATAAAAACCACCTTTTATAGGTTGCCCATCATAGGTTTCCAGATATACACTCTGGGAAATGAATTTCTAACTGAAATAATTCTAATAATTCATACGACCAATTAACCGTGTATTTTTTCTCAAAGACAGATTTCAGCTTAGGTTCTCATACATACATACCAACTTTAAACTTTGGTTTTCACTCATCAAACACTTTTACATTATTATACACAGTTTCCATCAATCTATTATTCATAACCTATTTAGGTGACATTTTCATAGTTCTATAATATATGGAATTATACAATTTGACTATTTCAGGTAAAATATCCACTCAATTATAGGCTCCTTTCGATGTGAAATGCTTTTATATAAGCTGTTTCAAGCTCTTGTTAAACCTCTCGACAACACTGGCTTTAAGGTCTGAATACATTATGTGTTGATTGATACCATAATCGGTCATTAGTTTCTAGAAAGAAATGTCAAAGAACTCGACTCCTTGATCAGTTTGGAGTGAATTTGGTATTCTTTCTCGCAAAACAATCTTCATTGCATCGCTAACCTGTTTCCCTATCTTATTATTGGCAGGTATACCTCAGCCATATTTGGAGTAAACATCTACTACAGTTAGAATATATTTGTATCTCTTATTGTATTTCGATAGCAATATCATTTAACACAAATCAGCTTGAAAAATATAATTTAAGCCTTTAGTAATAGCACATATTCTAGGAAAGTTTATCCTTGCAGGAGCATGAAGCTCTTGAGCACTCTTACTGAACTTCATTGGTAATGTAACCATCTTCAGTAAATTCTGTAATAATAGAAAAATTTTGTTTGTGTGTGAATTATTCCCAGACTCTCTTGAAGCAATGAGAAGTTTTTATCTATCGACCAATTTATTAGGATTGTTCCAATATGCAGGATAAAAACCATCGCCAACTTCATCTTTATATATTTCACTTCCAACAATATTGCTTAATAAATGTAGCTTTGGATGATTTTCATCATCATTTAAATGTTTATTTGCATTCGTGCGAAGAACAAGATCCTTATATTTCTCAAAATCGATTCTGGAATAACCATTCGGAACTATTTAAATAATAATTCAAACAACCCTTCACTAAAATCAGTTATGTAATAACCTACTTGAATTATATTCTCAGGCAAAAACTTAATTAGTGAATCTCGCAGATACCATATATTTCCATGACTATGTACACCAAATACTGTATCGCGAATAGGCGAAGATTGTTTTATAGCTAAATAACATTGTGTTAATAGAGACAGCTTTTTCTTCTTTATAGGTTCTTCTGATTTAATTTCCACTGGTGGTTTATTAAACATATTTAGCACGGAATGTAATGTATCCATTCTACTTGTAACAGGTTTTTATATTTCTTCATTCAAAACACCCCATTCCATTCGAGCACATTTAGCTTGTAAATATTTCGCTTTTACAGCAGATACAACTTTATGTAATTCCATAACAGTCAGATGTTTTATTTGTTTACATTAATGTTCCAATTTTTATGTACGAATTAAGTCGTTTTTAATGGGTGTATTAGGTCGATTAGTTTGCATTTTTTCAATCTTATCGACTTTAATCAAATGTATGTCTAATTTACTCACAGTTTTAATCCTCAATTCGTTACTAAAATAGTTTATTAGAGATTTAAAATCATCATTTTGCTTTTTAAAGTCTGTTTGCATAGCTAAACCAGATGTTTCATTGATGAATTAATCTCTTGTCTATTGCATAATTTTGTCCATTTGTATATAAAATTGTTTTGCAATTGTAGTGCATAACATTTCATTAATTACAGTTTTTTAATGTTCCAAACATTTGTTTGTTATAGTTTCCATATTTTGCAGTATAGTCATCACATTTGTCAATATTTCCGAAATATAACTTATATTATTAGACACTTTTGTAATAGTTTCAATTATGTTTATTAATTTCTTTTGCATATCGATTGATTTCGATTTAAATATGTTTAGTTTAATGGTGTTTAAGTCTTCCACATAACATTTATTTACTGCATTGCTATCTTTCACAGACATGCCCACATTACATAACATATGTCCATTCAAATCACAATTCCCATCGCGATTTCTCGTTAAAGAGATATAGCAATGATTGTGTTTTATACTGGTATGTCCAAATTTCGAAATACTCATTATTCTTCACCAGGAAGTAAAAAACTGTCAAACCCAGATGCATGTCTTCCTTTATATATGGGTAGAGATGGTATAATTACAGGAAAACCATACTTGTTTTTCCAAAATTAAAAATACATATCTTTAAACTTTGTAAATGTCATATCGCCTAAAACATGATCATTGTTAATATGTTACAGATTCATATTGTCCATTTTAAACACAATTAACATAAATGTATTATTGTGCAAATTATATTTTGGTATACATGCATAGCTTTGTGATAGATAAAAACAATCGACATTTGAATGTCTACTAAAATTAAAGTATTCGGTTCCCACCAAACATCATAAAATATATACACATATCTTTATTTGTAAAATGGAAATATTGCATTCCTTCAATTAACAACAAAATAGAATCTAATTGTTGAAATTTCTCTTGTATTGTTTTAGAAAACACATATACATTTTCAAATTTAAGTCCATTTGGATGTTCCAACAGCGACATACTAGCACACATTTTTCCACGTGAAGAAGGACCACTTATTATAGAACATATATTTTATGGTAAAAGAATACTATGTTTCTGTTCAATTGCATTTTCTTCCATATTTACAATTACCAGCAGATGAACATTTAGTTTTATAACCTTCATTTCTACAGTATTAGGTAACATACTAATGTAAAAACTATAAATGTAGGTCTATATATTGGTTTGCATTCAGTTGAAAACAATGGCCCGTACTAAATGTAACAAAATAGGACATGGAGTATCGAATACGTTGATCAACAAATTACCATTTCAATTTCATTTACCATAATATAATTATTGCAGACCCGGAATTAAGCTTACAAAACGTTTGGCACAGAACGATCAAGGAATAAATGCTTTGGATAATGCTTGTAAAGAACACAATATAGTATACAATCGAATAAACAATTTGAAATAAAGGCATATAGTAGAAACAAATCTAGCCGAAAAAGCAGCAAATATAAGAAAAGCTAGGAGCTTGGGTCATGGATAAAGTTATGGGGGCGAAGGTGAACAGAGGCATGGGTTTAAAAGGCAAAACGATACGAAAAAATGAAGAAAGGTGGAATATTACCATTCATATTTCCAGCATTATCAGCTCTTGGAGCTTTAATATGAGGCATTTCAGCTCTTGCTAAATCAAGTATATCATGTGGTAAAGTAATGTATCTTAAACCATACAAAGCTGGCCAAAGACAAAAAACTCCAAACGTGGAAAGAAATGCAGAAAGTCCTAAATAGTCTTCCAAAATGTGCATTAACAAACAAAGACATTTATATATTTGTAAAGAAACTGGATATTCCCTATTTTTGAGGTGTGTATATGAGAAATGGATTACCAAAGAAACCAAACCTTCATGAATGTATGATTGTTAATTTAGATTTGAAACAAAATGAAGGAACATATTGGGTTGCATTAATTAAAAACATAAATCAATCATTGTATTATGGCAGTTTTGGCTATTCATATCCTCCAATTGAAATATGCAATTATGTTAAAAACATGCAAATAAGATACAATTACAAAATGGAACAATTACCAAATACAGTCAATTTATTGATTATAAATTGGATATATTAGTCAATGTATTAGTAAAACTGTTTAGTAATATGCCAATTATGTTGATATTAAGTGGAAATTTGTTGCAATTGTGGTTGGCATATTTCCCAGCTTTGGAGTAAGATGGAACATGGCAAATAAGTATAATCGAATTCGTTACTTACAATAGCATACCAAACATCGATACAGACAACCAATCATTTTCATTCAACACAGGAGAAAAAATGTTTAAGATTGTGATACCAGTATTATCTTATGAGTTGAATGACATAGAAACATTCATTAAAGTGACATTACCTGAAAATGTACAAATCCGATTACGTGGAAATCCAAATACATTAACTAGTGTGATATATAGTAATGTCGATATCGATTTCACAGAAGACGATTCAATTGCAAATATGTTAGGTTACAAAAGCAAGAGTACACCCAGCTAATTAATTTCACGAATCGTCTAAACAGGTTAATATATTGTTAGTTAATGTATGTCGAATAAATGTTAATATTGTAGGCAGATTATAATTGAATGGTAAACTGACAAGTACAATACATTAATTCACGTGTGCAGTGACTCCAGGATAAAAAATAATTGAAAAACCTAATACATTGATATATCTTCCAATAATAGTTGATTGAGTGGATGAATGAATTGTTACAATTGTCGATCAAGATGGTAAATTGATTAATTTTAGAAACAAAGCAATTACAATTCGATTATATTAAAAATAACTATATAAATACAAGAATTCTGTGTTAATTTAAATCGAAATGAGTATTGTGTATAATATCCAATATGCTCATAAAGTAGGTGCATCATTTAAAAACTATGTTAAAAGAATTATTTCAAAGAAAGTAGCTGTAAAAAGACATAAACAGAAGCACAAAAAATAATTTCAAACAAGATACCTGTAAAGTTAAGATATATCATTAATAGAAATGGAAGACATACTTAATGTTGAAGAACCAAAATGTTATGATGATGCAATCACCAATATGGAAATGCATGTATATGAACCATTCTGAGCAGGTCCATAAACATTTCCATCGGAAATAAGGATGGCTATACAAAATCACGATATTTACACATTACCATCAAAATCACGCTTAAGGTTTAGAAGAACAATTCAAAAGACAGCCAACACAACTATTCCAATAACTACAGGAATAGTGAGAAATGGAATACTTAATTTAATCCACAGAATTTCATATCTGCTGAATGGTGTTGAAATAGCTCAAACACAAGATGTTGGAATTACTTCCACGATAAAGAACTATCTGTCGGGTACTATAAACAATCTTTATACAGGATTTTTAGCAGGGTGGAGCAATGCTAATGATTTTACAATACAAATTCATCAAGGTGGAAAATTTGAAGTTGTTATACCATTAAGTATGATACTTGGGTTCACTGATGACTATAAACATGTAATATTAAATGCTAAACAAGAATTATTTATTTTATTCAGTAATACACATTTGAATGCTATATACAGCACTGTTAATAATGAGGAAGATGCAACATTTGAATTAAACACTGTTGAATGGCTAATGCCACATATTGAAATTAACACACTTGTGAACGTGTTAAGTTTTTAAAATATATCGAAAAAGGGAAGAATCTATATATTGCATTCAGACCATGGGCTTTGGAGACGTTTCCAACCCTACCAACATCACAAAAAGTGGTATGGAACACAAAGCCATGATTTGTCATTATTTGTTTTCAAACAAATCGTCAAAACAATTTAAAAGCTGATGGATCACATTTCAATAATTGTGATATGAAAAATATTAACCTGTATCTAAACAGTAAAGCCTATCCCTATACCGATTTAAACATGAACTTTGGAAACGGGGAATTTCTTATTTGCTACAATATGTACTCAAAAGTTCCAGGAAATGTATTATAATAGAAAAAACTCACCGATCCTAGAACCTAAATAATTTGAAACCAGAGGAACATTACTTGTATTTGATCTAAGCAAACAATAAGACACTGGTGGAGATAATGACTTGAGTCAGTAGACAAAGAGCCATGGTATTAATGAGATGTTTTCAATGTGCAGGGATTTCAATCTCCAGAATAATTTATCATTAAAGAATTGGCTCTTACTGACATGGAGGAACACACAAATGTATTCAGCTTCAAACCACCATTCCATTGGAAATATTTTAGTCCAAAATACAAGAAAACAAATAGATGGGTAACCAAACACCTCACGGTTTAACCTGGCAAAGTGGGTGTATGGAGTATGAAAATATTTAAGAGATTTGCAAGCAATACTTAAATAATTGTGAAATAGATGTAGGTGGAGTTGAGCAAAAACACATTTTGCAAAGTGTGGTGAATGGGAAGGTAACATATATTCAAAAATAATACATTTGTCGCTTGTTCAAACAGTTATGTAAAACATACAGTTCTAATTCAACATTCTTCTCTGCAAAGGAAAACACTGACTCTTCCCCTGAGTCCCCAGTGAATATTATACAAGTAATATGGCATTATCTGGGATGAGTGGAATTTAGTATATAAAAGTACTTGGGTGTATGCAATACACTAGTTCATAAAGATAGATCAAGACGAGGTCATGTGCTCGTGCATACAGAAATCAAAGTGTTAAGTGAATATCAGCATGTTATTAGTACATTGGAGTAAACCTTTTAGAAAATGTTATGGAAAGTAACAGTTTTGCTGATTTGAAAAAAAAAATTCTACCCAACTGCCATTTGCATCTCTGGAAACTCTTGTTTGTATCATTAAAAAAAATATATATTCATTAGAAGGTAAAAAATTGTAATGATTTAATATCTTATTCTGATCTGTCAAAATGTTCTGTTTACTAACAGAAGAAATGTTTTCGCACTTTTACCAGAATGTATAATACAACAAATATTGTCAAGGGAAGAAATTATGTAAATGTGTGTTTTTGTCAATATGTACTTCATAGCAAAATAAATGGTTTAAAACTACTTTTTTTTGTGTTTTACTGACTTAATGAATACATTATTTGTAATATTCCCATATTCTGACTACATAATATCAGTTATGTACATTTAGCAATAAAGGTTTGAAAGTGATATAATACATAAAACACTTTAAATGTACATTCTAGGATTCAGATGGCTTATATTTTAAAAAAATGTACATTTAACACCTCTATAATTCAGACATTCTGTGTTTAAAACAAAAAATGTAATCGAATTGCTTCCTGGAATTGCCTATAAAAGGCATACGCTTTGCAGTTTCATTCTGATCTGAGATAGTACGGAAGAAATGATGTATTTGCTGTGTTTCTTCTACAGTAAAGAATTTACAGTTCTACAGAATTTACAACATGAAAGAACAAGCTGTGGAATGAAAAATTCAAGAAAGTAATTTCATTGTGATTTCTACCAGAGACAATTTACATGGAGCGATATTTTGAAGAGACATGGAAGAAGTTGTAACACTGATTCTATGCCAACAGCAGCATATCCTAAAACAGCTCTGCACTAACTCGACACTTAGCTCTGCAGACAGCTCCGCAGTTAACTCAGCACTTAGCTCTGCAGACAACTCCGCAGACAGCTCCTCAGTTAGCTTCACTCTTAGCTCCGCACTTAGCTATACAGACAGCTCCACAGACAGCTCTGCAGACAGATCCGCAGACAGCTCTGCAGTTAGCTCTGTACTTAGCTCCGCAGGCAGCTCCGCAGTTAACTCAGCACTTAGCTCTGCAGACAGCTCCTCAGTTAGCTTCACTCTTAGCTCCGCACTTAGCTATACAGACAGCTCTACAGACAGCTCTGCAGACAGATCCGCAGACAGCTCTGCAGTTAGCTCTGTACTTAGCTCTGCAGACAGCACCACATTCTAAGCCAACGCCACAAACAGCACCACATCCACCTCCACCTCCACATTCGCCTCCACATCCACCTCCATATTCGCCTCCACATCCACCTCCACATTCGCCTCCCCATCCACCTCCCCAATCGGCTCCTCAATTGGCACCACAGTTGAAATTTCCTTCTCTACCCACTGTATTTCCTTCAGAATGGCAATACCTTAATTTAGGATTGGGAAGTAAATCACTTTCTGGTTTGCCACAGCACAAGCATGAAAAATTAAGCACAGCTTTTGCAGGTAGGCTGACTGATGCTAGGATATGTAACGATCAAGTAAAGTCTGATGTAGACTTTCAAAGATTTTTTTCAATGTGTAGGAAGCCTCTGATAGAATTAACTATAACATTGACCAGACCAATATATCTTAGTCTAAATATATCCTGTAAATATCTGAAATCCATCATAGCGGAGGAATCCTCTACAGAAACTTTCTATTTTCAAACTTAAGCTCTCCCCATTCTACATTCCACAGATATTAGTGACCTTTATAACTCTACCATAATAACTTACTTAACATCCAGACTTGAAGAATTTAGTGCTCGTGGAAGTGGGTGGACATTACAACTAATAACAAAAATGGACATTAACATCTCCCAATACTGACTGTTCACCGCTGCTCGGAAGTAATCCAACTTAGTGTCTATAAGAAGATATGTAACCCAGCACTGGTATCTCACATCACCCTCTTCAGCTCTCAAGACCTCTCAAGCCTTCAAAATCTCTTCACTCTGTATCATAATAAATTCAGCTAAGCCACCTTCAACAAGTGAATCAAGCTTCCATTTGCCTCAAGAATGTGTGAAACATCTAATCCAACAGTCAATAAACGAATGATTCATCTATAATAAAAACATGTTACATAATATGAGAGGATAACAAGTTCGTCTCCTGGCAACATTAACTGAAATATTAACACCACCCTTGTTAATAGATTTTGTGTGTGTGTGTTTGTGTGTGTGTGTGCGCGCGTGCACGTGTGTGTGTTTTTTTCCTTCATTGTAACCTGTCTTCAGCTTTTCCCTAGCTCCCGGGCAAGTCTTCAATTGCGACGACTAAGAATGGCGACCGGTGCTCCGGCTCGTGAATATATAACCCGACACCACCTCTCCTTCCCATCCAGGGGAACCTACCCAAACAAGGCAATGGGTCGGATTTGATAATAAAACGTAATTTTTACTAAAGGAGGTGTAATTTTAACGCGTTTTCTAAATTTTACCGTGTGCAAATATACAGATTTGGAAATAGTCTTATTTTAGAATAAAACGTATTTTTTACTAAAGGAGATATGATTTCCTTAAATGATTTTAAGCAAAATTAAAAAATTTCTTAACGAATTAACGCGTTTTTTTTTTTTTTTTTTTTTTTTTTAATTTTTGTGGTTTACAATTGTATTGCTGTGACAATTTAATGTGAAATATGCATATTTTTTTGGGTTTTAGCACTTAACATTTATTTACCGATTTCGTACGTATTTTATTATGTGATACGATTACGGAGCCACTTTTTGTCTTTGTAATGCTCCACGTACGGTTTTTGAAATATTTATTAATTGCAATTATATAATTAGCTATCAAGCATTACGTATGTTAGTGTCCCGTCCATTAATGTGTAAGGATTATGAAGTACATTACCCGGGAATAGAACTCAGCTTATATTACCCATGTTTTGTCCGGGAAACGAACCCAGCTTATATTATCCGAGAATCGAAGCAATGCCTTGCCCGGGACTCGAGCTCAGAATGTATCTTTTAAGAGCTATGCCTTATCCGGGATTCGAACCCGGAGCCTCACATAGAGTTAACCAATTACACTACGGAGTACGGAGGCTGGTGACGTAACACAATTACTTTTGTGTATTTGTGTCGTGTAAGAACTGAGTTAGTGGGTATACGTGAACGCGGACAGGACTTAAGTTACTCTCGCTTTCAGTTCTACAAAAAGTATTTGACGCTCTCGCCGAGCTGGGGCCGCGAAGACAGAGGAGGCTTAGGTAGTTGGGAGCCTAGGGCAGGACACGGACAAAAAAATCTTTTTCCCAGCTCTGCTCTCGCCCTGGAATGCCATGAGCCGCTCGCACATCAGTGTTTCTTTTAAATAATATTATTTCTTTTTTTCTGGATACAGTATTTTAATAAAAGTATTTCACATGTAATTCTTAGTAGTTTTTGCAGTGACTGAAGTTTGGTCGCTCCTAATTTAGAGGGCTTATCTCGTAGATGAGATATTTTTTTTTTCTGTGTATTTTTTTTTTTTAAGTTGCTTGACAGCCAGCAAAGTGCTCTGTAGACGTATCGTAATAACATTTTTTAAACAAGAGGGTTCACTCTAAGCCTTAAATGTAAAGTAGTAAAATTGTTTATCATTACCTTGTTTATCATTACCGTATAGAATTTATATACAGCATTCAGCCATCTTGTTAAGAATAGTATGATACTTTTTAAAACTGCACTTCATTCAGCCGTGAAATTGCCTTAGAACATTTTCTTTAAATTGCGATCGACTATATTTTCTTTACTCTTAAGACACAAGTTTGTGTTTTTTTCTGGTTAACAATTATCAGATCAATTATTACTCTCATAGTATATATGATTTTAATAGTGACTAAACTTCACAAGAACCATGCCCTATTTTTCTCTCTGTTTATTAATTAGAGTAATAACCGAGAATCTTAGTTGAGCGTATTTGTAAAATCATATTTAATTTTCGCGTATACGAAGACTTGTTTAAATACTTTTAGAGAATATATACGCACGTACGTTTAAGAATGTTAGCTGGTAAAATAATTTTTTAAGACTGGAAAACGGAATTTTTCATATATTTAGTTTTGTTAATTGAACAACATAATGTTTGCGTCGTTGCTTAGAATTCGGTTTGTTTCGGTAAAAGTTTCCTGGGCTTTTGAAGGAGTAAATGTTGTGCGCTGGGAACCTGGAATTTTCCTCGCTTTGATAGATGACTTTTGCAGGTTGGGAGAGCTGGTTTTCCACGGAGCAGGTAAGTGCTGGCAGCGCAGGTGCGTCGGACTCGCCTGTCTCAGCACGACAAATGGGGTGGATTCTTTAGTTAGTATCGAGAGTCGGCGAAAGGAAATCGATGGCCCGCGCGGCTTTTACTAAGCGGGCGACACTGAGCATATTGTTGGGCTCGCGGCGAGACTTGTTACCGTAAAGGGGGGGGGGGGGGGTAGCAGTGCTTGCCTGCGGGCGGGGTTGGGGGGAAAGCATTAAGGACATATTGTTTCTTATGGAGATTGACACAATGGAACTGTCAAAGTTAAAGTCAAGCACTCTTGACTTTACGATTTCGAAGAGTTGAAATTTTAAGTCAGAGTCAAGCAGCCATTTTGCCGAGAATCTAATAGAGGTTATGTGGAAAGTAACTTATTTTATTATAGGGTGATTTTAACCTCGGTATATTAAACAAAGCTCGTCTTAAAATAAATAAATGGCAAACAAATCTAGCGCGAAGAAGAAATATATGAATTGGCATATATTAATAAAGTAAACAAATGAATTTTATGTTTTGAAATAAACTTTTAATATAAATTGTAAGATTATTTATAAAAAAAAATGGTACTTAAAATGCATTCCTGGATAATGTCATAATTTATCCACATAACAAACTACACATTTTTACGAAGCTCGCAGAACCGATGTTCAATTGTTGAAACTCTGACTTTACAGTCATATTGTGTATTGGTGGTTTCGTCAGGGGAAAGGAAACGTAAAGTCAAATGCTAAAGTTTTCTATTGTGTAAGAAGCGTTCTCTCGCGACGTCGTTTAGCGGAGTGGCAAGATTGCGCTGTGGAGAGCGCGTATTCGCACACACTGACAGCCAGGAAGTTTTTTTTGTGTGTGTGTGTGGGGGGGGGGGGGGCGCAGTAAGGGGACGGCGAAGAAGCACTGTATAGAGTTCTGCAGGGAAAGCCAGTGGAGCAGATCTCTGTGGCGAAGCGAGGGTAACAGTTTGTCTCGTTTGCCTCAGATATCGCTCGGTCCTGCGTTTTCTCGGCGGCGTGAATACACGACGTTGAACTGTCTCGTTGGGTATCGTAATACATTGGGTACTTCTCAATTTAGTTTATTCATAAAGTTTTGTTTGCGGTTCGGTGTTAAAATTAATTTGTTAGTGTAAGATATTCGTTGCTTGATACGTGTTTAGAGAGCTGATGGGGGTGAAGTAATTTTGTTCAGAGGGGATCTATGTCAGGAGAGGGGGTATCAGGAGTAATGGTGAGTTGTAATTCGTTTCATTGTGTTAGCTGGGTGTTATGTTTGTTTAATGAATTCAGTTGGCATTTGCGGATATTAATATAAATCGCACGATTAAAGTATTTTGGTTAATGAACACTATTTTGCTTCTGTCAATTACGTGATTAAAGTGGAGATCAGTTACGTCTGAAATATAATATATTTCGTTACGATAATAATATAAAACGCATGATTAAAGCTAACCGAATTTAAAGTAATTCGTTCAGTATGCTAAATGAATATAAATCGTAGTGGGCCAGAACATACCCGCGTGCTCCCGCTCCATCCACACCTCACTCGCCTACTGTCACAGAACGGCCGCGCGTGTAGCTCTCTCCACATATTAGTCCCAAACAAAAAAAAATTAAAAAGGTTTTTATACCAGTCTTACACAATAATTAACTCCTATATAAACAATTGCAACCTGCTCCTCTGGTCAGTCGGTCTCCGAAACTTACACTGAACACATCGATGCAGCTCCGCCAATATGACCCTTATGACATGAATAAATTAATAAACATTCTTTAATATAAACATTTAATTAAATTAATCAAATTTTGATATAAGATATATATTAATCGATTAATCAATTTAATTATTCAACTAACTAATCTAATTAATTATTTAATTAATTAATCTAATTTGCATATCTTGATACGGCACTCACCCTACTACTGATAAAGTAGTAATTAAAATAAATTATAAATTAGATAATGATATGTTTCATTCATAAGAATAATTTTTCCCAAGATTAACATTTTAACCCCAAAGAAAAATTTAGGCGGACAAATCTGTAACATCTCAATTTTACAAATGTCATGATAATGTTATGAATGTCTGTATGTATGTAATTTTCGTAAATGTTAGATGCGTGAACTGTTTTGCATAGTTTAGTATGTAAGAGGTCTTATTTTGACAGTTTTATTGCTTAATAGTGTGTGAAATTGCTAGCTTAAAAGTAAATTTTGTCTATGCAATTGAACATTTTCTGTCAGTCAAATAGTTTATCATATTTTCTGTTAATCACGCTACACCAGTCAGAAACAACAACCTTTTGTTTCTGTTAGGAACATTCAGTAGAAATAGAACATTTCCAAAGGATTCTAAAAGTCGATGTCTTGAAGGAAGGGCGTAAAATACTAAGGGATCCACGATTATTGGAATAACCTATATTATACACAAGTTCAACATCTGTGAATAATTTAATACATCCAAGTACGAGAAGAAGAAACGCATAATAATATCTAATGAATTAAAACCAAGAAGATATATTAATTTCAAGAAAAGTTATGAGCCCGAAGAAGATGATCCTGTCAATGAAATTCTCATAAGTTTGACGACAGAAGAACGGAAGTTGAGCTATAGTTTCCAGAGACCACAGTTTGAGTACCAGCAGACGTCTCCAGCCAAGTCGACTGAACTTCACACTTTCCCGAGATCGGAGGATCAACTGCCTGCATCATAGACTTCTGGGGTACCAGCCCTGAGTTCGACGCCATGGGTCCAGCTGAGCGGAACGACATCGGGATGCCTATTGCATGCTGAATTGGGTTCGACACCGGGAGTCCTGGTTCACGGAGAGGTGTCAGGACATCGTACGCCGCAGGACCGTTTGCAGAGGAAAGGTAGTGCTACACTATAGTTCGACAACAGCTAAGTTTTCGTTTGCACGAAAAACTAATAAGTGGGTATTAGTTTCATATAAAGCACCAGTAATAATGGTATTTTTTGGCAGATTAGCAGCGGTAGTCTTTCTGGCTGGTGTATCGTAGGTAAATTTTAATAATTAGTTATAGGATAATTGATGTAATCATAGTGTTCAGTTTTTAATTTCTTTGTAGGGTATTAGTTGATGATATGTTTCACACACAGACGATAAATATTTTATTCAAGGAGATAAGATTTAATTAAATATATTTCACATAATTGGAACAAACATTATTATTCATAATGTGTCTTAATACTAAACTGTCATGTGTAATTTTAAGGCGTTTCTCCACAAAGATACATAATTGCTTGGTTAATTCTCTATTGGCAATGTTTCAACATAGATCTTAATCCCCATAGCCGAGGTATATTCACATTTACACACATTACATTCCTTGTTTGTTATTTTGCATACGTTAACTTTAAAAAAAATGTAGTATTATTTCAATGTTACATAATAGTTTAATTTTAGCAAACGCATGGGCAAGTCAAGTACAGACTTGACTGTGTGTCCCCAAACCATAGTTTTAACATTGTACTGCTTCACTAATTTATTCACACAGCTATTATTTACAGCATTAAATTATCTATCTCCAATCTTGCTCTTGTTTTTCTCAGTGAGTGCAATATCTAATGTCTATTTCAATTCTAATTGTGTCCGCCTTAATATCTCTGCTTGGTTACATTCAGTTAACTCATACTCATCACTAACACATGTTCAGTCTATATGTTGCCATCATTTGTAATTTTCTTCACTTACACATCTTTCGATCATTTGTAACATCTTTCACTGACACATCTAGTTCAATAGTCCGGCCTACCAGCCGCACCTTCACTGCTTGATGCTCGCAGTCACAGATTTCTTTTCCGCTGGTCATTTCTTTCGCCGCTCTTCGCGTATAACTCGGAACTTAGCAACTCATCCATTAAAAATCTCCCGCCCTGGAGGCCCGTCGCATATCTATACTCTGTTGGCCTTGACCTGGGAAGTTCGACGCACCACAAGTCATGGTTAGAGAAACAAGGGCAGGAAACCTCTAAAAATTCTTCAGATAAATAAAATACTCGATACAGCCAGGAAGAGCAGCACACGTCGTAAGAAGAATTATATTGTCGCCTTGCTTTCTATAACAGATACACGGCCACCGGCCTATCGCTTACATGACATCCAAAGCAATCCACTGACTTGCCGCCGCCATTACATAACTACTATGTCCTTTACTTTCCCTTGCTCACGCGGAACGGAGCAGCGAGTGTGTAATACTGCCCTCTCCTCAAGTCTGTTCGTCCCGAACATACACTGTAACATTCGAACATTCATAGACTGGCAGTAGGTTGATGTGAACAACCTTCGACTTTGCCCGAGAGCCTTGATGACAAATCCGAGAAACCACATTATTCATCTCATTCAGAAACCTTTAGGGGCCTCCCCAAAATTTCTGTATCTCTGGGGGAGTACTCTTTTCGCCTCTGGGGGTTGTACAGCCATACCAGTTGTCCTTCTCGAAATACCTCGCTCCATATTATCCTATTATACTATGTCTTCATCTACTCACAAGACCAAAATCATGAATTCCAACAAGTCTGTTACATTATTCACTGTAATAATCAGGGGCTGCAGCTTCCTCTTCTGTCGGTTGGCCAAACAGCAGGTCACTAGGAAGACATAGCTCTCTTCCAGGCAGCATCACTGATGGTGTTACTCTCATGGACACGTGAACTGCTAAGCAGGAAGCAAGAAGAAACAACGGAACCTGTGAATCCCAATCCATTTGGTTGTCTGCCACAAAGATCGACAGGTATTGTTCAAGAGTGCATTTAAGCTTCTCGACCATTTCATCCGACTGATGTGTAATGCAGTAGTCCTAGTCTTTTTCATCCCCAGAATCTTCGTTACATCCTGGAACACAGCAGCTTCAAAGATCCTTCCCTGATAGGAATGGAGTTCTAGTGGCACCCCAAATATTGAGAAGACATGCTCTTTCAGTGCCTCAGCCGCAGTATGTGTTTTCTGGTCCGGGAGGGGAATGACCTCAGCCCACTTAGCAAAGTAATCTTGAGCCACCAGTAAATACCGATTACCACTCTCAGTGACAGGCAAGGGTCCCAGAATATCTATTGCCATTCTCTGGAATGGGGCTCCAACATTGTATCTCGGGAGGTGACCTTTTCCTCTGGTTTTGGGCCCTTCCTCGCGGTGCAGGTGTAGCACAAACTGGCACCACTTATCAAAGTCCTCTCGACAATGAAGCCAGTATAATCTCAGTCTAACTCAGTCGAGTGTCTTATTAAGACCAAATTGTCCAATGGCTGTCACATTATGAAGTTATTTGAACAAATCGGGAACCCTGCATTCTGGGAGCACTAACTGTAAGCATGTGGGTTTTCCATCATTACTTTCCCAGTTTCTGTAAAGTACGCCATTCTTCAGTGCAAGGAAATTCCATTGAGCCCAGTAAGCTTTGACTGTTCCGCTCAGGCTAGATATCTCTTCCCATTTTGGCCAACAGCCAGCTTCTGTCAACTTTAGTAATGGCTGCAAGGTGGGATCACAAGATAGAGAAACTGGAATTATTGTCCGCAGTACCTTCAGGGACTCGCCACTTTTTTTTCCTGGCATTCGAAACGAAAACAAAATACCTTACACGGACTCGTATAAAGTGAATCTGCATTGCTGTGAAAGCATCCTGATCTGTGCTATATTCAAAGTCATATTTTTTATGATGCTGTATCCACTGGGCTAGCAGTCTTTACTTCTCATCTTGAACTTGATATAACACAGCTCCGATGCCTATATCACTAGCATCAGTATCCCAAATGAATATATGCCCTTTTTTTCGGGAAACTCAGGACTGGTGGGGATACCAGAATATTCTTTAGTTTACTATATAATTTTCACACTCAGTGGTCCAATTAAATCAATTAAATACAAATCGATAAAAATAGACACCTAATCCCAGAAAACGCCACACTTCAGTTTTACCAGTTGGCATTGGCAAATATCTTATTGCTTTGGTATTCACGGGGTCTGTTTCATGTCCTAAGATATGAATTATATTTTGAAACAAGTGGCACTTCTTAGGAACCAGTTTTCAAGTTCGCTGTGGCTACTTTCCGTAATAAGAGTTTAAGTATGATAGGTGCTCTTGAGATGTCATTCCTGTCACATCAGTGCTATCTAGGTAAACCTGACATATATCTGAAAGCAGAACTTTTATCTATCAGGTGTTCGAAGGTAGCAAGGACATTACATAGCCCAAAATGCATAAGTTAGAACTGCCAGATTCCTTTCCGTTGGACACAAAATGCAGTTTTCTCTTCGCGTCTGGGGCTACCTTGCACTGCCACTAGCCATTCCTCTATTTCTGCTATATAAATATCGTGCTCTATGCTAATGTTACCAAGCTTTGTGTTGAGACAGTACCATCCCATATGTTTATTTGTTTACATCTGAACTGAATCAGTTTTATTTTAAATTTTATCACATTTGTTTTGTTTAATTATTTTTCATTTAGAATTGGTTATAGTATCTTCAGGACCTCTTTCTTTATAATTTTACTATCTTAAGTATTGCAATTTTCGTACAAAGTGCAGTTTATATTCTGTGGTATAAATTAATGTGATTTTACTCTCTCTTTGCAGAAACCTTTTAAAAACGTATGTATGTAAGTTTATTTTTGACCCTCTGAGAAATAAAGTTGTACTATTTTTGACCTAAGTTTATGATAACAGATAATTACATCATCTTACATTCTTTTCCGGGTCATTGGCTTTTTGTGTGAACCCCGGAACTATCAAATCAGACATGATGGGAGGCAGTAAATCTTAATTTTTGTCCGGCGATTTTTGTGCTAAATTTTGCCACTACTGCCTATCGTAGGTCTAGGAGAGGTGTGAAGAGGTGCCTCAAAGTTCTGTAAAAGCGCGTGGATAAGCAAGAGTTCTGAAACACCATATTTTTTATTTTTAGTGGTTTTTATTAAACCAACGCTGCTGACTCCACTTCGGATGGATGAGTATTTCCAAAGGTTTACGTCACTATCACGTCGTCATCCGTCAATGAATTTTCTGGTTTTCTTATTAAGAGTTAATTATTTTCTGGAACATATTACTAGTAATTTTATTTTGAATCTTAAACGCCTTCACCTAAATAGGACATTCCAGAGGTATTAGAATTTGTAATTATATCATACACCTAGCCGAGATGTAATAATTTACTTCATATTAATCTGAGACTTTGATACATTTTATTCAAGTCAGAAACTCTGGTGTCGATTATTTTGTCACGTAATTAAAAATTTAATATTGTTCACAAAAGAGGGGTGATAGGTAAATTTATTTAGAAATCTTAATTTGCCTGGCACAGTTAAAGTTCATTTTCTCTAACTTCGAATTGATTTTTATTTTTATTTTCCAAGTAATTTCAATACTTTTTTTCTTAGCAACTGAGGCAGTAATATATTAAATAAAAATAATTTTGATAGTTAAAATGTGTTAAGTTAACGTAGCATTGCATGTAGTTAGCAAATTTTTTTAGTTGCATTCATACAAAGGATATGAATTCTCTTGTGTCTTGTGCCATTCCTGCGTGTGTTTTCCGATTTAAATTATCAAGTGTGTACGGTGTTCAAGAGCTCTGTCTTATCCACGTTTTAAGGGTTAACAGCAGCAAAGTTGGAATTTGGTAGGTAAGTTTTTTCTTCCTATGTATGTATTCTGTATGGCGAGGCACGTAATAGTTGGTTTTCAGATTGCAAGGAGAAAGACGCCGGCGTCTGTCAAATACCCTCTCCCACACACTGGAATAGTTCATTAAATTTTCAGATCCAGTTTTAAAACACCACAAACTTAAATATATATTGTAAGAAGTTCCCTTGCAGTTGTTCCTCACTTATAGTCTCACTCATTATTCATTTATCTTATTTGTTTCATCGTAAATTAACGTATCCTTAAAATGTCCATCCATTTATGTTTTCTATTTAAAATTTGATTTTATTAAGACTATGTCACGAATGGGGCCTCGTTGTAAGATGTTTATGTGAAACTGCAGAGTTTATCCACACTCTACCGTGCGTTTTTAACTAACTGTTTGATTTGTTTTCAACGCACATACAAGTTGATGAATTCCTATTAAATTTCTCATACACAACGTGTCGACATGGAGAAACAAATTTATTACCATATAAAATGCCAATCTCAGGAATTGTTATTAAGTAAAAGCTTTTGTCATTGAGTTGGTTTGGAACATTTTTAGTAGAAAGTTTTGGATGGAGAAGTAAAAAGTTATGACGTTCTGGAGATGATGGTTGCACGACTGGACGAGGTAATTTCCACGACGGAGAAGAAGAGCCACAAACTGATTAAAAGGATGATGTCTCATCGGCATGGAGTTCCGTTCCACTGCTGAGAACGGCTTGTACTCAGATAGCGACGAGATGGACTGTGGAGTCCGCCTGAACCATATTCAAAACACCTCTGGTTCTCTGCGCTTCGAAGGCATCGAGAACTTCTAGTCTACTAGTCGTCGCAAATTAATGTAAGATTGTATTATCCTATTTTGCATGCAGTGTCAGCTTAAAGCCAAGAATGTGTTTCAAAGTACAGTAGTAAGCTACTCAGATACACAGAGGCTAGAGAAATAGGACAAGCTATCGTGAATCTAAAAAGGACTGAGCTATGAGAGGTCGGACACTTACATATTTAATTTATTAGCAATTTCCAAGAAACAGTGCAAGATTATTAAAGTGACGGTTGCACATGATTTCACATTCAAGTATACCGATGAATATGTTTGGGGAAAATAGTAATTGTTTTTCAAGCCATTGAAACTAAATTCATTAAATTTATTTTACACAAATGATAGCAGATATAATCATCGTTTTGCTCGTTTAGTGATTGAATATAGTTTTAAGGGAGAATCTGTCCTTTTTCAATAGAAATAGTTTGTTTCGTCTTATTAAAAAATTGTAGAATATTTGAATTGTCTGGTGTTCTTTGTATGTAGAGTGCTTAGTTGAGATGCACTAGTTATTCAGTATAATATATATGAATGGCTGCTAGTTTAAAGATGTTCTATAAAGTGAGTTCTTATCATTACTTATTTCTAATTGAAAGTGATACCGATTATGATATTCTCCATCTATTCATCTGTAAAGGCGCCCATAATATATTTATAGTGCTATAAAATAATTTAGTTGTACATTCACCTTTGCGTTATGTTTTTGTCGAGTAGGTAAATTAAAATTAGCATGTGATTACTTTTTCCTTATATAAAAACAAAACGGTTTGTTATCGTCTCTGTTATTTATGTGCTCTGAATGAGAAGTAAAATATACACTTTTTAGTATATGTTTGCTCGTTTTTGACAGTGTAAACATAAAACTAAAGTCAAATTTATAACAGCTTATGGGTCCAGAGACTTCTGGTGTAATACATACTGCAAGAAGAAACTAAGGGAAGTGTCTCGCATGCACGCATTTGTGTGAACATAAACGAAGGAATAAAATGGCTATGGCTTCGGAAGATTTTGCCGATGCGGGAAAACTCAAAGTGCATTCTAATTTCAGTATTTGGAATTTTTAAATAGCTGTGTTGTTGAAAGCGGCGGATTTGTATAATGTTGTTAGCACCTAGTTTAGGGAAGGTGATCAAGATACGAATTGGGGAAAGAAAGAGGTACATTGTAACAACGATAGACAAAGGTAATATTCAATTTATTATGTATTGTGACTCTGCAAAGGGTATGTTTGACAAATTGTGCTCCATTTATGAGAGAGATAGCAGTCACAACAAAAGTTCGTAGCTGCAGAATTTCTTCAACTACAAAATTGACAAGGTTGCGTTTGGTCTTTCTGAATTACAAACCCTTTCCATGAAACTAAAAAGTGTAGGCCACACAGTTGATTATGAATTGATGATGGGTAAAATTTTGTCATCTTTGCCGGACAGATTTAGTCATTTTTTAACTGCCTGAGAATCGATCCCTAAGAGTGACAGGACACTGACTAATCTAACTGCCAGATTGTTAGCAGAAGAAGAGAGAGGTCATACCAGTAGCACACATGATAATGTAGAATAAAAAAACTGTAAACCAAAATATTGTTTGTCTTAAGTGTAACAAAAGGGGCCACATTGCCCGGAATTGCATGAAAAAACTGTTAGGTTGCAAAATATACAAAAGGGTAACCATACCGAACAGATTGCTACTTTAGGGATAGAAACAACATGTCTACAATAAGTAACAGGGATAATGTTGTATTTCTTACAGAATCAATGGGTGGAAATCCTGAGTGATCGTGGGTATTAGATTCACGTTGTACTTCCCACATGATCAACAACAGTGATTCTTTGACCAATGTCACGGGTATAGAGTCTGAAATTATAACTTCTAAGAAAAATTAAAACATGTGTGCCAAGCTCAAAGGGGATGTAGAGTACCAACAATGTGTATTGAAAAATGTGCTGTATGTTCCAGGTTTAACAAGAAATATAATATCGGTACAAAACATTACAGAAAATGTAGGTGTTGTCAAATTTACTGACAATGGTGTAGACATTCTGAAGGGTAGAACTAAAATCACAGGTGAGAAGGACAATGATGAACTCTATAATATAAATTTAAACTGCAGTGAAACAACACTTTTGTCTGAGAGCAAACAAACAAGTGACCTAAATCTATGACATAGAAGAATTGGCCATTTGAATGTTGATAGTATGAAGAAACTGGCTACTTTATCATCTGGACTTCAAAAGCTTAAATTCTGTACCAATGAGATCCAATGTGAAACCTGCCTTACATCAAAGCAGGCTAGAAAACATTTTGGAAAAGCACGAGAGAGAGAAAGAGAGAGAGAGAGCAACGAGACCGCTAGAAATAATACACACTGATGTGTGTGGGCCACTTGACACAACGTGGGATGGTTTCAGGTACTTCGTGACCTTCTTGGGCGACTACACACATTTTTCAGTGATATGTCTGATTAAAAACAAATCAGATGTTTATGATGCTGCCCGAAATTACATAGTTGAGTGCGAATCAAAATGGAACTCGCGTGGATACAAACTTCGTCGTGACATGGGGGGTGAATATGTAGCCAACGAGCTCACCGATTGGTGTCGAGAAAGGGGAATAAAGATAGACTATGCCCTTGCAGCAACTCCTCAGCTAAATGGACGAGCAGAGAGACTGAACAGGACGCTAACATAGAAAACGAGACCACTCCTTTTCGACTCTGGCCTAAAGAAAGAGTTGTGTGGAGAGGCATTACACACTGCAACATACCTGTTGAACAGAAGCCCGTCTATTACAGTCGACACAATTCCTGCCGAACTGTGGTATGGAAAAAGACCGGATCTGTCCAATCTAAACTTATTCGGGTCTGGCATATGTAAAAATAATTTAAGCTAGGAAAACTAGACAAGAGATGTGACAAACTTATCATGGTTGGTTACACGACAAATGGCTACAGACTATGGAATTCAGAAAAGAGGGAAATTAAATTCTCACGGGATGTAACATTTGTGGAATCAACTGAGGTTTTTGCAACAAACAATTCATCACAAGAAATAATTGCAGACACAGTTTCACATGTGGATTCTGAGGAAACATCACTAAGACAAACAAACAATATGGAATTGAGAAGAAACACAACTGTGCTTCAAGATGATGTAGTGGATGAACCCTTTCATGTTTTTTCCCCTCAGACCAAGAGACAGCAAAAACATCAGAGATGCTAGACTTACTACCTGAAACAGCTACTGAAATTGAAAACTACAACCATCAGAGCAGGAAAGAACATATAAAAAGAAAACCCCAATATTTGCAAGAATATGTAATGCTGTACTCTAAAGAAGCTATTTCCGGTGAAGATGAGGATAAATGGTCGAAAAGCCATAGAGGAAGAAAAGTCCTCACTCAAGAAGAATGGTGTTTTTTAGTTTGTTGATGGCAAAGAAATCCCAAGAAATCAGAAATGACTCTCTAGTAGATGGGTATTTAAGACAACATATGACAACAGACATAAAGCTAGACTCGTCGCACGTGGTTGTGAACAGAAAGCAGGACTTGATTATAGTGAAACGTTCAGCTCTGTGGTATCATTGAATACCCTGAGATTCCTCATCGCCTACGCTAAAAAGGAAAAAATGTCCCTCAAGCAATTTGACATAAAAACTGCCTTTCTGTACGGTAATTTTGAACAAGATGTTTTCATACTCGTACCTGAAGGTTTTGACGATGAATAGGGCTCTGCCGTTAAAATGAAAAAATCTCTCTATGGTCTGAAATAAGCCCCTCGTGCTTGGAATAAAAGATTTGTTGACTTTCTCAAGCCACATAACAGACAAGTCGGTCTTCGTGGATGATGAAGGTAATTTAATTCTAGTCATCTGGGTAGATGACGGTCTTGTGATTTCAAATGAGAACGACAAGATTGATGAGTTCATTATGAAACTTCAAACTGAATTTGAGATTAAAATTACTGAACCCTGAAATCATTGCGGGCCTTGAAATTTAAGATGCAAGGGGCTTCATCAACATTCATGAAAAATCATACGTGGTCCAGTTGTAGAAAACATACAATATGGACTGCACAAAACCCGCAACAACTCCTGCAGTTTCGGGTATTGACAACTCTGAAGACTGTAATGGAATGGAAGTTGTACATATTTCATATAGGGAGGCTGTTGGTAGCCTGTGTACCTGTCAAATAGGTCTAGACCAGATATTACATATGCAGTCAACATGGCATCAAGAAAAGAAAACCCTACTGTACATGATGTAAACAAATTAAAACGGATATTCAGGTATCTTCAGGAACGAGAAACCTGTGACTTAGACATTCGACAGATCTCAATAATTCGCTGATTGACGCCTACAGCGATGCAGATTATGCTGGTGACGAGACATCGCGTAGAAGTACTCCAGGTTATGTCATTCTATACATGGGAGTCCTGTTGCCTGGTCTACAAGAAAACAGCCAATCAGATCACTCAGTACTGCAGAAAGCGAATTCATCGCCCCCAGTGAGTGTGTTAAGGAAGTGCTGTTCATAAAATCTCTATATAAGAAACTCACAGGTGAATTTATTCCAGTAAACCTCAACATTGACAACCAGAGTACAATTCAGATGATAAAAAATAACAGTATGACCTAAAGGTCTAAAAACATAGACATAAAGTTCAAGTTTCTGTGTGAAAAAGTAAATCAGGAAAATTTCAGTTTAAAATATTGTCCTACTGACAGCCAGTTGGCTGATTATTCACAAAGGCTGTGAGCCCCAGCTTTTTTTGTAAACTAGTAAAAAATATTGTCTCTTGCAAATGAGTAGTATTAAGCAGTAAAATAGTGTGATATGTTTTTATTTAGAAAACAAGTTTGTGTTAAGAATTTGTGAAATTGGTACTAAGTTCATGCCAATTTTGAGTTATGTGAAGAGTGTTGAGTAGGTAAATTAAAATTAACATGTGATAACTTTCTCTTTGTATAAAAACAAAATGGTTTGTTATCGTCTCTGTTGTTTATGCGCTATGAATGAGAAAAGTAAAATAAAAACTTTCATCAGCTCACATCACAGTAATTTTTTATTTCATCACCCCTTACTCTCCACTACAATATATATTTCTATCCAATCATTCACATTTAACAAAGAGTGGCACGACCAACGTGTAGGCCTATAAAGGTAGCGAAGATTTAGAATATTTTAATGAGTAATAGGCGAGTGCGCGAGCCGTATTTTCTTCGTAGTTGGCTGCATAATCTACTCAACATGGAGAATGAAGCCGCATCTGATTGCGACCATAGACTAAAAATGAGGTAGACCGATCTCGCTGGCTGCGCACAACAAATCTCCGTGCTCTAACATTGAACTGCTTTTCTGTCAACACGTCTAGCGAAAATGGCACGATTTTAATTTTAGGTTAGAAAATTGATTTGTAAACAAGTGCTTAGAGTTGTGTTTATACTTTATATAACCAATTTGTAATGCTGTTTGAATAAATTCAAATTGTTAAAAGTATTTTATTAATTAAACAGTGGTTGTCATTAAAAAATTAAGATATAAAGAAACACGTTCATCACTGTAGACCATGTGATTTTGACAGTTGTGTTCCTTTGGGGTATACACGCGTAGAAGACGAATAAGCTGTCTACCACACGGGAAATGGAACGATGGAACTCGTTATGTGAAAGTAACTGTTTAGCCCATTCCTAGTGTCTTGTGAAATGCGCGCGCGAGTGTCGGAATGTGTCGTGATTGGCCGGGACTACTAGGAAGGTGTGAAGGGGAGGTGGAGTAAGGGGGAGGCTCTGGCGTGACTGCAGCCGCAGAGTCGCGCGGCAGGTCAGGGCCGGCTTGCCTGCAATGCGCTGCCGCCCCGCACTGCTGCCAACTGCCTGCAGATACAGCCCAGCCGCAACGCGCGGCAACTCTTGCTAGACGCTGCGCTGTAATAGGCTGTTCACGGTAAAAAGAACACCTTTGAGGCCCTAGTAACTTCTTCCTTTAAGCCATTTCTTTGTAAGTAATAAACAAAGTGTGTAAATTCCACCGTACTCGAAAGTTAACGTACATATAAGGCTATAATAACATATATTTATTTACTATTATTCTAAATGAGAGAGCTTTCAAAACAATTTACTGTGAACAGCGTATATACGCTAGCACTTTTGAAAACACCACACACTAAAGATGAAGAAGACCGATTGTTCGTCTTCTGCGCATGTAGCCTACTCAACAGTGTCAACCGTCAAAGTCATATGGTAAACAATGATGAACGTGTTTGTTTATAATTTTTTAATGACGAGTACTATTATATTAACAAAATACTTTTTTTTGCAATTCGAATTTAATCAAAATGTATTACAAACTTGTTAGAGAATGTATAAAAACATATGAAAGCACTCGTTTACTAATTAGTCATCTAAACCTCAAATCCTATGCATGCCGGTCTTGCTAGTCATATTAGCAGAAAAGTAGGTCTAAGCTGGAACAAGGAAACTTGTCATGCACCGCCAGCAAGCTGTCTACCTCAACTTTATTCTATGGAAAACACTGCTTAAGAGTTGTATGGACCTGCACGTTTTTTGAGAAATAGTTGTTTGCGCGAATACGTGTATCTCGGCAAATAAATGTTCTGCAGATACGACTTTTTGTCAGAATATATATATATATATATATATATATATATATATATATATATATATATGGAGGAAAAAATTCGTAAAGATGGTCAAATATCGCATTTTAAAGTTTGCGTATACAGTTTCCTTAAACGGCAAGAGAAAAGTACAAAGGTACGGGCGTAGTTTAATCTGTGGGCTTTCATCACGTGTAATAAAACCCCATTGTTGCAGATATAATTACACAGTACAGCGTCGCGACGGAAACACTGCACGCCTTGCGCGTAGGAGCGAACGATGAGAGATTAGACGTGCGTGTTAGTGTCGCCCGTATTGCTTGCTCCCTCGCTTCTTGACCTTGGAAGCGCAACTCCAACTGCTACTTTCCGCGTTTCAGGCTGAGAAGTGCGGGGACTATACACAAGGACTATATTGCAGTGTCCCAGTCGAGCTGCGAGACTTATAGCAGTGGCGGGAAGTCTGCAGCAAAGCGCAGAACAGGCTCCGATCGTAATTTCTCTCGTGACGTTAAAGGCCTACAAAGTAGCATTTTTAGCATGAATGGCATCTTGAAACTGCTATTCTCTCCTCACGTGTGGCATCTTTTCTCTTCGTAGGTAAACAAATTGAGGACAAGTTTAATAACTTCTAAAAAAACACTACAAAAATGTTGCAATTTAGTACCTACAAGCAACGACCTTAATTGATTGCCTTCGGAACTCCTGCGCACAATCTACTTTACTTAGTATTTTGTATTCTTGCACTACATGTTTAATTAAATGAAAAACTTAGGCCATTCGAAGATGATTTGTAACAAACAATTTTTCCATCACATTAGATAAAGTCTTGTACGCAATACATTTGTTACTGCTTATTGCTTAAAGCATCTCAGTGGAAAATCTAAGAAACTAGAATTATCGACTCACAAGTCTTAATTTAAGCGTAGACACTCACGAATAAGCAATAAGGCTATTTTTTTAAATTGTTTACGGTGAGGTGAAGGCTGGACTGTAATTTACCAGCTAAACGAAAACGAAACAACAGCTACTGTGGCACGAAGATGCTTACCCATTTGTCATTTTGAACAGAACTGCCACTCTCTCCATTTGGTGGCGCCAATTTCGCTAGCACTGCAAGAAGATTGAATTTTGTTTCGAAAGCGGTTCAACGTCTTGCCCGCTTTGAATTTGTACATTCTAATGGAGCACAGTTTGACTACCCGGCGTGAAAATGTTCCTTGCTGAGTGCGAGATTCAACAACCAGCACCCCACCACTAGCACTTGGAAATTCCCTGGAACTCTGCCGAATCGCCATTGTTGAGAAAATATATTTGGCTCTTCAATGTTGGCTTCATTTTTCGTATACATTTCCCTTGGTTGTAGCTGATGAAGATACACCATGTGCCAACTCTTCCAATACGACTGGGTGACTTGCTGCACCAGATGCAAGAGACAATTTGTTTTCAGAAATGCCAGACATATCTTCACCAGGCAGCAGTTGTGGTGGGCGAAGGGCTAGAAAGCAAACTGGTATCAGTGGTGCAAGGTCATTTGGGTCGGTTGATATAGCACAAAGGGGTCTAGAATTCAAAGTGGTCTCGATTTGGGCAAGGGTTGTAGTAGAAAGCTCCTCATATGTGAGTAGCAGAGCCCCAGCCACTTTCAGAACATTTACTTTTACAGAATTTATTCCAGCCTCCCAGAGCCCTAAAAAATGGTGTGTTGAAGAAAGAGAAAAAAAGGGGGGGCGGGGTTAAAGTGTTATGCAATACCTAGTTATACCAACTGATCTGATAAAATTGTCTCAAGGTAGGCATCCCCAAGGAACTACTGAAGAGTTGACAATTTGTGACTCGCGTCAACAAAGTTTGTGCAGCAGTCGCTGTAGGTGTGAGCACAGTGATCTCAGTGTGTGGTAAAGCGATGGGCGGCAGCCAGAAAGGTGCCTATAGAATGTTCTGGGGTAAACTCCAGTGCGACAGCTTTGGTCACCAAGCACACAAAGAAGTAGATATTGGCATAGGTCACTCGGGTTTTTCAGCCTTGCAATAGTAATGGGTGAGTCCCCCACAGTTCACACCAGAATTTTGGAATTGTTTAGCTTGGCTCACTCGAGAGCAGGAAGTCTAGCAATGGATGGTGTAACTGATTTTGGCTGTGGTCTATAACACTTCATACATTTGTGTAAACACTGGCGAATCATATTTCTTACTCCAATCACTCAAAACTCTCGAAGAAGCACTGTCTGGAGTGTATCAGGATCAGGATGAAGGAGCTCTGAATGGAGCTCACAGAACAGCAACACAGCTAGACGACAGTTTTAGCTAATTCAGTAGGATGCATCATTTTAAAGGTGATCATGGATTGCTGTAATCTACCACCTACCTATAGAATATAGTATGAGTACACAAATGGAGACAGCCACTGAATTGTTGGGGAACATGGTTCGTTTCTTGCTTTGTTATGTAAATTTCCCTTGAATTTTTGTATCCCTTAAATTCTGTTCATCAGCTATTAACAAGAAACCTCATTGATTGCAACAACCCAGCTGGTTGCAATGGACCTACCAAGTATAGATTTACAGAACGAGTGTTGTTTATAAATCTCAAGCAGAGAGTTACAAATTGCTGTATTTTATTTATACTAGAAAAGAGACTAACATTTGGGAAAGAAGCCTTTCCTCTGGATTAGTTTGCAGGACAATAACTCTTTGCTCATCACATGATGTAACCTTATTAGTGGGTATAAAAGTACACCAGACTTCTTCAGGTGGCAACAACCAAAATGGACCATGGCATCAGGGAGAATGATCTAGTAGATGAGCTGAAATCAGTCGCATTGAACCACAGTATACTGGGTTCTGCTCTATGAGTACATAGCACCACAACTCTAGAGCAGTGAATTCTTGTATCTTGGTGACCAGAGGAGCAACAAAGGTCTTTCACAGGTGAGGAGAGCCTCTGATCCATTACAGTCAAGGTTACAAACAATCTAACCGTCACAAAGCTTGTTGACTGTAAGGATTGAGACATGCATGTTATCCACTAAATGCAAACACTAACATAGCAATAAATCTGAAAAAAGATCCAGCCGAGGTAGATGCATTTTCTTAACAGAGACTACCTTGAATTTGCCAACACAAAACAGGGGGTGACTGCACCTGTGCTTGAAGTTCTGTGCACGTACACCACTGCAGCATACTCTCTCAGAACTATTACAGAACCCATGCAATTGATACACAGATTTTCAATGGAAAAGACTGTATAGATAGATGTTGTGTAGATAGTTGTTGCAGGGCCTCAGCAGGGAAATCACTGAATATGGTCTCACAGCTGCTGGCAAAATTTCGTAATTTTAAACCAACAAGATAGAGAAAATGCTGCAGGTCTTGTCTAAGGTGTAATGCTACCTGCAAACTGTTAGTTCTACTAGACACACAGTCCGCATGTTTGTCTATGAGCAATATTCTAGCAGTAATAGGATAGCTGTCATGTTCATCCTTTGCTAGATGGTGCAGAGGATGCTGAGCAGTCTCCATACATTACAGGATTCAGTTGGTACATTTTAAAGGCCTGATCCTCAGATACACTTATATATATATGAGTTAGTAGGACCTGTACTCTGGATGGACTTCAATCTGATGGTACGTCTGTTTTATGTCTGCAGTGAAACAATCGATGCGATACAAAAGTGAAGTAGAACATCAGAAATATATTTCTGGAAATCTGGACCAGTGAAAAGCATATATTTTAGAGAGGTGCTTGAAGCTGCTTTTGCAGAGACATGAAATGTTATGCACAAATATTGGTAAGACAATGGAGGATTTTGTAATATTGTCTCTCTGGATGGATCTTAATCCTTGGGCATGTGGCCTGCAGCGAGGTAATTTCTCATGAATGAAACATTACCAGACGTGATCTCAGACAGTGTATGAAAATGGTGTTCCAATAAGAAAAACTGGCGATTAGCTCTCTTAAAGAGCGAAACAACACTGTACCGACCTATATAATCATGGGTAAAAATAATGACAAACCTCTGTTCACAGCATCGTCTTCTGGGACAACAAGATGATTCCCCACAGGTGGCTCTTCCAATAGTGAGGTTAGGCTATAAGACTCCTAATGAGCACTGAACTTCTGATGTACCTGCTCCATCAATATCCAGCCAACCACAGTGTTCAGAGCTACTGGCATCCCTGGAGCACCTACCAGTTTATGCCATATGAAAATGAATGGGAATAATTTCGCCCCAAAAAGTATGTCACCAGTAGCTGGTGTAGAATATCCAGGATCTGTCAACTGTAAACTAGTCATGTGAGACCACAAAGTTGATTAGACAGGTTTGTATGGGAAACACCCAGATCTGTCTCCGACAGAGTTCTATCCACATTCCGATGTTGGATGATACACGAAGTTATTTCTTTTGTTACACTCAGAGGAGTCTGCGATAGTCCATGAAGTGGCATCGAAACCCTTCCGCAAGAAATTCGAGAGTTAAATAGCACCCTAACTGTTTTAAAAGAACCAGAAGCACCCCGTACTTCGATTATGGTTGTTGCTAGCATTGTCATGATGAAGTTTGAGTGACCTGAAAATGATGATAGATCATTTGGTGGCCACCTGGTGAGAGGGTTTTCTGATTATGCACTGCCTTTCCCTTTCACGAGTAGCAAAATGCAGCAATGAGTGATGTTCTAATCCACATTAATGGCATGTTGTAGAATTATATATTTGTCTTTACCACATAATATCATCCCTTTGAGCCTTTATCAAGAAACGTCGAGAATTTGTGAGAGGGTGTGCATCTTTGCGCAATGGCAGCTAGAGGAGTTCACTAAAGGGTTAATTGTATAACACGATGTGTTAGTGGCCTTAGGCTCCCGAGAGCTGGAGAATGTTCCACTTCCGATGACAGGGGTGTGTGTAATTGAGAACTGTCAACAGAATCATTTAAGCGACAATGCTTCCCAAGGAACTTAATACAATTTTTCAGTTTTCGTAGCTCAGTATCCGATAGGGTCATTTCCCACTGGATATGCAATTACGGCTTCTAACCAACTGCAGCGAATCGGAATAATGAGATCCCATAGAGCGACTGGAATATGATCGCTCTCCATGATAACTCTTAAGAATTTAGTGAGTCTACCGATGCAGAGGATGCCACCAGTAGTACTTCCACAGTAAGAATTTTGCTCTGATAGAGATTTACAGGTGGTTTCCATGCTGTATCGAAGTTGTCTTCTGAATTAGGAAGGGTCTGAACAATGCTCAACAGCTCGCCAGACAGGAATGTTTTCAAATATGCGAATTTTTTTAAAGCCAACCACTGGGGATGATTTGTGACTAATGTTGTGAAATGATTGTACCAATTCATCCAAGTTTTTGGGGTCACCATTAAAACATTGTCGATTTATGTTGGGCAGCATGATGCGAGAACTTCTTGATATTGAGGACCTCAATTGCACATCGACTTTTACTTTATCGCACATCAGTTATTATGCAATAGCCAACGTGGAGTAATTCTGTTCTTCAGGTACAACAATCCGCAATGCGTGTTGATAGTACTGAAGTCCAGAAGCTTATCCTTCGCCACCTCAACTGCTACATAATCAATGTCGTATGGCAGTTATATATTCGGCAGGATCGGACACAATAATTTGTGATGTTATATGAGTGCTTCACATGTTCTTCATCTAAATGCAGTCGTAGCAATTCTGACTCAACATCTGTCATCGTGGAGAGACCAACAGGGATGATAACCCCGGAAACAAATACCTATTAAAACATAGACAAACTGCGAAGCTCAGTAATGCAAAGTACGATACAACATCGGAAGCCATGCGGTGCTAACAGAAAATAGCAGTAAATTGCCACATTACCGGTATTTCAATCATCGCAATCATGAGATATCTCACTAATGTCACTGAACCATGCAATAAGCGGACTGAAAGAAGTGCATTTCAGATGTAAAAAGTCCTTTCAACTGCGCGAGTTACCGTAAGTTCGATGCGCATGCAGCACTCACGAACCAGTTAGCACAAGGCACAGCCATGTCGAACACGAAGTTTTCGCGATGAAATGAAAACCAAACGAACAGTTAACTGAACTATATCCGGCCAGGACGACCAGTGTTTGCACTGAGGTGAAGGCTGGGCTGTAATTTACCGACTAAACGAAGGCGAAAAAACCGCGAGCGCCAGCACAAAGATGCTTACCCGACCGCGACCTTGAACAGAACTGGGCGTTTATTCTAAGTTTGTCGAAACGAAGCTCCCGATCGCGAAATAACGATCTACGCCATATTTCCGGGTTTTGATACTCTAAGTTAAAGATGACTTCTCGACTCTCGTGAGAAAACGATCGAGAGCACTCGACAGCTATATGTTGTCGAAAGCCGTCTCCCAATCGGGAAGTTGAAATTCAACATGGCGGGTGAGAAGCGTGGTGGCCGTATTTATTGCATATAATCTTATGGTTTCGTACTTCTTAAGCATAATACATAACATACAAAAGGTTACAATTATGTGGAACATTATTATATGCATCTAATTGTACCATCTATACGTGTTCGGGAGTCTGAAGTTATATTTCTGTATCGTAAGTTTATTATGTAGTGTAGCAATGGCAGAGAGGTTATGTGTTTATACGAGCATCATGTTGGTGTTGTCGGAATAATGAATAGGTAGTTATTTATTTGTGGATTTGCTTTCTTCAAGTATAGTTGGTAGTAGTGCATTTTCTTGAGTGAAATGTGTAATAGTAATCGGCGTGTGTATACCGCTTCATAAAACTACTAGTTATTTTTCTTAAAC
Source organism: Dryococelus australis (assembly GCA_029891345.1). Taxonomy (NCBI): domain Eukaryota; kingdom Metazoa; phylum Arthropoda; class Insecta; order Phasmatodea; family Phasmatidae; genus Dryococelus; species Dryococelus australis. Next base: position 170,122,330 of record CM056993.1, read on the forward strand.
GCCGTCTGCAATGAATTGACGAATATAATTTATGTAGTTAAGTTTGTTAGTTTCAGGAAGCGTGCACAGTGTTGATTTTACTAAATAATTCTGCAAATAATTTATTTAGTGCTAGCGACAAACAAACGTGATTTTAGTGAAGTATAAATGCAAGGATTAACCAAGAAAAACATGTGTTCAAGCGGTTGCGGTGTTTACAAACAGTAAGTTTGCGTGTTTTGTAAATAATGTATTTGATAAACATAATTATAATTATTGCAATGCACATGGCCTGAAAAAGCCGCACTTTCTACACTTTTGTAGTGCGTGAATAATATTTATTTGTATATATCGTAAATGCAACGAGTGTAAGGTTAACTTTAGATAGCGTGCATATGACTAATGCTGCATCTGTACGAATACGAACAGCGTCATATGTATCGCGTTTTGTTTTCCATTAAAGTTACAATAATGTAAATGTTATTTCCATGCGAGCAAAATTTACTACTGCTCCATCGAAACAATATGCAACTCAAAATGCCACACACTCGTAAGAGCATAAATACAAGGTCGTCTTAAGAAAGACGTTATAAACTAAATCACCCCCCCCCCCCCCAACACCTCATACCTACGTTCAGTAATAAAACTAATTAAATGGGCAGCTTATATCACTTTATGAATAACTATATAGGCTACAGTCTGTGTGTACGAAACACGTCACTTCACTAGTAATGGGAATTCCTGAATTCCTACAACAAATCAATTAAGAACTGTTGTTAAAATCGGGTGGAGAAAACAAGCTATGGTTGCTGAAAAGGGCAATGTACGGCCTCAAGCAGGGTGGCAGATGCTGGAACAAAATAATTGACAGAGGTTCTAAGAGAAATGGAGTTTACCCAATCACGAGTAGACTTGCGTGCACCATAAACTCAAAGATCAAGGAAATGTTTTTGGCAGTCTACATAGATGATTTGTTTCTCATAAATGATAATAAGTTTTGAAGACAAAAAAAGGGAGCTCAGTGAGAAATTCGAGATGAAAGGCCTAGGACCCGTAAAGAACTTTTACTCCTTCTATATCTTCTACTACCTGGCATGCATCATTTTAGATTAATTAACAATGTTCCTTTTCCATGGTATTTGACCACTCCCTGGCTTGCAAACTACTTAATGCTTCTTCAGGGAATTGAGGGTAGTTATGAAAACTATTCTGAGCAATATCATCTGCGCTATGAATATATATGAACTCTTCTTGTTTATTTTGTTTGGGAGTACGAGATTATTGTCTAAGGTTACTACTCTCCTTTTGAGGTGTGTGAGGAGGCTCTTGTGTTGGTGAGAAGCCACAAAAGTATTTTTTTCCTTCTTTTGGTTTTTCACATTCACAGGTAACTTCATATGATGCTGAATGAACATCAACCGGACTGAGGAAGAAATCACCATTGACCAAGCCAACTACATACAAAGAATTCTCCGTAAGTTTAACATGAATGACTGCAAACCAGTGTTGACTCCCATGGAGACTGGTTTGAATATGAATGAAAGCGAATAAGCTCTGCCTCATTAGTTCACTTACCAAGAGGCAGTAGGAACTCTCCTATATTTGACACAGATCAGTAGGCCTGACATTTCATTTGCAGTTGGTGTTATAAGCAGGTTCAATAAAAACTCAAAGCAATGTCATTGGGTAACAGTGAAAAGAATATTTAGGTACTTAAAGGGGACAGTTGATATAAAGTTAAAGTTTTGCAGGGAAAACCACAACAGTTTAGTGGGTTTAGTGGCTCAGACTGTGGAAATGCGCTGGATGACAGGTATTCTGTTAGCAGAAGCTGCTGCATGTCTCAAGGAGCTGTAATTTCTTGGTTCAGCAAAAGGCAACGCTCTGGCTCTTCCCTTTACTGCTTAGGAAGCCCTGTGGCTTCGAGAATTAATAAGGAAATTAGACCAAGACTGTGAGAGCGACTCTGTAATAATATTTTGTCACAACAAGGGAGCCATCCAACTTGCAAAAAATCCAATGACCAGCTCCAAAAATAAACATATTAACATAAGACATCATTTCTTAAGAGATCATGCAGAAAATAATGTTATTTCTGTTGAATTTTTAGTCAGTGAAGAAATGTTATCCGATATTCTAACAAAGTCATTACATACGGTTAGGCACATGTTTTTGTTAAAGGAGATTGGTTTATGTATGTATTCTTTTCTTGCTTCTTTTGTGCTGTGTAGTAAATTGAGAGATTCAAAAAACTATTTTCAAGGGTGGGTGTTGTAAATTGAACAATAGTTTTGAGCATGTGCTATCTTTGGACTGTTGAATTAGCTATAAACTTTCAATCATAGGTTTATTACGAGTACCATATCTTTGAGTTTATGTTAAAAATTGTAACTGGCAAATTAAAAATTTTAGTTTCGTGTACAGAAATTCAGTGTCATCTTACTTGCTGTGCTTTGGCATCTTTCTAAACCAATTAGGTTTCGCCTTATCTGTTATTTCCGAATGTATGATAATTCCTTCAACTATTTAATTTAAATCACTGTCACGAAAAAATATACTTATTTTACTTTTCCGTGCATTAAAATTGCAAGCATTTAAAAAATTTTCGATGGACGATATTTCATTTTGAATATTATTTACTCATTTAAAATGCAGCAATTCTGTTCACTTATTTAAATACTTCCATTCAACAGAATTTTACAGTCCAACCACGCTCTTTGCTACCATGTTGAAATATATTTTAGATTGGAAGTATATAAGTTCTTAAACAACTAAAATTAACCTTTTCCAATAAGTTGGATTTTTAATGAATAATAAATTATCACAAGCTCTTTTAATGTAGTTGTTAAAACAAAAGTTAGCCCAGCCATAGAATATTATTGTCAAAATATCAATAATAATTGATCTTCAACACACCCTTTCAATTGTTAGTACTTTGTTTCAAAATATTATTAATAAATTTTTTACTTCAACAGAGGGGGCGCTATCCAAAGGAAATACGCGAAAATCGGAAGGCTGGTAGGGTCATAGTTTATGTTGGTGAAATGTATGTTGATGCTACCCACACCGTAAGTTCTTGCTGGCAATCTGATACAGAAATAGGCATAACAGAATCAAATGGGAATGGTCTGCAGTTAATGATTGCGCACGCTAGTGGAGAGGAAGCATTTCTTCCGAATGGATTGATTATTTTCAAATCAAAACAGAAGTTGGGAGACTATCATGACGATATTAACTATGACAAGTTTTATACGTTGGTGGAAAATAAATTATGACCAAAGTTAACCAAAAAACATCTGTTGTTGTATTAGACAACACAAATTACCATAATGTTCAACTGTATAAAAAACCAACATCATTATCATCATCCTTAAAACAAGACATTCAAGACTGGCTGACAAATAATATTGTTACATTCACCCCGATAATGACAAAAGCGAATGTGTTGCTTTTGGTCAAAAGTACACGAAACACAAAAAAGTTAAAAATTAATGAACTAATACACTGACATGACAAAAGTCATGGGATACACGTCTTAAAACACGTAAGGCCCCCTATAGCCCGAACAAGTGCAATAACTCGACATGGCATGGACTTCACAAATGGACGGAAGACCTATGGAGAGATGTTAAGCCATGCTGACTTAATAATTGCCCAAAGTTCCCTGGTATTTCGATGTGCAGGAGCTTGGGTGCGAATGTCTCTCTTCACAACGTCCCATAAATTCTCGATTGGGTTCATGTCGGGAGAACGTGCCACTCCATTCTGGAACTATCCAGAATTCTCTTCGAACCAGTTCTGGACATCTGCAGCCGATGAGACGGCACATTATCCTGATGGAACATTCCATCGTTGCCAGGAAAACTGAAGTCCATGAATGGCTGCAAATGGTCACTAAGGCGAGTTTTGTAGCAGTTACCATTAAGTTTTGTGGGTACATGGACAATTGGACCCAACCCATGTCATGTGAGCAGACTCCAGACCATTACGGAACCACCACCCTGCACGTTTCCTCGTTGACAACTGGGTTTCATGGCCTCATTGGGTTTGCGCCATACCCGAACCCTGCCATCAGTCCAAAACAACATGTATCGCGACTCATCGGACCAGGCCACATGTTTCCTGTCTTCCAAGGTCCAGTTAGCAACCTCACGACCCCAAGTGAGGCGTTGTGTCCGGTGTCGTGCTGTTAACAGGGGCACTCTTATGGGTCATTTGCTTCCATATCCCATGGAAGTTAATAGACACTGCACAGACCTGCTAGATACACGTCTGACACCTCCTGCATTGAATGTGGCTGTAATTTGAGCAAGTGTTCCTGCTCTGTCAGTACGGATCTTCTACCCAACCTTCGCTGGTCACGATCATCAAGTAACTCTGGAAGGCCACTGTGTTGTCCACGGTGGATCGTAATGCCTTGATTTTGATATTCCCTGTACACATGTAACACTGTGGATCGAGGAATATTGAAAGTCTGCACAACTGCTGAAATGGAATGTCCCATATTTCTGGCACCCACAATCATGCCACGTTCGAACTCTAATAACTCACATCACCTTGCCATGAGCATGTAAACAACAGTCGAACCGAATGGCACGGCCCACTTGTTCACAACTGAGACTGGTTTAGGCCGTGCAACATCATTCTGCAGCGGTGGCACCACGAGTCATTCAGTTACATAGTGCTATCACATGACTTTTGTCATGTCAGTGTAAATGCACATGGTCATGAAGTCATTCGTCTGCCTCCATATCACGCGGATCTAAACCCTATTGAGCTAGTATGGGCGGATATTAAAAGGAATGTTGGCGAGGAAATTTCTTCACTCCTCGATGATAAAAACAAATTGTGTGAGGAGTTGTTCAGTTGTTTCTCTGCGGACTAATGGAAAGAGTGCCGCAAACATATAAAGAAGATTGAAGATAAATATGTGAAGAGTGATGGCTTACTAGACACTGTAATAGATACGATAATAATTAACGTCAGAGATGGAGATCCAACTGACGACAATTCTGCATATGAAACAGACTCTGAATCGTAATAGGTGACTCATTTAGGTTTGTAATTTACATTCATATTTGTTAGTTTTGTTTCGTAATTTTTAACATGCTGCGTTTATAATTTACTATCTACTATTGTTCCAAATTTGTATGGTATATGACCATACGTTTTCTATATTTGTTTGACAAAGCTGTTTAGGAGGGTATATTATCTGTTTTCTCGTGGCAACGTTTTCATTACTACTTACCGATTTCAACCTTAGAGTACTCTCTCTGCCCTTTTACTTTTATTTGCTGCTCCATATGTTGGGTTCGAACCATCGTCAGTTAGTTACATAGCCTTACACGTGCCTATAGTATGTTTATGCTCCTTTCAAAGACGTTTATTTTCCGTTTTTGTACCTCAATGAATCAAGTCATTAATGTTTCTTTTGACTTGTTCAGCCTTCAGTCACTACCTACAAAAAAGATGAAAAAGACAAATGTTAGATATGCTGGCTCCGATTGATACAGTTAAACCATACCGAAATACAAGCAAATTTACGTGATGAACAAGCTGTGAAATAAAATTCTCGAGATGCACTTCTGCTCGTGTAATACGGACTCGAGCGTCGAGATACGGTTTTTCACTGCTCTGGCCTTGTCGGGGTAGTGGAAGGTTTTTCTATTGCCCTGGTGGAAGGCATACACTTAACACAAGGAAAACGAAGACGGATCTTCTGTTTCTTGTCCAATTATTGGCACTCCGTTGGCTGATAGCCAGTATGAAATGTATTTTACGCAGTGTGTGGCAAACGTGATATAAATATTTAATGTATTATTTCCTTGATTTTTACAAAAGTCTCCTAATTTTTTCGATTTTTTTCATTACAATTTTTTTTAGAATTTTCCCAACTTTTTTTTTTTTTTTTTTACAAATTCCTTTGCGATATTTGCAATTTTTCTCAACATTTTCTAGTATAAGGTTCCTTGAGGTTAAGGTCGAAGTCATGGCAAACTCGAGATGGTGATCATGTTCTATAATAAATATTTTCCCCGATTGTTTTTTTACGATTTTTGCAATTCTTTTTATTTTTTGATTTTTTAGGATTAAGGTTACCTTCACGGCCAAGGCCACAACATGTCGGTCGGGGTGAAAAATGAATATGTGACCCAATTGTTTTCAATGACAGAGTATGAAAACCTGACGAAAACCTTCCTCACTCATTTCATAAGCCATTGCACAGTGTCTCCCCATTTACAGCCTATTACTGCAATTTATTTTAACAGTACGGAAAATTTCGTACAGGGATAAGCGATTATAGTAGAAATGGAAAATCAGTACTGTTTTTTATATGTAATAGTATCATAAATACGTCCTTAATAAAATGTAAAAATAAGAACCCTAGTATTTGTTGCGTATTTTAAAAAATCTAAGGCATAAAGAAAAATAAAATAAAAATAAAAAAACTTTTAAAACCAACCTTTTATTTAAAAATGCACTAAAAAGAGAAAAATAATTATAATAGTTACAGAATTTGTAGAACTTGCAAGATGTGTTCGAACAACCGCAATAAACTGTACTACAAATTAATTTGTTTGTATCAGTTTATATTTAGTTCATAAAAGCTTGGCGCGAATAGTTAAGAGCCTTACGCACGATATGTTCTTCCTATGCTTACGCAAATGTAATATACGTTCTATATTGTGAATAGTTAAGAGCCTTACGCCAGATAAATGCTTACTACGCTTACGCAAATGAGGTATACGTTATTCATCGCACCAAGATTTTATATACTAAATATAAATTGATACAGACATATTAATTAGTAGTAAAGTTTATTACGGCTGTTAGACTACATCTTACAAGTTCAACAAATTGTGTAACTATTATAATTATTTTTTTCCTTTTTAGTGCATTTATAAACAAAAGGTTGGTTTTAAAAGTTTTTTACGTTTATTTTATTTTTCACTTTTTAGTCTCCAACCATGTTACTGTGTCCTGTCCTGAGGATGAATCAATACACGCAAGGAAGGCAGTTAGTCGTAACTAGATGGATAAAGCACTCGATCTATAAAATACTACTTTCATTACACTCACAGTACTATACATTAGTTGACGTGTCTCACACTCAGCGTTTCTCTACAATTCTCTCGTAATGGCAATAGTAAGGCTATCAGTAGGTACTACTGTATTCAATACCAACAACGTGCTCGTTGACTCAGAGGGAGTCTTAAGTGTTATACGAGAATCCCTATCGCGTCGCGACCTAGGGCGCCCTACAGGAATCGTAGTTGCCCTTTAATTACGTCGTCGCATTCGTGCAGACCTCCTCGACGGCGGCAGTGGCTGGCGTCGAAGTCAGACCACGGGCCTGATGGTTCTCCGGGAAGTCGTCCAGCAGTCCTCTGGAAACAATATGGCCTCGAGCTGTCGTCGCCCCAGACTTATATAGTGCCGCGCCCGGCCTCAATACCTTCTCTGGCGGCAGGGGTGTTTTCAAAACAGCCGGGCTGTCTCGCCGAGGTCGCGCCATCCTGCGCTCCTGCGCACCTGCGCGTCGCCTGCCAGCCCTGGCTACTGGTGACCACATCAATGTACTTGTATCACGTATATGGCTTTCCCTTTCTAAGAAAGATCCCCAGTATCGTACTGTATCGTACAGTATCGTACAGTATCCCCCACACTGTAGGAGCAAACTATAATAATAGTTTTCAGAACTATTTGCCGCTACAAAATAGGGCACCCACACAACAGCAGTGACACTTCTAATCTCCATTTTACTGATACTCGATTCTGTAAAACAAACTCCATACGACGTTTACTGCATGTAGTTGTAGAGTTCCTATGGCCACCTTCCGGCTCCATTATCAGATCAGCTCAGTTGACTTTTACATGGTATTGTCATCGGAACTACTCATGTATGCGAAATTTCAGCTCAGTTGGATAGCGGGAAGTGGCTTAAAATTGACTTGCAAGATTTCACCCGAACCTACAAACTAACTAACTAACAAGGCAAGTTATACAAAAGTTGTAAAAATGAGCCAAGAATCAGTTATGCGTATTTATTAAGCACATTTATTCAAACACTGATTGTAAGAAGTGAAAATTAGTCGGGTAAGCGCCTCGTTATAACATGACAGCGAGCACTAAACACGCTCTGGTAAAAGAGTCACCCAAATCTCTCCCCTCACTAACCACGCTGTTCCTGCAACACTGTTACTATCGATTAGCTGAGGGTTACTGCCGTGCCAATTATCTAGACCCATGGTAGGGGAGTCGTCGTTTTAAAACGCTCTAATTCGGTTACTTCAACTTTCATCACTGTGTTTAAGGGGACTGTCTAGCTGGAGCTATATTACGCTTTTGATACGCTGAAGCAAGGGCATAGAGTAGATAACCGATTATAGATTAAGGCAGGATTTACAACGACCTGTCACGTCCATCCGTCAATCAGAGATGGCCATTAATTATATCCGTAAGTCCGTCAAAACCTTGGCAATCTTTTAACTTCTGACGGACGAACGGATGAAATTACAGCCTTCTAAACTCGCACCCTTTGTTACTCGTTCATCCCGAGTGCTTTACAAGGCTCTGCAGTGTGTGCAGTGTTTTGTTTTTGTTTTCACATGTTTGTTTATGTAACTGTAAAATGAAATTAAGTTACATGTTTCCTGAAGATTAATTGATAATGACGTTTCGAAACACGAGTTCCTTTGTGTATTAGTAAAATAATAAAATAATGCTTTATATGCTATTAAAATTTTTTTACTTCGATTAATTTCCATTACGTACGTGTAGGCCTATGGTTGTTTTTGGTACTTAGAAACACAATGCCGCAAAAGTTCTTCACTTTTTGTGAAGAAATTTTTCCCCTTTGTAAAGAGTTTTCTTTTTTTAGTTTGCAGCAATGAACTTTCGACGGACGTACGAAGTTTGGTTGTAATTCGCACGGCTGGGAGACGGACGGACGGATGCGACGGGCTGTTGAAAATCCTGCCTAAATGGCGTGACGGTTTCTCTGATGTAAGCGTACCCTTCCTCTGATTGGCTGTGCGAGGCTTTGGAACAACCCTTGGGTCTGATCGACCACTGCGGGCTGCGCCTACAGGCTGGTAAGTCGGCCAGGCACTGGCTGTCATGTTGCTGGACACTGTCACCATTATGTGCGGCTGCAGTGTCGAGGAGAAACCTCTTCCCCCCCCCTCCCCACACTCACCGCTGGAGGGAGGGAAACCACGTGACAATCCTACAGACCAAACTGATAACATCGCTCTCTATTACAACGCTATTAAATACAGCGCTGCACGACTCATTTCGACAGGTTAACTTCACCACTAAAGCAAATTAATTTACCTACACCGCTCCAGTCATGAAAGCACTACAACCCGTTTAAAATTAACTTCATTTGGCAATTAAAAATCACCGCGGGTAATTTTCTACTATTGCTAAACCCTTCAGGGACTAGTAATATCTTAAAAGACCTGCTATTTTTACAAAATCCCGGACAGGAAATTTTGCATACCATGGAGTTTGCTACTCCCACCTTCCTCCCCTCCTCCCCCTCCCCCTGCGAGCAGTCCGACGGTCGGGGAGGTAAACATTTGAACAAGCAGCTCCTCTGGGGGCGTCGCTACCATTTGGGCTATGTGTTTGCTGTGGTTTGGGGAGGGAAACCTCATCTAGTCCACAGCAAGATACAAGTGCTGCAAGGGCCCGCGCACACCCCGCGCTGATCTTCGGCTGTGATTGAGAAGGCGGCGATTTCGACAGGTATAGGCTGTTCACGGTAAAGTGAGCACTTTTTAGGTCCTAGTTACATTTTCCTTTCAGTCATTTCTTATCCTTTAACCATTTTTTAAAATAAATATTGCTAATTAAGTAATAACCACAGTGTATATATTCAACCGCACTGGGAAGTTTACGCCTAACGCTAAAATAAGATATATTTACTGACTATTATTCAAAAGGAGAGAGTTATCAAAAGTGCTTACTTTACCGTGAACAGCCTATAAAACGCATGCACGGAGCAGCTCTCGTCGCACGCGCTCTCGGCCACTGTCACTGCTGAACAGAATTGAACAAGCCCACCCCTTCGTGCAGCGGCAGTGAACTCTCCCAACTCACCCGACGTGTTTTGGACTTGTGTGCACTATATTCTCAGTTGGGCTTCACTATATGGCTGACTGTTCCACCTCTGTACGATAATGTACTCTGTAGCTAGGGACAACGCTACATCTTCATCAAGTGCCTTGGGGGCCGTGGCGGTGCAGTGGATAGTTTGCTCATCACGATTGTAGTCGAGCCAGAACGCTTTTTTAACCCACTTTCCGAAGGAAAGATAGGCTTATGGAGTCACCCGAATGTTTGTCTGGATGTTATGCCCTTCTTCCCCTAATAACTTTTAAAACAGAAAACCGAATTTCACCAAACCACATCCATATATAGACTTTTGTAATGCCATCGGACCTTTATAGTTTTCGATCACGCCGGGTACTTATTTTCAGAATGGCGGCAATAAAAAAAATGTTCATCTCTATGTTATATCTCGGGGGCTATTTAATGGATATCTACCAAATTTGGTACATCAAAGGTGAATTATAATGGCATTGAAATAGAAAGCAATGATCTTATTATTCGACCATTTTGTAAACTTTGACTCGAAGATTTTCCTTATAAGTACTAAGTATTTCCTCGCATTAAAAATGTTTGACCACATATTTTTTGCATAATGGCATGTCAAAATTACGATTTCAGTATTTTGGTAATTACGAATAATAAAATTTATCTTACTTACAACAATAAGAAAATTCACATAGAAATAACATACCAAGAGTTACTTGAAGAAACATTTGAAATACCGCTGCGAAGTACTGTGCAGTTTTTAAAAATTACTGACTATAAGGAATTTCCGCAAGTGAGCAATACGTGTATTAACATAACGTATTCTCATAGAAGGATAAACATAGTTTCTCAATGTATTTCGGACAAATATAAAATAAGGAAATTTTTTATGACCAGCACCTTTGGCCCTTTCAGGCTAATCGTCTATATACAAGTGAAGGTGAAATGAGGTGAGAATGTAGCAAGTGCCGGAATGCAATGGCGGGGGAAACGGGATATCCCCGAGAAAATCGGCCGACCAGCGGCATCGTCCGGCACGATTCTTACTTGCGAAAATCCGGAAGTGACCCGGCCTGGAATTGAGTCTGGTTCGCCTTGGTGGGAGGCGAGCAGTCGAACCGCTTAGCCACCGCAACACAATGAAGGAACCTACAGAATGGAAAGAAAATTTATGACACAAATTACTATAAAAAAATTAAAAATTAAAAACAAACGAGTGGAGTTTGAGAGGAATGCAACAACAACCTCTGTGAACTGCGAAGAGCTGCTACATACCATGCCGTCGAATGAGAAAGGCCTTGGCTGTGCAGGCTGTGTGCCTGCAAACTGCTTCTACCCGAGTCATCATTGTAATCCAGGCTGAAATGGGACTCGTCCAGAAACACATGTTGCTACTCTGCATGCTGGTGGGTGTGTTGGTGAGCTTGTTGCAGCGTGAGGCGTCAACTGTACAGACTCGAAGGAATCCTCCACATAGGAATGTATGCACGCGCAGTCTCCTCTGTGAAGCAGGCGTCGTCGAACAGGAGAAGCAGTGTTAGTGTTCTAACGTTCTGCCAACACTCCAGACGAAGCTATAGGCTATTCACGATAAAATGAGCACTTTTCACAGCCCTGCTTAAGATCTACTCGTATAGACGTTTGTGTGTTGTTCCGCCTTATGTAAGATTAACATTGTGATTGGCGTTATCACTTTTTTCATGCGTCGGTCAAGTGAAACTGTGACATTATTAGAAAAGTAAATATTTTACAAATCTGCTCATTTTTACACTTCGATGCATAAAAAAAAAAAACAGAAAGCTGAAGAAATAATTTAAGTTAGCAGAAATGGTTACCTAACACTTTTTATTCGACGTTAAGATACGGAACTACTTTCGCATCCCTCGTTACCAACTTAACTGGGCGCATGTCACTCAGAGCGCCCGTTAAAATATACGCAGCTAGAATCAGTGACTTTTTCCTAAGGTTGATTAACACTGTATAGTGAACAGCCTTTAAGTATCTATCACTGCCATGCGGATGGGCTGTTTGTCATCCCGTGGTTTCTTCACGTTTCTTGACCGAGACCCGTGTTCCAACTTATCCTGTTTCATTCATTACACTGTTTCCACTCTCGCATTACTATCGTGGCATTATGTCCCGTACGAGCAGCGATTTCGCGGTATGAAAATCCTCCTCCTAGTAAGGCGATCATTGGGCCCCGTTAAAACTCCATAAAGTGCCCTTTCACGTCTACAAGTCATACTGACTCCAGTAGGAACGCCTGCAGCCCACTGACGACGAACAACGATACTTGTCTGGATTCTCTATTTATGCGATTTTAAACCCCAGTTCAGAGTCCAGACATGCGCAACCTTTCGCAGATTTTAATAATTCGTATACCTTGCTTTTTATTCCTCGTGTGTTTCGTTTCATTTGCACATTTCCTCCAAGGTTCTACATTTTTCACAACAAGTGTTATTAATGAGAAGTTAAATTCTTGAACAGAACCTAATCTGACTTCTTCGTGAATACTTGAAAACTAAATATGCAAAACTTCAATAAAACGTGACATGGTGGCTGGCGTTGTGTCGTTGCCAGCCAGTAATAACTGGCCAGCTAGAAAGTACTTTGTAGTACTAATTATATCGTCACGTGTTCTTTGTTCTGTAATCAGGTCTACAAATGGCGGTTCGCGGTTCACTGCGCACTTTTCAAAGCCTGCTTGATTTATTATTTTTTCTGCTTATCTTACATTTCTCCAGTTCAACCTTGCAGTCGGACTTGGCGCCGATACTCGTTGGTTCTTCGAATGAAACTTGAAACTTGTTAGAAATATAAATGTGTTTTCACATTTACAATTCTTATTCAGATTTTCATAAAATAAAGAAGAGACCATTTTCAGTGGTCAAAAGTTTCGAAAATAACACTTTTCGCTAGTCTTTAAAGTATTGAACTATATTTTACATATTTTCTGCTTACATTAAGGGGGGGGGGGGCTACTGTAGCCTACATAAGTGAGTATACCAGTGAACTTACTTCATACAGAGGCACAGTTTATTTTTAAGCGTTGAGTTAACGGTGCACTGATTACCCACTCGCCTTGCTACGCTCACTCATTCCACTTTCCTTAGGCGAGGTTTCAGTCTGCAGGCGACTTGTCAACGGAGCTACCGTGATTGGCGAATTACCAATTGTATGCTGGGTAGAGCCAGACTAGTGGGCAGGGTTGTCAGTAGTATATGAAATACCTGTGAAAATTGCAGAGAATCGTCCATATTTATGATGAACAACAGTAGTTCACAAAAGATCCTGAGTTAGTTTTGAGAAACGTCCAGCTGTGAATGTCCATAGCAGCACCTCACACAAGTTGCCTGCATGTTGAAATCATGTATTTGCCCGGGACATGTATGTAACAGGTTTCATGCGCAGCTAGAACGAAAAAGTACTTATCCTATGATTGTAAATAACTTTTGATAGGTAACAATTTTCTCAAAAATTTTCGCTAATGTTCACGTATAGTAAACGACAAAATTTCATCTTAATTTTCCCTGTTTGGTTCCCAGTAATATTGCTCATCTGCGACACTTTGAATCGTTTTGCTGATGCACGTAAGGAAACTGAATGGAAGTTCACCCATATCACTCGCTAATGGCGAACACAAAAGTGTATGTTTTGCAGTGCCATCAGTGTATGGTGTTCACAGCGCGTGATCACCACCGTATACTCTAGGGGTTCTGTCATGTAATCAGCTTCCTTTGTTGGTCGTAAACGTCATGCCCAAGCTGTTATAACACCTCATCTTCTTTACTAGTTACGTAATACCGAAGAAGCCTTTTACTGTCCCTGAGCACGAAGGGATACGGTGACTCCGAGCACAGGATTGGCCAGATATTTAGTGAAATTTAAGAATTAGTACATACAATTTTTGTCTCGTGTATTGAAAAGGATATGGCTTCAGGGGCAATATCTCAGCCACGTATTGATATATATTAAAATGATCATTTATAAAAATCTAAAATTACAAGAAGAGGACTTCTGATTAAGTAGTTACATTCTGTTCGTGAGCCAAATTTTGATTTTAGACGTAAAAACTGACATCCTGAAATTTTGGGAAACATTTTTCCCTGCATTGATGAAGAATAATTGTCTTAAAATTGCATCTGGAATACGTAAACACGTGTTCTTTCACCTAGAATATACTGTCACTTTTTGAGTCATTCATCAAAACGATGACAGATTTTTTTCCCGCTGGATGTATATAAAAAAATTAATGTTTTCAATTGGAGAGTTTTTGAAAGTCATGTTCTGTCTCTTTTGCTTCCAGTTATAGCTTTCTTTCAGATTCCGTTAACTGCGTGGTGTTCTGTGGGTATCGTTATCACTGCAGCCATAAAATGACTATGAGACTGTTAGGCTATTCTGCCGATTGATACTCTTAAGTTTATAAAACAAAAGAAAACAGAAAAATATTTTAATATTAGTTCCAACACGTCTAACCAGATGTTAAAGTATAAAACAACTTTTTGTGATTCGCTGCCAAAATTACTGTAGATATAGTACACGGTATTTACAATAAAAGGATACAAAAATATTTACGGTTGACAGCAATCAAAGTGTTTTAAAATGTAGAATTCCATTTTAAATACCAGAGACTGGAGAGAAATAAATAAACGCAGTTACTGTGGAAGTTTAATCTGGACGACAGTAAAAGAGCGTCAGAGGAAACGCTGTCGCCGTCAAACGTGAAAAAATGAGGAAAAGAAGGCTAAAGAGAAGAACAGGGGCAGATTCTTGAAGACAAAACCTACAGTGAACATTCTAAACTACTCTTTGTACCAACTGCTCTTACCGAATGAAAATGTATAGTATTGTTTGAGGTATTACTTTTCTAAGTAAAAAATTCGAGCCTACTTTCCTCTACGTGGATGCAAATCATTTTGATGAATTTCTTAACAGGTTAGGTGGTGGGTGGGATTTGACGTCTTATTGACAGCGACATCATTAGGGATAGAACCAGAAGCACATCCATCTCTAGTGAGACAACTAAAAATATACATGTGTCTTACTCGGGACTCGAACCCAGAAACCCTCGGACCCTACGTAAGTTGGCATGCAACCAAACTAAAGGATGTTCACGATAAAGTGAGCACTATTGAAATAAACCTTAGAAAAAAGTCACGGTCCCTGCATGCATATATTTTTACTGACTTACTGAGTGACATTCGTCCAGTAAAGTTGGTAACGATCGCTGGAAAGTAGTCCGAAATCTTAACGTCGAATAAAAAGTGTCACGTAACGATTTGTGATAACTTAAATTATTTCTTTATATTTATGTTTGTTTTACTATATCGCAGTGAAAAAATTAGCAGATTTGTAAAATAGTTTTTGTTCTAATAATTTCACAGTTTCCCTTGACCGATGCATGAATAAAGTGATGAGGGCCAAGCCGATGCTAATCAATGTTAATTTTACATAAGGCGAAAGAATACATAGCGTGAATACTTGTAGATCTTAAGCAGGGCTTTCAAAAGTGCTCATTTTACCGTGAACAGCCAATGGAGGTAAGATTCGGAACATCAACTTCGATTGTAATGAAGCTAATATTTTGGTTGACAGGGTACACTAGCATCAATTATTAAAAGAGTCGTTATTTTGAAAACAAGAGTGTGTGTCACTTAAAAAAATATATGTTCTAAGGCCCTACCGTAACTCTACATGCTTGCAGAATTTGGTGGAAATATGTTGATTGGTTCCGAGAATTGCATAAACATGTATTTTATTATTTAACACTTTTATACAAAATGTCCATATAAGGTTTGTAAAGACTCCTAATAAATAATGTTAGCGTACAAATTTTGTTGAATTTGTTATAATGATATATATATATATAAGTTATTTATATGGTCGCCATTTTGAAAATCCTGAAGTTTACATGACCTACTGTAGCACTACTTGTGTGCAAGATTCTATGAGAATTAAATAATTGGGTCCTTTCCATTGTCTCTTAGTATTGTCTTACTAAGAAGTAGGGGGGAAAGGCTTTCAATAGGAATATTTGATGCTTCTAATGGATACTGTCGACATACAAAGTATGGATGAATTTAGTTAAATTGTAAATATACACCGTATTACTAAAAATTACCGATAAACTCTGGGAGGTGATTCCTCATAATACACACACAGGGTGGATTGCAAATGGCGAATCAGCTCGTGGCCCATGGTAGCCTGGCCAAAAACAAGAATAAGCATAGGAACTACCCCTTTATCTGGAAGAGCAGGGGTATAAATCCCTCATGAAAGTGGAGCTGAGGAACACGTTCGGTGTTAATAAAGCAAAGACTATTTGAGATGGAACATTCAAAATTTCAAATAATGGATTCCGTTCACGTGCATGGATATACACGCATGGTGAACAAATGGAGACTGTCATTCAACTCTGTAATTGGAAAACAATGGTTTGCCACCCTTATAATACATGTAATTATGTAACTGTAGGAAATAGGATATGTATACAGGCGAAGTAATAATTGGCATGTAATAATGAAAAAAAAAGGCTTCTTGAGCATCGTAGATGCTCAGCCATTAAAGCATCACATTTTGCTATGAGCTCAACCAACTGTAAAAACTTCCCATTATCTTTTTTTGAAAAGGTCCTCAGTTGTTCCCCGACATACCAACCCCTGGGTTCCAATAAAGTGAAAATTGCTTAGCAAACGCCTCAAAACATCGCTCCAGTGATCACTTTCTCTTTGAATCAACATCTGGTTTTCTTTGTCGATAGTTTTACCCGAGCACAATCGCTGAGAAAGCTACCGCCAGGACTGGAAGAATGGATTGGTGATTTTCCATGGCGATACAGAAATCCAGACATATTTTCCAACTTAAAAACTTACTTGCTGAAGAAATAGATAGATTTTCATCACTAAAATGTTTGCAGCAAAAATAAGAATGTAATTTTATCGTATGGAATACACCAACCACTATCTTCAATTCTTGGTTTCATACGGCAACTAGCGGGCGTGAATCTCCTGCCTTTATACTCTGCTGGAAAATGTATGTACTGTACATTACTTGCAAAGGACTACGCTCAACTAAGATCTGGTGCAGCTCAAAAGGAATTCTTATTGGCCATTCTCCGCAGCCCCTTGATATTTGAACTATGCTGAGGGGATTTCCAACTCAGTAGTAAAATATAGATATTTGTGTAATAGAGGTCTATTTGACTGGATATTGCTATGTAGAGATACAAGCACCTTAACCTACACAACGAGAGTAAAATATTAAGTTTAGGCTTAGTCTGAGGCCCCAGTGAATTGTAAAGGATCTCAATAATTGTTTCGTGGAACTAAAATTCCATATACATTTTATTATTGGTCGTTTAGATGAGAAACATAGTGTGAATTAGAGATGGACATGATCTCGATCATAATTGCAACTGACATCAGAATTTATTTTGGTAACGTAATTTACGATTAATGTTTCAAGCCACCCCCCCCCCACCTACCTTTTTTTTCGGATGTTAGTGGTCTATTTTTTCCAATCATTCCCTCAACTAAACTACGTACCCAATTAAGTTCTTCAGTATGAATGGAATTGCAGGTATGGAACACACCTGTAAAACTACTATCGCATATGCACAGTATTACTAAGGCTTCATGAATAAAAGAGAAAAAAATATTTGAATGATGTTGGCTGCCAAAGGCAATCCTAATTTTTAGTTTTCCTTGATTGAGAGAAAAGAAAACACTGCGAAAAACCTTTTCTAGGTAAATAATTATTTTATGTAGAGCGGCTAGTGACTGTCAAACCTGTTCGTTGCTAGCATAGACAAACTGCAAAATATTTATTTTCTTTTGTAAGTTGCCGTGGCTGCGCATACGTACTGCTCAAGCTAATGTGTATAATTTTCTGAAAATAGGACAAATTCTATGTGTTAAATTATACTAAATTATCGTTATTACTCTTGCAGCTGCCCCTCCGACGATACGAAAGGGAAAGGAATCGGCCGTTACCTGTTCAAAGATTTTATTCCAACAATCGCCTGGAGTGATTCTAGGAAACCACGGGTAACCGAAATGAGGATGGCACGACAGGGGATCGAACCCGAGTTCTCCCTAATCCAATTCCAGTATGCAACCACTTAGCCACCTCACTCGGTTATTTCGTGTAGCACTTCACCTACTTCACAGGAACAAGCTAGCACTGAAAACTATCAAAGAGTGGCGCAACCTGCAAGCTCCATTATCCTCGCCAATTATTGCTGTGTGTCCAACGCCTGAAAAAACCCCGAAACTTGAAAGTCCAGGATAAACGCTATTCTTATTATATTACAAAATCCTTGTTAACATATTTCGGTTTAAGCTTGAAATTACCTCATGCAAATGTTTCCCATCCAGGTCCAAATCAGCAATAGTTGTAGACCTATTAACTTGCATAACTCGACCGAGACAACAAAATATCTGGAAAGAATGTGGTTCTGCGGGTCTGGCCGTGAGCGAGAGAGAGATGGCGGACAAGGGTAAAACCCAGCGAGCCAGTCAGAGGCGAGCAGCTGTGACACGTACACGTGTAGTCTGTACTGCATGAAAATCGGCAAGGCCAGTCTTGGTTGGTGGCAGTAAATAAACGTAGTCTGAAGGAGCGCCTATTTACTAGTACGCAAGTAGTTGATCGTTCCAAAAGTGTACATATATTTGAGCGCTAGTGTAAATGTTAATAACATATGGCTTCGTGTAGTAAAAAAGTCCCACTATTCACAGTGAAGGCCGCAAAATAATAGCAAATGTTATTTCATTTTTGATGAAGAGAAGATATCTGGGAAACATACGTGTCGAATTAAAAAACGCAACAAAGCGAGCAGCAGCCGCAACAGGAAAATCTAAGGCAAAAAAATGTAAAATACGGATAGGAAATCAATGTATGAAAACTAACAGGCACAATACTATGTACGCCTGGGAAGAAACGGAAGAGGAATGTCCGAAAAATTGTGTTAGATGATTTTGATTAGTGTGTTATTCGACGTACAATCCAAAATTTTTACGCTCATAGGAAAGAAGTGCCTACATTAAAGAAGTTACTTTCTGTACTACGAACGGAAATTAATTTTCGCAGAAGCAAGGAAACGTTTAAGTCTAAAATCAAAAATGACCACCATGATGAGATGAATTTTGCGAATTTTTCAAAATGGGTATCCCAAAAACTCTTACCTAGTCTGTCCCGTAGATGCATAATTGTAATGGATAATGCATTATATCACTCGGTGCAAACAAACAAAGCCCTACAATGACATCATCACGTAAGGCAGAAATACAAGAGTGGCTCAAGTTAAATAACATTGTATTTGAGGAAGAGATGACTAAAGCAGAACTACTCCACATCGTGAAATGTCAACGACCGGTTCCGAAGTATTGCATAAACGAACTCCTTAAAGAATTTGGCCATGGAGTAGTCAGGCTGCCTCCATATCACTGCAACTTAAGTGCCATCGAATATATATGGAATATGTGGCGAAGAGCAATGTTTCGCAAAGAGTTGACCAAATAATGTCACTGACAGATGAAGCTATAAACAGTATTTCTGAAAAAGATTGGAAATCAGCAGTGTTACATGTGAAGAGGAAAGAAGAGCAGTGTTGGAAAAACGATCGTTGCATAGAAGAAGAAATGGAGAAAATTGTAATTAGTTTAGGTGGTGACAATGGCAGTGACTGTGAAAGCGACAGTAGCCATGATACTGACATCTTCAGTGACAGTAGTGTACATGGAAATGTAGCCGATGGTGAACTGTCAGGTATCGAAGAACTTGAGTAGACTTAAGCATCTATTACCGATGCTGCGTGACTTTACAGATCACATTATATCATTAAGTGTTTCGGTAATTTGTGGCGCATTCCTTTCAAACAGTCCGTATTTCTTCAGTGTACATTTATCGACATGGGCGGATGCCAGAAACGCACACCAATGTACCTTCTCGGGAGCCAGAATGTACACAATACTTGTTTCGAAGTACGTAGTTACTAACGTGACACTTTGCTAATGATTTGTAACGTTAACAGTTGTAACTGTATTATGTATGGAAACATGTTATTTCTATTATGGGGTATTTTTTTAAATACTGATCTGTCAATTGTTTAAATTATATGTACACTTATAGTAATGTCAACATTGTATAATAGGACAAGGCATAAATGTGAAGAACGTGTGTAGTAAATATAATTTGTTCATAGGAGATTTGCAACTATATTTAATTGTATATTCTGTTAACGTTATTATGCCAAGCTAGATGGATGTTTTTAATACTTAGATTTATGTACCGTATGTGCGGAACTAACTGTACTGGTTGAATTGTACCACGCTGGGGGGGGGGGGGGGGGGGGGGGCTCTACAGTTTGTTGTGTAGGCGTGTAAATAGCTTTCATCAGTACGAGATTCACGGAAACTACACTGCCCTTTGTGAGTGCCAATGTACTGTTGACGGTCCTCAGTAGGCTGTCCTGGGTGTACCATTCTCCCGTACCACTCTCCCCCTGGGCGTGTCGCTCTAGGAGGGGTAGCACTGCACCTTCCTCTTACGGTCTGTTTTGTTGGCATAGCCGACTAATATCCTTGTCTTTTCATCTGCTTTAGCTGGGCGTAATGATGTAGCAGTTTGTCTCATTGAAGACATTTGGAAATAAATAACAGAAACAATTAAGTTATATTAAAAGAATAAAGTAAGATTACGACATCTCACAATATATTAATGTAAGTACCAAAATAACGAAAACATTACTTTTTCCATAGAAGCTATAATATATAAACTAACGGGATTTCAAATTCCTGGATTTTAGGTAAACTCTTATCCAGCTACTGAAATTTCTTGAGGTTTTAAACTCTCGTCGAGTTTTATTCTTTCTGAATGTAAGGAATATGAAGGGGGGAAAAAATGTATAAATAATTTAGCTCGTCTCTCATTGCCGTTGGCTTCCTCGAATTTTCCTGTGCTGTAGAATGCTCCGAATGATTTTTACGTGTTTACATTTCCGAGCTCGAGGTAATTATCTGAGTTAGAAATAGCCACTTTGCGCGCGAGCCACTGACGAGCCAGGACTGACGACAGTGACTACCAATTAGCCTTGCTTTTGACGAGTAACCGTTACAAACAAAGTTTTCCCTTCCCTCTAAAGCAGGATTTACTACAGCTCGTTGCTTTCGTCAACCGTCCCCAATCACGTGAGCAACGGCCAATCAGAGGTGTTCAATAATTCTATCCGGCCGTCCGTCAAAATCTTGGAAATCTTTAACTTTTACGGGCGGACAGAATTACAGCCTTCTAAACTTTTCTTTTTTGCTAACCCGTCCATTATGAGTTCATTAGAAGGCTCTGTAGTGAATGCCATGTCTCGTTTTGCTCGTTTTTTGTTTACATATAATTGTTTATGTAGCTGTTAAATGTAAGGACGTTATAGATTTCTTGAATAGGTGTTGATAATCATGTCGAGAACACGAGTGCCTTCTGTGTAGTACGAAATGTAATAAAATTAAGTTACTAAATTTTTTTTTTTATTCCCACTGATTTCCGTTATTTACGCGTGTTCGCGTTTTGTGTATTTGTACACACACAATACCGCCAATAATTTTCACTTTTAATGAAGAAATTTTCCTACTTCTAAACAGTTTTGTTTGCATTAGTTTGCAGCAATGAACTTACGTTGGACGAACGAAGTTTGGTTGTAAATCGCTTGGTTGGGAAACGGACGGACGGAAGACTAAGTCAGGATTTACAATATCCCGTCGCGTCCACCTATCATTCGCCCATCCGTCGTAAATTCGTCTGTCTCCCAACCAAGTGATTTACAACCAAACGTCGTTCGATCGTCGTAAGTTCATTGCTTCAAAGTAATGGAAACAAAACTGTTAAGAAGTAGGAAGAGTTCTCCATTAGAAGTGAAAATTACTGGCGGTATTGTATGTGTATAAATACACCAAATGTAAGTACACGTTAATAACGGAAATTAGTGGTACAGATAGTTAAAAAAAATTTATAACATAAGAATAATTGTACTACATTTGCTATTGCGCAGAAGGATCTCGTGTTTCCGACATGATTATTATCATCTCTTCATGAAAAATGTAACGTTATTGGATTTTTCAGCTACATAAATAAACGTACGAAAACAAAAATCAAGCAGAACAAAACACTGCACACACTACAAAGTTTCTTAATGAACTTGAAATGAACAGATAACAAAAAAAGGTTTAGAAGATGTAATTTCCATCCGTTCGTCCGTCAAAAGTTAATGCTTACCAAGGTTTTGACGGACGGATAGAATTAATGGACACCTCTGATAGACTGTTGGTCTAATGCATGACGGACGGAAAACGGACAGACGAACGCGACGGGTTGTTGTAAATCTTGCCTAACCCTCCCCCCCTCCTCCGTCGTTTGAGATCATAGTACCACACATACCTGACAAAGTAATCCCCTGTCACCGCCATGACACCACCAGCGTCCCTTCAGGGTACTCGGTGCGCCCCTCAAGCGTCCGATTGTTCCCCTTCAATCTAAATCCTGCCCTCATTAGACCGCACCACATGTTCACAGAAAAATCGTACCTGATAAGCGGATGTGTAGCTGAGTAGTAGAGCAGGGGGTATTCTAGATTAAAGGGATGCCGTCTTTATTAATCGGATTATTAATCAGATATTAAATTGATATTAAAATGATTGGACTAAGTTAAGTCTTAATCCGATCAAGAATTTTGTTAATCCGTTAATACCTAATCCTAATACGATAAAATGTGATTGTTTGATCAAATTTCTTTGATCAAAGTTTTTGCATAAACTTGTTTAATCAAATTTGTTTGATGGATTTTTTAAATTATGTGTGATATTTGATAAGTGTATAGTTTGGCGCAAGAATGTGCTAAGGCACTTTATTAATTTTTCTTTTATTTTTGTGGGCGGGGAGTAGCTCTGGTAACTGTTGACGATCGGGGCTATGTCACTATACTGAGGTGGGGCTGTTTTGGGGAAGGGGTGTATATAGGATAGCGATGTTTATCCTTGGAGGTCCGGCGTTATACTGAGGTGTAAAGTGTTGGGGAGGGGGTATATAAATGTATTAAATTTTTGCAAGAGTAGCATAAGTGCTTTCTGGGTTTGAACGGATATTGATCGCAGATCGTGGTGGGAGATAGGCGAATGAGGATATAGCAATTAAACGAAACTTCCTGGTGTTAACTGACTAAACAACTTACAGACCCCAGCTATACTGGTATAAAATTTAAAGCAAAGACAAGCTACTATTAACGACGTGCAATGTAAGCACCAAAATGTACAGACAACTGCTTCACTACTTCAAAAGCAAATGACTCATTGAAAGACTTTACAAATCAATATAAAATTATTCCACTGGGAGCTAATCAGAATACTAGACAAATATCGCTTATATTTTAATACGAACAAATCCATGTCCAAACAAGTACTGAAAAAAATACTTACCCCATTTCAAATAATTTTAGCACTACTTTCACTTCTGTATCGTTAGAATAAGTATATTAAAATGATTAACATTTAACACAATCTTCATTGAAGCTTAACGAGACTGTGATCGCGTAAAGAAGAGCTTAATCCCGCGACACTTTATACAAACGTAGGGAATTTTTAAAAAGTTAATAAACGTACGAACTATTTCAGTCCACAGACTTCCTCGAAGAAAAAATTTAAAATTATTTAAAATAAAATAATATAGACGCACGTAAATGTTTTTACGGATTCACTATTAACACAATCTCTCACAACGGCAGTTTGGTATCCAGATATTGACAGATCTTAGAAACATATTTTCACACGAAAAAAAATTTCCAGATAATTAAGGCTCATAAAAAATTATTATATTAAAACATGTAAACCTGATCAGATAATTGAAGAAAGCGCTTAATGAGAGATGAAGGTAGGGTCCGAGCTAGGATTGCCGGTTAACCCACACCATCGCGGAAGGTGCTGATAGATTCCCGCCAGAGCACTGGTGAAAAGGTATTCCCTAAGAGGAACAGTGGTGTATGCAGAGAGCGTTGTATCTATAGCAAGGGTGAAACACGAACTAAGATGGCGATGACCGGCGATAAGTGGTTGGAAGCTCCTGCTACGAACCCCATCACCCATCCCCCTTTGACTTTGTCCTGTTCGAGGGATGACGGCTTGCCCACCTGCCTCACCTCAGGCAGCAAATTTTGGACTCTTCCCGAAGCGTTGACCTGATTGAAAACCTTTCCTCTTCCCCTCTAGACTCCAAGTTTGAAGTCTACCGAAGCCTTGCCCTCTCAAGCTGTGTGAGAGTAATAGTTATCCCCCTTAGCACACCCCTTCCCTTAAGCCAACAAGCCTAGAACAGGTCAACAGCCTTTGTGGCAAGGGACGTTTGAAAAGAATTTCGCATTTCGTGTTTCAAGTGTCTGAACATTTATTTCCATCGAATAAATATTTAACAATGACCACAGAAAAATGATTCCCTCAACATTAAGAACTACATAAAAAAAAGCTCTGGATATATAAAGTATATGTAATTTATAGATTATGAATAACTTTTGCTAACACCCATCAACGATTTTAACACATCTTCTATTGAAACCTATCATCTTTCACATCGCGAAGTGAATTTTTTTTATAAAACTTCTATTAACTATTCCGAAAAGTAATTTCATTTCTTCCGTTATTATTAAGCAATTTAATGCTACGAAGGAGATAAAATTAGAACATTTCTTTTCTAACACCGGAACCCAAGCCTTTACATCTGTTCAAGAGAAACTAGATGAGCAGTGATCTAGGTTTAGTCCTATCTCACTCGTTGTTCTGCCCTCTCTCCCTCTCTCTCTTCAACCTTTAATGCGATCGTTAATGCAGACTCAATAATCATTATCCTTTGTCATACACATAGTTTGGAAAATCTTTCCAGTCTCACCCACAAAGACTTCTTTCTAGAATAAAAAAAATCTGTTTTAAGACATAAATAACCTCTGAATATTCTAAATGTGTTTAACTTAAACAGTTTTCCAAGAAATATATAATTAAAACGAATTAAGCACACTGGATTATTGCTCAGCATTAATCCAATGAAAGGGTAATCCAATCAACAAGGGGAATGTTTGCATAATAATTATACAACCAAAACCCATTAATAGCTTTATTAAATGAAATAACACACAAAATATGTTTAAAAAAAGTTTTTATTTAGTATAATAATTTTACAAACATATTATTACAATCTGTTAAAATCTTTATTCTCCACCCACGAATCGTGGGCTTTTGAGAAACCCTTCCATCGAACCAAAGACATATTTTTTTTCCATTTAATGAATTTGACTACCAAATATTCATTTGGAGAATTAACTTTTTTCAATTCATGTTCATAAAATCTGCCTTTTATAGAATGTCCATCATAGGTTTCGAGGTAATACACTCACGGATAAGAATGTCTAACTGAAATAATTTTAAATATTTCATAAGATCAATTAGTCATGCCTTTCTTCTCAAAGACGGATTTCAGCACAGAGACCTGTATATATTCACTAATTTAGAACCTTTGCTTCCTCTGGTCGGATATTTTCACATTGCTATACACAGTTTTAATCAAAGTATTGTCCTTGACCTGTTCGGGAGCCATGTTGATAGTTCTTTGATACCTAGAATTATAAAACTTAATTATTTCAGGTAAAACACTTACCCAATTATAAGTCCTCTTTGACGTGAAGTGTTTATATAATAACTGCTTGATCGATTTGTTGAATCTTTCTGCACCACTGGCTTTAAGATCTGAATATGTTGCATACGTTGATACCTTTAATCGGTCATTAATTTCCAAAATGGTGCAGAAAAAATCTCGGATTCTCTATGGGTTTGGAGCGAATTTGGCAGTCTTTCTTGCAAAACAGTCTTCATTGCATCACTGACATGTTTCCCTGTTTCGTTTTTCAATGTTATACGCCAATAATATTTGGAATAAATGTCTATTACAGTTTAAATATGTTTGTATCCCTTATTGTATTTTGAAATCAATGCCATTAAACACAAATTGGCTTGAAAAATATCATTTAAGCCCTTAGTAATAACTGGTCTTCTGGGTAACCTTATTCTGGCTGGGGCATGAAGTTCTTGCCCAATTTTAGTGAACTTCATTAGTAATATAACAGTATTCTGCCAGTTCTTCAATAATAGAAACAATTTCATTAGTATGTGAATTATTCCCAGACACTCTTGAAGTGATGATAAGTTTTTTAAATCTGTCGACCAGTTCATTATGATTATTCCAGTAAACAGGAGAAAACCTATGACCAAGTTCATCTTTATATATTCCACTTCCAACAATATTGTTAAATAAATGTAGTTTGGGATGGTTTTCATCTCCTAAACGATTATTCACGTTTGTAGGATGGACAAGTTCTTTATATTTCTCGAAGTCGGTGTCGGAATATCCATTCGGAATGTTTTTAATTGATAATTCAAACAATCATTCAATCACATCAGTTACATAATCACATAATCACCTACTTTTATTCTATTCTCAGGAAAAAACATAATTATTGAATCTCCCAGGAACTATATTTTTCTATGGCGATATACATCAAAACTCGTATCATGCATAGGTGAAGAATGCTTTAAAACCAAATAACGTCATGTTAAATTTGAAAGGGATTGCTTTTCTTCTTCTTTAAATGCTTGTCTTTTTCTGATTTAATTTCCAAAGGTGTATCATTAGACGTTTTTAAAAGAAAATGTAATGTATCCATTCTAATCGTAACAGGTTTAACTTGAATATTTCTTTGTTTAAAACGCCCTGTTCCACGTGTGCTCACTTAGCTTGTAAATATTTTTCTTTACAGCAGATATAACATTATGAAATTCCGAAGCAGAGGCAGACACATTTGATTATGTTGCAATAATTGTCAACTGTTTATATAAAAATTTAAGTTGTTGGTTTTCTAACTACTGCACTAGGTCGACTAATCTGCACCATTTCCACCATATCAAGTTTACTTAAAAGTGCATCTAATTTACTCACAGTTTTAACCCTCAAATAGTTACTCAAATAGTTTATTCGAGTTTTCAAATTATCAATCTACTGTCTCAAATCCATTTGTGTAGCTAAAGCTAATGTTTCATTGATGAATTCAAGTCATATATTACGACATTTCTTCCATTTGTGTTTCAAGTTGTTTTGTAATCGTAGCGGATAACATTTAATTAATAACATTTTTTTAATGTCCTCATGTTCTTGTTTCCATATTTTGCAGTAAGGTCATGACATTTACTAATATTTCTGAAATTTAGCTAATATTCTTAGTCGCTTTTGTAATACTTTCAATCAACTTTGTTAACTTCTCTTGCATATCGGTCGATTGCGATTTAAATACCTTTAATGTAATAGTGTTTAAGTCTTCCATGTGACGTTTATCTACCATATCGCTATCTCTCACAGCCATACCCAAATTATGTAATATATGTCCATACAAATTACAGTTCCCATCGCGATTTTTGGTTAAACAGCTATTGTAATGATTGCATTTTATACCACTATGTCTATACTCATTATTCTTCGTCGGAAAGTAAAAAAGTGTGAAATCCAGACCTGTATCTCCCTTTATATAGGGGAAGCATTGGTAAAATCACCAGAAAACCATATTTGTTTTTCCAACAGTAAAAACATATATCTTTAAATTTTGTAAATGTCATATCGTCCAAAACATAATCATTGTAAATATGTTGCAAATTCAAATTGTCAATTTTAAACACAATTATCATGTTTGCATTATCGTGCAAATTATGTTTTGGAATAAATGCGTAACTTTGCGATAGATAAAAACAATCAACATTTGAACATCGACCAAAACTAAAATATTGCTGTATTTCACGCTGCTGCTCGCACCAAACATGATCAAATATAAATACAGAATTGGGTAATGCTTCATTCGGAGGTATGATATCTCCTTTATTTGTAAAAGGTAAATATTGCATTCATTCAATTAACTATAAAAATAGTCGCTAGTCGTTGATATTTCTCTTTTTGTATTGTTTTAGAAAACATGTAGACATTTTCAAACCTAAGTCCATTCGGATGTTTCAACAAAGACATAGCAACAAAAGTTTTTCCACATGAAGGACAGCTTACTATACAATGTATATTTTATGGTAAAAGAATGTCATGTTTCTGTTCAATTATATTTCTTTCATATTTAAAATTACCGGAAGATGTACATTTTGTTTTATAACCTTCATTTCTACACAATTAGACAGTAGTATGCAATGTAACGTACTTACATAAAACTATAAATGGGCCTCTATATACAGGTTTGTGTTCAGTTGAAAACAATGGCTCGTGCTAAATGTATCAAAAAAGGACGCAGAGTATTGAATATATTGATAAATAAACTACCATTTTAACTGCATTTACCAAAGTACAATTATTGTGGACCTGGTACTAGCTTACAAAACGTCTGGCATGGAACAATCAAAGAATAAACTCTCTGGATAACACCTGTAAAGAACACGGCATAGTTTACAATCGAACAAACGATTTGAAAGAAAGACATATAGCGGACACAATTATAACCAATAAAGCAGCAAATATGAGGAATAATCCGTCCACATCAACAGGTGAAAAGCTAGGTGCCTGGGTGGTTGACAAAGTCATGCGCGCAAAGGTTAATAAAGACAAAACATACAACCAAATGAAAAACAAAGAAAGGAGGCTTCTTTCCTTTGATTTTCCCAGCATTATGCACTCTAGGTCCAATCCTCTCAGGAATTTCGGCAATTAGTAGAGCAGTTAAATCTAAGGGTAAAGGAATGTATTTGAAAATATATATAAAGTAGGGCAAGGACGAAAACCTCCAAATGTGGAAAAAATGCAGTAAGTCCTAAATAGTCTTCCAAAATGTGCACTTTCAAACTAAGACATCAATGTCTTTGTAAAGAAACTGGATATTCCCTATTTCCGAGGTGTGTATATGAGAGACGATTTACAAAATAAACCAAATCTCCATGAATGTATGATGATTAATTTATATTCGAAACAAAACGAAGGAACACATTGGTTTGCATTAATTAAAAACATAAATCAATTAGTATATTATAGCAGTTTCGGTGTTTTATGCCCTTCTAAAGAAATACATAACTACTTAAAAAAACACACAAGATACAATTACAAAACTAAACAATTACCAAATACAATCAATTGTGGACATTTATGTTTATATTTTTTGGTTAAAAATACAACATACAAGCAAGTGTATTAGTAAAACATATAAGTAATATGTCAATTACATTGATATTAAGTGGAAATTCGTCGCAATTGCTTGTGGTATATTTCCCAGCTTTGGCGTTAGATGGAGAATGGCAAATACATCTAATCGAATTCGTTACTTATAACAGCATACCAAACATTGATAGGCACAACCAATCATTTATGGTTAACATTGGTGAGAAAAACCTATGAGGTTGTAATACCGAAATGAGCTTACGAGTCGGATGACTTGGAAACCTTCATTAAAGCAGCATTACCTGAAGATGTGTATTTCCGATTATGTTGAAATCCAAATATGCTAACTAATGCAATGTATAGTAATGTTAATATCGATTTCATAGAAGACAATTAATTTGCAAATATGTTAGGATATGAACGGAAAGTGTATCCCACAAATTTATTACATGAATAGGTAAAACAAGTTAATATATTGTCAGTAAATCTAAGTCGTATAAATGTTAAAATTGCAGGTGGTTCATTATTGAATGGAAAACTGACAAATACATTACATGAATTCACGTTTACATTGGTTCCAAGATACAAAATAATTGAAAAACCCAATATTTTAATATATCTTCCAGTAATAGTTAACTGTGTTGATGAAATAGTTGTTAGAATTGTCGATCAAGATGATAAACTTATTAATTTTAGAAACAAAGAAATAACCATTTGCTTACATTTAAAAAAGCCATATAAACAGTTGCATTCCATGTGCATTGCTGTCATAATGGGTGTTGTGTATAATAGTCAATATGGGTGTAAAGTAGGGGGTTCTTTTAAGAAGTATGTCATTAAGGATTGTATTTCAAAGAAAGTACCTAAAAACCATGTAAACAACACCATAAAATGATCACTTCACATAAGTTACCAATGAAGTTAACATGAGGCAATGAATTGTTTTTAAAAGATTTGGGATATACAGTTAATCGAAATGGAAGACATACTTATTGCTGAAGAACCGATCAGTTGATCCGTACATGTTTTCATCGGAAATAAGGATTTCCATAAAAAATCACGATATTAACACATTAGTGTCGAAATTAAGTTTAAGGTTTAGAGGAACAATAAAAAAAAACATCTGATGCAAGCAATCCAATAACTACAAAAACAGTAAGAAATGGAATACTTCATTTAATCGATAGAATTTCATATATGCTCAATGGTGTTAAAATCTATCAAACACATGATGTTGGAATTACTTCCACAATTAAGACCTATCTCTCCCAAACTGTAAACGATTTTTACACAGGGCTGATGGCTGGGTGGAGCAATGCTAGTGGCTATTCACTGCAAATAAATTCAGGCAGAAAATATGAAGTTGTTATACCATTATGTATGGTTTTGGGCTTCACTGAAGACTATAAACATGTTATTTTTAATGTTAAACAATAATTAGTTATTCTTTTTGCTAACACACATTTGAATGCCATATATGATGCAGCTAATAAAAAGGAAGGTGTGACATTTGAATTAAGCAGTGTCGAATGGTTGATGCCGCATATTGAAATTAACACACACAAGTGTGTATAGTTTTTAAAATATATCGAAAAAGAGAACAATTTATACATTGCATACAGATCGTGTGCTTTGGAGTCTTTTCCTACTCTACCAACTACACAAAAAGTTGTATAGCATGTGAATTCAAGTTTTTCATCAGAGAAACCACAATTTGTTGTCATTTGTTTTCAAACAAACTGACAAAACAATTTAAAATCAGATAGATCAATATTCGATAGTTGTGATATGAAAAAATATTAAACTATATCTAAACTGTCAAGCATATCCCTATACCAATTTAAATATAAACTTTGGTAATGGCGAATTCCTTATTTATTACAATATGTACTCAAAGTTTCAGGAAACATTATAACAAAAGTAGTTTACCGATCCTACAATCATAAACATTTAAAACTAGAGGGCTGTTATTTGTATTTGCTGTAAGCAAACAAAATGAGACAATTAGCAACAATGTAATTGATTCACGAATTGAAATAATTGCAAATATGCCTATTCCAGAAAACACCCAACTTATAATGTAATAGATAAGTTGGTTAAGATAATGACTTTAGTCAGTAGACGACAAACCACTGTGTTAAAAAGATGGTTTGTAATGTGCAGGGATTTCAATATCCAGATATATTTATCATTAAAGAATGAGCTATTACTGATATGGAAGAACACACAGTGGTATTTCGGCTTCAAACCACCAGTTGACTGGAAATACCTAAGTCCTAAATACAAGAAAACAAATACATGGGTTACCAAACATCATCGTGGTTTATGTTGGGAGAGTGGCTGTATGGAATATGAAAATATTGAAGATACTTGTAAGAAATACTTAAATAAGTGTGAAATTGTGAAATATATGTATGTGGAGTCAAGCAAAAATGCATTTTAGAAACTTTGTGGAAAGGAAAAAGAATATAATACAAAAAGAATATAATTGCCCCTTGTAAAACATATGGATGTAAATCGACATTCTTCTCTGCAGAGGAAAATTCGAAATTAATGCTTACTTGGTCATTGATTACTGACTGGGGTGAAGTTTATGATGATGATGATGGTGGTGGTGATTCTCCTCCTGAATGACCAATTAATATTATGAGTAATACTGCGTTAATTTAGGATGAGAGAACATTGCAGAGTAACAATTTAAATTTAGTATATAAGGTATTTGGTTGTATGTAAACCTTATATTTCGTAAAAATGAATCAAGGGGAGAACGAAATCACATGCTCGTGTATATAGAAATCAAAGTGTATATTGAATCTGAGCAAATTAATAGCACACTGGGGTAAAGCATTTAGAACTTGCCTTGGAAAGAAATAGTTTTAATCTCTTTGTAACAGTCTGCAGTAAAAGAAATTTGCCTCTTAAAAATGTAAATATATTGTGAATCCATTTGTGTTTGTATGTATTTTTTTGAAGAAATATCATAAATGTACAAATTTGTCAATAAAATATGATATAAAATGAATTCATTCGTACTTTTATTTAACCCCACCTCTTAAATAAGTGTCTTTGTTTGCCCAATAAAGGAAAAAAAATATGATTAATAAAATTAGCTTAACTGTGTTCATTATGCAAAATAGTCTTGTAATGAAAGAGCTACAGTAAAAATAGTTACGTTCAGAGGTCTACAACCCTAGCAGTGCCACCGACATTGGTCAGACTCACAAGATATAAAAGTTTTAACTTTAATGATATTTCAGTGCTACCAACCACAAACCCTCGATCTCAGAGTTTTTAAGATTGTGTCGAACAATGACAAACCCCGCAGAAAGCACTTTAGTTTATACTATCATGGAGATGTTTCTGACATATCTTTTCATGAAGCAGACAGATAGCCAATGTCCCCGCACCACCCCTGCTAAAGGGGTCAGGTCAGAACAGCGACTTAGGAGTCGACCATACCAAGGCGAAAGCATCTTCCTACCTGTTTGGTAACTTTCCAGCAATGTATTTTTGTTTTCTACTTAATACAATTTATATTATAATCACTTTACAACTTCCATTACACAGAACAATTAAAGAATTATCAGACTTACATCAAAATGTAGTATTATTTATGAATCACTCTTTATTCCACCTACATGCCAAGATTTACAAAATTGTAAAAAAATATCCTGTAGAAAAGAATTCTAACCATAGTGTAAACATGAACGTCTCCATTAACAAAAGATATCTGTACATGTTTAGCGCAAATATGATTAACAATACACACAATAAGAAAATGGGAACATATTCGCTTAAAAAACTTTGCAACATGTTTACTGAATTTAGTAAGATTAGGGGTAAAGA
Source organism: Dryococelus australis (assembly GCA_029891345.1). Taxonomy (NCBI): domain Eukaryota; kingdom Metazoa; phylum Arthropoda; class Insecta; order Phasmatodea; family Phasmatidae; genus Dryococelus; species Dryococelus australis. Next base: position 170,155,474 of record CM056993.1, read on the forward strand.
TTATTAATTTTAAGGTTTACATAAATATTGGGTGAGGCTTTTAATAATACGTAATGTAATAGTTCATGCTATTAAACAATAATTACATTTAAAGGTTTCAAAAATAATAAATAAAAACATTATCTTTAAAAGCTATAATTATTCTTAGAAAAACTTAAAGAGGGATTATCATACACCAATAAAGATTTTTTAATGTGGATTATACTAGTTTCGGTAAATCCGAATCATATAAATTATATATGACTTTATAGATCTGTAACATATTTGATACTCCTTTTAATATTATTAATAAACAAACAGTATTAATATTGTTATATATTTATTAGTAATGAATCATAAATGATTTATTTAATTATTATTGAAATTGCTTCATTTTCATTTCTTCGAGGAGGAACCTTAGAAGAGAGGTTTGTCTCAGAGGATAGGGTGAGGAGATGAAGTTGTTTAAAAGTCATGGGTGTGGGAAGGGAAGGGGTGTTTTTCTTTCTGACTTATTGGTTGGAGGGGAATAATTTCTCTTATTCACAGTTTACCTGGGAATTTGAAATTTTTTATAAATAGGAGTTTAGCCTCTAGCCCCCCTTCCACTGTTTCCAGTAGTTTACCTGTGCTGTTCGCATTGCGATGTCACATTCCTATGCAGATTACTTGCTCGGATTGTCTACCAAGACTTTGATAGAGAACTTCAAAATTTTAATTGGAACTACTTAAATGATATAATGAACGGTTCAGATCCTTTAGTTGCAAGTTTGATAGATTCTTTGGACGATGAGGAGAGTGCTCCTACACTGATACCATTGCTCATCTCAATACCCTCCTTAGGGCTAACACAATCGCCTGCACCGTCGAGAACACCTACAGCATCGCCTCCAGCATCGAGAGCAACTACAGCGACATCTTCGACGTCGAGAGCAACTGCAGTATTGCCTCTGGCATCGAGAGCACGTACAGCGATGCCTTCGACGTATAGAGCAACACTGCAGCACCGCCTCCGGCATCGAGAAAACCTACAGCTTTGCCTCCGGTATCGAGAGCAACTACAGCGACACCTTCGATGTCGTTCGATTCACTTCAAAGAACTCCACCTTAGATCTTGGAATCTATAAATTTAACAATCAAATCAGGTGAGCAATGTCTGTGAAAGCCAAAAATGTGTTGTTGTACTCCATTAGACTTAATGGACCTCCCCTTAAATGATGTGTGGATATATATGTATAACAACGATTTATTCCAAGAGTTAGAAGAATTTTTATATTTTAATTTTATGTCTTCACCTGCTTCAAGCCTATCATCTGCTGAATTATTATCTCCTGTAACACCACAACATAATTTAGTTTCCCCACCTCCTCCATCGTTCATGCCTTCACCACAAGAAATAAGATATATCCCAATATATTATACCAATAACAGTCCCTTCACCTGCTTGACCACTACCACCACCTGTTGTTTCTGTAAAGATATGTAAATTAATTTTAAATATGAGTTTTAAATGCAAATTCTAGTGAAAATTCGAATTTACAGTGTTTAATGGTTTTTCAGTCATAGGATGAAGTAATGATTTTATATATCTTTTTAAAATTTTTAATGTTTCGTGACATAACATAATTTGATGATATTTTAGCCTAAAAGTTTTTCAGGCATAACATGATGTGACAATTTTTAAAGTGTTAATGATTTCAGATGTAAATAGTAAGAAATATGTAAAAGTATTTCAGGTGTAACATGAAGTGATGATTTTTAAAGTCTTTATGATTTCTTACATAACATGATGTTATGAGTTTTTCAGCTTAAAAGTTTTTTCAGTCCTAACATAATTGATGTGAATATTTTAATGATTTTGTAAGATGATTTGTGATGTAACATGAAGTACTGGTTTTTAAGCTTGTAATGCTTACAGACATAAATTGTAAATAAATGTTTAAAAGTTTTTTCAGGCGTAACATGATTGATATGAATATTTTAATGATTTTCTGGTGTCAGGTAATTTATTGTTTATGTACAGTCTTTGTCTTGGAAGTGTTAATTTAGATGTATTTTATGCATTTTAGAAAAAATTGTCACCTATCTGTAACTATATATAAAAAATCATAAATTTCACTGGTGTAGGAAATTATATGTCTTGTTATTTATTGGTTTGTAATTCCTCATTTTACTATTTTTTAAATTTTTTGTTTTGTGAATGATGACTGGATATTATGTTTACACAGAAAGACTCTTATATTTAAAATGTAAAAAATATAGATAGCTTATTACATTTTCTTTAAAAACATTCTAATATTGCTGAAGAGAGGTTTGAAAAATGTTGGTAAATATAAAAGGAGTGGGTGTCTAGCAGTGATGGTAAGCTATTGAAAACATATTCATCCTCAGGTAGCAGGATGGCTGCTGCCTTTCACTAGAAATACACGTTTATCATTTAAAGAAACTCTGCTTCCTTCTTCATTAGGGAGAAAAATATCTGTTTATACATTACAATTATGACTTAGAACAACTAACAATTCCATTAAAAAACAATTTAACCAAACAACTGTGAAGGATTGTCAGGGAAATATTAAAAATGATGGAGAAAAGAAACATACACCCGAATTAATGAAAGAAGGAGCATTTAGCATGTCGAGAAAACCTCGTCGCCACAGCTCACCTTGTAACATAATGCTCAGAAAAGAAAGGGAAAGGGGTCAATGTTCTGACAAAAATACCTTTTCAGGGGCATGTAGACGACCTCTTACAGCCCTAGTTACAAGAATGTTTTCAGCTTTGGTTCGTCAAGGAGTGGCAGACTGCATCGATTTTACTTGTAACAAAAACCACTTAACTTACTTACAAAACCATCTAACATACAAAAACGAATTTCTACTACTGCTGATGGGAATCAACTTGCTGGTAAAACACCCACACATACATACTTTATACATTTTAAAAATATATCAACGAAATTTGTGTCAAAATGGCTGCCATTTTCCATTAATACCGCTTAAATTTGGACATTTTAGAAAAATTATTGAAATATCATGGAAATGGACATATTCCAACTCCAATAGACATGATTTTAGCTTGGATATGTAGTATTTCGTTAATATTATGTCGAAACCTACTAATTTTAAATAACATCACTTTATATTTCTTCAAATATACACATTTCTGGTAGATAGTGAAAAAAAAAACATTTCGGCTGGGAAACTTTTAAATTGAAACTTTGGTTATAAGTAAAACTCTAAACACGAAGTGTTTTTCTCTGCTATATGCATATATTTGAAAGAAAAAAAACAGATTGAATGTTATGACATTTTGTTTTAATGTAATAAGTGAGAAATTCTCCTCAGGTAAGAGGAATATGTGTTGTTTCAATACTTACAAATTTAGTAAGTGAAAATTTCTCTTGCACGAAAATAATTCATAGATCCTGGATTACTGTAGAAATTTTAAAATTCATGATTATAATATTAAACAGAGGATATAATTGAAACTTAAAGTTTATTGGATTAAAATTCATTTCTTGGAATTTTTATTGGATTAAAATTCATTTCTTGGGGATTGAAATATCGGGTAAGATTTAATTGCTAGTGATGGGGAATATAGATTTATCGGCGGGACTTGTGCAAAAATTTTTGTTTTTCCTTCGATGGCAGGACAAGCAGGCCATCCCTTGGTTTCGAGAGTAGGAAAAACCTCCTCTTCTAAACAGGTTAACGGTCAGGCGAAAGTAGAAGCTTGGTTGGCAGAGGGGGAAGGGGAGGTTTGCGGCCAGGTCAATACCTTGGGAAAGTCCAAATTTGGTGTCTTGAGGGGGAGTCAGGCAGGTGGACAGCCCCCGACGAGCTGGACAAAGATGTGTTCTGGACTGTTGGTAGGAGGAAGGGTGGCGGGGGAGGGGGTGGATAACAGGAGCTTCCAACCACTTTTCGCTGGTCATCGCCATCTTAGTTCGTGTTACACCCTTGCTATGGATACATCGCTCTCTGCACATACCACTGTTTCTCTTAGGGAATACCTCTTCACCTGTACTCTGGAGGGAATCTATCAGCACCTTCCACAATGGTTTAGGGTTAACTGGCCAGCGGACTTCGGCCAGCCTAGCTCGGACCCTACCTTCAACTCTCGTTAAGCGCTTTCTTCAATTATCTGATCGGGGTTCAAACCTCACTCCTAATATATATGTAAACTTAAATTTGCTAATAATAATTACTTTTTATGTGTTTTAATATAATTTTTTATAAGCCTTAATTATCGGGAACATTTTTTCGAGTGAAAATGCGTTTCTGAGATCGGTCTATGTCTGTATACCAAACTGCCATTGTGAGAGATTGTGTAAAGAGTGAATTCGTAAAGACATTTATGTATGTCTATATTATTTTATTTTAAATAATTTTAAATTTTTTCTTCGAGGAAGTTTGTGGACTGAAATAGTTCGGACGTTTATTAACTTTTTAAAAATTTCCTGTGTTTGTATAAAGTGTCGCGAGATTAAGTTCTTCTTCACCCGATCCCAGTCTCACTAAGCTTCAATGAAGATTGTGTTAAATGTTAATCATTTTAATATACTTATTCTAACGATACAGAAGTGAAAGTAGTGCTAAAATGATTTGAAATGGGGTAAGTATTTTTTTCAGTACTTGTTTGGACATGGATTTGTTCGTATTAAATTATAAGCGATACGTGTCTAGTATTCTGATTAACTCCCAGTGAATAATTTTTTTATCTTTTTGTAAAGTCTTTCAATGAGTAATTTGCTTTTTGGTAGTGAAGTAGTTGTCTGTGCATTTTGGTGCTTAAATTGCACATCGTTAATAGTAGCTTGTCTTTGATTAAAATTTCATACCAGTATAGCTGGGGTCTGTAAGTTGTTTAGTCAATTAACTCCAGGAAGTTTTCTCTTTTCGCTTAATTGCCATAACCTCAATCGCTTATCTCCCACCACGGTTTACAAGCAATATCCCTCCAAACAAAAAAAAAACTTATGCCACTCTTGCAAAAACTAAACACATGTATGTACCCCTCTCCCAACACATTACACCTCAGTATAACGCCTAACTTCAAAGGATAAACATCGCTATCCTATATGCACCCCTTCCCCAACACAGCCTCACCACAATATAGCGCCAGAGCTCCGAGCGTCAACTCTACCAGAGCTGCTCTGTAACCTCAAAAATAAAAGAAAAAGATTAATAAAGTGCCTTAGCACACTCTTGCACCAAACTATACACTTATTTAATATCAAACAAAATTAAGAATTATTCAATCAAACTAATTTGATCAAACAAGTTTGATGCAAAAACTTTGATCATAGAAATTTGTTCAAACCATCGCATTTTATCGATTAGGAATAAGGATTAACGGATTAACAAAGATTTTGATTGGATTAGTCTTAATCCAATCAATTTGTAATCAATTTGATAATCCGATTAATAAAGGCGGCATCCCTAATCCCCTCGGCCCTACTACTTAGGTATCATGCGGATTGCAATCAGTGTACTGGATATGCGACGCAAATCCAGGATTACTGTTGCACTGTTCCAGATACCATAGCGCGAATGGGTCCGATGGCGATAGTCGTTTTCATGTAATGCCTGTACCTTCCGGAAGTGAAATGGGTGTAGCAGTTCTTTCCAAACTCTCCACGTACTGATGTGGTCGCTGGCCAGCTTCTCCTCCACACACGCCATTTAAACAGCAGCGTCCGCAGTGTAAGTGGACGGCCTGAACCTGGTCTCTATACTTGTCGTACATGCCCAGTGGTTTAAAGGTTGTCTACAACATACATTACAACACACGATACCCTATCCTTATATTTGCAACGGTCCCTATTCTCGCAGCCGTCTCGTAACTGACTCGAAAGTGGTGTGGTGTGGTTAATGCTTGTCTTGATATCGTTCCGCGTACAGGGGAACGATACTTTCACATTGCCGATACACTAACAGCATGTCTGTCAACTCTTGTCATATTGTGTACTACTCCATTACCAAACGTATAGCAGTAAGAAACTTACCCACACACGAAACACGCTGCAGGCCGTACTGACAGCTACAACAGTCGGGAGACGTCTTGGCACACGAGACCCCTCGTGCTCACTAGACTGCGGCTCGGCACGGACCGGTCTGTAGTGGAGAGTCCGACAGCGGCCCGGCAGTATACACGCGGATATAAATACATTCGGCGAAACCAGACACGGAGAAGTTTGATTGGCGACAACAGATAGCAGTGCTCTTGTGACAGTTTGTGCTGGAAGATTTCGTTACCGTATGCGTGCGCTGTTCGACAGAAGTCAATTGCTTTTCTGTCATTGAGTGCAAATGTTCCGTTAAAATATTCACCAGTATCGAATTAAAATCACGTCAGATAAAAGCAACAACTTCGGAGGTGGAATATATTATGTGGTTTGATGCTTTAGCAGATGACGTGTTCCGTTTCCACACTTGTATAACATGAAGACAAAATAAATGTATTACAAACGCTTGCACCTTGAAAATGGTTGAACAAAGGGAGGGGGAGGATTATATAACTATTGGATGTTACGATTTACTGCGCGGCGTAAGGAATATCTCGAGGAGAATGCATTACTCAGAAGACAATATATGTTCACACAATATATCAAAATTGAGGGGTTTGAGACTTCATAATGTCAAGCCAACGTACACACGTGTTACAGCATAGCGGTGTTACTTCCAACAAAAATACAAAAATCATACAAATAATAACACATAAATTCATACAGAGCTGTCATCTATCTAGCCAATGCCGAAAGTAATGTCCTAACATATTCATAGTTATTGACAAGATCTTTTTGATAGTATAGAATTCGCGAATTGTCTCTCTTATTACTTTCTTGTTGAAATCAATCGCAATACTTTAGTTTTGGAGCTGCGAATAAATATGTAATAAAGAATATTAAATATAAAACATCTTTAAATATAATAATGTTACATTAACTGACACACGAATATTAAAAGCTATACCTGTTTTAAATCAGCGTTCAAAAACTCTTCCCCAAATAACTGCATTTAATTTAGCGTAAATATAGGCAGATTAGTCCCAACCTACATGGCAGAAAATCATAAAATGTGGAACAATCACTGAATGTATTACAAAAATTGTAATTTATCAATTATCTCCAACGAAATAAGCAGTTTGTTGTTCACTTTAAATAAGTTCCTATAACCACTGACAGTGTTCTGGTTGTCCTATTGGCTGCCCTCTGTGACGTAGTCGGTTGAGTGTTGAGCGTGAGTGGCTCCGGTTTCGAATCCCAGGTAGAGTAAGAATGTGATTTATGCTCGTCCGCATGGATCACCCTTTCATTGGAAACTTCACTTCTAATACGTAAACTGCGAGAACATAGTTGTCACTGAATTAAATATGTGTGTGCTGTACATCTGGAAATGTAATTGTATTTTGTCTTGTATTTTTATAAGTAAAACCTTGTATACTAGTACCCAACTGAATACTTGCTTGTACTTGCAATAAGCACATTAACCTACTAAGTGGACTTGCAAGATACATATATATTTAATTTTTCAGTTACACTTGTATTTCAATTACATTGGTAAATAGCAGATGTAAAAATATAATGTGCTATCGAAAATATTTTTATTTGTACCATAACTGTAATACAAAGATTATCTTTTATATTATATCTAAAACAAATAGGCTACAACGCGAAATCGAACCTGCACCTTCTTGAACAAATACTTGTGAACGTAACTTCAACCCCAACAAACATATTTACTTAACAATAGCGTTAGTTTCAATATTGCTTGTCTAATAATTTGGCAGGCTTATAATTTTAACCTGTTAACGTTTCAGTTTTTAATGCTTTTCAAATACGACTACATATTTGCACATGTTTTGTTACATAATCTAGAACTCATTTTCTCTTAATTAACGTTGCGTTTGGAATAACATTTACTGGCATAAATTTTGTACGAAAGTTTATTACGGACTGTTAAGTTAATACAAACAATTATTTTATCATAAAGGCTACAGAACTATTTTTCAGCGATCACACCGTACTGCTGAAGCCAGCATTATTTGAGAAAACATATTTACAGGTGGCGTTATTGTTGCACATGAATCGGAATTCTAGAAATAATACATAAGCTGAAATGGTAATTAAAACCTTTTCATATAAACTCTCAATGATTTCTTATGACTTGCGTGGGCTTTATAATTTGAACACATAGGCGTATGCAGACCACAATTTCACATAAACTATCATTACACAGCAAGAATGCTTACACGCAGATTAATTGGGTGGAATTTGTAAAGTCGATGGACATTACACCGTATAGTGTAATATGTCATAGTGGCCACATTGTTTAGTATTTATTATTTTATAACATCTTTGTTTAGGCTTTCTTTAGACCGCGGGACAGTTAAATATAAATAAAAACACCAACATCGCGACTTTGAGCACATAAAGCTATACAACGTTTCTATAGTTTCAAATAAAATGCATTGGCCTAAAGTTAATGTTTAGTTATACTTCGTTAAAATTAAATGAATTTCCGCGACATTGCACCGAGTATTACAAACTACATAGTATTTCGGTTGTATAATTTTTATGATACGTGGTCGTTAATGGATATTGTGGGTAAGTGCACTTTTGTAAAACTGGGGATAACTTTTCCGTGCCTCTGCAAACGTCCTGCGTCCTTTAACGCTAAACATACAACTGAGCCCGCCGTAACTGATGTTTGTGGAATAGCCGATAGCACGGCCAGATCTGCGCGCGCATGTCGTCCCCCCTTGCTTGGCTTACCCTGCTTCCTGCGCTTAGGCATGCCAGGATTTCCCCGGCTATAGTAGCGATAGCTGTTCATTCAACGTGTATAGTCTGTCAAATGTCCCTCCGATGCTAGCTCTGAATCGCATCAAGTGTTGTGTGTGTTACCTATGTCGCAGGCATAATACAGTCACTGTTTAGAACATTACACAATCAATTCTCGAACACCATGGGGTTTAGCTTAATAATCCAAGGCATTTTTTTTTCTGCTAAATTAACCATACTTGTTATGTCAACGGATAAATTCTCGCGTATTCTAGAGGGTTGCATTTTTATGCAGAAATGGCTCATGGACAGGGTTAATTTCAGCAAACCAACTTATCATGGATGGCACATCTTTGCTTGATAACATATTATAACGAAACTCTCTGCGATAAAGATCTGATACTGCACGTTTTATTTTTGCAATAAAGGTGGGTTTACCACCACGTTCAAGTGCATATACACCCTTAAGATAAGGCCTTGGGCTACAGGTCGGAGTCAATTTTGGTATACCCTGCATTATTGCCTGGGTATAATTATAGTGATTATATTTATTGGAGGGGGGCGTTGGTGTAATTAGTGAAGACCGGGGGGGGGGGGGGGTTGCAAAACACATTTTGGCCTACGCATTATTTTTATTTGAGTAGTGAAGGTTATCCCTGCTGAATGTGGTTCACATTCATAGAACATTCTAGAATTGTATAGGTAAAGTATGGAACCGTGCAGAAATGTCTATATATAACAAACATATATACTTTCACAAAATGTTGACTTATATCTGTGCAAATTTACGTACTGTTACGCTGGCGTAAAGGCGCCTTTATTACATCGTCGCCTGAACACGCCCTCTCACATTAAGCAGAAACCAGGACAGCGATCGCCGCAATAGGGTTGTGCCTTGCCAAATGACAGTAGGCAGGAACCCTTACTACGAACCAGGAATCAGTCCAGATTGCAACATGCAAAGTTGATATAGAACGGGGGTGTACCATGTTACCGTAGCGACAAGCAACTGTACGTCTACTACTGCTGCCCGTTGGACGATTGCTGATATGAGAAAGAAAAATCAAGAACGACATCAGGCCAATAACACAAACGGAATAGAATCATACTTAAGTTAGTGCGTAATACCGTTGAATAGTGAGTGCCAAAGTAGACTATACTTACTGAAAAGGCAAATGCGTACATAAACTACGAAAAACATATATGGAACGGTCGCATAAACTTCAATGTAACACTCAACAATAACGTATAGATTCTTACAGAGCTATAAAACACGTATGAATTTAATGACTATATTAATTTCACAGCAAATCGATTCCAGAATAATGATTATATAAATTCTGATAAGTAGAACCTACTTATAAATTTACCAATCGCAAAGATAGCAAAACCGATATAGTATTACGATTTGAGGTCAATAGGAAACATACAATTTTTTCCTGTTGGCTGTCTTCAACCATTAATGTACCAATATTGTACCTACATAGCCCCAAGACTGAGAAATTAGTCTGAAGAAAGTTATGGCCAACTGAAAGTAACGCGATTTGAATGCTCGCTTAAAGGCGCCTGATCCCGTCGTGACGTCACTGCACAGATGCGTGTCTCTTGTCCAGTGGAGAAGTTTGTGCGGGTCCTAAGAGCACGTGTCTTGAGACGCGAGGTGAGTATGGAGCAGTACCGGAATGCATGGGTGTGGGAACGCAAGATCCCCGAGAAAACCTTTGGACAAACAAGGGGCGTCGTCCGGCACAATGAAGCGACTCCGTCGAGATTCGAACCCGGTTCAACTTGGTGGGAGGCGAATGCTTTAACTGCTGCGCCACCGCAGCCCCGCTAGTCACTTTTTTACATGGGACATATAGCGTGTTTCTCGTCGGCACAGTTGTGATATAGCTAGACACCGAAACTAGAAACTAAATATAACACTTCATGAAATGGTAAATGGTGTATTGTACCACACTGCACGAACACCACATCGCACAAAACTCTGGATTAAATATTCGAACATGCACTGAAAGATACCGAGAAAAATATGAGGTGATTCTTGATAATAACACGTGATTTTAATGGAAATAAACAGTTTATGCCTGTATAAAACATTCTGGTGTAAGTACGAATATTAATGTAATGTAATGTACGTTGTACATAACAATTTCGCATACATGTACCTATTTTGCGTTGTACTTTTTTTCGGTCATATTAAATTGTTCAACACACATTTACTAATACTTAATATATAATTCCGTCATTTTGATGAAATCAAAATTTCTCATTTTCTAGAGCACCATATTTATAGAGAAATATTATTACATTACCAAGTAAGCATTGTACTGTAACCCTCGTAAAATGAACATTATACGCACTATCTTTTATTAATATTTTATGCTAATTCTCTGTATTTGCATACTGCCAACTTTGTCACTTCACTGTTGTACATGTTTTCCACACTTGTCATATATGTTATTTTAGTGTGATCTGCATTCCCACATTATTTAATGTTTTATTGATTTTCGATATTTTACTCTGCTAAGATATTTTTCTTAGATGTAACGTGGAAATTTATTCTTGGTTAAGGATAGGTATTTAGCTATTTCTCATATTTCATTGTTATGTTTAATTTATAATAGCTATTTAATTTTAAGGTCTCGTTCCTGTGAAAAATTCATGTTTTATTAATTTTATTGTTGTATACATTGCTGAGACCACCTTATTCTATGCTATTTACGTATTGAATAGTTAAGACATGTAACTTGGTACGTACTGGGCGGGGTGTAAGGTATTTTCTTAATCCCTATTGGATCCCAGTTTCGAGTCCTGGCCTACAATTTTCTGGAACGTTTAGGTCCCTTTAAAATGTCCACTCTGGCCTTAAGAGCGAAGCGTTCGCTCTTTCTAAAACTGACCATCATCACTACCTGACGGCTAACATAGGCCTCGCACCCGCAGGTGGGTGACGAGAAGGGCTTTATTTAATTTTGTGAGGGTGATCTAGCTTTTCTCAAATATTTAAAAATATAATTTGTGATCGCAATCAGCGAGTGCCGTATGAGCCCTATTGCTAGGTAGATTGATAGGAGATAGCTAGATTCGTACGTGTAATAGAGATGGCATTCCTCCATGTGAACCCACCAGATTTGGATTTGAAAGCCCCACAGCTACGAGATCTATCGGCCCAACTGAAATCTGCAATACATCCAAGGGCCGGCGAACATCGAGAGCACTATTTATCTGCTGAGATAAGTGTAGTAAATAATTCAAAAGTACATTATTTTTTTTAGCGTCCGATCAGACTTGTTCTAAAACGGTTAAATATTTCATTGGCGATGCCATCTTAAGTTTTCTACGTGATTTAAATCAGCTGTGTAAGACATTCCCTACGGCAAACTTTAGCGTAATTTCTCAATCACCGCGAACTAGGCACACTGAAGATGTATTTTTCAGTGAACAGATTTTATTTTTCTACAATTTAAGCAATATTTCAAGTTTTGAAACTTCAGTGTCTGACCATTATATTACGTGGCCCGGAACTTAAGGCTAGTTATGGTCAATCACATAGTAATTAGGAGTGTAGTTTTTTCCGTTTAGCTTTGCAAATTGCCAGAGGATATTTGTCTAGAGTTAGTCCAGATAATAGAAAAATTTGAATAGCAAAAATAAATCTGAAAATAATAAGCCCCTCAATAAAGTAACTGGACTAAAATATATATGCCGTTGTGTTGTCTACATTATTTCTGTGACTGGTTCCTGTGCTATTTACATAGTCTTTTACTTATTCCCGACTTACTATTTTGCATATTTCAGGAAATTCTCTTGAAGTGTTTAAGTGCACAAATGGTGTACTATTTTGTGCTCCTGCCCTACGTGAAAGTCCTGGTGGTAAGTCCTACAAACTCGAACCCTCTCAGACCGGGCACAGTGTTTCTGAGAGATGGCAGCACACCTGGTAGAGTATTACATTACATTTAAGATTCCATGCATGTGCACTTTAACCATATTGAGATTGGAAAACCAAGTGAACGAGTGCCGATGGTATTGGAAATTTTGAATGAAGCCTTAAAAAACGTCATTACCTTTTCTCTGTAATACACACCACATACACACATGGTATCTTTTACACGAGAGTTCTATTCCTTTATTTCAGACTTTTATTACAACCTAAGGACTTTGTCAACACACGACACTGGATATTTTCCAGTGCTAATCTTATACTGGCTAGCTCAATGTGGCACAGCCTAAGTGCAACGAATCACCGAAAGCCAAATTCTACTGAATATGAAAATATACCTATTTTCAGTACGTCTACCTAATGACACCAACAATTTTTTTTACTGTACAATGTTTTAAGTTGTTCAAACATATTTTACACACACACACACACATGTATATATATATATATATATATATATATATATATATATATATATATATATATATATATAGGGTTTTTGAAATAAAACACAGCATAAATATTTTGACATTTTCTTTTTGACATGAGTCGCACTCTCTGCGAATGGCTCACTCTTACATTGTGCTGTCTTCTGGTCTGTAGCCCAACAATGATGTACCTTGGTTTCTCAGGAGCAAAGCTGAAGTTCACCATCCAGTTGATGAGGTGGCTTGCTGGCAATCCGGGGTATGTCTCCAGACTCCATGACCTGAAAGCCACATCGATGTTTTTCCCATCTTCCACATTCTGAAACATGTGTAGGCGTTCTGCAGTGCTCAACTGCACATGAGGCAGCATCCATTCGATAGATTGTAGGATTAGTTTCACTGCCTCCAGGTTTTCTCCCGTAGCCAAGATGGTGTCCACATACGTATTGGCGAGCATTATCACAAACTCCTGCTTCGATTTGAAGATAAATCCATTTTAGTCTTCGGCAAATCCCAGTAGCATGGAAAGCGGAACACATACTTCGAACCTGTTGTTGGCATAAATGGGAACACTGTAGCCATCTTCGATTCCCCAGCCTGCTATCTTGGCTGCAGGCAGCTTATTCGGCGTGAGTGAAAGGTAATCTTTGATAATTGAGATTATGCCCGCATCTCGCGACTGCTACAACTCGGCACTGTTGAGAAAGTAGGCGATCCGATCGGTTAGGCGAAGAATTCCATTGCTCCTTATTTTCGTCGATGCTGGATTGAACCCATCTTATTTCGTCAGTGTCCCCTGATTCGAAGGAAAGACTGGCAAGGAAGAGTACAGATATCTTGGTGTTAGAACGCCATCCGAACTTCCGATGGTAGTGTGTATGGACCGATCAGGAAAGGCTGGTACGAATGACGTTCCACCTTCGAAAACAGTTGGCTCTTCGTAGTTTAGAAAATCTTCCACAGCGATCGACCTCATAGTCGAGACTACAGTGGATAATCTCGGTAGCACATGTTAACTGCTTGGAGACCTGTGACGTATGATTGTAGGTTTTGTACGACACGTTATTTTATAGCTTCTGGCAGGCGTAAATCTTATACCCATCTTCTCAAATGCAGGCGTAGGGTGATTTCATCGTTTCGAAAGTTCACCAACTCTCCGCGCTGGTCGACGACTGTCACGACCACCTTGTGTGCTCTCTTCGCTACGACCGGAATGTAACTGATGCTTTGTGGTGCAACGACCAGTTTATAACCTGGAGGGACCATAGGCGAAATTTCGTGCAGTGTATTGCTGGGCCTATCCATAAGGCATGTGCCACTCGCCAAATTACAGGTTATTCGTATACCATTGACTGGCAAAATTTTTACGGGCTGCGACGACAGGTGTGTTTTTCCAGCGTTGTAGACTAATGGCTCAAATCCCAGCATCGGTCCAATAGTATCCGGTTTCGTAAGGCGATATCTTCGGTTCATCTTATAACACTCTTCAGAGTATTGGGATTCCCTCGTAGTTCGAAATCTTCAATGTACCTTGCAATATCGTATATTTCATAAGAGCCTATGGACAGCGAAACTTCATGGAAACATTACCACTTTTTATGAGGTACAGCATGCAATTTTTTCATCAGTGTTCGGTATCGCATTGTAGGTTTAAAAAACGACAAGACCTATGCTCCATTCCCCCTTCAGGTCGAGTGGTGGAAAATGTACCGCCCGCAGCTCGGAGCTACGACCCGTCAAGGTGAGCGTTATCGACATGACTGATGTTATCCTTATGGTAGCCTTTTTATACGATTACTTGTACGAGCGAACCAGGAAGTGAAGGCACATATGTCCACAATTCCACTCATAGTCAGCAGCTCCGTCTCATAGCTGTAAGTCAGTTTACAATTTTTCAGGTACCTGTGCAATTCGGGCAGAGGATGCAAATTCCCAAAACTATCATAATAGTCTGCATGTTTACTTTTTTTTACGTAGGCTACCAAGTGCGCTCCGAACCCTGCTGTCGTATCCAGATTAATTATAGTGCATTCTTCTCTCTTTGGTTTAGCGGGCAAACCATCTCTCATAAATACTCCGCTTAAATGAGGTATTTTCAATTTTTGTGCAAACAGTTCAAAATCCACATTTGAGTTCTCATTTTGGTAGAGATTTTATTATTGTTTCTTCCTGCTGCGTCGCTTTTGCACAGTTACGCCTCCTACTGGGTATGGCCTTAGGTAGAGGCCTTGTCCTTTTTTTTTTACCCATGGCGATAGCTTCCATATTTGCATTGTGTCTTTGTGCCTCGGTCAACTGCTTCCTTTCGTTCGATGCCGTGTTGACGGCTCGAACAATATCACTCGTGGCTCTGATTAGGCCTTTGAAGGCCCCGAGTGCAGGCAAAGGCAATGGAAAAAATCCGCTTGTAGATATTTTCTAAACCTTGCAGGCATTTCTTTTTATAAATCATTTTCTTTTCACTTGTGCCTTTCTTTGGTCTTATCACCCATGCCCGTCTTCACTTTGATCACCCATGCCCGTCTTCACTTTGACGTTCATCAAGTTGCAAACACCCCACAGTGCTATTTTTTCACCGATCCCGGCATCTGATGATTTTCTTATTTCGCCTGCCTTCTGTGCAAGTATCATGTCTGGTCTGGCTTGCAGATCCTTGTGCTAGGAATAGGCGATGTCGTGCTGCTTGCACGTCTCGCCCAGGATGTTTATGCCTGTCTCATTGTGTGACAGCCTTTTAACTAGTTTGGTTCCTGGCCCACAGAACCTGTATCCAGGAATGTGCAGCTCGAATAGATTGTTGATAAGTGTATCGACGACCCCGCTTCCAGCTACTGTTTTACCTTTTTGAGACATTGTGGTGAACTGAGAGAGAAAAGTATAAATATGACCCTTTTATACATTTTCGTTTCAGTATCATTCTAGACTTGGAACAGTACAGACGTATCGCATTTACCAATATGACATTCCAGTACGAATTCTGCCAGACACTTTACTCGGAGTGATAACTTGAAGAGACATTTTAAAATGTGCTTTTAATGTAATCAAGAGGGTATTTGCTACATCCTCCTCCCCTCCCACCGCAATGTACGACATAAGCATACGAAAACAGTATACAGATCGTCAAGCAAGATGTTACTCTACCCATACGCATTCATGCTGAAGATGAAGCTATCTCCGACGAATCGTGGCATGGAAGCCTATTTCCGAATACAGTGAGGTGCATCATTGAGGGATCATCAAATTGCGGGAAAATATGCGTCCTACTGAGCCTGATGGAAGAAGAGATCGGTCTCCTGTTACAGAACGTGTACCTGTACTCGAAAACGCTTCAGCAATCGAAATACCAGCGATTGGCACGAGTACTGCAGGCCATGGAAGGTATGGGTCATTTCCCATGCAGTGATATCAAAGTCGTCGTACATCCGAATGGAGCAGTGCGAAACTCGATATCTTCGATGACATGATCTGCGAGAAACAAACTTGTGTTTAAGAATATTTTAGCATGGGACGACATGCATGTGTGGACTGTGTGTACCTCGATCAGACTTATTCGCGCGTACTCAAACAGAATCTTCGCGATAATGCTTATGTGTTGGTGCTGTTTCAAATGGACGACACTAATTTACACCACGTTTACGACGATCACATCAATACGGACATGACGATATCGGATTTAAAACATGTGTGTGCCTTGTGCTAAAAAGAGAAATATGGATTTTTGTCGATCATAAAGGACTGGCCCCTATATAATAGGTGGTACAGGCGTGGGTTCGATCAGTTCATCGCTGGCCATCGAGAATGAGTTACAACATATCTAAATTCAGGCAGAGTAGCCTCAAGATACGCCATCATAAAGGCAACGATGGTGGTTGTCTCGTACCAGGAGATGATGGAACTTGTGGTGCTGGTAGAGAGTAATTCGAAACCTTGGTGAACCCGAACGATCTGGGGAAGCTGCTACTAAACATTTCGTCCTCGAAACTGGTAATGAGATCATCTCAGAACTGCGCAGAATGTTAGCTGAACAAAACGCATTCTTTCGAAACTACCTGTCCCAGCTCGGGGCGAAGATGTAGCGTGTGAAGACGGAGATCGTCCGCGATATGGTGGTCATGGATGAGCACGTGACAAGTGTTCAAAGGCAAATTATCCAGAATTAAGAGAATCTGAAAAACCTAGGACACATGACACATACATTCGATACCTCGATTTCCCACCTCGCCAAGAAAACAGACATTCAAATATACAGCGAACGTCTGAGCAAGATCGAAAATATTTTAGCGGAGACTCACGACTAATTCTATAAAAGAGAGCGACAGTGAGAAGTATTATTCAATGCGATGTCGGACATTGCTAGCGAACTACATTGGGCGATTCAGTCTGTCGCTTAAAGTATTTGCTCGCCAAGAGAGCTAAAATTTAACACCACCATATAAACGAAGACATCTTTAAGCCCATCACTCGTTTTCTCGGTGTACTCAGGGAGAGCTATGGATCACCCGTAGCTGTAAAGTCTGAAATCGACAATACAGCTAAGCCTTTAAAGAAGCGAAAACATGATGATGTACAGTCAGATCAGGACGATGGATCGGATGCGGATTTGCCACACAAGAAGATAAAACGGAAGAGAGCCCTGTAATCGAATGCTCTGGCTCGTCAGTATCTACGTTCGTACACATCTCGTAATAATATTACGACGTATGGTGTATACATTCATAATGATAAACGGTTCCTCGGTGCCGATGAAATAGAGTTTCTACCAGGTGGGAGCATCCTAGTTGGCAATTACATGGTACGTGGAACCCTTGAACTATACGAACTTCAATTTCGCAAGGAGCCCAGGGACTTTAGGCAAAACGACTTTTTGGGAAGGTAATCGAGAAGCTAGAATTTTAGGCAAAACGACTTTAGGCAAAACGATTTTAGGCAAAACGACTGTTGCTTGTCGTAGGGTAAATTTATTTTGTTTTCTGATTAAACCCACAAGCACTATCTTGTTCCCATTTATGACATAGGTGGCACCACTAGTACAATACCTCGAAACAATGGAAGTGTTTGTCTTGTAAAAGGGTATCAAGTTCAATGTAGCAGTTACATATAGCGCTGCATGTCCTGGTTTTAAAGCGTACGAAAATGTTCTGGCATTTTTTTCCCCCAAAAGGCTGCGTACGAACTCATAAATAAGAAATTACATGTAAATATAAAGGTAGCTGAAATATAAAGCCATATTTGTTCCATTTCTCTTGATCGATCTACTTTTCAAATGTGGCTTACGGAAGACTGATCGTGTTTATGAAGATCATATACGTATTACTCGATATTATAGTGAAAATGGTCCATGAAACTAACACTTAGAAATACACTTCACTTGTTCGCTTGAATTCAGGCGGACAGCATCGTCTTCCGCTTTCGTCTTGGTGGATTGTGCGGCCTTCGTCGTGTAGTTTTCGCGACACTGGGAAACAACTGCCAGCCCGTGGCTCTGGACAACGGGTCATCTCGAGTATAGCCTGTTTAGGTCAGCGGTGGCTGTTTCCTGCAGCGGTTAGGAACACCAAACAACACAAACATTTTACACACATCCATTCCAGTAAACAACCCTTCTGATTCCACGATCCTGGGTGACTCGACCCAGGGGGGCGGGGATGTGGGCTCGTTGGAGACAGTAAACCTGATACCTGCAAACACACCACCTAGCGAGCGCAGTATTAACTATAATCGGAGAAGGGGGAAACATCATCTTTCATCAACCACACAACCAATCACCGGATTCCCAGGTAGCCATCATGGACACCACAGAACATCACGATTCAGCACAAAAAAAAAACTTAATGCCACTCGACCTCACTGCAGAAAAACAAAAGTTTTGGCTGCTGGCAAAACATAATCGCCGTAAGGTGATGCTGGATCGACAGTTTGAGAATGAAACCTTTATTCTCGAAACAAATTGCAGGAAAATCTCCCGAGCCGCCCGAGAACTGCAGCCCAAGCCACTCGCGGTTCAAAACCGCTTCGAACAATTTGCCAACATGGCAAATACGCAAACAGCTACACTCACTAACACTCAAAATAGCACATTTTTCCCGTCCACCCCTCACACTGAGCGCCCAACCACAAAAACAATTCCGAAACCCACGGAACTTATCGTGCCTGACATCTCCAAAATACAACCATTTAATCACAAAAATCCGCTCAATGAACATTACAGGTACTCAAATTTCCCTTGTTCAAGCCGGCCTCCAGATCACATGCACCCACTAACAGGCGTATCACGCACTAAAAGCCTTCCTCAGAATTGCCAACATTAATTTTTACACATTCAGTATCGCAGCAGAACACCCTCAAAAAGTGGTTAGTCAGGCTCCCACGAACAACCCCAACTGCAGACATCAAAGAGGAACTTGAGGCGCGACGTTACACTGTCATCGATGTCTATCAATTCAGAAAAACCATCTCAGACCCCAACAACCCATCACACACCTGGGAAGAACCAAAATTTTTTTTCTGTACAACAGCTGCACAAATCGACACCCTCACCCTCCTTCTCAGCCTTACTTGCATCAACATGACGGCAGTACAACCCCGCCGTACAAAAAGAGGATTGGGGACATCCCCCAGTGCTAAAATTGCTGGCTTTACCACCACACAAAAAACTGATGTGCCCTCCGAACTGTCTGCCGTCACTGCGCTGGCCCCCACCCCCACACAGCCTGCGAGAAATTGAACAAGAATCCCAACTGCGTGAATTGCAAGGGGAAAGGAGTGCACTAAGCCAACTCAAGGCTCTGCCCAGGATACATCCGCCTGGTGCAACTTCGACAGGAGGCCGCGGTAAAACACGAAACCAAACGCCCCACACTTTGTGCACCTCCTGTATTCACGCAGGAACACTTTCTGCCTCCACCTCCAACGAGGAACATTGACAGTGAAAATGTTTCTTGCTCACAGCCAATGCGCTCACAACCACAGGCCCGCAACACATAACAGTCTTCCACTCCGATTCCAACCCAAAAACCAACCAACCAAAATCACATTCTCCCCCTCCTCCCCACTCCACGTAACCCCCCCCCCCCATGGCCCCTCCCGTTATCGGCGGTTTCAGTTCCGCACTCTCCAACCTCCGCGACCTGATGCGCTTCCTCCGGGAAGCACAAGCACACTTCCTTCCTTCAAATCATGACTCACATGGAATTTTACATCCTCCTGGGCAATTCCACACCTGACCCACAAATGAAAACCCTCCTACTCCTGCAGGCCTTGACCACCTACTCCGGGTTCGATTGATCATGGATCAAACCCACACAGATAGTCCCTGTGTCATTTCCCTTCTCTACTGGAATGGCAACAGCATATTTGATCAAATTTATGAATTAGAAAGAGTACTAGAAACTTACGGCGTAGAAATTGCATTAATTAATGAAACACAATTAGAACCAAGGAAAATATTTAACATTAAAAATTACATGGCATATCGAACTGACAGGAAATCTAAAGGAGGCGGTACATTAACACTAGTTCATAACCGCATACAACACCATTTAATAATGTTCCAGTCTTGGAAAATATAGAATACACATCCATAAACATTCGCACCCAAGTAGGTCACATCACTCTAGCTGATATCTATAATTCCCGCAATAAACCGCTACTCCCAGCTGACTTACATAAAATTACAACACATCCATACCCATTTTTCTTAGCAGGAGATCTAAACGCAAAGCATACTTCCTGGAATAGTAGAGAAAATAATCAGAGGCAGAATACATGCAAAACATTCTAATCAATATAATCATTTAGTCACAGGCCCAACAGAACTGACATTTTATCCTGCTTGTACAAAATACCAATCAGATATCTTAGATATTGCCCTTACCAATTTAGAAAACTTGAATATTTCATTTGAAGTCCTCGCAGAATTAGATTCAGACCACTTACCTATATTTTGTCAGCTGGAAGCAAACATACTTAAACAACCCAACGCCACTCTTTTAAAAACTCCGGTAACTAACTGGGAGGATTTTAAACTAGACCTAGAAGATTTATTTGTAACACGCCAAATAAATATTCCATCTAAAGATCACATCGACTAGGCAACTAAATTAATTCAAAATACAATTTTGCAAATAAATAAAAAACACACAACTTTCCTAAACCGACAACAATTTTTAAAACACCTCTTTCCAGAAGCAGACATTCTTTTAGCCGAAAAACGCCACGTCTGCCATAATAATAAAAAATCCAGAAACCAAGCAGATAAAGTAAAATATTATAAATTAAAGAAAGAACTCCATAATAAACTCATCGCATTAAAAATCAATAAATGGGAAACTTTCATGACCGACATAAACAATAATTACAATGAATTCTGGCGTATAGCAAAAACCCTGCGAGGCCAAACTAAAAAATCAATCTCCCAGCCCATCATAAACACAGCAGGAACCCTCTTATACGTCCCAGAGGACAAAGCAAATGCAATAGCTGATTGTTATCAGGACCAGTTCTCACTCAATGCTGATCTAGGAGAACCAATTTTTCCAGATATGTTCAAACCAATATCACAGCTTTTTTCAACAGAGCCATAACTGCAAAACCAGAAGCAATAACACTTAAAGAATTACTCGTACTAATTTAAAACTCAATGTCAAAAAAGCTCCAGGACACGACAAAATTACTTATAAAATTATTAAAAACCTCCCAGCTAATTCACTATTTGCAATCCTTAACCTGTTTAATGCAATATTAAATTTAAATTATTTTCCTATTTCATGGCGAACAGCTAAAGTTATCACGATCCCCAAACCAGGCAAAGTCACTCTATCCCATAAAATAGACGGCCTATTTCCCTACTCAACTCCCTTAGTAAAGTCTTCGAAAAACTCCTTCTAACTAGATTATTAGTACACGCAGAATTACAACAGATTATCCCAGCAACACAATTCGGGTTTAGAGCCCAACACTCCACCATTCACGCCCTCACTAAATTCGCCACAGACACTTTAACTGCAATGCAAAAACATGAAGTCACAAAAGCCATTTTCCTAGACATTACAAAAGTATTTGATATGGTGTGGATACCTGGACTACTACAAAAATTAATTAACTTAAATTTTTCCGATTGCTACATACATTTACTCTCCTCATACTTTCAAAACAGAAAATTCTTTGTTAGTATTGATAATGCCAACTCAACTACTCGCGAAATTACAGCAGGTGTCCCACAAGGCTCAGCAATTTCCCCATATCTGTATAATATTTTTACCTCAGACATCCCCATAACCCATGCCTCAGTACAAATGTACGCGGACGATACCATAATTTACACCCACGATACAAAAAAACTGCCATATGCTATCCTCCTAACTCAACTTCAAATAAACGATTTAGAACACTTGTTCGAAAGATGGAAAATTAAAACTATTCCTACTAAATCACAAGCATTATCGTTAACGCAACGTAGAATCCAGTCTTCACGTCAAATAACTATAAATAATATTCCAATCTCCTTCACACAAACTGCGAAATACCTAGGTTTAACAATTGACTCTAAACTAATCTGGACTAATCTCATTTCAACAGTTAAAAAGGCAGCACTGAGCAAATTCCCGCAACTGTTTCCAATGTTAAAAAGCACTAATCTACCCAGACGATTAAAACTATTAACTTACACAGCAATCGTTAGATCAGCCCTTTTGAATGGTAACGAAGTCTGGGGAAACTTAAATTAATTCATTTTAAACTCCCTTCAAGTCATTCAAAATAAGTACTTAAGAATCATAATAAACGCAGCGCCCTTCACAACCAACCTATCGATCCATGAACGTTTAAAAATTCCAACTATAAAGACACAGTTACTAAACCGCAATATAAATTACTATAATGAACTACTCTCACATTCAAATCCCGCCATTAAATGGCTAGGAGACTACGATCCCGATAAAAACAGAAGAATAAAACGCCCTGCAATGCTTCCCGCACAATAACTAACATCTCCTAAACCTACACACCCGGCCGAAATTCTCCGATCGGTCCGGGACAAAATTTAGTCAGTTTAACAAAACTACCTGGCGCCAGCATCGCGCACACCACTCCGCCCGCTACTCTCACAGCTAACACACCTATCTCTACTTCCCTAGTAACTCTTCAAGGATCTTACTGATTAAATACTTTAACTCTAATTACGTCCCTCACGTTTTTAACAATAATTAATCACAATACACTTGTTATTTAAATCGCAGTGCTGCCTTCTCTCCTCAGAAGACAGAAGCCCCGACCTTGGCTGAGATACAGCCAATCGGAAAATTCCTTTAATATGAAGCCCCGCCCACTGGCAAATACTGATAAAATCAGTTATTATTTAAACTACAAACCTCAAAAATGCTAATTAGTAACAAAAACTGTTCCCTAATACACTTTCCCACATCCCATACAAAATAAAACCTTATTTACTAACATTTAACACCTAAATACACACACCAAACACAGTACCACCTCAAATGTCACAACTCGGTTTATTAATGATACAGTTAGAGGAAGGCACTGCTTCCTCTCTCTTCCTGACATTTTGCTTAACTTTACGGGAATATTCTATAAAATTCAATTAACCAACTTTTTATAGATTTTACCAAACTCTTAAAAGACCTACATGTTTTTATTTTCCAAATTCCGTGCCAGTAGGGACTGGAACTCCACCGCCTTTCCCATCACTTTTGTAGGCAAAAGTAAGGGGAATAAAGATTGGAACAACCGTGGCCCAGGGGCTATACTGGGTCACAAAACCACACTCCTGACATGCGAGTGCCGCGTGTGCCAGGTTAAAGTGCATATTATGAGGGGGGGGGGGCAGGACGGGGTGGGTTAGCTACCCCTAACCCTGACCCAATCAAATGATTACCGCTTGGGAAGACAAGGGCCTCGGTCTATACTTCCCCCGCGCTGAGAGGTTTAGCCTCGATGATGATAAATCGGCGGCGACTTAGATGCGATTTTATCTTGGGTCGAATGTTAGTGGTGTTGGAATTGATAAATAACTACTGATCTTCTTATTTGAATATCTTGTACGTAATTGAATCAGGTTTAATGTTATTCAGTAATATAGTGTATATTTTTTGTAGAATTTCGCAGTATTGCTCGGAGGTATTGTAACGCTGAGATTGGCTACATC
This sequence comes from Dryococelus australis, assembly GCA_029891345.1. Classification (NCBI taxonomy): domain Eukaryota; kingdom Metazoa; phylum Arthropoda; class Insecta; order Phasmatodea; family Phasmatidae; genus Dryococelus; species Dryococelus australis. The sequence continues at coordinate 170,179,773 of CM056993.1, forward strand.
AAAAGCATATCACATAAATGACGCAATGTTTGAAAACTACAACTCTCATTGATGTTATAAACCTATATTAGACTATTTTTTTTGCACAGGATTATATATTTTTATTCTTTTATGCAGCACAAAGACATTTAATTGAACTGAAATAAAATTATGGCTATAAAACCCTTTTACGGAGAGTTTAAAAATACATGTATGACATCAAATTTAAAAAAAAAAAGTGAATACTTGAAATTACTCAAGTACACAAAAAAATTATAAACATTAAATTTTACGAGTTTTAAAATCCCCCCTCCCCCCCCCACCATCAGTGGCGTAGCCAGGATTACGATTTTAAGGAAGGAGAGGACAGTAAATCTTCAAAAATGGTAGAATTAACTAAGACACATTAAAAGATTGCCATTCAGCTGGAAAAGGACATAAAATTATTTGGCCACTTACCATACATAAACAACTATTCACATAATATATCAGCAGTTTCTCAAGTTTGTTCGTGGAATTTCTAGGATAAAAACTTGCGCACGTCTGGAGGGAAGTAGTACTGACCATAACGAAGTACAACTAGCAATACATAAATGTAACTGCATTTAAGATTGAATAAATAGCGGATAGTTGTTAGTAAATTTACTTACTGATAAATATTCCTAAGTCACTTTGTCTGTTACCCGTCACATCTAAATAAATAAAGTTTCTCTGTTTTTATTTTTGCGAAATTCTTAATCAGTGTGTCTTTAATTTAATTTAATGATACAATGTGTTACATAATGCAAAAATAGGCACACGTTGCTTTAATCGTACTGTGTTTTGCAATACGCAACAATTAAGAACATTTAAATTGTCATTGAATATGATTAACATGTTATTGTAACTTCTGCTACTTTACGAAGTTGCGGCTGTAGTTTCATTCCTATAAAATGAAAGAAATAAAGGTGTGGAACAAAAGACTGATTTTTTGCTATAGTGTTTTCTTTGACTTCTCCCTCATTCCAGCTTAAGAAGGAAACACTTTGAAAAATAATTTTAAAGAATTAATAATTTACTTTAATACTCACTAAAGATGTAACATTTAAATTGCTTAACGGATAATTTTACCACACAGAGTAAAGTATAACTTGTAAAGAAAGAACAGTTACTTAATTTTTTTTTAACCTACCAGCGTCATCTAATTATTTCTTAGAAACAAATTATGATGTCGATGACATCCATTTCGCCAGTAAATTTCCGGATGTATTTGCACAACTGGCGCTTTGGTGACTGATTATTAACTAGTTACAAACGTTTAAAAATTATTGAAAATTGTTACCTTGTAGCATTTTAATGAGCCCCGCACTTTACAGAATCAAGTCATTATGTTTTAACTCAAATGTTGAAACATGCACAGCACTCAATATGTGTGCTGCAGTGTCATTGTGCCGATTCTTAATGGGGGAATAATTATTGTGACAGTGTTACTGTTAAATGTTCTAATTTGCGTAAAAAAAAATCGCTAGTGAAATGCATGGCGACATGCGAGTGCTGAACAAATTATTGCACTCATCAGCCACGTTGCGATTTGAAGTAAAGAAACCATTTTAAGTGATGTATTTCAAAACCTGTCGGCACCAAGAGAAGTACAGACACAATGGCAATTTACTTGTCCTAATTACTGTGAATTTGTCTCTGTACAAACTAGGAATCACTTGCATTGACATCTTGAAAAGTTTTGAACAAGAAAGTACTACAATGCAATTAAATATGTATCCTTAATAAGCCTCTTTAATACGTAACTAAAACATACAACTTTATTTACAGCAGTATAGAGGAATATTTATGCAATTTGTGTTGCATCAGTATGTAAAACACAAACATAAACTGTTTTTGTAATGTTCATTAACTAATAAGTAGTATTGTTACAACTTGCATGCAGTGAATACAAAATTTTTAAAATATAGTAATTTCTAAACAGAGGAAAACTGCTTTACTGTAAAATAGCAGACATTAACACTCTTTTGAGCTCCTATATCCGACACATGACTTCTCAGCTGTTCAGAATCAGCCTATCGGCGAGCATTACCAAGCTCTGTTGCCACATATATCAAGCGTCCATCGCGTCATAATAGACTTCCTGGATTCTGAATTATGTAATATAAATTACAAATCAATACACAAAGAAGCCTTTGAATATAGTAGAAACAATAAAACATATACGTGATTAATTGGTGAGTTTATATATTTATTGGGAAACTCCCTTAGAAGAGGAACTGCTAAATTTCTGATTTTAGTAATTCAGCTGACATATTTCTCCTGACGTGAAAGTATCTTAGAAGAAGGAACGCCGAGAAATATAGTTCTAGTTGTGCAGAACACAAAAATATCCGTCCAAGAATTGACAAAGCTGTATTTGACAGCTGCTGGCAGGCACAGCTGTTCTCGAAAGTCATAATCCCAGTAAATACAGTTGTGGTCAAACAGCATCTGGATTTTTTATGATGTTTTAGAACTAAAGATTTAAACATCTTTCGGAAAAAAAAAATGTAAAAATATATAAACTCCTGCTTAGCTACGACTGGCGTCAGAGAGATTATTATCCATCAGAAGCACGTCCGTTTCAAATTTAAATTATGTTAAAAAAAACGGAACTGTAAGTAAACAAAATATTGGAACGAAATATTATGAAGCTCCATAGAAATTTAAGTTCACTACTGACAAAATAAAAGTCGTAGGTCGTTTCTTTGTTTTATGAAATAAATGTGTTGCTTATAATTGCTATGGATAATTGTAGCAAAACTTTCATGGTTGACAAAAAAGTTTTCCTTAGTATGATACTCTCAGTCACACCGCTTGCAAGAACCAAATACACCATGATTAAGGGAAAGGGGGCTTTTGAAACCCTACAAAACACGTCCGTAAAGATGTGGCCACTGTGAGAATGTGTTGCTCGTTTTCCGCCAAAATACGAGTGAGAGAGCATTGCTCAGTACGGAGCAGTTGTGTTATGTTGGTGAAAATGAATGTTGAATTCCTTTACGGGTCAAATTTAAGGATGAAGGTAGGAAACGAGGAATTAACGTGCTGATTCATGAAGTTACAGGAGGTAGACATGATAATGGTAAGAGAGCAAGTCACGTATCACATTTGTTTCTGTTTACCGATGTTTTAATGGAAAGGCACTTTGAAGATAATATAGAGATTAATACTTCCTAGTTAGATATGACAATGATATCTGTACGTTGTATAGATCGCCCCATGTAGTCGGAGTCAAATGATGTAATTTAAACATTACTATGTGTGTACGTGTACATTAATTAGGCCCCGCGTATAGTGACACATGCAACAACTTCGTTACGTAACATAAACGTGTAAGGATGGAGAGATTTAAAGCCGTGTAGAGACACAGAGTACAACAGATGTAGGAACGTATGAGTGCAATAGGCGTGGCGATTTCAGATTATGAAGCGGGGGAAAAGGCAGGCGTAGTGCCATTTGATAACCTAGGAAGGGGTTTCAACTCACTAAGTGTGGTGTAGACAACAAGAGTGTATCGGGGAAGCAAGGCGCTAAGCTCCCCACCCTCCTGTATGACTATTTATTCCGTATGCCTGATCCCTGACGCCCTTCACCCGACCCATATGCTGTGCAGGTATGATCTTTTAATAGGTATCGGCAACCTGGAGAGGATATTTGGTGAGGCCAGCGCCAGTTCCACCGGGAACTTTGCTGTGCTGTGAGTTATCATCCACCTCCAAAACACCGCACGATCCACACACCCTACTCCTTTACAATGAAATATACTGCGATTACTTTTGGAAATAATTGGATACATGTTGCGAGATTCTAGGCTTTCCTGTGGTTATCTACACCTGATGACTGATGCCATTGAGACACGGCAGCAACTTGGGTAGTCTATCCACTGAGACAATTCGGCTTCTTGGGAATATCTAGTCACCGAGACACCACGGCACCTTGGGTAGTCTAGCCACTGAATCACTGAGCAAACTTGGGTAGTCTATCCACTTAGACACCACGGAATCTTGGGTAGTCTAGCCACTGAATCACTGAGCAAACTTGGGTAGTCTATCCACTTAGACACCACGGAATCTTGGGTAGTCTAGCCACTGAATCACTGAGCAAACTTGGGCAGTCTAGCCACTGAGTCCCCATGGCACCTCGGGTAAACCGGCCACTGAGACACCGCGGCACCTTGGGTGGTCTAGCAACTGATACACCGTGGCACCATGGGTAATCTAGCCACTGAATCACCGCAGCACCATGGGTAATCTAGCCACTGAATTACCGCGGCACATTTGTTTTGTATAGTCACTGAATAACCGCAGCACTTTTAGGTTGTCGTGCCACTGTGACACTGCAGCAAATATAAGTTGTTTAGCCAAAGAGACTCCGCGGCTCCTTGGGTAGTCTAGCAACTGAGACACCACTGCACCTTTTGGTTGTTAAGCTACTGAATCACCGTGGCAACTTGGTTAGTATAGCCACTGAATCACCGTGGCACCTCGGGTAATCTAGCCACTGAGTTACCGTGACACCTTGGGTAATCTAGTCACTGAGACACCGCGGTTCATTAGGTAGTCTACCCACTGAGCCTAAAAGCGGCACCTTTTGGTTGTCTAGCCACTGAATAACCCACAGTACCTCGGGTAATCTGGCCACTGAGACACCGCGGCAACTTGGTTAGTATAGCCACTGAATAACCGCGGCACTTTTAGGTTGTGTAACCACTGTGACACCGCGGCACCTTGGGTAGTATAGCAACTGAAATACCGCAGCACCTTGGATAGTCTGACCATTGAAACACCGCGACACCTTTGGATTGTCTAGCAACTGAGACCCGCGACACCTCGGTTAAACTGGCCACTGAGACACCACGGCACCTCGGGTAATCTAGCTACTGAGACACCGCAACACGCGGCACCTCCCGAAATTTAGCACTGAGATACCGCGGCACCTCGGGTAGCCTAGCCACTGAGATACCGCGGCGCCTCTGGTAATCTAGCATCTGAAACATACCGGCACCTTGGGTAATCTGGGCACTGAGAAAACGCGGCACTTCGGGTAATCTAGACACTGAGACACCGCGGCACCATGGGTAATCAAGCCACTGGATCACCGCGGAACAACGAGTATTCTAACCTCTGATTCACCGCGGCAGCTCAGGTAATCTAGACACTGACTCACCGCGACACTTTGGTAACTTAGCAACTGAGACACCGCGGCACTACGGGTAATCTAGGCACTGACTCACCGCGACACCTTGGTAACCTAGCCACTGAGACAACGTGGCACCTCGGGTAATCTAGCCACTGAAACACACCGGCACCTCGGGTAGTCTAGCCACTGAGATGCCGCGACACTTAGTAATTTAGCCACTGAGACACCACGGCACCTCGGGTAATCTAGGCACCCGTGCTAACGCCTTGATTCAGTGTCTAGACTAACCAAGGTGCCGCGGTGACTAGGTGACTAACCTACCCACAATGCCGCGGTGTGTAAGTGGCTAAACAAAAATAAAAGGTGCCGTGGTGACTCAGGGGTTAGACACCCAAAAAAGGTGCCGCGGTGACGTAGAGGCTAGACTATCCTAGGGTGCCGCGGTGATTCTGTGGCTAGACAACTCGATGCGCCGCGGTGTCTCAGTGGCTAGACTAACCAAGATACCGCGGTGTCTCAGTGGACAAACAACCTTAAAGTGCTGCGGTGACTCAGTGGGTAAATAAAACGTGGTGCTGCGGTGTCTCAGTGGGCAGATAACCCGGGATACCGCTGTGAATCAGTGGCTAGATTACCTGAGGTGCCGCGGTGATTCAGTGGCTAGATTATCCGAGGTGCCGCGGTGAATCAGAGGCTAGACAACCCAAGGTGCCGCGATGTCTCAGTGGCTAGACTACTCGAAGTGCCGGTGTGTTTCAGATGCTAGAGTACCCAAGGTGCTGCGGTGATTCAGTGGCTAAACTAACAAAGGTGCAGCGCTGTCACAGTGGCAACATTTCCCGAGGTGCAGCGGTGATTCAATAGCTAGACAGCCAAAAGTTGCCGCAGTGACTCAGTGGGTAGACTACCCAATGAGTCGCGGTTACTCAGTGGCTAGACATCCCGAGGTGCTGCGCTGTATAAGTGACTAAGACTACCCGAGGTGCCGCGGTGGCTTAGTGGTTAGATAACAAAATTTGCTGCGGTATCTCAGTGGCTAAATACCCGATATGTCGCAGCGATTCAGTTGCTTGATTACATGAGTTGTCACGGTGATATAGTGGTTAGATTAACGAAGTTGCCGTCCTGATTCAGTGGCTAGACAACCAAAAGATGCCGCGGCGACGCAGTAGCTAGATAACCAATGTTCCGCTGTGTCGAAGTGGCTAGACAACCTTAAGGTGCCGCGGTATCTCTGTGGCTAGACAACTTAGAGATACGACGGTGATTCAGTGGCTAGTCAACATAAAGGTGCCGCTGTTATTCAGTGTCTAGATAAACCATGGTGCCGCGGTGATTCAGTGGATTGATAACCAATGGTGCCGCGGTGTATCAGTGGCTAAACTACCCAGGGTGTCGCGGTGTCTCAGTGGCAAGATTACCTGAGGTGCCGCGGTGATTCTGTGGCTAGATTACACGTGGTGACGCCTTGATTCAGTGTCTAGACTAACCAAGGTGCCACGGTGACACAATGGCTAGACTACCAATGATGCCGCGGCGACTCAGTGGCTAGACTACCCATGGCGCCGCGGTGTCTCAGTGACAGGAAAACCAAATATTGCCGCGGTGACTCAGTGGCTAGCCGAGGTGCCGCTGTGACTTAGTTGTACCTTTTGGCATTGCTACAGGAGCCCAGGTTTTAACTCGCCAACTTGATCAGGTGTTAGGCGATGTTAAATTAATGTTCATGTACAACTATCTGAATTATTTGGTTGTGTACTGAAGCAGTCCCGAAGAACTTGTAACTCATTTCAGAGAAGTTTGTGACAGATTGTGTAATGTAGGTCTTGTTTAAAAAAGGTGAAATTCATAGTTCAAAACATTTATTTTCTTTGCCATGTAATTTCCGAAAAAGAGTCTTATTTGACGTAGACCAGGCCAACGCTTTGAAAGATTTTCCTCCTCCATAAGATGCAAAATACGTTTCCCGATTTATTGGCATGGTCAAATTCTATTCCATATTCATCACATAATTTAACGAGAATACAACTCCTTTAAACTCGTTGAGGAAAAAGGGAGTCAAATTTGTATGGGCTAAAGAGCCACCGGATTCTTTTGATTTTTTTAATCAACCATTAGCCAACCCTCCAGTTCTTAGAACAGCTAATTGTTCAAAACCCTTCATACTCCAAACCAATGCTTCCAGCAAAGCACATGGCGCTGTGTTATCACAGGAAATCCATGGGCAAAGGTAACCCATTGCTTTCGCATCACGAACACTCACTCATCAGGAAAGGAAGTCTTCTGCCTATGATATAAAATGTTTAGCAGTTGTTATCAGAACTTACAAGTTAAAAATTTTTTTGGACAATCAGGAATTTTTACTGGCAACAGATAACAATGTTCTTTCATGGTTAGTTGCTCGTCCAAAACAACTTGAAAAAATCAGGTCATTGGATAGTCAAAATCTCATCATTTCAATTCAAAATCCAACATATTCGCAGAATCCAGAACGTAGTTGCTGATATGTTGTCACACATGTTTGAAAATTATCCAGAGGAAACTTCCTCGGAAACTAAAACCAATCGTTGCAGTGCACTGCTGGCCGATTTCCTTTGGTATTCCAGGAAAATGAAACTCATCAAATATTTGACCCTTTCATTTGCGAAATAATCAATAAAATTTAAAAACTACTGCGCCTAAGCAGTATAAGGTATCTGAAGGCATTTTGAATTAGAAACCCTGTTTTGCCAAAAATAATAAAATTGTTTTATTTCAAAATCTTTGTGATATGGTTTATCCATTTTTTCATTCATCTCCTTCGGGAGCTCATTTATGTACTTAAAAAACCATTAATGCCATTAAGTGTATGTTTTATTGTTAAGGTATTTATCAGGATATTTATTAAAGAGTGGAAAAATATAAGCTTTGTACTTAGAGCAAACCTGCACAAGATACAAAACTTGATTTACTTTCATCTGACATTGCAAAGCGACATTTACAGACAATTTTCATTGATTTTGTCAATCCTTTCCCCTGCTCCAAGTCAGGTAATAACAGGTTGTTGGTGCGCATAGATGCATTCACCAGATATGTTCGGCTCATCCCACTACACACAGCAACTTCAGAGACAACAACCTTTGCACTAAAGAACTTCATTTTTAAAATTTCTGTAGTTCCATAAGTTACTGTCTCACACACTGGTCCACAGTTAAGAATAAGGTTCTCAAAAACACGTGTTTCACTCGTGGTATCCAACACAACACCTTACTATTCACAGCCGTCACATCCGGAGCGCTTCAACAGTAATCTCCGTTCACCATTTATTGCTTTTCATGCTGACAGCCAGGATAGGTGGGACCGAGTCCTAGAATGGCAAAAATTGGCATTTAACTATATGTGCCATGAGGCACGCAAAACAACCCCTTTCGAACTCTCGTTCATTTACAAACCAAACACTCCTCTTTCCAATTTGTGGTAACTAGTTGATCTTTAACCTGATGATTCAAAAGACGTCAAGGAGATCTGGAAAATAGCTTGTGAGAATTTGAAGTGGTCACATGGCAAATCAAAAAGAATATACGATAAGGGACGTAGACAGAACCCTTTCAAAGTAGGGGATCTTGTGTTGTGCCGAGCACACACATTGAGTAAAGCCATCGACGAGAGAGCAGCTAAACCCCTCCTACAGGGGGAGCGGTCCTTACCAAATTAAAAGGTTTCTCACACCAGTTATAGTTGGACTCTGCGACACAGTTAACTGGAAATTTGTGGGTCTGGCCCACATCTCCCAGTTAAAGATATCCTCACCTAACCAAAAATAGGTCAGTTAGCCTGAATAATTGTGTATGGTCACTTAGGATATCACGTGGACTGATCATCCACCTGGTTTGTTTCTTCCCTTGTGACAAGCACCTCTCACAGCTGCAGCTCACAAATCTTACTAAGCTAAGCTAATTAACCTACTCCAGCTAAAGTAAGCTAAGTATAACAAAACTAAGTTTTTACAGTTTAATATGAACATCGACATGGGCATCACTTTGTGTAAATGATCTTGTTTTTTAAAGTATGTATGGAGAGAATCTCCCTAGCATCTGTTTTCAGGGTTAAAAAATAATAATAATCTTCCCAATTATTTCCTGTTCATGTTTAATGTTTAAAAAATTTGCTATATTAGTTTAATTTCAATTGGGGATATAATTTTATTTCAATTAGAGTTGATTTACTTATTTTAAATTATTGAGGGCCTTCTTACATTCACATTTTTTGGTCTTGTCCCCACGATTTAAACTTCAGCCAAGTTGTCAACTTATTTCTGGGCAGTTAAACTGCAATACACAGTTTCCTACAGAATGTGTATTTTAACACGCCGCATATCTTTCACCTTTGCCCGCGCATCTGGCTACGAGATTTTTGCAGTGTCCTTCAAGCTCATTAAGTCTTCGCCTCACGTCATCTCTTTTTCTTAATGTTACCAAGTATGAAAAACTCGAAAGCTGTCGTTTGGGTGAGCCTATGGCATCTAACGCCAAGCACCCTAAGCTTAGTAGCATGCCTTTTCGAGTAGCAGTTTCCAGCAACTCTCTATTAAGCTGTAGTTTGGAGAAGACTGCAGCTTCGTAGTCCAACCCTGTAGCTGTGATGGGGTACTCGTGACTCCCGTAATGTTCACCAAGGTACGGGCATGGCTGCCTATGTTTTCCGGTCTCTGCTGGACATCTCAGCTCACATTTTATTTTAGTTCAATCTACATATACGTCATTTTATTTCGAACATTCTAATATGTCAGTTCTGAATATTTCAAGAAACTCGTTTCATCGTTTAGTGTTTTTTGCAACTTTCGTAACCTGATTAATTTTCTGGCAGATAACGAAGTAATATTTGCTTACTAAATACCTATTGTAGAAGGATCCCTCGTAAAAAATAATATAAAATATTGTCATTCGTCACTCATTTTCTTATGCCAATAAAAGTTATGACGTATACCATTTTTTGTTTAGAATATATCGGAATTTAATTTACTCACTACTCATGGAATGATTTGTTTTACTCTCCTCTGGATCGTAATAACTTATAACTATATTGTTTTCATTATTCTTTCAATACTCTTAACCTTTTTAAACAAGTATGCTTATATGTGCGACTACTTTATTTATTTTTGGTAGCAGTAATTACAGTAAGATTTATTTTTTGTAATAAATGAAGGTCACATTGAGTATGAATAATACGTGCTAGCAATGTGAGACAGTCCCAGAAGAAAAATAAAATACTGCCTTTTGTGTCCAAAGAAAAGTAACATACGAATTCAATGTTATGTATTTTGGGCTTGCAATGCCCTTTCCACCATTAAACGATATATGGGAAAAGCCGTGTCCTTGCACATTTTCCAGCTGCACCAGACGAAATCGTGGTCACAGGAAGATTTTAAGAGCTCCCGACATGCCTAGACTCTGTGTTTCACAAATTTGCTGCAGCCAACGTGAGATTAGTTCATACGAAATGTCACCTTTTCCAACAGAAAATTAATGTTATGTTTGCCCATGGGATTGAAACAAATCCTGAGAAGCCAGAGCAATAAGAACTTGGTCTCTACCAACTGATAAAACGGAAGTGCAAATTTTCCTAGGTTTGTATGCTTACTACCATCGAATTGTGCCTCAGATCGCCCCGATCGCCAAGCCTCTGTTTGAACTGACTAAGGCAAAAAGAAAATGTTATCGGACCCCTGGGTGCGAAGTTGCTTTTAATAGACTAAAGTAAATTCTGATATCTCCCACAGTTCTGGGATTTATTCTGGATACTGATGCTAGCGATGTAGGCGTCGGGAGTGTATTTCAGATCGAGCATTGAAAGGAAAGCCCACTGGAATACTTCAGCAAGGTACTACACAAACATAAGATAAATATTGGGGGATGACTTTGGCAGAGACAATTTTACATTTTCATCCATACCTTTATGGTAGACACTTCATCCTTAGAATTGATCATGCTTCATTATGCTGGCTACCAAATTTTAATATCCCCTAAGGTCAAATAGTCCGGCGGATACAGTGTCTGAAATAATATGAATTTTAAATACACCACAGGTCTGGACACCTTCGCATAAATGCACATACACTTTCTAGGACACCATGCAAACAAATCTGTTGTCGTTGCGAATGCCAGGAGGAAAAGGATGGTACATTATTGAAGTCATTAAGGACAAGAATTCAAGGCTCTGTATCTTGCGATAGGTCACGGGACGATAAGGACATTAGAAGTGATCAGCTAACTGACCCTACCTTGCACTCAATACTAAAGTGGAAAAGAGCCAGGTGTCGACCAAGATAAGTGCATATATCCAGTCTAGGCCCGACAATCAAGGCATACTGGGCGCAGTGAGATTCCTTTGTATTAAACAATGGTGTTTATTACAGGAACTGTAAAAGTAATTATGGTAAACAAAGTCACTTATAATTTATTGGTCCTGCCAGAGTGCCGGATCCCAAAAGTGTTAACTACACGACACAGCAGCAGGGGTCTGAGATTGTATTGGCTGCATTGTTGAGAGTGCATTGAGAATTGGCGGCATCTGTGTGATGCCTGTACCACGTGGTAGGGTCCAAGAATTAAGGGATGAGGTCCCCTTCAGAAATACAATATTTTGGTCAAATCTGAGAGGATAGCAGTAGACATTTTCGAATAACTATCCAGTCACTGATAGGGGGAATGGGTACCTTCTGGAAGGACATGACTGCTTCATAAAATGGCCCGAGGTCATACCAGTTCCAAAACAACAGGCTGGCACTGTAGCTGATGCCACTCGAGCTTCACTCTGATCAAGGACGAAATTTTGAAGCAATTTTTTTTCAAGAGGTAACCAGGATTTTAGGAATGAAGAAAACTCGAACAAAAGCATTACACTCTCAGTCAGTTGGGATGTTCGGGAGGATAAATCTTACTCTGGTCAGGAACATTACCTGGCGATATTCGTGGAAGGCAGCCTGGAGGAATGTCCACGAGTTATCAACAGTAACATCTTTTAAGGATGCTTTTTGGGAGAGAGCTCCTTCTCCCTGGTGACCTGCTGTTCGGATATCCAGTGAAAGAAGAAGCAGCCATTCCAGAAAGTGCCAGTAAACTACATCAAAGGTTAGTCGACATCCATGAATGTGCCCGGTAACACCTTAAAAGCAACAGTGACAGAATTAAAACACTATATGACCAGAAAATGCCTAAAGGTGTATTTCATGGTCAGCCGGTGTGGCTGTACAACATTCAAAGACTGAAGGTACGTTACCAGAAGCTACAGAAATGCTGGTAAGGCACATACACGATCCTGAAGCTGATAAATTATGTGGTCTACCTGATTTGTCGACATGGTTCTCGGGCGTGATGCCTGAGGTTGTCCACGTCATTAGACTGGTGCTGCACAAGGGTCCAGAAGTCTCTTAAACTGTTCGGGATGAGCATAGTTGAGGAGGGGGTAGTGTTAAACGCCAACCCCTTGCCGGAAATTGAGCACGTGCGGCCATCCTGCGGTGGTGGGGGGTAGTGAGTCACCATTACCTGGCCACCCTTATGTCACCCGGTGTCCCAGATGTTTGGCAGCTACCTGAGCAGGTGCAATCATGCCCCTATCCCCATCTAGAGAAGTCGGTGGTAACTTGACGTGTAAAGAAGTTTCTGGGATAGAGCTGACGACACTATAGATACCCCCGCAGCCCGAACAATTGGTAGTTTATGTTGTATCTATCTGGCTGAAGTGCTGTAATCGGGAAAATTCTGGTCCAGCGAGGGACATCAGCGCAGAGGACATAAGACTGCGGAGGGTGTGAGACAACGGCGGAGTTGTGTGTGCGTGGTGTGAACGGACTAGTAGAGGGCTATTGTGCATATTGGGGAACCTGGAACACTCTAGAACATTCTGGAGTGGAGAAATGTGAACTGAATTAAGGTTGGATTGTAAGAATATATAATATGGACTTTTTTTTTTAGATTTTAACTTTCAAAAATGGACATACAATTTATAAAATAATTCAATAGGTATTGATACACTGCTTAGTGGGACTGAAATTAATTATTTGATTGCATTGATTTTTGTGAAATTATGGATGGTTATGTAGACACTGTTGTAAATAGCAAGTGATAGAAATTCATTGGGAGATAAATAATCGAGAGTATTTTCTTTATTGTATTTGTAAATAAATTAGAACTTTTAAACTATTTTATTTAAATAACATTGCTAAACCAACTAAAATAAAAAAAAAAAATTGTAACAATAGACACACCGCACATCCAGTGAGGTCAAATTGAATGTGTTGACCGGAATACTGAGTTCGTGGTTCTTGAACAATTGCACGAGTGTTCTGAATAAAGGAGACGTTGAATGTAGTGTGTGTTCTAGCGAAATATCAGGTTCGACAGGAACTTCTGGACTAGGTAGTCGTGATCGACGAGTGCTTCTTTAGTATTAGGAATTCATTGATTGTTTTATTTTCACCAAGTGTAGTAATATGTGCACGGCACAGAGTTATGTAGCTATTTACTGCCTGTTTTATTGTCAATTGAGAAATTTACTTAACATCATATATAAGTTAAGAAATGAGTCGTATTTCTTATTTTGAATTGGAAAAAAACTTTGTAAACTTTTCTGAATCTAGCTGCGTGGAGAGCTTGTAACAATGAATTAATAATGAAAACAACGGCATACTCATGATGAACTGTTATCATCGGACAGTGACCGGCTACATTCTTTCTCAGTAGTGGTTATAAATTAACAGCGAGCTCAACTTTTCAGTTAACTGTTGTGGAAAACATAACTGCATTTTAACTGGCAGTTTCGGACTTGTCCTCATTGACGATTTAGTGCATTAGTATTTTAACATTTAAGTAGTAGCATTCATTTCGAAAGGCATTGACAGTCACTTGTTCAGCGATGGTTGTAATTCGGTTATTTAGTACTTAAGTAAAGTTATGTTACATACTAAAAGCTAAATACTAAATTACCAAATACGTCATAATTTTAGTCTATTAATTTGTGTCACGTGACCTTTTCGTAAATTAAGAGTATCAATTCAAACACGGTGTTATTCCCGCCCTCTGGCGGTACACTCGAGACGTCACGACTACAAGGCAAACAAAGACAAGTGGGCAATATGGCCGGCAGCTTGGCCAGTTTATGTAGCTATATGTTGGGTTGTATTTTAATTAAAACTGTGGCTTAAAGTTGTTTATATTTAAGTGGAAAATAGTGACAGTTACACAGAAGTTGTGCAAAAATAAGATGATATAAGATTACATCTTGCAATCATCTCCATAAAATAAATATGGAAAACTTCCCCGTGAAAAAATTAATTTTATAAATTTGAAAAGAGAAATTAATTGATTTTTAATTATCTTTAAAATGTTAAAAATTAGTTTTACTTTAAAAAATAAAGGAAAAATATTATAAAAGCATTTTATTTAAGAACTACATCTATGAAAATCAAATTTATGTTCAAAAATTACGAATTTTGAAATTCAATAGTATTAAGAAAACATTAAAAATGTACAGGTAGTCACTTATCACGCCAACATCATGCTAACACTTAAATCACACGTTATAAAGAGACAAGATCCAAAAAGCAATCATTTTTCCTTGAGTATCTATCAATGCATTTATACATTATCTTAAATATATACGAATTTATTGCTTCATAAAAATTCCATTATTTTTATTTACTAACAAAAGCAGGTAAAATAGTCCAGGGAAACACAAACGTTCCATGTATGGACTGAATATGTGAAAAACAAACGTAAATTTCAGAAGAACCAACTTCAGATTTTATAACAATCAGTATACAATGCGAATACATAATGGGGTAACTTTGGTCCTTACGTGTAGCTTTGGCCCCAGTTTTTAGTAAGCTTATATACAGTTTTAACTGTTATATACAAATGTGCTTTTTTTTTCTTCTTCGTGATTTAGATATCAAAAAGCAACACAAGAATAAAATGGCTTGTTTTTTAATAATTGCAAAAGTAAATACTATGTTCCATTATTTGGGCCAAAGTTCCTCAGTTTGCCTCAAAACTACCAACATCCTCTTAGGCATTCTGAAATTCAAGGGTTTCAAATAAATACCCAATACCACAATTTAAAATACATAAATCGGCCTGTGACTAGGGTGTGGCCGGGCACACCTGTACGCCGAATGATAGGCCTAAGTGCACGTCATTCAGTAGTGTCGGTGGCTACGGCTGTTGCCGGGTGCCGCTCGTGTGAACCCAGATTGCGGGGCTGCGAGCCCACGCACGTAGGCAGTGCGTCACGCGATGAGTCAAAGGGCGGGCCAGCCGAAGGGCTGCACTTCCTGGAAATGTGTCTGGCCGTTCAGGATGCACAAGCAGCGGTCGCCATCGTTCATACATACTGATCAGAATGAATCTCGTTTATTACATTTCATCTATGCTCTCATTGGTTTACAAAACTGATTTGAAATAAATACAATAAATTGAATATATATATATATTATATATAAGCTGTTAACAGTTGATTGAGGACTTTTGAAAGCTCTGCTTAAGGGGGCCGCCTACCTGGAGGTGGAAACGCGTTGCAGTGTGTTTGAAATGCGGGTTTTTTTTTTTACGAAAACATTAAACGTGTCCCCACGATACCAATGTACGAAAATAAAACACATTTCTGGCGAGGTACGTATATTCCCGAGCCCTCCAACATAGATAAAAAACGGCTTTTTCATACTGCTGAAGCTCATAATATACTGGCCGGAAAAATGCTAAAATATTATAGGGACCTGCACTGAACCTTCCTACAGACTTTTCACCAATAGAATGATAGATCACCGCTTAAAGTCCCATAGGTACTCGCAGCACAACGGAAACACTGCACGCCAATTGAGCGCCTAGCGCGTAGGAGCGAAGGGGCATCAACCGCGCGTGTCATTGTCGTCCTTATCGTTCCCGCTCTTCCCTTCCTCAAACGCGTTAAAAACATACAAGTAAAAGGGGCCCTTAAGATAAACTTTTATTTCAGTTACTTATGCTTCACCATTACTCAGTAGTAATTCTTTCGTTTAACTTTTATTTATCGCTCCATGGTAAGGTATAATGCATTCACGGTTACTTCAGCCTTTTCTGAAGCCCTGCTAAAGTTTTACTTTCAGGATATTCCTCCGCCTCGTACAAACTAAGCTTAGCTTAACTAAGTCTGGAGAATTACACCAGAGGACAACGCACCACATTCGTGCGCACTAATTCAACAGTATTTAGTATAAGGACTATATCTTACTAGGCGCTACCAAAATACATATTTTCTCACTGTTTTTTATTCAAATTATTTATAAATGAAGCATTATCATTTATAGGTAAAATATGAATACCATTTCAATTTGACAGAAAGGAAAGTAACTTTTATGAACACACGTATAAAATGCTTGTGATATATGGCATATGGTAGAAATAATTAAACATGCCATACATGGGGGGATTTTTCAAATGTTTGTTTCAGAAAGGACGAAGAAACCGTGAATAGACTTTACACTATTATCATATTAAAAATTAACTCCCAGAAAGGCAAAAGTGTTACTAAAGTGTAATGCATAATTTAAAAATGAATTTCATTATCAAACAGTTCGAAATAAAATGAAAGGAAATACAAATCCTGGGAAAAACATTCAGAAGTATACTATAAAAACAAGTAGTGATTACCACTATACCGTATCATTATAAGGCACAGATAAAACTAGCGCCAGAAACTAATACAAGAAGTTACTGGTAACTAATAAGCCAACTTTTCTCTACATGGGTGCACATCAATTTTAGTCAAGTTCATAAAAAGTTTAGATAGTAGGCAGTCGTTGACGTCTCATTGACAGCAATATCATTAGAGATCTTTATAAATGCAGGACAAAAAGTTTATGTATTAGCACGTTCCGTGATTGTCATAGATACAATACACAAATTTAAATTTAAGTACTGTTACGCAATGCAGTTGGTGCCAGATACGCTGTGCTGTAGGGGAAGTAAACCACCTCGTCACACCTCTCTGCCTGGTGGAACGACGCGCTTGCTGCCCTGTTGGTTCCCTTCTGGGAAGCCCGTGAATAACAGACAGCGGCGAGACTTGCTTGTGTCACAGTCCCCCCCCCCCCCCCCCGGCCGCTTCGCCTTCTGAAAACGCGGACAGAAGGCGCAAGAATGTTCTGGTGACACTGGCTGCCGTCACAGGCCCTCCTCCTCCTCCACACCCTCCCACCACCGAATAAAAAGATACCTGTACGAGGCGCACAAATATTTTGGGAATTAGGATGCTCGGAGTAGCTCGCGAGTTACAGAAAATACTGGGTGACGGCCTATGACACTATTGCAGCTGCGGTCCAGCGCCCAGCAATCTTTGACGAAGGCCATCTAGCTGAGTACGGGCGTGAAGATAAGTACAGTGCGACACAGACGAGGTGTTCGTGGTGTGAATGGACGAGAGGGTGTGAAACCGATGGGTGAATCCTACTGTGCGTGAGGGTGCTCGGAGGACTCTAGAACATTGCGAACTGGCTGGACATGGACTAAACTGAGGTGGGACTGAGTGGACATGTAATGCGGATTTTATAGTAAATATTGGAACTGTTAAATATGGACACATAATTTATAAAATAATTGAATAGGTTTATACACTGTCTATTGGGACTGATGTTTCATTATGGAATTTCATTGATTTCATTGAGGTAATTATAAATTGAATTTATTGAAGTCATTAATTGTAAACAGTAAGAGATATCAATTTATTGTGCGGTATTGAATTGAGAGAATTTGTTTATAGTTATTGTAAATAAAATTAGGGAAATTATAATTAACTATTTTATTTAGTTAAGGCCTCCATCCCTTAACGAATTTGGTTCAGCCCACTGAATTCTGAGAGAGAAATTGTAACACTGGTGTCAGAAGTGTGATGAAGGCAATTTATTGAAAAATAAATAACAATTATTATTAATAATATTGCAGTAGGATATTAACTTGTATGATAATTTTGTGAATATAATTATATTTGCAGTAATACGTCTAGAAATCATTAAGAAATTTGTTGATAATTACTAGAAAAATTTCGGCAGATATGGAAGCACTTCGTGCTCTGGTCGAAGGTCCGGGTAGCCGAATTACTAGTGTAAATGAAAATGTAAAAAGTCAAATAAATAGCGTAGTAGAGTGTATAAATGAAAATGTAAATAGCAAAGTAGATAGTGTTACTGAACCTGTAAATAGCCAAATTATTTGTGTTAGTAAACTTGTTGATAAGAAAATAGACAGTGTTAGAGACTGTGTGAACGAAAATGTAGGTAGAAAAATAGACCGCGTGAATGAAAATATAGACCGAAAGTAAGAAGGCGTAGGGGAATTAGTGAACAATAAAATATTCTTTGAGGTAAGAAAATCGACTGTGTGAGGGACAGTGTTAACGAAAGGCAGGACTGTGTCGAGAGTAAAGTGGACCAGGAGGTGAGCCCCCTCAAGAAGGAATGGCAGGTATTCCTGTAGCAGCAAGGAAGAAGACATACAGCGCCTGAGGAGGAGCTGAGATCGACCCCCGCCGGGCCAGCGAATGGGGACAGCGAGGAGAAGGTAGTGGTCGCCGGCAATACAGCCATTTCAGGAGAAACCCAGCAGTGCTGCAGCGTGGGTACGCCTCAGCCCGGGGTGGGTAAAGTGACGTCACAATAAAGTCCGCCCCATATGATAGACGTTGGCGTGAATACCAACACTAGTTCGATATTGTTGCCGCCCTGCATGGCTAGACAGAAGAACAGCGGGTGTACTACCTGGTGACTGTACTGAGGGGACCTGCATTGAGCATTCTGCAGTCGTTGCCAGAACGATATCGTCTAGAATACTCCACATTGGTGTTGGCTTTGGAGCAGAAATTCGGCGACCGATACCTGCGACACGCCCACCATGCCCAACCGTAGATGCATTCAGCGACCTGGGGATCCACTATAGGAACTGTGGCAGGACATCGTGAGTCTGTCACGCCTGTATCTGGAGTAATGCTCTGAAGAGGCCCGAGACATCGTCGCAGTCGGCTTCTTCATGCAGGATGACATGGCCCGAGCACTGGAGGTGGAGTCAGCATGGCAGGCATCAGTGCCTTGACGTCCGGTGCGGGCAGTGAGGCTAGATGAAGAGGAAGACGACAGCGTCAAGAGGATGCTGAAGGACTTGCAGACAACCATCAGAGACATCGCCTACAGGATGTGAACTACTGAGACTCGCCGCCCCCTCCCAAACGGCTGGTCCTGTGGACAGCTAGGACACCTGAGAGCCAACTGTCCTCAGCAGCAGCAACAGCAGCAGCAACCAGGGAGCAAGCACCAAGGGACAGGTTAAAGTGCAACGTCTTCGGGAAACTTGTAAACACCAGTCTTGAGGGGCAAAGGTCAGTGATTGCTGGAGGGAAGGCACCAATGTTTTTGCAGGTACGTTCAATGAAAGAGGACGTTGATACCATATTGGTGAAGGGGAGCCTATATTATGTATCTTGTCAGATGGTCATTGACATAGGGGCAACTATAACAGGGGTAGGATTTGACATTCTCGGGCCTTCCCCCAGCGATCATCCGATAAGAGCATGGATGACTTCTATTTAACTGCAATAACAGGCGAGACCACACAGTAAAAGACAAGAGAAGGGTACTCTTTTTCAGCTTGGTAACATTGAGATAGAGCATGATATATACATAGCAGAAATAGAGGACGAATGCATTTTGGGTCTTGATGTATTATGTAAGCTGAAGTGCTGTATCGATACTCGATTGGGGGTGTTACGTGTAGGCAATACCGAGTTGGTAGTGTCAACACGACGAGATTTATATTCGCCAATGAGCTGCCCAGTTGTTTGTAATCAGTCTACTGTGCTCCCTGCTTCTAGTAACGTTTTTATTCCAGGCAGATGCCAGGGAAAATTTGTCGGGCAGTTGGGTATAATCTAACCATCATGGAAAGGTGGCATTTTACCAGAAGGTGTAATTGTAGCAAGGAATTTGATTTTCTTCAAAATCAGAGAGTTTGCCTGTTAGGATGATTAATTTATCTTATCGTTCTATCCGTCTTGAGGAGGGCGCCACAATAGGGGGTTGCAAGCATGTCTCACAGATACTTTCAAATGTTCCAGATGCTTCGCTACCACAACATACTGAATGTACCTCTTCCAGATGCTCTGGGGGAACTGCTGACAAGAACAAGAAAAAACTTGCGACAGGAGAAGGCAGTTTCAGTATTGCTACAGAGGGTGATTGGCTGGTCGGTGTTTTCACATTGTATTAATGGTGCAATATGATTGGTTCTACATATATATGATTTTATAGCGCTTGCTTACATGTGTAATATAGATTATAAGCAATAGAGATGTCAGCTGAGAGGCTTTGTTTGACAGCAGCTCCCGTGAAAGGTGGATCGTCTCGGCTAGCTTATACGTATGTTCATCCATGGCTAGTTACTTTAAAGTTGAGTGGATATTGCCCACCAACGGTTTCTCGCCATCAACTTCTTCAGCTGCGATGGCTACGTCACTAGCAGCATCTACTTCCACCATCGTTTCAGATTGGTATGGTGCCATCGATTTCTTTAGCTGTGATACCTACATCACTACCAGCAACTCTATCATCTACAGATGATACAGTACCAAAGATTCATTCAGCTGTTACAACTACGAAATCTTCAATGGAGTCTTCGAACTTTTCGGCTGAGTTATTGAAAACACCATTGTCGGCGTTACCTGCCTCATTAGCTCCAGCACCTTCATCTCCAACAGGTCTGCCCGAGTCTTTGTCTGAACCACTACGTCATCAGAGTCACTTTTGTGATAACACATTTACTGTCAACCACAATGTACAATGACATGAGCACTTCAATTGTGCCAAGAATCTTTGTTGCATGTCATATTTGTGTGACAGGTGCGGTACGCAGTTCAGCCATAGCGACAATTTACTTAGACATGCAAAGACCTGCAAAGGTGAAGTGCATTTCTCGTCAGTACCTCGGTAACTGGTTTTCTGCAAGCAGGTCTCTTGTGACTTCTGTACATGTTCTCAAAAGTGTAGTTACCTACATAACCTGTTCTGCACAGTGTGTCGGTGTAATAAATGTCACAATATTTTTACACAAGGACAACACGAGTGTGAATAGCGAGATGCATAAAAGACTGTAACCTACAACAAAGATGCATGTATTGGGATGTGTATACATTGAAGAATATTGTAATTATTTTGAGGGTATGAGTGACTGTAATAGATTAATTTAATAAAAAAAAAAGGCGTGTAAAAAAGAAAGTGAGTTTTATTTCATGTTTACCTAATTTTCCAGAGTAAAATTAAAAATTTAATGTACTGGTATAAAATAAATTTAATTAAAAAAGTATCGTAAAAAGTGCTATTGTAAAATATGTACGACAATACATAATTAATAAAAACAATACTTTCTAAAACTGTACAACTTAAAATTATTAATTATATATATATAAATTTACTCATTTTGTTAACGTACTGCACCATGCTTGTAGGTATATCATCAAGTGGAAACATTTTCTTTAATAGGGTGGAAAATTACAGGTTTTTTATGCCTATAATTATACAGCAAGGACTGATAACTCGCTTGGCCTCCAGCATGACTTTCATGTATTTTTCTCGAGATTTATTTCGAGGTCTTTCAAGGTCATGGGGTCAAGGTCAGGGTTACCTGCACCTAATATTGTGGTTGTAGATTGTAACATCATATGCTTGCTGAGTTTAATGTATTTTTTCTCGAGTTTTGGTTTAAACATTATTCAAGGTCACGGGGTGAATGTCAAGTTAGTCTGCATCTAATATGGTGATAGTAGTATTTAATGTCACATGCTTGTTGACTTTTGTGTGTTTTTCTCGAGTTTTTGTTTTCAAGATCATTAAGGTCATGCAGTCAAGATCAAGGTAATAGGTCTGGGGTCAAAGGTCAAAGTTCAATTGCTAATGGTCACTGACTTTCAATATGGTGGAGAGGTGACGTCTATCAATATGGCGGTCGCCTATCAAGATGGCTGACTGGGTATCGGCGAGGGGTGGAGACCAGCCGACTAATTTGTTTGCAGAGGTCAGGTGGGGGAACCACGGGAATGTTCAGTATTTTAAATATTTTTTTAATATTTGTTAACAATTTTTAATAAATTTGTAGTAATTTTCAAATAATTTTTATAATACATTTTTGGGATTTTTTGGGGTTTCATAGAATTTTTTCGGATTCTCGAGGCTAAAGGTCAAGGTCAAAATTCATCTGCATACAATATGGATGCAAGATTGCTGATGGTTAGTTCTGACTCCGATTCTGGATCTCTTTTATCGATATGCTATACCCTAAGCCTATAAAACCAATATGGCTGCCAATGCTCTGTTGGTCCTGAGGAAGCCCTCAAATTACTTAAATTGTCCGAAAATTGGATTTCAAGGGCTCCCTACTGCACACGAGGGACTTCTGCCATTTTTGGAGGCTTCTGCCATTTTTGAGGGAACAAACAGGAATTTTTTAAGGAAGAAGGAAATTTTTAGGGAAAATAAGGGTACATTTGTAGGATATTTTCATCGATTTTGAGTAGAAAAAGGAAAAAATATGGTGGACGGGTGACGTAACAAAATGGTGGCCGGCTGAATCATTATCCGAATCCCTAATCCCTTGCGCGTCAATGCACATTTACCTAATACTCGCATTCACTTTGGGGGAAGCGCGCTTGTTGTCTGTGGTTTCATGTGGATGCTCCTGACCCCATATCCGCGCGTTGTGTTGGTTCACCTTACCATTTGTATGGAACATCGCTTCATCGCTAAAAACCAGCTTAGACATGAAGGCATCGCTTATTTTGTTCCGTCGCCATCGTGATGCGGACTAACACACAGCACATGCTCGTAGTGCGACGACGGACTCTCCCAGTACCATCTCTCGGCACACAAAGGAAACATCAGGCCGCCCGCTTCACATTGACGTATCGAATGCGCGCTCACTTCCCCCTACAAACCAAGAGTTATGGATGCAATCCAAACCGTAACACTGGACATACTGGCAAGAGTGTGGAAAGAGTTGAACACTTATGAAGATATCGTAAACAAACTTCACGGTTCCACGGTTCATTTGATTGGTCAACCATGGTTATAAGTTGTTTGGTTTTAATATTATAGACCTCCAAAGTTGGGGTATTCTTTTATACTCACACTGTACATTCCACTACTCTATAATTTATATGTGTAGTTGCTCTTAGATTGTACGTTGTTCGTGTGCTTTTACATATTTACTGACACAAAAAATAAGTCACTTCCAGCGTGTAGTCGGCCACCTCGTTGTAACGCCACAAATATATATTAAAAATATTACACAACATTTATGCAACACACAAAGCCACCACGATGTGTAAGCAAGAAATATGTAAAATATATAATGTTAATGAGATGGATGCACTAATGCTGTTGATGCTGTGGGTGTCGGTGCTGTGGTTGCAGTACGTGTCGGTTACCATACGCAGGCTAATTGGATGGATTTAATGCACATTGAAGTTTACGTACTGGTAAAGAACTCTTTACAGCTTTCCGCATTCATAAGTACGTATGACACACTTCAGATTAAAATCATATGTGCGGACAAGAACAGAACAATACCAGCCTGAAGCAAATTGCTTATGGTACGCACACGGTAATTTGATGTATGTAAAGTAGAGTGTTTAACGCTGCTGAGCAGTGTCCCTCAAATTATTGCAAGACAACCATAACCATACTTGTTGGGCATGAAAACATATTAAGTAAGGTGTATGTAAGAACAAATGCCAAACAGTCTAGGATGTGTGTGTGACAATATTCGTGTCACCTGTGCAGTGACGCTGCTGTACCAGACTACCACAAGCAGAGAAGCTGGAAAGCTCGCCGTACAATATCTTCTTGTACTGCAGAACAGCTGAAATACACACCCGTGAGCTACAAACAACTTATAGGTAAAACATTTAAAATTGACTGACTTTAATGGCAGATTGGAGGACAAGGTGTAACTACTCCACAAGAACGTAGTCGACACTTGCAATTAGGATATTTTGAAATTTAAAAATTTAATGGTTATTCCATTAAATCTCAATGTTACTGATAGAAAATAATTCAATAAAAATCCTGGATGGTAATCGGCAAACAGTTAGAAGACAAACAAAACTAATACCATTGAAAATGGTCGTGCTTAGCTGTTACGTGTCCCTTTAAAATACGGAGATGGGCAGAGCTTGCTAAGTCTTAAGAAAAGCATACTTCCAGAAACAGTCATAGTTTAATAAAAATTACATTGAACTGTGCATAAAGTTAAAGTGTTTCACTCAGAGAAACCTTGAAACTCACTTTAGGTTCGCCGTGGTTAAAGTTAGGCTGGGAACAGCACACCCTAGATATTCAATATGATGCTGTATAAACTTCTAGAACAATTGGAAGCCATAGATTCGTATCCTTATGTAGAAAACTGAATGTGGCCTATCTGTTGATGACAGTAGCTCTTGAAGAAACAATCTGTTTTATTCTCCACAGTAGGACTTATAGCGGGATGCTCTCACAGCAGCAACCAGGGTAGGGCATGTTGCTTAATTACGTGGAAGTCTCCTCTTCCACACGTCAACCTCCTGTTCGTTAAACCACGGGAAAGGGGCTATTCTAGCACTGAAGTTAATCGCTGGCAACAACTAATAAATGAAACGACGTACAAGGGAGGTATCGAACACCCTAACTCAGTAATTGAAGCCCTGCTCTTAACCGACTCCGGGCTAGAGTCCCATGCTACGTCTGTACGGCTGAAGAGCTGATGGCGGAGAAAGTGATAACGCTCAGCTGGCTTGGACTTACTAAGTGAGCCTACCCTACCAGCGAATCACACCGCACGATTCGAAACTGCGAACAATAAAAAAAAATACATTCAACCCCTCAACGAGCCACTTCCAACGGCCTAACCGAAAGAGAAACAGAATACGTGGTCTCGAAACGGATATATATATATATATATATATATATATATATATATATATATATATATATATATATATATATAGACACACACACACACAAATATTCAAACCCTAAAAAATTAACAAATTGTGAGACCCAAAATAAAAATAAAAATAATTAAACTTTAAAAATATAAAAATGAAAGCCATCTAAGTGCTCTTAGACGCACTATTTGCGTGCCGGTGAACGCATGTCATCTATCATTCCTTTCACGATCGATAAAACTTGGAGAGTGCGTTTAGAATCGCGCTTTCATGATTGGGGTTATTAACCAGGTCCGCCTGTATGCTGCCATTCATAGTGTTAAGGTAAGTCGTGGTGCAATTGCGTTTTGTGTAGTGCATTGCAGGAAATTGGCATATATAATGATTGTGTGGTGGTCTAGGATTGCTATTCCAAACTAATGTTTCTTTGGCCATTTCCATATTACATGCTTTGGCTTAAGCTTAAGCTTGTGCAGATCTAATATTCAAAATATTCATAATTATGGGTCGCAGTTTAATTTTCATTAAGTCATCCAGGTTTCATTGCATGGGCGGCTCTACTAGGCCGACACAGGGCCTGCCTATGTATGACAATGCGCGTGTACAAAACATCCCGTCACATCAACGATCAAATGGGAAGCACTGTTGAGGCTAATCAATGCTCGGTAAAGCGTTTTCAATTAAAGTGAATACTGAATGTTGTGCACTTTTCTTGGGGATTTGGCTATGTACGTAGTCTTTCAATGTGTACTATAATGCGTGTTGTCTCCTGTACAGCTTCACTGAGTAGACAACCTGTCATATGCAGAATTTTTAATTACACTTTGCTGTGAATTGAGTGGGGCAAATATAACACAGATCAGAAATGAACGTGGTACTTTTTTGCTAGCTCTGGTTGATGTTCAAAGTGGTTTGCTACAATTTTGTATCCTTGATATTAAGTGGCTAAGTAGTATGAATAAACACAAGGTTTTGGTTGCCCATTTAGGACATTAACCATATGCTGTGTCTCTAGCAGCAATCAAAAATAGGTGCACTGTAAAAAAATTTGAGGTAACATTCCCTTACATGTAAGGAAAGCTAATTACCTCTTAAATGTAGAGTCAATTTACCTAACAAGTAAAGTACTACTCCTAACCGTACGGAAAAGTACCTGAGAAAATCTCATACAAGTAAGGGAAAATTAACTATATTTTCTAATAAAGTTTTATTTAAAAATATCCCGGAGTATCTTTACTGTTGATTTTTTATTACCTATATCCTTGAACGAATAGTAACCGAAACCTCAGCACTTTAAATTCTCAACACTTGCTGGTGGGTGGGCGGGAACAATGGTCCTCTATCACGATAATCCGATGCGCTGGTCGTTACACCACGACGACAGCGTGACAACATCAATGGCTATTACCGTGTTAAATAATTGTTTCTTTCGCCCGTTCCCCCACTTAGCTGTTGAGACAATGCTGAAGAGATGCACGCGTCGTAAGATAATTTACCCATCCATTTATGCAGTTTTCCACCGCTCTGTACGTGAATTTTACTCCAGAGTGCGGTAATTTTACTTTACTCGTAAGGAAAACGATATTTCCACCACAAGTTAGCGAATATTACCTTACACTTGTCAGGTAATTTTCCCATTAGGTTTTACAGTATGACGTTGCTTACGCACAAGGACTGTGCGTCTACTTAAAACATTGTATTGTAAGCATGCTATTGCTAATTTATTCTTGTATAATTATGAACAGGTCTGTGGTGAATGACTCCTGTCAAGTGTGTAAAGCGTTTATGTTACATTATCATATAATATGTTGTGAATAGCTATCTATCTTATATAATTAAATTGTGATGATACCAATGTGGCGTCTATTTCGTCCAAAACACTGAATTTATTGGGGAATCAAGTTGTAGTTAGCAACTGTTGTGAGAAACTGCTTTGATTTTTTATCCCCTTCATTCTAGTCAAGTTGCCCTCTTGAGAGCCTCGCCCAGGTCGCACGTCAGGCAAAGGGAGATTGTAAATTATTAACGCTTTATATATTATCAGGGTTTCAAGTTACGCCCTCATTTATGTTTGTTGACAGTCATGGTAATTATTTGCCTATGTGTTTATAATACTATCACACGTCTATTTACATGTTGTTTTGAATAAGAATAATTATTTTAACCCTCCTAGGCTCATGAATATTTTAATTTCACACGCGCAATATTATTTTTATTGTAAACCACCATTCCTAATTTTCCTTATATTCTATGACATGTGTGCATGGTATTCTGAGGTAAGAGGTTTTAATTTGGATATGTTAATTTCTATTTACTGATTAATTTACATGTTTGCACAACTATTATATTTAATTCTGAAACGTATTTATTTCTTTTGTTTGTTGTTTTGAAAGCAAGTTAAGATTGAATTATTTTCTTTGTTTGGTTACCGGAAGTTAAGCTACTATCACGTCCCGTCTTAGGAAAGTTGCCGTAAAGTCTAGCTTCTGGGTGGGACCTTTGAAGGGTCAGGCAGCGTAACATTTCGCTGAAATTTTCGTTAGGAAAATCCCCAGCATCTTTGTAAGAGTAGACCAAATTTTATTACTCAGAGGTTACAGTTAGGATTTAAGAGCCAGCCAGGTTAAGAAGAGAGCTGAACCACTTGTAATTGTAAGCTATATTTATTAGTGACTTAGGCCTAAGAAGAGACGCCAAGCACTTCTTCTAAGCCATGGTAAAGGCTTAAAGTTTGGCCTACGTCGATGTGACGCTTCATTATTCATGAGGTCTACCATTTATTTTATTACACACTGAAGTGTTCTACAGAGACTAAATTAACTCTACTTTCATTGAGAATTATCTACAGACTTTTTCGTTTGAAATTTTACATGTTTCATTGGGACGCAGTACCCAGTAGTCCTGTTCTACTGCTGAGTTTAGCAGCTGAGCAAAGAAAAGTAATTAATGATTTGAAGGACCCGATAAGTTTTTAAAGAGCAGTGAACTTTCTACAGTATTAACTTTGATTTGAGATTAAATGCGTGGTCAGTTTAAAGCTAGAGTTACTATGAGACTTGTGTTAACGATTTGCATTGAGCTCATATCGAGCTCTTTAAACTCATGTTAGGATAGAACGTACTAAGTGAAAACTACTTCTGGGAAACAATAATTTAAAGCTATTTTATTTGGCAAGTTAATTTATTTTATGGCAGATTTAAATATTTTGTTTTAAATTCATTTAAAGTTTCAGAAATTGTTCATCCTTGTAAGGATGGTGGTATCAAATTTGATACACAGTAAATCCTACTTGCTTACACACTATTTGATTGATTTTCTCACACTTAATTTTATTTCTGACAGACATACAATTTTTATATTCATTAAAGTATTTTCACACAAGTTTATTGGAATTATTCATGGTTACTTGCTGGTCTTATCCTACTCTAATTGAAATCAGTTTTTCCCAGTGGTTTGTTTTCATCGAATGGCATTACCACAGTGTTCATGTGCATGAGTTTGTCTTTTCTAACCATTGCAGAGTTCCAGTGTCTACAAGGTGTTCTACTTAAGACGGCCATCTACCTTGAGCTTTATTCCGCGTTTGAAGCCGAGAGGCGAGGGAGCGTTAAGGACGACATTGCCACGCGCATCAAGTCCCCCTACGTCGCTAAGCGCAAGGCTCTGAACTAGAGTGCTGTGTTCTCGTCGTACTGCTTGTACCTATGGGACGTTCAGAGGCGACATTATTATTTTATTGGTGTAAAGTGTGTAGGAAGGTTCAATGCATGCCCCTTGACTAGTTTTGTATGGATCTGACCCGTACATTTTGAGATACAGCGCATTGGAAAAGCCGTTTTTAGCAATTTTGGCGTGCTTTGAAATTATGTTTCTAATTAACGCGAGGTCTTGAAAACACTCAACAGCCCTCGTCTGAAATATGTGTGCTTTTCGCAGGTCAGTACACTGGACGCACGTCTAATAGTTTCATAGAAAAACGTGAATTTCGAACACACTGCAACGCACTTCAAGCGCCAGGTAGACGGGCGCCTTAAGGTAAAAGGTGGTAATATTTCAGTGCAAATACTATGTTTTGTCACACACCATTATTCTGTACAAATCTATTTCTGTCTTTTTTGCACTTTTGAGAAAACTACTCTCTTAAACTTTCAAGAACTTGTGGAACTACTACAATATATTGAGCATGATATTGGTGTTTAGGTGTGTGTGTGTGTGTGTGTGTGTGTATATATATATATATATATATATATATATATATACATGTGTGTATATATATATATATATATATATATATATATATGTATATATATATATATATATATATATATATATATATATATATATATATACACACACACACATACATATATATACATAATGTTCATATTACATTAGAAGTTAGTGTTAAGTGCGTATTGCACTGTGAAATAAATGCACATAATCTTGTTCTACAATATATTACTATTCTGTGTTGAGTGCGTGTTGCAAGTTATGAAAATAATTGCAATCCTTTATAAAATATGTTTGGTTTTAATTTTTATATACTTTTCATATACTCTGTGCACTGCAATTAGAGGTTTTTCTGAGATCATTTGAAAGAAAATTGACGCTCTCTGTAATGGCTGGGAGTGTATTTTCTATTATACATGGTATTTCTGAATGATTGCAATAAAAAACTTATTGACGGAATTGCATGAGATTTTCTTGTACTCAAAACCCAGTACAATGAATTAAATTACGAAAATACAAAGGTATTTGCATATTCATATACATGACATTTTACGTAGAGAAAAGAGTTTTGAAAAATCAAATATTAAGTTAGTATGCAAGACGACGTATCAGTTACGTGTTACGTTTGATTTGTCAATGTGACAGGAAAAGTCTTGTCGAACCCTGTGTTATTGAGAGAATATTATTTTCTGCTTGCCTCCAAACTGCCAAAAGAGGCCTCGTAGCTAAAACAAAGTACAGCAAGACAGTAATGACAACAATCGTGTCGCGCGAGAAACAGCAGTGTTGGGCGCAGCTATTGGCAATGTATAGTACTGCACGACATAAACATATCGTTCGTTAGATAACATTTTTCGTTACTTTTTGTTTGAATATCGACAAAATTTATAACAATATAATAAATTATTCTTAGTTATCCAGTGAATAATTCGTTAGAAGAACGACAAGCATACAGCGTCAGGCGAGTGTAGTTAACATAGATTTTTAATTGCTCCTTCCGCCATGTTAATGAAACATATCTTGATTCTATTTTTTTCTGCAGAGAAATTCGAAGTTTCTTCAGCACCATACAGAAATACAGAAGTTCTAGTAGGGTAAAGTGGGGAATTCCGATCTTCGAGATAAGTCCGACCACCACGTGAGCTTTAAAATCCCGTCGTTGTTGGGTCGCCTGTAAGGTGCTGCGCTCTAGCGGAGGACTAGTGAAGAACGTTCAGTAAGTGAGCTGACGCTGGCGCTCTAGATACCAGAGAGAGAGAGAGAGATAGAGAGAGAGAGAGAGAGAGAGAGAGGTGTGTGTGTGTGTGTGTGTGTGTGTGTATGTATGTGTGTATGTTTTGTTAGTTCCGTCGCTAATTCTCCTAAAAAAGCCGGAATATACTATATGAGGTAAGTAACAATGCATGATCTTAATATCCATAATAGTTTGTGCACATGGATACATGATATTTTAAGAATAAAAAAATATGAGGAAAAAATTTTAACTTAACATCGGTTTTAAAGATGCTAGTTTTGTTTCAACATGGCCATTCGGAGTAAGTTCGATCAATGCTGATCGAAATTACCCCAAATGTATTTTTTAAGTAAATGCAACTCTTTAAAACCCCTTAATGCTTGTTCCCGCATTTTCGCGCGTTGTTATCCTGTTGAAGACAATTTAAATAAATTAAAAAAATAAGTATATTTTTTATTTTACATGTTTAAAAAAAATTAAATAACCTTTTATTTCCAATAATCTAAAATAATTGTATATTGTATTTATAAACCATTAATTTTATTTTGTAAAATGCATATAAGAATCCTGACACAGAAGGAGTTAATAACTGTTATGTAATCCATTGTTTACAGATACCTCTGCATTAGTGATGGGTAGTTCACGAACTACCAGTTCATTTAGAACTGGTCTTCAAAAGGGAACTAGGTGCATAGTTCACAGCGACATAAAATAACTAGTCTCGTGTGATATCGGTCAGCCATTCTCTTAGTACCAGTAACTACGCCAGGTGGGCCACAGCGCACGCTCAGATAATCCGTCGTTCGTCGCTCCCTGCATCTCCCCCCCCCCCCCCCCAACCCGGGCTATCACATCCTCCATGGCTGGCCACATTGCAACTTGCTTACTTCTTATCTATCTCCCTCTGTCTATCGGTATCTTTGTTTTCGCTCGTTCAGCACTGCCTCGAACTGTAGGGATCGCAGAGCAGACCTACCTAGTTCAATAGTGATATGAGTCGCAAATCGGTCGGGAACTGCAGGACACACAGCGCGAGACAGTTGGCAGACCTATGGCCGTGCAGCGATCTTTCGTTATTTCTTACTTTCTTGTGCCGACCCCAGTTGCATAGTCGCTGACAAAATATTCAATGAAGACGAGACTGTTATAAGTACCGCCCAAAATCCAGGCAAGATACTAGCCAAGAAGGCGGAGAAGAGAGTTGGAACTGCTGTCAGCTGGGAAAGGGACGAAATGTGACTGCTGTATGTGCAATGAGTGCTAGTGGTTCATTCGCACCACCAATGTTCATCTATCCATAGCAACGGCCCAGCAAGTTAATGAAGAGAGATGGTCCCCCTGGTTCTTCATATCAGTGCTCTAAGTCAGGTTGGATAAACGAGGAACTCTTTTTAGCATGGTTGCCACATTTCAGTGCATTTTGCAAGCCAGATCCTAAAAATCCTGTATTGCTTGTTCTGGACAACCACTCCAGCAATATTTCCCTAGAGTCATATGACTTTTGTCGTCAGAATGGAATAATCATGCTGGCGTTGCCTCCACACACATCGTACCGAATGCAACCTTTAGATGTTGCTTTCTGAGCACCGCTGAAGAATGCTTATCATGAAGCATGCAGAGGATGGATGGTAAATCATCCTCACGGAAAACTCAGCCCAGATGAATTTTCAGGACTCTTTAACATTGCGTTTATAAAGGTAGCGACAATTGAGAAGGCTTTCAACTGGTTTCGGAAATCCGGAATTTTTCCTGTGGATTCCGACACTTTTGCTGAAGAGGAATCCCTTCCCTTTAGCCTACAAGAAGTGGATATCACAGAAAAAGGAGTGGAATATGTTACCCCGGCCATTTCTCCAGTTATGCCAAGTTCCACTACTGGAAACACAAGTGTCTCACCTAATACGGATTTGATAACATTTAGCTGTGCAGGTCCTTCATGTTCTTTTCAGGATGTGACTCCAGTTCCAAAAATAAACTCTCCGACGACCATAGTGTCAAAGAATAGCCGTGGAAGGAGAATGCATTCTCAAATCCTCACTTCAACTCCACAAAAGAAATGTCTTGAAGATGCTAAGCAAAAGAAGGCCGATACTCAAAAAGAGAAATAAGAACAAAGAAGACAGAAGAATACACAATATGGTAGCTTAGACCTTGATTCCCGGCCAAAAAAGAAACTGTGTAACAAGAAGAACTTTTCGGGAAGTTCCTCAGAATCTGATGCAGCTGTTGATATTTGTGGTGACGACAAAGAACCAACAATATGCAATACCGAAGATATTTGCATTCTTTGTAGTGGCATGGCTTATAGAAACATATATTTTCTGTTAAATCAATAGTATTTTCTGAGTTGTTAATATCCACGCACAATGACTAAGGATAGTAGAGTATATATTATCTTATGCGCCTTCCTGCTGCAGCAGGTTTTATTTTAATGACAATAATCGCTTGAGTGATCGATATTCCCCCACTTTATCCTACATTTATAGTTTTCTTGAATTCTGAAACTCTGTATGGAGTTGCTTGTATTACTCCTTTTAGAATTAATGACGCTACACTTCTTCCAGAACTTCGGAAATGGCGTCGAGAAGCGAACATATTTCTCTCCTCTGCACTTCGCAAAAGTACTGTATCTTCAACAACTTGTTTATTTCAGTGCGCTCTCAAAATTTTGTTTTTGAGCAGCTAACTCGGAGTTGGAAAAAAAAAAAAAAAAAAAAAAAAAAACCACATTAGACCGCACATTCGCCGATTGTGGCGAGGGAAGCAATGTGGTCTTCCATTGCGGTGTGGCATACTTTCGCAGAGACCGCGCAGATGTATTAACACATATTACTTGCACCATTTTAACAAGTAAAAATATACTTGGAAGATGTTAAGAAATAATGTGACATGTGGAATACATACAGTTTTTAAATTAATCAGTTAAAAAGTCGCCGAAGACTTATTTTAGAGTTCTATAGGACCGGGACAAATAAGCAGACGCCGTATTTCGTGAACCCCTGCTAACATACAATTTGTGATGGATTTTTAACATTATGCAAAAATAAACCGGATTACAACGACAAATATTTAGATGATAACTTAAATATTTCCAGCAAAAATAGGCAGCAGTATGCTGTATACAGCATTGCCTGGGCTAGAAATAAATTGCAACACTTGCATAAATGAAATTCTGGCAACATAATGAAACAAATAACTTAGAGTGCAGTATATTCACGTGTCAGTGAATATCTTACAAAGCAAAGTTACTGTATCGGGATAAAATATTTTTAACGTCACAAAAGTGCAGAATGTTTGTTATATTATTAGTGGCCAGGAAATTTCGCGGATACATTTAATAAAACCTAGGTTCCACAACCCTTATTCTACTCGCGCATCAGCTAGCTGTTCATTGACTGATGCCCAAGTTTTTATCATAGACCAGGTAGAACGGGATTTAATACCCTTTTCCTTGTAGACAAGAGAAACGTTGATGTAACTGAAAATGAAAGCCCTGTGTTCATGTTTTTGAAACCTAACTTTTCCTCAAACGAATCTGTGAAAATTCTTGGTCTCTAATAATTATTTGGTGGAATTTTAAAATAAATATTGCTAAAATAAAAAACAAAAATGGTACACAAGATTTATAGACCGCCAAAAATAGTACTAACGTGTGACTATTGCTTCTACATATTTAGAGTTACAATGTCTCTAATGTTTCAATGTCACAAAGTCAGTGCACTTGGACAGCTGCTTTAAGGAATAGAGGGAGAGCTTATTGAATAAAAGAACTAAATGATTTTCCTAATTTATTTAAAAACGCTGCAAAGAAAATACTTTCGACTTAATGCCTCACAATACACACACATCCCCGCAAACAAAACATATCGGCAAAGGGTCGACAAATTGTCGGCCCGACACCTGTACTGTCGACAACTGTCGTTTCAATGCAAGAAGATAGCCATCTGACAAACGGCGCGATGTCTTTTTTGAGACAGAATGTTTGCCGTTAATCAAAAGACAATGGCCCACTGTATTTTTTAGGATAGCAGATGGAAATCACCGAAAATATGTCGACATGATATCGCAGAGCAAACATGTTGCAAGCATCTTAAAAATGTTTCTAGGGCGATTCCCGTACAGCATCTTTGTCTTTTCGGTAAGCTGGCCATTATCTTATCCATCCCGGCCCGGTAACGTTTTCGAGACAAGGCTCTTTATCACAATAAAGATGTAAATATTATGTCTTTTTACCGACAAACTTTTGGAAAGTGTTTTGAATAGGCCAGATGTTAACTATCTTTTAACAGCATGGTGTCTTTTTTGAGTTAGTGTGTAAACGATTAGCATGTTTTTTAGTGATTATTTATGTGCCATGGGGTAGCCCATGGCATTTGTTTACTTTGAAACTTTTTTCATTTATACAGTTATCCGACAGATATATTGAAAGCTATCAAAAACTGCTATGTTTACAAACCTGTGAAGAAATACTTTTTTAAATAATTCGTGTTTTAAAATTATTAGTTATCTTGTCATGGAATTTATACATTCCTTTGTAATAATTTGTGTCATTATATACATATGAAATTACTGGAAGTTATCAGCATCTTAACCTGTGGCGTATACGACAGCATGCTTGACTAACATCGCAAGGGCCTTAAGTTCGAACCCTGCACTCGGCAAGCAAAGGATTTTCGTATTATACAATATGTTGAGAAGTCAATGAAAAGAATATATGTAAAGAGGGAATAACAATTACTAAAGTTTTCAATCGAAAAGTTAAGGATTTTTTCATTTTTATACTGCTTATTTCTGGACATCATGTCGCTGCAGACCCGGCATCATAACGACATGCAGACGTCGCAGGCCCAGCATCGTAACGACATCCAGCCATCTCAGGCCCGGGATCAGCTGCTGGTATTGGGTGCAGATGTGAATACAAAGTCCAGGTTGCGGCCAGACACAGATGAAGCAGGCAACATTTTAAGCCGATTAGTCTTGACAAACGATTTGGATGTGACAAACACAATAAATTTGCCAAGAACTCTCTCACGGGCAAATGGTACTGAAACATATATTGGGCATCACTGTCTTGAATGGGAAGGCTAAGGAAAATGCAACAATTGGCAAATGAAGGAAAAAGTACAAGTGACCACAGACTGATGGTCTTTGAGGTCTCCAGTGGCAGGACCAATGGTCCCTAACCTCAAACTGAGAAATAAGTATGGTTTGTGCACCGTACGACTGACTGGCCAACCTCCAACAGGACACTGTTGAAAAAGCTAAGAATTTGTACAGAATTGCAACATGATAGAATCAATGAAAGAGCTGCAGCAATCATGTAAGTGATGACTGACATCAGGAAATTTTCTCAAGACATATCATGGATTAGCAAATCTGGCGGGACATGGATTTGGAAAAAGAAACTAGAAGGGTGCGAAGATAAAGAAGACATTACCGACTAAGGGGAGAAGAAAGAGAGCATAATGTAAAATCATACAAGAGGAGAAAACAAGCTTATTTAAATAGGGTTCGGTCCAAAAATAAATCATGGGTAGACTTTGTTACTCAGTCGGTCAGTGACGACCCTTTTGAACTTGCTTTGAACAAAGTAAAGAAGACTCGGGATGATGAGGAGGAAGAGCATGTCAGAAAGAGATAGCTTATGCTAGAGATCCTGTATGTGGCAGATGCACCAGGATTTGTTCTGGAAGAGCTGAAAATGGTGGTGTATTAAATGAATAGCAAAGCTCAGAGTCATGGTAGATTTGGTGCTGAAATTATTAAGAGGAGCTACTCCAGAATCAAGAACGAATTGTTAAAGCTTCATAACGACTATCTCAGAACTGGTATGTTTCCCATTTCTTGAAAGAAAGGAAGTAAGCAGATCCTACATAAGGGTGCAAATAATAATCCAGAATATCCTAGACAAAACAGACCTCTAACGTTACTTCCATTACTAAGCAAAGTATATGAAAAGTTGATCGACAGGTAGCTTACAGTGACTTTAAAGCAGAAGGAACATTTTGTGATATGGCTTCCAAAAGTGCATGGGAACAGACTTCTCCCTGCACGATGTTATGCAGTTTGTAAGGACAACCACATGGAAGTGTGTGTTGGGGGTGTTTCTCGATATAGCAGGGGTCGTTAACAATGCCTGGTGTCTGAAGATGATGTACCAGTTGAAGAGGAAGAGCGGCCCATCAAACATCTACAGAATGATCTTGGACTTCTTCGCAGACTGGAAGGGTGTATATATAGCAACTTGACCAAGGGATGCATCCAGGTGTCGGTTCTGGGATCGATTTTATGGAATAATCTTTTTGAATGGTATTTTGTAATTGCGACCCTCGCCGTGTTGCATGGACGTCGGGTATGCAGATTGCGATGTCCCTCCCAGCCGTGGCACTCAGGTTACACTCCACTATAGGCTATTCACGGTTAAATGTGAACTTTTGAAAGCCTTGCCTAAGATCTACTTTTACACACCTTGTGTATTCTTCCGCCTTATGTAAGATTGACATTGTAGTGGGCCTTATCACTTTATTCATACGTCGGTCAAGTGAAACTGTAAAATTAGTATAAATGTAAATATTTTACAAATCGGCTCATTTTTACACTTTGACGCTTTAAAAAAAGCAGAAAGAAAAATCAATAATTTAAGTTATTACAAATGGTTACTTAGCACTTTTTATTCGACGTTAAGATATGGAACTACTTTTCGTCCATTGTTACCAACTTTACTGGGTGGATGTCACTCAGTGAGCCCGTTAAAATACATGCCACGCAGAAGCGGTGACATTTTTCTAAGGTTCGTTTCAAAAGTGCTTACTTTATCGTGAACAGCCTTTATCAGTGATATTGCCTACTTATTAATCTAATGTCTATTGTCTAAATGGGTTATGCTCCGACTAACTCGAAAGTGAATAAACAGAGAGTAGTTTTGATGACCCTTACATTTTAGGGTCAGACTACTCGGCTTCCACATAGGCGAACCGGGTTCGATTCCCGGCGGGGATTCTCGCATGTGGGAATCGTGCAGGATGATTCCGATCTCCGGCTTGTTTTTTCGGGGATATACCTCCACCCCCCCCCCCATGCAATCCGGTGCTGCTCCATACTCACCCCGCTTCACCTCATCGGCTCTCAAGAACTCGCTGTTAATAACCGCCCAAATATCTCCTCACTCAAAAATTTTTATTGGTTTCCAATCTTAGTCATGTTCATGGTAGGCATATATTCCATTTCGTATGTCTCTCGTAAGTTTTTCTTTTTTGCTGCAAATACAGCAGTCTAAAAAAAGATTTTTGGAGTTTCGGATGGCACCTTAATAATGTTACTAATAAGCGAGATGTCCTGGAAATTGCAGGACGCGTGTGTTATTTTGGTATAGGTAAACGTGACTCGGACACGTTTATTAGTTAGGTGCCTAAACGTGCGTAAATTTGCAATCCCTTTCGTGACACGTAAGCGGGAGCATTAAGCAAGGCTTCGCGAGTGCTCGGCTATGACGACAGTTATCGCTCAAATTGGCAGTGAACCTGAGCGTGGCTGCGCCGCCGTGGTTATCACTCATGCATGAAGAGATTGTGAGCCGCGACGCCTTCACTAGTGGACTGAAGATGAGTCACCACACAGAAAATAAAAATACAGACACGAAATAAGAAAAGTCATGTATTAAAAATTATGCCGTCACGGTGGTTCGCGCACACGGAATTACGTATTCTGGATTTACGATTCACAGCTGACCTGATCACTCTGAATCCCAACCAATGGAAACTTGCGATAAGCGTGTTCTGTTTACTTTCCATGTAGCAAGCCGCAGTCGGCCGACTGTGGTTTTACTGCTGGCACTGCTGGATGACTGCTGGCACTGAATCCTTATGGGTTTACACAAATGGCCCTGTTATTGTTAACTGCTGGAACCAGGACATTTGGTATGCCATTTATGGCACACTGATGGAATGTTGATGGAAATGAAACTGATGGATGACAGTAGGTGAACTGCTAATGGCCCATAAATGGATTACCAACTGTAATCTAGCAATGGCCGCAAATAACATATAGGTACGTATTGCTGGT
This sequence comes from Dryococelus australis, assembly GCA_029891345.1. Taxonomy (NCBI): domain Eukaryota; kingdom Metazoa; phylum Arthropoda; class Insecta; order Phasmatodea; family Phasmatidae; genus Dryococelus; species Dryococelus australis. The sequence continues at coordinate 170,218,414 of CM056993.1, forward strand.
AAAAGTGTGGGTAACCATCTATAGACCATTTGATAGCTGTGAAGTTGTACATAGATGAACCATTGCTGGTGCAATTTGGCTTATTATGGGAATTTTTATGGCTCCCACTCTTCCCAGATACCTTTTTCAAACTACACAAATGTATATGTATATTTGAGTGTCTCTAATATAGTTATAAATCATATGATACAATGATTAAACTATTTTTTAATGTATAGTGGTGGAAAAATCTATGCCAAAATGCTGTAAATATAGTATTAGATATGAATTCGTGACTGGTATTGAATAATTAGACACACGTAATAATTTAAAGGTACGACTGCGTATAATTAAAATGAAAAGTTAAAAATGATATACCAAACCACTTTTAGAACATTAACATTGAAGTGTATTTTGTTGTTTCACCTCACAAAAAAATTCATTAATGCCGACTGCATTTCATAACAAATTATAAAAATCAAGGTGACTTACGTACTGCGAAAAATTACATTAAAGGCAAGGTTTAGTTTTAATATCGCGACTCAGGTTGGACGTTTGAACAACAGCATTTTTTTCTGTTTATCTGCATCTTTTATATAAACCGATATGTTCGCACGGTAAATTTTAAGACCACGAAGAAAACTGGTATAGTTTGTATTATATTAGAAATTGTTGATAATTCAAGTCCAAATATATTCTAAATTAGTTCATCTACCCGTAAGAATACACAGTGGCGTAATGGTTAGCATGCTGGACTGTAACGCAAGGGCCGTAAGTTTGCACCCCCTCCCCTCCACCGGCAAGCATACGACTTTCATGTTGTGTAATGTGTTCAATTGTTAAGTAAACGAAATTTAAAAACCATGAAAAGTTGAGAATGATGGAAAAAATAATTATTTTTACGATATAGTGTTTGACATATGGTAGAAGCATGATTAGCCATCAGTAGGCCACCTGGTGGCTGTAAAGTGGTACATTGATGGGCCATTGCTGTTGTAATCATATGTGCCATGCTTGGCCCATTTGTATTCACCACACCTGGGCCAGTTATGTGCAGAGTATGGCTAGTTAGTGGTTGCCACTTCAGAACCAGCAATGGTGCCGGGTGCATGCCATCTGTTGACTAATTTTTTGCTGGCTTGGCATCAGACTATAAACTATAAATGGGCCATATGTGTTTTGCTACATGAGTTTCGTTCCTAAACTAACATCGAATAACAGAACCATATTTAAGCAGATCATTCTTCAAAGCCGACATTTCTTATCAGAGAAACTATTTTCTTGTGAACAAATATAATAGTAAACATGTGAACACACGCGCCTTTTTAATATAGTTTATTATTAATTACTGTAGATAACAGATAACCGCCAACACAATCGACTGCACTGTTCTGATTGGTCGCCGCATTGCACGTTTCACGTGAGATATAAAATATATACAAATTTATATTAACGCTTAAGGAAATCCCAACAGTGCACACGACCTGCTAATTTCCACTGGAAACTAATACATAAGTAAGAAACATTGAGTACTTCTACACACGAAATGACGCACTATTTAACGTTTAATTTTGCTATTGTAAAGCGAGCTTTATAGGCTGTCCACTGTAAAATGCACACCTTTGGAAGCCCTGCTTAAGATATACTTGTACGCATGTTGTGTATTTCTCCGCCTTATGTAAAATTAACATTGCTATTTGCCTCTTCACTTTATTAATGCGTCGGTCAAATGAAACGGTGAAACTATTACAAAAAAATTAATAGTTTGCAAATCTCATAATTTTTACACTTAGATTGATTAAAAAAAAAAAAAAAACAGAAAGTGAAATAATCAATTTTAAGTTATTACAGATATGGTTGCCTAACACTTTTTATTGGGCGTTAAGATATGTAACTACTTTCCATCCACCGTTACCCACTTTACTGGGCGAATGTCACTCAGTGCGCCCGTTAAAATGTATGCATGCAGGGGTAGTGACATTTTCTAAGGTTCATTTCTAAAAGTGCTCACTTTATCGTGAACAGCCTTTAGCCGCTTATCCAGCGAACTCGAGTTGCACACGCCAGCAAGATGGCGCCACTGAGTGGGGGCATGTCGGAACGACGTCCGCCAACCAGCGCTTGATGACGTGACTTGCTAGCTAGCAGCCCGGCTCTTAGGGAACGTTTTCCAGTACGCAGCAGGCAACCAGCCACAGAAGCCCGTTCCCACAGGCACACGCAACCAATCAGTGAACAGGTTCGCCTACATCGAAGGTTATGTGCTCTGGTTAACCACTTTATAAAAAAAAATATTGTTTTGGAACTCAGCGAAGAAATTCATTAACATATTACATTGTTCCCGTAAAATCAAATTTAATGGAACATTACTGTTAACTGAGAAAAATAATACCCCACGCGTAGGGCCAGTGATTTTTGGCGTAAATATCGGTGCACATATTAGACTTCAATACTATATATATATATACCTCAGTTGTTGTCGTATCTCTATTGGCTGCAGGTGTCGTGCCGCATTTGACCGAACCACTCAGAATTACGTAACTCCGACACTGAACTTTCGTGATTCGTGCCCAAACAGTTAACATTGACCGGAACATGTTTCAGCAAATCAAAATAGTTGGACAATCCTACAGTGCTTTGAACTGTACCTTGTCTGGAATTATTCGCGAAATATCATTGCCCTTACCCATGCGTTGTGTGTGGATATCAGGCCAATACTTGTGACCGTGTTGACACGGATGATGAAGTTTTTGCTTTCCACAGTCGTGCCTACTCCTAGGCACGACTGTGGAAAGCAAAAACCATATGTCATAGTATTTGCTTCATCCCGAATGTACACCTTGAAACATGTTCGATACTTAAGGGGAAGTAAAAAAGTGCAGTGAACTCATGCTATTTTAAAGGACGATACGGAAGTTGCAGTAAACAAGGAACCAGCACAAGTGCGATCCGGGGTATGTTCAAATAAGTCATATAATAGTCCATTAATGGTTACTTCCAAATTTTCTGAAGTCCTGATAAAGTTATACTTCCATAATATTACTCTGCCTCATACAAATGAGTTGAGTTGAGAGATTTGGACGGCTCTTAACGAGGGCTTGAGAGCTGATGAGGGTGAAATGAGGTAAGAATGGAGCAACACCGGAATGCCGAGAAAACCCGCCGACCAGCTGCATAGTCCGGCACATATCATACAAAGCTTAGAAAATTACACCAAAGGGCGCACTCAGTGTAATAATCTTTCTCATAATAACCATTTCTTATGAGGCATTACAAACATACTATCACGCTGTATATTCATGTTAGCTGTAGACAGATTATTATAACTCGTAGATTAAATACAAGTAAATCATAAATTTAAATAAAATAAGGTTAATTTATGTTAAAACGCTTTTAATTCATGACATTTTTTCGAAACAACCAAACACGTAATTCATGGGATGTTTTTTCAAAGGTTTCATTAAAAAAAAAAAGTGTGAAGAAATCACGAATAGACTATACAATAAATTATCTCTTATTATATACTGCAATTCTCGCGGCCGAAGACCTTATACACAGAACACAAAATAAAATTACGTAATTCTGTACACGTTTACACGTCGAAAATACTTCTTACACGACACGCAGGGGCTACAATGACCATGAACCGTGTGGCAAATAATAAATTTCATTTATATATGAACATTTTGTTATGTGCAGCAACAGGCATGCTAACCTGGTTGCGATAGCACAAACATATTGTGAAGAAGTGAAGTGAAGCCTTGGGAGCATCTAAACAAACGCGGTCAAGCGGGCCGAGTGCGCCAATTATATTACGACTGGAAACCCGGCGAACGAGGTCTTTGTCGTCGTGACACTGCACCAGCAAGACGTCCAGAGATGGGGGCGTGCCGTCCGCCAACATGCGTCTAGTGTTCAGCCTACGGCATCATGGACAAGGTGAAGTCGGACCATAGTAAACTAGTCAGTGGCCTTTTATATAAACAAGTAATTTAATAACGAATCACATCAATATCTAACACAATATAACCAAGTAAACTTAACGGTAACTCCTCCGATTTAACGAGTAACTAACATTCTGTAACGAATTGTAAAACATATTTAAACGAGCTGTAATTTGACACTGATTTAAATGCACAGACGAAACTGAATATATTTGAGTTCAACATAGAGAACGCCTTTTCCCAATATGTCTGTACGTTTAATATAAAATGTATTTAGCCACTTTAAAGTTACACTCTTTAAAAATGTAACAATTTGTATTATGTAAACGTATTTCTTGGTATACCGAGCGTAGAATAAACATGCGGTAGAACGATCTCGCTGGCTGCGCAAGCCAAACTCCGTGTCCCAATTTTGAACTGCTTTGTTACCAACACGGTTACCATAAACTACGTGGATAGGATTTGATGTGAGAACAGTGAGTTATGTATACAAGTACTATGAGATGTTAGTATAGTTCTTGTAACCCTTTTTTTAATGCAGTTAGACTAAATTTAAAGTGGCAAATTATTTTATTCATATAAAAGAACACGTTTTTGAAAATTAAAATAAAAACAAACAGGTACATCACTGTTGCCCATTTGACTTTGACAGTTGTGTTGGTTTGGGGGTAAGTAAGTTCTGGGTACATGCGCAGAAGACGAAGAAACGGTCTAGCCCTTCTGTAGGATATGTTGGTGAGCCAGAGTAGAGCAGAGCTGGGAGAAGGGCTGAATCATAGACTAAAGATATTGAGGTAGACCGAATATCGTCTTGTGTGCATGTACCTACCAAGTTATAGAACAAGTCTAGGCAGCAAACATCTCAAAGTACTTTCTTGTATTAACAGTGTTCTCACCTATACTGTTATCCACGTAGTTATTGATAGTGCTGTTGGCAGGAAAGTAGTTTGATGGTGGGGCCCGGAAACTTGTTCTGCGCAGCTTGCGAGATCGCTCTGCGGGTTGTACGGTACTGGCGGCAGTGCCAGCATTAGAACACAGAGTAACGACAAAATTTTACTTTATTACGTTGGCACACAATGGACATGACGTCGTAACCCTTTAATTTATTTACAGCTTAACACTTGGCAAAATTATTGTTTACGTCGTCTTTCGAAGTAATTTCACTCTTTATGGTCATTGGTGCATGAAAGCAGCATATTTTTATAATTTGTGCCATAACTTGTTTCACAGCAAATTTTTCTATTTTGGCACTTCAAGACGTAAATAACAACTTTTAGCATCGTCTTACGTTGTTAGATAATCACTACCTTATTCTCGGAGCACTGATGGAAGAAAAGAAAGAATTTTTGTTTTCTTATCTGCAGTCAGTACTCCGAGAATAATAATGGCAGTGAATATCTAACTACGTAAGAGGTACTAAAAAATAATATTTATGTATTGAAGTGCCAGAAATTTTGAAAAATCCTCTGTGAAACAAGTTATGACACAAATTATATAATTATACTGTTTTTATGCACCAATGGCCTTAAATGCATGTAAAATAACGGGAGTCATAAACATGAAGTGGAGAGTGGCTGCTGTGCAGCTCGCGTGCGCACCCTACTCCTACAGGCTGATTGTCACGCGGACACGCAACGTCATGCGGAACACCCCGCCACCGGCAAAGAAGCCCCACCAGCACACGGCCAGTAATTGCCGAAGCCTCGTCGCAGTCGACACGCGCGCCTTGATTGGTCGCGAGGTCAGCTATCGATCATTGTCCTCCCCCCTCCTCCTCCTCCTCCTCCTCCAGCACCTGCTCCTTGCCGGTTGCTTCACGGGGTCACGTCACGGCCTAGCCTCCCCGTCGCCAACGAGCGAGTCTGCTCGGACGTCGTACACGTGGGTGACCAGCGGGCTACTGAAGGCCTACACACGCCACTCAATCCGTAGTCTGCAGGGTCCCTCAGACTGGGACGTCAATAGTTCAACTATGGTGCTTACTCCCAACATCGGCAAGTAAGTTGGTTTCAACTCACGACCGTCCGACCCCCCTCCTAAACACCCTGCTGGTTGGAGGTGCTTGGTGCAATAGAGTCGATTGCAGTTGTTCACCCGCTGTAGCGAGCGAAAATATAATACGGTGTCTCTATGTGACCGTCATTGTTGTGCATAGTACTGTTACCATGGCCGTATCCGAGTTCGTGAAGTATGCAAGTACTAATATAATAAAAGAAATAAACATACTTTTTTCATTATTTATTATGCTACTAATATTCTCACAACCAATTTTTTCAACATTAAACTACCTATAGGCTGTTTATGGTAAAATGAGCACTTTTGAAAGCCCTGCTTAGTATCTACTTGTATGCACGTTATGTATTCTTCCGCCTTAAACAAAATTAACATTGCCATGGGCCTCATCACCTTATACATGCGTCGGTCAAGTAAAACTGTAAAATTTTTAGGAAAGTAAATACTGTACAAATCTGATCATTTTCACACTTCGATGCACAGAAAAAAAAAACAGAAAGCGAAATAAAGAATGTAAGTTGTCACAAATGGTTACCTAACACTTTATTCGACGTTAAGACATGGAACTATTTTCCATCCATCGTTATCAACTTTACTGGGCAAATGTCATTCAGTGCACCCATTAAAATATTTGCAGGTAAGGGCAGTGACTTCTTTTATGGTTCATATCAAAAGTGCTCACTTTATCGTGAACAGCCTTCATATACATTATTACTCTTGTTATTTTCAGTGAACCCAATATATAATGTCTATCTGGATTCAACTTCAGGTCCTTTTCACTGTCTGCATTTTGGTTACAATCAATTCACTCTCATTATTTACCCATATTCAATCAATCTATTGCCATAATTCCAAATGTCTGTCACTCACGAATCCAGTTCATAGTCCTGTCCGCACTCAATTTATCGTCATTCTTCCTCACTACAAATCGGTTCTGCAGATTGGGTAGTCTCTAGCAAATTTAACTAACAGGAAAGATTAAAAAAACTATATTTATCACCTTACCTTACAAACCACTGTACTTAGCTTAACTCCAGCCATGGTGGGTAACGTTAGCTTGCTACGATTTTTTATAAATTATTTGTGAATATTCATTTCTCGGATAAAATTATATCTTCGGTGGCTGCAATGGATAGGATAATATAATCACAGCTCCTACCACACTCATCAGCTATCCCGGAATTATTTCAATTTTCTCATTCCCACCCTAGTTCGCCACCCGGCCGCTAGGTTTACCACTAACAGCGCCTATCCACCATACTACAGTTTCCTACAACTCGCAGCCTGATGAAGCTGGCTTAGCCAGCGAAACGTCGCGATCGCGCAACCGCGTGAAAAAAAAAAAATGCGTCGTCCTACTTAGTGCGTGTATGTGTGCCTGTCAACGAATACTACACTTTGAGTTCTTGAATTTCTATATTTTCATATAATTTTTGTTAAAAATATTGGTTAATATTTCCACCTGGCCGCAGCTATTTAGCGCGTTCGCAACGTCGAAACTCTTGAGAGATTCCTGCACACCGAAGCGAAACAGCAGAGTGCTTAAGGATAGCGTCCTATTCCGTAAACTCACACCAGTAAGATGGCGTCACTATAGCAGACACAGATCTTCTTGGCCGCTGAAGGATTGGCGATCTGACTTGCTTCTCCCACTAGCTGGTGCCAGCAGCCTATCACGGCTGTGCGCTGTGGCCTAGGTCGCCATCTTACAGCAAGTCGAGGAAAATGTTTCTCAAATGCGCTCATAAAATCATGAAATATTTCATTGAAATTAGATAAATTTTGGCAAGAGGCTCATTTTGATGAATAAGTAGGTGAAAACCCCACGTTTCTATCTCTACTCGTTCGTATTTTACATTAGTTAAGAGTGTGCATAGCAATTGTCATATACTTACGACTGTTTTTTAGAATAGAGGACATGCTTCGCTCTTCCCTTGACAGAGAACCATATTTCGTACGTATATCTAAATGTGCCTGCCTTGTTTAGAAAGCAGGCGATAACCAAGTATGAGTCGTGCTTACTCTTCCCACCGAGTGTTGGGCGCCCACTCTGTTCTGTTGCTTCAGTTCTGCGACGGGCTTTGAACGTTTATCATCTTTTTCAGTTGCTTGCGTATAAAGTTATCGCTGAAAATACGGCGCTAAGTAAAACTTTATTATTTTTTTACCACTTCAACTCGGCGCTGGTCTGTTCTTAAGAACCATGTTCTTAGCCTTACCCTAAAACCACTACGCAATATCAGATGGGAAAGCAGAATTGAAGCTCTTACTCCACTGAGGTATCAAATCGGACAAGTCTACGATGCCCTCTTTGATATTGGGGAAAATTGTGACTTTATGACTGCTCATGAGGCCAAGTACTTGGCCAACCTAATAAAGGATTACACATTCCTCATTTCCATTGTTATCTGGTACGATGTACTGCTCCATATTAATGTTGTCAGTAAGAGCCTTCAAAGCATAGCAACTGATGTTTCAGACGCGATCTGCATGATCAGGAAGACGAAAGAGTATTTTGAAAAAAAGCAGAACAGAGGATAAATTCAAGTCATACTTAATCGATTATAAGGAATTGACATCAGAAGTGGAATTTGAGGATATGGCGATTGGAAGAAGAATAACAGACCGAGGGCGGAAGAAACCAAAGCAGTTCACATACGAAGGCGAGGAGGAGCCTGTTCGAGATCCAACACTACGTTACAAAGCAAAATTTTACTTCCATCTTTTAGACACTATAATTGCATCGTTGGACGAAAGGTTTATACAGATGAAATCTCACAGTGACTCATTTTATTTTCTGTACGATATAAGAACATTGAAGGACATGTCCAGTGATGCGCTTAGTAAAAAGTGTTCTAAACTTTCTACCATTTTATAAGACAATGACTCGAAAGATGTAAATGGCGATGAGTAGTGTGATGAATTAAAAGTGCTTTCGACATTAGTGACACCTGGTATTGGTCCAGCAGAAACTTTAAAATTCATTGATCGATACAACTTTTTTCCTAACGTTGGCGTGGCATTACGAATCCTACTGACTCTTCTTGTAACCGTAGCAAGTGGTGAGAAGTTTCTCGAAACTTAAGCTTATCAAAATTTACTTACGATCAACTATGTTGCAGAGTCGTTTGAGTGGGTTGGCAATGATTTCAATTGAGTATCAGTTGGCTGAAAAAAATAGACTATGCTGAAGCGGTCAAAGTATTTGCTAACTCTAAAGCCAGGAAAGTTTCCTTTCAATAATTTACTTGACAATCTTAAAATGTCGTGTTTTATTTTAGTCTAAATCAAGTCAAGTAATTACTATGAATATTTCTATTCACAATTCATTACTGTGTTTATGTTTAATGTTTCATAAAGCTTGACATGCATTTATAATATATACTACAGAATTTTTTATATTTTAATTTAATTTGTTACGTTGATTTGATAGTAATAATTTTGTATTGTTTTTCTGCGTATTGTTATTAATTACTGGGTACCGGTTTATGCTTGTATTTTTATTTAATTTCATTTCACTGTACTAAATGTAAAGTATTTTAATTATACTAGTATTTCTTCTTCTTGTATAATGATAACGCAACCTTAAAATTGAAAATTCTTGGATGAAGGGAGCCGGGAGAGAAATATTTTAAACAATGTATATTGATAGAAATTCAAAGTTACAAAAGGATTTTAAAAATAAATAAATTGTTTATTTGGTCTTGCGGGGGGGGGGGGGGGGGGGGGGCAAAATGGAAACTCGCACAAGGTGGCACTTTAGCTAGCGCCGGCCCTGTATAGCACCAATAGTTGCAAAAATCTTTAGTGTTCGTTAATATTTTTAATGAATTATTAACCTAAGAATTTCGCTAAAGAACTAATCTCAAACAAAGTGAGAAGTTTGACAGCGAGTGCATGTGATGTCGGTGAACGTACAGTCCGATGGATATGCAACGCCTCTACGTAGAAGGCAATGGTTTCTTGCGTGGAAAAAAAAATCACGAAACGTCTAACAGTCTTTGATGACTATCAAAGTATATCTTCGGAAAGAGTGTTAGAATTTTACGATATGGGGAAAATCCAGACAACAAAGCAAATAACGGCAGCCATGCATGACGGTTTCAATAAATTCCATGGCAAAATCGTTACGGACGGTTGGTAGATGTAGCAAGGGGGCTCGGTAAAGCCGATATTACACGATACCTGCAGCCGTACTTAGTTCTTGTACAAGCTTCTACAGGCCCTAGGGCACGAGCCGGTATACCAGTCGCTATATGAGCAGCCATGGAAGATTCATATTACACGACAGCAGTTTACGTACTAGTATTTGGCTCTCTCGGTGGATGCGCAGTGTGTGGTTTATTGTGTGTGTGTGTGTGTGTGTGTGTGTGTATATATATATATATATATATATATATATATGAACCCCATTTGTAGAACTGCTACCAGTTAGTAACTTGCGTAGGCCTATAAAAAAACTGGCTAGTATATCTTAATATTGCTGTATTACTGTTCGCCTTTTATATAAATTGAGTGCTTACAGTTTCACTAATTTTCTTGAAAATGACAATCACCAGAGTACGAGTGTATTATTTTTAATTTTGACGAAAATTACTGACAGGTTGCAAAATATAGTTTTTTCTTTACGTACTGGGATACTATCAGCGTGTAAAATGTAACACTCAATAAAAAAAAATGGGTCCGACGGAGTTTTCAACTCAACTCACGCCCAAAAGACACATAGTAGTAGTGGACGCCGCGACTTTGCCATTATACTACCAGTTAACACATACTTCTTGGGGTTTATATATAGTATATGCAATAAATAGTTCGAATTCTTATTTTGATAGAATAGGCACTGTTTTAAGTATTTAGAACGGTTTTTAAATGGCAATTAAATGGTGAAAAACGGCAATTAAATGTTGTAATAATCAATACTGTTCGTCTTTGTCGTATTTTAGAGCTATTTGGAATAATTTTAACCTCACGGAAGTATAATCAAGATGGAGGCGTCCTTTTCGGTTTCTTCGCCAACTCGTTTCAAGTAGTAGCCTCGGGGAGCGCCCTACGTTCTGAAAATGCGATGTGATTGGCCAGGTACGAAAGCCGGTGTGGAACCTGCCACGAAAAATAGGACGAGTCCAATTACCAAACCTGGTACGAAATCTAGCCATGATGGGTGCCACACTAGCCCGCATACCGGCCGCTATGGCGGACCTTGCACAAGCTTTTACTGAATCTGGTATCGTGTAATATCGCCTTAACGCTCGGAGATAGGGCGATACAGAGTGGCCGGCCAAGATGTGTGTCTGGTAAGAGTGAGTAACAAGAGGGGCCGTATCATCAGTCGACGCCTGCCAACCCACGTACAGCACTTGTCATCCGGCGCGGCGGCCCGGCCAATACGGTTCCTTCCGCAGCGCAGCGCGTAGCAGCCAATCTCATTCCCGGAGCCTCGCTCTGCCAATCAGAAAATTGCTACTCACACTTCAAAGGAACCGCCGCGCCAACTTGTCGTCAGTGTATTGATCTACTCTGTTTCTGAGCGGTGGCAGTGTTCGACTTACTCGCAGCTTGATTCATCGCCTCGACGTGCAATGTGCCCACCTGGTGAAGAGTTAACACCTTGTAGACGATGCTCGAGTGTAGCTCGAGCAAAGCTATAATTTAAAAATTCCTTTGCTGTTTAGAACAAAACTCGCATGGCTGTGCAGTCTTTGCTCTGCTAGTGTTTAACATGACCCCACAAGAACACCACAGCGCAGTAACTATGGTATTGCTAACGATAGAATTTATTTTTTCTATATCTACTCAAAGGGACATGATTGATTGTAAATCCTTTTATACGATAAAGGACATTTGATTGGGTTAATATCAGCTCGGCTCTCCATTGGTTGATGGCCGGCCAATAATGAACGCCGTAAAGTACAGGGTAATGTCCGGTGCGGTATGGACCAATAGGACGATGTTGAGTGACTCACTTCTAATTTGACTTACGTGTCGGTAAATATGTGCAGACCCCAATATGTTAAGATATTTGATCAGCTCTCAACATCAAGGTCTTGAAAGCCGACGAGGGTAAAGCTGGGTGAGTATTGAGCAGCGCCGGAATGCAAAGGCAGGAGAAACGGGAAATTCCCAAGAAAACCGGCCGACCAGCGGCATTTTCCAGCACGGCGCCTAACTCGTGTTTCAATCTTCCCGTCGGCGACTACTTGAACGTGACTTTAAGGAATGTCCATATAATTTTATGGCATTATAATAAATGTTAAATTACGATGAGTGTCTAAAAACAACTCTAAAATTTCTGTATAAAAATTTTAGCACCCGAAGCTGGTACTGAATATAATACCCGTTCTAGCGAATTTGCCGCACAAAAAAAAAAATCCCAGATAAAATTGTGGCCGACGGCATTTTGCAACCACGCAGTGGACGGGGGGCCACGGTGGTTGAACGGTTAGCATGCTCACTCCCCACCAAGGCAAACCGAGTTCAATCCCCGGCGGTTCACTCCGGATTTTTGCAAGTAGAAATCGTGTCAGAATATGCTGCTGTTGGCGGTTTTCTCGGGGATTTCCCGTTACCTCCACCCTTTCGTTCCGGGGCTACTCAACAATCACATCCATAACCCTCATTGGTTCTCAAGACCTCACTGTTAAACGCCACCCAAATCTATTAAATCTCTTCAATCACTCAGGCCATACTCACCTCACGTCACTCAGATCTGCTCTCTAGACTTAGATGTTAAGAGCCGCCCAAATCTCTTCACTTACGCAGTGTACGGCATCCGGGGTACACATCAGTAGTAGGATAATGTTCCTCCGAGGAGAAGGGCTGGGGGCTGTGGGGCCGTAGTACCGTCAGTCATCTTTGATTCTGCCATCTTGGATTCCGCCATCTTGTATATTTTACCTTATATTTTGTCGGCAATCTTGTTTCCAGCTGCCATTTTGTTTTCGCCTGCCATATTGTTTCCCAGTTACTCACCTTCGCATATGTCGCATGCACTCCACATGCCATTGTTTCCTCATAATTCGCCAGAGTGCACCAGAGGGCCATTAATTTTATTTATTGCTGCTAGAGTGTGCCACTGTCGTCCGCCATGTTGTTTCCGCTTGTTCTTCGTTCAACTTTCGCCTACTAGGGGCTCTGGTATCGCTCTCGCTCGGCCGCCATGTTGGTTCTTTAGTTAGTCGCTAGGGGTGCTGCTTTTTTTATTTAATGTTTGCTGAGCCCAATATATTGTCTGGAGTAGAGTAGGATCGAACTGCCATAAATTGGATGGCCAGCATGGTGGATGCTCCAGCCGACTGAGCAATCAGGACATTTGCTGGAACAAAGGTTTTAAATAAGTATATGTAATATCATGTGTATTGGGAAAAAATAGATTTAAAAAAATTTAAGTTTTTGCCGTCACAATTATTCAAGAATAATAATTGGTAATAATAATATCTTTAGTAATTTTTCTTATTATTTTTATTATTAATAATTATGAGAAAATGTACTTGAGAAATAAAATATTACTTTTTAAAAGTATTTATTTTTTACATTTTTATTAGATTTTTAGTTTATTCTTTAAAACATTTAATTTTCTTTCTAAAGTTTCTTGTGCATGCTGGTCATCCACCTCTGCCACAACAATACCCCCCAACATCATGAACTTCCTGGACCTCTGTCCCCCCGCACACTCGTACCTTCCCAACCATCCCCACTCACTCATTCCCCACCCCAAACCCCACTTCGCCCTTCCCTCCTTCCCAACCCATACCAATTTTCCCACTGGCTAGTTTATCAGAGCCAATCAGTTGCGTTCGCCTACCCCCTCCATTGCACTCATATACCAATGTATAAAACACCTTGGGAACCCCCCCCCCCCCAAACTGGCATATTAATTTGGGTGTTTACGCAGACGACACTGTCATCTACTCCCGCTCCCGCATGGCTGAACTTACCATTCAGTACGCCCAGGTACAGCTCAATGAGCTAGAAAATCATTTCCGCCTATGGTGTATTAAAATCAACATGGGTAAAGGCGAGGCCCTAGCCTTCACACGCCGAAACATGTGGAGTCAAAGCGAAATCTCGCTTATGCCTGCATGTCCACCTTATATCCACTTTTAAATCGCAGCTCTGGCTTGTCGCTAAAAAATGGGATTCAATTATACCAGTCCTTGGTTCAACCCATTATCACATATGCAGCCCCAGCATGGGCTTACTGCGCACACAATCATTTAAAATCCTTACAAGTAATACAAAACAATTGACTTAAAACGGCTGTTCATGCGTCGCGTTACATCCCACCTAGAAACTTGCATGCAGAACTAAAACAAGAATTGCTGCAAGATGTAATCTGAAAGCAGGCCCAAACCTTCTAAAAATCAACTAAGGAACATGCAAATCCTCTTATAACTGCCCTAGTGGACTACAATATTGACGAGATCCAAAACTATAAGCGACCCAAGTCGCTTATAGCGCATAGGCCCCTTAGCCCTGTGTTGAACACACTGCCATGCCAATCTTTCTAGTGCCTGCATAGCCTCCTAAGTCTATAGCTGTAGACAAAGCTGGGCAGTCCTTAAGGGACAGCTCAGTCTTATATTTAATTGAATTACGGATTAGTTAATACTTATTTATTCATATTACCTTCTAGGAAAATGGCCTAATCTGGTTAACCTCTCATCCTAGCCAACTGTCTGTAGGCATGGCTCTGCGCTGCAGCCGATTCCAAGGCTGTCACTGCAGTTTTGTAGAGGTTTGCGGCGTAGCGTGGCTCTCTGCTGCAGTTGGTGAGAGACCTACCCTGTGTTTTTAATTAATATATCCCCCCAATTTAGAATAATAATTAAGTTTGATGTAACCTCTCATCCCAACCAGCTGTATGCATGTATGGCCCGTTCGCCACTGCCGATTCCAAGACAGCCTCTTGTCAGAATACCAGCAAACTCTGAGGAGTCTGTGGTGATAGTGTGCTCTCTGCAGCAGCTGGTGAGAGTCCCCAAGTGAGACGAAGATATTCGTGACTGCCTGCCTTGCAAGGAGTGCTTCGAATGTTGCACCACTTCCATTCCGGACACTCCTCATTCTTGCAGCTAGTGCAAAGTGTGACATCACACAGCAGCAGCCACCACAGACACCACCTCCTCCAGCGACAAAGGGTCCATACAGAGAGAAATTGAATGGCTCTGCAGACCAAACGACCAACCTGCTGCAGCTGATCACATTACGTCTATGACCCAGCATCACCTTCAACTCGACGACATGGGGCGATTGGTTTCCAGCACATGAGGCTCCATGCAGACCACTGTTGCCAATAGCAACAGTTGATCGACGCCTGCCACAGCTACTCCTATCACACCACCACCACGAGCTTCGATACACGAGGTGATATACACCAGCTCCTTCGAGTCAAGCATGGTGAGATGTTATCCCAGCGCCATCTCCGGGTTCCAGCGAGTGGGGTACTGGCTAGGCGGCCCACAGTATGAGGATGGTTTGAAAAACATATAAGTCTGTGATGGTATGAATCGTTCCCACCTCTACTACACCCTGGTGCCGGCGTACAAATCGAGCATCATGGGGAAACCTGCACAGTTTACAACATGAGGCAGGACGCAACCCTACTGTGTAGCACCGACAAACTGTTGGAGCTGAACAATGGTGAAAAAATCATTATTAAAGAAGGTATCCAACATAAGGACTACGAAATACGAGGGAGGTAGGAAACAGTGCTTCGATCAAGTGAAGAATGCGATGGCGAGACGCATAGACTCATACCAGATGAAGAAGCTGACATTGTTATGTTCGTCGAACGGACCACGACTTGTCGCATCTCGTCAGATGAGGACGGGAAAGGACAGTGGATAATATCAAACCATAAAAAGAAACAGTGTTTCGTACAGAGAAACATTGTGTAAATAATTTTATATTCGCTAATTCGATTTTTATGAACATAGCGTGTGTCGGTGTGTGTAAATAAAAATAACAGGGAATGTTCCATAAAAAAAATCTGTGTGTCAAAAACATTATATTACTTATCTATGCACGAATAATGTTCAAATATATCACAACATAAATTCAGAAAATGAAAAGGGCACCAAAAAATTTTTTTTGTGCCTGTCAATGTAAATAATATTGCCCAAGATGTATGCGAAAACATAATAAAAGTGTTTGATGAATAAAATATGAGTATAATTTCAAAACATTTTTACCTCCATTTTATTGTTTGACATGACCTCCATCAATTCAGAAAAAAATGTAATATAAAGTGTATTGGTGAAAAAACATAGTAATAATTTTGTTTTCCATAACGAAGAAAAGAAACTAATACCTTAAGCAAATGAAGTATGGTAAAAAAAATACTTTCGGAATAAACATGTATACCATTTTGGTTACTGGAGTTGAGTTTTCAAGCATGCATGGATAGGCGGGACAGCTGGCCTAGTCAAAGTAAAAATAGGGTGCTTGCATGGGAAGAGCTGTGTTAGCATTTTCACAGATATGCACCTGCACTGTGTCAGGTAACTGGACATGTGCATGTGTACATCTTTCCAGATTTTTTCCCAACCTACATGGTGTCAGTCTAGGTCAGCATGCGTGGGAAGAGCTATGTTAGCATATTTATAGGCTTGCATCTGCTTGGGGTCGGGTAACTGGAGTTAACTTAAGATGGAAAAGAGAATGAGTCAGCAGGCCTCGCCAGCAAGCACTGGCCCATCCGGTATGGTGGCAGAGAAGGGGAGGACAGTGGAGAGGGGGAAGCTGATATAAAAGTGGACAAGGAGGCTCGTAGTATTAGTTGTGACCTTACTTTCGTCACATCTTCTCTGCACCGTTCTTGCCTGAAGATATAGCCATTTACTCCGATATTACCGTAGGCTGCTGCAGAGTTATCTTCCCGATACCTGGTACGCCAGAGCTAATAGAAGGCTGCGATGGACTGGAGCACTGGGTTGCATGCTATGGGGACGGCCTTTTCTCTGAGGAACCACTGACTTGTGACTTCAATGTCTGCCCAGTTTATCATCTTCGACCAAACAGCCAGCTGCTGACTACACTGCAAAGCTTAGTGTGTGCAGCACGAGTTGAAACTTTGTTGACTGCATTCCGTGGTGCTAGCAGCATTGCATACAACTTGCGACGGCCAAACAGCAATGAAGTACTATGCTGGAAGGTGTATTGTTATAGCTATATTCACACATCCGTTCTAAACAAGAGCAGGTTAGTTTGGACAACTACATGCTCATCACTTACATGCGAAATATACCAGTGCTCTTCGTACTGAGTCATCCATTCCCCTCCTTGACATCATCCAATTGTGTACAAGTCTGCAACCAGTCTTCTTCCGCCTAGGCTGTGGTCAGCAGCAGGCAACCAGTCCAGCGGTCAGCCAGACCAGCCACAATGGACCCTGCATACGAGGTAGACGAACAATTTCCTGAAAACTTCCAGGAAGATGAAGAATTGTTCCTGTTGCCTGATCCTACTAGCAACGAGTCGGCAATGCGCCTAATGTACAACCCCAACACTTTCTACTACTAGGTACGTGACCGAGCGGGGTAGCGCAGTGGTAACTCACTGGACTCTCATTCGGGAGGACTCGCGTTCGATTCCCAGTCCAGCCATCCTGAATTCGGCCGTCCATGGTTTTAGGCGAATGCTGGGATAGGTCCCTAGCAAAGGCCATGGCCAATTCCTTCCCCAATCCCTCCTCCCTGCTCAACTTGCACCATCCCTAATGACCTCGCTGTCGATGAGACGCTCAGCCCAACTACCTACCTACCAACCAGGTGCGTGATGGCTTACATTATGCTAGTATGGTATTACTTTTAAAAATGAATGCAGTGATATTTACAGCTCGATGTACTTTGAAATGTGTAGTAAGAACGTACATTTCCTTCTACAGAGCCATAAATTATCACCATTCGAAACCTCCAGGGTAGTATCAAGTTTCGTGTGCAAAGATAGTAATTGCGCCGTTAATCTTTGTGCTCCAAAGCTAGCACTGTCTAAGTACAGAGTATGATTTGATGATAAACACCCTTATAGAAGTATTAAGAAAGCCATACTTGGTCGTTTACCGACAACTGTTACACAGTGTGCATACATTTTGTGCTCCATATACAGGCAAACAAACTGCTTCGAGAAGCTATATCTTCCCCAAAAATATTCATATCAAATCAAGCTGTAATATATAAAAAAATGCGGATATGTTTATTCATGCACCATGAACCAAGAGTTACAGCTTATGTACTCCAGCCAATTTATGCTAGCAGTGACTCCACCTCCAGTGAATTATACTCTGGTGACTACACCAGCAGCAGTTCCAGCCTGTGGGCCTTCCATGTTTATTCATACATAAAATGGTGCTGTTCCCTTCAAAACATTAAGAGACTCTGAAATGTCGATTTAATGTGAACGAAAAGTTGTAAAACGAATATTAACTGATGTATTAAGTTCTTTTTTTAATGTGAATAAATGTATGTGTGTAAAAAAAAATTTATTCCTTAAAAAACTGGCATACAGACAGTGTCATGAAAAAAGTTTAACCAGAGAGCAATATTGAAAATTTTCGTAATAATACAAATTTTAGAGGCTGATAAACACAAAGTCGCTACCGCACTTCTCATGCCAGTCGATACCAAAAACAAGATTTGTTACATAATCACACCGAACCAATACGTGCCTCTATTCCCACACGAATGACTGGCCTAAAACTTGCATAAAAAAACATTTCTTAGTTCATTCGTTCGTCAAATAGAACTCAGCCGATTTTAATCGACCCGAATATGACATTATACTTCAGATCTTACCATACCTCTCCTCCTGCATATGCTCGCATAAATTTGAATTAAAACAAACTCTCGAGATATTTTATATATACCACTGTATTAATAAATATTTCAGAGAAATGGAACAGACTGTATAAGTAATCAAACAAACATTACTATTTAAATAAAAATTTTAATTTATTTGCTTGTTGTATAGATTCTATCTTTCTTGTTTTATCATAAATTCGATATTTTCATTTCCCTGTTTGCAAACCATGGATAGCAGCTAACTATCTCATATTATATGACCCTGATACTTCAGTTCTTTGATGGTTGAAGATATCTCAACAATTTGCGAAGATAACTGCATTTTTGCAGGTCAATCAAATTTCTTGAGTCTATCAACCAAGTCATCGGATTCTTCATAAAATAAGTAGCTGGACTTAACGAGTTTCTTCGCAGAAGGTTCATGATACATTTCTGCATGTATGTTCATTTCATCTCGATCATCACAATAATTAAAGACAAGGACAACATTGTAATCATATTCTTCATAACTATCAATTCCATATGCTGGGGCCACTGCATTCGTTATCTTCATCAATGCTGTGCTCAGAGTCGTTATATGGTAATGACTGAGTTTTAGCTAGTAATTTCTTGTAATCTTCTAAATCTTCTAAATCTTCTTCAGAATATATATATATATATATATATATATATATATATATATATATATATATATATATATATATGTGTGTGTGTGTGTGTGTGTGTGTGTGTGTGTGTGTGTGTGTGTGTGCGCGCGTGTGTGTGTGTGTGTATGGTTTCACGCAAAATAACAACTTATATAATCCTCGATTCCCATGGGTTACATAATTGTTCACTCGTATAATTTCGCTAGGCAAAAACTTAATTTCTTTGGGTCCGAGAAAGCATTTACCGTTATGCTTATACACACTACATGGTGTATTGTTCTTCTATGATGTGTAGGTTGCGGGATGCCTCTGGGCCAGAGTACTGGGTTCGAATCCATGTTTGTTCTGCTCCAACTTCAAGTCGTCATTATATTCAGCAGCATGTTTATGTTCTTGCTTTGCAGATGTCGTCAAATTCTTCATCTGTAAAATATTTCCATTTCCATTTTTTTTTCACAGCGCCACCAGAAATCTTGGAGTCTACATTTTTATTCTCTCCGTCATGACAAGTTGTAACTTCTTTGTTTTTCTCTTTACACGTTAGCAGTGCATGTTTATTGTTTACAACTTCGGCAGTTCCGTATGGCTTTCACTTTCCATAGTAAATTTCTGCAACTCTTACCTGTCGAGTATGAAACCAAATATAATAAACCAACTTATCGATGAGGTGGAAATATATGGTGTTAACAAATATAATATGTTGTTGGACGGTAACCATACGAAACCACAGCCTCACGATGGCCAATAATTTAGCAGCGTCTTCATGATCTTAATGTATTCTTAATGTGTATTATGTAGACATAATAGAAAACAATGTTGTTTATAGTATACACCGGTTATGCCAAGAGGGAAAAAATGGTAACCAAAGGTTCGGTTTGGACCATGTGTTCAGTACATTATCTAGAGCTGAGTAACAAGTGGGTAATATCCACTTAGTAGAAAGACACATACTGATTTCCTTGTACCCCAGTATAGAGACATACAACATAACTTCGCTTTCGATTAAAAATCACTCAGTAGTTAAACAGACATGTTAAGTTTTCTGGGCCAGCAGTAATTCAACAATGCCAAAGTAAAACCAAAGTCGGCGGACTGTCTCCTGAATACGCGAAACACTATAGTGAAATACCAGTGATGGCCCAAAATGGACAAGTTCAGTGCTGTCAGTGCTGGAATACAGTTGGCAAGTCATTTGTGGATCATTAGCATTATACCCACTCTCAGCAATCAGTTTCATTTCCATCAACATTCCATTAACGCACCATTGATGGATTGCCAAGTGTCCTGTTGCCAGCAGCCAGCCATAACAGGGACATTTGTGTAAACACGTAAGTAGTCAGTGCCAGCAGTCATCCAGCAGTGCCAGCAGTAAAACCACAGCTAGCCGACTGTAACTTGCTCTCTGGGATCTTACCAGCAGTAAAATTTTTACATTCACTTTTTCCGTAAGTAACGTAGAGCAAACTGAAAATGGTAGGAAGTTTAGTAGAATTAAACAAACTGAATAGAATATGGGTATTGTGGTTATAGAAACAAACGGAAAGATTGCTAATAATGAGTGATAAAATTAGAATTTTTATTTAAAAGTTAACGTGTATGAATGTTGCATTTTTAGATGTAAAGTCTATGACTAACTTATGTTAACTAAAGCAGTTTATGTATACAACTAGTTTTTTTTTTTGGACAAAAAAGAAACTGGGGAAATGATAAATATATTTTGGAATTTACATTGGTTGCTTCATCAATCAGTATATATTTGTAAACACAGCATGTTATTTACATCAAGTTTATTCAAAAACCATGCTTACTCTTGCTTTCCGTAGCTGTCACTCTTGGTTACTTTATTCTACTCTCAGAGTAATGTTTTGGAATGCCGCCCTGAGGGGTCAACCGATCGCCGATGTGACGGACTGGAAGGTTCCTGAAAAGAAAGTTCTCGGACAGAAGGCGAAGTGACGTCACGCGGCTGGACAGAATATTGATGACGCTACAATTCATTACTGGAGGGTGCGTCAGCGAGGGGAGAGTTAGCTGCGCGCGCAGCCTGCAGTAGCCTGAACGCCGTGCTAAAGCCTTTGGTCTCCATATTATCAGATGCGCGTTGGCAGATGCATGCCGAATGTAAAATGTTGTACACAGTCAGGCCGTGACTAGTCTCAGATTCCACCAGTAGGGACGTGCCGTCGGCCACAGCGCAGGCATCTAGGCAGCCGAGCCGCCAGCACTTGTGGTGCTTGCACAGTATTTGGACGTTTACTCACCGTTCTACACAATAACTGATAAGATCTCGTAGTGAATGGAGTAATTTATCCCGCTTGGGCTAGAGATTAACCAGGTAAAGTAATACTGGTTGATAATCAAATGTACGAAAAATTGTGGTTTAGCTGTTTTCGGGTCTTGATGTGGGTTTGCATCACCAGGTGATATTTTCTTTCAGATATGAGAATGAAATTAAAAGAACGAAATGTATAATCCCATCATTTGGCTTAATCGACATATCTAGACAAGATCGTTCATTTGGCAGGAAAAGTAAGTGCGCTAGCACCTCGAAATCGCTGCGAGTTGTAGAGGGAGGAAATGTTTGCTCAAGCCCAAAACTGCTGCTATGTGCCTCGCACTTATGTGCCGCCAGCTCAAGGTCAAACTCGCATTGTAGTCGTCCATCCGAACAACAGAACAGAATATATTAAAATGCCACCAGTACCCAGCTGAAGGCCATAACTGGTCTTAGTTACTAGAGTTTAAAATAAATTAGGTAAATAGTCGAAACACAAAATTTGTCGCGTTAAAAAAATTAGAGACAAGTTAAATTTTAAAATTACAGAGGCTTAAAATTATATTTTGTTATAATATTAAAGAAAAAATAGGTAATAATTTAAAGATGTCAAAAGTTAAAATTCCTCTGCCTTTACCCTTAAAACCTCACCATGCCATCCTCTCTGGAGACAGAGGGGCCGAAGGTTTTTATTGTCGTTTTCGTGAGGTGTCCATC
This sequence comes from Dryococelus australis, assembly GCA_029891345.1. Classification (NCBI taxonomy): domain Eukaryota; kingdom Metazoa; phylum Arthropoda; class Insecta; order Phasmatodea; family Phasmatidae; genus Dryococelus; species Dryococelus australis. The sequence continues at coordinate 170,240,789 of CM056993.1, forward strand.
GTGTGTTCGATGTTTGTGTCTGTGTTGTGATGGTGTCAGTGTAATGTTTGTATAGGGCGTTGTACAGTGTAGGTGTTGTTCCTTTGGTTTATATGTCGTACGTCCGAACAATCACCTTGCAAACGTTACGCCACTGTTCCCACGCCATGTGTCGATGGTCTTATTTTAAACATGTGTTCAAGTCAAAAATTGCTCGCCGCTGCATCACGTACATCATTTAACCTCGTCACTCTTCCAGGCTGGTGGGGAAAGACAGGAAAGGCAGACTGACACTACCCTCCACCCTCTCTCACTCTCTCATCACAAACCACCTTCTGTTTCTACTAACGAGCGCTAATCTGCGAACTCATCAGAACACGTCCGCTGTAAGCTGCTAATGCAATCATGTCTGCTTGGCAGTGTGTTAATATATTCGGAAAGCTCACAAGGTTTATTCATCTGAATTAAAATACCGGGAATACGAGTTTTACTATTAAATCTGGTTTTTTATAATCTTTGAAATACGGCTTCCATATGAGAGTACATTTTAAATTTCACAGAACTGTAAGAATTTTTTTTATAACAAGCTTAATTCATTTTCACAGTTTTTAATGTTTAAATATACTACATTTCGAGTTTCCGTAAACATCTTCAGTGGGTATATTTCCTGAATCATCCTCCAATTTCTTGTATACTGGCTCTGCTCAAATTTTGCCGAGGGCAAGAGGAATGAAATAAAGAGTTAATTTTTACTGTTGGTCAGTGGCATTCGGGACGCTCAGATATTGTAAAAACTCGTAGAAAAACCGCGCAATTAATTTTAGTTAGGTGTTTACATTCTAAAGTTTTCGATTACTCTCGGCATGTTTTAGTTAATACAATACATATGTACTCGCAAGCAGGTTTTTGTGGAACACTGGCAAGACATCTGGTTGTGGTGCTTGGTGGTGATAATTGGTTAGAGTACCGCGAAATATCATTTGAAGTCATTTTCTGAGTTAAATTATCTCAGTAATTATGTTATATGTTTTACAATACCAGAGAAAAAATTAGAAATTATATATTTTAACGTGTTATAAATGATTTAATTAAATCCATTTTTTATCAATTCTAGATCCTCCAGGAAACATATTTTGCAGAAATAAACTCCTTTACCAAGTACTATTACCGTAATATTTACTCTGATTGTATGTAATAGAAATCTAGTTATAATATTTACAAATGTTTTTAATTATTAACCCATTTCAGACCCAAAATTCATTTTTTTATAACTTAAGTAGATGTACATGAAATCGAGTATTAAAAATGTTTGTGAACATTATTTATGATTTAATCATATACAATCACAGAAATTGCTATAGTGATTTTGCTTAATTGAAGTTTTTAGTAAAATAAGTCACAAGCATGTTGAGTAAAAAATTTGTTGGTATCTGGAATAAAATACAACCCATGAAGGAACAAACAAATGTTTTCCATCATCAGCTAGCATTTCTCTCAAATAGAATGTCGTGATAGGTTCTCGTTCAGTCTACCTACGATTAATTCAATAATAATACAGACTCTGCAACTAGTGTACCACAGATAAAAATAAAGATTCTTACCTTAAGAGAGTCAGGCAAGTATTTCTCGACGAATTCCAATATTTCGGGCAGTTCTTCTTCTTGTACCAGTCTAAAGTTTTTTCCCTCAGGAACTAATTCCATCTCTTCAGACGATAATGTTGCCAGCAATGCAAAAAAACAAAGGAATAGAACAAACAGATTAACGTCCTGAGTTACAAGAAAAGCCATATTGACCATGCTTTTAGTGTAAATTATTGATTAATTAGTATTAAATAAATGTATCTTAAATATACTTAATATTTGTTTTGCAAAAAAAAAAAAAAAGAGTAAAACTTTTGGACTATTTACAGGAACATTTTATGAACCAAAAAATGTTTCAAACATACATGTTCAAGAACCATGCAGGTATTACATATCGTTTGAATAACATCGTAACAAATACCCAGGGCAGGTTTGTAAGGGATTGAGAACAAAAAGAAAAAAAATATTTTCTTAATTTATTTACAATAGTATAATAATACTCTGACGTGTCGGCGTTTTGCATCGCCCGAGCGAGCGAAGAGTGTGTGGGTGACAGACTAGTGATATGTGATTGGGTGACGAGTAGTAGTGTATATATGGGAATACTGGGACAATGTATTTTTAATGGGAGGTGTGTGTCTGCGGTTGAGAGTCATGTACTAAGGATCGACTAGGACGAGCTCGTCAGTCTTCGGCTCCACCCAGGGGGAGCTTTGAAGCCCTGGACTCGGAATAGTCGAATGTTCCCGAAGGTGCTCAGCAGTTACGCCCACTAGAACTTCAAGCATATGTTTTTCCCTGCTAGTCATATTGGTTTAATAAGCATAGGGTATGTAAAATTATAAATCGGTATTTATCATCTAATTAGAAATATTATTTTTTAATTTCTACCAGAATTATACATAGGGTATTGTGGAACGATACGAAGGTCTCACAACTACACTTCCAGTCTCCTCACTTGAAGTGTAATTGTTACATGATGTCGGAATTTGCACATTATTCGCTGCCTCGACGGTTTTGTTGACATAAATATGGTACACAAATTGTTTAAATGTACCTATATGTGACCAATCCAATTCCCATTATGAGTAACGACTCTCTGCATAAGTATGATATAATCACGGTATGTATCAGCATCTACCAACACCTTTATACGCATAGTAGTATGTGGTTTACTAACCGACAGTGCTAGGCCCTTGAACCTTTAAATATACGAGGGAAGGTCGGGCATAATCATTAGTGGTCTTCTCAGACATCAACACTTCGATCAATACCAATTCGTTGTAATCCTCCTTAACAAATCTCGACAATCTTCTGAATCAATCCACGCCAATCCTCCACAATCCTCCGCACTAATCCTCAATACTCTTATGAACAAATCCGTACTAATCCGTACTAATAGAAAATATATTCCGCACCAATCCTCGATAATCCTCAACACCAATCCACACCGATCCAAATTGATCCATCTCACCAATCCACGCACCTACACACATCAATCCACACACCAATCTTAACCGATCCACACGTCAATCTACACTAATCCTCATCAATACACCCCACCAATCTGCACCAATCCTCAAAAATCCTCAGCACCAATCCTCAACAATCTTCCGCGCATATCTGACCCGATCCTCAACAATCATCCCCGCCCATAAACAACAATCCTCCCCACAAATCCCCATTAATCTTCACTAATAATTTGATTTATCGTTCGTTCGTTCCTTCGATCAATCCTTCGGTTTGTATAGCCCTCCCATGTCTCATACATAAAGAAATTTCATTCATATACAATTTCCAAATTTATACATGTTTATCGAACTAACATTTTGTATGCATTCCACTATTTATGCTTTTTTGTACTTAAGATCTTCATTAATATTATGTATGTGGATCATTACCTTAATAGTTGAGTCTCATAGCACTACTTTAAAGTTGTGAGGGATTAAATGATACAAAACAAAAAAAATATTTATAAAAAAAAATGTATTCTTGTTACACATTACAATTTCAGAACAAATCAATTCATCAAATCATGCGACATAAGCCCTCTTCTTCAGTTGTCTAATGACTGAAGTTATATAAACTATGTGTGAGAGATACCTGAATTTTTGCAAGCCAGTCAAAGTATCAGACTATCAACAAGTTCATTCGGGTCTTCGGGAAACAGGTAGTCAGTATTCCCAGCCTCTTCCGCCTTCTTCATGACGCTTGTTGTAGCAAATGTGGTAGAGGGGTGTGTCAGCGCCATCATATTCAGGTCCATCACTGTCGTCACATTCATCATCATCAGAGCTGTCTTTATGATCGTCTTGACATCCTGTTTCATCCTCAATATCAAGTTTACATGTCTTTGTAGGGGTCGCATGGTAATAATCAGTATTTAGAGCTGACAATGGTTTATTTATAAGTTCGTCGACATCACGCGAAAGTCTTGCAAGTGCACATTCCACACAAACTGACTCTACCTCATTGATTCCATCTTTAGCATTAAATATCGCATCGCTTGACGAATCACTGTCTACCGATGCAGCATGGGTATCGGCGACATAACTTGCTGGCTTCCAGTTGACAAATCCTTGAAGATCTCGCTATGTTCATTCTATATATCACCTTGCATGACCTGCGTGGTTCCACAGTCGTAATGCTTCATCTCACGAACATGACATTTCTCGTACAAATGGTTCTCTCATGTCGCCGAGCATTTTGACCGAAGGCGAAAACTCAGTCGCAGAGTTAACACATGATGACAATCAGGTAGCGATGATTCAAGGTGTAGCTCCATGATCATTGCGGTCAAGGATAGGCCTTCGTAGTCGCAATTGGTCTTCACTGTATAGCAAGAAAAAGCTTCCAAATCAATGTCAACTTCCGAGTCTGGACAACAACTAATGTATCAGCATACATTGCAGCTCTATATATACTTTCTCCCAGCACTTGGAAAATGCTGTCCGATATTTTCTAATTAATTAATAAGTTTACAATTTTGGCCTTCAAACTCGAGATCCTAAACCATACCTAACATTTACAAATTGCATAACAATTTGTATGAGTTGCACATGAATACTAAATACTGAAAAATTAACTCAAGGACGTCGCTAAAATAGCTTCCAAATCTCAGGTCATTAATCGAATTGTCAACCTCATATTTCACCCCCACTACAGATAATTTTCTTTAATCTTACATTTCACCTTTGTTATACATTACTGAATTAATGTCACATCACAGTGCGATAGTTGGTCTTTCGCCGAATTATATATATATATGAATAATTGCCGTCCAAACTGCGTGCTTCTCTGCTAACTCGCTCCCCTTCTATGCTATCCTTTCGATCTCCCCCTCCTTCCCAAGCCCTTTTTCCACCAGGTTTGGTTTACTTAAGGCCTTGCACACTCCCTCCCTGCCTAATTCTGTCTCTCCTTTTGCTAGTACAGTCGCTTTGCCTTCCCTTCGTGCGACATAACTTTCTGTAATGTGTTACCACTTCGGGCAGCATCAACTGTGTTGGCGAATTCTTCTAGCAGAGTGCCAGACTACGTGAGTTATATTACCAACATTTCGCTGAATATTTCCGACATGGTGCTCGATGTTCTGCACCTTAATTCCGGTGAGTCATGGCACTGAAACGGGAATTAAATTTTGAATAGCATTTTCGAATTTAATATGAGAAAATTTCGCAAGTGGTTTTAAAAGGTACAGCGGTAAAGCCTTCTGCTTAGTTAACTGGTTGATTAGAAACTTTGATTAACTGGTGTAGTTATTATTTTGAGTAATAGGTGGTTGTTAGTATTTCAAAATAGCCAGTTTTGTTCCAGTGAGTGCGAGTGTCCTGTACGACCGCTGTGACTCACGATAATTTTTTCACAAATATATATGAATGGATATTGATTTTGCCTCAGCATTTTGATCGTCCAGGTTAAATGTTTTGTTTCCATGCTTCCAACACATTTTCATGTGAGTCTATTATATTTCACGTGGTTATTGATCGGCTCTGATACGGCATTTTATGTCGCCCGCTTGTGCCTGCAATAATATTATCTATCTGCTACCCGACTTTCAGGGCAATGTTGGAATAGAGATTTTATGCATTTATCTAAAGATCTTGAGAATTTGAATATTAAATTATTCCTAGTTTATAGCCCCTTCGGAGAGGTGTTAGGCTACCTTTAACCTCTAAGGAATATTGTAATTGTGAGTTCAATAGCAAGCTGTAGTCTGGCATTTTGTCAAGTGTGAATGCCTTTTGGCTTATGTGAATTCCAGATAGCTGAATATGTTCTAACACAAAATATAAGTTTCTACATTTCATGCACATAGTTGCACGAGCTTGGTGATGATGTGGTTACATATGTCAGGTATGACCAGGTTTGTAAATCACCTGATTAAAGGGGGAAAGGCATGAGCTGCTAACTGGAAATGTATATTTGCACATCTTTAAAAATTGAAATAATATGGTCACTTTAACAATTTCATAGTTTCTTGTACCACTGCGGTGTTGTGAATACATGACACGAGTAAATGCCGCTCTGTGTGCGGTCCTACATATTGTGAATTATGAAGGAGAGATAACATTAATCAATAAATCAGTATTCTTTAAGGATCTCTAGTGTTAAAGGGCTAAAATAATGTATTTTGTCGTAACTAATTAGGAAAGTCATTTGCAGAGAAAAGTCAAATAATGCAGATTCATAATTGTATTGATATATTTTATGAATATATGTGGTAATTACCATCTGTACATAATTATTTCATTATTATTTGGATCCTTTTACGAATGTGTGTGAAGAATGGATTACTAAAAACTATAATTTTCGAGATAGTAAAAGGCAATATCGTTACCTCATTTTATCATAATCGCAGTTTTATACAAAAATATCTTCTAGCCAACATATATTAGTTTTCGTGCTAGTGGAAAGCATTTACGGCTCATTATTTTTTTTAGAGATGTTTAATGCACGTGTTTTTTAACGCGAGCCCTTTGCAATTTTATGTAATTCGATATTATATTACATTCGTGTGAACGCGTAATGAGATTGCTTCCTTTAATCAGTGTATTTGATGTATTTGTGGCCTATGAACCCCTTTTCTCAGATGGTTGCTCATTATCAGACATTATGAAAATCTGTAAATAAAAGATTAAATGAACCTTTATTATGTTTGTCATGTATCCACTTCTTCCTTGGGCCGTGTATGCATGGCACGACAGATTGAAAACAGGAATTTTTTATTACTTTGTGCGATAGAAATATTATTTTATAATAGTTTCGGGTTATAAACTGAGGGCCCCTGTGATACGCCTAACAGATTCATATTAATTAAATACATATTTTAGGTGTGTATAAGCATGTAAATAGACAGAAAATCACGTACAAATTAGTTCAAAATTACCAGGAATTCGTGAGTAGTAGGGTCTGATAGTCTCCAAGGCAAGAGGCTGGGTGAGTGGCTCGAAGGCTCGGCCGACATTGTGAAAATTTCCCGTTATGCACTCAAATTTTTCCATTTTTCCTCAAAAACTGCTATTTTTATCTTAAAACATACAAAATTTTCAATTTTCTCTTAACAATTATCTTTCTTCCTTAAAAAATCCGTTTTTTTTTTGGAAAAAAGTTTCTAGAACATGCAGTAGGATCCCCAAAATCCATTTTTCGATCTATTTTAAAGATTTGGTTAGCTTTATTTACCCACCACCAATAACCAAGCTCACATAACCTCCTTTCCACCACTTTCCCGACGCTAATTATTACAAAAATCGCAAAATATAATTTTTTTAAAAATTAAAATATATTTTTTTAATCAAAAAATTTACACGCATAAGTATTGAGTGTTGTATATCGCCGGACTCGTCTTTTCAAGGTGCATACGGACCTGATGTCATATCGATTATGTGACCTAATTTCAGTATCGCAGTTTTGGATTAAAAAGATATGTCCCTACCCGCTGCCAGCACCTTTACCCACACCACACTCGAGGGTCGGGCAGCTGGCTGGCATTGTGAAATCAATCGTGAATCTCCCAGACACCTAGGAAATGGTAGATTTATAAATGATTATAAATGTAATATTCAAATTTATTTTATCTATCATTTGAAAATACCGAATTCTTAAACAAATATAATAAAATGTATCAAAAATGCATTTTTTAAATTCAAAATCGGTTTATAAGATTAAAATTTTGTAAATTTGGCACTTTCCCACAACTGCTGGTTATATTTTTAAAAAAATTCTCATGGAGGAAAGGAAATTCGAACCCACAACCCCTTGAAAAGAAGTCCAGTATGCAGCCACTGAAGTGCACCGCTGAATAAGAAAAGCAATGTTTAAGTGTTGTAGAATAGCCACCAAACAAAGAAGCTGCATTTCCTCGTACCTCGCGCAGTCGGGGTCTGAATACAATGTGCCTTATATATATATATATATATATATATATATATATATATATATATATATATATAGTTACGTAGCAGACCACAGTTACTAAGCATTAAGGTAGGCTAATATAATTTGCGAACAGTTAGGAGGCAGACTCGTGAAATTCAGTTTGCAAGTAACATTTCTTGCTCCAGGAATGTACGTTTAAGCCATTTATAACCATAGTGATTAGCCTATATATTTGCTTCATAGTAATGTTTTTAATGGAAGCAGTTTATAGCAGACTGATTATGTTATAGTGTTGATTAAAAAAATCACAATTTTGTATTTAAAATTTATTCAAATACATTCGTACAAAAACACTCAAAAAATGAACCCAGCTACTTAGATACCTGCTAATGTTGATGTTGCTCCCCGCATACGTATCTTGTAACCATATTAATTTTTATAGGCATAGGATATGTAAAAAAAATCTGTATTTATTATTCGATTATTAAATTTGTTTAATTTTTTAATTGTGTGTAGAGTACAGTGTAACAATGCAAAAAAACTATCATTAACTTACTACATTTCCAGTCTGCTATCTTCATGACTAAATACTACACCATGTCAGAATCTGCTAATTATACACTGCCTCGGATGTTTTGTAGGCATAACTATCCTACTCGGATTTTATTAAATGTATATATATGCGAATAAACCATGCACATCATACAAGTAACGAATCTATGTATAATTATGATATGATCATAGTATGGATCAGCAACTACCAGCACTTTTAAAAACATAGTTGTCTCTGACTTACAAACCAGTAGACCCTTGAGACTTGGAATGTACGACGGTGATACACAGTTTTAACTTTCATGCTCTTCTTGACCATTTATCATCCAATATTTCCATCAATATTTCACAATCTTCCCATTAACCTTTCGCAATCAGCACCGACACGACCACCATCGCAATCAGCGCCATAATCAGCACCACAATTCTAATCAGCACCGCAATACCAATCCACAGCAATCCACACACCAATCTAAACAAATCCACACCAATCCACACAATCCACTGCAATAGACACAAATCTACACACCGATCCAAACAAATCCATACAAATACACACACCAATCCAATTCACACAAATACACACACCAATCCAATCCACACCAATCCACATTAATCCACATCAATCCACAAACCAATCCACACCAATCTTCTCTGCAATTCACTCCAATCCACACCAATCCCAATCCTTCGATAAATTCCAGTCCTTCGATCAATCCCAATCTTTCCATCAACCATCAATCCATGGGTTTGTCATCTGTCTCTATCCATAAGTATTAAAAAACGATTCACCGACTGTCTCCAAAATGTGTACATATCGACAGAATTAATGTTTTGTATACAGTCAATTATTCATGCATTTTTATACTTAAATGATTGAATACATATTCCGTATGTAAATCTGTACATTAGTAGTCGAGTGCACATAAAACCACTTTATCATTGTGAAGGATAAAAGGATACGACGCCCAAAAATAGAAAAAAAATGTTATTTTATAATAGTAATTTATTATTATTATTTTGTAATTACAACTTCAAAAGAATGTAGTTCATCACAACATTCTATGTAGCTTCCCTCCTTCAACTTACTAATGATTGAAGATGTTTCGTTAGTGCGAATGAGATACACGTGTTTTTTGAAGGAAAATAAAATATCTGAGTCTATCAACAAGTTCATTCGGCTCTTCGGGAAATATGTCGCCAGTATTCACGGCATCTTCTGCCTTCTCCATTTCGCTCGTTTCAGCAAATGTGTTGAAGGGGTGTGTAATTACATCGAGAAAATTGCCATCATCGACTTCAATATTAACTCTGTCTTCATGTTCATTTTCATCTATACTGTTTTCATGATCGTTTTCACTTCCTGTTTCATCCTCAATATTAAATTTGATTTTCTTTGCAGCAGAAGTTGTATGCTCATCAGTATGTAGAGCCGACGACCATTTATTTCGAAATTCGTCGACTTCATGCGAACGTCTTGCAAGTGTACATTCTGAGCAAACCGACTCTACCGTACTCATTCTGTCTTTGACATTAACTGTCTCACCATAATCACCGGTCGAATCGGTACCCATCGATGCAGCAAGATATATTGCCGGCAACACTTGCTGACTCCCAGTAGACGAATCCTTGCAGATCTCGGTATGTTATTTCAATGTATCGCCTCGCAGAAATTGCATGGGACCAATTTCGTAAGGCTTTATCGCGTATAAAGGACTCTTCGTACAGGCCATTCTCTCATGCCAACGAGCATTTTGACTATAGGTGAAAACGCAATCGCAGAATCAGCACTGGCAACAACCACTTAGCGATGATGCAAGTCGAAGCTACAATTCGTTGAGGTCAAAGGCAGGCCATCATATTTGCAATTCTTCTTCGTGGTATAATGAGAGAGCGCTTTCAAACCGATGTTCACCTCACTGTGTCAGAACATCAACTGTCATTTTTGCTATGTAAATGCAATTATATTTTTTACAATAAAGAGTCTAGCTTGTGCTAACAATATGACTTTCGCCATAAAATTAATATTTAAAAAATATGGGAGCAGTGTGAGAAAACCCACATACTCGTTCTTCCAAAAAGAAAACCTGCAGATGCTTACATACAAATATGTTATTTATATATTCTAATAGGCTTATGCATACATAAAATTATAGAAATATAAAATTATTTTTAATGTGTTGTATATATAATGAAGTATAAGTAGATAAATATGTCAATAAATGATATTTTTAATTAATAGCTTTAAATAGGTATATAAATATGTAAATGTATAATTGTTTTAAGTTAAGATTTATGTATATGTATATAAATTTGTAAATAGATGTTTATATTTAATTAATCATATACATAATTATGTTTGTGTATATGTTATTATTATTTTTAATTTATTTAATACATAATTAATTATTCATATAAGTACATAAATTAGTAAATATAAATTATTTTTAATTAATTTTGTTTATAGAACTGTATGTATAAATATGGGAATATAAATTAATTTTAATTTAATTCTACACAGAATAATATTTACATATATGAATATAAATTTTCAATTAATTTTGTACACAATTATGTATAGATATAAATATACATAACTATGTACATATAACTGTGGGAATATAAAATTATTTTCAATTTATTTTCTACGTAATTATGAATAGGTATAACAATTAGTAAATATGTAACAATTTTTAATTAATTTTTATACATAATTATGTATAAAAGAAATTATTTTAATTTCAACGTTTATTTATACATATGCCTAAAAGCATATTTAAATAACATATAGTTATTTAAACATCTGAGTCTTTTCTTCTTGGACGAATGAATATGTGGGTTTTCTCAGAGGGCTCCCATAATTTTTAAATATTAATTTTATGGTGGAAGTGCTTTTGTGAGCAAAAACTAGACACTTTACTGTAAATATAATTACTGCATTTATATAGAAAAAAATAACATTTGATGTTCTGACACCATGAGAACATCGATTTGGAAGTGCTCTCTCGCCATACCACGAAAATGAATTGCGAATACGAAGGCATGACTTTGTCCTCAACGACCTTGTAGCTTCGACCTGCATCATCGCTAACTGGTTGTCGCCAGTGCCGATTCTGTGATAGAATTTTCACGTGTGGTCAAAATACTCGTCGGCATGAGAGAACGGCATTTATGATGAGACATTTTTGGGCGATGATGCCTTACGATAATGGTCCTATGCAGTTTCTACACGGCGATACATTGAAAGAACATACCGATATCTGCAAGGATTCGTCTACTGGTAGTCATTAAGTGTTGCCGGCAATAGCTCTTGCTACATCGATGGGTACCGATTCAACAGGTGATTATGATGAAACAGTTAATGCTAAAGACGGGATGACTGCAGTACAGTTGGTTTGCGCAGAATGTACACTTGCAATATGTTCGCGTGAAGTCGACAACTCTGAATACTGATGAGCATACAACTTCTGCTACAAAGAAAATCAAATTTAATAGTGCGGTTGAAACAGGAAGTGAAGAGATCATGAAAGCAGCATAGATGAAAATGAACATGAAGACAGTGATAATGTTGAAGTCGATGACGGCGATTTTCTCGATGTACCGACACACCCCTTCAACGCATTTGGCTGCAACGAGCGAAATGGAGAAGGCAGAATACATCGAGAATACTGATGACATATTCCCGAAAACTCGAATGAACTTGTTGATAGGCTCATTCAGATATTTGGGTGACCTTAAAAATGCGAGTATCTCATGCACATTAACTAAACATCTTGAATAATTAGTAAATTGAAGGAGGGAGGTTAAGTAGAATGTTGTGATGATCTGCTTTCTTCTGAAGTTCTAATTACAAAATAATAATAAGAAATTGTCACTATAAAATGATTTTTCTTTCGTATATTGTATCCTTTTATCCCTCACATATTTAAAGTGGTTCTATAAGCACTCGACTACTAATGTACAGATCTGGGCCCAGAATATTTATTAAATTATTTAAACATAAAAATGCATGAATAGTTGACTGCACACAAAAAAAAAATAATTCTGTCGACATGTACAAATTTTGGATGCAGTCGGTGAAAGTTTTCTTAATATGTTTGGATAGCTACAGATGACATACCCATATATTGATGATTGATGGAAAGATTGGGATTGATCGAAGGATTGGGATTGATCGAAGGATTGGGATGTGTGTAGATTGGTGTGGATTGTACATCAGATTGGTGTGGTTTGATGTGTGGATTCATGTGGATTGGTGTGGATTGGTTTGGAATTATATGTGAATTGGCGTGGATTGGTGTTATGGTGTTGATTGTGATGCTGATTGGGATTGTGGTGTTCATTGCGATTGCAGAGGTGTTGGTGTGAGGGGGGGGGGTGCTGATAGCGAAAGATTAATGGAAATATTGTAAAATATTGATGGAAAGGTTGGATAATTAATGTTAAAGAAGAGCATAAAAGTTAAGACTTTTATAACCCTCATACATTCCAAGTCTCAAGTTCTAATTGGTACGCACACCATTACAACTATTATTTTAAAAGTGTTGGTGGTTGCTTATCCATACTATTATTATATCATTCTTGTGCAGAAAGTTATTACTTGTATGATGAGCTTGGTTTATTCTCATATACTCACATTTAATAAAATCTGAGTAGGATAGTTATACCTACAAAACAGCAAGGCAGAGAATAATTTGCAGATTTTGACATTGTGTAGTATTTAATCTTGAAGATAGGAAACCGGAAATGTAGTAAGTTAATAATAGACTTTTGCGTGTTTCTGCTGTACTCTAAGTACGTTTTAATTACAACTTAAAAAATAAATTAGATATAAAATCAATTTTAAATTCGACTAATAAATACAGATTTTTTATTTGACATATCCTGCGACTATAAAAAGTAATATGGTTACCAGAAACAAACTCAGGGGGCAACGTCAACAACAGCAGGTATCTAAGTAGCTGGGTTAATTTTTGAGCGTTTTTATAGTAATATATTTTAATAAATTTTAAACACAAAAATGTAATATTTTTTCTTATTGACCCTATATCATAACCAGTCTGTGAAAGCAGTTTTCGTTAAAAATATCACTATGAAGAAAATATATAGGATAATAACCATTATTATAAAGTACTTAAACATACATTCCTGAAGTTAAAAATGATACTTGGAACCTCTGAATTTCACGAGCATGCCTCCTAGCAGTTCGCCAATTATATTAGCCATTCACAATGATTGTACTTTTTCCGTGTTAACGAGCCGACTTCGGCAATGCTGCTTATTTGTTTGGCGTATATTATACCACATTTAAGCATTGCTGTTCCTCGTCAGTTATGCAGGTCAGTGGTTAGCATACTGGACCTCTGTTTTGGGGGTTTTGGGTTCAATTTCCCATCCCTCCATGAGAATTTGTTCTTTTTAAAATGTTACCAGCTGTCATGGTAAAGTGTGAAAATTACATAATTTAAATTTTATAAACCAATTCTGCATTAAAATTTACATGTTCGATAAGTTTTACTGTATTTTTTAAGATTTCGGCATTTTTAAAATGATAATTAAAGAAATTTAAATTAATTGCTCTAATTATTTACAAATGCATCTTTTCCTAGGTGTTGATCGTTTTGCGATTTATTTGACAAGGCCAGCCAGCTGCCAACCCCGCGAGAGTGGTGTGGGAAACGGTCCAGAGCAGAGCTCTTAAATCCAAAATTGTGGTCCTGATATTGGGTTACATAAATTACATGAAAATAAGATTTTTATAATAATTGGCGGAGGATGAGGGTGGGAAGGGTGGAGGTTTGTGGTGGGGAGAAGGGGGTTGTGGACTGTGGGTAAAAGAAGACATTCAAATCTTAAAAATAGCTCGAAAATTGGAAAAAGGGGGGGGGGGGGGGTTTCTTGCTGCATGTTCTAGGATATTGTTTTTTTTTTTTTTTAGGGAAAATGGGAACAATTAAAAAAAAAAGTAAATTTTAAAGGGAAAAAGAGAAATTTTGAATGTTTTTAAGGGGAAGATGGCTGATTTTGAGGAGAAAAAATAAATTTTGAAGGGGAAATGACAAATTACAAGATGGCGAGCGTGCCATTAATAAAATTGCAAGCCTCTTATTTCAATTCCGACTCCAGAATTAGTGTGTCTCATCTTTATTATACATTCCTCCCATCTTAGGGTAATAACAACAAATTATTTTCTAAGTCCGACAAAAAATTTATAATTTTATGGTTTCGGGTCTCGAACTGGAGGCCTTACGCCATGCATAAACGATAGGTATTGCTTAAATGTACATATTAGGTGCGTGTAAGCACGTATACAGACAGAAAATCATGTACAAAGTTAGTTTAAAATGTTCCAATGCCCAGGTCGATATTCGAAATAGGGTCCCTATATAATGTTTATTCTTTGTCCAAAATTATTCCTAACACCCTACTTATTATGTTTCGTAAACCATACATATATTCCAAATTTCTTCTAGCGATTTTTAATAAAGTTTCACATAGGTGGTTCTTCCATAGAAATATAGTAATAGGCTTATGGGTCTCCGTGGATGAGGGCTGAGGTCTGTGGTGCTGGGGTGTGCCGCGTCCACCATGTTGTCACAGGCGCGGCTGACGTCCACGCGCGGGGCATCTTCGAAATGTGTTTGGCGATTATTTTGTGACGTCATGGCTGCCATCTATGTTATCATTGCCCCAAAGCCAACTTAATCCTTTTACTAGCTTTCCATTGAATAACCACCTAAGTGACACTTTATTAAACATCACTGGAATAAATTCGGAATATATGTATGGTGTATAAAACATAAAAAGTAGGCTGTTAGACAAATTTTGGACCAAGAATATACACTATCTACCAAAAAGTAATTGTGCACCAGTGAAGATAGGTAATCCAGTGAGTCAGTTGACTTGTGTTTCACGGCCTTCGGCGTAGGACCACTGGTGTGTGTCCGTGTTAGCATGAACACAGAGGCATATTGTAACATTTTGGATAATGAAATGCTCCCAACATTGTGGCGTTTTTACGGAATGGACCCGTGTTACTTCCTGATGACAATGCCAGGTGCCATGTTTCAAGGGTTACTATACAGTGATACACAGTGATACAGTGTTCGCCGATTGGGCTGGCCCTCCCAGAGCCACGAGCTAAACCCTATACAACATATTTCGGACGAAACTGGATCGCCGGATGAGGGCTCGTCAGGCACGGCCAAAATCCATTGCTCAACTCATGGAATGGTTGCAAGAGGAATGGCGGACGAATCCCCGTGAATGTCCTGCAAACACTCGTAGAGAGCATGCCAGACAGGGTGGCTGCTATAATAGCCGCAAGAGGTGGCCCTACGAGATTCTAACGGGGTGACAACTACGGAGCAAACATTGTGGACAGGTGCCCAATTACTTTTTGGTATATAGTGTACATGATATAAGGTGATATAGGGACCCGAGTTCGAATATCGACTTGGAAAATGGATCATTTTTAACAAAATTTGTGCGTGATTTTCTGTCTATATATATATATATATATATATATATATATATATATATATATATATATATATATATATTGTGTGTGTGTGTGTGTGTGTGTGTGTGTGTGTGTGTGTGTGTGTGTGTGTGTGTGTGTGTCATATTCATTGGTTATGTAGTCGTAGTGGCACTCAGTTCTTAACCCGAAAATAATAAAAATTATTTTTCTACCGCACTTAAAAAAATCTGCTGAATCTGCGACTGAGTTTTCACCTCCGGTCAAAATTCTCGGCGACATGATAGAACCACCTGTACGAAGAGTCATGTTCGTGCGATGACGCATTACGATAGTGGAACCATGTAGTTTATGCAAGGTGATAGATAGAAGGAACACATCGAGATCTGCAAGGATTCGTCAATTGGAAGCCAGCAAGTTATATCGTCAATACCCATGCTGCATCGGTGGGCACTGATTCGTCAAGCGATGCGACATTTAATGCTAAAGATGGAATCAGTGCAGTAGAATAGGTTTGTGTGGAATGTGCACTTGCAAGACTTTCTCGTGAAGTCGACGAACTTATAAATAAACCATTGTCAGCTCTAAATACTGATTATTACCATGCGACTCCTACAAAGAAATGTACACTTGATATTGAGGATGAAACAGGAGGTGAAGACGATCATGAAGACAGTTTTGATGATGATGACTGTGACAACAGTGATGGAGTTGAATATGATGGAGAATTTCTCGATTCACTGACACACTCTTCTACATTTGCTACAACAAGCGACATGAAGAAGGCGTAAGAAGCCTAGAATACAGACTACCTATTTCCCGAAGACCCGAATTAACTTTTTGATAGACTCAGACATCTGATTGGCCTGCAAAAGAGCATGTAACTCTTATACATAGTTGATATGACTTCAGTCATTAGACAACTGGATGAGACGGGTTATATCGCATGTTGTGATGAACTGCTATCTTCCGAAATTGTAATGTGTAAATTAAGAATAATTTCCTATAAATTATTGTGTTTTTTTGTTTTGTATCATTTCATACCTCACAACTTTTAAGTTGCACTATGAAACTCAGCATACAGAATATCGATGAAGACCTTAAGTACAAAAAAGCATGGATAGTGGACTGCATACAAAAAGGTTAATTAAGTCAACATGTAAAAACTTTGGCGATGGTGAATGAGTGTAATTTTTATATGTATGGGGGGGGGGGAGGGCGGTACAAAACCGAATCGATGATCGAATGAACGAACGAGGGATTCATCGAAGGGATAACGAGGATTGGTGGGTATTGGCGCGGAGGATTGCGCAGGATTGTTGAGGATTGGTGCGGAGGATTGTTAAGGATTAGTGCGGATTGGCGAGGAGAATTGATGAGTATTGGTGTATATTGGTGGGAAGGATTGTTGAGGAATTGTGCGGATAGGGGTGGAGGATTGTTGAGGATGGGCGCGGATTGGTGTGAAGGATTGATGAAGATTTTCTGTGGATTGGTGCGGAGAACTGTTTTGGATTGGTGTGGAGGATTGTTGAGGATTTGTGCGGATTAGTGAGGAAGATTGTTGAGGGTTGGTACAGATTGGTGCGGTGTATTGATGATGATTGGTGTGGATTGGTGTGTGGATTGATGCGGATTGGTGCGTGGATTGGCTCATGGATTGGTGTGTGGATTTGTATGGATTGGTGCGGAGGATTGTTGAGGAGGATTGCAGAGAATTGAGATTGACAGAAGTATTGATGCCTGAGAACAGCACAATTGATTATCAACCTCGTACATCTCAAGTCTCAAGGGCCTAGCAATATTGGTTCATAAACCATATACTACTATGCTTATGAAAGTGTTGGTAGATGCTGATACATACAATGACTATGTCATACTTGTGCATAGAGTAGTTACTCATGCTGAAACTTGGGTTGGTCACATATACATACATTAAAATAATCTGTGTACCATATTTATGTCAACAAAACCGTCGAGGCAGAGAATAATTTTCAAATTCTGACATTGTGTATTAAATAGACTTCAAGATTGAAGACTGGAAGTGTAGTACCAATACATTTTTATCGTTCCGCAATATACTATCTATAATTCCAGTAGAAATTAAACAAAATTAAATGAGATAATAAATACAGATTTGCGATTTGGCATACCATATGCCTATAAAAACCATATGGCTACCAAGAAAAAACATATGCTTGAAGTGCTAGTGGGCGTAACTGCTGAGCACCTTCGCGGACATTTGAAAATTCCCAGTACAGGGCTTCAAAGATCCCCCGAGTCGAGCTGAAGACTGCCGAGCTCGTTCTAGTCGATCCTCAGTAGGTGACTCTCAACTGCAGACACTCTGTTCCAGTTGAAATTAAATTGTCACAGTATCCCCATATATACACTGCTACGAGTCATAACGGAATGTTTGATTGACAGGCGAGCGATAATTCTACCACGGTTTTTAGTTACGAAGGCATTCAGCTGCGATAACCCTTTGGAGGCTCACGCGCTTCTGACCTTCGGCATATGGAATTTCTGCTTTTATCTGAAGTATTTTCTGGTTAACTGATCTCATTTGTCTCAGCGTGATTCTGGGTGCATTGAATCTACCATGTGGTCAGGGCGCCTTGTATAAAAGTGCGACGGGCATCCGAGCGGAGAAAGTTTACGAGAGTCGGGAGTCTGGGATTCATGGAACGTTAACCGACAGACGTCGAGCGAGAAGAGCAGCTAGTGGCGAGAAGAGCGACCGCGAACCTCTGATTTCGAGCGGTTTAGTAAGCTTAAGACCGCTGTAGCGACCGAATGGCTCACCCGGTCGGAGACATTCTGGTGTCTGTTTGTGCGTAAAAAAAAAGAATAACTAAATACATAACCAAACACCATTAATAATGATCACATATAGTGACTTTCTAATCAATAATCATTTTTTTGCAGATTAGAAACCAAAATAGTTTAAAATTAATAGTTAGGTTAAAAGGGCACTGAGGATATTAACAACACGAATAGTTCTCGACAAGACAAATCTAATACTGAAAATATGACTCAGCTACCTCAATCCATTCCGGAATTATATAAAGAAGTCGACAATTCCATGCAGAAGCGAAATGCGGGCGTGGCGATTTCATCACCACCACATGTCACATCACGTGACGAGACTAAGACTAAACAACACTGACACAATAAGTGCAAGAGCAAAAAGCACCAAGATAGATTGCAACAACTCAGAGAATTAAACGCAAAATAAAGGCAGAAGTCAATAGACACGTCTACAGCAAATACATTAATGACGTTTCAGCCAAACACGACTCAGTGATACGAGCCACCAACGACATTTCAGCCAGACACATCTCAGCCGGACACGGCTTAGCCAAACGAGCAGTATTCTACCTCTGAAACTACGAAGAAGCCCCCGATGACCTCCGCAGAACGATCCAGAGCATACCGCGAAAGGAAGAAACTGAAAAATGCTGCGAAAGTCAATATTGCTAGTGATGTTTACTGACAACAAATACGGCTACGAGTGTTCTGTTTACGACCGATTCGATTTACACTGCCAAGCTTCCTTACTGTTGGTTATTGCAGACAGACAGGCTGACAAAAACAGCTATTAATTCTTCAACATCGTTTAAACAGCATATTACGCTAAGATATCAGTATTAATTTTGAAACGACAGAGAGACACTTCAATTTTATTTATTAGTATAGATGATCTACTTCGATTCAATTGTAACCTTATTTTATCCAGTGTGGAATGAAGCTCCAAGGGAGGAGTTCAAGCCACTGCAGACCTTAATGGGGGCAGTACAAAATCCACTCTGGAAACAGCAATCACTTGAAGTCAGCGCATGTCGTAGTCGTCTGTCATATTAGCTTTCTTCACAGAGTTCTTGCTTCGCATTTGCTGACCGCTAAGTGAACTTTCCTTGCAGCATAACATTGAGCTGCTGCAAGGCACATGCACCGTTAGATGAATATATACTAAATTATTATCTGTGAAATCGCTATTGATTGACGCGAATACGCGTATCTCAGTGAATCAGTGTTCTGGGAATACGACTTTTTGCCAGAAAGGGTAAAAACTAATTATCCAATTAACAAACTAAGTTTATTCAAAGACAGAATAAAATCGTAAAATATGTAAAAAGTCTCGTTTATAGAGCTATGGACGCAAGAATTGAGTGAGTAGTTTTATGAATATATAGAAGAGCCCTAACTGGGAATCCACACATAAACCCACCAGCACAACTTTCAGTAAATTGGGATCTCAGTAGTTGCGACAACTTATTGCAGCAATCACCGGGCGAGGCCGTTTGCAAAAAAAGAAAGAACCCTCCAGCAGCTAACGATTGGAGACATGGACGCCTAAACGACGCACCGATATAGACCACTGTAAAGCAGAGCCGGCGTCTTTCAACATCCGACCAGCAGCCAGGGAAGATCACAACATGGGTGTGTCCACCCGCCGTCATCCGATCAGCTAGAAACAGCCTCCGGCATCAATCATAATAGCTCTCCCAAGTATTTAATCATTCAGTATCATAACATATGTAAATGCTTTGTTGTTATACTTGTTTCACAAGCCATAATAAACCCGCTCAGTACTAGTAGTACCGGGGGAAAGGGGTTCAGATCAAAGGTATGCCGCCTTTGATTAATCGGATTATCGATTTTATACCAAATTAATTGAAAGGTTTCATCAAAAAAGGTTAATCCTTAGTCCTATTCTAATCCAGTCAAAAACTCTAATTTGATCTTAATCCGATTAATAATTTCTTAATCCGATCTTAATTCGATCAGAAATGGAAGTGGTTAAATTTATTTAAAGGGTTAATTTTTAAAATTTCTTTTTCTTGTTATTTTCCTTCTAATTCTCTCTTTCATTCTTTTTGGGCGGGGGAAGGGGGGTAGCAGGAGTTCTGTTCGATGTTGAAGGTGTGGTCTCCTGGAGGCGACTAACTAGAGTGGTGGGTTTCAATACATTATAAAGGGTAGAGTTTAGCGTAAGAGTGGACTAAGGCAAATTTATTCTAATTTGTCTAATTTTGAGGCGTTTGTAGGGATGTTAATGGTAGATAGGCGATTTTTACGAATATATTTAACACACGAAGAAATTCAGAGTGTTGGAACGATTTCTAAGAGTGGCCTAAGTGTAAATTGTATGTTTTGGGGGGGGGGGGGGGTTATTGCTCGTATACGGTAAATAGGCGTCTTATAAAGATGCGATTTACGTGTTAAACGATCTGTTTTCAGAATGGAGCTAAACACTAGAGAATTTCAGAGTGTTTTACGTATGAATAAATTACATGCATCGAATCGTAAATTTCAAATGACTACGTGAATAATTAGTGGAATTATGTGCGTCATAAACGTAACATGAGTCTCGATCTTAGAAATATAATCTACACGAGAGACAAGTTTAACGAACAACTACTGTCTTTAAACGAAATCCAGTTAGTCATTATTGAATAAATAAAGATTTCCAAACTCTCGTTTAAATTTTAAACATGCACAATAACGTAATAGAAGTACACGTACACTACTCAACGCCTCTCT
Organism: Dryococelus australis; assembly: GCA_029891345.1. Taxonomy (NCBI): domain Eukaryota; kingdom Metazoa; phylum Arthropoda; class Insecta; order Phasmatodea; family Phasmatidae; genus Dryococelus; species Dryococelus australis. The sequence continues at coordinate 170,262,311 of CM056993.1, forward strand.
CACATACCATAAGTATTTTTTAAAACACGTCCATTTGATGTGGAGTCTGATGTATTAATGAGTCCAGCGTAGCAATTATGTCGAGCTGTTAGTAGATACGTATAGCGTGGCCGATAGACAACTGTGCTTAAATTACGGTAAATGTCGTAAATGAACGGAAAGAATTATTTAATGTTTATGAAATTCACTGCAATTGTTAAAACAGACGGTATTTTTAAACTGTTAAGAATGTTCGTAGAACGAGCTCAGAAAAACACGTAAAGAAATGGTTCTAGGAGCTCCCCGAAATCACACCTCCGTTCACTTCGGAGGTCACTTGAAGAATGAGTGGATGCTATGACCTACGACTGCTTATATACATGGAGTGTGTTCGGAGGCTGACAAGCAACTGAGTTGAAATTTACGACTACCAGAAAATATACCAAGCTACTATTAACGAGATACTGTCCACGAATAATTTAATCACGTTTTCCTGAACGTTAAACGTTTCACATTAAATTTTAAAAAACTGACCCCGCTGCCATGTTTGAAATTCACAATTTCACTTCCCCGGGAAAAATAAATAATTAATTCACTCGGATTATTTAACGACGTGCCCAGAAAACTGGTTTACCACTGCGAATGAATGTAACTATCGTAAGAAGCCGTATTTTAAAATGATTTTCTTTTAACAAGCACTAAAACTTTTCGTTGAAGATTATCATGAGGTTCGTGTCGAAGCCGGTGGTATCTCGATTTAATTATGACAAAGGTTAACTTAAAAATGGAAAACGCACATATGCCAAGTGTCTAGAGGTGCGGTGTTTATGAATGAGCTGACGAGTAACACGTCTGTCTCCCACAAAAGTTGATGAACGACTGAAGATGGCGCCGAGTGTCCAGAGAGCTTCACATTGGGAGGACTGTTTGCTTGTAACCACCCCCTCCCACCCCCTCGCTAGTGTGCGCTGCCCCGAGCTGCTCGCGATCGTTAAATGTTTTCGGTAATTTCTCAAGATGGCGACAACTGATTACTTACAGGCAAATCGGGAGAACCCTGCCTGCCAGCCCCTCCCACCCTACCCTGCACTCCTTAGAACTGGCCCTTGTCCAGAGGAACGTGTCCCCTACCACCCCGACCCCCGAAGCTGACTTTTCTGAAGACCTCCGCTATCGATCGAGCCTGGCGTTCGCAAAATCAGTTTTACGGGCTCCAGAGTCAGTCCTGGGAATGCTTTTTCGTATGTTTTCGTGTGTTGTCATCCCTGCAATACCTGTTTCAAGACAGCACGCCCTTCCCCGCTACAGTATTCAGAAAGAGTTTTCTTGTGTTGGCTCCCCTGCTTCGATCCTTCACCCCCAGAGCTCTGCCTCGGCTATAAACATAGCGTGCTTCAAGGCCAAAGTGATGGTTTCCCTAGGGATTTTCCCAGTGGATTTTGAACTGACCTGAGCTAATTCCCCTCTCCTATACCAACTGTTATTTTCGCTCGGATACTGAAGCTTCCCCGTATATTTCGGAAGACAAGAGCCTGACGCATTCTCAGCGAATTAAAAACAATTTCAGATCTCCCGTCAATAAAACTATCTTTTCCTAATCACTAAGAAATACATTCCAAATGTTTTTAACACACAATAAATTCAATTAAAAATATAAACCATTTTTCACCAAACTATTTTATTCCCTGTTTTACAGCAAAATTTGATTCACGTTTCCAACATTCTTACAAGGCATTTTAAAGTTTATTCCCCTTTTCTAACAACTTTTATCTAATCACTGTTTAATCTTAATACCAACACAGCTAAAAGACATCATTTTAACTTGCTAAGATTTTAAACATTGAAAGAACATCGTTTTTCAAACACGTATTTATATTCAAGTTTTAACTATTACAATGTAAGCAAATACACAAGTTTAACTTTATTTTCAACCATTGAAAACTTATGTTAAACGATCGTAATGGAAAAGTTGTTTTAGTTTCAATCCAATGTATATAAATTTGTCTGGTAGACAAAAATACGTGTTTCATGTATAGTTTTTCCTAGCCCAGAATTTTTAGAGTACTATCATATAGGAAAATATAATATAATCTCGCTAATGTTTATTTGGGAAAGGTAGTTGACTACAGCGACGTGTTTTTACAAAATATATGGGTATGAGTCATTTTAAAACCTCACATACAATACCAGCTAACGGATAGCTGAGACTCGAGTGTACGCAGGAGTGGGCGAAACTTTGATCTCAAGAGCTGATGAGAGAGTATCGCACGTAGTTGGAGCAGAATACGCAGCGAACGAACTTCGCGCGGGCGGGCCGGACCGAGTGACTTGGAGTTGGCTAGGCGAGGGTATAGTTCAGTAACCTGCCGCTAGTGCCCGCGTCGTACGCCACTATCGAGACCCGTCCGCTTCCATCCACCCGTCAACTTGCCCTTCTACTCCGCTGATGCGCAAAGCCTGCTGGTCACCTCCGCGCATGCACGACAGCATCACAGCATCCACAATGTGCATTACCCTGCCTGCAGTCTGTCTCCACTAAACACCATGCTTTGCGACCTGGGTCGCCTAGTCTTTCTATCCCAACTACACGTTTGGAGCGCGCTGACTGTGACTAGCAAAAACTATTTGTTTTATACAGACAAAATTGTATTTCAATTTAAGCCCAGTATTAAAAACTTTACATTTTAAAATGTCCTTTATTAAAATTTTTGAATTTTACACCATCAAATTTCTACACTATAAAAAATTCAAGTTTCTACACTGTCAAAAATTTACGTCCTAGGACACACCGGCGAAAAGTTTTTAACATTGGTGAATAGTATTTTATTCTCTTAAAACTTACCATCTCTCAAATTGTATCGATACAAGCAAAGAAATATAACATACCACAAACAATTATGAAACCCAGAAAAGTATTCCGATAAACTAACAATGAATTACGCCACAATTAAATAAAAAAACCATGAACTACCATAGAAATCTAGTCCGAGAAATGAGTGCCGGGAAACAATATCCAAGTTTAAGAAAGATATCATGTTACAAATACATTCTAAATAACATTAAAATGGAATCGCATTCCCAATGTCTTTGAGTTGAAAAATTCTGCGAAAAAAATATCTTGAATTCCAGAAAATTAGAACAATGAATTAAACAAATCACATCTTAAATGCCTTTAAGCTGTAAAATTCCACAAGATTTTATCCCGATTCCAAGAAATGTAACATCAAAAACAATCGAATACGACACATTTAAAAGGAATATATTGCAACGGAATACCACCCAAACACAATAAATTACAATAAGTACAAAACACGCCCAACTAGCACCTAAATAAGATTGACCAATTAAACAAATATATCATAGTTACCAATTGAATTACATATCAAAAGTAATGGATTATCACCTAAATGTGATTGACCAATTAGACGAATCTATCACAGTTAGCAATTGAATTACATATCAAATGTAATGGATTATCACCTAAATGTGAATGACATTACAATTAAAAGGATTTAATCACACTGAGTTATCACTCCAACGATAATCCAATCAAAAATGGGGTTGAATACACTAAATTGTACATGCAATCGCCGTTTCAGAGGTTTATTATATCAAATAACACATAAATATCATTAAAAATATTTTATTCATTATTAGAAATTTTTACAAACATTATATTGCAATATTTTAAGATCTTGATTCTTGACCAAGGAGTTGTGAGATTTTGAGAATCCTCTCTATCGAACCAAGGACATATATTTATTCCTTTTGGTGATTTTATCAATCAAATATTCATTTGGAGAACTGACTTTTAACAGTTCATGTTCATAAAATCCACCTTTTATTGGTTCTCCATCATATGTTTCTATGTAATACATCCTGGGATGTGATTGTCTAATTGAAATAATTTGAGATATTTCAAAAGGCCAATTCACCATAAATATTTTCTCAAAGATCCCTTTCTGGATCGAGATACGTATAAATTCCCCAACTTTGAACTTTGGTTTCTTTTTGTCGATGACTTTAACATTATTATATGTAGTTTTCATTAAACTATTATCCATAGCATCTTTGGGAGCCATCTTGATAGTTCTATGATATCTGGAATTATAAACTTTAACTATTTCAGGCAAAACATCAACCCATTTGTAAGTCCCTCCTCGATGTGAAATGTTTATATATTAATGGCTTAATCAATTTGTTGTATCATTCCATAACACTTGCTTTAAGCTACGAATACGTTGCGTAGCGATTAATACCATATTCAGTCATTAGTTTCTGGAATGGTTCAGAAAAAATTCACTTCCCCTCTCAGTTCGGAGCGAATTGGGCTTTCTCCCTTTCAAAACGATCTTCATTGCATCGGTAACCTGTTCCCCAGTTTTGTTTTTCAAAGGTATACCCCAACCATTTCGAATAAACATGTATTACAGTTAAAATATACTTGTATCCCTTATTAAATTTTGAAAGGAATGTCATTTCACACAAATTGGCTTTAAAAATATAATTTAAACCATGAGCTATAACTCTTCCTCTAGGATATATTACCCTTGCAGGAGCATGAAGCTCTTGAGCAGTCTTACTAAACTTCATTTGTAATATAACCATCTTCCATTAACTCTTCAATAATAGAAACAATTTCGTTTATATGTGAATTATTCCCAGACTCTCTAGAAGCGATGAGAAGTTTTAATCTATCAAGCAACTCATTAGCATTGTTCCAATATAAAGGTGAAAAGCGGTCGCCAATTTCATCTTTATATATTCCACTTCTGACTATATCTCCTATTAAATGTATTTTCGGGTGGTTTTAATCTCCTGAACGAATATTACCATTCGTCGAGAAATGAGTTCTTTATCTTTCTGCAAATCAGTGTCAGAATATCCATTTGGAACATGTTTAAACAATAATTCACTTAATCCTTCTGACATCAGTTACATAATCACATATTTTAATTTTATTCTCAGGCAAAATTTTAACTACAGAATCTCCCAGGAACTGATTGTTTTAATGACGATAAACACTAAAATGCTGTATGCACAGAGGTGAAGAATGTTTTAAAGATAAATAACTATGTGTTAACTGAGAAAGGAGTTGCTTTCTATTTGTTAAAGGTTCTTTTTCAGTATTAATTACCTAAGCTGTTTCATTAGATTTATTCGTCACAGAATGTAATGTATCCATTCTACTCGTAACATGTTTAAATATTTCTCTGTTTAAAACATCCCATTCCATATGGGTTCATTTGACTTGTAAATATTTCTCTTTCACAGCAGATATAACATTATGTAATTCTAAAGCAGAGGCAGACATGCTTTGATTAAATTACATCAAATTCAATCTATTTATATATGAATTAAGTCGTTACTTTTCTAACTGATGTAGTAGGCCGATTAGTTTGTGCTTTTTCAAACTTATCCACTTTAATTAAAACTGCATAGGATTTAGTTAAAGTTCTAGCTTTCAAATCATTGATAAAAGAGTTAATTCGTGTTTCCAAATAATTAATTTGTTTTCTTAAATCTGTTTGTGTAACCAAACCAACATTTTGATTAATCAATTCATCTCTTATATATTCCGTTATTTGTTCCATTCGTGTTTAAGTTGTTTTGTAATAGTAGCATTTACCACTTCATTAAATACAACTCTTAAATTTTCTTGCATTTCTGTAAAAACTATGTTTGTCATATCATTAAAATTCTTACTAAATCCATTTAAATCTTGTTCTATTCTAAATTCATTACTCTCCAAATCATTGCTAATATTGATAAATATATTTGCAATTACGCTTGTGTTTTTATAAACATTATCATTCAAATTAACTAACTTCATTAATTTCTCTTGAATATTGTTTGATTGCGATTTAAGCATGTTAAACATAATAGTGTTTAAGTCTTCCATGTAACATTTATTCACTGCATCGCTATCTTTCACAGCCATACCAATATTACGTAATATATGTCCATTCAAATCACAATTCCCATCGCGATTTTTGGTTCAACAGCTATTGTAATGATTGTGTTTTTATACCGCTATGTCCAAACAGTGAAATACTCATTGTTCTTCGCCTGGAAATAAAAAGCTGTTAAAACCAGACCTATAGCTGACTTTATATAGGGGAAGTGTTGGTATAATCACCAAAAAACTGTATTTTTCTTTCCAACAGTAAAAACACATATCTTTAAACTTTGTAAATGCTATATCGCCTAAAACATGATCATTGTAAATATGTTGCAGATTCATATTCTCCATTTTAAACACAATTACCATATTGGCATTATCACGTAAATTATGTTTTGGTATATGTGTGTAACTTTGCAAAAGATAAAATAATAAACATTTGAATGTCGACCAAAGCTGAAATATTACTGTATTTCACCCTGTGGTCCACACAAAACATTGTCAAAAATAAATACGGAATTGGGTAATGCTTCATTTGGAAGGACTATATCTTCTTTATTTTTAAGAGGAAAATATCGCATTCCTTCAATTAACGATAAAATGCTCGCTAACCATTCACCTCTTGTTGTATTGTTTTAAAAAACACATATGTTTTCAAATTTGAGTCCATTCGGATGCTCCAACAGCAACATAATAACACAAGTTTTTCTACATGATGAAGGACTGCTTATTATACAACGTATATTTGATGTTTAAAAAATGTCAATAACATTATCTTTCATATTTACAATTACCAGCAGATGCACATTTTGTTTTATAACCTTTATTTCTATGCAAATAGACAGTATAACATAACATAATGTATCAATCTAACATATTGTAATGTACTAATATAACATTAGTAACATATTGTAATGCAGCAACATAAAGTATTGCAACATAATATAACATACTAATGTAACATATTGCAATGAATTGTAACATACTAATGTAATGTTTGTAACATACCAACATAACATATGGCAATGTAATATAACGTACTAACATAACATATTGTAACATACTAACATAATGTTAGTATTGTATTGTTTTGAAATGTAATATAACATAATGTAATGTATTGATGTAACATAGTAATGTAAAACTAACTTAACATATTAACATAAAACTATAAATGAAGGTCTATATACAGGTTCGCATTCAGTTGGAATCAATGGCTTGTACCAAATGTATCAGAAAAGGATGCAGTGTATTGAATACAGCCATTAATAAATTGCCATTTGAATTGCATTTACCAAAACACAATTATTGCAGACCAGGTACTAAACTTGCAAAACATTTGGCATAGTACGATCAAGGAATAATCTCTTTGGATAACACATGTAAAGCACATGATATAGTTTATGATCGAACAAACGATTTGAAAGAAAGACATATAGCGGATATGATTATAGCCGATAAAGCAGCAAATATAAGGAAGAATCCATCTACATCTAAAGGTGAAAAGCTTCAAAAATCCTATTATTAAAATTAATACCGAAATTTATTAATCTTCCTTAGGGAAACTTCCAACATGGTATACAGAAATATATATAAATATGACATTATATTGACAAAAGACATGTAAGAAGGGTTAAATTCATTCCCCCCTGTTTTCCTCTCGATGTGATCCCTTTAACATGCCCGAAAGGAGTAATTATGTTTGTTAAGTTGGTGGATCAAATGTTTATGTTGGCCAATATGTTTGCACTTGTGTGTGTGTTGTATGTAACATGATGTTGTTATCAGTTATGATAGTTCATTGTGCTTGGTTGTAACTGGAAGTTGTTTATCGCCTGAAAGTGGCGGCTCAGTGGGGCCCGGAAGTACATCCGATTATAAGGTCCCAGCCCATAGTGGCAGCGAATAGAGATACAGAGAGCTGCAGCGGAGTTTCCCATTCGCATGTCAAAAGTCGAGTTTGTATGTTAAAATAGTAGGTGTGGGCTGATCCTGGACTTTTCTGTTTTAGGTTTTTTTTGTGTTCTTACTTTGTTTTGAGGTATGTATCAGTGTTTTATTAATAGTTTATTTCCTCTTTGCATAATATTAATTTTTACGATTGTTAACAGTATTGATTATGTGTTTTTGCAGATTTTGTCTTGACATGAATCGGGGCGAATTCGTTCTTCTGGTTATTACCAGAAGAAGGTTTATCGTAATATTGTGTCTTTTACTAAGGATGCAAATAAAGATGATAAGTTTTGGAAACTTAAGATCCTTGATATAGAAGAGAGTTATATTTTGTTGACTTTTTGTACCATTTTGGTATTCAAGGAATAACTTCTAAACCTGGTAGTGGTTTGTTGGAAATGTGTTTCTTTAAAAGGTCTCATGTCGAGAAGGAGCCTGCTCCAAAGAACATTATTGAGATTGATCCACACAGGATAATCTGTTGGAAGACTTCCAGTACATGAGGGCAAGGCGAACAATACTGCTGTAATTAGTGTTTTTGGTAATGCATCTATATATTCAAATAAGAAGATGAAGATGGAACTTGGTGATCAAATTTGGTTGTATCGGAAATTAGTTGGTACTAGTGGCATGGGATTAAAATGCAAAACCAAACGAAAAACAAAGAGAGGAAGAATCATTCCATTCCTGTTTCCAGCATTAACAGCCCTTGGACCAATCTTTGGAGAGACTTTAGCAATTAGTAGAGCAGTTAAATCAAAAGGTAAATGAATGTATTTGAAATCCTATAAAGTTGGACAATGATGAAAAAAATCCAAACATGAAAAACAAATGCAGAAAGTCCTAAATAGTCTTTCAAAATGTGTATTAACAAACACATTAATGTATTACCAAATCTTCGGGAATGTATGATTGTTGATTTAGATTCGAAACAAAATGAAGGAATACATTGGGTTCCATTAATTAAAAATGTAAATCAATCATTGTATTATGACCGTTTTGGTGATTTACGTCCTCCAATTGAAATATGTAATTATTTTAAAAAACATGTCATTAATATATAATTACAAAATGGAGCAATTACCAAATACAATAAATTGTGGACATTTATGTTTACGTTTTTTTTTGCTATAAATAGACTATATAAGTAATTGTATTTGTAAAACATAGTAGTAATATGTCAATTATATTGATATTAAGTGGTAATTTGTTGCAATTGCATGAAGTATATTTCCCTGTGTTGGAGTTAGATGGAGAATGGCAAATAAATCTGATAAAATTCGTAACTTACAACAGTATACCAAACATTGATTTGCATAACCAATCATTTACAGTTAATATTGGTGAAAAAACATACAAGATTGTGATACCAGCAGGAGCTTATCAATTGGATGATCTTGAAGCATTCATTAAAGCAGCATTACCTGAAGATGCACATTTCTGATTACGAGGAAATCCAAATACATAAACTAGTGCAATGTATAGTTACAATTATATTGCAAATATGTTAGGTTACGAACAGAGACTGTATCCCGCCAATGAATTGCACAAATAATCAAAACAGGTTAATATATTGTTGGTAAATGTATGTCGTTTAAATTGTAATATTGTAGGCAGTTCATATTTGAATGGAAAACCGACAAATACACTACATGAATTCACGTGTGCTGTGGCTCCAGGATATAAAATTATTGAAAAACCAAATACATTGATATATCTTACAGTAATAGTTAATAGTGTTGATGAAATAGTTGTTACAATTGTTGATCAAGATGGTAAACTTATTAATTTTAGAAACGAAGAAATTACTGTTTGTTTACATTTTAAAAAAGCGATATAAACAGTTGCATTCCATTGCACATTTCAATCATAATGGGTATTGTGTATAATAGTAAATTCGCATGTAAATTAGATAAATGCAAGCATAAAATGCTCACTTCAAAAAACATACCCATGAAGTTAACACAAGGCAACGAATTGTATTCAAAATAATTAGGATATACTGTTAATAAAAATGGAAGACACACTTAATGTTGAAGAACCGAGCACTTATGAAAATGCAATCACTAATACAGAAATACATGTTTATGAACCATTCTGAACAGGGCCATACATGTTTCTCTTGGAAATAGGGATTTCTATACGAAATCATGATATTTACACGTTACCATCGAAATTAAGTTTAAGGTATAGAGGAACAATTAAAAAGACAGCCGATGCAAGTAATCCAGCAACTACAGGAATAATAAGAAATTGAATACTTCATTTAATCGACAGAATTGCATATCTGCTCAATGGTGCGGAAATCGATTAAACATGATATGTTGGAATTACTTCCACGATAAAGAACTATCTCTCAGGAATTCTAAACGATCTTTATACAGGGCTTATCACTTGTTGGCCAATGCCAGTGATTACTCACTACAAATAAACCCAGGTGGAAAATACAAAGTTGTTATGTCATTAAGTATGGTTTTGAGATTTGCTGAAGACTACAAACATGTCATATTAAATGTTAAACAAGAATTACTTATTCTATTTGGCAATATGCATTTGAATGCTATATACAATTAGGCTAATAATGAGGAAGGTGTAACATTTGAATTAAGCAGTGTGGAATGGTTGATGCCACATATTGATATTAAAACTCATGTATGTGTAAAGTTTTTAAAATATATCGAACAAGGGAATAATCTAAATATTGCCTTTAGAGCGTGAGCTTTAGAGGTTTTTCCAACTTTGCCGACACCACAAAAAGTAATTTGGAATGTGAAATCAAGTTTTTCATCAGAAAAACTGAGATATGTATTTATTTGTTTTCAAACAAATCGACAAAACAATTTAAAAGCTGATAGATCAGTATTCGATAATTGTGGTATGAAAAATATTAAACTATATCTAAACATCAAGCTTACCCCTATATGGATTTAAATATGTACTTTGAAAATAGGGAATTCCTTATTTGCTACGATATGTACTCAAAGTCTCAGGAAATGTATTGTAACAATCAGTTCACCGATCCTAGAACCCAAAACATAAAAAACCAGAGGAACATTCTTTGTATTTGATATGAGCAAGCAAGATGACCCAATTACATATAGTGTGATTGATTCATGAATTTAAATTATTCCAAATACATCAATTCCAGCAAATTCTCAAGCTTACGTTCTTTTAATTCACCATAGATTAGCGAGTTACAATGTAAGAGATAAGTTAGTTAAAATAATGAATTGAGTCAGCAGGTGGTGGACCATGACTGCGACGAGATGTTTTGAATTGTGCAAGGATTTCAGCCAAGTTTACCATAAAAGAATTAGCTATCACTGATATGGAAGAACATACAATTGTATTCAGCTTCAAATCACAGTTTGACTGGAAATATCTATCTCCCAAATACAAGAAAGCTAATGGATGGGTTAGTAAGCATCACCATTGTTTAACCTGGGAAAGTGGATGTATAGAGTATGAGAATGTTGAAGCTATTTGCAAATATTACCTAAATAATTGTGAAATATATGTTGGTGGAGTTGAGTAAAAAGGTATTTTCGAAAGTCTGTACAACAGGAATGTAATAGATATTCAAAAAGAATACAATTGTCCCTTGTTCAAACAATTATGTAAAACATACGGATCTAATTCGATATTCTTCTCTGCAGAGGAAAGCTCAAAATTAGTTGGGCAATGATGACTGACTGGAGTAAAACAGACTCTGATGATTCTCCTCCCGAATCACCTGTGGTTATAATTCAAGTCATATGACATCATTTGGGATGAGTGCAATTTAATATAAAAAGTATTTGTATATATGTAATCCACTAGCTGTAAAGATGGATCAACATGACAGCAAAATCACATGCTTGTGCATACAGAAATCCAAATGTAAATTGAATATTAGCAAGTTATTAGCACATTGGAGCAAACTATTTCGAATTTGTTTTGGAAATAAATAGTTTTATTATCTTTGTGATGTTCCTACTGTAAACATGTATTTCTTTTACGTCTTTTACATGTCTGTCACTCCTCGAAACTCAACTGTGATTTATTCTTGTTTGTTTAATGGAATAATGCGTCATTTTGGAGATATATGCGATGGGCTGTTTCATTTCAAAAATATCCTATGTTCCTTAGAGGGTGAAAAATGTACTTATTTAATATCTTGTCCAGATCTGAAAAAATGTCCTTTATACCATGTGTGTCCGAATACAAGTCTACCATCCAGCATCGAAGAAGTGTATTCGCATTTTTATGAAACTTTTGGTGATTTACGAGAATTAATAATATTTCACGCACCCGAATACACAAAAAATTATAACAATGAAACAAATGAGAATACTGCAAATATTGCCAAAGGGAAGATATGATGCAAAACAATGTTTTTGTAAACACATTGATGAGAAAGTGTATTCTGTAAGCAAGTGTGTCGAAATAAATGGTTTGAAACTATTTGTTCTGTTTTACTGACTTTACGAATGCATGAATTGTAATATTCCCATATTCTGCCCATCAAATGTTACGTAAACTTTGAATGCATTTAACATTCAAATCTAAATGTGTTTGCACACAAAGGTTTGTGTGTGGGATAGGTATTAAATAAACCTTTAGTAATATGTAAGTTATTTAATACATAAAACTATTTAAACATAAATTCTAGGATTCAGATGTTTTATGTTTAAAAATGTACATTTATCACCTTCTGCAATTCAGTCGTATTGTGTTCAAAACGAATAATGTAAGCGAATTGTTTCCTGGATTTGCCTATAACTACCTATAAAAAGTATACACTTAGCAGTTTCATTCTAATCTTTGAATAGTACGGAATAAATTATGCCTTTGCTGTGTCGCTTCTGCGGAAAACCATTTACAGCTTTGTGGCACTTACAACATAAATGAAAGAAGTAGCTGTGGAATGAAATCTTCAAAAAATCAGTTTCAGTGTGAATTCTGCCAGAAACTATTTTCTCGGAGGTATAATTTGAATAGACATTATAAATTTTTGCAACGCTGGTTCTCCTCCTCCTCCTCCTACTCCTACTCCGCTCATAACTTCCCAGAGTTCACAACCAACACCACAAACACTATCACAGTTAGTTCCACATTTAGTATTTCCAGCTCCAGCTAATGTAAAGCACTTAACATTTACATCTCCACCCACTGAATTACCTCCACAAATTCGATATGATAATTCAAGGATAAAAAGCAATTTGATTTCTATGTATACAGCTTCAGTGAAGTGTTCATCATCCAATTTCAGATACGAGATACTGGCTAGCATGTTCGCTGGCAGGCTAACTAATATGGAGACAGTTAGCGATATGCTTGACAGTGATGCAGACTTTTCTCGTTTTTTCCAGAGGTGTAAAGTCCCCTTATTAAGCTTAATAATGGAATCACCCCAACCTATTAGAGTTAGTATAACCGTAACCTGTAAGTATTTGAAATCCCTCACAGCTGAGGAAGACGTTACACAAACCTTTTATTTTCAAATCAAAGCACTCCCTGTCCATTCAGCCGATGTTCGTGAACTTTATGACTATAACATAGAACCTTACTTAATAACCAGGCTTGAGGAGTTCAGTGCACGTGGAAGCGGGTGGGCTTTACAACTTATATCAAAAATGGATGTGCATGTGAGTCAATATTGGCCGTTCACTAGTGATGGCAAATAATCCAAGTTTATTAGCAAAAATAAAACTTGTAATCCGACGCTACTTCATTACTCGCCTCGCTTCACCCTCATCAGCTCTCAAAACCACCATTTTCAAAAGCCGCTCAAATCTATTCACTCGCTCCGATGCACAGATAAAAAAAATTTCCTACAAAGATTTAATACAATTGGAAATCCGTAAATTTTTCCTGTTCCACGAAACCCGGAATGTGTGTAGAGTTTCTAAACTGCGAGCCTTGCTTCATATCAGTATGATGTGTATGTCAAATTTCCCCTGCAAACTTTACACTTCTTGTATTTCAGCGTTTCATTCAGCGCTTCATTCAGTCGGCTGGTGCATCCCTGTTTGATATTATAGAATTCCTGTCTACATTTTTTCTGCACACCTACACTCAATACCATAATAAATTCAGTGCTGGAATACTGATAATGGGGTATTTAAATGACATGGTAGCATCTACGAGTCAATTAAACTGTCAGCCATATCAAGAGTGAACCAATCAAGTGACAGATAGGGTTTTAAAATAACTAATCTGAAATTCTAACAACCAACACATCTAGAATCCACTGTGAATAACATCTTCGCACAGATTTGAGAGCAATGAGTTCGTCTTCCTGAGACATCAACCAAATGTTACGAAACTCGTTCCCAGAAAAGAAGATTGACTGTTTTTTTCTGTATTAAAATTAATATTTTTAAGAAGAATGTGATTTATTTTTGTATACGTAAATAAATATTTTTAAGAAGAGTGTGATTTTTTTGTATATGTAAATGAATTTTTTTAAGAGTGTGATTCTAGTATATGTAAATATATATATTGTGTTTGTTGGGAAAAATAGATATATTAAAAATGTATTTCAAAGTGAATGCGTGTCTGATTTATCTCCAAACTGTAGATCTGGAATCTTATAAAAAATATATCTTAGAGAAATGAGTGAGTCAATGCTTTCGCAAAAATATTTTTTATTACTTTATCTATCAGGGGTCGTAGCTTTGTTTGTGTGAAAAACATTTATTTATTCGTAAGTTTTAACTTTTTTTACATATATATATCTCTTGAAAATGGCATTTCAACATAACAAAACCAGAATTACCTGGTTAATTGATATGTTTTCAGTGACCAGAAATATTTGGATGTGAACTGAATATGTACTTTTACCTTCAGTCGGTTTAACGACTGTGTTCGCAATAGTTGATGAATCACTTTGTCGGAGTGCTTTCCATAACAGCGAACAATACTGTCTCGCTGTGAAATCAGTTTGCGTGAATATCGCCTAAAAATGGCGAAATCGTTAATATTTATAATAGTAAAGAGTATGGAGATTCGCAATGAGTTAACGATTTTGTGTTTTAACATAAAACAAGAAGAAATAAATAATTTACTAACAGTAAATGAGTTTTAACAACAAATGTAAAATTTAGTTAATAGGTTCAACAAACACTGATGCATTTCACAGGACTTTTAAAACACCTTGAAATATTATTTACTCAATATCTACCTTAATTGTGTAAATCAATTTAGTGTTTATTCGGAGAGCAAATGTGTTTAATACTTTGCGTGAAGTCTGTAGGATTCCTATAGCTGGGATGGCTTCAGGACATGTATAGATCATTGCTAGCAGCCCTTGTCCCAAGCGAGAGTTCTACTGGTCGTTTGAAGATAGTTCGCCAGGCTCTTGCATTCCCCAGTGGCAAAGGAAGCACCCAGTTTCAAGACAGAAAAAAGATGGACAAAGTCGCGTCAGATATAGCGGTGACCCATCCTGTTTACAAACTGACACTGACCTCGTGCTTCACCTGACTGCTCCCCAACCCACAACTCTTGCTTGGGGTTCACACCTCGGTCACAGTCTTCATAGCACTATTTTTCGAAATATTTCCATTTTTCGCATATTTAACCTTGGTAACATAAAATACAATAGGAGTTAGAAGATTTTTACCCATGTTAATAAACGTATTTTTATTTTTTAATAATTGTTGATTAACGTTTGCATTCAGTTTCTCTAGTAGTGTTAATTACGGGCGTCACTAACATTTTACTTCGATAGCTTATACTGTAGAAATCTTATCCATTATTTTAAAGTTTGCACGCGTATATTATTTCTTTAAAATAATCCATATCTCATTCGGCTAGGATGCGAAAATATGGTTTTCCGAAGCTTGTCCACGTGTGGTCGCTATGAGAATTTTGTTTTTATTCTCTGTGGTACATTTTCGATGAAGTTTATGTTAAAATTATTTCGGATCGATAAACTATGTTTGTGGTAAATAACTTAGTATTGATTTAATTGTTTTTCTTCTACGAAGTTGTAGGAACTCGAATCTTTCCTAGATTAATTCATTTTGTGAAAAATTTATACTGATTATTCAATCGCCTAGATCGTGATTAGGTAGTATTTGTATATTTTCTCACAATTATGCCTAATAATTAAATAGTGGTAGTTGTTAAAATATATTCATTTGCAGCAAATGCTCAAACTCTTCAGAGTGCAACTCCAAGAATTTTTTCAAACATCTCCTGCGCACAAAGATTTGAAGGTTGTTGGCCAGCTCCAGGTATCGCGACTCTGTGGAAGGGGTTGTCGGGGGAATAAGTCACAGTAGGGGAAAGGGCAGATTTTCGGGAGAGTCCACTTTTCATGGGTAAAGCATAGTTTTGCAACAAATAAAAGTCTTCGAAGAGTCCAACTTGGTGTCTTGAGAGGTGTCTAGCAGTTGGAGATTCCCTGAAGTTGTTGTCGAACAAAATACATTTTCTGACCTGACAGAGAAGGGAGGGGGAGGGGTGCATGGACAGGGGCACGTTCCTCTGGACAAGGGCCAGTTCTGAGGAGTGCAGGGTAGGTTGGGATGAAATGGCAGGCAGGGTTCTCTTGATCTGCCCGCAAATAATCAGTTGTCGCCATCTTGAGAATTTACCAAAAACATTTGACAGTAGAGGGCAGCTCGGGGCAGCACACACTGACGAGGGGATGGGAGGGGATGGTTACAAGCAGACAGTCCTCCCGATGTGAAGCTCTCTGGGCACTCGGCGCCATCTTCAGTCGTTCATCAACTTTTGTGGGAGACAGACATGTTAGTCGTCAGCTCATTCATAAACACCGCACCTTTAGACACTTGGTGCCTACGAGCTTACAAACACAGTTTAGCTCAACTACAGACCATCTCTAGTGATAGCCACAATTTAATATATAAGTATTTTATCATATAATATATATTTTCCTGTGTTAACTAATTTTCTTTTCGGATCGATATACTGTGTTTGTAATAAGTAATTGATTTCATCGTTTTTCTTCGAGGGAGATTGTATACTGAAATTGTTCAGTTACATCGTGATAATATTTTCTCATTAAGTATGTGCGTTTTCCGTTTTTAAGTTAACCTTTGTCATAATCAAATCGAGATACCATCGACTTCGACACGAACCTCAAGCTAATCTTCAACAAAAAGTTTTATTGCTTGTTAAAAGAGAATTTTCTTAAAATATGGCTTCTTACAATACTAACATTTATTCGCAGTGGTCAACCAGTTCTCTGGATAAATTGTTAAATAATATGAGTGAATTATTTATTAATTTTTACTAGGGAAGTGAAATTGTGAATTTCAAACATGGCAGCGGGGGTCAGTTTTTTTTTAAGTTTAATGTCAAACATTTAACATTCAGGTAAACGTGAATAAATTGTTCGTAGGCAA
Organism: Dryococelus australis; assembly: GCA_029891345.1. NCBI lineage: Eukaryota > Metazoa > Arthropoda > Insecta > Phasmatodea > Phasmatidae > Dryococelus > Dryococelus australis. The sequence goes on from CM056993.1 coordinate 170,279,504, forward strand.
TATCTCGTTAATAGTAGCGTGGTAGATTTTCTGGTAGTCGTAAATTTCAACTCAGTTGCTTGTCAGCCTCCGAACACGCTCCATGTATATAAGCAGTCGTACGTCATTGCACCCACTCATTCTTCAAGTGACCTCCGAGGTTGACGGAGGTGTGATTTTGGGGAGCTATTTCATTAGGTGTTTTTCTAAGCTCGTTCTACGAAAATTCGTAACAGTTTAAAAATACTGTTTGTCTTAACTGTTGCAGTGAAGTTCATAAACATTAGAACATTTTTTCCCTTCATTTAGGACATTTTATCAAAATTTAAACACAGTTGTCTATCGGCCACGCTATACATATCTACTCACAGCTCGACGTAAGTACTATGCTGGACTCGTTAATACATCAGACTCCACATCAAATGGACGTGTTTTAAAAAATACTTATGGTATGTGCAAGAGGCGTTAATTTGTATATGTGTATTTCTATTATTCTATTGTGTCTGTTTAAAATATAAATGCGAGTTTGTAAATCTTTATTTATTCAATACTGACTATAGTCCATTCACACTTTCTTCGGCCTTTTGGAATCAAACCTTTGAAAAATCACCCTAGGCATATCATGTCAACCTGTTGTGTTCAATCACTTGTATTCCAAAATTATATAACCCTGTGATTAACATTAAAGTACTGTGATCTTGAATAGATTAATAATCTAGTTAGTATCCTCTATAACTTGTAATATTCATTTCGTTTTAAATACGAATTAACAGCGAGAGCAGTAATGTGTTGGCAATGGTCGAGAACAAATAGTTCACATTTACAATATCTTTTAACCTTGTTTTTATGTATACCATCTGTAAATTAAACTTTGCAAAATTATATATTTGTATTGTTAGGTAGCACTGACGGGAACACATCTTATTGCTGCAGTAAATAATATCAGTGGAAATTACTGTGGGTAGCCTCGCTCTAGTGATACTGTGTGTTTTTTCCGTCTGGAAGAAAAGTTTCAGTGAAGCGGATCGTGTCGCTCTCTCTCGTTCTCTCTCTCTTGGGAAGTTCGTACCACCTGTGTGACAGGAAAAGTATAAATCTTGTTATTTCTAATTTCAGCACATTTTATACTAATTACAGCAACAATAATGATGTTTGGAATTGTAATTTACAACTGAAACGAGATTTTATTGTTTAAATAATTATTATATGTAATTTAGATGTGATGTGATGGCGCGACGCTTACAAATCCAGCAGGTTGGCAGACGTGGTGTGGAAAGGAAAATCTATGGAATTATGGCGGGCGATTATACTCATTGCCTTACGACTGGCAGAGATGTGGCAATGTGTCAATGACAGGGCGTGTTTCAGAACGAAACGTCAAGTTCGTACTCTTGTTTTTTAAACATCCTAGCAAGTTACAATGTTGTGATAAAAATGTGTTTCCACAGCAGGGTTTTAAGTGTTGTGTTGTGGTCGCTGTATTTGAAAGGGCGTGGTGGTTGTGTTGTAATCGTTACACAGGCCAGATGCATGTGTGTGGATTTAAAGTATGTGCAAAATGTATACATTTTAACCAAGAACTGATGTTATGACGAAGTTACTTATTGAAATTCACGTATATTTATCACAATGTTGTAACTTTGCGTTAGGTTTTTGAACCATAGTTGTGTAACGAGCTTATGTTTCAGTGATTCGAATGTCTGCCACGACCCCCTCAAAATACTAAGCCCAACCAGATAAATTTAAATAAATTATACAATAAACCTACAAACCAGTGAGTACCAATGCACATAAACATTAGCGGAATAAATGTTATGGTAGGCTTATATGTTTGCATGTTCACCATTATCTTTTACATTTGTCGATGCTATAAACAATAAATACGCCACATGAGTTGCGTGCTTGAATTTACTGTGTCGATTTGTTTTAATTTTTATTCCAAATAAGACGTCCTTTTAACGAAATAACCCAACACATATTAATAACAACAGGTTAAATACTACTGTTTTTTTCCGCCAATGTTGTAACAAACACTGTTGTGGCAAAATATTAATAAGTATTATGTGTAACATGCTATATCGTGTGTAACAAATAGTTATAAAGCCGACCTAAATATTGTTATAGGCCTAAATTGTGAACATTCGTAGAAAATATGACAGCATTCTTTGAACAGCAACCAATGCATAGTAGACATCGCATGGCAGTGTTTATGTTTACGTGTAGTGGAAGGATACATTATCAGTAACCAAAAGTAGATATTCAGCAGGGCTTCAGAAAAGGCCGAAGTTGTTGTGAATCAGCTATAGCTGGATTTCGTTTAAAGACACTAGTTGTTCGTTATACTTGTCTCTCATGTACATTATATTTCTAAGCTCGAGAATCACGTTACATTTAAGACTCACGCAATTCCACTAATTGTTCATGTAGTCATTTGAAATTTCCGATTCGATTAGTGAAATTTATTCATATGTAGAACACTCTGAAATTCTCTAACGTTTAATTGCATTCTGAAAACAGATCGTTTAACACCTAAATCGCATCTTCAAAAGTCGCCTAACTACCATTTACGATCAATAGCCCCCCCCCCCAAAACATACAATTTAAGCTTAGGCCACTCTTAGAAATCGTTTAAACACTCTGAAGTTCTCTCATGTGTTAAATATATTCGTGAAAATCGCCCATCTACCACCAACATCCCTACAAACACCTCAAAATTAGAAAAATTGGAATAAATTAGCCTTAGCCCACTCTTACACTAAACTCTACACATATATAAGACATTGCAACCCACCACTCTGGTCAGTCGCTTCCAGTAAACCACACCGTCAACATCGTGCAGAGCTCCTGCTACCCCCGCCCAAAAAGAAAGAAAGAAGTACAAGAAAAAATTAAGAAAAATTAAAAAAAAAATGTAACCCTTTAAATTAATTTGACCCTTTCAAATAAATTTAATCCTTTCCATTTTTAATCGGATTAAGAATTTTGATCGGATTAAACTCGGATTAAGGATTAACCATTTTTGATTAACCCTTTCAATTAATTTGATATCAAAACGATAATACGATTAATCAAAGGCGGAATCCCTTTGATCTGGAACCTCCCGCGGCACTACTACTCTCAGTTACAAAAACAAGCTCTACCATTAACTATTATTTCAGCTACGCCCCTAGTCTCTTTCTGCGCGGGTATGACCATAAGTCATATACGTAATAGTAGGTATATAGGGAAGTTAGTTGTACACACGTAGGGCGTGACGAGACCACGCGGGCAGAGAAGTAGAGCTGAAGCAGTGCTGTCGGAAGTGCTCAGTTGACTGTGAACAGTATATATTAAATAATTATATGCATTTCTAAAATATAATGTAATGATAAAATGAGGCATTAGCGCATTTGTTTACCATCCTTCATGGTGTAGTTGAGTGGAATTCCTGCTTGCGGTGTGATGGACTTTCAGTTCGAAGCACGGATAATCTGACCTCCAATTTATCTGTCCGTGTAAAGTGGTGCGTTAAATAAAACAATAGATAAATGAAAATTCATCGAATTTCAACATATAGTTTTGTGTAGTATGCTTGTAACAGGTACATTTGTACTAGTATGTCTATCGCCCTAAGAGTATCTTTATTTATCCAACACATTTTGCGTACCTGTATAGGGAAAATTAATATTGTGTATATGGTTGAAAGTTAATTAAAAATATAAAACAAAATTTAAAGCTGTAATCTGAATCATCTGCATTTCAAGACAATGTGTTACCATGGAACAAAATATATTTGTTTGGTAAATTTAACAATATTGTAAAAAATCTAAATAATTTCTGTGATTATAATTATTACTACAATATTATTCGCATGGCTTCCATCTGTATGTTACAGCTGTCTGCAATCAGAAGTACGGGCATGTTCACGTTCCGCTGACCAGTAGCTCTCCTGACACTTCTCGTCCAAAGTTTAGCCAGTTTCTCTTGTGCATGACTATTCGGCCTTGTGGCCTACACAGCCTCTCTCAGGTGCTGTAATTTGCACAGACGGTACGTCCCGACACCATTCTGGCATGCCAACAACATTCAACACAACTCCAGAGCACAGTAAGGTAGTACATGGAGAGTATTCTACTTCCTATGCATTCGCAGCGCTACACTATTGCTGCTTATCTCCTAAGTTTTCCTACATTAGTGCCACTTGTAAATTCATTTGTGCTTCACTTCCCTCTAGAGCTTTTGTTTTTAATTTTTTAGTAGTGAACCTTCCAATCGAAAATATTGCACTACACTCACACTCAACTTTTTCTTTGTATATTCCCACTATATCTTGCTGGTTAATATTTTACGAACAGTTACTGTCATACAAAATTAACTTTTATTCGCTTTAAGTATGGAACTATTATTATATTTTTGCATGGAGATGTGAAATTCATGGTTCACGTTTTACACGAACAGAATATTAAGGGAGAAATGTTCCCTTTAAAAATCAAGTTTGTAAACTATATTTTTGCGAATTATTTGAAACGAAGTAGAATTAAATAAAATTTCCCCGAAAATTGTTTTATGTAATCGAGATCGTCAACCCAAGGACAAAGTCTTTTTTAATACTCCCACAATAATGAAAATAACTCGGGTGGTTCTTGTTGAAACTGCCCAGGAGCCACGGTCTTCGTGTGAAACGTACGTAAGGCTCCGGCTGTAGCGATTACAGCGCCTAGTACATAGGCAACATTACCTACGTGCGTCTGAGGTATCCTGCATTCCATACTGCGTAAAATATGGCAGTGGACATATTTAACACTTGCTGTAAATATGTGCCGTATTTCAATAATCTTACAGCACTGAAACTGCAAGCATACTCCAATATTTTGCAATAGATTTACGTGAGAAAAGGATGCATACACTTAGAAGGAAGTTCATGGTGAATACCCAGAAGTAAATACTTGTGGATACGTCGTTACTTAAAGTGTTATCAACCAGCAGACACAAAAACAAGTTATGTCTTTATTTTCAGACAGTGCATGATTCAGGGGCCCACTTATAAGTTAATATTTACATGAAAGTCAGATGAACACCAGTAGTTTGGGAGATCAAAACAGGCTTGAGTGTTCAAATGCAGAAAGGTAAACATTTTAAATTAATCAAATTGAACTTCAATTGTTATAAAAATAAAGTGCGATTTTTTGTTGTAGAAACACTGCATGCAAAATTTACTGTATTTGAAAACGCTAACACCGAAGAAATCTCCGGACGCTGTGTTTATCTTTAGAAACATATATATATATATATATATATATATATATATATATATATATATATATATATAATAATTACTGACTTTTGCTGGGAAATAAAACAATGGCCTTGATTTATTTTACGATGCAAAGCCATTTTCATCGTCCCCATATGAGGACAAAACCCAGGCAATGTGACCTAAGGCATTCAGGCACCTTTGATAAGCAAGGAATTCTTACAGTTTGATAATGAATAATAACCTAACCTCAACTGCAATTAAAGAAACCGATAAGATAATTCAAAATCATAGGATTTTCTTTGTTTTACACACGTGTTGGGACATTACAGAACAGTCTTTTAACAGCAAGTTAGTAACATAACGTCACTACTGAAGGAGACAAGGAAAAGAAAGTTAAGTGTTTATCACTTTTAGTTTGAAATGTGTGGTACAAAGAACATACTACGTTCTGAAAACATAGACAACCTTCAAGTTCACGTAACTGATGATTGGTTAGCTGGTCAGGGTAAGCATATTCGCAAATAAGATAGACCAGTGCCATGGTTAAAGAAATTTCCAAAGTCGACAGAAATAATAGAATTCATCTCTTCACTAAGTAAAGCAGTATTGCAAACAATGGAGAAAGCCTTAAATCAGCTATCTGTTGTGACGGAGTGGCCGTTACATTTTAAGATAAGATATTCTAAGAATGCTTGTTTTCAGTGAGAAAACACCTGTGTGGACGGCGCTATGTTTCTTAGTTTGCAGCGAGGTTTACCAGGTTGCTGCAGGCGGCGATAAGGGACAACTATTTCTGCTGGCTCACGATTGGATATTGGTTTTCGGGCCAGTGCAAATATTATTGTGCAAAGGCGGCGCTGGCGTCGTAAAGAGCGCGCGCCGGTCATATAGACGGTGCTGGAGTGTAGGTCTCTTAAGGAGGGGAATATATATATATATATATATATATATATATATATATATATATATATATATATATATATATTTGCATGCACGAGCAGCTTCAAGGAGATCGTTAGCTGCTGACGTGCTGGTAGTAACTCGTGGGTGATGTGGTTCCAACCTGGAATGAACATCGTGAGGTTAATGCTGCGAGAAGTTAAGTATAACTGCTAGTTGGACTTTGAAAAATAAAACTACCAGCTATAGTTTGCGACGAGGGACTTAGAACTTGGCAGGCTAGTAAAAGCCGTGGACTTAGTGTTTTTCCCTGAGATTGAAGCAGGAAATATTAAAGTTACCTTTCATTTTGCCTTACTTTGAATGAACTTGGCAGCGAAAGGTAGAAGTGCCATGATCTTGCAACTCAGCTGAGTGGGAAATAGTGTGTTTAGAATATCCCTGTTTCCTACTCTTTCACCATATTGAGAGTGTTTGGTGTCGAGTGGAGTCAAGGGGGCAAGCCTGTACCTTGGTATCGGTGGGGAGCATATCCCCAGGCTTCCATGGCAAAGTGAGGAGTGTGTGTAGAGGTCTTAGGGCAAGCCGCCATGAAAGTGGAGATTGGTGGGGAGAATATCCCGAGCCCGAAAGACTTGTATGGTGTTGTGTTGGTCGTGGAAGAGTGATGGTTGGGCGAGAAAAATCAAGTGTTTTCTCCGGTGTTCTCTCGGGTGATCGTTTAAGGGGAAAATATTGTAATTTTGAAGAAGGCTAAACTCAAGAGACTCTCACTACAGCAGGCTTTCTCGCTTTTTTATCTGTAGAAGTGTATTAATTTGGTGCAAAATATCGAATATTGATGCAAACACCCTGGGACGTAAAAAGAAGGAAGTATGTTTGTATTTTAATGTGTATTGTGTTAGCATAAATAAATACTTAATTTAAAGGAGTTTTTAATATTTGTAAAAATAAATGTGGGCGTATGAATGCCGAGGATAAATGTTTCTTTTAAAAGAAAATTAGAATCAAGCAAGTATTATAATAAATATTATTTATGCAATTTTGTAATATGGGGCATAAAGGTGTAGTTTATCGAGATGTGTCTTTGTAAAAGAAATTTTTAACTGTGCGGTGAAAGCAAGATATTTAAAAGTGTGTTTTTAAAGGGAGGTGCCTAGGAAGAAATAAGTATTTAGGGTGAGATCTCTAATTGGGCAAAGAATTGAAATTTTAATATTAAAGGCTATTTGCAAAGAAAATGTCAAAAGTCTGGTGATGCCTTATAAATCGTGTGATTCGAGAATTTTCTTGAGTGTTTGTTATATTGATCTATTTGAGATCACAGTAAAAGCAACTAAACTGAAATTTTCAGCTTTCTGTTGAAGTAGTGGTAGAGTCCCTTTTCCCAATATTCTGAATAAGGTAAAACACACTCACATTAACAAAATACACCTGCTCTGCTATTATTGTTTGGTGATTATGATTTTCTATGTACTCTTCCCTATTCTGAGTCCTTTTAAGAAAGGTAGAAAGGAAGGTTGAGTATAAGGTTGTGCTCCAGGAGCTGAGGCCAATGGGGCACACTGTTAAGGCTGCGTATGTTGGTAATGGTGGAATTCCTATTAACATTTTTGTTACCGATTGCGCCATAAACAGTATTTCCTCTTAACTTAAAATGCTCTATCTGAGATAGTAACGAACAGTAAGGATTTAAGTGGGTATTGTATAAATTAAAACAATATACATATAAATATCGCGTTTTTTATACAGGCTTGAATAACAGAAATTCGAACAGTCAGAGTTTTCTTTGCCAGCGCAAAGAATATTTATACTGTTGAATATATTCCACTGCATAACAATATAAAACAGCTTCCTGTGAACATGTTTGCTTTGAAAACTGGTCAAAGTGATTAACAGCTATGAAAGTAGACATAATTGTTGACATTTCAAAATGAGAATTGAAGTGCTGCAGCACATGTGACTGCAAATGCGTGCATGCAAATGTAAACGGGTTTGCATATGATCCACAAATATGTTGTGTATTCGAACGTCGCCATTGATAAATCATTCATGTAAGGTGTACGTACGTGGACCCCCAGAAAACACTAGACATGTAAATCAGTCGTACAACAATACACTTTGAACAGGATGTGTGTGAGGCGTAAATAAAAATTAAAATGAACTGTTTATTCTCATTTACCACAACAATAGGCACCTTGATCCCAATCACTGTGAGCCAACCCAGCAACTTAGAACGCTGTACCAAGCCGTTTGGTAGAGTGACAATTATAGCTGCGCAGGGTTTTTCCCCCTTGGTAGATGCCGTACTTTCATACATTACCCTTACTGCATGATCCAATATGTTGGTTCAAAATTCTACAAAATGAGAACTTAAGGACAGTACTGAGACATCCTGATGGGTAAATGTAGCCCGGCACCATGCATACTGCTGAACAGAAGACTCTCACACATTTTAATCACTGACTTACACAACTTTCTGCCGTTGTATGTACAATTTGTACGTTGTATAGAGCATACAAATGAGTAAAACACTTTGAATTTAGAATATTACAGCCATGCTTAGTAAAAGTAGGAATGGGTATCTCAGTACTGAATGAGAAACAGTATACCATGGGCTTGTTTCAACTTCAGATCTTTTAATGAAATTAATTCGTCAACTTCGAAATTAAAAATGTTGAAAAATATTCAAAATGACTCTAGATGGCAATTGGCAAAAGTGGTTATCTACGAGGGACACGAATGATATTTACCTGTTGTTTTTCCGAGTTTACTAACATAAATGCATTTCGAGAAAGGAGTAGCCTTTTGCTAAACATCAAAACATGTAAAAGATCCACCATTACATAGAAAGCCAAGACCAGGATAAGCTACCAATCAATGAATTCTTTAAAGAAAAAAACAAAGGCGGCAACATTTTAACGAAGCATCGGCAATTAGCAGATGCCAGGATTACAAGTAAACGCGGTACCATCAATATTGCTAATCCATTTGATAGTGTCTTCTTTATATTATCTTAGTTAGTTCATTGTTGGGTTGATGATTATTATTAGAATTGTTAGTGACATGTAGTTGTGTCTTTTTTCTTTCTGTGAATATATTATTATGTTTCTGCTGTGTATAAGTCAGAAATATTGGATAGTGTTGTATGATTATTACATGCAATTTTTACAATGAAATTTGTAATGCAAAAGGTTTGCTATTGTTTCATGAGAATAAGTAAGAAAAATTGTCTCAGTATTAGAAAAGGTAGGTGAGAAACAGCAGTACTCATGTTCGACATTTTGAGAATAGGCCAGTGCCATGTTTGAAGATGACGCTGTGATTAAGGAGTGAACATTTACCTTATAAATGTACTGTGATTACGAACGTCCTTCTGAATTTTTTTGTTAAATCACATTACCCAAAACTCAGAGGGATTAAGTAAGAAGAACAAAGTTAAAACATGACACTCTCCATCAAACACACTACACACTACACACAACGCAAAGCTAGAAGAACGTGTTCGAACTTCAGAGTGGTGGATATTTTTTAATGACGCTATAAAGTTAAAAATAACTTACTTATGTTTTCAAAGTATGGGAATGAATTAAAGTGTGCAATGTGTTTTAAACTGTGAGATTGTAGAGCAGAGACTTTTCAAGAACGAAGAATTTCCAGATGAGTACGTACATGAAAGGGATCCACCTCCAGAGAAGTCGGCAACTAAACTGGAGTATGCCGTGTTCAAGGATCGCCTCCAACAGATGAACACTTGTGCACTACTACTAGTGCTACCGAGCATGCCATGCACGAAAGGAACTGATCGTCGATCAGTGACATTGATTGGGGTTTATTTTTGTTATAATTAGGTTTTAATTTCAGATATAAAACTAAGAGCATGTTAGTATAACAGCTCAGATTTATTAATATATCCAGATACTTAAAATAATTTTAATATAGTGGATCAGGGATAAACATTTAAGTTGAATAAACGATGTAACAGTAGATTTTTTTTTTTTTTTTTTTTCTATTTTCGTGCTGCTATGAATGAGAATCGGCAGGAACATCTAGTGGCGCAATTATGTAACATCTTAGCTATAATTAGGTTAAATTTGCATTTTTTATTAGCCAACATAACTGTCATATTCCTGTTAATACTGCATATCCATTAGAGACATGGAAGGAATGTAATTATGTTTAAAAAGAATACTGATTTCCTCTTTGTAAGAAAAAGGTAAAAAATATTATTATTGTTTTATTGTATAGATGGAACCACACCACACGAGCAGCTGAATATTATAATTTTATATATTGTTTTTTTTTTTCTGCGACTGAAAATTTTCTTATGAGGCGCTATGAACTGTAATTAACACAGTTTAAACCTTTAGAATTGGATATCTGAAAATATGAGAAGGAAATATGTTCTTATTGCAGAGAAAGCAACATTTGGCTATTGAGGAGATAGAAAGAAAATTACTATTTTATTCCTGCCATCAACATCACATCTACAACAACTGGGTTTTGTAGCTAAGTACATTTCAATTATATTTTTTAACGGAGTGCAGCACTAGTTAAAATTTTAATTGTCAGAAGCATGATTAATTGATTGATGAAAGGCTATTGTCGTTCCAAGTTGGTTCTGCTATAATTGATTTTTTGTTTTTTTAGAATTTTAAAATAGTATCATAATTTTGGACTTTCTCATTTGAGACCAGTTTGCAATACAATTTTTGCATATGAGCAATATAACTTAAATGTTAAATTAATACTAATTTGTTTTTCAAGAAACCACTAACGTTGGCTAAACCCAATAATGTATTGTGACTATATCAGATTTAATATTTTATTAATTAAACATCTTATTAAGAGGTAGTACTGTTTCTATTCTTAGTTAGAGTTGTTGGAGTAGTTAGAGGTTTATTTTTTATTCTTCAGTGTTGCTCCATTTTGTGTTTTCAGAATTTTAACCAATTGTGGCAACTGTGCTGTTCTGGTGTCCTAGGGTGTAATGAGAATGGTAAATGCGAAAAATGTTTATGGCAAACTCCTAACATAATACTAGAAGCTAGCCAAGGCAAGAATAAAAGGGTGCACAAAAATGAATATTTGTGCGGACGAAATGTGACATCTCAGTATTTACATTTCTATATATTATGTTTTATTACAGTGGCAAACAGAAAAGAGCTTTTGTGCTTGCTAATAAATTCAGTGTGTTGGTAAGCAATTATGTGTTCGTTTGCCGCAGCAATAATGCTACGATGTTAGCACCAATACTAGTTAGTGTGGCTGACAAAAAGATTTTGTGGATTGCAGAATTTGGTAGGTAGGTATGACTTAACAACCATTAATAGTTATATGTTTTTGCAAGGTTTACTTACTGGGTGTGATATAGTAAATGCTTTTGCCAGCAATGGACAGTCTTCAGCCTTCTCAACAACGAAACAAAATGTTGCATACCGTGATGCTCCAAGTACACTTGGTCGTGGAGCTGAAATAGGTTCCAAATGAAACATTTGTTCGTCAGCTGTACTACTGAAAGTAAACATTCACTGATATAAATGAATTAATAAATGATATAAATATGTTCGAGTATATCGCAACCAAGATGAATCCCGGTCCTGTCGAATGCTAACACTCTTAGGGTTAAGTGCAGGGACTGCAATATACACGTATCACAAACCTAACTAACACACATTCCAAGACCAGAATTCTTCACCACATGGAAAGTTTGTTTTCTGGAATTATTTATGTTCATTTGCTTGCTTGGAATAAAGGAATTATGTAAGCCATCCATAATTACTTAAGAATATCCCTTTTGAATTCATTCGTAACCATATGCAAGAATACGTTATGGCTAGACCAGAAGACGTCGTGGCTACACCAGAAGGTAACCACTAGTAATACACCTGCACACATGCGCAGAATACAACGGATGCAGTTTTGCAGTCGCTGCAAATTGTTTTACTGTGGACTACATGAATGCAATTGCTGCCATCTATATATTTGTTGGCAGCCAATAAACACTTTCTTTTCGATAAACAAATATGTTTGTCAGCACTAAATTACTTCAGTACTTGCCAATTTACATTTGGTTGGCACAACAATATACTTTTACTAGCAACAATATTTTGCCTTGGAAAGCATTAAGCTGATAGTTTTGGTAACAACTAACAAGTATTTTCTTTCAAAGCGTGTTTTACACCTGACTGCAGTGCCCTCGATGCGCCAATCAGGCCGAGCTTATGAATACTGTCAGAAGTAGATCTCCGTGGGATGAATAACGGCAGCAGCTGCATACATCAGAGAACTTGCAAGTGCTCCGCCAAGAGTTCTGTATAACGTCTGTGAGGAGATGCTCGTTCGTCGTATATAAACGTCGCCATTCGGACACCACTATGAACAGCGCCTATGACAATTTACTGGCCGTTGCCATACGAAACACAGCTATAGCCTGCTCGCTCTCTTTTAATCAAACCTTGAAAAATCACCCCGTGTATGACGTTCTCGTTTGTATCCTAAATATCTCTCCGCTATCACTAGCATTTTATACTTGTGTAAACATAAAAATACCCTATTTTTGGTGAAAGTAAACCTTACCTAGATTTTATGAATTCATTGCAATATTTCGTTTATATTCAATATGAATAAAATCAGAGAGAACATTGGTACGTGGTAATGCCTCGTGAGAAATAGTTCTTAAGCAGGATATTATTATACTGAGAGCGCATGAATGGGGTGCGTTGTACCTTTCATGTAATTTTCAGACTCTGTTAAGCTTTGTTTGCAAGAGGCGGAGGAATATCCAGGAAGTAGAACGTTAGCAGAGCTTTAGAAAGTGGGAGGTTAACGTAAATGGACTATAATAATTATGTTGCAACAACCAACATATTCGCCTTGAGACAAGTGCATTTTCTCATTGTCTTAGGACAATGATACAGTTTATTTTATGAAAACCTCTCTCCTTTATATGTAAAAATTATCTTAAATAACAATACTCTCATTTAAGAACAAAACTATATATATATGTATATATATATCTTTGTGTATATATATATATATATATATATATATATATATATATATGGCAGTTGAAGTATTTTGCAGGAAAGGTCAATGCTACCAATTGGCACAGTTCGATATCAGGTGGCGTAATCGATTATACCTATGTGTTGAAAATATATAAACCAACAAGGAGGGGATGGAGTGAAAGCGACTAACTAGCACAATCTATACTTAAAAAAACAAATACAGCTGTTGCCTGGTGGGTAAATTAATACACTAGCGCCACCTACGTGATGACAACATATTAAATCCAAAATGGAATCCTCCAGCAATGTATAAAAAAATTACAAACGAAAAAACCAAGATGGTGGCATACGATAAAATGAGTATTGGTGAAGGGAGTGGTGGTGAGGTAATAGAGGTGTGCTGACTAAACAGCCAATAGCGAATGGCGACAGTGGTCTATTGGGAGTGGTGAAATGTGAGTTTTTTTAATGTTTTATTATACCTTTTTAATTTTTTTTCCGAATTGTTGTTTTTAAGGTCATTCAAGGTCATGGCTGCAGGGTTGAGGTTACCTGCATCCAATACGGTGGTAGCAGTCTGTAGTGTATTGTGCTTGCTGAAGTTTAAGTATTTTTCACAAGTTTTGGTTTTTAAGGTCATTCCAAGTCATTGGGTCAAAGTCAAGGTAGTCTGCTTCCAATATGGCGGTGGTAGTCTTTAATGTATTATGCTGGCTGACTTTTATTAATTTTTCTCGAGTTTTTGTTTTCAATGTCATTGAAGGCCATGAGATCAAGGTTAAGGTCGTCGGCATCTAATATGGAGAATGGTGATGTATTCCAAGATGGTGGTCGCCTACCAATAACATGGTTGCCTACCAAGATGGTGGTCACCTGCCGAGTTGGCGGTTGCCTACGCCGATGGCAGTCGCCTACCAAGATGGTGGTTTCCTACCATGATGGTGGAATAGATATGGGTGAGGGTGACCTCCGAAAAGTTGATTTTTTAAAAGTAGTTTTTAATAATTATATCTATAATAATATTAATAATACATAAATACTAATATTTTATTTGCAATAATAATTTTCTAGGGATTTTCTGGAAATTTTTTGGAGTTTTTTTTCTGAACTCTTTGCAATTTTTTGAGATTTTGTTTGGATATTTGGGGTTGACCCCGGGTTCGCAAATTCTTGTCGCCTGGGTCGCTGATCCACCTCGTTCTTCTGGCTCAGAGTCACTGATCCCAGTCTCCAACTCTGGGAAAAACGGGGATTTTTAGGGGATTTTTAGGGGAAAGGAGGCGTTTTAGGGAGAGGGTAATTATTAGGGGGAAAAGGGTAATTTTTGCATAAAAATACGAAATTACAAAATGGTGGTGGTCGGTTCCAGTTCTCCGACGCCAGAAGCGTTGTGCCAAAGTCGGTATAGTCCTACTACTCTGAATCACTTAGAACACATCCCTATATGTGGCGTACCGTAAAAATAATTTTCGCCAAATTTGTGGTGGGAATCGGTTGATTGTTTCCCAAGATAAGTTATAAAGGTAGCGCTTTCTTACAAAATGGTGGACAAAAGAAGCTTTGCGTCGACACATTTGATGGTTGTAATATAGGCTATTGCTGGCATACAAAGTTTAAGTGAACTTCGTTACATGGTTTCGCAGAATTAGCATAGTATCAAAAAGGTTTATATGATTGCCATTTTTAAAATAAATGGCTGATACATGGCGCGCTGTAGTAGTTCTGGTTTCCCAAATTCGATACAAATTTGTTGATTGTTTCCAGAGATATGCCACAAAAGCTATAGATTTTATGTGGCGCTAGCTTAGATAACGGTGGAGAAAAGAGGCTACAATCAGCATATTTAATGCCTGTAGTTGATACATTCAGTATACCAAGTTTGGTCGAAATTTTCGATATGGTATTTAAACGAAATAAATATAAAGTATTTATATGGCCACCATGTTGAAAATAAGTTCTTTATTAATAGAACAGAATACTGTGACATAGCCTACCGTAGTATTATATATCTGCGAAATTTGACTTAAATATAGCGAGTAGTTTCCGAAAAAGGATGCAAAAGCTATATGTATTCATGTAGAACTATCTTCCGAAATGTCTGAACAATAACTATATCCCTCCTTAAATTAACTCTTTACCTGGTTAACTGTCAAAATACGAAATTTAGTTAGAATTGGATAAATGGTTCGTGAGATATGGAATAGTACCCTAAATACTAAAATGTTCATAATCTTAAAAATAAATAAACAACGTGGCAGAAAACGATAACAGTCGGGTGGCCTATATAGCACTATACATGTACCGAGTTTGGGAAAGTTCATTTGGGTTGAAAAGTTTTTACAGGAAACGCACACAGTATCCACAGATACACACATACACATAGACAGTCTAGTGATCTCAAATACGTATCTTTCCTTCGGAAAGCAGGTTAACGACACAAAGAGTTAAACGATCACAGTTGATCTAGTGAATACCGTATTATTTTACACTAATGGTGGCCGATTTTGAGCGTAGTGATCATGATATGAGCATGATCATGGTAATCATAAGTGGTCTGATTGGTGTTTTGATCTTGAAATTTATGGTTCGTTCTGAAATGGGTACAAATCGTATTAGAAATTAAACTGATCATTATTATTTTACTGAATGATGTCCAATCTTGAACGTGGCAATCATTCAGAAAGAAATGTATTACCAGAGAGTAAACGAAATTAAATCATATAATCTATTGAGTTTGTATACTATCATTTATGGCAACATAATGCATTACTTAAGAGAAGTCTGCCAAACATGACCGCACCACCAGACTTTCTCGCTGAAATGGCAAAAACGTCCGTTGTTAGTGTCTGTATGAAAACATTTGAGCACAACAATGATGTAAAATTAAAAATATATTTTGTATGAAGTGTGGTCTGAATTTATTTTAATTATATATCGTATATTTGAAACTTTGCTACTAGCAGTGCGTATAAGAGCAACATAATGTTTATCCGAGGTAAGTGGTTACAGTAATATGTTGATAATTACCACACAATACGTTGCTGTAAACGTTAAACACGCAAACTGATGCATCGCGGATTGATACACATACCCTCGTGTACTTAAAAATATAATAAATAGGTCTTATAAATACAGAACATCTGCTTTTATAAAAGGTGCGTAGTAATAGTCGTTAGTGACATATTACTACAAAATTATCTCATTGCAATATATGCGGTGATTAAACACACACAGACCCATACACACACACACACACACACACACACACACATATATATATATATATATATATATATATATATATATATATATATATATATATATATATATATATATTTATATATAAAACACACGCGCACACACATTAACTATTGCTCACGACTTTGTCCGCTTGGAATTCGTGTTTTTGTTACGATATTTTATTTTTAATAATAAGTTTATCTTCAAAATATAATACATATTTAAAATAGAAAGTAGAATGAATTGTAAGTAAAAAAAAAATGCAATTATTAGTAATCGGCCGTGTCAACATGTATTTTATACGTTTTACAATACTGGTTTGTAAACAATGTTCTCTGCCATTTTAATTGATAAACCGTTTAGTTCTTGGTTTATTTCTAAGAAACTGTTTACCATGTGATAAATTGATTTTTTATAGTAGGTTCGCAAAGTTTAGAGTTAATAGGACAATCTAATTTGTTTTCTCCATACAAACTTTAAATCCCCATTCCGCCCTTTTAGGTGTTGACTTTTGAAAAATCCAAATTTCATGTTTCTAGTTAGACCAATAGCTGAGAATGGGCGTTGATATTTCAGTCAGCCAGTATATAAATATATATATAATAAGGATATATATATAAGCAGACGGTTCTTCAAATTTTGCAGAGCGAATCCTCAGGGTCAAATAAAGGGGCAAGTTCGAAATTCAGCAATATCAGATAACGCAATCATTACATTTTACTCTAAAATCTCATTTTTTATTTACTTTTTTCCTATATGAAAGTTTTGTAATAATGCACACAGATTACATAGATAGAGACATGAAGGTAATGGAATATAATTTTTGTTTACTTTAAATATCTCGCTTCAGTGTTGAGTTAAGTGGGGCCACAGTGGCTCAGTGGATAGGGCGATTCATATATATATATATATATATATATATATATATATATATATATATATATATATATATATATATATATATAAACAGTTACGATGTTACAGATTTTTGTTATAAATTATGTGAAATTAACTCAACATTGGATATAGTTCTATCCACTAAGCCACTGCAGACCTACTTGGAATCGCTCTGTCCACTGAGCCACTAAGGCCCCACTTGTAATCGCTCTATCGACTTGGCCACTGCGGCCACAGCGGACATTAATATACCTAGTAACAAACTCATCAAAATCGCCAAATCCTCATCAACAAATTGATACGAAAGTGAAGCATAACTTAGATATGTGTTCGTGCTGCAGCCACTTACGGCAGCAATGACCGCAGTAATTGACGTTGGCACGAACTTGCTGTTGTTAGCAAAGAGCAGTACAGCGCGACAAACTTTAGTGAAGCCCCGAGAAAAATGTGAAATAGCGTTATCCTTCTCTCAAACACACACGCCACCCTTCCTTCACAGCTGCTTGCCTGCCTCGTCTCCTTCCAGCCAATAGCCAGCAAGCGGCGTTTTCTACTACCTGTGCGCACAGTCATGTCAGTTGTTGCAGCTTGTGTTGAGTTGTTTTTCCCATCCAGTTTCGTGCCACGCGCGTATACCCGCAAGTTATAAGTACGAACGTGACTTGCAACGTGCATATTTGTTGCCTTCACTAGATCAGCAACTGTTTGTAATTAACGTGTTTTTTTGTGCACCGAGACGTTTTATTCACCTATTGTAATATTTACTATGTCTGAGGAACATATAACATTAGACGTGTGCATAGTGAAGCTAACGAAGTTGTTATAGGTGTATTTCTGTTTTTCGATAAACTGAGTGGTAATGTGACGACGATTCCTATTCAGTGTGCAACAAAATGTGCTTAAACTGCAACCAGGAACTCAAAAGATTTTATTTAAATAATTCATTAAGAGGGCAGTAAAGCATGCAGCAGTGGAACAAAACTGCCATCTCCTAGTAAGAAGAGAAGAACTGCAGACAGGATAATATAGTTCGATTCATTTAATGCTAGATTGATGCGAAGAAAATTTCAAGTGTTTTACGTGATGGGAAAAACAATACCTGCACTAAAATACTCGCGAGCATAATTAGAAAAAGAAATGAATTTCAGATGCAGTAGGGAAACTGCGAAAATTATTCAAAGCAATAGGGTTCAAGTTTAAAAAAGTACAAATTAGAGGTTATTCTTAACGGAAAGAAACGAGATCGTTGTGTGGCAAGCGAAATACCTGCAAGCTATAAGGGAAACTGACAGATTAGGCGAGAAATACGGTATACCTTGATGATGCAAGGACTCAATCGAATTACACTGTGGACCAGTGTTTACAGCATGGTGGCGTAGACGGAGTATACAAAAACTACAATCCAGGCCAGCGATGGATTATAGTTCATGCAGATAGCGGCTGTTCACGATAAAGTGAGCACTTTTGAAATAAACCTTAGAATAATGTCACTGCCCCCACCTGCATATATTTTAACTGGCGCACTGAGAGACATGCGCCCAGTAAAGTTGGTAACGATGGAGGGAATATAGTTCCTTATCTTAATTTCGAATAAAAAGCATTAGGCGAACATTTGTGATAAGTTAAATTATTTCTTTCGCTTTCAGTGTTTTTTTAAGCATCAAAGTGTAAAAATGAACTGATTTTAAAATATTTAGTTTTCTAATAATTTCACAGTTGCACTTGGCCGACGCATGAATAAAGTGATGAGGCCCATGTCAATGTTAATTTGACATAAGACGGAAGAATACACAACGTGCATACGAGTAGATCTTAAGCAAGGTTTTCAAAAGTGCTCATTTTACCGTGAACAGCATATATTGAAAATGGCTTCAGTGAGGGAGCCAAGTAAATATTTAAAGGAAAAACTAAAGGCGGAGACTATAATGAAATTAATAGCAACAATTTCAAGAAGGATAAGTATTCGGGTACTAGTATTGTGAATCTATTATATATTTGGTATTAATGTTTTTGCAAACTAATCAATAAAATAATATTTTCTCTAGAAATTTGTTGGCCAAAACATCAATACCAATTTAAAATATAATCAAGATCCGAGTACCCAGGTATCGATTGCTGAATATCCCTGATGCTTAACTAATATGTTGTGTGTATGATCTAGATCACATGGTATGTGATTTATTTAGCAAAGTTTAATTAGGATCATAAATACTTGGGTGCCCGTTCTCCGAAATTTTCGACTTGGCAGTGCTATATTTTGTAAGCTATAATCGTTATATTGCAAATATTTACATTTATGTGGTCTTTATATAAATCTCTTTCAGATAATGAAATAAAAAAATCATCGTGATATATGGCCTTAAAATAAACCACGCGTCTTTGCCGGCTCGCGGTGACGGTCTATTCCATTTTGGAAAAAGTGTACGGGGAGGGCCTGCCCGCCTGTCTAATAATACGCTTCCCACGCTTTCACGAGGCGACCTTGCTGCACCAGTGCTCTTGCCACCTCCACCCGGGCTACACTTGATATTGTCGCGCTGCCACTGAAAACATAATAAAATATAGCCTAGTCTTCGTTAGGAAGAATTTCACAAACATAAACCCAGCTTTTTAATAAATTATTAGTTATAGAGAATCTCGGGCAAATATGAGCAGTCGGGTAATATGAGCAACTATAATCTCTTTGGCAACAACATCATAAGAATTTTTTTTTCACAAACAAAGACTGGTGGTAACACTGCTCCAAAGCATGCTTTGGTTTTGTTAGTGAGTTGTAGGATGCCAGCTCGTCTTATAAACTGTATTTTATTGTGATTTAATTGTATGTCTGTTTTACTATAACAATTATTTTAGGGTAGGTTGTGAAATTAAGTTTTGAAAAGGTAAAAATTTTATCTAGCTTCAGTTCAACGAAATTTTAGTATACGAACATGAAACCATGGTTTCCACTCCCAGTTTTCACACACACACACACACGCATATATATATATATATATGATTTGAGATTGTAGTTTCTCTTTTGTGTACTGCTCTCTATGTAAGAAGTCGCAATCGAACGTGAGCAGGCCCAATCAGGCTAATGTGGCCAACTGTTTTTCAATACGGGTAATATTAAGAAGCCAAAATGTCATGTCATCTTAAATTGCATCTGTAGAGCAGCATTTGCAAATATTCCTGACATCGTATAAAACACGACATGTAAAAAATGTACTGCAAATTAACGCAGTCCGTAAATAAAACAACACGGAATATACAGGCCTAGTCTTATTCAGTTAATACAGAACAATGTTTGGTCGGACCCTAATGTTGCTAAGAAAACACGAATCGTGCAACGCCGCTTAAAAACTAAACAGATGGTTCATGTGACAATTAAGACATTCATGTAACGTACCCATGTAACTTTAGGTAAAATATAAACAGGTAGGACAAATTGCGTGAAACAGACGACACTACTTCTATGCAAGAACAAAACGAGAAATTAAAATGTATGTGGATGTCACTAAATCTGAAATACTGGGTTTTCCCTAACAGTTGATTAGGGCGTTGTGTAGTTTGGTGGTGTAGGTGTCTGCCCTCCAATCCGTGGTTCCGGGTTCGAATTTACGTGGGGATATCACTACGGTGTAAATCCATTGTGCGTTACTAAACCGCATCATCACTGACAAATCAATGGACCAATTGAGACCATATTCACACCATATGCTATTGAGGTGGCGAGTAAGGTTTTTAGTTGTGATTCATTCCGATAGGTGGTGCTGGAGTCTATCTTCTTAATTTATATATTTGCTCATACTTACAGGAAATGTTTGTTGATTTAAAAGAAATTGTTTTATTGTGCTTTGCATTTGGTAGGTTAGGTTCCGATAGGTGGCGCTGTAGTCTTACTTCTATATGTATGGGCCGATTTTGCTCATACTTGCAGGAAATGTTTGTTGATCTAAAAGAGAAAAATGCCAGCGATACCACGGACAAACATTGGTCGACGTACCTGACGTAATAGAGAGGACGCATTGAGAAGGAAAAATAGAACGTGAACAGGCCCTGCACAAACTGAAGAGGCGCGAACACAAAATCGAGAAGCACACAGCACAATCATAAGAGAATGACGTCGACGCCAAACAGATTCTAACAGATATTTATGCGCATAAAATAAAACACAGTTCAAACCATACAAGACACACATCGCTCATACGATGCTTTACAATATACACTTATATTCTGGGAAGGAGAGTATTGATATCATTTCAAGAGGCGGAACAACGTTCGCCGGGATCAGCTACAATACGCATCATAGAAGAAGATACATTAGTTTTAGGGGAAAAGTAGTAAAATTATTTATTTTTAAACAACCAACACTACCGCGACGATAAAACTATTTCCGATAATAAAGTAACAATCTTTTAAACCTATTATATAAGTATGTATTTCTATAACGCCATAAAACCTGGGCGAAGCGAAAAACAAATCCTAAAGTCCACGCGAACGAAGTCGCGGGAACAGCTATTTTGTGTGTGTGTGTGTGTGTGTGTATGTATATATATATATATAATTTGCCCTTTAAACCTTTAAACACCATCAGTTATTGTCAAAAGTTTTTCATCTAATGGTAGGATAATCTAAGAAGCTATTTATATGGACACATTTTCCACACTCTTATTTCACATCGTCAGAGGCTTGCATTGTTTATAGGCTGTTCACGGTAAAGTAAGCATTTTTGAAGCCTTAGTTACTTTTTCCTTTCAGCCATTTTGTATCCTTTATCCAACTTTTTAAAATAATTATTTCCATGTAAGTAATAAACATGGTATGTATATTTCACCACACTCGGAAGTTAACGTCCAAGGATAAAATAAAATATATTTATTGACTATTATTTTTAATGAAAGGTTTTTCGAAAGTGCTCACTTTGCCGTGAATAGCCTATACATGAATTCATACACCTTGCTCCTATAGACTGACTCCTGCCAAACTGACACTTTTGCAAATTGAGTCCTGCCGACTGACTCTTGCGCAGACTGACTCCTGCAGACAGGCTCCTGCCAAGACCAAAGAACATAATTTATATATATTTTTTTATTAGTGTTCCAAGTAGTTTGCAATAATCAGTCAATATATGTATATGTATATATATATAGTAACTTTACAGCTTACAATATTTTCTCATAACCACACTCTATGTATGTTCGACAGGAAAAATTAACTATGATGGCAAATGAGTTGCACATTTAAATTATATATATATATATTGATTATTGCTAACTGCTTGGAACACTAATAAAAAAGATAAATTATGTTTTTTGGTCTTGGCAGGAGTCAGTCTGCAGGAGTTAGTCTACAAGAGTCAGTCTGTAGGAGTAAGGTGTATGAATTCATGTATGCTTAAATACGATACAAGCCTCTGACGATGTGAAATAGAACGCGGAAAATGTGTTCATGCACATAGCTTCGTAGATTGTTCTATTATTAGATAAAAAAAACTTTTGGTAGTAACTGTTGGTGTGTAAAGGGCAAATAATCGAAATGACTGACATTCCAACTGCTACAAGGTGATGGGCGTGGTATGCTATCTACTAGAATAAATAATATGAACATGCTTTACAAGACATGTAAAGTTTGTGTTATATAATCTGAATAGTATAATTGGAATGTTCTTTTTCTGGTAGATGTAAACGGTGGTAGGTTTTCAGTATTATTAGTAGAAATGGTCTTGTGACATACTCGTGTATTTTTGTATGATCTGCATAAGTGACCAGTATGACATGGTGGTATGTTTTATAAGTATTAAATTTTGAATATTTCCATAGGAACGGATGACAGTCGGTATGTTCAAATAGTATGGCCTATGGGTATTGTCAGATGGAATAGTCTGCTAGAATTGTTGGTCGGAATGATTGGTTGAAATGTTTTCGTTTCGATGGTTGGTATGGCTTGTCTGTATTATTGGTTTGCTGGTATTGTGTCTTTGCAAGTTTATGGTATGGTGTGATAGTATGGCTGGTCATAATTTTGAATATTTTGTTGTGTAGTTGGTGGTATATTCTGACAGTATGGTATGGTAGCAAGTTTGTTATTATATGATGTTATGGTCTGTCTAAATAGACAGTTTGGTGAGATACGGTCTGCGAGTATCGATAGTTGGAATGTTTTATTTGGCTGGAACATGTGACTTGCTGGTCTGGATTTATGACCTATTGATATGAAATTTCGGTATCGTTAGTTCGTCTGTAATGATGTCTGTATGATCTGACCATGTGATTGATATTACATGATGGATTAGTTTGTTAGAATAATTTGGTGAAATATTTCATAGGAGTGTCTCTCGGTGGTAGCTTTGTTGGTATGCCTCTTCTAATGTTAAGGACTGCATGTAGTTATGATCTTTCCATATAATCATCAGAGCATTATATTACAGTTTTTATAGCATTTGGTAGGGATATTATCGTTGGTTGGTATGTTTTATCAGTAGATATATTATGGCATTGGATTTGTATTATAGTTGAAGATTTTTTTTTTTAGTTGGGTGGATGATAGGTTATGATCATATGGTTAGTCTACATTGAATTAAATATGGTTAGTAGGGTTGTAGGGAATGTTGGTCGGTAAATTAAATTAATATTATGTCGATAGTAGCGAGAGACTTGTTTCTAGCAAACGGAACAATGTCTCAACATGTAACAGAAACTTAATAAATACTTTAAATTCGCAATGATTTCGCATAGTGATGAAGTTATAACAGTACTGAAAATTTGTATAAAGGCGAGACTATGCATAGCCTTAGCACTGCCAGTTCTTACTTGGAGTGATATTTTGAAAAGACTTTCTAAATACTGTAACAGAGGTTCTTTGCAACTGCAATAACCGCACACAGCAATCTGCACCGCAATCAGCAATTAATGCACCGCAATCAGCACCACATGCACCGTTTACACTGCAATCAGTGGCACACGCACTGCAATCAGCACCCCATGACCCACAATTAGCACCGCAATCAGCACAGCATGCACCACAATCAGCACCACTCTTAGTACTGCCCCTTCACTCCTGCTCATTTTATGTATACAGCAGATGAAAACAAAGTGCAGATCATCCAATAGGATATTCGTCTTCCTGTGCGAGTAAGGGTAAGAGGCAGATATGGCTGGTAGGTCACTGTTGTTAGTTAGTCTGGTGGTGTGGTCTACTGGTTTAATATGAGTGCATAGTTGGTTCATTATTGACATGTGTGTTTTAGATACTTGTATGGCCGGTATGGATTAATGGTACATTTTCTATGCCTAACCAGATAGTTTGGTCAAATGGATTGTATGATGACATATCTGTTCAATTGGTTGTTATGGCGAGATTACATGGTCTGTCAGTATAATCAGTAGCATTGAATGATTATATTCATTGGTTAAATGGTTTGCTGATGTGCCTTGCTAGAATTAATGAATTAAGAAATTTGCATGTCTTGATAGAGATGAGGGTGATTGAGGTGAGTATGGAGAGGCACCAGAATGGAAGGGTGGGGGAAATGGGAGATTCCCGGGAAAACCCACCGACCAAACGCATCGTCCGGCACGATTCCAACATCCGGTGACTCGGCCGGGGATTGTACCTGGATCGCCATGGTGGGAGGCGAGAAGGCTATCAGCCCAGTCACCACGGCCCTCTATGTCTTGCTTGTATGGCCTATCAGTACAGTAGTAGCGATGTCTGAAATGTATGCTTGGGACATTATATTAGTTTGGGTTGATGGCAGGGGGAAGTTTTTTGACTGAATAGCTTTGTCTCGAGTGTGACATGTCTGTATGGCTGTTAAACAAGAGGGCAGAAGGTATGATGACAGGTGTGATGGTTAGTATAGAAGGTCGAAATGTATGGCTTGAATATTATGTTGGTCTGTCTGATGATATAAATTGTATGCAGGCTCATAATTGGTAGAGGTGTTTTAGAATGTTTGTACTTTATGTCACCTCTTCATGGTTGTTATAGGTAGCTTGTTTGGTAATATGTTTGGTTGGTATGTCTGACTAGTATGTTTTGGTTGGTATGTCTGACTAGTATGTTTTGGTTGGTATGGTCTCTGGACATGGCATCATGGTTGGTTGTCTCTTGGAATTGTTTAAATGGATGAAGTAATATTCTGGTATTGTCTGCCGGTGTGAACTGCCTGTATGGTTTAGTTTGTTTTTATGGCTGTACAACTTAATGGTATAACTTAATGGTATGACTTCGTTGTACAGTTAGTTTGCTTGTATGGTTGGTATAGTCATTATGTTGATTGGTATTACCTGATAACATGTTCTGTTGTTTTGGCAGTATGACAAAAGTGTAGCTCGATGGTGTGGGGAGAATTGTTTAATTGTGTGACTAGTTTGTAAGAGCAGAATGGGAGTGGAATGGTTTGATGGGATATTTAGTTAGTATGAGAGGGACAGAATGCTTAGCTGGTATAGTTGATTAGTATGATTGGATGGTATGTATGTTATCTGGGAATTAGACTGTATGGGTGTCATATATGGTTAAATTAATAGTATTGATATTATGATAGCATGGTTGGAGCTTATGACTGGAATAATTGATTGGCTCAACTGCTGGTATGGCTTGTTTATATATGTCACTGGTAAAGTTAGGTGGGGTGAAATAGTAGTCAATAAGTCTGAGATACGGTGGTTGATATCGCCTGTATTGTTAATAGCATGAATGAGGTATGCTTGGGTTAGAGCGAATACTATGGTTTGGTCTGTATGTATTGGTTGGTATTGTTATATGCTGTGGTGGTTCGTTGGTATATTCAGATAGTATGGTATGTTAGTATGCTGGGTTATAGGGCTTTCGATGTCGCATGGATAAGGCAAGCTAATGTCATGGAGAAAGGTATTATATCTGTTTTGATAGTAAGTACCATTGGATTATCGATATGGTTGTTAAGTATGTTGTAGGTAAGTTACCTGGTAGGTTTTGTTGGAGCAGCTATATGTATGGATGGCATAATTAACTGGTTTGTTGATTGACAGGGTGATTTATATTAATTCTGGTTTGCTGGAGGGTTGCCACCTAGTATGACATGTTTGGTGTGGTTGATGGATGGTGTGGGTGGTATGAAATGTGTATTTGTTATGTTACATTGTATAACTACAATGTGATCTGTGTGGCATGACTGAAGTATGCTGGGTTATGGTTAGCATAGTAACCAGTACTCCTGGTCAGTTAGATTACTCATATTTTGTTTCATATTTCGGAGGTGTGGTAGTCAGCATTTTATTGGTATGGATGGTTGGTAAAATCAGGCGGTTTATTTGATGGGTGGTACGATATTTGAGTGGTGTCAGATGGTAATGATGCTATGACAGACATGTTTGAGTTACGATTTTTGGTATATCTTAGTGGACTGAAGTATGCTGTTATTCTAGTGAACAGTATGAGTGGTGATTATAATTAGTCTGGTGTTGGTTGGTAGAGCAGATGGTATGGGCGGTAGGAAAATTCTGTTTAAGCTTGTGTGGGCTGAATGGTTGAGGTATGCTTTAGTTATATTGGATAATGAGTATATTTGGTCTGGTGTCGGTAGAACAGATTGTATGGGTAATAGGTATATTCTTGGTAAGGCCTGTGCGGGATGAATAGTTCGGGGTATGCTTGAGTTACAGTGTGTGGTGCATGTGGGTGTTTAGGGGTCATTAGTTATCATTCAGAGGTCATTAGGTGTCATTCAGAGGTATCTGTCGGTAATGATGGTTTGCCAGATTGTAAAAATGTTTGTGTTGCGGTTTGGTCTGGACTATAAATTTGCTTGGTACGCTTGGGTTATCGTGGATGGTATGGTTGGCATATTGGGTGATATGTTTTCCAGTATATCTGTCTTGCGATTGTTGGTGTATGTCGAATGGTGTTAACAGTATGTGTGTGTCGGTGAGTCCTGTAATCCTAAGGCATTCTCTAGTTAATGTCCTTTGTATGGGCGGTTAGTATATTTGACTGGTGTCAGTCAGCATGTTGGATGGCATGAGAAGAAATTGATTGTGTCAATGGTATGGGCTATATGTTTGCTTTGTATGGTCTGTGTGGACGAATGGTCGAGGTGTGCTAGAGTTATAGTGGGTGGTATGGTTGGTAGGAATAAGTGGTGTTGGTTGGTAGAACAAGTAGAATATGTGTTATGTTATGGACTGGCTTCAGCTGTATGGTTGCTTGGTACATTCGAGTTATGGATATTGTTCTTGGTATATTGGGTTGTGCGGTTGATTAGTAAGACTGAATATATCTTTGGTGTAGCACACACATTTTCACATCTCTATGAGTATGTAATTGATTTATGTATTATTTCTCACATTTACCATGTGACATTTCCATGTATGCAAATTTTAATTATTTTAATACTTCAATTTTTTTATTATTATTTTTCTGAATGGTAGGAGTTTTAATTTTAGATGTATCGATGGAAATATTTAATGTTTAAATGGGTTAATTAGCTAGATTTTTTATTTTTGTATTTATATTAATTGATATTTATTTTATTTTATTTTCGGTCTCACTATTGTTCTTGTTTCAGGGATTATTTGTGTATGTTCCTCCATTTAGAGACCATATACTCTGTTTTTTTATACGTTAGGCCTTTGGGGTGCATCGTTTTAGGTAGTTTTAAGTTGGAAGCCTTCCAGTTGGCTGGCAGGTTCAAACCATGCGCTAGGATTGGCTGGAGAAGTAGTATATTGTTAGCCTGCGCCGGTCAGTTACGAAGCTTGCACTCTCCGCCATCATCATTTGAAGAGATAGGACGTACAGCAGGACGCTTGTCGTGAGTGGACGAAGCATATGACTTTATACTAGTTTGTTAGGTTGTCCGATACCCACCCCCTCCCCAATTTTCCCGAAAGCTTTTAAACTTTTAAGTGGATCCGCGATTAAGATATGTGCCTTAAAGCCCCTTTCGCACAGCAGAATTAGGAGGTACCTACATAGTATTGGACGACACTCGTCGGTGGATGGTTGGTTGCCGTAAAGAGAACTCCCTACACTTGTGTCGTACCTGCAGCGGGAAAATGCTGCATCCTTTCCCTTTTCCTGCACAACAAAATTGAATTCCTGCGAGAGCATCGTCCTACAACCGATGAGAAGTATTAGTATTTTATACTTGTTCATGGTGGTAAAGCCCATCATGTCTATTTGTTCTAGAAAGCAGGAACGACCGATGCCATTTTGGAAAAGCACCATGAATACAATTTCCAACAGTTTTAACTATGTTAACCCTAAGGAAGAGTTGATTGTCCCACTGAGCTCAACAAAGTACGTTAACAAAACATTTTGAAGTTTTAGTCCAGAAACAGTATTATTTTGTGAAGTTAAGCTGAGCTACAAGCTAGAAACATGTTGCACGTTTTTAACACTTTATAAATAGGTAGAGCACATATTTTTGAAACGACCACTATCCAACGGCAGTTGAGTTTCTTTCTTAATTCTCTAGTCCATATTGCCATCCAGGGTTTTCAATATTCATTAATTTCAGCATTTAGCAAGTGAAATACTGGTAATCGAAAATTGCAATAACATCATTAATGCTGAATTTAAAAGTAGTGAGTTATGTTTTTGTACACGTAGATGCTTCACCCTCTTACTCCCTTTTCAATGACAAGGATATTTCTTTTACTTTAAAGTGACTAGAATAGAGCGATTATTTCAACTTACACATACAAATTATATGTGCACCAGCAGAGACTTCATAAATTTTGGTATTGTTCCTGATTGCCTGCAGTGACAGCCTGTGGAGGACCGCGCTAAAGTTATTACGCAGGTTAATTATATGATCGTTATTGTGTGTTCATCTGTTTCAGAAATTATTTACAATTTTGTTTCACCTCTCAAACAATTTAATGAAACATAGTGTGGCTAAGAGTGGCAGTCATTTATGTTCCTAGGCTTAGTATTGAAACATTTGCTTATTGATTTATTCTTTGTTGGTGTCAATATTTACACATAGACTGAATATTCTCAATGATGTTACTGAGGTGTATATGTACATGTTCATTGTGCTAAGGGGAACCTGGTACGTTCACATACATGCAGATACGTCCTACTATACCTAAGTGAACTATCCACATATTTTTGCATATCATTACGTCGCATATGCCCTGTGTACATGTTACATAATTTGGCTGTCCCAATGTGGTGGCTTGTTATACTGGTTCCACATACGAAACGTTATATATGTTTCATTGGTTATATAGGAGATGAGGTGTTGGATGGTCTGGAATGACTTGGGTTATAATATATTGTTGTGTGATACGGTGGTATGGTGACGAGTATATATATATATATATATATATATATATATATATATATATATATGGCTAGTGTCGACCAGTAGATCAGAAAATATTAGCAGTAAGGAAATGTTTGGTAAGGTCAGTGTGAGCTGAATGGTTAAGGTATGCTTGAGTTATAGTAAGAGGTATGAACAATGAGTATATTTCGTCTGGTGTTGGTTGGTAGAGTGTTTGGCAGGGATGTTTGTGTTTCGGTTGGTCTAAACTGCATAGTTTCTATAAATTTAAGTTATGACGGGTGGAACATTGAATGTCAAAGTGCCTGCTTGCGAGTATATAAGGAGCTGTGTTCCAGTTAGGAAGCTTAGTTTGACAGTAGCAGTCATGAAAGGCACTTAGTCTTGTGTAACTAACCGGAATATATTATGGAGGCAAATGTTGTTGGTACATCAACGCCATCAAGAGACATAAGAAGAACTGTAATGTTAGAGTTAATACAGCTAAGAAACGACCTGTCCTAGCTGTTGTCGAAAACACATTGAAAGGATTCTACCTGAAACAGTCATCTTTCAAGGGTATTTCCAAGAAGTTTGTGATTGGAAATAACTTTGTAGGTAAGAAAGATATGTATACATAACGGGACAACCACAGGCAAAGAATAATCACTCAATTAACAGAAGAAGTTTAAGAAGGTTCCATAAAATATATAAAATATAATGTTTGGCTGGAGTGTACTTACGAAAAGCCTCAGCCTTTGGATGAAGTAATCAGTCGCCGAGCATTCAAGACTGCGAATCAAATACTATACAATTTTGATAGTATCCCAGTGGTTCTAGAGGCCTTGAAAGAAATCTTTGATGTGAAGAAGAATATATGGCCAAGGTATCTGGTTGGATGCTTGCTACCGTAGACTTCCGTGAACTGTGTAAAAACAGATTATATTCACTATGTGAAAAGTGAGCATGCTGCTGTAAAGACACTATGTGAATGGTATGGATAATGTAAGGATTCGTGTTTTATGTCTGTAGCTGGAAGTTTGTGTGTGTGTATATATAGCATAGAAATTATATATATAATTTCTATGAAAAAGTATTTTATTTATCACGGGTTTTATATCCTGCCTACTTCCCTGATATGGGGAATATGATGACCTTGGATTGGTCACATATACATACATTTCATTAACCTGTGTCTCTGTCAACAAAACAGACGATGCAGAGAATAATTTACATATGCTGACATGGTGTAATAATTAGACTTCAAGAGTGGAGTCCGGAAATGAAGTTGAGATAACTTTTTACATTGTTCCACTGTACCCTATGTACAATTTTGGTACGAATTAACAAGAAATACTTATTTTAAATTAAAGAAAAAATTAAATGGAATAATAAATACAGATTTTCGATTTGACATACCCTAGGCCTACAAAAAATAATATGGGTACCAGAAACGGACATGCATTCCTGGTTCCTAGAGCTATAAATGATACTTGCAAACTGAATTTAACTGTCCCTCCTCCTAAGATTTCACAAATTATGTTTGAATATGCATGTACATATTCGCATGCTTACGGGCCGACTTGCATAAAAATGTGGTTGCCTAAATAATTATTCAAAAAGAATATTTAAAAACAGTTAATGGATCATAGGCACATATGATTCTCAAAATATCGAAATATTTTTGATACACTTGTCTTTAAAAAGATTTCCAAATGGTAAATACTATGATTTTAAACTGAAGGAAGCTCTCCAATAAATGTGATCATAGGCCATATATCCATTTATTGAATTAATATACAACATATAGCTTAAAACACTAAAATAATTTTACGAGGTAACGGCAACCTCATCATTTGTGACTATCATGCCAGTTTAAAGAATGCCTTATTATTTTTGGATAAGTAGTCCAGTGGTCAGTATACTGTACTCTTCTTCAAGGGGTTGTGTGTTCGAATCCCTATCCGTCCATGATATATATTTTTTTTATGTTACCAGCTGTCATGGGCTAGTGTAAAATTTACATAATTAAATTTTTTTTAAACCGATTTTGCATTAAGAATACATCTTCGATACATTTGACTGTATTTTTTTTAAGATTTTGGTATTTTTCAAATAATAAATCAAATTAATTAAAATAAAATAATTCTACTTTTTATAAATGCATCGATTCGTAAATGACTGTTCATTTTGCAATTGTTTTGACAAGATCAGCCACCTGCCCTGCTGTCCATGCATGCTCACAAACTCAACACCAGTAACCTTAATAAAATTAAAAATATACTTAAAAAGAAATATTTAAAAATAAAATTATTCTTAAAAAAGAAATACTTAAAAACGAAATACTTAAAAAGGAAATACTTTAAAAGATTAATGTTATTAAAAAGAGAATATATACTTAATAAATAATTAAGACTATATGAAAAACTTCTTACTCTAGCCTATGTTTATACAAGTTTGGGATAGTAAAAAAATCATTAATACACATTGAACAATCACAAGATATTTATTCGTCCCCCACTCACACATGCTATTTACTTCTTTTAAACATTGCCCCATTGTGTCGATAGTCGAGTGGTCTAAGGTGTCTGCATGCACACCCAAGCTCCGGCAGTTCGATCCCGCCGTCCTACAGGCGAAATTTTGAGCTCTGACAAAATTAAATATAAAGCAGCGCCCCTAGTGGCTAACTGTATAACCAAACATGTAAGGACACACATCAGCACCCCTAGTAGCCAACTCTATAACCAAAATGGTGGCCGAGCGAGAACGACACCACAGCCCCTAGAAGGTGGCGAGGGAACTACGTATATGGTGGGCGAAGAAGGCGACAAGAAAGAAACAGATGGAATGACAGGGAGACAATATAGAATGATAGAGCATGAAGATACAAGACAAAATGACAGCATGAAACCGAGCCACTCTCGGAGCATGTTGTGCCCGAATCCCCTAACCTATTCGATTGTGAGCTTTTTTGTAGAAAAATATTATTATATCAACTGTACGCTTTCATCGAACACGTGTAAATGCACTTATATAATCATTACAAATATTTCAACCTTACAAAAAATACATATACTACACATCATCCTGAAATAAAACTGAAGCATGTAAACTCAGGCGCCATATATGTAGATGTCATTGGCAGACGCAACAGTATGAGAACCACAGCTCCGCAGTTATAGCAACACAGCGTACGACCACCCAATGGCACGCACTTAATGATAAGAGATAATTCAACAATATAGGTGATGATTTTAGAAATGTTGTTGAGATGAGAGGTGTGGGTTGCTCTTAACAAAGAGGTCTTGAGAGCCAATGATGGTGAAATAAGCTGAGATTGGAGCAGCGCCGGAATGCAAGGGCGGGGAAACGGGGGATACCCGAGAAAAACCCTCGAACCACCGACATCGTCCGGCACGATATCCACTTGCGAAAACTCGGGAGTGGCCTGGCCGGAGATTGAACCCGGCTCGTCTTGGTGGAAGGCGAGCAGTATAATCGCTCAGCCACCGCGGCACCCGATTTCAAAGAGAATGGAACTATTATTTGAGCCCTTGTTGACGAACAACCTCAAGAAATTTAAAAACTTGGATGAATAATGTGATTATCGATCCCTGATAGCTGACAGACACATACATTAAAATGGACAGTAAAATTTTATGGATCGAAATTTAATTTTAATGCGAATTCCACACAAAGTACGCAATATTACTAAACTTGATGAAAATTCTTATGAAATAGAATCAAAAAAGCAAAACTTGATTCGCCTAATGTTGTAAGTAGTTCTGTACTATACTGTAAATAAAGAAACCAGAAATCAGATAATTAAAATGATTCATTATTGGCTTCACTCATTATCAGGACAAAGTCAAATTTGAAAAGAAGTTCTGAGAATATCAAATAATTTAAATGAATGAAAAAAAAAATTGTAATATACTATCAATTTTTTTTCTTATCTTACACGAATTCGAAGTTGCAACAAAAATTTGACGGCAGCCGATTTTTGTATTTTCATTGCTTTGTGCATGTGGCCGAGTTGTCAACAGAGTGCCATAAGAGCTTTTTTCCGACAGAATCGTTGCATGAACATCTCGATCCCTTACCTAGGTCAACATTCCTAGCTGGCAGGTTGCACCAGGTAGCCTCGACACTGTCAGAACACTCACATACTAAGCGACACCAGCGAGCAAATGTTCAATAATAAAAAAAAAATCGGCAATAAAAATTCTCAGATTTTACACGCATTTTATAATGATTAAATATTTAAAAGGTTTTTAAAATTACCTTTCGTTGTAATGAAAAAAAAATCTGTTCTTACTGATATCGTATTCGTTTTACCCTAACTTCGAAAGAGTTCTCTCAATTATTGATAAAATAATTTACGTTAAACGTATTTAATTGTTTTACTTCAACTATTACAATTGTGTCCATGAGGCTTTAAATCTAAGATTTCTAAGATAAATTCTGTTTTTAAAGAGTCGCACACAAGATGGCCGCCGCCTGAAGTCGACTGTCGAATCGCTCCTACATCAATTTTTGGTCTATTCTTATAAAACTTATTGCACTTTATTTTATTTTGCACTTGAAGATTTTCTTTATTACCTTTTGAACTTTTAATATTTTACTTGAGCTTTAATTATTAGTTTGAAACGAATACAAAAAAATTTGCTCTGTTGCTTGCTTGTAGGCATATAGGCAAGGCCATTGGAAGTTTTTTTCTCTCGACTTGTGCAGGTAAACAGATACAGTTAGAGTTAACTTAGTACGAAGTCATAAAAGAAACAACTAACATATCAATTTTTATCGGCCTTTCTAATACTTAGTGGAGAATAACTATTTGTGATTGTTTTGTTTTACGTTTTGTCTGCATTCGTTCCCATAGCTTGTTTATCTAACGACTTTTAACTACGTACTAATTTAGGCCTATTATTAATTCAAAATATTTTACCTGGCAATGGCTTCTGGAAACATTTTCCACATCTTCAGGAACAGACGCGATTTAAACATGTTAACAGATATTGAAACAGAGCAGATGAAATTGCAGCAATATTTAGAAATAAATGGATGTAAACATTGCGGGTTAGTTGTTGAAGAAGGATTCGCTTGTGATCACCGTAACAGATGGTTTCACTATCCTTGTGCCAGAGTTAATGCCAATGTTGTTCCTGAGGGTGACTGGAAGTGTTTTCATTGTCATGTTGAGGGGAAGCTGGACGAAGCCAAACAGCTTGCTGTTGTGCTTCAGGAACAAGTGGAACAGAAAGAGAGACAACTAGAAAGAATGGAAGATGAAATTGAACACTGGAAAACGGAGCACTCAAAAACTGTCAGCAAGCTGACAGCAGTAACAAGGGAGAATAGAGAGTTACTCCGAGACATATGTTCATCCTCTGAATTGCCAGCCTCCCAAGAGGCCATGAGTGATTACAGAGATGTTATAAGTAAGTGTAGGAAAAACAAAAAATACCAGCGATCCATTCCCACCACTTGTCAATTCACAGATCCATGAGACAACAACACCTTGTAGCAACAGCTTTGCTGTCCTCGCAGATCTGCAGGAAGAAGAAGTTGATGTCATCCCCCTCCGAGCGCCCAACAACCCAGCAAAGCCCAAGAGGAAAGTGCTGATCCCAGGAAGCAGTCACGCGAGAGGCCTAGGAGAGCGCATTAAAGACAAACTGGGTGAGGATTATGATATTATCACGTTTTGTAAACCTAATGCAGGCCTTGGCAGTGTGGTAGAAGATGTAAGTAGCTTAAGTAAATATACTTGCAAGTCAGATCAGGTTGTTTTTGTTGAGGGAATAGGCAAAAGTATTGAACAGGACAAAAACTATTCAGTTGGAGGAGACAAAAGCAACGTTGCCAGGGCCACCAGTCACACCAATGTGTTGGTCTGTGAAGCACTGCAACGGCATGAGATGCTTTTGTTACAAAGGAAGGTGCAGACAGCTAACACTGCCCTGCGGCGCTGTGAAAGGTCTGGCAGACTGAGCCATGTTGGTGTGATTGGACTAGAGGAAATAACCAGGGCTGACCACACGGGACATGGTCTGCATCTGGGTCGTGCTGGCAAGGGGAAACTTGCTGACCTCATTGCTAGTAAGACTCTTACAGACCATGGTTCTATTTAAAAAAATCCAGGTAATCGTTGGAAACTGAGAAAATATTTTAGGCTAAAGAAGCCCATGACCATAAGGCCAAACTCATGTAACAAAGAATTTTTTTTCTCTCACACTAAATACCAGAAACATTCAATAATTATGCAAACATTAAAAAACCCACAATAATTAATGAAAATAATTTTTATTTATTCCGTTAGTATATTAGAGGTTTAATAAGCAAAATTGATGAGCTTTCTGTATGCTTGGACAAATTATCCCCAGAACGCAATTTGGATGTACAAATGTTATGTAAGAGAAACACATTTAATTTAATCATCTGATAAGCAAATTAAAAATCCTGGTTATTCCCTCTGTTCCACTTATTATAGAAATATAATGACTAAGGGTGGTACCTGTATTTTCATCAAAAATAATGTAATGTTTCTAATGACACGCATTTGCTATGCAAATATCAAGTGTTTGAGTACAGTTATGTGGAAGTAATAACCGATAAATGTAAAAAAAGTGGGGGTCCTCGCTAAATATAAAGCCACTTCTGCCAACTTTAGTAACTTCTTAAAATTTCGTGAAGCAAACCTTTAAAGCCAATTACAGAGCCAATCTAGAAATTATTCGCTGTGGAGACTTTAACATTGATTATTTAAAAGAAAGCAACCAAAGAACTGAACTCGACAGTCTACTCAGTACCTTCAACTTTAAATCCGTAGTAAACTTAGCTAGTCAGACAGCAATTGGTGACATTTTCTTTGATAGTAACACAGTTGCAGAGTGTCACTGTCTCCCAATAATAAACGGCTTATCAGATCATGATGCACAAATATTAGTTATGTCTTCCATAAAAGTGTCCTCCAAAAGCATTTCTTATAATAAAATACGGAATTTTTTGCTGGAAAATGTCTTACTATTCAAAAGTGAGCTAAGCAGGGAGCAAAGGTCAACATTGTATACTTGTACAGAAGTAAATGACAAATTCATTTGTTATCGAAGTTCTCCATTGTTTTAAAAATGTTTCCCAACCCAGACTGATCCACAGTAA
The DNA here is from genome assembly GCA_029891345.1 of Dryococelus australis. Taxonomy (NCBI): domain Eukaryota; kingdom Metazoa; phylum Arthropoda; class Insecta; order Phasmatodea; family Phasmatidae; genus Dryococelus; species Dryococelus australis. Next base: position 170,316,171 of record CM056993.1, read on the forward strand.
TACAAATAATAAAAAAAAAATGTATGGCTCACCAAAGGAATAAAAATTTCCTGCGAAAGCAAAAGCAAAATGTACAAGGCCGCCAGAACCAGCAGCAACCCTGACACAATGAAAACTACAGGAAATACTGTAAAATTTTGAGTAAGGCCATAAAATCTGTATAAAAAAAAAAAAAAAAAAAAAAAAAAAAAAAAAAAAAAAAAAGATTTTTTTTCTGTAAGCTCATTCAGAATTCTCAAAACAAAATAAAAACTACATGGAATCAATGTACGTCGAAGTTGGTTGACGTCAGGTGGATTGTGGGAAATTGTCGGACGTTTAGTTATGGTTTGATTTGTGTCCTGTTGCAGGGGAAAAGACTGTACAAGCGTAGCCAAACATTATGCACTGAGGCAGAGTCCCAGAGCCAGCAGGGGAGTAAATTCCCAAAACAGTGGTTCAAGGTGCGTCGGCAATTTTATTTTGGCGGTGACGCGCGTCACACATCACCGAAGATTGGAGTTTCCCCAGAAATGATTTTCATGCGTACCCCATTTGCACTAAGAAATGTGTGTGTTTTGCAATTTAATATATTTTCATGCTATTTGTAATAGTATTGTATTATTGTATCAAAAAAACATATTTAATTGCAAAACGATCAAACTGAACATTACCTAAATTGACAATATTTCCAATACAATTCACAAATAAGATAATGGGGAGGGCTATGAACTGGAGGGAAATTGCGGGGTAAAATTTTATCATGAAAACGTACATATTTTTTTTTACCCCCGCAATTTCCCTGATCTTCATAGCACTCTCCACTATAGTATTTATAGCTTGTATTGGCAATATTGTCAATTTAGGTATAGTTTGGTTAAGTCCTTTTGCGATTTCACGTATTTTCGTGAATAAATATTACGATTATGAACATATTTTTAACTTGTTTTACTCCACAATTTCCCTGGTTTCCATAGCCTTCCCCACTATCTTTTGGGGTTTGTATTGCTTATATCTTGATGCTCCTAGTAAATTCGTGTTCTGTGTATTTATAGAGTGGAATTATACCACTTTCCGAGATTTTTTCTTCAGAAAATTCCCTATTCTTCAAAATTACCCAATATTTTTTACTGTACAATATATATATATATATATATATATATATATATATATATATATATATACACATATCGATATTTTAGCGTCGTGCTGGAATTCCCTCTTCGGAGACTTTGTCACCGTTTGATTTTAGGGCAACTATGCTTGTGTATATTATACAGAATGAGGCAGACTTGGAATAACCCTAACCGAGCTGGTTGGGGGGGGGGGGGGGTCGCACTCGTAGCTTGTAAATTGTAACTTGTTGACTTGTAGTTTTATAAAATAGTTAACAGTGTAGGTAAATTTTTTAACGTTTTGGCTGTTTTTGACATGCATAAAATGGATATAGTACCTGATTAAGTGTGATATTGTGTTGAAAATGGACAATGGTTTAAAGGATTTGGCATGCTTGCTTGTCTTTAAAAGCTTCGCTTTGGCGATCGTAAAAATGTCGATAACCTTTAAAAATGTTCTGCTAGTACAATGTCACCTGTTATTTCCTCTAAATTTAAGTACTGCGATATTACTTACGAAACGTTCTGGCCCGTTTCTGCGGTATAACTATCTTCCACCGTTTTCACAGAAAAATAAACTACTTCCTAGAAAATTTTATAATTTGCTCTGATTGGATATTGCCCCATGCGAATGCGTAAGGAAATGATATATAATCATTCCCTTTATGTACTATTCCAGGATTTGTCATTCACACGACCTGTTTGTAGTTTGTACAGTTGTCAATCAAGAGGTTCGAACTCTTGTGTACACGACCTGTGTACTATGCGGTTACGTTATGCTTTCAATTACGAACACAGCTCTAGCGAGCACAGCACGGCTGCCGGAGTCTCCTACTGGTTGAAATGTTTGCAGGCAACTCGTCCTATCAGAGAAATCCATCCGACACTAATTGACTGACTGTATCTTTTTTTACGCCCGAATCAGGATGTGGGAATATTTATCTGTCGCTACGTTGAAAGTTCGAGTTCTTCATATTATTGTCACAAACTATCACGAGTGTATCAATTGCTTGAATCGACTACAAACATAAAGACAACATTATGACAATAACACTGAAAATCTCCGCAGAAAACAAATCGCATCTTCAATTTGTAAAGACAGGACAAATTCAATAGAAGAAAGAAGCATATATTTGCAAAGAATAAATAAATATGTTTCTAAGAGTAGTTAAGTCATGTTAATATAACAGAAACTGAAAAATAAAACGGAGCGAATGTATACAGGCTGCCCCATATTGTCTCTATCTGAGAAACGTTTTGTTAGCTCGCACAATGCAGGAAGCGAATAATATTATGTATGTTTCCCCGATATTTTTAATTGCGAAAAGAAAACGTACTCGAGGCTGATGCTTTCATGATATCACGCGTGCTATAAATATTATCTGCAACCTCCAACATCGTTAGAAACGGCTTTCTGTACTTTATAACTTTCTACCCGAACACGATCAAATCTATTATAGAAGCATGTACTGTACACATGTACCTTGCTACAATCAACCAATAAAATGACTGGGTCACCGGCGAGTCCCACAGGTACAGGTCACCCGACGAGAACACTGCATGCAGTTCAGTGTATCTAAGCGCACAGTAGCGATAACGCACTTGATACCCGTGGCAGTGTCGCCCTTATCGCTCCAGCGATGCTCTGCTTCAAACGTGAAAATAGATATAGGCTGTTCACGGTCAAATGAGCACTTTTGAAAGCCCTGCTTAAGATCTAATTGTATGCACGTTGTGTGTTCTTCCGCCTTATGTAAAATTATCATTGACATGGGCCTCATCGCTTTCTTCAAGCGTTGGTCAAGTGAAACTGTAAAATAATTATAAAATCAAATATTTAAAAAATTTTGCTAATTTCTGCACTACGACGAATTAAAAAAAAAATCAGAAAGCTATAGAAGGAATTTAAGTTATCGCAAATGGTTACCTAACACTTTTTATTCTATATGGAACTACCTTCCACTACATCGTTACCAACTTAACTGGACGCATGTCACTGTGTGCCCGATAAAATATATGCGGTTAGGAGCAGGGACTTTGTAAGGCTGATTTCAAAAGTGCTCACTTTATCGTGAACAGCCTTTACCTGAAGGGAAGCGACCGCCTTTAAAAAAACAGTTCTCGCCCTCCTTAGGCAACTATATAGTGTCTTCTGTTCAACACCAGTGCGCTAGCTTGTGACGCCCAAGTGATCGTTAAAATAAAACCTCGCTGCGGGAATAAATTGTAGTCTATTCCCGGTATATTTGCACTTTTTAAATCAAACCTTTGAAAAATCACCGCACGTGTGGCATCATGTATGAGACGCATTTCATATTTGTGTTAACATGAAAGTCCTTACTTTTGGTCAAATATAGCCTTTACTTTTATTTCATCAAAAAATTATAATATTTAATTTACAATTCATACGAATAAAAACACACACACACACACAGAGAGAGAGAGAGAGAGAGAGAGAGAGAGAGAGAGAGAGAGAGAGAGAAAATAGTTGTTTTGGTAATGCCTAGTAAGAAATAGTTCTCATGCAAAATATTATTACACTGAGCGCGCAAGATTGCGGTGCGTTGTCCCTTTCATGTGATTTTCTAGACGTAGTTAAGCTTCGTTTGAATGAGGCGTAGGAATACCCTGGAAGTAGAACTTAAGCAGGGCTTCAAAAAGATTTAAAGTGGCTATGAATGAAGTATACGAAATTTTACAGTTTGTTAAGCTACTGTTCGAAATGAACAAGGTATAATACGGGATAGAAGGTAATATTCACTCAATATTAACGATATTTCAACCAACACAAACTTCGCATCTTTGCCGAACTTTACTAGACTGTTCACGATGTCTCTTGTTCGCAAAAAAAAATAATCCCACCCGTTTGCCAGTTTTTTATTTCATTGAATGCGAAATATGATCATGACATTTTGTAAAACCGAGAAAGTACAATCATACAAAATATTCTATCTAGGCCTACATGGTCATGCAAATACTTCTGATCCCCTAAAGTGGTAGCTTTTAATGCAGTGGAAGGAAATATTAAAAAATAGTGTAACCAAAGATGATTCAAGCACAAATGTGTATCTAAGAATGTTCTTCAAGAGCGTCTGTCGGAAAGTATGAGAGCTGTGCACGACTTGCATAACATAATGTTGCAGCATCAAAACACTTGCATAATGAAAAGGTTTTACTTCTCACATTACAGAGCACTCATACACTTGGCATTAGTATGGCCCAGCTAGGAATAGCCCTTAAGGGGAATGATGCATGAAAGCAGTATATTTACCCGATTTTCGATATAAGTCGTTTTCCAAAGGATTTGCCGAAATTTTTGGTTCAACAAGCCGCAAATAATAGTTGTCAACGCCTTTCTACGTTGTTAGGTATTCACTGTCGTCATTATTTTCGGAGCACTGATGGAAGAAAAGAAAGAATTTTTGTTTTCTTATCTTCAATCAGTGCTCCGAGAATAACGAACGCAGTGAATTTATAACAACGTAAGAAGGTGCTAAAAATTGTTATTTACGTCTCGTCGAGCCGAAAATTTTGAAACATCCGCTGTGAAACAAGTTATGAGAAAAATTATATAAATGTACGGTCTGCGTGCACCATTCTCCTCAAGAAACATCAGCCGCATGTATACGTGACACTTTTAGACTTCTTTCCAAGCGCCTTTTCTTATCTTTTTTTTCGCGAGAGAGAGAGAGAGAGAGAGAGAGAGAGAGAGAGAGAGAGAGAGAGAGAGAGAGGAAAGAAATGGGGGGGGGGGGGTACGAGAAACGTGCAGTTATCTTGATACGTTTGCTGAGGCAAGCAAGTGTATGGTCTCCGCTGTATCACAGCCTCGCTCTCGCCTCCGCAGTCAGGCGGCTTGGCTTCCTTGTGATGGCTGTGATACTTTTACTATGGTGTTCAACGTGTCTCCAGTATATTTACCTACGAAAAGACGTCACACCGCAGACGAGGAACGAGTGGTACTTTGAAGTTACCACGCGTGCTGCAAATATTATTTTGGAGCCCTCCAATATATGAAGTTAAAAACGACTTTTTTCAGACTGCCGTAACTTAAAACATACTAGTCGGAGACGATCCAAACTACTATAGGAACCTGTATTGTACTTTGTAAACATAATATTCACCAATAAAATTATAGGGTCACCGCAGAAAGTCCCATAGGTACACGCAGCACTACGAGAACACTACACACCAGTTCAGAGCCCTGCGCGTAGAGGCGATGGTTCTCTTGTAGCACGTTCCAGGGCAGCCCTTATAGCTCCCGCGATTCCTCGCCGAAAAAGGAGAAAAACTATGCAAGCAGACAGGCTCCTTAAAGGCTCCACCTGATTGGCGCATGAAGCAATTGCAGAGGTATGGTGTACAACAAGTGATTCAAAAACGGCTTGGGCATTTTTTAATCGTATCTAAACACGAAATGCACTTTCGAAAAGTTTCATGAACAAGCGCAAGTTTAAATTTCTCGCTTCAGCCCAAACGGTGTTTATTTTTGACGTGAAAATGGCGAAAAGGAATGTTTGCGGTACCAGTTTTTGGAAGCTGAATTTTGCTATACGAAACTTTGTTTTCTTTTAACACGCATTACGTAAATCTTCATTAGACTGTTATAAAATTATAAAGTGAAGTGTGAGTTATAAGGCGGCCTCTTGCTCACTCATTACTCGCCTCGTATCGAGCGAAGTGGCGCGGTGGTACTTTTCTCGCATTCGGGAGGACCGGGGTTTGAATCCCGGCCCGGATATAGTGATTCACGGTTTCCCGTGGTTCCCTGAAATTGCTCTGCAGGCGAATACCGGGATTGTTCCTCGCTTCAGGACGGTACTTTGCCTGCTGCTGCTGCTGCTCCGCCGAGCAAATGGCACCGCTTCTAATGATCTCGCTGTCGACGAGACGTTAGGCCCTCTACCACTTGCCTGTACGGGCAAGCAGCTCTACTGGCAGGTCGCCCTCGACGCGATGCACTGCGCACGCGGGCCGGCCGTGGACTAGGCACGAGGGGGTCGCGGCTAGGCGCCATGTGAGGCGGATCAATACAGCGTCGAGGGCCTCCGAGTGCTGTAGGTCAGCACCTAGCCGCATGCCGCATCCTCCTCAAGGACGAAGATCTCCCACCCCCCCACCTACGCCACCAACCCATGGTCCACCAACACACCGACTCACCCTCTCTACGTCAGTCATGCAAGTTTTCTGAATCCCTGTTATAGTTCGTGCTCCGCTTCATCCCTTCTGCACAAATTCTTCGTTTTTGAGACGTAATTACGAATTCGTAGTAATTACTGACAATGTACGGTTGTATAAATTTTACATTTTATGTTTTTTTTAAATATTTTTGGGTGTAATTTTATATCCGACTTTTCTCCGGATTGTAAAAATTAGAAAAGTGGTTATATTTTATCAATAAGTTCTTACCTTTTGCAAGCAAGAAATAACACACAGTGAAAGTTACCAAACCCCTAGTAAATTGTAGATTTTCTATAATAAAACATTTCCAGTAATACCCTCTGAAACTGAAATTATGACAAAACGAAGAAGTTCTGTGTAATATAGGTGGAGGCAGCGAGCCTTCAGTTTTACTTTCAGGCTATTCGTCGCCTCATGCAAACAAACCTTAACTAAGCATTGACAACTACACCATAGGAGAAACGCACAGCACTTGTGTGTTCTCAATTTTGCACGAGAATTATATCTGACTAGGTGTTACCAGCACACACATTTTCTGTCCTTTCTTAGTCATATAATTTATAAATCAAATATTGTAACCTACATACAAAATGTAAATTAAAGTTCAACGCTTGTCATAAATGACATGTTTAGGAATCACGTCATAATTGGGGTAATTTCTAGAGGTTTGATTGGGAAAATGTGGCGGGTAGCGCGTATAGACTATAGCCACGCGCCGCGTAGAACATACACTTTCAACGTCCTTCCGACCATTCTTCGACAACGGCGATAACCCTTTCTTACACACTCCCCAACCTCACGGTTCCTCATCGTTATTCCGTATTGAGCCAACAGAACTTTCTTTTGGGTCACAGGTAAACCAGAGTCTGTCATATACCCAGCCCGACGAACATCCTCCTGGCATATTTCTTACTGTACGATAAAAAGTTATAGTCTAGGCAATTAAATAAAAGTTCTTGCATCTCCACCAACTATGGATTTTCATATAACAAACAACTATGTTTTGGGTAGCAAAATCTAATAATACAAATTACACTCTTAACATGATATCCAAATCTATATCTACTTCTTACACTTCAAACGATAAAAGACAAAAACATAAGAGTGAAGCAAGTGTGTAATCAGTGAACACTTCAGTCTCTGGAGCAAGCAATTACCTTCATCCGAGGCCCGAACTGAAAGCTGTCGTGTGGGAAAGCTGAGATGACAAAAAAGTGTAACTGCAGGTTGCATATCATGCAATTTAAAGAAATAAAGAAGCATTTCATTTACCTTTGCACCCGGTGCGATGCAAAAAGAACTTTTTTTTGGCAAGTTGTGTGCACAATATAAAAGGCTGTCAATATGAATAAAAGCTAGGAAGCACAAAAGTGACAAATTATGAAAAAAATTAAGGGGAAAAAATAAAAAAAAAGGGGGGAGCTGCGGAAATGAACTGAAATCCCACCAGGAGGTATTCGAAGGTAGGCTCCTGGGGGGGGACTTTGAGTATGTATGTCGGTAGGCCGTGCAGCCCCCCGCCACGCACGCACTTCACGCACCACTGACAGTTGAGACTCGAGTGGCCGGTCTCTCGTAGCCGCGACAGTTATATAGCGAGGGCCGTGAGAGCGCGCCACGTAGCTTCGCTGCTTCGCCTGGACTGCGGCAACCGGCCAGGCTCGGCATTGCAGAGGACCGGCGAACTCGATACCTTCCCTCCCCCTCCATTCGTCGTGCAGCGCGCTGGCCCGACATCTGGCGGCTGCCGGCCCAACTGCGCAGCCCGCCTGGTCGATACCGTCGCGTGCCGAGCGCTCTTAACCCTTACGCCTCACCACAGGCCACCATACAGGGAACCAGAACCACCAGGGAAAAAACAGAACCAGAGTTGTGAAGGTTTTACCTTACTTCCTTGCGCCAAACAAATTACAGAATATTACGGTACTCTATTTTTCTGCTTCCGTTTGAATAAATTTGTTTGGCCTTCAAGTGTCGGCTGTTCAATTTGCAAATTTGTTTTCCCCGTGGGAAATTTGTTAATATGAAGCACGCTACAGAGCTCAAAATAAATGTGTGTAATGTTCGTGTGGCGTGAGCAGTTTCTCCAAAGCTGAGAGGAAGCAGCGTACTTTGTCTGGCAGTACGAGCCTCGTATGGTGCGACACACGCGCGTACATGCGTACGACAGTTGTGCGGTGCGTCGCGCCCGCCACACAAGCACCTCACACGGCGACGTCGGCGCACGCGCGGGACTCACTCTCGCGTCCCTGCCGCAGCGCTTCTTAGGTCGCGTTTACATGGCGATATTAACGCTCGATATTTAAATGTAACTTAGCTGTGTATGTACTGTTCGTCTCCACAATCATTCGGTCCCCCCTCGCCACTACATGATAATATAACTTAACTATAAAAGTAACATGTAAACACTGCAAAGCAACAATAATTTGTAGTATAAAAGAGGAATACTGTTACATGTTGCTCTGCATTGCTACTCTCACATTACTGTCGCCGTGTAAACTGCATGATAGTTACTGTCGCACAGTCGCGATAGCACTATCGCGATATCAACTCGAGCTAGATAGTGATAGTAACTGTCGTGACATAACATGCAGTTATCGTATTGTAAACCGTCTAGAATCACTATCGTGATAGTGCAGATAACAAATTTGTATGTATGTTCACTTTGACAGTAACATTGCAGAATTATTTTGATTCTGTTAATATCGTCTCTGTCCTTACACTACGTGGCGATATGACAGGACGTACCTATATTATCATATATGTATGACACGACAGTATTGACAACATATTTAATGACATATAATAAACCACGGGAACAATATATGTTTACATGTCATTAATACCCTGTCACGATATTAAATACCCCAACCAAAACCGACTTCTTGACAAAAGGATATAAATGTAGGGCCTATCAGTGTATGTTTACACAAGTGTTGTCGGACATGTCCCTTTTAAGGTTAACTATTACAGCATGTCTCGATCTTATGTGTAAACTGGACCTATCGTGGCAGTTACTGTCACACACTTTCGTGATAGCTACTATCACCGTGTAAACGCGCCCTTATGTGCGTGATTGGTGGCCCCTCGCTCTTAACGCGCAACGCGCTTAACTGGCGTGCAGTGTTTTCGTCGTGTTGCGTGAACTTATGCCAATTACTTAAGCGGTGACCATATCATTTGATTGGTGGAAAGTCTCCATCCAAAGTTCAGAGCAGGTATCTATAATAGTTTCGCATTTTCCGACGAGTATATTATGAAATACAGCAATGTGAAAAAGCCGTTTTTAGCTATGTTGGAGGGCTCGGGAATAGAATTTATAATATGCATGATGTATAGTAAGTATTACAGTACCTTGTTTGAAGTGTGTTTTCTTTTCGTACATCTGTAGAATGGGAACATGTCTAACGGTTTTGTAAAATTAAAGCGAATATCAAACTGCATGCTACGACGTTATTCTAGCGCCAGGCAGCGCCCTCAGTGCTTTCATTCTAAAGATAGGCGTTTCAAACTAAATGTATTATTCTAGCATTTTTTAGGACAAGTTCCCTACAACGAAGATGTTTTCCTAGCGCGTTTACACTGTTAGATAGAATTGTTTGACATTTATGTTTCACGGAACAGTAGACACTGCCATTCCATATTGAAAATACACGCTCGTGGAAAACTTCTGCTCAAAAATTCGTGAAGTAAACATTTTGTTTGAAACGCCAATCTTTAAAACGAATGCACTGAGGTGGAAAATGCTAAACATGGGATTTCCTATTAAAATTTCGCAGCCGCCAGCTGGTAGGCAGTGCCCTTGTGTCAGTTGCCTGGTTTGAATGCTGTGAGAATTTGATAAAGGCTGTTCGCGATAAAGTGAGCACATTAGAAATGTCACTGCTCCTACTTGCATATATTGTAACTGGCGCACTAAGTGACATGCACTCAGTTAAGTTGGTAACAATGGATGGAAAATAGTTCCATATCTTAACGTCGAATAAGAAGTGTTAGGTAACTATTTGTGATAACTTAAATTATTTATCTCGCTTTCTGTATTTTTTAATGCATGGAAGTATAAAAGTGAACAGATTTGTAAAATATTTACTTGTCTAATAAATTCACAGTTTCACTTGACCGACGCATGAATAAAGTTATTAGGTCCATGGCAATGTTAATTTTGCATAAGGCGGAAGAACACACAACGTGTATACAAGTAGATCTTGAGCAGGGCTTCCAAAAGTACTAATTTTACCGAAAAGCCAATATTCGGTTGTTGGCGTGCCTGATATATGTATATATACATATATATACATATATATACACACAGGCTGATTCTCAATTAGACCGACAAACTTCGGGGGGTGATTCTTCATGAAAAAGTAAAACGAAAACATATGTAAAACTTTATACCTAAACGGTATATTAAGAGTGATATTAGCCGTTACAAAACAAGATTGTAAGCCGTATTTGTGAGAAATATCGGCTCTTACGTTGAATGTCCCGATAACATACAATAATGTTTCGAGAGTTTTCATTGTATTTTACTTCGTTATCGATATTTTCCACAAATATGGTTTAAAACTTCGTTTTCTAAAGGCTCATACCTCCCTTAATATTTAATGTGTATATATACACATACACGTGTATATATTCAGGATGGTCCGCCTAAGGACACTTGTAAACTCACACTGGCATTTTGCCAGTACCGACTCCGGCAAATGTGCCGTTCTTGCATACGTACTGTACCGGCACGAACCGAATTTGCCGGTGTCGGCGTAATCGGTAGTTTCGTTTCAGAGAGCGGGGAAGGAAACATGTGTCCTGGGGCCCAGTTTTTGAAACTATAAGAATAATTACGCGGACGGATTGATCCGATATTGCCATTCCTTTAGGGAGCGTCGAAGTGACAAAATTCGTATTTTCGAGATGGCCGAACTGTCCGAATGAAATGTATCGGATTTTCAGGAATCGATATTGCAACTTGGCATCGTTGCATTTCGCGTGTCATCACCGAAGCTGTAACAATCATGTTAAAGCTGTTGGGACAGGAGAATTAATTTTATAATACACAAATATTTTGTGCTGGATAACAGGTTCTATCCAATTATTTTAAAAAATACAAAAATATTTAAGACGGGGCAAGGTTTGTACTTGATATATAATTCAATAAAGTTAGTGTGTGCGGATTTAACTTTCATATTTACAGGTGTGAGAATAGTTTCAAATTTAATCTTGGTTTGTATTTCCCCACCTACTAATATCTGAGTAAGGTTGAAGTTACAGTGTAAATTTACATATGTCTTTCTTGATCCTGAATAAACTTGTAGTATGTTAATTTATAGTGCAAACCGTATTATAACTCGTACCAAAACTTTTATCAATCCTCAGTGAAAATGTATACCATGAAAGTCTTGTATTATGTTATCAAGCGGACTTTTACTATACTCAAAAGAATAACACTTAATCATTACTATAGAAATCATGCATTTTACTAGTGATGAAAACTAATTTCAAAACAAATTCACGAATAATTATTTAATAATAGAGACAGATAAATTATATCTAAATTATAATCTAGCATACTGGTGAATGAGAACACATGTAGTTATAAAATTCCGCCAATAAATGGTAATTTGTGAAGTTATGGAACTTTTCTTAGATTCCAACATTAAACCATAATTCTTAGCTTTGAAAATGAAAACTTCTTTATCAATCATCAGCAGCTTTTGTGATATAATATTCGTTATCGGGTATCTTTTGGGATAATTATAATCAGTATTCTTTAACTTGAATCATACAATTACCATTTATTGTAAGCGCAGTTCTCTAAAAAGCATATGTAAAATTTAACTTTACCAGCATATCATCAACGCAAATTTGGCCATCTTCTTCTACAATGTAAAATATAATTCGCGGTAATATTTTAAATTTTACAGGATTCATATAGGCCTATAGCATTAAATGCCTCTTCGGAATAGCCTAGTTATCATTTCTTGTCCTGCACATTCCCCTAAAAAATGCAATTTCTTCTAGAAAGGATTATATTAACAGTAATATTTAATTATACAACAGTTTGTTCTTAAAACTAGTCCTTTCCGAAGCACAAAATGTAAACTGAATAATTATTTTTTCAACGTTTTTCATACATAGCAACTAGCCACACCGAGTATGCAGTCCATTAATATAACATATTTTAATTTTACTATTAGCACAGGCATAGATGAAAGAAAAGAAATCAGTAACAAACAAATTTAAAAGTGTAGGTTTGCATTTCACTCTACCTCATTATGTTAAATTAAAATAATATGTTAATAAACTTTTCCCTTTACATATACATATAGAAAAATTCTTATACTGCTTTGCATACGGGTACATATACAACGTTTTAATATGGGTAGGGGATAATATATTTAATTTTATTTCACTCCTTACCGATGGCCCTCCGTAGTATTGAGAATTTTGAAAACCTGTTGATAAATTCCCTATACTACTCAATCAGTACAAGATAAAATTAACATCAAGGTTGCCTATTAGAGTGTAGTGAATAACAACAACGAACAACAAAAAAATGATACCCAAACATTATGGCCACATTTTTGCCGGCATTGAGGTTATATTAACAAGTTTTCCGTAATGATTCATAAAATTATTGGCTCTTTAAATGTGAACTTGACTTTAAAATTCTTCACAATTATTTAAATTTCAAATTTTTAAAGTTATTTATGAAAATTCCTTTTGATATGCAAATAAGATATAACTAATATATTAACTAAAATTTAAATCTTACGGGTGCCTTGTCATCTTCTTCTCGATTGGTCCGCATTCTCCACGCAGATTCGGATCCTTAGGTTGTCAGCTGCACGTGGGAGACGCTACACCACGATGCCATCTCGGTGTTGTCATGCCGCTATGTCGCCACAGTAGATATCTCGTTCCCTGGCGGAAGTACATACAGGAACTCACTGATAAGATGAGAAGCAGACATATCATCAAGAATTATTACAGAGTAAAACACTTATTTTCACCGCAAGGTCTTTCTGCAATCAAAATAATGAAAATTCGTTCTCCATTTATATTTTCGCTTATCCATTGCGATATTTGACTTTGGCACAACAATGCCGTCGTGCGTTGAATATTGATATGCTTAAATCATCTATGCTTCCATCTACTTCAAACTTTGCTTCACACAGGTAATTTATTTTGTTTCGTTATTGGTTTCCTGCAAATTTTTCAGTCTTTCTTAAGTGATTATTTAATTCTCTTTAAGTTGCTTCATTTAACCCATTTTACTGACGGAACTCCTAGGTCTCATTCACTAATGTGGTAGAGTATAGAATTTCTAACTAACACATGACACTTCCCTTCTTAGATGGAATAATAATGAAGACATTAGCAAGCAGTTAAGGGTTTTGATTTGGGTCAGGAGCGCCTGCTCCACACCTAGTAACAGAAATAAAGCTAGCTAACTAACATACTAACAAGCAATATGTTACATCATTATCCTAAAAATTAAATTATTTATTATAACGTTCACTTCGTTGAACAAGGATATTACTATAAACAAAAAAATACATATGATCAAATATCTCAACCACTCAGTATTGTTAATCATGGTATCTCACACAAACTAAATGTTACAGCTGCGTACAAGCTTTGTGGTTTTCGGTGCAGTATCCCCGGTGAAATAGAAGTCAACCAAAGAACCATTATAAGTATACTACGTAAAATCTTTCATATATATTGGTAGTTTAACATTCATTCGCCGATTTATGGCATAATTTTAAGTAAGAGTACTAGGGGAGTTGGGGTTCTACTGTACTTTTGATTAATCGTACTATCGATTTAATGTCAAATTGACTGACCCAGTTAATAAATTAATTAATCCAATAAAAAATGGAATAGTCGTTAATCTTCCAATCTTAATGCGATAAGATTCATGTGATTGATTGATGGATTTTAAAAAATAATATTTTTTTTTTTTTTTTTAATTATTAAATATATTTTTGTGTGATTGTACATATTTCGTATGTGTGAAAAGGGTCCTTTATTTTTTATTCTTGAAGAGCAGTAGCATCGATGTTCACGCTTGGGCGTATGGTGTTATACTGACGTGTGACGTGTTGGGGAAGGGATATATATGTACTGTGTAATATTTAATAATGGTATTGAGAAGGAGCCATAGGAGTTCCTCCCCTTTTGCTATCTGGCAGGCGGCTAAGGGGGGAGGAGGAGAGAGAGCAGCACCAAGTCACGTGCAGCATGGCCGGTGTCTGATTGTAGACGGGGTACGTCGGAAATGCGTATTTGGAAATAACGAAGATAGTATTTTACTGAAAATTAATTAGATGCAAAGAATACGATTTACGCTGAAATCCACAATGGCAGTTTACTAACCCATCCTGTATGCTAGCAATATAATTTATGACGAACAACAGAGACTCGTTCACAGCGAATCAACTATGTGACATATTCACTCCTCAACAAACAGAAGATATTAGATTTACTAAATGCAAGAGAACATAAAGGAATTATGCCAAGTACAGACGAATTACAGCCAACAGAGCTTATTTCCACGTCAAAATTAAAACTCAATTACTGCTTCAGCAATCGTGGTGTTGTAAAGAAACCAAGCAAGGAACAACTTAATAGAATTATATATACAACAGAGCCGAAAGGTATCATACTTCTCTACCAATTTAGGTGTTATAAATTAATGAGTTATTAAAAGCACATACATTCAAAATAGGTAAACTTGCTAACAAACTGATTGAATACATTAAGTCCAACAACACAAGGACAATGTATCCTACAATGAAGCAATTATGAGTTATGAAAAATGCATAAGTCCAATTTGAAAGTCACAATGCAATGACAATTATTTATCCCTGCTTATGATTGTAGCACAAATTCAAAACACCAGTTTATTTTTCCAATGGAAGCTAATCACAATATCGTTCTAGACACATGCCTTACAATGTAGTGTTTTAACTATGCACAAAGTAATTTTACTATTGCATATGTTTTAATAAGGAAGGTTCTACCACTTAAACACAATTACACAGAACATTTTAAATGACATGTTAACCACGGACAAATAAATATTACCTATAAAATCAATTATGCAAACAAGCACAGAAAATGAACAACTTACCCCATTTCCACACATTCCCTAGAAAAATAAATTTTAAAAAATAATTAACTCACTCATATCACAAACGACGAATCCCCAACTGTAGTTTACCGCTCCATATATTTTTCCCTAGCATGAGAAGATGTATTTAAAATAAATGATTTTATAACACAACTTTCGTCGAACTCTCGGGAGGCCAAATTCGGAATTCACATGCAGATTTCCCGAAAAAATTCCATATAATTTGTGAGAAGTATAAAAATACTAGTCCACTGGCTCAAATGAAAAATCGCACTCATTATACATGTATACATTAAATGTCTTTATGGTATCGCACTACTTACCCTATTCCAAGAATTAAATTATTAACTCACACAACCACATCCCCTGGATATATAAAATAACGACGCACAAATGTAGAGTATTGGTCCGAATAAGTTACCTAGAATGAGAAAAGTATTAAAAATAATTTTAACACAACTTCCGTCGAAAGCCTAACACAGTGAAAGCTTAGCAAGTCACGGGGTGTAGTGAACACTTTATCTCGTATATGAATTTCAGAAATGGAATTCACACACACTCATGTTTTCCGATATGAGACGTTTTATAAAAAGTTATTTAAATATTGCATTGTACGTTCCATCTCCAGAGCCCTGCCCTCCGTACGTGTAGTACATACAACCCCCTTGGTGGTCAAGAACGACTGGCCGAAATTGCCATCATGGAACACACACCGACCACCCAGCTAGGTTTTGTCCTATCTCACTTGCTCTCAACCCCCCTCTCTCTCTCTCGATCCCCTGGTGACAGGGCAAAGAACTTCCATGATCTTGTAGACCATTGAAAAACTTCGCAGTGTCGCCTGTTAACACTTCTTCCTAGCAAATACAGTATAACTTAAGAAATAAATCACCACGGAAAAGTATACAATTATCTCCTAAACATGAATAATCACATTCCAAATGTCTTCAAAATGAAGCAATTCCTGGAAACATGATCCAATTTCCAAGAAATATAATATTAAAAGGAAATAAATGTAATGGATTACAGCTCAAAGGGTAATCCAATGAAATGCTAATCCAATGAAAAGGTAATCCTATCAAATAAGCGGAATGATTGCACAATAAGTGTAATAAAGTAAATACATAATAATTGTACATCCAAAATCCATCAATATTGGTATGTTTATTAAATAAATTAAAAACACATCTATTATGTTTTAATGTTTTATTGATTATCATAATTGTACAAATATTGTCTTACAACAATTTAAGATCTTCATTCTCTACCCAAGAATCGCATGCTTTTGAGATACATTTTCAGCAGACTAAAGAGGTGTATTTCTCTTTTTTAATGATTTTATCAACTAAATATTCATTTGGAGAATCGACTTTCAGTGATTCGTGTTCATAAGAATCACCTTCAATAGGCTGTCCATAATATGTTTCGAGGTAAAATACTCTAGGAAAGGATTGTCTAACTGAAATAATTTTATATATTTCGTAAGACAAATTAGTAATATATTTTTTCTCAAATACCCTTTTCAGGATAGAGCTTCGTACATACTGTCTAACTTTGAATGTTTGCTTTCTATCATCCAATACTTTAACATTATTATATATGGTTTTCATCAATCTATTATCCGTGACCTTTTCAGGTGCCATCTCGATAGTGCGATGATATCTCGAATTATAAAATATAAGTATTTCAGGCAAAAGTCTACCCAATTGTAAGTCCTCATCGATGAGAAATATTTGTTTATTAGCTGTTTAATCAATTTGTTAAATCTCTCGACTACTGAAGCTTTAAGTTCAGAATACATTACATAATGATTGATTCCATATTCAGCCATTAGTTTCTGGAAAGAAACATTAGAAACTTGGTCCCTTTATTGGTTTGAAGCAATTTTTATGTTCTTTCTGCTATAATGGTTTTCATTGCTGCAGTAACGTGTTTCCCAGTCTTGTTCTTCACAGGTATGCCCCAAGCATATTTTGAATAAATGTCTATTATGGTTCAAATATACTTGTATCCCTTATTGTATTTTGAGAGCAATGTCATTTCACACACATCGGCTTGAAAAAAGATCATTTAAACCATGAGTAATAACGCTTCTTCTGGGAAACCTTATCCTTGCAGGGATATAAAGTTCTTGAGCAATCTTACTGAACTTTATTAGTAATATTGCCTTCTTCTATCAGCTCTTCAATAATAGAAAAAATTTCGTTCATACGTGAATTATTCCCAGACTCTCTCAAAGTGATGAGAAGTTTTAATCTGTTCACCAATTCATTAGGATTGTTCCAATATACAGGAGAAAACAGATCGCCAATTTCATCTTTATATATTCCACTTCCAGCAATATTGCCTAATAAATGTAGTTTCCAGTGGTTTTCATCTCCTGAATGATTATTTGCATTTGTACGATTGATAAGTCCTTTATATTTCTCCAAATCGGTATGGGAATATCCATTTGGAACATGCTTAGATAATAATTCAAACAATCTTATGCTCACATCAGTTATGTAATCCCCAATTTGAATTATATTCTCAGGCAAAAACCTAATTACTGAATCTCCCAGGAACCATATGTTCCCATGTCGATATACACCAAATGTCCTATTGTGTGTAGGTGAAGGTTGTTTCAAAACTAAATAACGTTGTGTTAAATGAAAAAGGTTTTTTTTTTTGGTTTAAAGTTTCTTCCAATTTTATTTAAAATTATGTTTCTTTATAAGTAGTTAATACTTTATGTAGTGTATCAATTCTATTCATAACAGGTTTAAATATTTCTTCATTTAAAACATCCCATTCCATTTGTGCTCATTTAGCTTGTACATATTTCTCCTTTACTGCAGATATAATATTACATAATTCCAAAGCAGAGTCACACATTTTTTTGATCATGTTCATTAATGTTCCATTATTCATATACCTAACCTAATGCAATGGTTTTATAGCTGTAACTGTAGGTAGAGTAGTCTGTGCCTCTTCAATATTATCAACTGTACTCAACACTGTGTCTAATTTAATTACAGTTTTAGCTCTCAAGTCATTAATAAAAGAATTTATTCATGTTTGAAAATCATTATTTTGTTTTCTCAGATCTGTTTGCATAACTAAACCAGATGTTTTATTAATCAATTCAACACTTATAAATTGTGTCATCTCTTCCGTTCATGTTTCAAGTTGTTTTGTAACAGTAGAGGATACCACTTAACTAATTAAACCTCTTAGATTATCTTGCATTTCTGTAAGTTGTGTTGTTAGAATTGTGTTTATCATACTGTTGAAGTCCTTAGTTAACATACTTAAACATTCTTCTATTCCAAGTTCATTACTCTGCAACTCATTTAGGATATTGGTTAAAATGTTAGCAATTACACTCATTTTCTTATACACATTATCATTCACATAAATTAATTTTATTAATTTCTCTTATATATTGGTCGATTGCTATTTGAATGCATTTAGCATAATAGTGTTTAAGTCTTTCGCGATTTTTAGTTAGGCAGGTATTGTAATGATTGTGTTTTATACCAGTATGTCCAAACTTTGAAATACTCACTATTCTTCATTGGGAATAAAAATACTGTCAAATCCACACCTATATCTCTATTTATATATGGAAAGCACTGGCATAATTACCAGAAAACCATACTTGTTTTCCCAACACTAAAAACACATATTGTTAAACTTTGTATATGTCATATCACCTAAAATATGACCATTGTAAATGTTTTGTAGGTTCACATTGTCCATTTTAAACACAATTAACATATTTGCATTATCACGCAAATTATGTTTTGGAGTACGTGCATAACTTTGTGATAGATAACAACAATCCATGTTTGAATGTATACCAAAACTAAAATAATGTTTTATTTCACCCTGTGGTTCGCAGTAAACACTGTCAAATACAAATACAGAATTGGGTAATGCTTCATTTGGAGGCATGATATATTCTTTATTAGTGAACAGGAAATATCGCAATCTTTCCATTAATGGCAAAATGGTTGTTAATAGCAGATATTTCTCTTTTATTGTTTTATAAAACACATATACATTTTCAAACTTAAGTCCATTTGGATGTTCCATCATCAACATAATAACACAAGTTTTTCCACATGAAGAAGGATCACTTATTATACAATGTAAATTTGGAGGTAACACTATTCTGATTTTCTGGTCAGTTATGTTTTCTTTTGTATTTACAATTACCAGAAGATGCACATTTTATTTCACAACCTTCATTTCTACACAAATTCACAGTATAATGTAATGTAACATACTAACATAAAACTATAAATACAGAACTATATATAGGTCCGCATTCAGTTCAAAATAATGGATCATACTAAACATATCAAAAAGGACATGGGATATTGATTACATTGATTAATACATTACCATTTGAATTCCATTTACCTAAATATAATTATTGTGGGCTCAGAACTAAGCTTGCAAAGTATCTGGCCCAGAACTATCAACGAATGAACTCTTTGGATAATGCTTGTAAAGAGCATGACATAATTTATGCTCAAACAAATGATTTGAAAGAAAGGCATATAGTGGATGCGATTCTAGCCGATGAAGCAGCAAATATAAGGAAGAATCTATCCACATCGACAGGTGAAAAGCTCGGCACTTGGGTCGTAGACAAGGTGTTGCGAGTAAAAGTGAAAAGCGGTATGGGCGTAAAATGCAAAACAAAATGAAAAACCTTAAAAGGCAGGATATAATTCGTATTTCCAGCATTAACATCTCTTAGATCACTCCTAGGGGAAGCTTCGGCAATCAGTAGAGCAGTTAAATTAAGTGGTAAATGAATATATCTTAAACTATATAAAGTTGGAAAAACAAAAAAACTCCAAACATGGAAAAAAATACAGCAAATCCTAAACAGTCTTCCAAAATGTGCACTCACAAACAAAGACATTCCTGTATTAGTAAAGAAACTGGATATTCCCTATTTCTGAGATGTGTATATGAAAGATGATTTACCAAAGAAACCAAACCTTCGTGAATGTATGATTGTTAATTTAGATTAGAAACAAAACAAAGAAAAGCATTGGGTTGCATTAATAAAAAATGTAAATCAATCATTGTGTTACGACAGTTTCATGGATTTCCTTCCTCCAACTGAAATATGCAACTATTTAAAAACACGCAATTAAGATACAATTACAAAATTGAACAATTACCAAATACAATCAATTGTGGTCATTTATGTTTACAGTTTCTGACTATAAGTAGGATATATAAGTACGCACAATAGTAAAACATATTAGTAATATGTCGATTATGTTTTTATTAAGTGGAAACTCGTTGCAATTGCATTCTGTAAATTTCCCAGCTTTGGCGTTAGATGGAGAATGGCAAATAAGTCGAATCGAATTTGGTACTTACAACAGCATACCAAACTTCGATATGCCCAATCAATCATTTATGGCCAACATTAGTGAAAAAACCTATAATATTGTGATACTGGTAGGATATTATGAGTTAGAAGATTTAAAAATATTCATTAAAGCAGCATTACTTGACAATGTACATTTCTGATTACATGGAAGTCCAAATATGTTAACAAGTGCGATGTACAGTAACATTAATATCGATTTTACAGAAGGCAATTGAATTTCAAATATGTTAGGTTACAAACAGAGATAGTATCCTACTAATTAATTGCATGAATCATCAAAACAGATTAATATACTGTTGATAAATATGTCATAAAAATGTTAATACTGTAGGTGCTTTATATTTGAATGGAAAACTGACAAATACATTACATGAATTCATGTGTGTGGTGGCTCCAAGATATAGAATAATTGAAAAATAGAATACTTTATTGTATCTTCCAGTAATAGTTAATCGAGTGGGTAAATATTTGTTACAATTGTCGATCAAAATGGTTAACTTATTAATTTTAGAAACAAAAAATTATGGTTTGTTTACAAACACACACACAAAGAATTTAGATATTGCATTCGGATCATGGGGATTGAAAACTTTTCCATCACTACCAACATCACAAAAAGTCATGTGGAATGTGAAATCATGTTTTTCATCCAAAAAGCTGAGATGTTGTTATTTGTTTTCAAACAAACCAACAAAACAATTTAAAATCAGATAGACCACTATTCGATAATAAGTGATATGAAAAACATTAAACTGTTTCTAAACAGTCAAGCTTATCCCTATGTGGATATCGGAACCACCGATATATATATATATATATATATATATATATATATCGGTGGTTCCAGGAAACATACTATAACAAAATCAGCTCACCATTCTTAGAACCCGATGCATTTAAAAGCAGAGGAACAATATTTGTATTTGATGTAAGCAAACAAAGTGACACCATCAGCAATAATGTTATTGATTTAGGAATTGAAATAATTGCAAATACACCCATTCCAGCAAACATGCAAGCTTATTCTTTGATCATTCACAATAGTGTTACAGTGCCTATTTTTGGGATTAATTTTTTTGTGAATGTGATTTAAATTAAGCATTTTTAAGCACGATATCAGGAGTGGTATTATTGGTTGTCCTTTCTCTTTTTTGTTCAGAAGCCCTAGATTTTATGACAACAGGAAGGTTCCTATCCCATTGTTTTTTGTTACGATGTGAGAGGCCTACAAATAATTGAATTTTTCTTTAGTATTTTCATTTGGAGTTCCCTTCATTGGAGGTTAGGCTAGGGAATTAGGCTGTTTTCATTGGGTTAAGCCCTCCGTATTACTTGTTTATTTTGTTTGATATGGGACATGTGTTTTCTTTCTCTTTCTTTAATAAGTAATGTGGTGTGAAATTATTTCATGATTTTTTTATTTTTTCACACTTTGGTTTTGGGAAGTCAGTTTCAACAGTTGTGGCCTTAAAATAGACGTAGAGGGTGTCTCCTTATGAATTCATTCCTTTAATTTTAAAATTAATTTTTTGGTTGTAAACAGATATTCTAATGTGCCAATTTTTATTCGTTTTCTTCTTCTTTTTCTGTTAGTGTCTTCTGGGACCACGAACCAATTTCAATGCTTCGTCCTTTGTTGTTCCTTCTTTCTCCAGCACTCCTTCATCTTCTCACTATGTGTCTTTTTCCTCTCCTCAGACCATTTTGAGCCTGTTTTCTTTTCCTTCCTGCCTTGGAATCCTTCCATTTTCAACACTTTTTTCTTAAGAATTTCTCTCTCTCTCTCTCTCTCTTGCTTCTTCTTCACTTATATTGTTTCTTTCCAAATCTTTCTTAACTTAATTTGTTTTGTTTTTGTTAATTTTTATTCTATGGTTAGGTCGACCAAGTTATGATGTAATTAATTGAAATTGGGATCATTTTTTTTACCATTTTATTTCTACTTTTTGTAAGAATAAAGGCTTTTTTTTTTATTTTTGACTGCCGATGTTATTAAGGAACTGACGTCACTCCTTATTTTTAATTTGAAAGAGTTTCATCACCACATGGATCAGCAGACTTCTTTGAAGCAATGGCAGCTGGCCATATTTTTCTTGGCCCAGGTGCTTGTTATTATTCCCCCTTCAGCAGTTCGGAAGAATTGTTATCTCCTACTCGTTCGAAACATGGGCACAGCTGTGAGCTGTACCGACACTTTCTTTGCTAAAGCCAGGATGCTGTGGTGAACACTGCACTTTGCCACTAGGCTTGTAAGGGGAAATGGGAGTCTGTCTTCGGGATGTCGAGTTTTCGGTCATGGTGGTGGCAGGTTCTGATTGGTCAGCCATGACGTCAGCCGCTGCCAAGACATCAGGGAGGCAGCTGGTGTTTATCGGCTATAAGTAAGGAGGTAAGCAGTCGTGAGCGGGACAACATGAGTCGAGTGCAAGCAGCTGGAGCGAGCGGTCGCAGGCAATGCGGCAAGGAAGAAGCTGCGACATGAAAATAATGCTAACTATGAAAATTTTTGTTTTTGTGCATTGTTGGGGCGTTCTTCCCTGCTCTGCAGGAAGAATGGTCCCAGCCATGCCTTTAAATGGCTAGTGTTTAGTAAATAAGGGTGTCAGTTGATAGAAGACTGACAGGTAACGAATACCATGAGTAGAGTGTGGGTGTAGGAGGTGTCGAGAGCCTGGCAGACGTCTTATAGGTAAACTATGTGAAGTGTGTGTGTACAGACTTCCATAGCATGGACCTTGTGCTATGAGTGTATATATGTGCAGCCTGAACTGTCTTTTTGAATTTGTTTTGGTATTGTTTAGGTAGCCCACATTTTGAAGTTGTGGATGGTAGATTGAGATCGCTTTAAGGGTTAAGATGTTTTATTTGCACAGTGTAAGGATAACAAAATAGCACCTTGTTTCTTCCCAAGACTATATATTAAATATATTAAAGTTAGGGACGAAAGATTATGTACGGCCAAAGGCCTACTAAGTTACACTAACCTAAGCTAAAGGGACTATTTGTTGTTGTGTTGTTGATATTATGTCGTTCCTGATACTTGTTCCCTATGTTTTCAGCACGAGTGATGTACAAAAGGTGAGCGGCTCATCACGCTGCAGATTGTGAGGGTTTTTGCTGTCCTGGAGTCCCTCAGAGCCTGTGTGGTCTCGCTGTAGATCTTGATGTAGAGATGGGTGCTCCTCGAAGCAAATACTTCAAGCAGCTGGCATGAGAGTCCCGCAAGTTTTAGTATAAGCAGTTGTACACCGAATTAAATTTTTTTAAATATCTAACTTTTCTCTCAATCTCTGTAATAGAGTTGTCAAACCATTTATATGTAAACTGTCTGGAACTGGTAGTTGGTCCCATTGTATGGGGAATAGTGATAAGTTTAAATTCTCTCTGTTATTGTTTAATCTTTATAAAGAATTTAGAGGTTCTTGTAGGAAATCAGTGGCGCTTTGCATCGGAGTAACGTTAAGAAAGATTGGCCTGAAGTTTTGAGAGGACTGTGCAGATTTGGAGACCCTCAATTTAAAATTTCAATTACTGTAAAACATAACATTCTCTTTTAGCTATGATCTATAATGCACTGGGCCTAACGATTGTCCTAGTTGTTTGTGTTACATATGAAAAAAAATATATTTACAATTTAAAAAAAGAGAAAAAATATGTAGATATTGTAGGTACAGAAACAGCAAAAAAATGTATTTGATGATAAAGGCCAGTGTACTAGAATGGGCCTCTCTTAATATATATATTTTTTGTGTCTTCTGGAGTTTTGTATTTGTGGGGGTCCGCAAATCTGTACAAGGGGGTAAATTTTACTATGTGTATTTTGGGGTTACAATTTTTTTTTGGAATTTTGATTTAAATTAAGCTTTTTTGTTAAGTGCGATGGCGGTAGTGGTATTTTGGTTGCCCTTTCTCTTTTTTGTTCGGAAGTCCTAGATTTTGTGACAGCAGGAAGGTTCCTATCCCTTTGTTTTTTGGTTAAGATGCGATAGGTCTACCCCTAATTGAATTTTCCTTTAGTATTTTCATTTGGAGTTCCCTCCATTGGAGGTTAGGTTAGGGAATTAGGCTGTTTTGGTTGAGTTAAGCCCTCCGTATTACTTGTTCATTTTGTTTGATAAAAACCATGTGTTTTCTCTCTCTCTCTCTCTCTCTCTCTCTTTAAAGTAATGTGGTGAAATCATTTCATGATTTTGTAATTTTTTTCACACTTTGGTTTTGGGAAGTCAGTTTCAAGAGTCGTGGCCTTAAACTAGATGTCGAGGTTGTAGTTGGAAGATAACTGGGTGTCTCCTTACGAATTAATTCCTTTAAATCTCTTTTTTTTATGTAACAGATATTCTTAATTAGCCGATTTTTATTTGCTTTTTTTTGGTCTCATGGTTAGGTTGAATTAGTTATGGTGGTATTTAAATAGGGATAAGATTGTTTACTGTTTTATTTCTAGTTTTTTTAACAATAAAGGGTTTTATTTTTATTTTTGACTGCTGAGGTTCTTAAGTAACTGAGGTCACTCGTTATTTTAATTAGAAATACTTAGTTTCGTTACCACGTTGACTTCCATAGCATGGACCTTTCCTGATGCTAGCTTTAAGGATCGGCCAGCTCCGAAGACTTGTGCTATGAGTGTATGTGTGTGCAGCCTGAACAGTCTTTTTTTTTTTTTTTTTGTTATTATTCAGGTAGCCCACATTTTGAAGTTGTGGGTGGTAGATTGTGATCGCTTAAAGGTTTAAGATGTTTGTTTATTTGCACAGTGTAAGGATAACACAATGGCACCTTGTTCCTCCACAAGACTATCTATTAAATATAGTGACTATCTATTAAGGCAATGATGTCGACAATACCCCCTAGTAGTATAAAAATACCGATTCGAGCACAGCCCCAGTTATCAGAAAAACAACGGCAAATTAAAAGCTCAAGCCATCAGAAAACCATCAGAAAAAAATTCCTCTTAATTTTCTTGTCCTAAACATCAAATGCTGATTCGAGCGCAACCGCAAAAAAAGTGACTCAAAAAGTTGCGTTTGGGAGCAGTTGCAAAAAAGTGGTTCAAAAAGTTGCGTTTGGGAGCAACCACAAAAAAGTGACTCAAAAAGTTGCATTTGGGAGCAGTTGTAAAAAAAGTGGCTTAAAAAGTTGCATTTGGTTGGATCGTAGTCATTAGAAAAAAAGTTGTGTTAAACTTTGCATTTGAGTGCATCTGCAAAAATACGCGTAAAAAGTTGCGTTTGGGCGCAGTTGCAAAAAAGAGTGGCTCAGAAAATTTGAATACATAAAAAATAAATTGCTGTATATAATAAAGATGGATCAGTATTAAACGGAACCAAACAATTTAAGAAACTTTCCGAACTTTCAATTGGACAGTCCTATCCCATAGACCATGCTGAAATTAATGATACACGGCGTGGATACAAAGTGGTAATTACTTCTGGAAATTTTAAAGTAACCTTACCAGACAGATATGTTCGGGTTTTCAGTGAAAGAGTTTTAAATGGTGTTAATCGTGGAGGTATAAGTTCTGTATATGATGGAATGGTGGTTAGTGGTGTTAAACAAATGCATGCTATTCGGTTTTTTAAAAGAGTAATTGATTGTCGTCGTATAATTAGACATCAGTTGATTTTTATTTGTGCTCATATCTCTATAAAGTTTTAATGGTTAGCTAATTAATAAAACACAATTATTGCTCTGAGTTCGGCAATGTGCTACAGCATAGTATAATTAAAAATTTAGATACACATCTCCAAATTCGACATATTAAAGTAGCTGAAACATTGAATTCTTTTTCTAAATATTTCATTGCACTTTCTATAGAAATATTATTCATCTTTATCACATGAAACTTTAATAGTTAAAAAACTATTAACATTATTATATATAGAATATGACTACTTCCAACCCAACAAATATCTACGGTCTCATCTCTAATACCACTGTTCTTTCAGACAAATCAAAGTTAATTAACTTACCTTTTTCATCCTTAATTTCAACTATTATTTCATTAACTTTATTTGTTTGCACTGGAAAAAATAATGGATAAGCTGGTTCGTAATAGATTGTGTCGCCAAATCCAAATGTTGTTCTTGGTTTAAAAGTGGTAATTATGTTAGTTTCTCTATTATTATATTCATCATGTTTTAATATTATACCAGTTACTATATTACAGTGTATATTTATTGTTTCAAATGGAGCAAATTTGGGAATTGTATCACCATAATGATCCACATTTGTTTTCAGAGTTTTATTTTCTACGAAACCCAAAAAGTTTTCCTATTGAATCCCGTTTTCCAAACTGTAATTTAAGCATACATTTTACTTTCACCCTGTTTGTTATTTTATCCAGCACGAAAGATATATAATTTTCTTTACCACCTATTGAATCCACACTAAATACAAAATTGCTTTTATAGTTTTTTCAAGATATTTTAAGCTATATTGACCAACTGGAATATCAATTACTGATTCCATATCATACTGACCCACAAAATATAGCTTATTTCTCCCAGAGATAATGTTATGCATTAGATAAGTGGTATAGAACTTAATTAAAGCCAATGAGTGCCCCTCTATCTCTAACATGTAATGTAGTCTTTTCTTCAACACTTATTTGTTATCTGTTAGTTTGAATACTTTACTAATTTATTATATTATTTTTAAAAAAATCCATTAATAAATGAACAAGAAAAACATGAAACATTCAGACTGGGATATTAAAATAATAATACCAGACAAGACTTTATCGACAAAATGTCATGGTGAATTATTACCTAATAATATTAGATGTTTGATAGTGGGTCCTAGTAACTGTGGAAAAACTACACTTATGATAGATAATTTTATATATGCTCAGGGATGGTTGAACTTTGGTACTCTCTATGTATGTTCAAAAAGTCTGGACCATCCAAAATATATCAATTTAAAGAAATATATAGATGTAGCATCAAAATTATTTAATGAACCAATAGCTTACTTCTTTCCATCAAATGAAGAAATGGTTGACGTAAATGAATGTCATAAAGAGTTTGTAGTTGTTTTCGATGATATCATACTTGAAAACCAAAATACGGTACGGGATTACTTTACTCGTGGCAGACACAAAGATATTGTTTCTATTTAGCCCAGATATACTCAAAAGTACCTAAGCAGCTTATAAAAGACAATACCAATTTTCTTTGCATATTCAGACAAGACGATACAAATCTTAAACATATTCATAGTGATTTTGTCGGTGGTGATATGCCGTTTGAGAAATTTAGGGAGACTTGTTCAAAATGTTGGAATAATGAATATGGTTTTGTTACAAGATATGACTTGTAAGTTAAAT
Organism: Dryococelus australis; assembly: GCA_029891345.1. NCBI lineage: Eukaryota > Metazoa > Arthropoda > Insecta > Phasmatodea > Phasmatidae > Dryococelus > Dryococelus australis. The sequence goes on from CM056993.1 coordinate 170,344,307, forward strand.
AGTGGTAACTACCATACTAAAATTAAAGACTTTTTAAATTCTTAGAGTATAAGTATGTTTTTTTAAAGGAAGTGTTTCCATTATAACCAACATAATCTGATCTTTGTAAATGTGTTGGTATACCATAACTATTTCAATAGATACAATTGTACCTTCGGGTACATTGTGGGCTTTTGGTATCTTAAAATATATCATCTAATCAGGGAATACTTCAAAAGTTTTATACATGTCAATTTTTGCCATTGATGGTATAAGTGATGACACTTAAATATTTTTCTGGTTTTATTATTATTTCAACTATAGTTCCATCTCTCATAAAAAATAATCAATTCGATTATCAAAGTAAAATACTTTTTCTTTTGAACTGTATTTCCCAACTAAACGAATAATGTTAATTCTGTTTTTCTGATAGTACTCTAAATTGACTGCATCCATCGGTGCAATGGGATCTCCCACATGTCTTAGTCTTTTTTGTTCAAAATTTATATTATTATCTACTTCCAAGTAAGTAAGATAGGCTTTATACAATGATCTTTTATTTCTTGTAAGTGTGGCTATAAAGTCGTTGAACTGTGTGTTGGAAATAAAATCATTAGGATCGATCTTCTCAGTAGTTGTATCATTGTCCGTGTGTTCTTTAATTTGATCTTCAATCCAAGAGCTTATTAATGCATTTCGACATATATCCATTGTTTACTAATAGTAAAATAATTTTTGGAAATATATAATTATGTGAAAAGTGATTTAGCACAATTACACACAAATGACCACAAGTTACTTGATTGAAATTTTGAATTCTATCATCGTTATAAAAATATTACTTTCGAGATATGCTATTAATTGTTGGGGTGGATTTCCGCCAAATGAATCGAAATAATTTTTTTTTCTTTTTTTTTTTTGCTTTTTTCCCAGTGTGTACCAGAGTTTGTCGAAACATCTAGATTAACAATCCCACATTCACTATCGAGTGGCGTGTTAATTAGCTCATCGATCATAAATACTCCCCGAAAATTTCTTAATGTTTAATTTTTTAACCATTTGATCAATATCAAAGTTACTGAGTGGAGTCACTTTTTTTAAACATTCTTACCCCACTTAACTTTCTTCAATCCCTTGCCGTATTCCTCCATAGCTAAATTATGTCTGCGTTGTTCTTCCAATTCTTGGTTTTTCTTCTTAGCATTAATTACTGATGTCGCGATAGATGATGCACTGCCAGCTAACTCTTCTAGAGCTCCCAATGCTGCTAGAATTAAGGGTAAAAATCCACCATTGTGAACTGTCAAACCACTTCCAGTTTTCATTTCTTTGGACATTTTCTTAAGCGGTAGAACTGAAATTGTGATAGTCATCCCTCTGTCCTCCTTAAATTTTTTTTTTTAATGATCTAGTTGGTCTTTCATTAGGAAAGAATCAATATTTAAAACCCTTCAACTCGTTAGGAATTTGAAATGTAATGTTTTTTACTTTCATTTACTATAACAAATATTTTTATCATTTCATTTTAATTCCCCAGCCAAACTTACATTTAATATGCATCGCAGATCAAGTAACACCAGCCCACAATCTCTCATTGAGATCAGCATCTGAACTTAACAATCTTTTGAACGCCTTCTTTTATAATTCTTTATCAGCTGCATGTCTTTCAGATAAATCTTCATGATGATGATAAGCTATATCATGTTCCATTGCAGCCGCATCTAGTGGATTAATGGGTTTATCGCCACGCTCAATTCTCTCTTTTAGTCTGGTACCCGGACCTAAGTACTGATAACTGGGTGCATGCAACTTAAAATATAGTGAATTTATTATATCATTGAGTAACCCTTTTCCGTGATTCTCCGACTCCCAAAAAGTTTGTGGTATTGTGTTTAACATTCGTATCATATATTGTATACCTTTTGGATTATTCACAACAAAGTCTCTAAACTTGCTGTTGAGCATATTCATTATTCCAACTTTTTCATTATAATAGTTATCATTTCCAGCATTCTTTTCGCTATAAATAACGAGAAGTCGATTTCCCATTTTTAGGTTAGGGGCGTTTCTTTTTAATCGAATCTTAAATAGGTTTAACAATAATTTTCCATTTATTCCCTTTACTCGATTTTGGCGTTCCGAAGTTTGGACCATTGCTTTGAAAAACTGTGTTTGTATCTGCTCGAATACGACTACCGTGTTCATAGTCGGTTGCAGTGTAGTCACTTTCTGTTTCTTTCTTACTTGTTAGTAATTTCATCAAACCATCAGCTCCAGTGTATGTACGATCTTTTACAGTAAATTTGTCATTGATGAATGTTACTTCGCTATCATCAATATACAATCTACCTTTATCAGCCTTTAGTCCAACAACATCGTCTTTGCAGTCAATTAAGAAATTCAACACTTTCTTATCAATAAATGTTGTCTTGTAGTTAGTCAACTGTGAGATATCAGTTTACAAATGCCCCAATGCTTCGTCATAGCGTTCATCATCATCGTCAATGCATTTAACACCATTATCATAGCGTTCATCGCTATAGCGTTCATCATTATAGCGTTAATCGTCATCTACAATGCGTTTAACACCACCATCTTAGCATTCATCGTCATCGCCAATGCGTTTAATGCCATCGTCATAGCGTTCATCGCCATAGCATTCATCGTCATAGCATTCATCGGTGCCTGTTTTACCAAACAGTTTTCTTTCGAAAGATGTTTCTGTTGGTGTCTGTGGGTTGTCTAAATTCTTAACAGCAAATGGAACAAGCTCATTTATTAAGTTCTTATTCTCATTTGTTACATGTACAATTTTTTGCCCCATATCTTCTATCACATCTATCAATGGTTGATCGTGTTTTTTATTTTTATGATATTCATCTTGGCGAAATTTTCTAAAAGTTTTAAACTTTTCAATTATCTGTCTTATCTCTATATTCTTCTCTATATTGTTTGCAATTTTTTGTTGTCTCATTTATTACATAAATAAATAAAATGAACAATGATAACTTAAATGTATACTGTCTCAAATGTATGAAAAATACACTAAGTTCATATGAACTTAGAAATAAAAACAAAGTAAGAATTAAATGTGTTTGTAGATGTTGTGTTACCAATAACTCGATATTTACTGGTGGGAGTATAAAAAACGATATTGTAAATGAAAACCATTAATAAATACGAAAAAACTTCCCAGAAGAACTGTTCTATCTTTTGCTATTGATGATCTTTGGCAAGCTGATTTAGTTGAGATAAATTCTGCATCTTCAAAAGGTATACATAGAATTAACAAAGGGTTTAAATATATGTTAACCATTATATATGTTTTTCCATACATGCATGGACAATACCAATCAAAGATAAAACTGGTGAAAATGTTACATTAGCATTAAAAACTATTTTGAATGATCACAAACCCATGCATTTACAAACAGACAAAGGGCAATAATTTTACAATCAATCATTTAAGGCAATAATGGCCAATAACAACATAACCTATTCAACATATAGTGAAAAGAAAGCTACTGTTGTAGAAAGATTTAATAGAACATTGAAGGAGAAAATGTGGAAGATATTTACTATACAGGAAAACTATAAATGGGTGGCTATATTACTTAAATTAATAGGTGAATACAATAACACTGTTCACAGTACAATCGAAATGAAACCCACCAATGTAAATGCAAAGAATGAAAGTTCTATTTTAATCAACATGTATGGAGGAGAAAGAAAAATGATCAAACCAAAGTTTCCAATAGGAGATAAAGTTCGTATAAGTAAAAGTAAAAATTTGTTTGAAAAAGGCTATACACCAAATTGGTCCACTGAAGTATTTGAGGTGTGCGAAGTATTGCACACAAACCTCACGACATATAGAATAAAAGATTAAAAAAATGAACTTATTAAAGTTATTTTTTATGAGCCAGAGCTGCTTAAGAACATATATGATAAAGACTACGTAGTGAAAAAAGTTTTGTGAAGAAAAGGAAAATAAACTGCTAATTAAATGGTTATGTTTTGATAATAGTCATAATTCTTGGGTTGATAATACAAGTGTAGTTGTTTCAGAATTTTTTTTTTTCTATACAATAAATGTATCAACAAAAAATTGAAAGTTATGAGCGTCAGTCATTTCCGCCAAACGACCAGACAAAAAATTCATTTGAATAAATACAACAAGCACATTTGGTTTTATATTCCTATTGGCGATGCATTTTCACATCCGAATGAAACTTATGTATACCAACAGTATAAACTAACTAAAATAGATACAAAAGCAGATTATGAAAAAACTTCAACCATTGATCTTTCTGAGAATTTCTTCCCATTCCATTTCTCAAGAATAGAGATCTCTAAACATGGTTGTATAATCGAAAGTATTGACAACCCTGGCATCACTTCAACTATGATGCATACATTGCTATGTTCGGAATCAGAATCAGCATACTTCCAAATGCTGGGGATAGAACTAGGTAAATATGTTAGGAAAGATAAGTGTATCGAAATTACCTATCCATTAAGATATTTGCTTGGGTTTATGAGATATTGTAATGAAATATTCTGGAAAGGTGGGTACAAGATCACATCCATTCGAAATTCTAATGATGATGTTTCTTTTTATAGAAGACCTCCAAAGAAAGCAGTTGGATCGGATGATGCAGATAATATACCAGATGCTGGTAAAATTGTTACTGAGAAAATGGAAATTCTGTGGCCAATTGTTGAATACGATCCTATTTATAGGGACGAAATTAAAGCAAAATTATACAAACACCCCAAAATGCCAATTGGTTTTAATTATTGGCAATGTCTTTATAAACCAGCACTTACTAATGCAAACTCATGTCAGTTTGATATAAAAGATCAGTTCAATTCAATCCAATTCGATATGTCAGACTTTGTCATTGTTGGTTTTCAGCAAAACAGAAAAGAATATCCTGGGCAATTCAAACATGGTTCAATGGTAGACTCTTGTTTTGTCAAAAATATTTATATTAAGAATGGACGGAATGAAGTATTTCCCAAAGAAAATTGGAATTTAAACATTGATGATAAAATTTCCGATAAGATGTATATTGCTTACAATGATTTTAGAAATTCAAAGACTAAACTAGATACTCCTTATCGTAATAATGAAATGTGCTTCAACACTAAGCCATTTATTGGGAGAAGACCATTGTATGTTATTGATTGTTCTTACAGAAAAACCGCTATTATAAAAGATCAAACTAATCTGAAACATACAGTAGATTTTAATAAACCAATATCAGCTACAACTATTTGTAATATGGTACTAGTAAACCAAAGAAACCTAATTTATGATGTTAAAAGTGAAAGAATCACTGAAGTCCAATAGCGCGCAAACATGTATGGTTATTAGTTTTTAATGGATGGTTATCCATTAAAAACATTTACTGTTATATAATTTTCTTTAATAGCACTATAAGAGTGTTTTAATGGGGTCTGAAAAAACCGCCTGAGGATGCACATTCTTACGATGGATCCCTCGAGGGACCCCTTTTAATTGTGTCAATGGCTTCTTATACTTTCCCATTACATTCACTCGCAGCGCTTTTTTCAGATTGGTATAGCCGCAATGTCTTTCGATTTGAACCATGGATTGCCTTCTTAGTCGATAACATCTTTAACCACTGTAAGCTTCTTATTCAGGTCATCCAGTAGAGGTTTGTTCTTTTGCTCCAACTTGTATTCGCCGTATTTGCGTATGGACGGAAGCACATCTTCATACACCCAGTCCTGGAATTGTTCTGCAGCTGCTATCTTTGACTTCATGATCAATGCGTACAAGCCCGGTTCATTGATTAATACAGCATGTGGCTGCATATTCAAAGGGGTGAGCAATTCGCTCCTTCCTATATTCGTGTATGATTACCTATACTTTTCTCTAACATGTTCTCTGATTGCTTCTCGCAGATTTGCATATTCGAGTATGTTCGCAATGTCCTTCGCCGCTATAAGCTTCTTTTTTTAAGTCGTCCAGCAACATTTTGTACTTCTGCTCGATGCCGTGCTTGCACATGGACGGTAGCACTTCTTCATACACCCATTCCTGGAATTTTTCAGCTGCTGCCATCTTTGATTTCATGATCAATGCATGCAAAGCCCGGTTCATTGATAAATATGGTATGCCTGTGACATAATCTATGATTGCTTTTTCAGGATTTGTGTATTCCAAAATCAGTGCAATGCCTTTCGCCTTGAACCACACATTATTCTCTTAGTTGATACATATTTTTACTGCTGTAGATAAGCTTGTTGTTCACGATTGCATTTTGTTATGCTTTCCTTTAAGCTCACGCACGACTCGCGAACAATATCAGCAATAAGGCGACTCGTGCTTCATGATGGGCAACTGCTCTTCCATAGTATCACTCTTTTTTTTTTTTTTCAATTTTGTGGTGTCCCCATGGTAGTGTATTACTGCCATCTTTAAAAATAAATCTTTTATCATCTTTGGGACTTAATGCTTTTTTTTCTCATCTCAATTGTATAGAGTTCATGTTTCTTACTTTTAATAAGATTCATACTTTTGTACAACACTTTTTTTACCGAACAAACACTTTTTGTAGTCACCAAAACTAATCTCATTTCTGACTACAGTGTTTTTCACACCCTTTGCTCTTATCTTTACATCACCTTCCACATTTATTACATACATTTTCAAATTCAATCCAATAAATTCTTCCATTATTTTTCCATTACATTCATCTTTCATTTTGTCATTATCTTTTTGTTAAATAATGGTATACCATATGGATTATCTTTATTAAAGTCAGAAGTATCAAAATGATAGACCATTTCTTTCATGTCACTGTAGAAGTATGGTGTTTTTATATAATAGATGTTTGAATCAGTATCTTGATAGCACAGTTCAATGTTTTGCCCGTACTTTGGTTTCATTATGTTATAGTGAAAATCGTACATTAAGACTTTCGATAGATCAAGTATACTCATTCCAACATAAATGGGTTTGTTAAAGAACAGTTTTGTTTTAATCATATGAACTGCAACCAAAGAGTTAGTAAATATAGTTCTATCTTTAAAGTTTAGTTTAGCCACTAGTTTATCTATTTGCTTAGAACTTGTGCACAACTGTATATCCACTCTGTTTCTAATATTTTCCATTATTCTTCCAAAAACGGTATTGTTAATTAATTTGTAGAAATATTTTTCAAAGTCATTTGTAGACTTTGTTCGCATATTTGTGTTTAGATCAATATAGGACTTGAGCCAATCTGATTGATCAAACTCCAGAATTCTATGGATATTTTTCAACTTCATTCCGAGAGACAGATATTGCTTAAGATTTACATAGTGTAATACAATTTTTCTTTACCATCCAGATTAGTCAAGAGTTTGGGATTTTTTGAACCTTCTGGTATTTTATTCTCTGGTGCCAATAGCAGATCTTTCTGAAGATCGTGTAGTTCATGTGGATATTCCAAATCAACTTCCAATATATAACCTTTGCAAGAATCATCTTCTATTTTTGTTACATCTATATTTGTATTTCTCCATTTAAACCCACCATAGGGTAAATACTGGCTCATAGCCCATCCATATAAGTTATTGGCATCCAGATATGTAAGATAAAATATTTCCTTTGTACTATCATAATCATTCATATATTTATTATTTGCTTTAGCATATCGCTTACAACATTTTGAAATTCCACCACGAACACCTTTTTCTATCATCAAAATCATATAATATGTTAATAATTCTAGTTCTATTTTAATATGTTTAAGCATAGCATCCCATGCTAACCCTGGGGCTGTGAAATACCATGCTGGATCTAGCTTATATGTTTCGAGACACACATCTCTAAATTTTCCATTATATCAGACAATATCAATGCAATTTGTTATAGAGTTCTGTGTACTCTCTTAGAAATTTTATGTTGAATTTTTCCCACACCTATCTCGCAAATTTTTAATCTTCATCTGTAATGCCACATTTTGTTGAAAAATGCATCTTTGGATGGAAGTGATGTCTCACAAAATTTTTCAGCACTATACATGTAGTCATATGGGTAAACACATTTTCTTGTAACAAAGTCAAGAAGTTCATTGGAAAAAATGCTTACACGTTTCTCGGAATTGGCTTCTGGAAAGGTTGCTAGAGAGTTTATCGATACTACTAGCCATAAGTTTAAATGAGTCAATAAATGTAAGATTTACACTTCCACATATGTGCTTCGTAAAATAAATATTTTTTTCTTCATTGTTGGGAATTAGATCAATCTTATTTTCATCGATGCCAAGATCTCTTATGAATAAATGTGTGTCATAGTCAGATAGATTGTGTATAAACACTGGGACAAAACATGGGTTTCTATACAATAAGTTACAATCTCTGTGTGCAGCTCCCCTAAATTTCCCTGTAAGATGATCATGATCTCTCACAGAATCACCATTCAAAGGCTTTTCACATATATGGCAATGGGTAGCTGTATCATAAACAATTTGTTCTTTCTGAGTTAGTGGAAGCATTGGTTTTTCATTTGTGTATATATCACCAATATACTTTGCTTCTTCCATTAGCATTTTAACGAATACATTAGATGAATCAGATCCTTCATAAGTTACTGGTGGTTTATAGTATCCATGTTCGTATTTTACATAGTAACAGAAGCTAATACGCTCGTGTTTTTGGTATGGTTTCGTGTAAAATTCGTCGGGGTTTGGTTGGCAAGTCTCAATTTTAATCAACAAACATTCAAAATCAGTATATATCACAAACGGAACTCTCAAAGAATGATTTTGGTTTTTAAATCTTAATATGTTATTTTTTCCTTTAGATGGTAGTGATCTCGACAGTCCTGTTCGTGATCTTTTAGCTATTTACAGAGTAGAAATGTTGCAAACATCTATCACATATAAATATTTCGTGACTATAATTGGTTACTTTTGATGCGATAAGTCTCGAAAGACTTTTTATCCAGCAGTAGTGGTCGTTCTTTTCGTCTTTGATATAAAGTAGGTTTATGTGTTTATCTGTCTTATTTTTTGTTGTTTTTAATGAACAGATTTCTTACCACCATCTTCTTTTTCGTATGCGTATACATTAATAGAAATTCCACTTCTTTTCTCAAAGGTTGGTATGCTATCCAATTTCATTGGAAATTCTAAACCCTTAAGCGCATAATCAAACTCATGTTCGTAAGCTATGTATTTATTCACTCTTTGGGGGTTTCTTTGTACTTGATGCAATGCAGATAGAACAGACCACAAAATACATTTTTGATCATTGTTCTTAACATTAATTACCGCCTGCTTATCTTTGATTTTTTCTGGGAGATGAACATAAGAACTGCCCTTTTTATTTATTCGTACTTCTAGTTTAAATGTTCTGTTGAGTATCCACTCAGTTCCCTTGTCTTCGAAAGTTCCCATCTCAGCTATGATTTTCGTTATGCTGTTGGCATAATATTCTTCAAGATTAGTCGATTTCAGTATAATTTTGTTCTTTGTTTTAAAGGAGCTTTCTACATATTCAATATTCTCACCAATTCCCCTTTATACTCAGTGAAGAGTTTCATGTTCACTTTGAGTGATTTTTAATGTTTATTAATTAGTCCAGTGACAGTTTCTTTTACATCGTTTAGGAAATGATTTGGGTCTTTGTATGCATTCACATTATTTACAGCATAAGTCTTGATCCTACTTTGAAATGCTGTTTCGATTTCTTCTACACTGAATCTGGGTGCGTACTTATGAATTTTACTTCTCAAGTGACTTCTTATGAGAGATGGTTTGTAATAGTGACTACACGTTTCACATTTCACTTGTTTCTCTCGTGGGAACTTCTGTTTTGATATTAAATGTGGCACTTAAAAAATTTCCCATGCATTTGTTGGTTCATGTGATTGATTATGTACTGGTGTAAGACCTTTGTGCAATCTACTTTTAAGATGACTTCTTATGAGAGATGGTTTGAAAAAGTGATTACAAGTTTCACACTTGACATACTTCTCTTGAGATTTCTTCTTCTTTCTTTCCGCAAAAACGTCTTTCTTAAATTGATATTCTTTCCATACATTACCAGTTGTGTTAGCCTTTTTCATTGCCATGGTCGTCATCATATTAGACATAAGTTGATTTTTATTCATGCTCATTTATTATATACAATATTTTATTTTTACATATTCAAATTTTTTGAACCACTCTTTTTTGTAACTGCACCCAAACACAACTTTTTACGTGTATTTTTGCAGATGCACTCAAACGCAACTTTTAACATAACTTTTTTTTCTAAAGACTACGATCTTACCAAAAGCAACTTTTTGAGTCACTTTTTTTTTGGTTGCTCCCAAACGCAACTTTTTGCAGTCACTTTTTTGCAACTGCTCCCAAGCGTAACTTTTTGAGTCACTTTTTGTTGTTGCTCCCAAATGCAACTTTTTGAGTCACTTCTTTGGTACTGCTCCCAAACGCAACTTTTTGAGCCACTTTTTTGCAACTGCTCCCAAACGAAACTTTTTGGGTCACTTTTTTGCGGTTGCGCTCGAATCGGCATTTGATGTTTTGGATCAGAAAATTAAGAGGAATTTTTTTCTGATCGTTTTCTGATGGCTCGAGCATTTAATTTGCTGTTGTTTTTCTGATAATGGGGGGGGGGGGGGCTGTGCACGAATCGACATTTTTATACTACTCCCCCTGCTGCATTGATTTGTTCTGATTACACAGACGGTGATGACAGTATAGTTAACGCTAATGACGGAATGAAAGAAGTATGGGATTTGGTACAGTTAGTATGTGTGTATTATACACTTAAAAGATGTTCCCATGAAATCGACGAACTTCAGAATAAACAGTTTTCTGCTCTAAATACTAATGATGAGTGTGCGAACCCACCAAAGAAAAGTAAATTTGATACTGAGGATGAAACAGGAGGTGAAGACAATCATAAAGACAGCATTGATGAAAATAAATGTGAAGACAGTTCAAGTGCTGAAGACGATGGCGATTTTCTCGATGCACTGACACAGCACTCGACTACACTTGCTGCAATGAGCTACATGAAGAAGGCAGAAGATGCAGAGAATACTGGATACCTATTTTCCGAAGACCCGAATGAACTTGACATTTAATTGGCCTACAACAGCACGAGGATCGCTCGTACATTGTTGAGATATCATATATCATTAGAAAACTAAAGGGGAGTGGTTATATCGCATGATGTGATGAATTGGTTTCTTCTGAAACTATACTTACAAATAATAAATATTTTAAATAATAATTGTGTTTTAATATTTTTTTGTTGTATCCTTTCATCTGTCATAATTTTAAAGTTGTTCTGTGGTCACTCGTTTACTGAAGTACAGATCTGCGTTCAGGATATTAATTAAGTATTTATGCATACAAATGTGTAGATAATGGACTGCATATAAAATATTAATGTAGTCGTCAAGTATAAAACAATGTGTGGAGACAGTTGGCGAATAAATGTTTTTTTTTTAATATGTGTGGATGGGGTCACACTACACACACATGGACTAATTATGGATTGATGATTGATCGAAAGATTGGACAAAGGCTTGTTGGGAAGACTGGAACACTGAGGTAAAGATTGTTAGTGCGCTAGAAAGATTGATGAAAAGATTTAAAATCTGGACGACAGATTTTAAGATTTGATGACAGATTTTAAGATCAATGAAATACTGCAAAATATTGATGGAAAAATTGCGAAAGATTGATTGAAAGATTGCTAAGGAGGAGGATTGCAAAAGGTTGTTTTAATGATTGAATGAAAGATAAAACTTTGATAGAAAGATGGGAAGATTGAGAAAGATTGCTAAAGATTGATGGAAAGGTATGGAAGATTGATGGAAATATTGCAAAATATTGATGGAAAGATTGCAAATTATTAATGGGATTATTGGACGAATAATTGATGGGAGGATTGGAACTTTTGAGGGAAATATGGGAAGATTGATGGAAAGATTCCGGAAGATTGCTAAAGATTGATGTAAATATTTCTGAGTAGGAGGAGGATTGCGAAAGATACCAAAATACTGATGGAAAGATTGTGAAAGATCGTGGAATATTGATAGGCAGATTGGAAGATTTATGGAAAGTCTGCGGAAAAATTGATGGAAAGATTGAAAGATTTATAGAAATATTGCAAAAGATTTATGAAATATTCCTAAATATTGATGGGAAGATTGCTAAAAATAGATGGGAAGATTGCTGAGGAGGAGGATTGTGAAATATTGCAAAAGATTGTGAAAGATTGATGGAATGATTGGATGATTGAGGGATTGATGTACAAGAAGACCTTGGGAGATAAGATTGTTATCACCCTTGTACATTCGAAATCTCAAGGGACTAGCACTACTGGCATTTCAATTAATGCCAAGTTGATGTATAAAAGTGTTTTAGATGCTGACCCATATCACGATTATAACATGACTTGGACAGGTGATTGCTAATCGTACCAAGGGCTTGGATTGGTCACATACATATATTTAAAAAAATTCGGAGTTGCATACTTATAACTACATAAAAATCTAGATGTATGCATGGTTCAAACATGTATGTGGTTGAGTTTGAGAGCAAGCAGAACGGCATGAGCAGAGAGTTATGGTTACCTTCTTTTTTCATAAATAAATATCAACTTTATTAATTTTTTAAAAGAATGTTATTATATATATTTTTATTTTTTAGAATTTTTTGGATTGTTTTAATTTTTGGGAGGGTTTAAGGCCAAGGGACAAGGGTTAAGGGTCCTAGGTCTTGGGTCAAGGGTTTAGAGCCTTGAATTTTGGGTTTTGAATCTTGGATCTTGGGCTTTGAATTTTATCTTGTGTCATAAGTCAAATGTCATGTTTTTTTTTTGTTAGAATATTTTGAAAATATTTTGGGTCAAGTAGTTTAGTAGTTATTAATTTTTGTATTTGTCACGTGATACATAACCTCAAAGTGGGTGCCATGTAGTGTCGCCCGTACTAGAACTACATACGGGCGGCGCAGAGCTGCAGCAGCTAACATGCCAGGTTGTAGCTTGCCAAGTCTATTTTTATAACAGTGGTTCTACCGGATGTTAGAATTTCAAGATCGTGGACTTGTGTTTTTCGCTATCACGTGTTCTTCGTTATGTTATCTATGGAATTCTACGGTATATAACTAGGTTGCGTTCTGTAGTTATTCACTTCAAACCGCGGCTTTGCTGGTCTGACTGGTGGGCTGTCTGAGTTGCGCCGGGACGTGCAGGGCGTCCTGACCTCTGGGCTATGTGTTCTTTGCGGTCTGATGAGGGAAACTTCCTCAGCCCGCAGAGAGATACAATTGCTGCAACCGTATGGGTGGTATAAGGGCCCGAGCACACCCCCCCGCTCTGAGCTTCGGCAATGATGAGAGGGGTTATTCACTTCTCTCTGTGTCATTAGAGAAGACACATCATAATGATTCGTCGTCAGTAACGTGTTTCAAGGTATTATCCTAGGAAGGTATATCGTAATATTTTGTCTTTTACTAAGGATGCCAACAAGGATGACAGGTCTTGGACAGTTAAGGTCGTCAATGTAGAAGAGAGTTATTTTTTATTGTCTTTTTTGTATTACTTTGGTTTTCAGGGTATAATTGCTAAAGCTGGTAGTGGTTCGTTGGATTGTGTTTCTTCCGAAAGTCTTATGTTGACAAGGCTCCTGCGCCTAAGGAGATTGGTGGTATTGATGTTCGTGATATAATATGTAGAAAATTTTCCAGTTCATGAGAGGAGGTTGATAATACTGCTGTGATTAGTGTATTTGGTAATGCATCCATGTTTTTGAGTAAGAAGATGAAGATGGAACTTGGTGAACAGAGTTGGATGTATCGTAACTTAGTTGGTACTATGGCGATATGCATATTCTTGGTCATGTGTAATTGTATTTTCATCCATAATAAATGGTATTAAAAGTAAATAATTGTATTTCGTTATTATTGTATTTTTTAATTTTAATTTTAATTTTCGTATATATTTTTTTATTATGCCATTACATTCAATTCCTGGCTGCCCAGTATGACGACGTGTCTCATTCAATATGGAGACCCGGTCCATTCACAATTATCAAATTTTCTCTCGAAGTTCCAAATTCAAAATAACTTTACTACTGTAGGCCTCATCTCTAAAGCATCTGTCCCACTGTCATATTTTAGCCTTCAACTATATTTGACAATAAAATTTGAAGCCAAAATACAGCCATCAAATTTTTCCTTCCAACAAATTTTATCAAATAATCTTGAATGTGTTTGAAGATGTGTCACACTGTCAATTTTTTTTACTGGGAGACATTAATTTGAATTATCATTTAAAAACTATTTTTATAGTGACATATAGTGTTTGTTTTTCCATTAAATAAATTGCAGGAAGAAATGTAAGGAATGTTGTAATTTATTTTCGCTTTTTCACTAAATTGAAGTTTTGGTTATCATAGATGATTCCTACACAATGAAATTTAATGCCTTTGAGTTTGTAATTTTACGTTCAGTATTCACTTAAAATAGCATTCCAGCCCAGGCAGCTTTTACAAAAATTGATTAGCTTCATAACGTACATCGTTCCCAACAATTCTTCGTTACTTAAAAATTTCTTGACATATATTTTTGTCGTGCACAAATCTGATTGGCCGAGACCATTGCGATGAGAAGTTGGCGATCCTCTTATCGTCGGACTCGGAGGACGAGGTGCTTTCCCAGGAGGCGGACAACTTGGAGGCGTCATTACTGCATGCGGAGATTGGCTCGTCCTCAGAATGTATTGAGGTTGCCGGTTTAGTCAGTTCAGAAGATGGGTTCAGTGATTTTGAAGACCCGAGTTGAAGTGGAAGTGGTCTGGCAGAATGGAGCGGGGCAGCTTGTCAATAAACTGTATAAAGTATATTTAAAGTGTTTTATATCACCAGACTCGTCTTTTCAAGGCACATACGATCGCGATATCATAATAAAATTGTTTTAATAGATTAGTTTTTAAAAATATATTTTAATTAAAAAATTTACAGATATAAGAAGTATTAAGTGTTATATATCACCGGACTCGTCTTTTCAAGGTCCATACAATTGTGATATAATAAAATTATTTTAATAATATATTTATATTTATTTAATCAAATATTTTTATAAAATGAATGGTATAAATATTAAGTGTTTTATATCACCGGACTTATCTTTTCAAGGTGCATACGATTGCGATGTCATACCGCCATACTGCTTAGTTTTTTCATGCTCTATCGTTCTAGCCTGTCTCGCTCTCTCTTTCTCTCTTGCCGCTCATTCCATTTCTCCTCTTCTTCTTTCCTTTCTCTCTTTAGTTTCTCTCTCACTCTCTCTCTTTCTCTCTCTACCAGTCCATATGTTTTCTCGGAGTCCTTCCTTTTTTGTTGTTTCATTCTCTTTCCTTTCTCTCTTGTCCTCTCATTCATCCATTTCAATTACTCACACTGTTCGATTAGTCATTTTCCTCCTCTGTTAACTTATACATGTTCGACTCCCATGTCTACATATATCCTTCATCGCCTACTAGAGTGCGCTAATCTTCAATGCGTATTTTATTAACGAATTTGAAGATGTAATTTTCCATACACGAGAAAGTATATAAAAAACTGTTGTAAAGAACATTCCAGGTAGGACTTGTAACATATTCGATTTTCTTTACTTCTATTTGGAAAACAATTTGAGTCGTAATATTTTACTTCATTCGATGGTTTTTAACTTGTGCTAGCCTTGTAACGCATATGCACGCAACTTGCAAAACAGTCGCCATGGTCAGAGCCTGCTCTGACATGCGCGAATTAGTGAACGTCTTTTCGACTCATCAGATTGACACTTCAACTATGTAACGTCGCGCACTGAGAGACGGGGACAGACTGCTCTCCCCCGACATCTTAATTAAGGCAATTGGACTAAGCGCAGCACTGGACTAACCGGCCCTGCCAATCAGACATCTAGGAATCGATGGATTATTAAATAAGTTGAATTATTTTATTTTATTTATCATTTGAATAATGCCGAAAAAATATTCTTTGAATATGTAGTTAAAACGTATCAAAAATAAATCATTCAAAGTAAATCTAGTTCAAAGATCTTATTTTTTTTTTTAATTTCACACCTTCCAATGACAGCTGGTAACATTTAAAAAAAAGAAACATCCTCATGCTATGATGGGATTCGAACTCGAAACCTTTCAACTAGAAGTCCGACATGCTATTCACAAGTTTACCACGAACTCACATCGATTCAAGTGCTTTAAACTTGTATATAAGTTCGAATGTAGGAGCTGCATTCCCTCGTACAATTACAGAAATATTGTTAGTTAATTTTATTTATTTTTTAATAAGTTTATATATGGCTTATTAATACTCTATTTTAGAACATTTCTAGTTTATCTAAAGCCACGCGATGTGCAATATTTTAACAATTCGTAACATTCATTGGCAGTCTGAATTCTTAAGCTCGCATGTAATTATTTTCGTATATATTATTTTTAAAATAATTATATAGCAAGTCGGGCTGTAAGCAAGTGAATATGTACAGACATTTAGGTAGACAAATATAATTTGTGATCTATTAAAATCAGGCTCATGAAATTCAATTATGGAAACACCATTTCTAGCTCCAGGAATGTATGTTAAAGCCCTTTATATAACCATGAAAGTAATTAACTTAAAATAATATTTTGCTGTTCTTGACGATGTCTAACAGACTGGTTACGATACAGGGTTGAATTAAGAAATAAAATATTGAAATATTTTTGTTTTCTCAAATTTAATTTAAATTTATTACTACAAAAACACTTAAAACAGTATTCATGTTCGTCTACATCCTTATACAAATTTCAGTCCTTCATTAAAATTAAAAATGAAACCGACTCTTCTGACTCTTATAAACTTCGTGTCGTCATGCAGTAAGCTTGAATGCAAAGTCCTTGCAGCAAAAAGCGGCCCCGATTAGATACTAAAATTTCTGTAGATGATACACTAGCGGGTCCAGATAGTTCGGCTGTCGATATGTCGGAAGGAGCAGGAAGCAGGAACGAAGTTGTCGATCACTCTGATGATGAAACTTCCAGCATGCTCACTTTTTACATAAATAATATAATGTGCTTATACGCAGTTCAATGCAGTCTACGTTAGCAAGTGTCTAACATGGTCAGAAGGCTCGAAAAGGTGTAGGACTAGGCCATACATTCGGGCAAGCCATTTTGATGGCTAAGGATGGGCCGATGAATGGTTGGATATGATTTCGGGGGCGGTGAAGGCGAGGTCTTGGATGTTGACATACAGTCTTAGGGGCGAGGGCAAATGACACACGTCAAACACCTCCCCTCCCCCTTTTCGAGACCATTTGTAGGCCGACTGAGGTTACCTGCAGCAGCTGCAAGTGCGGGCTGGTCTGCGTGACCGCAGGTGGTACCGCTGCTCCTGTGGCCCTGCCGCACAATGCGTTGCTGGCGGTTGCCCCTTACTGGTAGGCAGCACCGGTTGCCTACCACTGGTGGCACGTCTTTGGCGGGTGTACCCGCTCGCGTGAACGCCGAAGGTGAAGCGAGCTCTCTGACTCGCTTCCCTCGCTGTCTCGTTCCTCGCTCCTGCTGTCCTCATGCTGATTTCGCCGTCTCCGGTTGCGACCTGGCTGAACAGCCCCTACAAACATGTATCCACCTGCATTATCCACTTGCACCTGCATTTTTCTCTGCTCCTGCTAATTATGCTCTTGCTTCCCCTGTCCTTGCTCAGGCTCTTCAGTGAACGCACCAACATTGCTGTGTGTCTCACCCCCTATGCTCTCTGCCTGGGTTATTGCAAGCGCCCTGTGGGTCTTAATGATGCTGGGTAACTCCTGCACACTCTCCTTCTCCCCATCTGTTCCTGTTTGTACTGCGGATGCACTCTCCTGTTTGCTCCTCTTCTCCTGGAGCTCGTCGACGACGTTTCCATCATGCGCCACCTCTGGTAATGTCCCGGTGTTGGCGCACACGGGTGGGTCCTCTGTGGGTTCTCCCCCCTGAAGTGCCGCCACAACTCGCATTCCCTCCTGCTCCTGCGTTTGCTCGTCACGGCGTTCGCCGTCGTGGGGTCGGGACACACAGGGACCAATTTCGTCGTCGACGGCACCCGGAGTTAGCCGGATGTCATCCCGATGTACCCATACCTTCCTCCTCCTCATGCGAATGGTGTATGTGGGGGGTCTGTGCGTTTTTAGCACATGATATGGCCCACTCCAACAAGATGCTAACCCTGCACAAAAATCTTTCTTTGCTGTGGACTGGGGATACGTCCGTAAATACACTTCCAGCCCCTCATGCAGTCTAGGCGGCGGTCTGTTAGTGACAGGTAGCCTTCTTTCCGCGTAGCGATCCTGCTGTTGCCTTTTGTCACGTATACATCTTGGACGCTGCCATCTCTGCGTATCTGTGCTCGGAAGTTCGTTGCTGCTTCTCTCTGCGGACGTTTTGCTTCCCCTAGTAGGCGCAGGTTGCAGCCTAATAACACCTCCGTGGGTGATCTCCCTGTCACTGCGTTTACTCTCCTCCGAAGCGTGTACAAAATTGCAGGTATGTGATCTGCCCAAGTGGCGTGTTGTTCGCCAACTCAGAGCCATAATTGTGCCTTGATGTCTTGGTTTCTGCATTCTATGGGGCTCGCCCTCGGGTGATACATTGCTGCTGTGACATTGTTGACACCTCACTTCATGCACGATTCCCTCCATTTCCGGCCGGTAAATTGTGTGCCGTTGTCCGTTAGTATATTCCGCGGGAATCCCCAATGCGGGAAAAACTGCTCCTGTAGTACTCTCGCTACGTTTGTGGCCCTGACTCCACTGGTAGGATATACCTTTGTCCAGCGTGCAAAATTGTCGGTTACTACAATAAGAAATGACTTTCCTCCTCTCGTCCTGGGATACGGACCCATCAAATCTACGCACACCATCTCGAACGGCTTCCTTGGCCCGCGCAGCCTTTGTTTCTGCCTTCCATCTGAGCGACATACCTTGTACACGTTGCACTTCTGGCATTTTTGTAAAAATCATCTCACATCTTGGCTAAGGCCTGGCCAGAAAAAATGGTTGCACACGTTACGAAATGTCTGCTCAACGCCTGGATGTCCAGCAACGCTGCAACGGTGCAAATAGGTGAAGACATGATCCCTCGCACATGTGGGGACATACACCCTCCATTTTCCAGGCTGTTGGGTAGAACAGTTCTCCAGTCTGCCATCCACGACTCGCCATCCCGCTACTCTTTGCTGGGCGCATTGCCTAACCTTTTCCTGCATGAACGTGCAACTCATTTGCGCTTGAATGATCTCCTGGTACAAATCGCTAATTTGACCCTCATTGTTGGTGACTGTCATATACTGGACGTACACCTCAGATACTCGGTCCCGTGAACTTGGCGGTAAAATGTCCTCCTATTCTGCTTTGTTCCGGACGATCACCTCATTGTTGGGGTTACGCGACAATGCATCCGTCAGTTCGTTCTCCCTGCCGAGAACATGTTCGACTACAAAATAGTAGGCTTGCAGATGTAACGCCCATCGCGTCAGCTTGCTCCTTGCCTCTCGCATATTATGCAGCCATTTGAGGCACCAGTTGTCGGTCCGTAACGTAAATCTTTCATATTCCAGGTACGCGCTGTATTTTTCCACTGTCCACATTACTGCTAGGCATTCCCTTTCATTGATGTCGTAACGCCTCGCTGTCTGCCCTAGCTTCGTGCTCGCAAAGTCGATAACGTGTTTCTCCCCGCTGTCGCTAACCTGGTACAATCCTGCACCTAACCCTTCTTCGCTTGCGTCAGTTTGGAGGTACAAATGTTTGCTCACGTCGTAGCGTGCTAATGTCGGGCATGCTCTGAACTCATGTTTGTTGCCTAAAAACGCTTTCTCTGCCTCGTCTGTCCACTGGAATATTTTCTGCGGTGAAAACAGGTCCGTCAAGGGTGCTGTGATTATCGCGAACCTTGGGATGAGCTCTCGCAGCCAGTTGATAAGCCCGAAAAACTTCCCAGTTGCTTGCATGTCTTAGGTTTCGAATAGTTGTCAATAGGCCTTAGCTGTTCCGGATTCGGCCTGTTTCCCTCCTGGTCAATCACTTGGCCTAGGAAGTCGATGCTGGTTTTTCCCACATTGAATTTTTTCAACTGAGCACAAGAGGCCGTTAATCGCTAGCCTCTCTAGGACTACTGCTAAATGATGTACGTGTCCCTCCCAACTGTTTGACCATATAATGACGTCATCGAGATACGCCAGCGTATACTCTCCAATAATGCCATCCAGTACACGTACCATCATTGCCTGGAACGTCACCGGTTCTCATTTCAATCAGAATGTCATCGCACAGAACTCAAATCAATTTTCACCAGTACATGCCAGTAGCCACACTTAAGGTCCAGGGATGTCCAAACTTTAGCCTGTACCATTGCGATTAATGCATATTTTACACTGATGAATGGTGGGAGCACTGCACGTTACCTGGTTAAATGGCCGGAAATCAACACACGAATCACCAGGTTCCATCTTTCTTGGGTGCCAAGGCTGTCTGCGGGCTCTATCACACTGTCATCAAGTATCTCCTGAATCTGTGTTTTTATAATCCACGTCTGGTGCGGCAAATACCCTCGCAAGCTGGCATGTACTGGCTTCTCATCTATGAGCGGAATCACATGCTCGGCTACGGCAGTTATTTTTAATGCATCATTTCTGCCAAATACGTCACGGCGTTCATCAAGAACACGCTGGAATGCGGCTTGGTGCTCTAGCAGGACCTGGTTGTCAAACTTCCCTAGCTTTACTTCTGGTAGGCTACCCGTCTACCAGCGGTCCAGGTTATACACCATGCGTCTCTCTCTCGCACCAAAATAAATTCGTCTTGCGGCCGGTTCCACGATCATGTTTTGTTCCATCAGCCATCATATCCCCAAAATATCTTCCTCACGGATGTCCGGTGTAACAATGACTGTGGTACTGGTTTCTATGTCACGGACTTGAACTGTCACTACTGCCTGTCCTACGGCCGTACTACAATGCTCGTTCGTCGCCAGCCGAATTACGTGGTCTGTAGGCATAACATCCTGCTTGTGTACAAAGTGCGGTCGTACGAAATTATGTAAGACTGCAGTATCAATTAAGGTGTGACACAGCTGATCATTAATGGAAACTAAGATGCGGATAAATGGCGCGTGACTGCTGCTAATTTGTTGTATCAAAGTTTGCTGTGGGGTTAATGTTGAGTCTGGTGTCCGAATTCTAGCGGGCGGGGTGTCGGAAGCATCCGGCCCCTTCATCCCTACAACCCGTTTACCTGCTGTTTACGTTCTGCCGCCTCTTTAATCCGGTCTATATGCGGATTATTAGGACACTTGTTGTGCCAATGGTATTGTTGGTTCGGGCAGTACCTGCACGGATATCGTGGCAGATAGTCTGGACTCCATCCCTGCTGCGTATTGTTGGCATTACCTGCTGGACTCCTGTTTGGTGGTTTCATGTGACTGCCCACTATATATTTGCTCATTCAAAGCCAAAAAGTAAGGGAGAACCCAGCGCCTCGTTATAAGGTGTGCAGTGTAATATGCAAAATATACATGTAAGTTAACATGCGATGAAAGTCCGTTGAATCAACTACAGATGCATGGTCATACTTTTTTCACCTCTTAAGAAAACTGTACACGCCAACTGTAAAAGTGTTATTCATTACAGTTTTCATAATTTTTTACTATCATTGTATACAGTTCATATGATATAAGTAAATGCATACAGCAATAGATAACTGGGTTAACTTTTCTTGCAAAAAAAAGTAGTATTCACAGAATGTTCATTTACAGAGATAACGTATACGTGCAAACAATTTCACAAAAAGTAGCTTAGAAAAATATGCGCTTTTAAGAAGAAGGGGTAAAAGTAAATTCAAAATTAAATGTTTTTTCACATATAATATTAGCAGAGTACCTTTTATTACACTTAATATATTAGTGCATTGTGTCACACAGATAGAGCTCAATACTTTTGATAAAAGCCACCCAAATACACTACAATGCACGACACAAATTAGTAGGTATATACATATAGTTAAAAATGGTTTGGAATGAAAAATACAAAATTGTGAATAATTTTTATGTTGGTGATTTACATTCAATACAAACAAACTAAATGTGAAACACACAGATAATAATACTTACTGTACCTATCACCTGATGTGATCATAACAGGCATTATAATTTTACCAACCATTTTCATTATGCTTACTAACATAATGTCCAAAAATTTAAAAATAAATCTTAATCGGTGCTGTCTTCTGCGTTTAAAGCTGAGAAGCGTCAGAGCGATAAGTGCGAGACTGTCATTCGCATCAAGTGCTCCATCACCAAGAAGTGCAAGGCTCTCGACTGGCGGCAGTGTTCTCGTTGGGCTGCGTGTACGTATGGGACTTTCTGCGGTGACCCCATTATTTTAATGGTGGAAAGTCAGTAGGAAGGTTCAATGCAGGACTCTTGAATATGCATCTGACGAGTATATTTTGAGATATTGCACTTTGAAAAAACAGTTTTTAGCTATTTTGGAGTACTCTGAAATTGTTTTTAATAAATGTGTGACATCTTGAAAGCACTCAACAGCACTCGTTTGACCCAAGAGTTCTTTTAGTACATCAGCACACTGGACACACATTTAATAGTTTCATGGAAAAACAAGTATTTCAAACACACTGAAACACAGTTATGTGTCAATGTGGGCAGAAGCCTTAAATGAGAGCTTAATTCATATTTGTTTACAAAAAACACATGAAAAAAATAACTTTTTAAATAGTTAATAAACTTATTTTCATGGGTGAAATGAATAATGACACATTTCACAGTAGAGTAGTGCATAATGATCAATTTTGTCATATACGCACAATATCACTACTTACTTGAACACGAAACAGCTGTTTTGATTATTTATTTATTGCTCATGCATTGAATTTCTTTGTAAACCGAGTAAACTTGATGAACTGAAATTACAAAATTGGAAAATTTGGCAGTTTTAATACAATTACACATCACAAGTGCTTGACCAAGGGTGTGCACGGAAGGGCAGCTACCCCCTAACTCAAGTGAATAAAATAAAAGTATTTCCCAAAAACAGACTGTTTTCTTGTCATTTGGGTTTCAACAAAGTTGAGACATTTTAAGCCTAATTTACTGGACAGAACCAACCAATCATAAATTCTAACTATGCACCTCTCATCCAACGAAAGTACCATCTCTCTAGCATAAATCCAGGCTACACCCCTGTTACAGCAAGTCTGGGACTGGTTCTATTTGTGTGATGTGTTCCAATTAAAATTAACACTGACAAATTTCACGTGACATCATTCAAACCCAATTAGCCTAAGCATTCAAGAAAGGTTAATTGTCATGTCCCCTTGGTTGGAGTGGATATTTTGAGGTACATTTATGCTCTTGAAGTGAATTTGAAGTGTGACAAAGTCGTGTCTACCTTAAAGCAATTTTGTAGGATATGAGGCCAGGTCAGGACAGACACCTGACGAACTTAGAAACAGCAAATAAGTTCAGGATAAAAATTTTGCTATACTCAGACTGCCTTCCGAAAACTAATAATCTTGTGATGGTCCAGGTCACTGGGAAACAACCATTTCAACACCCACAACAAACCATTTTACTAAAAAATTTTCAGATGCGTACACTTTTCTGGGAGATTGGTTGTAACTAAGCTTGATAACTAACATTTATGGTTTCATGTGAAAGAAATACCAGAGAATAAGTATATAATTTTTTTTTTTTATGTTTTGGACAATTCACAATTCGAATTATTAACTACAGTAGGCTAGTTTGGATTCTACACTGAAAGCCACCAGTCAAGTGATAATGGCTGAGATACTGGATAAGCTAGGAAATGTTGAGTCAACATGCATGCAGGGATGAAAAATACATCCATTCTTCTTCAAAATAATGCTAGTCAGTTTACAACTGTACACATCATGAATGCCTCTTTCTTAAAAAGAAACTTTCATAAAAACAGTTAAATTTCATCATTGCAAAGTAACTATGACAATATTTCAATTTAAAAAGTATTCTCTCTCTCTTTCTCTCTCTCCCTTTCTCTCTCTTGATGGTGCTTTTCGCACTACCTAACGAGAGGTTTTTGTATGTCATGCTCTTACATGCTCGAATTGAGACAATGCACATAGGCCAACTTAACGATAAACAAAGCAAATCTAATTGAAAGTTTTGGGCGATGATAACGACATTTGCCAACAAATGTGTACAAAACCAAAATAACATTTAGCAGCTAAAATTTCTAACCAGTTATTATTGCAAGGAAAACATATTATACATAATCACTACATAAAAAAGTAAAATGCATATCGATTTGCTGTGAAATAGTGCAGATTTTCAACATTAAGATTATCCATCATATCTAGTAACCTCAATTCACATATATAAACAAACACTGCAGATGCCAGAGGGAACGAGAGACCGCTCTCTGAGCCAATTGAGAAACGACCTATATCACAACTGGGAGAATATGACTATTTCATGTAGGAAGGCAATTCTAAAGTTATAACTGCAATTATGCTGTTGACAAAAGGCCTGTTGCAATACACCAACGGTACTAACCTAGAATTTTTGTGATTTGTGTGGGTCTTACATAAACCTAGGAGTTACAGGTTCAACACAATCTTCAAATTCATGAGCCTAAATTAATTTGTCACAGAAATGTAGAAGTAATGACAGTAAAACTTTTCTTCGCAGAATTTCACTTTTCAATTAGTCTACTCTTATTGCTAATTACTACTCATTCTAAGCATAAAACAAAGCATGGGGAAAATTTTTTACATGATATTAACTTTCACGCCTAGGCCATCACTGGAACAATTTACAAACAAACAATGTACTTTCAAATAAGAGAAATGGACTCACAATTTGCAACCAGACACTCAATAGTTACAGAAACTGTTTGTCTTAATACTGGTGCAGCCAACAAAACTTTCATGACCTTGTAATCTGTAGGATTCAAATGTTCTTCGGTCAACTTATGTAACAGATGGAGGGTCTGCTCACTGTCAATCTCATAAGCACCCACGATATGCTAAGACTGTGCAGCCCCAATCACTATTTGGCCACCACTGGTCACTTAACATGAATGTTATGTTCAAGCAGCATGTTGGGAAGACAGTATTCAGCAGATGTTGGGGGTCAAAAATTGTCATAATTTTCAAATCAATAAAAATGAATAACAAAACTTTTTTATGCACAGGCATTGGTATGTTCCATATCACAAACTGTCACTACAACATTCAGAATAACCTCTTTACATGATGTAAGAACATCTTTATTCAGTACAGGGGCTTTTCCGAAAACCGGGAAAATGATATCTGCAAATGCTATATACGTTTGTTGATTACTAATCACACTTCATAGGAATTTTTTGGGCTACACGTATTTCGCAGTTTTTACCATGGAACATGATGGCGAGGAAGGCGATGAAGATAGGGGTGTTATGCAATAAAACACGTAAAATTTATGTAAAATATATTACTTTCGGCTAGCTGAATCATGTTTAATGCAAGAGCTCCTCTGGAAACGAAACTTATTTTACAAAATGTTAGTCACAGGGTACGATTTTGTCTAAACACTAATGATATACAGCTATAAACCAAGGCAAGCATTGTTGGAATATCATTTAATTCCGTTGAATTTTTCAAACCTTACCTTCTTGATATTAAGCAGATGATAGTACTATGTAATATGTAAGTAGTGGAAAACACGACACAGGCCTATACCATCTTTTCAGGAAGTGTTTTGGACTTTGGTTTTTTTTTTTGGAAAAGCCCCTATCCTGGATAAATACTAGCATCATCACTGATTTTGAACCTGGCATCCCATTCTAGTTAAAGAAGTTTGTTGTTTCTAGTTATTTTTCAACTCATTCGACTTAAGCTAACAGTTTCTCCACGTTTATCCAACGTCTACCCTGTAACTTAATATTTGAACACCCCACTTGAGGAGCGCCTCACACAGCACAGGACATCCTAAGGATATCCCGTATGTGTCTCGAATGTCCCAAATACATCCCGGACATCCGCTGGATATCCCTAGGATATTCTAATGGTACTTTAGTTTTATTATGTTTCATGACATTGTGCATTATAGTTATACACATATTACAATAATATAATGTATAAAATATACTGACAATTGTTAAAAAAATTAAATTAAAGTAATTTTACAAAATACATAATCCCTGGAATATCCCGAAAGTACGTCCATTGGATACTCCGAAAGTACGTCCAATGGATATTCCGAAAGGACAGCCGCTGGATATCCCGAAAGTACATCTGTAGGATATCCAGAAAGTTATATAAAATATTTTATTATGTAAATTATTTCGGTTACATATGAGAACTATTTATATGATAGTTTTCTTTTTCAATTAAGTTGAAATCAGGAGAAGATCCATTTGTATGGAAGTTTTGTTACTATTCTATCACAATTGGATTTTGTAAAGTTTCTCGAAGTGCATAAATATTCAAAATCTATTGGGATCGGTTTTCTTCGGCTATCTACGATACCCGAAGGTGTATCAGAAATAGGAAGAAATACATTGATCCATAGTTGTTTTATCATGTGAATCTGTTTCTGTTTGTGATGTCTGGAATATTTTCGAATTTTGTTGTTTGAGATTTGAAGTTTCGTTTTCGTGAATTCGATTTTCTAGATTGATATTTTTTGTCTTTGGCCGTGGGCGTTTGCAGTGTTGGCCATTATAATCTCTTAAAAAGACAACTGCGACGTTTTAAACATGTGTTATTTTTGGTGCGTTTGATACTGGATTCCATAGCAATCTACTGAAATACTAAAAACGGTGTAAAAACTACTGGAATTTTCGGTCTTCATATTACAATTTTTTTAATTTAATAATTTACCATCATGGACAATACAGTATTCAAAATTGTTGTAATTTTACAGTGCAGTTCTACTTTGGTTGGTAATTGTGTTGTTAACTCGTACTAAAGAAGTCCAGCTAGGTTAACAACAATAAAATAAAACAAAGAATTTAATGTTTGCATATTTACTTTTTAATAAACTTAATGGGTTTACATTGGTAAGTAAATATGTCAACTTTTTGCTATTACATCCTAGTAACATGTAAAATATACAAGTAAATTATTTTCAGTAATTTTTATCGTACGTGAGATATTTTTCAGTGATGAGTTCTGGCATTACTGAAGGGGAAGACCCGTTGTATACGTGTTTCACGTTCTTTTGAGGGGAACTACCTTAACCTATCAGTTCTATTTCATACAGTTCAGTTTAAGCAGTGTAGTGTGTGATTATACTTAGTATTGAAGTGCTCTGCCAAACTGTGCCTAGTTATAACATTTATTAAAAATTCATAATTTTTATTTTGCAATGGCGAGTGATGCTAAACCAGGCTGTTCCAACAGTGACAGTTCAGTGCCAGCAAAGAAGCGAAAATACCTTCAGAAGTATTGTGTTAATTGAGAGACAATTCCTGATTTTAGTTTAGACTTTCTAAGAGTACGAAGGGCGAGGGCTATGCATATTGCAAAGCATGCATGTGCGATTTACCTGCGAGTGCTGCAGGCAAAGTGGATATTGAAAAACACTCACTCCAAAGGTAATAAACATCTTACTAGTATCACTTCACTTTGTAACCAACGGACACTACTTAATATGCCTTCTTTAAAAGAGAATGCGAAGTTGGAAATGCAAGTGAAGGAAGGGGAAATTCAATTGGCAGCTTTCCTAAAACACAATTTGCCCTTCAATGTTATGGAACACCTTCCTCAGTTAATAGAATCTGTTTGCCCTGATTCAATTGTAGCTAAAAATTTGGCTTGCCAAAAAACAAAGGCAACAACTATCATTACAAATGTAACAGGAAAGACCAGTAGTGATGAATTAAACAAATTTCAGCAGGAAAATAAATTCTCTATCATAGTAGATGAAAGTACTGATAAGGGTTGCACCAAACATTTTTGTTTAGTTTCGATAATTGTAAAAGACTGCACTGTAAGTGATGCTTTCTTAGGACTTACACCTGTGCAAGATGCCTCTGCTGACAGTTTGTACAGGCATATGACCAAATATTAACGGAAGCCGGCATTCCGTACAAGGACAATATGATAGGGTTTACATGTGATGGAGCAAACGTGATGACTAGTTAACACAATTCACTTTCTACCAAACTAACTCAAGACATTCCGAACTTATTTATCATGAAGTGTGTATGTCACACATTTCATTTGTATGTAAGCTATGCGTGCATGAAACTACCAAGGGCAGTAGAGGACCTGGCAAGAGATGTGTACAATTACTTTCAATGTAGTCCAAAATGCATCGGCAGCTTAACTGAATTTCAAGAATTTGTTGATGTGAAACCTCATAAGACGCTGCATGCATCTCAGACACGGTGGTTGTCATTGCAGGCAGTAGTATCCCGACTTTTGGAGCAGTATGGCACACTTAAACTCTTTTTCGCAGATGCTGTTTTTACTGTTCGTTTGCAAGCCGCAGAAACTATTTTCAACATGTTAGAAAATGATCCAGTTCAGAAACTGTATCTTTCTTTTCTTAAGTTTGTACTTGAAATCCTTAATAAACTAAACAGACAAATGAAACCAGAAAAGCCGCAGATACATGTGTTGCATACAGTTATGCCATCGACTGTCCATACTCTTCTAGACTGTTTCATTTCGGAACATAATCTGTATTCAACCGCAATTGAAAATGTGCAATTTAGAAATCCAAAATACTTCTTGCAACTTGAAAATGTATATCTAGGTGTGAAAGTCAATGCACTGTTGGCGAAAGGCACCTACATGTTAACAAAAGAAGCACTTCATGACTTCCGAATTCGTTGTTTAGATTTTTTTTATTGGGGCAGCAAGTCAGATATACAAATGTTTTGAATTTGAAAACACTGTGCTAAAATAACTGGAAGTTCTTAATCCAAAATGTGTTTTAAAAAAGAAACTTCCATCAATTGCTCATCTTGCCAGCAAATTCCCGGCTATTGTTACAGAAGATAGGCTACAATCACTGGATATGGAGTGGCGACATTTAAGAAACCACAAATTCGACTTTGATGAAAATGTGTCTGCAGAAGAGTTTTGGTTTCATGTCAGAAAACTTAATGCAGGTGATGGTTCACCTATGTTACCTCATTTAATTTAATTTGTCGAGGCTTTGTTGTGTTTGCTACATTGCAGTGCAAACGTGGAAAGAATTTTTTCTGCTGTCAACATGATAAAAACAAAGCAGCGGAATAGGCTATTATGGAGTTGGTGTGTTTACGGAACTACATGACATTGGTGAACTTTGTTAGCAAGTTTGCTTGGTTATGTGCCACGTCTGGATTTGGTAGCCCAGATTAATAAACTATTGTTTTGTTTGAAGAGTGGTTACTATTTGAAGAGGCAATATTTTTGCTGCAGAAAAAGGTACTTTGTTTTTCTTCCCCCTACCCACCACCCCCTTCCCAAGGGGTGGCGCATGTATGAACGCTTACAAGCGCTGAGCTATACTGAAGAGAGGTGCGCGGCGCTCCTGGAGCGGCCGAGCGCTGTCTGGTGGCTACTACTGGCAACAAGTTCAGCCTCGCACACTATGGCACCTTCCAAACGTCTCTTCACTATTCCCGCCGCCTCCTTAACCTTCCCGAGCCGCGTTTTCGCGTATAAATGGTCGTCCCCAGTCCGAGCAAGTGTTCTTCTTCGAGTTGAGCGGGCTGGCCGACGATAGATAATGTCTACACCACTTCGTTCTTCGGGACTTTAGCATGCTAGACGCGTTTTCTCATAATATGAGTACTACTGAAGTTAAATATTTCAATGAACGTAGTTGTTGTTATGCTGGGGGTAAAGTTTCCCTTTTGGTAGTGTTTTTAAGTGTTTTTTTTTGTATATGGATTCTTGTAGGGAAGTGTTTCTTTACTGTTTTGATTGTGTGAATTTTCAATATGTTATTTTATAGGAATGTTTGTAAGAGGTGGATTCTTCCTTTTTTTTTTTTTTTTTTTGCGTGCTGTAGGAATGGTCACTGGGCCACGATTTGCCAAAAGAATTTTAATGCCAAGGAGTTTAGTGATTATTTTACGGCGTGCCTTTATGCTCATGGTTAAGTGTAATGAGGATATTTGCTCCTTCCCAATGGTATTCTTGAAATTATGATTTCATGTCGTACTTTTTTAGTGAATCATCAGGCGTTCTTTTACTTTTAAAGTTGTAATGGGGCTTGCTTTACTCAGGGAGTCATTTTACCTTTTTTAATGGGATTTCACAAGTGTCTATTTAGGTTGGGTGATTTCACAGGATATATTAATATTGTTGTTTTTCTGTTTGTTCCAGTGCATGTGTGTTCTCTCCTTCCCCTAGTTCACCGATTGGCAGCAAGCAACAGAAATTTACAGATGCAATTGACATGTTTCAAATCAAGTTGCAAAATAGTTGTTGTTGGTAATATGTATAGATGGACTTCAAAATATTTGTATTGATTTTGGAATTTTTGTGTCCACGCTTTCTTAATTTTTTTATATGGTATACGTCCTTATGCTTACCTTCCTTTAGCCCTGCTATGCCCTAAAGGGGATAACAACCACAAAAAAAATTTTTCGGCGTGCCTTAAATCACTGTTTTGGGTAATTACTCCCCTGCTGGCGCTGGGACTCTGGCTCAGTGCATAATGTATGGCTACGCTTGTACAGAATTTTTACAATTTAACATATTTTCGTCAATAAATATTAAATTATGTACATATGTTTCACTCGTTTTACCCCAAAATTATCTGATCTTCATAACGCTCCCCACTATCCTTTTTGGGGGTTCTATTGGTCAACTATTTATGCTCCTAGTAAATTTATGTCCTGTATAATTAGTAGAGTGAAATTATACCACTTTCCGAATTTTTTTCCCCCGAAAAATTCATTTAATTTAGTCAATAGTCTTAAAATCATTCGCCATTCATACGGCGTATACCAGGAGCGTATCCAGGGGGGGGGCTGAGGGGACTGCAGCGCCCCCCCTGAAATGATATACGTTTTTAAAAATCTGTTATCGAAATGTCAATAATTATATTTATATATTTGTTATTACCCACATGACAGACTTTTTTAAACCCTATATTAAAATGGCAATTATTATGTTTATTATTTATTTGTTATTAACTACACAGATGATTACATTTTATACACCAAAACTTCGTTTTCTGAATAAACAGGGGGGGGGGATTTTGTCAGCCTCCCCCCCCCCCTCCCCATCTTTCCCAGAAAAAAATTTCTGGATACTCCCCTGCCGTATGCGAATAAGCACTCCACAACTTCGGTACATTTGATCACACTACACACACACACAAATCACCACACATATATTATAATTTACCTTTTCCCATACTGCAATAGCATAGAAACACTCGTAGTTTCACACAATTATTAGATTTAACACTTCAAACAACATAAATTGCAATAAAACACGCGTTTAATCCGAAGCCTCAGACTGGACCAGCACAAATGTCCGGCAAGTTCCCCACAATCCATCTGACGTCAACCTACATGACGGTATAACGCAGGCGCAGTGTATTGAAAATAACATATCGGTATACGTGCACGCGCAATGTAGTGAAAATAACATGACTTGGCGGCATACATCACCTTCAAAGATAAACGCCGTCTCTGAACGAGGTTCTGTATCATGTACGATATCTATATTTATTATACTAGTAATATGTTTTATCCTCTCGTCAATATAGATCAGTTAAGCCTTGAGTAACTCACCAGAATTTCATAATGTCCCGACATCGCTCCATACCTGTGTTGTTTACCTGTATAAACCTCAGCGCCGCGATATAAATACACCACGTAAATGACGTTTTACGTATTAAATATTCGTTGCAAACAGTATTCTTCAATGTAAAATAACTAAACGACCCGATATTAATATATTCTACATAAATTAAACGTGTTTTATAGCATAAACACAGTATTGTTTACAACCCCTTTCATCACATTTTTTTTTCTTTCAGAAAACTACTTGAAGCCCCTCCAAAATTCCTAGTAATTATGATTAACTAATAATCATATCTAACATACACAGGTATAATTTTTTTGATTTTTGAAAAAGTCCATATTCTTAAGCGTTACCCACGGTAATTTAAATCATCTTATTAGTACTCTATATGCTAGTGATTAATATTGTAGGTCTAATATCACATTGAGCATGATGTTATCTATGATTACTTACCACATCTAGAATTTTAATGGAATGGATAAAATACTTTTTCTCTAAAACTAAAGCAACGTTAATATTTTCCTCATAATGTTTGCTACAGATGAAAACCAAACATGTCCGGATTTTAGATGCCTTTCTGTAATTGTTTTCCACTCTATAAGTTTACATGTGGTAACGCAAGTTGTACTGATCGTGTTTTATTTCGAAGGAAATATGCTTTTAAAAGTATCAGCAGAAATGTCATGACCGACAAAAGTATTTTACACAATCAAAGAATGACTAAAAGAAACTGATATAATTGCTAGTCTTCTGACAAAAACAATGTCTGGCTTTAGAGATTATATTAGTTTCATAGAATCACTAATGAGCAGTTTAAATATATTGTTTTAGAAATTAGGGATGAAAATGGTAAACTTATTGATTTTGATGGTTCTGATATTGACATTGTTTTGGAAATTAAAGATGATTAAAATATAAAACTTTTCCTTCAGAAATAGGTGGGATGAAAAATTCATCCCACCTTTCATTAATAAAATTATAAATTTTGATATCCATATTGTAAAGAATCGATTTTATTTTCTAGTGTAATCCTTTTGTTATCACAATGACTTAATGCGATTTTATTAAATTTTACTGTATATTTTGTGTTTCTTGCTCCATATTAAATTCATTGTTCTATGTTATATTTTCTCATCAAACACACATTTCTTATATTCGTCAAATATAATTATATTATTGACTACACATTTTCTCACACCCTTTGCTCTTTTGTTTGCTCGTAATCCAACAAATTATTTAATTATTTTGCCAGTACATTCATCTTTCAGTTTGCCTAAAACTTGTATATTTATTTGTGGCATGTTATATACATTGTCATTTGGATAATCACTTGTATGAAATTTATCTAACATTGTCGTCACGTCTTCATAAAATATGGTGTTTTTATGTTATAAAAGTAAGAGTCTGTATCTTGAAAGGACAATTCAATTTTATCCCCATATTTTGGTTTCATTACTTTATAATGGAAATTGTACATTAATTCTTTTGATATGTCTAAAATTGGCATGCCAACATAAATAGGCTTATTAAATTTTACACTCATCTTGTTGATATGAATGGCTGCAAGATTCTCATTAAGTATAGTGCTTCTTTTGAAATTTGGTTTTCCTACTAATTTTTTGCAAACTCTTTCACTTGAAACCAGCCTTATATCTGTTTCTTATATTTTCCATTCTTTTACCAAACTCACATGGAGTCAAGTGCTTAAAACTTGTACAAGTTTCAGATGTAGAAGCTACATTCCCCCGTACAGTTACAGAATAATGTTAATGTATTTTATTTTTTTTAGTAAGTTTATGTATGGCTTAATAAAACTCTGTTTTAGAGCAGTTTCAGTTTATGTAAAGACACATGATGTGCTGTATTTTGAAAATAATTCTCTTTCAAATGATGTTTCTTCTGGTGCTGGTGGATAATCTAAATTTTTTGCTGCAACAGGAACAAATGTATTTATTTAATTTTCATTTTCTTCACTAACTTGTTCTACCTTTTTACCAATATTGTGTAATTCATCAATTAATGGCAGCTCTTTCTGCTTATTTCTTTAATGTTCCACTTCATGGTTCTTCTTGTAGTTCTTATAGCTCTCGATGAGTAATTTAATTCGAGAAATATCCTTTGATTCTTTCATTTATATATATCATCTAAATGAGTTATAAAAGTATTGAGAGCTTTGATAGATAAACTTTTCTCCCAACTGAACAAACTAGGGGAAATTTAAATGTTTACAATAATAGAATTGGAATATATTCCTATAGGAGATGGCTTTTCTTTTTCAAATGATGCTTGTGTTTATGAATAATTTCGTTAACTAAAGAGAGATAAAGAAGGCAATGAGGCAAACTATAAGTTAGATAACTAACTTTTTTCCTTTTCAGTTTTCTAGAGTAGAAATTTCAAACATGGACATATCATTGAAGCTATTGATAATCCAGGAATAACATCAACAATAATGAATTCTTTGTTAAGGGCAAACAAAATTATTTCGGATTATCTTGTGTTGATGATTATTATCGGGTGAAGGCTACTCGTAGTGTTAAACCAAATGAAATAAAATATCCACTGAGATATATGTTTAGTTTTATTCGAGATAACAATTAAATTTATTGGAAAGGCGGTTATAAAATTACTTTTATTCGTAATTCATCTGACAACAATTGTTTCTTTGTTTTTCAAAATAAGAAAGCAGATGGTTCACTTGATAGAGATGATGCTGACCCCGATATAATTGTTATTCAAAAACTAGAAATTATGTGGCCTATTGTTGAATACGAATCTAACACGGCCATTGCGACTAAAGAAAAAAATATACAAAAACCCTAAAATACCCAATAGTTTTGATTATTGGCAATTTTTTGAAAAATAAGTTCCTGTTGGGACAACTGTTTTTAACTTTGATATAAAAGATCATTTTAATAATTTACAATTTGACATGCCTGATTTTGTAATTGTAGGCTTTCAAACTAATAGAAAAAATTGTGCTGAATAGTATGCGCATGCTTCTATGTAAGAAATATATATGTTAAAAAGGGAAGAAATGAACCTTTTCCAAAATAAAATTGGAATCTAGGTATTGGCAATAATTTTTGTGCTAAAGCGTTTCTTGCTTATAATGATTTACTTCTAAAACAAAACTAGATTCTGTATTTAGAAATAATGAACTGTATTATAAGCTGACTCTAAACTTTGATGTTAAAACCAATTATTATTCATTTTGGGGTCGAAGACTGCTGTATATTATTGATTGCTTGTATAGAAAAACAACTGTAGTTAAAGAAGAAAACAAATATAAAAATTAGTGTTGGTTTTGATAAAGCTGTTGAAGTACATAAAATTTGCAATGTTGTTTTAACTATCCAACGGGATTTAACATATGATTGTTTGAAAGAAAGAATTACTGAACATATACAAATTTTAAAAAATCAATAAATGGAGGTTGTAAACGATTTTACTGAAACTACAAATGGTTTCGACAGTTTAATACAAATTTTTATATGTATAGCTGAGTTTTTTAATCGAATAACAAAACATTTGTGTTACACCTGAATGAAATATTTTTCTAGTGTAAATTTTATTTGAGCATTTTTTTCAAAAGGGGCAAATTGCTTGTTTCAATTTTATTTTTATAAATTCAGTATATGTCTATTGAGGATCCAAGCGCAACCCAATAATTAGGTTAAAATTCAAGCAAATTTCTCACTTTCAAGCAACGTTTTCAAAATCTAATGTAGACAGGATTCATCTCTTAAATTAAAGTCCCAAAATGAAGCAAATCAAACAAATTTCTTACAAATCTGCAATCTAAATCAAGCACACTTAAAAAAAAAAAAAAACAATTGAGCACAGTCTTTACGTTAAAATTTAAGTTAAATCAACTAATATTTTAACAAAGAATTTTGAGCAGGTTTCTTAAAGCCTAATCTGTAAGCTAAATCAAACAATTTTTTACAAAAAAATTTGAGCAGGGTTCTTTTCGGGTCAAATTTAATCTAAACCAAGCAGTTAAAAAAACTGGCCAAATTTACTCTAAATTTGCAGCTCAACACAATAGTTGGGCTAAAAATCATGCAAATTAAATCCCAAATTAAACAAATCAAGGCCAAAATCAAGCTGATTTTCCCCGAAAAGGCCTCTGCTCAATGTTTCTTTTTTAAAGCGTGCTTGATTTAGATTCAGATTTGAATGAAATTAACTTGATTTTGGCTTTAAATTGCTTGATTCTGGGATTGAAATTAAAGAGATGAATCCTCTCTAGCAGATTTTGAAAAAGTTGCTTGAAAGTGAGAAATTTGCTTGAATTTTAGCTTAACTATTGGGTTGCGCTTGGATCTGCAATAGACATCTACTCGTATGTGCCTTGAAAAGATGAGCCCGGTTATACACAATACTTCATACTTACACA
The DNA here is from genome assembly GCA_029891345.1 of Dryococelus australis. Taxonomy (NCBI): domain Eukaryota; kingdom Metazoa; phylum Arthropoda; class Insecta; order Phasmatodea; family Phasmatidae; genus Dryococelus; species Dryococelus australis. The sequence continues at coordinate 170,380,493 of CM056993.1, forward strand.
TTCAAATTTTTTAGTTATAAAATTATATTTACATTAAAACATAATTTATTAAAATTAATTTATCTTATTGATGTAGACTAGAAACATTAAGGAAGCCACCCAACATATTAAAATCGGCTAATTTTTGCCTTTCTGCAGCTTGCTACTGCATATTCTAGGGCATGGCATTTTTGGGGGAAAAACCAGGAATTTTTTATTGAAAAACGGGAAATTTGTAGGGAAAAACGGGAAATTTTTAGGTTAAGGTCGAGCCACCAAAACCACAGCTGGAAGCCCTGTGTCCCCAAGATTACCATACCCTACTACTGAGATAAGTCGGTGTTTAGCAGAGAGGAGGCTTTTATTGGTACATTTAGAAGTGCGATGATCAGTCGCGTTAGTGTGTATTTTTCAGGAATTGAAGCTGCGTTATATTATGTGTATTTAAAGAAAGTACTGTGAGAAGTAAACCAGTTATCAGAGAGAGTCCTCGAGGTGGAATCGCACGCACTCACAATCAGAAACCCCTTCAGGATGGTACTGTTCGTAGCAGGTTGATGGAAAAATATGACAGTGTGACTGGGGCTTAAATGATATTCAAAATACTTTCCCAGCCAGTGACATCACGCACAGCTGCCAACATATGTGAAGCATAAACATGACTGGAATTTTACAACACTGTGAAAACACTAAATAAAATATGCTGCTTTTGAAAATTTCAAATGATACAAAATAACTAACGTAAAGATCATAATTTTATTTTAGTATATCATAATAACAATTACGGTAAAATTATATGCACGTTAGCAAATGATACATTTAATAATTTAAACATTGGCTCGTACAAATATGACTGTCAATTAGGTGCAGAATCAGACGTCACAGTATTGGATTATTAAAATTATAAATTAGTACACATAAATATAAAAATATTTTATAAAAGGTAGAAGACAGATAAAATTAACAAAACAAATCTACTGTTACTGATATGATACAAGTGTCGCTTTTTCTTGTGATACTGGTATCGAAATAAGTATCGATACCATTCTTCCGATCCCAGTATAGATACGTTCGTGGTATCGCAACATCCCTAGGTGTGACAGTCCTAGCTGGTATGTCGGCTGTTGAAATCTCCTGCTATTATTATATTGGAGTCCAATTTGGCAAGTTGTGGTATGTCGGATGTAGGAAAGGGGCCACGTGGAGGAATGTAGATATAATTACGAAAGTGAAGGCTGGGTGAAAGCTAGTGACTCGGTTCGCTTGGGCTTCAAGTCCTGTGAGCGGTGCAATGGATTTTGGATAGTGTGATATGCCATCGTGGATAAGTATCAGGACGATAACATTTATGGCCTGGGATGGTGAATGTATAATGTGGTTTGAGCGATGTTTCAACGACGCCAAAGATAATATGTTGGTATGTATTGATGATATGTGTGATTTCTGAATGTTTATGGTTGACCGACCTGGCATTCCAATTAATAATGACAGGCATTAAGGTGCGTGTAGGGAGGTATGTGTGAATGTTTGTTTTTCAAAAGATACAACTAGGAATGTTGCGATACCACTGATATGATACTGGTATCGATACTACCATTTCGATAATAGGCATTTTTGAAACGATACTTTTTTACTTTTATTTCGATACTTTACCAGTATCATATCAGTACATAATTCGATACCAATACATTTTTTCGGAATAGCTTCTAGCTGATAATTTTGAACCCTTTCAATCAAAGTGCCCCAAAAACATTAGAGATTTTATTTCCTCTATAAAATAATAATTTGGGAAGACATACACTTCAGTGTTTTACTGGTCCTCTAATTAGAACGATGCCCAAATATAATTATTTCTAAGAAGTCCTGTGCTATGTATTTTTTCAAAACAAATAACAGATATGAACAAAAAAAATTCTGTAGAGACCTGCAATTGTGAGAACGTTCTAAATATTCGATTATTACAAATACAAGTAAGTATGTATAAATATAAAATTAATATATTTAAAAAACTAGTGACAAATTAAATTTAGAAAATAAACAATATTTTCATAAAAACCTACCTAAAAATGTACTGCTGAAAGTATTGTATTCTGTACAGAATACTCAGCATTGTTAGAGAATAACTTATTTAAACTAGAATTTTTTTTGGTTGAGGGACGGGTTGGGGGTAGTTTACCTAATTCTATTCAGTCAGTAACTTGTTTAGCTTTTAATATATAAGGCGAGTGGTGTTTAGTGTGACTGAAGAGTTGTGGTTGTTTGAAGAAATGTGAAAAAAAAAAAAAAAAAAAAAAAGGCACCTCCTAAAATCTCGGTGTCGAGTAAATGCTAGAAAATTAATGACAATTCAGTTTCGTATAATATCTCTACAAAATACCTTAAACTTCCCGAGAGTACCACAAAGCAGATAGAGAAACTTCTTATTCTCAGATTAAAACAAAAGTCTTATTTTAAACACAATATACTATCTATATAGGCCTTTAATTCTCAAGTAATATTTTTAACCACAATGTAATATTTTTTTAATCCTTTAATTTAATATATAATTATATATAACAGAATACAAAAATATCGAAAGCGATACCAGACCCTCATGGTATCGCAGTACGACACTCGCATCCACTGTCGCATTCGCACATCCCTTAGCTACGGAATTCGTTCGTCATTTGTTGATACTATTGTTTACATGTTGGTTGCTGATTTCGCGCATGTGGTGTGGCTGTGTGTTTGCTTTAAAGTTGTTGTTTAAAATGTATGAAAGATTTGTTCCTTTTTTGTTTTGCTTTCAACAGTGCCTAAATTAGACTCCAACATAATCGCAAAAATAAAATGCTGTTTTGAATAATCAACTTCATTATACACATTAATCATGTCAACAAATGCATTTGTAATTTTTACATGCTCATCAAACATAAACTGCCCTATTTACAAGAAATCTCGATTTCAATTTGCAGCGATCGCCAAGCAGTAATTACGAAACCTCAACACACTAGCAAGGTTTTCGTCTGCGGTAAATTGTTGACATTCACCAAGATCCCATAGATAATAAAAATAAAGATAAAACTTCACAAAAGTAAATAAAAAGTGTATTACAGCTAGCGCTACCTAAGCGCGCTCTAGCTGTAGCAGAATTAGATGTTATCCATCCCTTAAATGCAGCCATTTCTACAGTGGATGCATGTAGGAAGAGATGTAGGGATGCGAGAGCAATGGATGCATCCACTGTATTCGGAAACAGTCAATAATTTACACAGGTGTATGCTCAGTATAAAACATACAGCAACACAAAATGCACATGACAACACGCAACACGTTGTCAACTGCAAAGACTGGCGAAGCACCACGCCAGAGTCGGACCCGTATTTATCTGATAATGGTATAGCAGGCGAATTTTACACAGGCAGATTTTACCTCCTGAATGCCTGAGTGGCGGCTAGCTTGGCAGTACGCTGACAACCAACCGCGACAACAATATAACACCTTTTACAACCCTCGGCTGACCACAATACATTAGGTTGACACTAATTCCCGAGAGTATTACCCTCGTCACTTTCTCGCCAGACCGTCTCCTTCTCCCTTGGTAGAATAACAATTTAAGGAACATCATTGCCTCCTCGCAAATAAAATTACTGTTCAAGAGTAGCCAAAAATTACGCATCGCGCCAGAGTCCCAGCGCTACCAGGGGAGTTAACCCCCCAAAACAGTGATTCAAGGTACGTCGGCTGTTGTTTGTAGTCGGTGACCGCAAAGCTTGGAGTTTCCACAGAAATGATTTTAAAGCGAAGTAATTTCGCGTTCTGTGTAATTATTGTAGTGGAATTGTACCACTTTCCGGGAAAAAAAAATAATTTTTTAGAAAAGCCAATATTCTGAATACCCCGTTTCCTTCCGTACGACACCCCAATGTGCCGGCATCTCATCAATGATATAATGAGGTACTTAGTATAGTGATGGGTCGTTCGCGAACGAGTCTTTCAAAACGAATGACAGCTTTCGAGTGACTAGCGAGTTGCTCTTCTTTAGAGAGTCGAATCATTCATGAATGACCAGAGCTACAGCTCGGCGATTCGCTTCGCTCAGTAAGCCCAAAGGCGACAGCTCGTCGGCTCAGGAGAAATAATCAAACTGCCAGTGTAGACTTTAACAATCGCGTTCAAAGGGCGTATCTCCTCTTTTCACGAGCACGCAAGCTGTAATACCGGAGATAGGAATACCATGAATGTGGCCTATTTTTAAGCGTGGACAAAAACACTCAAGCATCATAAGTGCGAGGTTTTCACATTTCACAATATTCTCATTAATTATTTTTTTAAATATTGCAACATCAAAATAGTTAGGCAAGAATATGTAGATATCGTTCACTGCATGCTCTCGATTTTTCTACAAATTTCAGTTCACGAAGAATTTTTCACTCTTAGTAATAATGTTAAAATTGGTATACATAATATTTATGCTCCAAAAATGTTACGAAAATAATTACAGTTCCCTAAACTGAGTAGAAAATGCGATGTATTATGCGATCACATCTGTTTACATCAGCACAGAGATGAGAGCCGCTGCTCACGTCTATACTCTCGACTCCATGAAACCCGACTGACTCGCTAACGAGATGACTCTTTCGAACGACTCTCCACCAAGAGCGAGAGAGCTAGCTTTTTGGATTGAACTGGTTCGACATATCACCAAATATGGTATAAGGACAATATGGGAAACTGAGGCATTTTAACATTGTCAACATGCAAGACATGCTACAACAGCGCCCCTAGCGACTTGAACTGACGACAGTTGCAGACAGAGCTCACTGCGAGCTCGACGAGGACAATTTGCGTCGCCGAGACCAGACACTCACTGTAAAATTACTACTTCTTATCTCAGGCAGAGTGAACTGAAGTTCAATGCAGCCTCCCAGCGCAGATATCCTTTTTTTTTTTTTTTTTTCACTACGAGAGTGCACTGAAATTTAGTCGTGGTCGAGTGTGTAGATAAGCTTCTTTCTATCACTACGAGTGTGCTGAATTTTAGTTGTGGAAGTGGTTCACATAAACAAAAAATTAAGTTATAATTTTTGACTATAAGAATACTAGAGATATTATCAAGCATGTAGATGAAGAAGATACGCTAATATGTAAAAGTTATTGCTAGTCACAGCTGTGCAACTACACAGATATTGAATTAACAAGAGAGAGTTAAAATATAAATTTTTTTAATTTGATTTCGATTTTCCATTGTCTATTTTTCTACTCAAATCTAATGTTAAAAACCCATAATATTCGTCCCAGCACTTGGCACATATATCTCTCTAAATTTCTCAAAACTCATGTCTCCTCCAACAAAATCGTAATAAATGTCTCAAATTTGTTTCACCTTGTCGAAATATACATAGACAATTGGTGTTATCTTGTAATACTTGCTTGGGGACTCTGGAATATGTCTGCACAAGAAAAAAAAATCAATATTGTTATGCTGACCTCTAGTAAAATACTCGTGGACTACATCTTGCTCATCCAATATTGCATCATCAAAAATAACTAAAGAATTATTTTCACATTGATATTATGAAACAATTTCACCATTGCTACTTTAAAATTAAGCAATTTTTTCATTACATTTTTTGGATATCACTTCAAAATCGTCTTGTAATTGAATATATTTTGATTGATTCAAACTTTAAGAGCAAACATATGGCTTATTAAAATTTAGTCATCCTGTCTAATAAATAAAATTAATGATTAAATTGGTTTTTCCACATTGCTGGGCTCTACAATTATCCCACAAATATTATCGAGCAATACCTCACCATTTTTTTAATTCTTGGAATTTCGTCAGAAATTTAAACACGTACACTCCAGTCAACTTTTTCATTTAATTACAATATTTTTTTTTGCAATAAATGGATAGTAATAAAGTTTTCAAGTTAACAAACAACAGTTATATTCTTAAGAAGAAACTTCACTGTAATATGATCCATAAAGTAGATAAATCGATAGCATTAATTAATTTTCATGCAAAATTTTTAACTTCAAATGTAGAGAATATTACCATAACTACAATTGAAAAAATGAGCTCTGTCATTGATAAAATTAGGTTATAAATATTTCCAGAGGCCAATATGATGTTGAATCATTGAAAGAAGCTATAAATTTAATAGATCCATCTTCTACAAATTAAAATTGAAATAACAACAGACAATGCAAAAAATAGAATAACAATTAAAACCAAGTTTGATATTAAACTTTATGATCACTTATCTGATATTCTCGGTTTTGAAAGAAAATTAACTATTGAAAAAGATAAAAATTTTGTAGGCACTAAATTGCCTAATTTTAATCCATATAAAATTATCAATGTTCATTGTAATTTGACACATGGCATGTTAAAATAAAACACGAATCTAACCATTTGGAGACTAATATAATTGCTAGTTTTCCACCAAAAATTATATTTGGTTTTAGAGATTATGTAATTTATGAGCCCCCATATCCAATTTTTTGTCGAATGAATTATGAGCAATTTAACAGCATTGTTCTAGAAATTAGAGACAAAAAGGGAAATCTAATTGATTTTGATGGTTCTGATATCTATGTTTTTTTTGGAAATTAAAAATGTTAAAAATATAATTTGTGTAATTTCAATGGTCGGCGTGCCGACTGCTGAATTATTTGTCTTGATTTTACTTATTTTTTCAGGCCCTATGCTTGTAGGGCCTGCTATTCGTTAATACATAAAACATAACATTTCATTGAATAAATTATAAAATTTGAAAGGGTGAGTGATTTGCTCACCCCTTAAGAGGTACATAAAATATAAAACTTTTCTTTCAGAAATAGGTGGGAAGACAAATTCATCCCACCTCTCATTAATAAAATTATAAATTTTGATATCCATATCGCAAAGTATCAATTTTATGTTCTAATATAATTCTCTTGTTATCACAAGGACTCAATGCTATTCTAATAACTTCTACTGTAAATATTTTGTGTTTCTCTTTCCTTATCAAATTCATTGTTCTATATTGAATTTTCTAATCAAATACACAAATCTTATAGTCATAACAATTAATTCTATTGTTGACTACACATTTTTCACAACTTTTGTTCTTTTGTTTTGTTTATCCTCAACTCTATATACACGCATCTTTGCTCTTAAGCCAACAAATTCTTTAATTATTTTGCCATTACACTTATCTTTCATTTTGCCTAAAACAATGTTTTTATTTGTGGAATATTTTAGAAATTGTCTTTTGGATAATCTCTTGTATCAAATTTATCTAACATCGACTTCGTGTCTTCTTAAAAATTTTCTGTTTTAATATTATAAAAATACGAATTGGTATCCTGGAAACATAGATCAATTTATTCACCATATTTTGGCTTCATAATTTTAGTGGAAATCACACATCAATTCTTTCGAAATATCCTAAATGGACATGCCCACATATATTGGCTTATTAAATTTCACATTAATTTTATTCATGTAAACAACTGCAAGATTCTCATTAAATATAGCACATTTCTTAAAATTTGGTTTTGCAACTAATTTTTCACAAATTTGTTCAATTCAAACTAGTTTTATACCAATTCTGTTTCTTATATTTTCCATTGTTTTACCAAACACAGAATTATTCATCAGTTAATAATAGTCCTTTTCAAATTCATTTTTTGCAGTAGTCCTCATCGTTGTGTTGAAATCCATATACTTTTTCCACCAATCAGATAGATTAAATGTCAATATTTTCTGAATTTTAGTAATATCTAATCCATTATTTAAGCATTGTTTCAAACTATGATAATGTAGTACATATTTTTCTTCTTTATTTAAAGTTGTTAATAGTTTGGATTCATTGGTACCTGGAACTAACTTGTTTTCTGGACAAAATTGAATTGAAAATGATTTAGTTCTTGTGGACATTCTAAATCACCTTCCAATATATAGCCAAACTCAGAATCATTTTTCAAATTTAATATTTTTTCACTCCAATACTCTAAATCATTTAATGCATAAAACACCCACTCGAAACCATATGGTAAATGTTGTGACGTTGCCCAACCATGTAAATTACTAGCATCGAGATATGCTAAATAATTCGATTCTTGATTTGTGTTAAAATCCTCCAAATATTTGTTATTTACTTTAACATATCGCTTACAACATTGTGAAATACCACCTCAAATTCCTTTTTTAATCATTAAATTCATATCATAATCATGTGATAATTCTAGTGATTGTTTTGTCATTTTTAACATTGCATCCCACGATAAACCTGATGTTGTTAAATACAATGCAGGGTTTAGATCATAAGAATTTATATATGTGTTTCTAAAATTTTCGAATATTTCTACTAACAATAGTATATCACTTTTTAAATATAAATCATGATATTCACCAAGATTTTTTTATATTAAATTGGTTCCATATATTTTTTGCATGTTCGTATTCATCATCAGATATACTATTTTCGTTTAATATATTATAATATACACTCTTTAGCGGAAGTTGAGTTTCGTAAATTTTTTTTTAAAAATCCATATAATCATAAGGGTAAACACCATTTTTAATAGCCAAATCTATTTTATCTCCTGGGAAATGTTTTTGTGCGTGTTTCATTTGTTCTTTAGTTAAATTAGAAGATAATTAATTTAAACTACTAGCCATAAATTTTAATCTTCAAATTTTCTTTCCCCCCCCCCCCCCGAAAAGTTATCAACTTTTCTTCATTATTTACAAGTAAATCTATCTTATTTCAATCATAGCCTAACTTTTTAATAAATAAGTGTGCATCATAACCAGCTAAGTTATGAAAATAAATCGGTACAAAATTTGGTAATTTTAATTGTAAATTATAATTGTTGCATGTTGACTTAGTAAATTTTCCACTTATATGATTATGGTGAACACTTTTTTACTGTCCTTCGTATACTCACACTCACACACAGTACATTTTTGAAATGTAATATATGATATTTTTTCTTCTTTTATTAGTGCATTGGATCAATTTGTTAATATATTTCACCAATTTCTTCTACTTCTCTTTTTATTGACTCTACAAAAAATTTATTTGCATCTGGGCCTCGCTATACAACTAGTGGTTTACAATCACCATAAGCAAATACAATATAATAGCAAAAACCAGAAGCTTCGTGTAGCTGATATTTCATTGTGTATGATGTATCATTCAACTTTAAATCAATGTTATTTATTTGCTGATTTGTAAGATTATATATATTTTGAGTATTTCTTTGTAAAGACCATTATCGATATCATCCTCAGTTAAAATTGGATATTTTTTTATTAAGTAAATTTTTTTTATTTCTCTTGGATTTGGTTTAGTGGTTGAAATTTTCTTCAATATTGATTCAAAATCTGCATATATTGCGAAAGGAACATTCGTGATGTGTTTTATATTCTTAAATTTTATTTGTTTGCCTTTTGAATGCAAGATTATCTTCACTGGTTCATTTTTTGAGCAGTCTTTTGTGAAGACACACATTGCAAATATAAATTTTACTTTTGTGTTTATTTTTTGTGCTGAAAGCAACTTCGATTAATCTTTTATCCATCAATAATGTGAGTTTTCGCCATTTTTTAAATCAGATACTTTATGTGTGATCCTTTTTATTTTTCATAAGGTTTAGTGGATAAACATTGAATTTATCATCAATAGACTAAACTTTTATAGAAACATCAATTTGGTTTTCTATTTTTGGAATATCATCCATTTTATAGGATATTCATATCTATATAATGCTTTGTCAATGTTAAGACCCACATTTCTATATTTAGATATTCTTTGTGGGTCTTTTTCAGCAGGAAACATTGCAGATTTTATTGCGCAGGGAAAACATTTTTTATTGTATTTCTTTACATTAATGCATACTTTTTTATTCTTAATCACTTCTGGTAGTTCAATATAAGACGAACCATTTAATGGATTATACTTATTTATTGCTAGTTGAAACCCAATTATGCTATATAAGCCCAATCCGAAGTGCTTTTTTCAATGTTTTCTATTTATGCAACTATTTCATTTGTTGTTTGTTTGTAAATTTTTTTAATGTCTCCTTCATTCAATATTGTAAATGTGTGTGAGTGAATGTCGTCTAATATTCGAATCTCGCCAGTTTTTCGGCTTCGAAAATGTGAGGCAAATTTCATGTTAGACTTTACAGCTCTAAGTTTATAAGATGATATTGTAAAATTTTAAATATTTGTTGCTTTGCCGAAGTTTAAAAATTTCTGGGCAACACTATATTAATGTTGTTTTCAATGTTGTACGTTGATAACCTGCATTTTAAAGCTTTCTCAATTTCGTATGTGTTATTAGTTTTTCTATTTTTGTTGTCCCCATATACCCTGTTGGAAAAGGGAGAAATTTCTTTTAAAACATTTTTAGGTTTTTTTATATATTATTTTGCTATTTGGAAAACGTAAATTTGCAAAGTTTCTTTTTTAATTCATTATTAATAATATGCATAAGAGCTGTAATTAAATAAGCTTTTCTTAAATTATATAATATTCATGTTAAAGCTTTTAGCATTAGTTCTTAATTCAGCAACTGTTAAATCATTTACACTCCCGATAGGATTTTTAAATTTATATTCGCTTTTTTGAATAATATTTGCAATAAGATCATCATTATGTAATGTATATAATTTTTTATTTTTTATTCTCTAACTATAATTCTTAACTCATGCACTAGGTTGATCGTCTCCATATTTATATATAATACATTTTATTATAATAAAAATTAATGAAGTCAGCGAATGCTCGAGTTCACTTAGAATATCCATTATGTAAATGCGTGTGTCAACTATTTTTATGCTTTTTTAGAGAATGGTTATATACAAATTTTTCGCATTCGCATTCCACTTTCTCTTTTTTTGACTCATAATGTTGTTTGGCATATTCGGTATAACATTTTTTGCAAGTGTTAAAATGCTTATCTATTGTTTTTTTATGAGATGCGAAATCGGTGATACTTTTACTCTCCCTGCATACTATGCAGGTCTTGCTTGAAGAATCACATTGTAAAATTTCTAAGTATTGTGAAATTTAGTATTTTTGTGCTTTTGAAATTTACCTTGCAAATTGATTTTTAACATTCGCAAAGTACTACCTCTTTTTTTTTTTTTTTTTTTTAACTCATAGAGACTTCTAGAATATTCATTGTAACAATTTTTACAGGTGTTAAATGTGCTTATCTTTTGTGTGTTTATGTGATGGAAAACATTCAATGTTTAAAATTTCACCACATTTTTTTTACATTACTTACTTATACTACTATTCTCCATTTTTATTTATAAAGAAACAAATTTTATTAAGAAAAAGAAATATAAAAAAAACCCAACATTTTTATATAAACCATATTCATTGATAAGCATTGCAAATATTTGGTATATTTTCAAGTGGCTATTTTGAAAAAAAAAATAAAAAAAAATAAATAAAAATAAAACCTCTCGAAGCTCTACTAATTTTTTAAACACTTCTGCTATTTGCTCTAAATATTCACCATTTCTCGAAGTTGATATTTGTCGCCAGTGTTATCTTTGTAAGCTTTATAAATTTAAATGAAAAGTGTGAACTAAATTTTAAGATCTTCAGATGTTGTATCAAATTTATGAGATGGCTGACTTGCACCATCGCCACCTTTTAAAATATTGGGCAAACTGCAAGGAAAAATAGGTGAAGTCAAGTTTATTTATAAAGAAACAAATTTGTTAAAAAGAATTTTCTTTTAACTAATTCTTTAAAAATGTGCTTTAGAGAATTCTAGATCATGGACAAATTTTCCATTTTTCATTTCTTTTAAACCTTCATACTTTAGAAAAATATCCTTCTCATTTATTAGTTTCAAAGAATTTTTATCGAGTATCCCCTACATCGCGCTCTGGAAATTAAATTTTTAATTCGCCATCTAGAATACAATTAATATTTTTTTTTACGAAAATTAGATTTATAAATTTTAAAATGTTGCCCTAAACCATTTATTATTTTCTACATCTTGTAGTTCGGTAAATTCAAGTGAATTGTTTAACTTGTAGAACAGAGGATCCTTTTTTGTTTTGTTTTGTGGTCATTTAGAAAGAAAAAATTTATTAATTTTATCATGATAAGCCGACAACCAAGGATATTTTGTGCTTCATTCATTATGGAATTGCAGGCAGGACAAGTATCCCGCCTGCAAATTGTGGCAATATTAAGAGAGACTTAGTAAAAATATTTTGTTGGTGAAAAAATTTATATGGCTGATTATCCTAATTATAATCTTATTGGTGGTTATCCGAAAAAAATTCTGCATTTGGATTAGGCGATGAATATAAAATAAATGCTGTTTTTAATACATATTCAGGGAAAACTTTTATCTTTTATGAAAAGTTTTGTGCTGAAATAGATGAACATAGTTTCCAGATAAAAAAAAAAAGCATGGTCTAATTAGTGAGAAGTATCTTAATTTGCGAAATATGATAGATTCAGATTTTAGATATACAAATGGTTAACTGTATTTTTTTAGTAATGAATCTTTCATGGAATATAATGCATTTACATAAAAAAATTAAGCAGAGTTGGCAAAAATTGCATTTCATTGTTTGGTATAAAGTGCGAATCCTATAATGAAATTATAATTAAAATGAAATTTACTGTCAATGGCTTAGAAAATTTACCTCCTTAAGAGCTATATAATTATAGAAAAATATAGAAAAAGTTATGAATGATTTGACTAGCAGTGTTTCACCACTAGTTGAGAATATAAAAAATTATACTAAATTTGTTACTGATTTTGGTCTATATTTTATAAAATTTAATTTTTCAATTTTTCGTTTTATTCAAAAAAGAATATATATAAAAACACCAATGACAACTCAGCAATTTAACTTGCGTGTAATTTCGTAAATAAAAATGAAGTCAATTCTGGATAAAAATAATAACAAATTTAGTTACACTGGTAAACGAGTTTCTATGATTATTGACGAGGAAAATAATCCTTGGTTTCGTGGCAAAGATATTGCTGAAATTTTAGAATATCAAAATATAAACGACTCCCTTTATAAAAAAAAGTTTCTCCAAAATATAGATATTTTCTTTCAATAGGTGGAATGCAAAATGCATACTACCTCTCTTATAATGGAGGCAAAGCAGTTTATATTAGTGAGCCTGGTTTAAATGAACTTATTTTTATTTCACATTGTGAAATTACTAAAGTTTTTAAAACATGGATATTTGAAGATGTTATTCCATCAATTAGAAAACATGGCGAAAATAAGATTAAAAAAGATGTAATGCAATTATTCAAAGGTCAAATAAAACACATTAAAATGAACGAAGTTAAAGTTAATAATTTAAAAGATATAAATAAAATTCAAGATGATCACATTGAAAATTTTCAAGAAATAAATAATATTAATGATGGCCACATTGAAAATTAAACAGAAACAGTTCATAGAGCCAGAGATAGAATAAATCGCAGAAATGAGGTAATTAGAGAAATGACCCCTCATGATGTACCACAAACACAAAACCAAAATTTAAATCCAACTTTTATTCTTCTAAAATTTTTTGATAATGATTTCGAATTTGCTTATTATGTTATTAGAACTCAAAGAAAATATGTTCAAAGACAATTGCTTAGAATTTGTGATATACATCCAAATTGTGAAGAATTATTGAGATTTGAATATATTCCAAATTCTGTAAATTTATATCAGAGAATGAAGGAAACAGTGAATGTAAACATTGACTTTTTCTATAACTATCTTAACATTGCCAGAAATAATTACACCTAACAACAATTAATAAATTATATAAATATTCTTAGTTGAATTGAGTAAAAATCTAATTTTTATTTTAATATTCACTATGGTGTTTTCAGAGCCTGTGAGTATAGGCACTGGAAATATAAACAAAAGTAAAATAAATTTACTGAACTCAGAACTGTTCCTAACATAGGGACGACTTCAAACGTGAAACCACATGCAATATTTATCAATGTATTTGGGCTATATTTTATAAAATTATATTCTTCAATTTTTTGTTTTATTTATAAAAAGAATATATATAAAAACATATTTCCCACTTACAAAATAGCCGAATCACTAGAAAAACAACTAGAGAAGCTACAACTAGAAGAAGGCAATAAAATTATTACATTATTTGAACTAAATAATTTAACTTTTAACAGTAAAAAGGTTAAGATTGAGTTAGATGATAAAAATGAGCCCTAGTTTTGTGGCAAAGATGTTGCTGAAATAGAGTTTTCTAACAAAAAAAACTTTACAAAATGATGTTCTGCCAGAATATAAAGAATTTTTATGAGAGTTAGTTGGGACCCAAATTGGGTCCCAACTCGATTATCATAATGGCAAAGCAATTGACATAATTGAACCTGGTTTACATGAACTTATTTTTAGTTCGCATACTAAAATTGCTACAGATTTTAAAACATGGGTATGCGAAGAATTTATTCCTTCAATTAGAAAATATGGCTATTATAAATTACAATTATATATATATATATACACACGCATGCACACGCACACATTGCAACATCTAGGCGACATGCCTCAACAATTTTAAAGTTGGTAAAACAGATTATATAATCACCAAAAATGCAAATTTCAATTCTTCGCACAATGAACAAGATAAATTTGAAATTTGATTCCATTAGAAAGTCAACGATGTAAACAAAACAGAAAAGTTAATTCACGAATTAACCTACGATTTTCGTGATAAAAAGAACAAGGAAATATTTTTTTTTGCACTAGACTTATTTGCTTAAAATGGTAGAATCAGTAGCTGAAAAAATGAATAAACATTCTCATTACATCAATAATTTAACCAAACATCATTTAGCAGAAATGTATACTTTGAAACCAATTATTCCAGAGCCAGCGTCTTTAAGTAATGGTGATGAATTATCATATAATTTACAAGCAAAATTATTTTAAGTATTAGATGACATCACTGCCAAAAACAAATTAAAAACATTAGAAAGGTTAGAATTAGTCAACACAGGTAATGCAAAATCTTGGACTGGAACAAAAGAATTATTAAAATGGAAATATGGTAAATCCCCAGTTATTTATAACAATACACAAATTACCATTACATACAATTAATTTTATATTTTATTCATTATGTTATTTCAGGGTTGTATGAGCAAACACCTCTAGATCTGAAAAGATATAAAAATAATTGAAAAAATAATTCAATTTACACTATATCTATTTTATTAATCCCAGAGTTGTCAGAATTATCAAAACCTAACCACTTTAAATAAATTTTATGGCCTTTAGTTTTTAAAACTTTTTCGACCAAATATTCATCGGGATAGTTAATTTTCATTATTTCATATTCATAAAAAATACCTTTTATTTCTTCTCTATGAATATCTTTCAATTTATAATTAGCTGTATTACATTAAAAAAAAATTCAGTTTGCTCACACAAACAATATATCCAACTTTATATTTTGGTATAGTAAACACAAAATTTGTTTGCAATAATTTTTTTATATATTTTTTTACTGACTTCAATTGATTTCATACCAATAGTGCTGTGCTTTGTGTTGTATTCTTTAACTAATTCATCCAATATATTTGTACACTTGTAGTTGCCATTCAAAGCAAACTTTTGCCACATTACATTTTTTAATGTTCGAGTAACTCTTTCAACAATGCTAGCTTTTAATTCAAAAAATGAAGAAAAATGATTTATATTATGTTTTTTCATAAGTTCTTTAAATATTTTATTATAAATTCTGAGCTATTGTCGCTTTGTAAATTATTTGGTTTTTCTTTTGGACAATATATATTCTAAAGCAGTAACTACATTATTTACTGTTTTATCTTTGATTGGTAAAGCAAATGCATACTTTGAAAAAATATTGATAATTGTCATAATATATTTTAACCTTTATTTATGCGAGATATACCTATCAAATTCCCAGTATCCATTTCTACAAGCTGGATTTGCCATAAATCATCAATACCATATGATATAACTTTTCCTCTTGGTAAATTTTTTCGTGCTGGTTTAGATAATTAATTCTCTTACTTCGGGCATTTTTTTTTAAAGAATGTTGATTTTTTTAGAATTGCACAACGAGCATGTACTTTTCTGGACTACTCGTCCATTTTTTTGTATTTTCATTTTTTATATTATTATTCTTAATGACTTTCTTGCGCTACAAACACCATGTGTTCTCCATTTAATAGTAAACAAATTATTAGATCCTTATATTTCACGAATATTCCTATTATAGTCATAAACCCATCAGAATATTCAGATATTTGTTTTTTATTTAAAAAAACAAATTTAGCACCTCTTTTAGCATCAAATGGTTTACTAAGATATATTTTGTAGTTACCTTAATCATAGCTAAAGTATCGTCAAGTAAAATAACAGAAATTATTTTATAAACAGTACAATCCATAAAAAAAGAAAAGAAAAATAGGTTATCTAAACGAAAATTATCAGTTTTTTTATTCCACTTTGCAGGTAAATAAAATATGTGAGATTTTTTTTCTTAAATTTCAAGTTGACGAGTGTATTGCAGTAATTGAAAACTGATTGATTAAATTGTGTAATTTATCAGCTATTTATTTATCGAAATATCTTTTATTGACAGCATCATTTCCATCAATAGGATCAGCCATATTATTAATTCTACGATTTTGAATAGAAACATGTTGTGTAAACAATAACTTCACTTATTTGATCTCATAAAGCAAAAACAATTATATTATATTTTGAATCTAAATATATGTTTTTAAATCAGAAACACTAGTGGTGTATTTTGTTTCAACATCGTTTTTTAATACATAGTCAGCAACAATAGTTTTATATTTTGAATCTGCTTCTTTTTTAAAGTCTGTTTTCCATTTATCATCATTTTTATATAATCAGCAATAGTGTAATTGAATTGTAAAATTATATCTTCTTGCAGAGCATAATCAGAAACAACAGTTTTATATTTCGAATCAACATCCTTTTTAATGCATAATCTGCTATATGTATATCAAAAAATCTTTTATTTACAGCATTTTTTTATCTACAAGTTCGCTTATATTAACAATTCTTTGCCCCAGAGAAGAAACATACCATTTTGTAAAATCAAAACAAGTGCTCAATTCGTTTTGCAAAGAAGAAACACTCAAATTGCATTATGAATCTACATAAGTTTTTAAATCTTCAGCAATATTATCAAAGTTTTTATATAAGGATTCGATTAATGGCTTCCCGAATATATCGGTAATTTAATAACATAGAAATTATTTCACTAAACTTAAATTCTATTGAAAAAAAGGTGTAAAAACAATTAAACATAAATGTCCACAGATAATGGATTTAAAATTCTGAACTAGATCATCATTGTAATAAACATTATTGTTTTTGAAATAAATAATTAAATTATTAGGAATATTGCCTCCAAATGAATCAAACTAATAAACATTATTATTTTCTTTAAAATAGCAAACCCAATGAGTGCCAGGATTTGATGAGATATCAACATCAACCACAGCATATTCATTTTTGTACATATTTTTGGTAGTTCGTAAATCATATAAACATTTCTGAAATTTTTAATATTTAATTTTTTACATATTTTTAAATATCGATATTGGATAATGGAGATAATGTTTTTTCCTTCCTCTTTATTCGCAACTGCATCACTACCAGCCTTGTTTTCCATTGCTAAATTGTGTATCTGCTGTTCTTCTAATTCTTTTTTATTTTTTATAGTTTGTTCAACAGAATTGTAAATTACACTAGCTCCTCCAGCTATTGAGCTAAGAGATCCTAAAGCAGCAAATAAAATTGATAAAAATCCTTTATGGGGTAAACCACTTCCTGTTTTTTCATTGGCCTTTTTTTTTAACTGTTGGGAATGGTAAAGTAAATTTAAAACTTTTCCTTACTTTCAAATTTTTATTTTTTTGTTAAAAATTTATCTGTACCCAAATCTCTTAATTGATAAATGGATATATTAAAATTGAAGATTTTTATCTTAAGTTATAAGTAAAAAAATATTAATAATTTAATAAAACATTTAAATTCCAAAACCAAATTTTTTTTTGTAAACATTGAGGCAACAGAAGCAGGAGCAATTTTTTCTCCAATCAGAGTATCTTTATTTAACATTATTTATTTTGAGTCTTTATGCAAAATTTTATCAGCTTCATGCATAGATTCTAAATATTTATGATCTCTATAAGCAATATCGTGAAATTTGCAAGCTTCATATAATTGATTTATTCCTGAGTCTCCTCTTTACAATATTTCATTTAATTTTGTAAATGGTCCACAATAATTAAAACTTGGCAAATTAATTTCGGGTAAATTTAAATTTTTTAATGCCCAATTTATCACACCTTTGTCACTGTGTTCAGAATTCCAAAATGAGTTTGAAATAACATTTAAAACTCGTATTAGACATGGTATTCCTTTTTTGGTTATTAACAACAAAGTCAGAAAATTAATTGTTTAGCACATCCATAATGTTTAGTTTTTCATTGTAAAAATGTTCATTTCCAGCAGTTTCTTCACCGCGAATAACTAATAATCTTTCAATTAATTTTCTAACATTGCCCATTAAAATATATTCTTTCTGCAAATTATTATATTTTTTATGCCATCTCCAATTTTCAAATTATCATCACTAAAACCCTCCAGTCTATATTTTGCTTTCAATTTATCCTTTTGTATATCTTGATAAATTGGTCTAATTATATCTGTATAATTCCACTTCTTACTCGATGCACCATTCATTTTTGGATTATATTCTTGATATACTGCATTTGTTGCTTTAACAATTTCTGCATAATTTTATAGTCCTCATTAGTAAATTTAATTTTTGCCTGTTTTTTCATCTACAAGATCAAATTTTTTAGTTTTGTTAGAAAATTAGTGAGACCCTCTATTAAATTGTATTTTTTTATCTTTGACAAATAAAAAAATCACCATCAATTTTTTACTTTTGTATCTAATTTAAAAACCGTGGCCAATTCCTCGCAAACAAAATTGATCAACAATAACATTTATATTATCAGAAGTATATTTCCCTAATTTTATAGTCAAAATGTCTGCTATAGATGGCAAATTTTTTAATGGAGTAACACCCAAATCTGGTGATTTCAGGAATAATTCTCTTTCAAAAGAGGTTTCTTCTGGTTTTGTGGATAAACTAAATTTTTTGCAGCAACAGGTACTAGTGCCGTTATTAATTTTTTTATTTTTTCACTTACTTGTTCTACTTTTTTACCAATATTTTTTAATTTACGAATTAACGGTAGATCTTTTTTCTTATTTTTTTTTTATACTCTACCTCATGGTTCTTTCTATAATTTCTATACTTCTCGAGCAATTTCACTTGAGAAACTTCCTCTGACTCCTTCATTGATATATATATTTTTAAACTTATAAATGAGTTATAAAAGCATTGGGAGTTTGGAGAGACAAACTTTTCCTCCAACTGATCAAACAAAGAGAAATTTAAATATTTACAATAATAGAATTGAGTTTGATATTCCCGTAGGAGATGGCTTTTCTTTTCCAAACGATGCTTGTTTTCGAAGAATATCGCCCACTAAAGAGAGATAAAACTGGAACTGAGGCAAAATACGAAAAATTAGATAGGATTGATGTTTGATTTTTTTCATTTCAACGATGATCAATATACTTTGCCAAGATCACCAGGTGAACTAAATTATTTAGAGTCTACTGATGTTGATAATAAATTTCGAGTAAAATCTGTTCATAGTGATAAAATAAATGAAATAATGTACCTGTTAAGATATTTGTTTGGCTTTATTCGCGATAATAATGAAGTTTACTCGAAAGGTGGTTATAAAATAACTTTTTTTTTTTTTTTCTCGAAACTCGTCTGATAACAATTGTTCATTTGTTTATCAAACTAAGAAAGCAGAGGTCACTACAATTGATAGAGACTATGCATATCCAGCTATAATTTTTATTCAAAAATTAGAAATTTTGTGGCCTATTGTTGAATATGAAGCTAACATATTACTTGCAATTAAAGAAAAAATACATAAAAATCTTAAAATTCATATTAGTTTTAAGTATTGGCAATTTTTAGAAACAGAAGTTCCTGCTGGGATAACTGTTTTTAACTTTGATATAAAAGATCAGTTTAATAATTTGCAATTTAACATGCCTGATTTTGTAATTGTGTTTCCAAACTAATAGAAAAAATTGTGCCGAGCTATATGTGCAATCTTCAATGTTTGATCATTGTAATGTAAGAAATATTTTTGTTAAAAATGGTGAAGTGAAATTTTTCCAAAAGAAAATTGGAATGTAGATATTGAAAATGATCTTTGTCTTAAAATGCTTCTCGCTTTTAATGATTTTAGAAATTCGAGAAGAAAATTAGATAATATATATATATATAAATAATTAACTTTATTATAAGCCAACTACAAACTATCATGGCGATATCAATTATTATTCATTTTGGGGAAGAAGACCATTACATGTTATTGACTGCCTACATAGAAAAACAGCAGTAGTTAAAGATAAAGCAAATATAAAAATTAGTGTAGATTTTAAAAAAGCTGTTGAGGCTGGTACAATTAGTAATGGGGTTTTAATTAGCCAACGAAATTTAACTTATAATTATTTGAAAGAAAATATTACTGAAGATATATATATTTTTAATTTTATTAAATGGATAATGTAAACAATTTTACAGAAACCAGAAATTACTTCGGTATTTAAATACAATTCTTTAGATATTTGGTTGAGTTGTTTTATCGAATAAAAAATATTTTTTTTTTTCAATCTAAGGGAAATTTTTCCCTTTCTCTTGTGTCTATATATACACGTTAAAAAAAAAAATCGGTAGAGGGCTATTACATATTTTGGCGCAGCATAATAATTTAACCAAAATTCACGCAAATTTCTCACTTTCAAGCAACAATTTTTCACTCTCTTCTTCAAACATGATTCATATCTTCAATCTCACCCCCAAAATCAAGATCATTTGACCCAAATATGTGTTCTCAATTAAGCACACTTTTTTTATACATAGTTTATTCATTCTTTGATCAGTGGTCCATTTTCAGGGTGAATGAGAATAAATTTAGGTCAAAAGGGGTAAATTTTTACTTTAAGTTTGGAAGCTAAATCAATTAGTCAAAAATAATATCACAAGAAAAGTATAAAAATTCTTGGAATTTCATCAAAAATATGATGATTTAGCTTGAAAATGAGTCTTTGAAGAACCATGCACAAAGAGTGAACACAAGTTGAAAATTGAAATGATTTGGACCTTAAATATGATTGATTTTGAGTTGCGCTTTGAAATATTTTATGGGAATTAGAAATTTGTTTGAATTTAGCTTGAAATTGGTTGAATTTTACTTAAATTATTGAGTTGCGCCAAGCTCTGCAATAGACCTCTATTAACATACCACACAGAGTGAGACTGTGTTCAAAGTTACCATTTAATACAATAGTATTTTAACATCTAGTAGAGTTCAGTTTGGATGCTATTAAGTCACTTGTTCAGAAGTGGTTGCAATTTGGTAATTTAGGATTTTAACAAGCATCGTTCCATAGTAAAATATCAACTGTCATTATTTTCCTTGGCTAATAAAGATCACCTTACTTCTTAGAAAACTATGTCAGTGCCTGTGGAGAGTACCCCAATTGAATTTCGTAGAACTATTAATTTTGATCATTACTTTGACCACGACACATGGTATGTTCTATAGTACACATGCATTGGAACACAACTTCATACTTAAGACATCCATTTTCTTGGCTAGTGTAGCTAATCCATGGAGGAAGCAGCAATATTGACTGCAAAATGCTTACAGCTTTCAACAACACAATGGTGCGCCTATACCAAATTTGAAAATGTACCATCGCCTCTGATATCATGCCACTTAAGTGACATTTGCGATGAGATAAATAATTTAAATACTACACAAATTACAAATAAGGTCTATTGTATTAAGGAGAGTATTTCAGAAGATAACTAGATGACAATTTTTAAACATTTTAATCAACCCCCCCCCCCCCCCTTTTTTTTTTTAATGTAATTTTGCAGTACAGCTGGTGCTAGGAAGAAAATACAACTGGTCAAAATATTTGATAGTACATACTAACATGTACTTAAGCCATTCAGCTAATTTACTTCACCTCTCAAGTTTTCACGCATTAAACACATTTAGTTTCGTAATTCACTTTCAAAAACAAAGCTTATTTCCAAATTGACATGAATCCAAACAATTTTTAATAACATTAGATCATCATGAATAAGTCACGCTAATAACCAATCTGAATACAAGCTCTTTACAATAAATTTTACCACAGATTTTCATATGCTTCATGGTAAGAAGACTGGAAAATATGTTGCAGAATTCAAAAGGAGCTGAACTGAAAATTACTTACTTTGGTCATGAATTTAAAGTACTTACTTTCTGTTCAAACTCATGGTACTTGTTATTGTAATGTATTTTGCAAGTACTTTCTCCAAAACTGTGATCACCACAAACAAAACTATGTAAATAGGCTAACAGGTCAAAATAAATGTATGCATATCACTATAAGTGACTTACCTGCATTGCAGAATGTGGCAAAATAATTAATTGAAAAACACCTAATTTAAGTTATTACTATATGTGTATGCAAAAGTTAAAATATTGAGTACTTCCGGGAGTAAATAAGAGGAAGTGAAATTGAAAAAAAAAATCTTTATTTAGTTGTCAAAAATTTATAATAAATACCACTGAAATGTAACAATAACTCTCAGGAGTGAAATATGATCGTATTAAAGTTTTGTACACAGTTGTGTAAACAAATGTGAGTATGGGAGGAGGGAGGAATGTTGCTACTACTTTTGATTGGTTTTGACGGCAACCCTTACTCGACAACTGGTTTACACTCTGCGATATAAACACAGACATACCAACTGTAGACAACCTGATGATATCTCCACTGCTGTAATTAAAGTGTCTGGTGTGTGGTGTCAGTAAATGGTGTTTAGCACACAGAATGAACTTTGATACATTAGCTGGAGAAGAATTATTCTTGCCACCAAAAGCTGCACTCAACAACTCTCCACTCAAATTAAAATATTACTTGCAAACTCGGTAAGTAGAAAAATTATAATATTTGGACAATAAAACAGTAATGATATGTAAACGTTAGGGTGTGTAAAGGG
This sequence comes from Dryococelus australis, assembly GCA_029891345.1. Taxonomy (NCBI): domain Eukaryota; kingdom Metazoa; phylum Arthropoda; class Insecta; order Phasmatodea; family Phasmatidae; genus Dryococelus; species Dryococelus australis. The sequence continues at coordinate 170,403,654 of CM056993.1, forward strand.
TAAGCGACTACCTAGAAAGGAATCTATTACAGTTTTCATTCAGTTGTTTCTTTAATAAATCATCGAAAATATTTGATAGTTGGTGCAAACAGCCCAAATAACGTACAAATTAATATTTAAATGTATAGTTCCCCAAATTTAAACACTAACATCCCAAAGTTTGAAAATATATCGAAAAAGTAAATAAACAATACGGATATGAACATAAACCAAATAAATAGGCTGAAAACTGGGTAATTCTTTAAAATAGGGGCTTTCTTAAAAAAAAAAAAATCTTGGAAAGTGGTATAATTCCACTCTACTAATTATGCAGAACACGAAATTACTAGGGGCATCAACATTGACCAATAGAAACCACAAATCTATAGTGGGGATGGCTATGAAGTTCAGGGAAATTGTGGCGTAAAATGGATGAAAATTTGTAAATAATATAATATTTATTTATGAAACTAAATTAAATTGCAAAAAAAAACTGAACCATACATTAACTAAATAGACAATATTACCAATACAAGCTACAAATATGATAGTGGGGAGAGCTATGAAGATCAGAGAAATTGTGGGGTAAAACAATACAAAATATGTACATTTTCATTATAAACTTTTCCCCCTCAATTTCCCTCAAGTTCATAGCCCTCCTCACTATCGTATTTCTAAATTGTATTGGAACATTGTCAATTTAGGCATCTAATTTCAGTTCAATCTTTTTGCAAATTAAATATGTTTTCATGAGACAATACCACAGTACTATTAGAAATGTACATACGTATGTTAAATAGCAAAACACACACACACATTATTTCTCAGTGCAAATAGGCTACACATCACAATCATTTATGGGGAAACTCCCAGCTTCGCTGATGCGTGACTCTTAGCGTCACTACCTAAAAAAAAATTGCTTATGCACCTTGAAACATTGTTTTGGGGATTTATTCACCTGCTTGCACTGGGACTCTGGCTCGGTGCATACCTAATGTTCGGCTAATATGTAAACATTGTACGAGCAATCACCGACACAAATATGAAAACAGTATTTTGACACAATTAATCAATTTTATCCCTAGCTCAACTTGCTGAACTGCGCAAACATTTAAGAGGCCCCAACCAGTTTAATACACGAACACTGATTATGTAAGTATTGTACGCCTATGAGCAATCGCTGGCACACGTACCTATGTAAACAACTTTTCTGAAGCAATCAATCAATTATATACCTAGCTCAACTTGCTGAACTAAACACACACTTTAAGACACTTCAGCTAGTTTAATAGACGAATATTGAATTTGTGAACATTGTTTACTTTTATTTTTCCAAGGTGTCGCTCCAATAAAAACAAACCTGCACCTCGCAAGGCTCTTCAGTGTACAAGATTAGAAACAGCAGCTACAACACTCAAGTGACATCATTTTTGGTTTTTGGTCTTATGGAAGCAAATTTGGGTTGCGAAAAATCCTCTTTCCTGAAAGGGTTGGAACACACTATTCTTGTGTAGGTATAAACCGCCAGTCCCTTTTTTCATTATTACATCCAGGTCTGCTCTTACATTTCTGCACCAATTACTTGCACCTAGGAAACGACAAAACAGTATTTAAGTAAATTAATGTTTGTGTGAATGGAATTTGCAATAAAAACACACTGACAATAATAACACTAATGGAAAATGTTATCCGCTACAGATTGTGTACTTACTGACGTGCATTCTTTGGAAATCTCAAGAAGGATTTGCTGTAGTTCGCAACATTGTAATTATTGCAGCCAAAATCTATACAAATCTTTCCTGCCATAATAAATAACCACTCAAGCAAAAAAAATTGAATTATAACAATTCAAAATACTCAAACTGCCCATTCAATAAATAGCTTATCATGGTAGGAACAGTTCACACATATAGGAGCGCTGCCATCTGTGTCTCGCATTTTTTCGGTTACTTTCCCATATTGTCCTTCTACCATATTTGATATCACTAGTATATTCTTTTCCTGTCTCGATCGCGAGGGTGTCTGTCCTTTCCTACCTGTGGGCAAAATCCGCCAATTCAGGGTATCTACCAAGAAAAAATGTTTAGTGCCAACTTAGGCAAGAAAAAAGTACTAGATTTGAAAAAAAAGTACTAAATTATAATTTGTTACCATTTTAACTATTTAGGCAGTTTTATGGCATTACTGTACTCTCAAAATTAATGAATTGAAGAGGTATAGTCGCTAAAATAACACATGCAAAGATAAGAAATAAAATAAACAATTTAAAACTCACAATTTTATCATCAGCATGAGTTTAGAGCTGCAGTTTCATAGAAACAATAATGTCCCATTTGTTACTCTTGCACTTGACATGTTTATTGATTTGTCATTTAATTTTTAGAATTTAAGAAAATAGTTTCATCTTTTAAATAAAAATGTGATAAACTTACAATTACTTAATATCATATTTAACAATTTTCCGAGTTCCCACTCACAAATTAAAACACAGGAAGTATTTACTAATTTTTTTCTCACAGAGCTTGCTAACTTAATCAGTTCTTCTGAAATAGTAAAATCTGCTGCTGTTGACTGTTTCAATTTTTCTTCTGTCAAAAGAAGTCCATTTACCAGTGGCGTTTGTAGTTTGTTTCTAATTTTATTTTTGTTTAACGTAACTGCTGAAAAAATTCTTTCAGTTGCTGTGGATGAATGAGGGAGGCACAGCACAGCTTTAACTAACACTGCTAAACAAGGGAACATTTGGTCTCCTACAGGATTTTTCATTCCAAAAACTTTATTCCGAAAATTCATAAATTCTTCGCCTTTTTTCAGTGCTTCTACAGTCTTTAATTAAATCCATTCCCTATCCAGATCATCATAACTTCTTTCTTCAATAACATTACGAAAATGTATGGCAAGTGGCATTGTACTGTGAATGTCATCCGATTTGCACTTTTCAGGACTCAGCATTACTAAACTTTTTAGAACAGGATAATTAAAATTTTTGTTAGTCTTAAAACTTGGCTGCAAAACTCAACATATAAGGCCAAACATTTAACTTTAAATTGTGTTACATCACTTCCTGGAACTTTGCTCTTGTATAATCCCATTATAAGGGCTACCACTCTTGCTCCTAGACAAACTTACTTATGTCTAAAAACTGGCAATTGTCAGTTGGATTTATCTTTTCAATTGTAGTATTTAAAACATATTGAAGTTTCATGAAATATTTCATGATCATTTTCAGTCTGTCTCCCACTAATATGAAATCAGAAGATAAAGACAATATCCAGTGCCTTGGTAATCTAAATTAAAATTAATTACTGTTGGCAGAATACATGCAGAGAACAAAAATATTCCTTAATTAATGGGTTTTGTAGTGCTGTCAAAATTGATTTCGCTACTTCAATTCCATCTTCTAAGGCATTTTTACTAAAATACGAAACTAAAGCATCCCACTGTTCTACTATCCGTTGCACATCATCATGCATTGATAGCCACCATGTTTTTCTCATTTTCAGCAAATCGTGTGGTTTTAAGTTTAACAGTTCCTGAATTTGTTTAAATTCTGCTAACCTTTTTGGTGTTTTTCGAATGAAGTTAAAATATCAGCACATAGTCCTAATGTATTTAAGAGTTTCTCACATGCTTCGGCTGTACAAAAATTGAAACAGTGGAAAATACATCTTGCTTCAAATAAATGTTCGTTTAATGATTTAAGGCGAGCTTGAATGCCAGAATAATGTCCCATCATAACAGAGGCATTACCAGCAGCAAACCCTAGTAAGTTAGCCAGAGGTACCTTTAACTTATAATTCTATGAGCACATCAAACAAAGCTGAACTTGATGCATCAGTAACATCAATGATATTAAAAAACGAATCCTAGACTCTTTTTGCGGAATCGTCGTAGTAATGAACCACCACTGCTAAAGATTTATTTGTAGTTATGTCAATTGACTCAAAGAAAAATAATTATTTTGAAGCTTCCTTGAAATTTCATCTAGGGAATCTACAGCCAAAGCATTTTTTTAAAATTAAATAATTACATTTAGAATGTCCACACTGTATTTTCTTCAAGATTTCACTATCAGGGGCAATTATTCATGTCAGAGCTGGAAGAGTGTCTATAATCCTCAAAGGCAGATTATGTTCTGCAACATATGCATATAATCTCAATTCTGCCTTTTCAATTTGTTTTTACATTTGGTATGGGGAGCTAGATTCAAACAATGACACTATATCTTGTGTTCAATATTCTGCTTGTGTTTTGGAGTGTTTGCACGACAAATCATTAAAATTTTGCTACCATGAATACTTATTTCACAAAATTTGCAATAAGCAGTGTGGTCTTTACTTTTACTCGAACTAATCCAGGGTTTAAGAATTGGATCTGACAACCATTCTTTTTTTAATTTTTGCTTGTATGCTTTCTTTGTCTTTTTAGAAGAATTACGTAACTCAGAATCTGAATCTGAATCATAACATACATCAACAACGTCATTATCTACTTTACCAAAGTTACCTTTAGAAGTGGTTTCTTGTGAGTGGGAAGAACCGGCTTTAGGATCTTCACTTTCAATGAGATGTTTTTGTGCTTCACTAACAGCACTACACTTTTCTCTCTGAGATTCAGAGTCAAATTCATTTTTAGAAAATTATTCTAACCACTTATATATGTTTAAAAAAAATGGGACAAACATTGTTTAGTGCAAAAACTTGACACGTTTTTTAATTCAAACTCGCAGTTTTGAAATGTCAATTAATTCACTTCAAAAACTATAATCAAAAACACGGTGCGAGAGCGGAATGTACAATCTGTACTACCAACCTTTTAAGCCACTGTCAATTAACTAACTAAACCGAAAAATTGGAAACCTGGGATTCCCTTCTACTCCTGTACGTTTGGACTTGGGAGAAGGGAAAGCAGCAGTGTATAGACAGGGGATTCGCACCACGCATACACCAGGATTTCAAAACCGTTCAAAAATTATAATCTAAGAGTATGGTGGCGCACTGTGCTGCAGTGCATTTCGGTGAGTTCGAGTTGTCCACGACTACGAGTGTCTAACATTAATGTCATATAAAGACATTCACATGTCTAATAAAAACTCTTTCAAAGACTGCATGATCTGTTCTATGGCACATTAAGCAATTTTTTATTTTCTGGCGAGCCCTCCAAATCCCGCTACACCAACGTGAGTACCTTCACAGTTCAGTGTACCCTCAGGCATGTTAGTAGCTAGGTCGGTTGGAGAATGGGATGCATCTCATGGCAAGCCCTTTATGCCTTAGGTAGGGTTTAATTATTATAATGGGCGCATGCATCGCGGCTAAGCAGGGTTATAGTGCCATGGCCGCAATTCTAGCCATGTGCACACCCTGAAAGAAGAAGGGTCTAGAAGGAAAAGCACAGCAAACCAGGCTAAGCGGAGAGGACCGTGGAAAATCTATGCAACAGTCGCAGAGGATAAAATAATTCATTTTAACTGGATAAAGTAGGGTATCTGTTGGTTTGATGCAGGGTGAAATGAAATGAGATCGCAGCTGGTGTGTATTGTGAGGGACAGAACAGCCCCCGCGCCGATGCCAGTCATCATGTGGGTACAGGCGCCCTTGAAGTTGAGTGGTAGTGTCGTGCAGGTGGACCAGCACTGCAGTACCAGCAGCAACTGAAGATGCAGGGCACCCCTGCTTATCGTCGGAGGGCTGGACTAGTGGTGGGCAATATTTTGCTACCTGTGATTCGGGATCAGTGACTCAGAAGTCACCGTAAGTCCGGTGACGTAGTTTACAAAGTATCAGTGACAGTGTGTCACCAGAGTCTGGGCCCAGTTTCCAGTCCACGTCGACGAGAGTGCTAATAGATACTGTCACTGTCACTGGTGCCGACGTGGCAGCGAGTAATGGTAGATGCGCATGAGCGTGAATCTCTCAGCTCTCTAAACTTTTTCTTTGTGAAACTGTCCACGGGAATGCGGCACACACGCTATGTGCAGCTTTCATCCTTTGCCATTTTTATAAAAAAAAAACTCTTGAATATGCTGCGCGCGCAGTTCCACCCCCCCCCCCCCCAGCCTTACTAATTCACCATCCCAACCTATATTTTTCCAAACACTACTATGAAAAAACTGTCATCACTGACTTGTCACCGTCTAGCCTTGTTCCAGGAACTGAGTGTGTGCTGATATCTCTGCAGCATTTGTCACGTATATCCGACTGGCAGAAACGCGATTGTTACGTTAATTTTGTTTGAGTATTACTAGTTATTTTGTAGCATGGAGGAAAATAACAGACGAAAATGTAGTGAAAATTCTGGAGACTTTAGTTTCAAAGTAAAGTACCATTTAAAATATAACATATCTCGGTACATCACATAATAATTATGTTAAAATGATTTACGTATTGGAACTCACATCTTTTAAAGGAAATAACTGTGCAATAATATGTCATATTTCTATAAATATATCTATTTGCACAGTGAGAAGTATCACTTTGAAATAAAAGAGAAAATGTATGTTTAACTTTCTAAACTATTATGCTTATAAATATTGGAAAACAGTAAAATTTGTCTAAAGCAATGTTTGTACATAATTCAATAGTATTGTGTATATTAGTTGCTGCCATTATTATATGAAAAAACAATAACAATATTGTATTTTAATTTGTAGAAAATATACGCTCTTCATATCTGCCTTTATGAATCACCGAACCTGTAACTACTTCACACAGAAAAAACTTTTAACACACTTTTTTTTACAAAATAAACATGCAGGTTTGCAGACGCGAGGCAACTGATCTGATAAATAAAAACACATATTAATAAGGAAAACAAAAAAAAATTTTTTTTTTGTTGTAAGACTGAAAGCTACTGGTTTGCTAATTTTTTAAAATTTGGCTTATTATTTAACAATGATGCGCTCGAGAAGTCGCCTGTCACTACATGTGCTTAACGCGGTCGATAACACGGCACTGGTAGGAGCAGTTAACATCTCGCCTCGCTAACCCGTCATTGTCAAGTGAACGGCTGGACAGCTCAGTCATAACACCGACTCCGGCGTCATCTTCGCCCTTCCGCGCTGATGCCGGGACCTCCAGCCCATGGGTGAGGGTGGGAAGAGTTCTTTCGAGAGGTTCTTCAGCAGCCGGTCGGTCTGGAAGATGAGGGGCATCCGGGGGCTGCCTGTGGGGGTGGCAGTGAATCTGCTGGCTCAGTAGTGAAGGCCAATTCCACGACAGCTTAACACGTAGAGCATTAAGTGAAATTATTTATGTTATTTAAAACTATTATTACAAAGGCAGAATGGCAGTAAATGTATTTGTAGAAGACACAACTACATAAAACACTCAACTTTTAATGTAAAAGTCTATTGTAGGGTATCTATACATGTGTAAACCAATGTATCAAAAATTTTAAAACTATTATTTAAATAGAATTTTAAAAATCTTACATATTTAAAAGCAGATGATATCTCTTGTTAGCAATTCAAACTAAGTTACATAATTTTGTGTCGTAAAAGTGACTGTGATGCGATTCGATGTAGGGGGTGACAGTAGATAGTGCTTACAATCGCGTTATTTAATGTAAGTGCCAGTGGAAATACCACAATAGACATTTTACCACTATAATTAATAATTTTTTGGAACAGATCGGTTTTGAGTCAAAACTATAAAATGATTGGAAATATTTAATCCGTTTTTTGCACTGCTTGTGCAAGATTCTTTCTATTCTGATGTTCTCATTTGGAGGTAACATAAATTTTTAAAAGACAGAGCTAACACTAACTGCACAGGTATATATTTAATTATTGCCGAAAACAGCATTCGGTAAATTATGTAAGTCAAGTACGTTCTAATTAAGCAATTTTAAAACCTCGTTCTAGAACCTCTCGAGAATAATGCAAGGTCATATTATGTTACCTCCACAATGTGAAATATGAGCAGCGAAGTAGTTTCTGTCCCTTCTCACAGGCGCATCACTGCACCTTCTACGTCATTCTACTTCTGGCCAATCTCACGTATACACAGCAGGATGAAAGAGTCAAATGTTTCATGTGCTGGCATTACAGTGGCGGGAAAATGCCAGAAATGTGCGAATTTGGAGGTTAGTCTCGGCAGCGACGAAAGGGCAGATTTGTTGGCATTAGGAAACGTGCACAGTATTTATTTTACTAAATGATTATGCAAATAAATTATGTAATGCTAATGACGAACAAACATGATTTTGATGAAGTAAACTTTTAAGAATTTTGATAGGAAAACACGTTTTTAAGAGGTTGCGAATTTAACTAACAGTATGATGTGTGCCACGTGCTCCTACCGCTAAGACCGTTTGTCCGGCCGTGACCTGCAACATGTCCACAGTAGGGCTGTACGCTCTACCGATGGGCAGAGCGTATGCCCGGTCGCAGGAGCGATTGGGAGTAGCACAGCGCAAGTGCAAGAGCACGCCAGTGCAGAGTAGCCAGTGGTTGCCATGATGACCAGCAATGCTGCGAGGTGGAAGGAAATGAAATAGGCCCTAATAATAACTGAACTTACTCGTCCAAGGCCTATATCAGACATTATTTGTTATCCTTATTAAAAAAATTATTGTTTTATTTATTTAGTTTATAATGCATTGTTAACATGTCATCATATTTCTCATCATGCATATAGTGTTTTGGCCATTCCATTCATACATGTTTTGTGTTGTAGGGTTCTTTTTATGATTTTTAAATATGTATGTTCAATGAATTGCATAATTCAAGGTAAAGAGATGTAAGGTGTAGCAGAAAGTAGTGCCGTTTGGGTGCATAGGTAAGCTGAGGCAAGTCCGCGCATCAGGCGGGGAATTCAGTAAGAAATTAGCGTCAGACGGAGGTGGAGTGAGTGTTGTGAGCTCTGGCATTTCCCGTGCACACCAGGTGGTCTTCAACTTTTGATATTGACATTCGCTGCAATAGACTGTAATTTAATTCTGGAACCTTTTCGTTCGATTTCAACCTCCCAATACGCCACCTCCTCTTCCCGTGGGATCAACATTGCCCTGGGAAGCTTCAGTTTTTCCATAATCCATTGTATGTCGTAAGATGCTTTTCACAGTTTCACCGCAGTGGCCGGTTCCTCTACCACATCACTCTCCTCTACCACAACCCCAGCCTCTCCTATATTTGCACGAGGGCCATTTGTGAGAGCTTTTGTATCCATGCAGTAGCCATGGTTGAAATTAATATAAACCCTATTAAAAGCCCTACCACTTTTACCACAACCTGTCACCGATATGGTCATGCAATATATTAAATACCACACTTCAATATTTCTCCTGCTCAAAATACAACACTAGCAACTCACTACACATTAGCAGAGTCATGCAGCCTTTCCGACAGTGCTACGTTCTAAGCCAAGGGTGTGGCAAGGCCGGATTTGCATAAAGACCTAGCAAAATTCACAGAACACTAAATGGCAAAATGCCAAGTAAAGAACCGTATATTATTTCTGTGCAATGTAAGGGTGAGATTATTAGTGGTAAACAACTTATAACAGAAACAAGGAAGTGTGGTAGTTCTCTTTTATTTTTGTTAAGTTTTCTTTCAATTCTTTTCATTTGGTTTCAATATTTCATGAGGAAACATTACCATGAAATTTTTTACCCCTATAAATCAATTTGATTAACATATACGTATCAGCCCATGTACCCATAAAAATTGAGTAAAATGCAAAATAGTTTACAGGTACATGAATTTGCTGTCACCCAGCTAATACTTGAATTTTTCACACTAAAAATATGGCCTGGAAAATAACTGGCCATTTGGTAAATAAAGAAGGCCATCACGATATACACTGGGCCAGTAACCCCAAAATTATTACAATCATCACAAAAGGGCGGATGAAATTCTGTCGTACCGACATTCTACTCTGGACTTTAAAGAATTGTTTTTTTTTTTCTACACAGAAAAAATCAGTATGGTAACACATATATTACTTTTCTGGTCATGAATCAATGAACATTGTAATCTCGAAATTTGACACAGTATGTTTCTTTCATCTACTGGCGATACAATGTGGATAGGAGCAACTGCTGAACAATCCCCAACCTTAACTCCTGTGAGCAAATGATAGTACTTCCCAACTTAGTAAAGTTTTTCATTTGTTTACAAATATTTAAAACCGACAAGGTCCCTGGTATCAACTGCCATAGCCGCACCTAACATGAATTGGTTACAAATATTACCGCCTCAATAAGGCTTGAATTGGTTTCAAAGTTAAGACCAACTTGATCACAAATGTTTACAACCACAAATTCATTTTTGTTGTGACTAGGTCACTGACTTTCTGAGAGATGTACAAATTGGTTACAGAAGGTAACATTTCTTTCCACCCATTATCGAATTTCGAATAAGAGACCAACTTTTCGTTATCTTTTTAAAAATAATTTAAAATTCCTGTCAAAGTGATGTGAACGTCCCATTAGCTTGAGGAGTCTACATTTTGTGTATCAAATCAAGAAAACACTACTTATCTGGAAGAAGTATACCCCCTCGTGGACGCTGACTGACCCCGAACGAAGCATGCACAGGGATTATATACACAGTTCCGCCAATTATTTCCACATTCCACATTCTAAATTTATTATGTACATCACGTTACTGATACTGAAATTCCTTGAAACATTTAATATAGACAAATGAAAAGTGGGGTTAGTTTGTCACATGTTCGCCTCTTACGGTGGCTGAATTAAGTACGTGGGCATCCTAACCTCAATGTTTTGTTTTAGTACTACTCTTAGTACAGAATGTTACAACCAACTACTGACTTGATATTATAAATTCATATATTTGACAAACAGATGGGATGCCTAAAGATTGTGTCTTATTAAAAATTACATTATAACTAATTATAGTGCGCTCCATGGTAAAGTGATATGGATATATTCATAAGACGTGACACGTATTCTGTGCGCAATACATTGACACTTGATTCTAATAAATGACATGGTTCCTCTTAAAATTAAGAAAACATTACACTGGCCTCAATTATAAGTATAACTGGGCTGCAAATATGACATAGTATCTTCACTTACTTACCACATTTTATATCATGTGGTATTTCATGCATTTTGTGCATTGTGGTTGGGAAACATGTTGAACACTGATTTAATAAGCAAAAAATGTACGATACTTGTCTCTGGTCAGTGTCGAGGAGAGCTGGCAAGGTAAGACACTGTCACGTACGCACTACAACTTTTGTTCACTGATTTAGGTTTCCATAGTCCATTTAGTTTACCAGTTAACATTTACTTGCGTACGTTTTTGCCAGAAATTTTCTCCGAGCATTATGCTTCCACTTTATTAATTTATTGCGCCCTTGCGGCATTTTTAACTTAATTGAGGAGAAGGCATAGAAAGATGTCAGAAAGGTCACGCGACCTGCGCAACTTAAATCAGGCAAGACCCACATATGATTATGGCGTTTCATTGTACATGCTGCATTATTGCTACACACAATTTTAAGGGCTTTATTTTTATGTATGTATTTAAGGGTAATTTTCATGTTTGAATATTTTACAGAAACATCACGTATAACCATATGGCTGACCGATGCCAAGTCGTCATATACGCCATCGTTGCATTTGAGAGCTTATTTATGTAACATTGTATGTGCAATATTTATTTCAACGTTCTATGTCAATTTTATTCAGGGTTCAATGCATTTTTCACGTAAATTGATGCTTTTTGTACTTGACCACGCGGTCACAGTAATGATTGATTTTACTGCCATCAGGCATGTTACAGCCTGTAACCACTTCAATCGTAAAGAAAATAATTTTCTCAGCAAGAATAATCATTTTCTCAATTTAGTTAGCCATTTCAACGTAGAAATATTGCAATGCCACCTGCACCATGTGGTCCGCTACGAACTTCATACAGCAGCATCCGTGCCATCTAAGCTTGTTTTCACACATGTGTGTGTGTTTCTTGTGAATATTCTTCTCTTGTTTCATGTATAATTGAAGGATTTATGTAATTTTGTGATTAGTGTACAGTGCAGTGATTCCCATCCTAGCCGGCTCAATGTATAGCCCGTCACCACACTACCCACTTGCTGGAGGGCGAGCCCCGACGAGTTTGTGTTAGTGATGCCGAGTAATCACGCATGTTAATATGTATCAAGGGTTTCATTTGTAATTCGCCGTGTCCTGTCTTCAGGGAAAAACCGTCAGTCCACCCTAGCGGCTGTCGGCCCTCTTCCCTTGTGAAGGCTGTGCTTTCACGTACCTCGGTGAGATCATCAATCTAGGCGTGCCCTAGAGTAATTGTGGGCTGGGGAGCACCCAAGCGGAATTAGCTAGACATGACCGAGATAATCATAATTTCATTGGCATGTCGATGTGTATGCATAATAACAATAAAAATAAGTCTACAGTGAACTTAACTCTTCTATTCAGTAGTGACCGTGTCCTATCCACAAATATATTTTATTAAGTGTTTATTTCCAGTGAGGTTTAGTAAAAAGTTTAGTATTGCCTACGAGTTTGTAAGTGCACACGGGTGAGATGGACACACAGAACCCACAGCATCCCTGAGTCTCAATAGTGCGATGATTGGGAAGCACCGCTGATGCCCAAATTACCAGTAAGTCATTGTTCGCCTCGTGTCTCACATGACGGCGCCAGAAGAAAATGTATAAATTTGTCATAAATATATATTTTCAGCAGCACACTGAGAGGGATACACCTCACAGATATTTATTTATTTATTTCGACCCAATAGTTAATATGGTAAATGGTTGAGTTCTAAAAATTTGAATGGAGGAAGCATTTGTCTTGTACTGCCAATAAACGTTGTTTGCTCTTTGTATTTTTTTCAAACAGATCGCCATATGTTTCAGGATCGGAGTTGGTCTGTTACCCGGAGCAATGGAATTATTAAGTAAAAAAATTTCAAAATATAAGTAAGTGTATTTTTTTCTTGAGTGAATAAAGAAGCCCGACGAAATGAAAAAGGTCCAATAATGAGACGTCATTAGTTTTGCGAAAAGGCCATGCAGACATACAGAAAGGATATCGCAGATCATTATCAATAAGGATCAGCTGTAGGATTCCTTCGACTATGGTGAGGTAAAAGCCAACTTATTCGCTACGTTCGTCGATGTGCACTAGTTTATATATTTGTAATGGATGGCTAATTTAAACTGCTCTGTTTTGTACAGGAATTTGACATGGAACATTATTCAGACTGTACAAGTTAAATTCAAATAACTCTTTACGAAGAATTGTGTCTGAGAGGATAGTTACACCCATTTGCCAAGTTGAATAATAAATAATTTTCCAACTGAACTACATTTTAACTACCAACTAAAATTTTCAAGACTGCAGGGAAACAATTACAGTACAAAATTAGCTTTTACCATGAATTTCCTATTATGAGTTTGACGCCGGCTAACAGCCAGTGGCGCTAGAGCCGATGATGGCGCTCACCACATATGATTCACGTGTCCAGCACGTGCGCAAAGAGGCCAATATTTTTAACTTTCACATAAATACTATTTTTCAGTGTAAAATGTGTTTTGTATTTGTATTTGCCGGGTTTAATATGTCTTAAAATGTTTTAAAGTGTTTGTTGTTATTTTAAAATTGTTTGGTTATGAAATTCAAAGTGCCTGCGGCACCGAGATTAGGAATACTAATATTCCAGCGTGAACACAGTCATAAGAAGACAATGAAATAATATGAAAAATTCATAAGAAAATTATAAATTGTAAAACAGTATTTAATTTAATTTGTGCCACTTTCATTTCTATACTAAAATATTTTACTCAGCGTGCACAGCACTTCCACTTATGTGAACCTCGTAGGCGTCCATGGTAGGTCCATGCGATGCTTATCTCTGGACAGTCTGTCGAGGAGAGCTGGCGAGGCAAGATTGTCACGTTTGCACTACAACTTTTGTTCACTGATGTAGGTTTCAATAGTCAATTTAGTTTACCGGTCAACCTTTGCTTGCATACTTTTTGCCACACATTTCCCCAGCATTATGCTTCCGCTTAAGTAATTTATTTCGTCCTTGTGGCATTTTTAACTTAATGAGGAGGAGAAGAAAGATGTTGGAGAGGTCACGCGACCTGAGCAACTTGAATCAGGCGCCATCCGCCTATGTTAGTGGTGTTTCATTGCAATTTTTGCATTATTGCTAAGTGCAATTTTAAGGGTTTTGTTTTCATGTATGTATTTGAGGGTATTTTCAATGCTGGAATATTTTACGGCAACACCAATCAAGTATAACCACATGGCTAACTGATGCCAAGTATTTGTATACGCCATCATTGCATTTTGAGCACTTATTTATGTAATATCGTATGTGCAATATTTTATTCAGGGTTCTATGTTAAATTTCATCAGGGTTCCGTGTAACTTTCACGTAAATTGATGCTTTTGTGTTTGACCACGCAGTCAGTTTCATGTTTGATTTTAGCGATATCAGGCATGCTACACACCTGCAATCACTTAAATTGCAAGGAGAATTATTTTCTCTGAATTAAATATGCTGTTTTCACAAAGAAATATTGCAATTCCACCTTCACCATGTGGTCTGCTACGAACTTCAGCCAGCGGCATCCGCGCTATCTAAACTTGTTTTCACACATGTCTGTTTATTGTGAATACTCATCTTGTTCCCCATCTTGTTTCATGTATCTTTTGAGGGTTTATGATATTTTGTAATTTGTGTACGGTGCAATTACTCCCATCCTAGCCGGCTCTGTATATAGGCCGTCACCACACTACCCATGTGCTGGCGAGCGAACCCAGACGAGTTTGCGTTAGTGATGCCGAGTAGTCACACTTGTTAGTAAGTTTTATCAAGTATTTTCATTTGTGATTCACCGTGTCCTGTCTTCAGGGAAAAACTGTCAGTCCACCCTAACGGCTGTCGGCCTTCTTCCCTTGTGAAGGCTGTGCTTTCACGCACCTCGGTGAGATCATCCATCTAGGTGTGCGCTAGATTAATTGCGGGCTGGGGGCACCCAAGCAGAATTGGCTAGTCATGACAAAGATAATCATAATTTCATTGGCGTGTTGATGTGTACGCAAAGAAACAATAAAAAAAAGTCTACAGTGAACTTACCTCATTTATTCAGTAGTGACAGTGTCCTAGCCACACGTATTTTACTAAGTGTTTATTTCAAAGTGATGTTTAGCAAATGTTTAGTATTTCCTAAGTGTTTGTAATTATGCTCGGGTGAGGACTCACAGAACCCACAGCATCTCTGAGAACACTGAGTCTAAATAGTGCTGTGATTGGGAAGCACTGCTGGCGTCCATATTACCAGTAAGTATTTGTGTCAGCGTTCGTCTCGTGTCTCACATGACAGCGCCAATTTTGATATCCTGTATGTCGGGTCGAGAAGTGTTTTATCTTAAGTAACCAACATATCAAGCTCGTTAGTATTTTCTTTTAAATTAAATTAAATGTATTATTTTTCTTCCAAAATACAGATCAGTATTTTAAAAAGCAGCCAAGACATTTTGATATTTTTTAATGTGATTGAAGATCTATTTAAAATCAATTTGTTTAATGAAGTGAAAGCATTGTTGAATTGTTCTGATATCATCATGATTTGTCCCAATGGTAATTGTCTTCTTGTCTTGACAAATCTATGCTTAATTTGCATCTTTGTCAGTGTTTTTTTTGTTTGTTTGTCTTGATTATTAAAAATAGTGCATATAATTAATTTTTGGCATATCTTATTACATACTACTCACACGCCTGACTTCTAGTCTGATTTATCAGAGAGAGATCTTTTGTCTGCTTCCAGAAGTGTGTCAGACATTCTTAATCCTACTTAATTACATTCATACTAAGGTCATTCAAGTAAATGTTACTCCTGGACTCTCAGGCTTCCATCTATTTCTAGATTATATGTTCGTTTTGTATTGTGAGCTGTGTGGTCCAGTGTGCAGTGAGGGTGGAACACTGGAATGAGTTCAAGTGTATGCCGGGCTATAAGAGTACACACACACAAACTCGAATCCCCTACCTTACATATACAAGTCTGCATCTGGATAGCGCAGTCTCTCGCAGACTGGTGCATCAACGTGTTGGCCGAGGTTATGTAAACAACAGTTATGTTACATATTGTAGGACACAGCAACTCACAACACAAAAAAAATTAGAGAACACAACAAATCCTGAAATATAGAGAATTTATTACTGTCTTCAGAAACACAAATACAAATACAGTCTATTTCATATAAGAATTCTTTATATATATATATATATATATATATATATATATATATATATATATATATATATATACCCTCTTTTCCACTGCCACGTGGGATCCACCTGGCTATCAAAACATGTTTCATCTGTAATGGATGTGATGTCGCAGAGACGTTAAGCCTATGTACCCACGCGCCAAGCTGCTCCACACATAGATATTTAGAAAAAAAATTACTTTTGCTGTAGACATGTTTTATTACTGCAACGGACATATATTAAGATCCATAGTTTATTCACTTGAAAATAAGGTTTTAAAAATTGCAGCTTTCTTACCGAGCAAACAGAAATCATACATCATAATGCTCATGGAAAATATAGTCATCTTATAGTCTTAGTTTGATTTGCGATGGTAAGATGTTCATAATATGACTACAATTTTTATGTCAAATCCATTCATATGGTCACAATACATTTGAAACAATATCCATATTGAAATTCAATATAACAAACACTTGAAATTTTATTCTAATCAAACGACAATTTGCATTTACAACTCTCACATCCATTTCACTGAATGCACACACAACTAGTCATGTGGCTAGGTGTGTAGTTAAAAGCACGACATAAAAGTGTGGAGCATAATTTGTTATAGATGGCAAATTTGATCTAATAAGATGTTAATTGTGGTTCTTATGAAGTAGCAGTTTGGATGTTATAGCATAAATGAGAAACTTTGAAGTGTTAGGAATTCGGGGAACTAGTAGGAAATCACAATTTCATTCATAAATATAAAGTATTTCATGATTAAAAGTGGCATCAGCTCATCAAATAGGCAAGATTGGGTAGTTACAATCTGTACATACCACGAAGCTATTAATAAATTAACTACAGTGCTGAGTGCGCCTGGATGAAAATACATTAACATAAATGTTGTTTACTGCAAAAATGATTCAATCACAAAATGTTGCATGGTTTTAATGAATATAATTTCTTTTCGCTTTGCTGCTGATTTGGGAGGGGGGACAAAAAAAATAGTGAGCCGGTCTCAGAAAGGCTCGATCATTACCGACCAAATCACAATTATTATAAGCAGAATTGCTGCACACGAAAATATGATTTGTTAAAAAATATACACAGCTAGTGGAAAATATACATTTCTTGGAATTTGTTCAAATATAGGCATTTTACATATGAAACAGGACTCATTTCATGATGGTGTTACTTCCACTGAGCTGTGCACACTGGTCAACAGATGGCCTACTCCGAAGCTGTATCACAATTGTGTTATCTATCATGTCCATTTAAAAATAAAATTTTCCATCTCATACTGGCTCAAAACGACTCAGATTTTAAATATGTAGCCTCATATTGATGTAGAAATATTTAAAAAAATACTATGCAACAGATATGTGGCCTCTTTAACATGAAGCATGTACGTGGTGATGTTAGCACAAATGTAACTAAACTATCAGACATGGTTTAAGTTTCATTTGGTTTGAAACACACATCATTCTAAATCGAAGTTTAATGAGTTACACTAATAGCAACTGTTTTGTGACAACATAAAATAACTAGAATTGTGCAACATCCCAAAACTCGAGAAAAATTTCGCGAAATATGGCTTTCTTGAACAGTAAGCAAGAAAATTAATTTTCTCTAAAAAAAAACTAGAATCTTTTCAGGTCAATAAATTTTTTTACTATATGATAATAAGCGGTTAATGTTATTTGTTTGTTGAATACACAAGTGTGCAATGAAGTCATTTTCAAGGCACTCCACGCACATCTTTAACCAACGTGTTCAAGCACAATGCAAGCTTGAAACCAAACAAACATTCTAGAGTGACAACAAGATAATGGTTATCCTGCTTTATGTAGCATGAGGAACTGTATTGAATATTGTGTCACTAACCAAACAGTTATTAAAATTAATTCATTGCACAGTGACATAGCAATAAATTATGCACTAAAGGCACTGACCAGGAAGCCTACACCTAACCAACAAACAAATCGTCAACTTGCAGAGTCGTGTGCTGATATAGGAAGTAAATTTCAAGCCATGATATTAACGCAGACAAATATTTTAAAACTTAGAGGGAATATCCATATAAGTAAATCGTGTACCGTATCCAATTTTTTTCAGAATTGCCAACCAGTACGTTTATAGTGTGTATATATGGGTGTATGTACATACGTACGCACATGTGCATGCGTGCAGAGAGAGAGACAGACACACACACACATGCGCGTCATGAGGAATTAAAGGTTACGGCCTACTGTGCAAGTGCGGTATCAAAAAAAATCCCCTACAAGAAAAATATCTCTTTAGCAGAAACAAAATGGAATCTTTTGTTTATCACTGTAACTAACCTAATTTAACAATTAACAACTGACAACTTTTTTTTGGGAACAGCGCATTTCCGCTTATTGTAGATCAAGTGGCCAATACAATAGGTGCATTTTGCGATTGAATCATTAGCGAATTCAGTAAAACTGGTATTTTGACACTCGTGGTTACTCTGCTCTTTGTAAGCTCAGTTCCCAATGGAAAACATGTACATAATGAATGTGTATGTTTCAAAATAAAGGTATTTATTATGACGTGGATCACGTTCACCTGTCATTCGAATATATGTTTAAAATTGAATCATATGCTAGGAAATCATATGATTTAAAAAAAAAACTAAAGGCTGCTCACAAATTTGTTAATTAACTGAAAATTTCTCAAAGCCCTTATCTTATTCTTGCACAACCCTAAAATTAACATATATATTAGGGCTGGGCCAATACCAAATTTTGCAGATATCACAGTTACCGATACTGGTTACACAGATGCTCCAGATACCAGATACCAGTACCAATAGTTTATTCAAGTAGTCTATTTTAAAACCTATATACAAGAAGCCATGTCTGCACTTAATTAGGTCATAAAAAAAAGAAATTACAGTAATAGCTTTCTTTACTAAATGTGCAAAAGTCACATATTACAATTAGTCAATTACAACAAAGTATTTCAAATCAAAAATGATATTAAGTATACCCAGTAAATTTAAATTAGGGCTGGGCCGATACCACTTTTTGCCGATCCTACCAATATCGATTCTTGCGAGCCAATACTGCCAATACTCAATACTGATACCCATATTAGAAGAGATTTTATGTGATAAAAGAATATTAGAATAATTTCATGATTTATTATTAAAATATATTGTATGCAGCCAAGAACACTTAAAACAATGAACTGAAAGACTTCTACTAGCATTAAAAGTATTTTGGAAAGCTGATGGAAATCTGTGTTAAATTCAGTGTCACACTAAGTAATATTTTATGACTTAAGCAAGCATTCAAAATAATAGGTAAATTAATCTCACATTAAATTTTTAAATTTGAAAATAAAAGCGGCATTCAAAGAATACTTTAGTGATATATTAACTTAATATTAGTTCAGGGCAACTGAAACAATTTATGTTTTAAACTTATCACATAGAAAATATTAAATCTACAAGGTTGTGTACCATATTTTTCTGCATAATTCAACTTTGTTTATGTTCAGAAAATTAACAATTATTAATATGTATAGTTTTTAAATTCAGCACACCCTTATTTTACTAAGAGTAAAATTGAAGCACTGTCAGTTGCCAGGTAATTAAAGTCAGATTTAATATTGCTTTCATAGTATTTTAAATACTGAAATGACAGTGTGGAACTGATGTGGGACCCCTGCAAAGCTGGTAATTCTGAGGTGGGCAATACAAGCTTAGATGATTATCTATTAAAGTGCCTCTCACAGCAGGTGGCCACAGTGGAGTGGGAGGGGCATTTCTCTCTCTCTTTGTCTTTTTGTTATTCTTTCCTCTTCAGGTAGAGGAAGGGGGGGGGGGGGGGGGGATAACTGCACTAGTATTTTGTCAGATACTTCCGCAGATACTGTGATATCAGCATCAGCCCAGCACTAATATATATGTCTAAGAACTCTTTCCTGCCTGCATATTTCTGCAATGTCTGATGTGCGTAGGCCAGGATGTCAGAATAGCACACATGAAATTTTCTTCCAATTGTTCATGCATCAGCTTGACGCGTGCCGCTTACACCAATATACTATACACAACTACAGCTCATCCTGCGTGGTTATACCAACTACAGGAAACATCTACCAGATGACTAGTAGGAAGTGTTCTCGCCAGAGACATGGAACATACTTGGTTTCCCAGACTGTTCCTGACCTGCCCTTCTATCTCTCTCTATTATAGGCTGTTCACAGTAAAGTGAGAACTCTTTAAGGCCCTCCTAACTGTCATTAACCACTAATAAATATATCTTATTGCAGCCTGAGGCATTAAGTTTTGATGGTGGTAAAATGTATACACTGTGTTTATTGGTCACATTGCAATGTTTATATTAAAAAGCAGCAGGAAGATGGCAATTGGATGAACGGAAAAATTGAGAAGGACCTTAAAAGGTGCTCACTTTATTGTGAACAGCCTATAAGAGTATTTAAACCTGCGAAGGAGTAAACCAAGCATGACGTGTTACGAATGTGTAAAGAGTGATTTCAACTCAAACGCACTTTGGATTCATAGTAAATGAAAGATATTTGAAGCAGCCATGCTACATGTCAGCCCCCCTGACGCGCCCGGCAGACAGTGTGTCGCCACACTGCCGAAGATGGCCGAGCGCCTGAGGGTAGTTCTCCCACCCTGCGCACTCCAGGCAGACATCACAGGGGCACGTCACACCTCCCACTCCGGGCTCGCTGCGCACTCCAGAGGAGCCGTATATAAGGCAGTGCATGGCCGAGGTCGGGAGTTATCCAGTAGCTCGCCTCAACACTTCTTGTGCTGGGACTCTGTACTGACCACTAGGCCCTCACGGTCCTCTCCAAGAACTCCCAGTTCTTCAGCGGCTACAGCCACCACTTACCAGAGGCTTCTAACACCTCTCGGCACTGACGTCACTAGAAGTTTCTTCTACCTGAAGACATCGAACACGATTTAACAATTTAGTTGTTGACACCTCCTGGGTCTTCAGCCACCACTACTTGCTGGTAGAAGCTCCCCTGTTTAAGGTTAGGGCCTCTTCTAGGCAAACCCAGTTAGTGCTAGTTGCGACCAGAAAAGTTATTATTCCCTTGCATCTAAGTAGCCTAGGAGTGGGTCACCTTCACCCGTTATATGCATAGGTTAAGTACTTCCGCAGCACAGACTTATTGGTAGCACGTACGAGTCACATAAGTATTTATTGTTTAATAATAAATACTTAATCTTAAACGTATCCAAGAGTTCATTGTTATAGTACTGTAGCCTATTTTCCACCAGTATTCGACCGCCATGTGGCAAACAAGCGACAGAGAGTTTACCCTAGAGTAGAATGTCAGTCCCCCTTCAGGGGTCTGTCAGTTATACACACACCTTATCTTTAGACGGCCATCCATTCTGTTCACCTCTGTGTTCAGAACGGTAGTGTCTCCATCACTAGGACACACCCCATAGAGGCGGGACAGCCAACCCAAGTTATATCCCTGACTAGAGCGCCTAGTCAAGGTGCTGGCACAGATAGCTGCTGGAGATTGGAGGCCCTACATCTGTGGTTACACCCGGTAGTGGCAGGAAGGAGGTCTACGACCCACGACTCCAGGTGCTTGCACTGTTACGCAGTCAGGGAGTGCACCGCCAGCCATTGTCTGTTTACATGCCAAGTTAGGGATTGTCGATTACTTTTCTCCTACAGGAAATCTGGTACGCTATCAGCCTATGCCATTCAACAGCAGGCACAGAACTCAAAGAGCAATTAAGAGGGCAGTGTTCAGTGCTGCCAAGCAGGTTTGTGTGGCAAATCTAGTGGCACCAGGAGCAGATACTCCTAAGAGACAGACCCAAGCCGCCCGTCATGCGGGTAGACCGGCATCTTCCGTCGCTACCTACACGTTCTACTCCAACCCAGTGCGAACCGGCTACGAGGTCCATCCGGTGGTCCAGACCCTAGTCAGCGGGAGCGACACCAGGCTCGGGAGGGCTAACCCATACATCGGCAGCTGGACCAGCATAGAGTGGAACCACTGCTGCCACACAGAGCACTACCGTAGCCTGACCTCCACCACGTCCAGCAGAACTAAGGACTACACAGGCTCCACCTGCAACACTGCAACGCCACCAACTAAGAACACCCCGCTGAGCTCTGGTAAGTCCACCTTGCCCCAGAAGGCCCCTGTTGTTGTGAGGCATGTTACCAGATCTAGTGTACCTGACTACATACCTAGTAGACAGCCTACAAGGCCGACACTGGTATCCAGTAAGAAAGAGAACTGAGCTCCCCAAGTGTGCGACTGATTTAGAGCATGGAAAAGGTCTCTTATCGATCAAAGTTTAAGCGACGCACATCAAGCTGATACTGGATTTTGTATAAGTGACGTCATTAATTGAATTTATGACATGTTGCCACA
Source organism: Dryococelus australis (assembly GCA_029891345.1). NCBI lineage: Eukaryota > Metazoa > Arthropoda > Insecta > Phasmatodea > Phasmatidae > Dryococelus > Dryococelus australis. The sequence continues at coordinate 170,426,257 of CM056993.1, forward strand.
CACTGACACTCAAAAAATAGAATTCTTAAATGAAATAGACTATATGTTGCAACAGTACACAGTGAACAAAAAATTCAAGTGTGTCATTTCAGTTCAGAGGAAAATGCTCCTGAGGCCATATTGATCCTGAGATATTGCAATGAATACAGCTATGATGAAGTTATGTTCCTCATCTGTCGAACGGCAGCAACAAGGCGTGGAGAACACCCAGAACTTTTGGCTTGGTATTCTTCTGGAGACAGCCTGAGCAATGTTACCAAATGCTGCAGGTGATCAGTCAGTGATAGGCCCAGGTCTTCCAGCACATTACCCAGGTAATCTGCAACAGTTTAAAAATATTTAACTGTTAAGTTTGTCTACAACACTTTCATTCAACAGAGGATTATGTACATTGTTTTCAGCAGTTTTAACAATAGAACATGGCATTTCCTTTGATTTCTAAATCACTTGTTGATATTTTAAGGTTTTGAAGTTTTGTGTGGTGTGCCTTATTGACAAAATATTAAATTTGTTTTTTTTTTTTTCCTGCCCACTGTGAGTAAACACAATCTTGTCAACTATATTGACTAAACAGAAAAATTAACAAAAAAGTGTTAGCTGTACGCAATATGGCATCGACGCGTTGTTTTTTGTGCATGATCGTTTTAACATCGTCGTAATAAACTATATACTAGTATGTACAGTTCATTCTCTTCTCCCATGCCTAGACATTTTAGTCCTCCGGGCAGGATCATAAACATTTAGTGTTTTTTACTGCCCGTTATTTTTGTTTATTATTCAAGCGTGGTGTACAGTTGCATTGTAGCTTGATGAACAGCATTTAGATCGGCCTACGATCTACCATGCTGACTGATTTTCACATGATTTTGGAAGTGTTGTTGAAGGTCACAGTGAATCGCAAGCATAAGTATGTGACTTTGCAGCACGTGTTCTGAAGTCACGTTTATTTATCGTTGGAAACTATGGCGATATTTATTGTTAAAGGTTTGTGAAGTTCTGAAACTCTGCACGAACAATGACAGCAGTAGCTACAGCACACTTGCAACTGCAATGAGCCAAAAATCATCTGCACAGAGCCTCCCTGTTGGCAGATCAAGCCCTCAACGACCCATTACAACAACGGTTGTTCCAAGCCCCCTGCCGGGATTTCCATCCATCAAAACAAGTTACGAGGATGATGATGATCTAATCAAAGCACATGGTGATGAGGACACATCTTTCAACAAGATGGAACAGAGCAAGCGTCTTGAAATTTCTGATAATGCTTATTATAAGGTCACGTGTGTCACCGAGTAGTTAAAGCAGCTATCAGTTTCATCAGAACAGCGAACAGAACAGTCGCATGCTCGTGTCACCCTTCCAGTCATAAAACTCCCCACATATTTTGGAGAAATCAAAGGTTGGATAAATTATTCCAATTTGTTCACCACCTTGATTAGAGATAACAAGGACCTCAGTAATATGGAGCATTTCACTTACTTTATATATTCGCTTTCTTATTCAGTCACTTCCAATGACCTCTGATATTTCTGACATTGCTTGGAATCTGTTGATTAAATGATATGATCACAAATGGTTCATCATGGCAAATCATATAGACGCACTTTTGCAAGCTCCTGTGGCTACTACAGATTCAACACAATCCTTGTGAGGCTTGTTATCTGCTATCATTGAAAATGTAGCTGCTTCGAAGGTATACTTCACAGATTTTCTTGAAAAACACTGCATGTCGAGTGAAGTCATAGTTGCTGTAAGTATAGCCAGCCTAAATCAACTAATATTTGCAAAGTGCCTGAGCAGCATCGTACTTCATCAGGTAGTTTCTTTCTTAAGTCCCTTCAAGAAAACTGTTGCCTTTGTAAGGATGATCATACCATTCTCAGATGCTATGAATTTGTGCAAAAGGACCCTCAGGCATGTTTTTTCAAAGGCAAAGGACACAAGATTATGTATAAACTGCCTTCAAGTCACTCACCAAGTAAAGAGTTGCCCATCAACCAAATCTTGACGATATTGTAATGCTCGTCATAACACGATGCTGATTTCCCATCAGATAAACCCACTACCACAGTCAGCACAGGATGAAGTACCTGTTGATACACCTTCAAATGAGGTCAGCATTCTTAGTGTCCTGTGTTCCTGGCAGTCCAGCCAATTTCATTACTGAATCATGCCTGTCTCGATTAAGTAACAAGCATCAAAACCTATCAATTCCGCTTCATGGACTTCCCACACCCCCCTTACCAGAGTAAAAGATGTTGACTCATGTATCACAACACCTAGCAGAAGGAAGGAGCCATGTCTGTCCATTGAGGCCCTAGTTTTGCCACAAATTACCTCACATGTTCCTTCAATATTTCTTAAGCCAGATGCTTGGGAAAATGTTAAAGACAGCTGCAACTGGCTGATCACACCCTTGCCATGCCAGGAGAAATTGACATTTTGCTGGGTGCAGAAATATTTCCTCAGCTTCTAACAGGGAAGAAACTTACTTACTCCCCAGGAACGCTAACTGCTATTGATACGTTATTGGGTTGGGTACTAATGGGACATGTCCAGATTAACACAAATTTGCAGCCAGGTATCTCGTCGTTCTTCATCTCAAATGTACAGCAGCCCACCTTGGATGAAGTGTTGAAAATTTTTTTTGGGCAATTGAAGAACTGCCTACGGTCACATTACACCGCCCCAGAAGATTTGTTATGTGAAAAGATGTTCATTGAAGGCTGCACTCGAGCTGAAACAGGTAGGAACAGTGTGGCCCTACCATTTGAATCTCCCAAGCTAATATCGGGAGATTCTGCTGCGCCGTTTTCACTCTTAAGAGAGCCGGCTGAGAACACAACCAGAGGTGAAGGCAGATTACTTTGCCTTCATTCAAAACTACCTGCCTGCTGGACACATGAGCCATGTAAAAGAAGGTGACCTGGGAAGCATGAATGCATACTATATTCTACAACATTGCATGCAAAGGCCAAACCACACTACCACCAAGCTACGCGTAATGTTTGATGCTTATTCAAAAACAGACTTGGGTGTGTCTCTTAATGAAGTCCTTTTAAATGGTCCAAAGATGCAGACAGACATTGTTATTGTTTTGCTTAATTTCAGAATTCCACAAATTGTTTTCACTGCAGATATTAAGCACATTGTAACATGTACCCTTCCTCCTTAGTTACCTTCCTCTAATCTCTGCAATTCCTTTACGACTCTGGCTTCCAATACTCAACTTGACTCAACATCAAACACTGCTTTACTGTGTAGGAGGTAAGGGGTGCTACGGGGGGTGCTTGTGATGGTGGCTAAATAAGTACGATCGTTTATAAAAATACATATCTTTACTATAACAAACTCTAGATAACAGAACACAATACATTTACGTTTACCAACAATATGATTACAGTTACAGAACAACTATGGGATTACAGTTACGTTATTAAATATACTGAACAGAAGTTATAAGACTCACAAAAAAAAACATATATATATATATATTGCAGCTAATTCCCTAACCTTGCAGTAATTACTTTACAAAAGGGGAAGAGACGATGGCTCGTAACAGGAATAGCTTCCTACCGCAATGCGATTATGCTCACCCCAAATATCTGAAGATCTGGTTGGCCTCAGAGCGAACTAGGCCTAGGGTCATCTGCTTCCTCCGTCTTCGGTCTATGATCTCACTCACAAGTTAACTGCTTCAATACATGGTGCCGTTTGGGGGGAGGGGGGGCAGTGCCATGCGGGGTTTCTTTTATAGTTGGGCCAAGTAGGGCATGGTTGCGACACCACTACATGTGACCACCAGCTATACTCCGCACAAGCTTAGGCGGTGTAGCGATGCCAGGTTATTGCTACACTATGTATCAGCAGATCATGGTACATCCCGAGCATCGTGACTATGAACAAATCTTTTGAAGAGAGTCAGAGGAGCAACCAGTTGAGATTTATCGGCATAACACTGTGCCAGAGCACAAATAATTGTACACAACAAAAATGATTTAATACTTGTATTTGAGCTAAATAATATTTATAATGCCAGACAGCATCCTAAATAGGGGTTACAAAACCTTTCACAATATCTAATTCTGATAATCACTAAATATTTATAGATTTCAAAATGATAGAATAATTTAAAATTTTACAAATGTATTACAAACGTAGGCTAATTCAATGAATTGCTCAGTAAAATAGAGATTCATTAAAAAGTGATATGCAAGTTACCAACAGAATACAATGCTTAAAAACCATTAAAATTTGCAAAATACAATTACGCTGACTAGAGTTGTAAATATGAGCAATCAGAAAAAGAAGGGCAACCAAATAAGCCCAGTAAAGCTTCCTTTTTATAAAATATACTAATTAAAACCTTAAATTAAACATTACTAGTAGTAGGTGCTTCGAGAGTATTGAACAGGGTCCATGGTCCGGCTCCCGGCTCTGACGGCCCGCCATGCGCAGGGGTCCAGGGTCCAACTCCCAGCTCTGACCGACCGCCATACGCAGGAATCCAGGGTCCAGCTCCGATAGACCACCATGCGCAGGGACCAGGGTCCAGTTCTGACCGCCATATTGTTTCTGTCCGCCATCTTGGATGACATCACAGGTGCACCCGGCAGCCTATTCATCTCCCCCCTCGCCGCTCCCAACCCACAGCCAGCGATCCATATCCCTAGAAATTAGTTTAATAAAAATATTTATAAAAATTAATTTAATAAAAAATTAAGAAAGTATAGGACTGCCACCTCGGGATGTATTGATGTATTGATCCCCCCTCATAAAAAACCAGTAGCCATAAAAAATTTGTAAAAACTTAAATAAATATGTCTCAGTACCTCTGATTTTTATAGATTTTCCAAAAAAACCTCCATTTGTATAGAAACACCCACTCGCACAACCTGTGCTAGTGTACATAAATCGCCAATGTGTAAATTTATTTACGAATTTAATGATGTAATTTTCCATACACAAGAAGGTATATAAAAAATTATTTTAAAGTACATTCCTGGCAGGACCTTGTAAAATATGTAGAGTTTTAATTCTTTATTTTTTAAAACTCAATTCAAGCAAAATTTTTTTAATAGGTATTAACTTTATTCAAATTGTTTTTACTTTTGTACAAAAAAAACTTAATTTAAAATTACGCTGTCTAGCCTTGTAACCACGCACACACACACACACAGACAGCCACACTTTTTATGACAAGCGAAGAGTGCAGGTGACGTCCGTAGGGCACCGCAGAGGAAGAGGCACCCAGTGTAAATGACCCCCAAGACAAGTACGCGCGAAATGAACATGATAGCATGGCAGCTGCTGTGCAGCTTTGGAATCGTGTATCATTTGCATGTTTAAAAAATCTTATTAAATATGGTTTGTTCACATGATGAAGGAAACAGAAGTTACTAATGAGCAATAGGAACTTACTTTTTTGTCGGTTAATTAAAATTCTGCAAAGATAAAATGTAATAAATATAGTTTCTAGCTAAAATTTTCATAATCGAACTGTATATGTGATATAGTGGCAACCGTCCTTAAGGGTAGTCTATCAAAAATGTCATAAATTACAGTATAACTGATATAATACAGCTTAAGAAAAAATATGCTGTTTCAAACCGAGCTGCATCGTGAAAGTGAAATGGATATGTTCAACATACTGAACGTGTTTCACTTGTATTTTCTATTAAAGAGTAACCAGAGGTCGGGCTCATGGAAACCACGTGCTTAGCCACCAAAGATGAAGCAGGTAACCGTACAAATTAGTATTTATGGTGCAATGTCGTCTGGGGATTTCGGTATGTACTCGCTCGCGCCTATTGGCGTTCACTCATACATCCCGACATGCAGTAGAAATTATAGTGAAAGTACGACTTAAGACTTAAAACTTAAGACATAAGACTTAGGCATACAAAGGACCTAACCATCAATTTGGGGGGGGGGGGGGGGGGGGCATGGAAAGGCACCCCTCCCTCAATTTTGAAGGAAATTAGTCAAAAATAAAAAATCTGCCTCCCACACCAATTCGAAGGTGAAAAGCACACCCCCCCAATTAGTATGCTACTGCTGTTTTGAAAAGACTATCTCATAGACAGGAAAGACAATGGCGGGGAACAATAATTTTCATAGCATTCCAAATGGCTGGTGTAAAATTACATTATAAGAAAGTTTAATGCCACAATATGTTCGGACGCAAGCTATATGCATTGAATTCCATGCTATGATGACATACAAGTTGTAGAGAAGCCTTAGCGTATGGCACCTACATGCAGTGGCTACACTGACTGATGCATCACGGCCGGTGGTGGGTAGGTGAGGTGGGATCTGCAACATCCGCTAATGACGTGACCCGTCCAATGCCGTGTGGCTACTGCGAAGTCTGAGATTGCCTGTGTGTTTATTACAGACAACTGACTGTACGTACAGGTGCATGTCTCTACAGGGGACTACCAAACTCACTCAAAAATGCAATCTTAATGTTAACCATTAATACAAGGGATCATTGAGAAAATTATCCCTCAATAGTTTCACAATAATGAAATACTCAAACAGGAAGAGTAATCGTGTTTAAAAATAAATACTATAATTAATTCATTTCCGCAGATCTTTCCCACAATGCAAGTCCAATAGAAATTTGGATAATGGTTAATACAATAAATGTAGATTGTAGTATCACTTTATGTATTTTATATTATAGTTTTTGTGTAGAATGTTGTTAAACTTGAAGCGTGTCCGATTAGGTAAGGCTGGATCATGGTCGTGTGGCTTTGGTTGCACTTTGGTCAGTTGTGTGTGCGGGTTGGCTTATGGTTACTTACGGCTGGACATAGCGGTCAGGCACGTGGCCTTATGGGTTGGTACAATGTGCTCGATTTTAATGTTAAATAGTCCCTTGGATTGGTCTGGTTAGCAACTCGTTTCGGAGCTGGTCGTAGTCGACCACAGGCAGGAGGTGCTAGGGGTTCGTGCCTTGTTGGTTTGCAGGTGAGCAGTAATGGGATATAGCTGATTACGTTGCTCATCTTCAGCTCGGGGGGTAGCAAGGGCACGACGTGACACAACACAGAACTCGCCGTTCCAGTGCTCGGATGCCCTGTTCCAGAAGTTACTATTGGAGACGCCTAGCCAGTTCTCGGTCTTATTCAGTAACTCTCTTACCACTGGATGGCACGTAGGGTGTATACATAGTGGTGCTGATGGGAAAATAGCTCGGTTAATGTCAGGTGTCATAGGTGGTGCCAGTGACCGAAGTAAGGCGGCACAATCTCGTTCAGCTCGTCTGCTAGCTGAAAGTGGGGTTAGACCAACCAGTTGTGTGGCAGCAAGGTGCGTAACTCTTTGCTCCCCTCTCCTGGTGCTGTGTATCACCTTGAATGGCATAGAGTGGGTGTAATTACTGAGAACCTTGACAGGAGCATCACAGATGCAGATAGCCCTAGATTAGTGTTGCCTAGCAACAGTCTTGCCAACGCGAGCTGCTGTGCTTCAGAAGATCCCCCAATGTTGCAGGCTGATCAGAAGCGTTGGAATTGCCAAGACTATCACTGGGTGTGCGGTCACAACCAAGGGCAGGCCGTAGCACCTAAGCAAATACCCCCGCCAGCACCCAGGTGCTCCAGTAAGGATACAACTCAGATGTACCGTCTCTCCCTGATTGAGAAGTGTTGCTATTGGTCATGGCTCGTCTATTCTATTCCTCTAGTACCTATATACTTGGTAGGAATAAAATAAGCTGGCCGTCTAATGGGTGTGTTTTCAACTTGGAGCTGCCTGAGGGGAGTCTCCAGTTGTAGCTAATTTCGGAATAAGAATAATTTCCCATTTCCAGTCGGCGGTACTCAGCTTGAGGTTGTCCTAGTAATTGGTGATAGATTACTCTATGAATGAGACTCGAGGGTAAGAGGAACCAAGCTGTGTTTATTAAAAACTTATTAAACATGGTGACACATGCTCTCCTGGAGAGCAGACCGGTGGTTGGAAGTAATCCTACGGTATCCAGGTGTAGGTGCCCTGGTCCAAAGCTAACTGGAGAAATAAGTGAAAACTGATGAAAATTACTTAGATACAAACCTAACTCTAAATAAGGGGTGTGTGTAGGAGACAAAGAGGAATTACGTGTGGTATGTATATGGTGCTACAGAAAGCTTCTGGTAGCTACTGGCGTTGCTGGAGCGTCCAGTAACCGGGCTGCAGAGCTCTTATGGCGACGTCAATAGTGACAGCCTCTGGTGGCTGCTGAAGACTGTTAGGTCATTGGTGACAGCCTCTGGAAGGGCTGTTGAAGGTCTTTGTAGAAGTCTAGACTCCAGCACCCAGGTGCTCGGAAAAGACTGCAGGAACAACTGGTGAGGACTGCTGTGCACAGCCTTATACAGCGGGGCAGCGCATATCGTGGCGGCCCCCGGGGAGGGCATGTGACGTCCCTCAGGCATAAGGCCGGAGTGGGGGTAGCACCCTCTGGTCATCTCTCGGCCTTCCCGTATCCTCGGTGGCGCTTGTGCATGGCCCGAGGCAGCTGATGGCTTGTAGGATCTCACAGAGCATAATATCCACAGCAAATATACAGATGCAATGTTGAAAGAACTACCGTATTTTGGCGTCCATAGACCAAGTGCATATATAGGCCTCACCTAAAGTTTTCGATTAAAAATTAGGGATAATTAGTGTTTCAAGTATAGGCCAGACAGAATTTTCATATTCCTGTAAATATTGTTAAGCCATGATACCGTACAAATATAATAAATTCCAACTTAATTTCTCCTCTACAAAAATATTTGTGACAGTAAATATGTATTATATCGCAATGTTTAGAAATAAACGTAGCGCGATTACTCTTCCATAGATGGTAACATGACTTGAGAAAGTAAAACCATGACATGTTACATAAAATTACGTTTATCAATGTGCATTTGTGGCGCAGTGGCAGGTGTGCAAACTATGTAAGATATCTTTCTCTTGTACAGCAGCAAAATTATTTTCTCATGTACGTCTTTCTTGAATATTGTGATTGATAAAGTGCAGTGAATAGGGTTTCCATAATTTTGTGTTGCCTTTTTCTAACTTTTTGGACATATTTATTAGAGATACGTTGAGACATAATGCATTTGTGATTTTCATGAAAAAATATTCCAGTAAAAACTTGCAAGTTTTGTTGGCAACATCGCATCGAAAATCAATATCTCTAAAATACGGCACCAATGTTTCTTCTTGCTGCTCTTTAGTCGTAGAGATGGGCTAAACAGTTACTTTTAAGTAACGCGTTCTAATGTTCCAGTTATAATGTGGTAACACGTTCCAATAACGTGTTACTTTTGTAACAGGTTACTGTGAAACCATTTCAACCACTCCTGAAGGAACCTCTATCCCTGGCATGCGCAGTACACAAATTCTAGCCGTTACATTCTTTATGACTGTTGTATTTACATAGTACAATAATATAATCTGGTATGGAATACAAAAAATATAACAAAATGTTGCGTGTCGTGTAAATATAATTTAATGTCTACCTTATTCGCTTGTATGCCGGTAAATACCGAAGGTGTTTATATGTTCACATTAATTGAGGTTTAGATGAATTTACAGGAAAGTCTTGTATGCAAGGCCTTTATGTTATTGTTCGTTAAAAGGCAAATTCACTTATTGAATTAGTGACGTGAAACAATTTTACTGATTGAGTAAGTGACAGTCAACTGCACCGGTGAATTAAATATTGTTTGTGTTTGAATCTAGTCAAATAATTATGTGAAATAAACATATTTATGGTAGTTTACTATTTATATTACGCGATAAAAAAAACTCTCTCTCTCTCTCTCTCTCGGAGAGAGATGGGTTTGAACACCAACTCATTTACCATCTATGTTTCTAGGCCAGTGCCTAACCATCTGCGCTATGCAATCACATAGGAATACACAAGGAAAATAAGAGTTTTTCATTGATGCGGCTCTGACGAGTCACACAAAATGTACTAATCAAATAAGTTTACATTTAGCTTAAAAGTCAAGAACTGTACTGTATTGCTTTATATTGTAGTAACTCTAGTTTATAATGCTGTTTACTAGCATAATAAGCATTGGAACTTAATTTTTCATCAGATTTAAAGCAGAAAATGAGTTGGAAACGTAACACACGAGCTTCTATACGTAAAACACATTTTATTTTTAAATTGTGGATTAGCTACTTTAATAACGCATTAAAGATTTAAAATGCACGCTACTGTATTTAATTAGTAACAAATTAAAGCTTATTTATACTGATACTTCAATTTTAAGCTAACTGGGTTTTAAACAATAGCACAAACTTTTGGAAAGTTATACACAGTTTGTTCTTCTGAACTTTGCCTCCTCGAAGTTCCAGAAAATAACGTTTTCGCATGCGCAAAGTTTCAAGCCGAGACGTTCCAGAAAATAACTTTTATGCACGCGCAGTAGTTAGACGTTGAAGAGTTCCAGAAAATAACTTTTACGCATGCGCAATAGTCAGGCGTCGAAGCAGTTTAAAAAATAACACTATAAACTGTGGAACGTGTTATTTGTGTAACGTGTTACCAAATTATAACAGTTATTTATAACCGTTATGTTAAATAATGCCTATCTCTATTAGTCATTCATTACCAACATGGCTGCTGCAGTAAACATGGCAATTGTTTGCTAAACGATCAGTAAAATTCTACAGTACTGCATTTCCACATTTATTCAGTTTTTTTAATTCCATGCTCTCTAAATACATCTTTAGTCAGAGACATACATTGTTATTAGGCCTATTTATTAATTTTTGTTACAAAGTACGAGTTAGTACGACATTGTGACGAAATTAACAACAGGTTATTTCGGAAGTTGTAAATTACTTAAATAGAACTAAATGCATGGCAGTGAGATATTAGCGAAAACTATGTGTGTTGAAAGTTTATTTGCATTATCTATTAGTATTACTTGCACATGTGTACATAACTGACACATGACACACTGGCAAAAATGGGAATTTACTTCAGTACATTAGCATAGCACGTGTTGCTTCTGATCACGACAGAGTTTGTTATTGTTGGCCGCCATGTGACTCCAAATTGTACTGTTCGCCCTGGCAAGAATGGACGTTCCAGCCCAGTGGTATTGTATTGTACGAAGGCAAAAATTGGCTCGGAATTTTTTTCTGGAATTTTTCCAAATTTGGACAATTTCTAAACTTTTCCTCCTTTTTTTGTTCGGATCAGCCCATGATGTAATTCAGTCTTTCTTCATGTAGACCTATCCCTCTTCTTTTTTTTATTCGGATGTCCCTAATTTCTTTGGACAGCCGTTTTTTTGTTAGGATACATTTACTTTAGAATTTTTCATTTGGGTTTTAGGATTTTAGTTTATTCGTGTTTGGTTAAGGTAATCATTTGTTATTTGGATGCGAGTCTTTCTTTGTTGAGTTTCGGTAATGATTTCATAAGTTTATTTTAATTCATGTTTTTGGTTATACATTATGAAAAACCGTTTTTCTATTCCTGTATTCAGGTACAACCCCCCCCCCCCCCCCCAAACCCTACTAACCTCAACAGGGTAGTAATGTTTTTGTTTGGATTTTAACTTACAGTGCCATTTTTTAAAATATTCTTTTTATTTTTAATATACAGATGTCTTTAATCTTTTGTCTTGGAAGTCCTTTATTTGTTTTTCGTATCAAGGTCTTATAAAATTCATTCTGTTCGGAAGATTTCAAATTTTTTTTTTGTTAGGATATTACGTCGTTCACTTTGTTTTCCTTAGAATATTGCTAAATACGTTGAAGAAGATCCTAGAGTTGGTGCTCGATGTGTTTTGTAACTTCAAGCTGAGATCAGCCTCAGCCTCAACTTTTTCACTAGTTCCGACCAAAGCTGCGCTTATTTTCCTTCGCCACTGCATCGGTACAGTGCCGTCATTGCTTAAATGTTCTTGTGGTGCACGTGTGCCCATAAGTTCTTGGAGTCGTCCTGACAGGGGACCTTTTCGAGTAGACAGCTAAGAGTTTGTGGGACATGGTAGGGGAAGAGAGGAGGATTTGTGCTGCGTATAGCAGACAAAGAGAACTTCGTGCTAAGCCTGTGTGCGCGGAGCGCTGTGATTCGCTGAATGCCAGGTGCTGCAAGCCATGACGTCAGGCGAGGCCAGGTGCGCCATGTTTATAGAAGACTAGCCGTTAGGCGGGTGGAGATGTGTGTGGGTTGGTCCGGAGGAGGCTGCCAGAGAATTGTCATGATGTGTCAAGTATTTTTCTAAGTTTGTTTGCTTTGCTGGGTCGGAGCATTTTTCTCTGCTTCACAGGAAAAGTGGTATGGCCTTGTCTTTAAATAGTTTTTTTTTTTAGTAGAGTAGTTCAAGATAAGACTTGATCGAGAGAGGGAGAAGTCACGGCAGTCATCTTATATTTTGGTTAGAAGCTACATCGACGGATAGGAAGTATAATGTTGATGTGTTACTGTTGTTAATGAGTCATGGCGTTCTTCTACTAGAAGTTATTACTGATGCGACTTAAGTGGTAAATACTTTACTTTACCTCCGGTAATTAAAATGTAGAAATTATTCTGAATTCAGGTGTTTTAGGTAGACAAACTTTATGTTGGCACAATTTTTTTCTCTATGTATTCAGTTTCTTGTTGCCAGTAACAAGTGAATAACGACTGAAGTTTTGCTAAGTACTCCCTTGTGATTATTTATGTGAGAACAGATTTATTTATATTTTATTTCACCTCTTCAATTGCTAATTAACGTTCAGAACAATCCCTTTTTAAATAAAAGAAAGTTAGAACTGCGAATGGAGAAGTAAATAGCCTTTTGTTGTTCATTGAGGACTTTACATGTGAACATGCAGCGATTGCCTTTGAGGTTGGAAATGAGTAACGAACTAATCATTTGTCAGGAAGATCTCCATTAGTCCAATAACAAAATAGCAAACAGAGAACAAAAACTCAATGGAATTTATGAAATAATTAATTGTTCATTAATTGGGAACTCCAGATAGTACTACTTATACTTTACTTTTAAAAGAGTCCTAGAAGCCTCTGTTTAAATGTATTAAATATTTTTTTTGTTTTTCATAGTCAAATATTGTTATTTTTTTGGCGTGAATATTAAATTTAATTGAGCCTGATAAACATACTTTAGTTTGGATTAACAATTCATCATAATTCTGTTCTTTTAATTACATATTTGGATTCAACTCAAATAGTCAACGAAATTGTTTCTTTTTATTTATTATTTAAACAGAATTTTTAATTATTTTCTTGATCAAGTTCGCTTTTATTTTGAATTTAAGCATAAATTATTCTTTTATACTCATAACTCAATGGTAACTGTTCCTATATGATTTTTTTTTATTTACTGTTTACTTGTTATTCAATGAATTTTAAAAATTCTATTTACTATTACTGATTATTATTTTTATAAATAAATACCTGTTGTCAAAATTGAAAACTCGGTGTTCATTGTTCTACTATTATGCTAAGACATATTTGACTTGCCTTGTAACATACCTTCTCTTTCTTTCTCACCAAAACACGTGAGGTGATTGTTTTAATGTTTACTTTTGGGTTATGGGAATTTACCAATTATTTTAAGGACACATCGGTGTCAGTGACTTTGCACATCTTGAACACACCCCACTTTGGCACTAAAGACCTTGAAACAGTCTGTATTTCTCACAGCAAGCAAATATTAGTGCCGCCCCTTCCTTCCCTTATATCCCACAATATTTTTTAAATAAATTTTTTAAAATTCTTCTAAACTATGTTTGCATATTAAATTTTAAAATTCAATATAAACAAATGGTTGACAGTTTTTATAGGGCTTCAGTTAAGCATAGAGATTTATGGTAGTCCTGTTTAGTACAGGTGGTGGAGGCAACCTCTCACTCTCCCTTACAAAGTGAATTAATTATTTTTTTAGTGATTGTCTAACAGGCTTATTGTGTGTTCAGCAATTACACTTTCGGGTATTACATATTCAATGACACCAACTTATTTAGCCTTTTTCATAATTTGAGTTGGAGCACCCAGTATTGGTTTTGCAGTAATATTTTGATGCATCACATCTTGTTCATCAACATTAAACGACTGCTACTCATCAGCACAACTGCATTCCTGACAGTTTGTCCACAAGTCACGTCGCCGCTGCCACCTGCAAGATAGTTTTACCTACTGGGCCGGGACAGACTTCCCAATAATTGTTTATTATTTCGTCTGATGAGTCACCAAGACCATGCAAGATGCCTAGATCCAGACACACTTCACTACGCCGCATGCTCAGAGGATCTAGGCACTGGGCTTGCACCTGCTGTTCCCCCTCTCCAGACGCCCTATGCCTGTGGAAGAAGGGATGGCCGAGGAGTATATAAGGAGATGCATCCCGGCCTCCGGAACATCAGTTCTGCTACAGTTCTCGATCGCGTCTTCTGAGCCCTCATCACTCCAGCTCTTGGTGCCAAGGCTCAAACCTATCCTTCCTCATTCCTCCCTTTGTGGTGCAGAGAAGGGGATCTTCTTAGAGTTCGGGGAGACCAGTGTGACCACATGACCCTCACCACACCATTATTGGAAGGCCCCCTGTTCCTTGCACCACGGAGAAGGAACGGTAGAGCCATGACACTAGGTATGCTCCCGGTGGGATAGACTTGCCGGCCAGGTACTCAACTCTCATTGCTTCCTGGTGGTGCAGAGAGGGCTGCATCCTGATGCAGGGAAATCTATCCCTGCGAGACAACATAGTGCGGTTCCCGCAACCATCACTCCGCAGCCCACTGCGTTTCTATCTGGTAGAAACATCGAGAGCGAGACGGTGTTGGCGGCAGCAATTAGCACCTACACGTGAACACTGACACGCCAACTGCCAACCTCCTGCAGCTCCAATTTTTGTGCCTAATGCCTTACACCCATAAGGGTGAAGTTGAGAGACGGGCCAAGAAGGCGAGAGCTATTGCCAAACTTCCCCAAGGGCTACGTATCCTTCCCAGCAGGTTCGGGTTACTTAGTCCACTGATGCAAGCTGAACTCCTGAGACGCTTCACTGTACCATCACCCACCGTCACGTCTGTGGATTTATTTGAGCCACCCACCAGAGTCACGGAGGGATACCACCCTATAGTGCAGGAGGCACTATTTGGCATACGTCAGTCCAACACGCGAGAACCACAACCGGCTCCCATACCAGAGCCTGTCACCCCCCAGTCGAGTGCAACTACGATAGCGGAAACCGAAAGTGTGCAGGCACGCACCCAACCACCTCGCCGCATAAAGGTTGTAGAGCCAGACTTTGTATCAAGTCGCAGACCCACTAGGCCCGTGTTGCACACCGGATGGGCACCTTGCCCACAGCAGACTAAGCCACCTTAAGACGCGGCTCGCCTAGCGTCGAGTAAGTAACCCAGGGCAGGGATAGTCACGCATCCATTTTAAGTATCCCTATTATCCCCTTTCTCCCTGTAACAATTTTGGTTGAGTAACCTGAGGTTATTGATGTTTGACTTGATGAAGACGAATATCTATTTTTCTTCTTAGCTAGCTTAGCTCTCTCCCTTCCTTTCCTCATAATAGTATTATTCACCGGTCCACCGAAGCTATGAGCCGAAGGCACCAAGTACTACTGCCCACCACTAGATGGCTCCTACAGTATGTTTCGTCACTGTCTTCCTTCCTTTTCCAAGCCGGCCAGTGACGTCATGCCAGAGAAGCTATGCTTTCACCACACCGTGCTCAGTGCAACCCCTCGCCTACAAGATGCCAGCCAATGAACACTGAGGCTCCCGCCTGGCAGAGTATATAAGGAGAGTCAAGATTCCACACACGACCAGTCTTCAGTCTTCCACCATACGCATTACCGGAACTGACCAGCCTGACTAGCCTTTGCTTACCAAGCTCCCCAGCTTACCTTCATTCTTCACCGCACTTTCAGTGCTGAAGAAACTTCCACTCCTTGGTCTTCTTGCCAAGATCATTCCTTCCACGACCTGCATAGTAATCCAACCAACGTGCCAAAGAACAACGCCTAGTTGTAAACAACTGCAGACACTGCGGTCCCCTCTGGGCAACAATGCGCTAGGGAGTTGAGATTCAGTTTTAGTTGTTTTCACAGCACTAATCTACCCTGTCCCATTCAGATCAGGACCAGGTCCCCTCCACCTGCATTTGCGCACCTGGATTTGCATAGGCATTAGCTCCCCCTAAGCTCTTGTATACGTAGGAGGCAGTGTGGCATCACATGTTTATTTTCCCTCATGGAATAAATATTGTGTTTAACCGGACTCTTGTGTACTACATTCCTGCAGACTTAACACATATCCTAGTTGACCTCTTCCTTGAGGGAAACACAGGTGTTTCCGGGAATATCACTCAATAGAGTCAGAACACACATTACCTAACCCTCATGCACTCACTTTAGGAAAACTTTTCTGCATACATCGGTAGGCAGAATGGTAGAGCCCGCTCACAGGTTCTCAGGCTCCAGTCCAAGCTAGTCAGTTCGGTGCTTGTCTTGTCCAACGCACTTTCAGTGCTGGAGGGGATGTTCTCTGGACTGGGAGTTCCATACACATGGAATACCTGAGAAGCAATGGGTCACTCACTCTCAGAGCAAGCTAAAGAGCAAAGTCCTCGAATGGTGGAACAATTACGGTGAATTCATCATAGACTGGAGTCAATTGAGCAGCCATATTGCGCAGCACTTTACAGGCGAGAAAGTGTTAGCTTGGCTCACGACTGAATTCTACAGCAAACGCCAGGAGAGGAAGTGGAGATCTTTGTCCGCAGGAAGGTACAAATGTAGCGTAGGATTTTTCCCTGACAGGGACAAAGCAAGCTGTGTATGTCAGATAACACGCCTAATGCTACTACGCCTCTGGAATATCCTACTTATTCTCAAGCCACTCACAGTGGATGAACTCGTAGATCATGCCCGAGAAGCCGAATGCAATTTCCAAGCGGAGTCTTACCTCAGATCTCGTCCATCATGTCCAGTGACCTGGGCGTAACGCAACTACTACGCCACCAGGAACAGAGATGATACATGATCCCTACTCCCGTCAATGGCCAGTGCGACCGCATCACCAGCAGGAATCTGGGAGCAAACTAGATCGAGCTGGATGTTCAGAGATGCCAGAATGCCCAAGAAATGCCAAGAGGTAAAATCAACCGAAAACATTTTGCCTGCAACTACCTCAATCCCAGTCATGATCGACTCAGGGTGGCCACTCAATTTCTATTTCAAAATTCCCTGAATGCTCATTTTAACTTAAACTTTGCTTGTAACAAAATTTAAATTATTTCAATTGTATATTGCAATGGGAGCAGTAAAAATATTAGCTTTGCGCAGCAGCCATAATATTTTTATTCAATGGTCAGCAATCTATTTTTCACAAAATAAAACTACAATGTGGTTTGATGAACAAAACCTCTTAAGCCAAGCATCTATCTCATGTACACATTTCTTAGGTTTCACAATGGATATAGTGTAGAAGAGTTGGTGATATAGTTTCATCTCAGATAAATTGTAAACTCAAAACATTTCTTGTTTGTAACATGTCTTGCATTCCACTGCAGTTCCTGAGAATACTATATAAAGTATTGCATTTACTATCACAGTTTTTTCTATGAAAATTACATAAGAATATTACTTTTATGCTACAGTTTTATTTCATGAACCTAAACATTTAGTGTAGACATATTGTAACACAGGCATCTGAATGTAATATAAACTCAACAAATATAACTCACCTGCTACTTAATAGCAAATAATGACAATGAACACATGTCAAAATTACTAAGCTGTCTTGAGCACTTACTGAATACATGACACATACCTTAAATTTTCTGGTATGACTGGCTTTAAAAATAATTTTAGACAAACCATTTAACCTGCGACATTTAAATTGTCCCACTCCCTATGAAAATACAAAGATGAATGTCAACAATTTTTAAATAAATGTGCACTACAGAGATGGTAACAGTATATTCACATTCATATTAACAATAAATGTACTAACTTAAAACTTGAAAAAATTTGAAAACATTTCCCTCAAGATTCTTTGCTAGAAAACAAATTCCATAATTTAAAATACAAAATTCACACTCCAGCAGTTATTTTCAAAACATTTTCCTGGCTTTTTATCGACTTTACAAAATTCCCTGACTTTTCCAGGTTTTCCAGAAGAATGGCCACTCTGCCAAGGTATCCAGTTTCTAGAACCAGAAGAAAAAAAACATCTTTATGCAAGTGTGCAAAGAAAGAATCTCAGATGCAGCTCGGGACACGGGTGTGGATACTCGAACCCAGTGGAGGGAAATGCCAGCATGCTCTAGAAACCTTCCTCTCTCCATGGGACAGTATCATGAGATCTTATGGTGGCGCCCATAACTGTTTCGGTGGCCACGACTACACCACAAACCTACAAGAAAAGGGGCAGACCACAGGCCAAGGGTCCTAAGAAGAAACACCGCCACCATTAACTGCCAGGGACGATTGATGCGTGATGCTTTCTGCGCTTCTGAAGAGCGCACTCTACTTGCGACTGCATCCCATTTTAGAGGGCTTTACTCCTTATGGGAAAGTCTGCAAAACTTAGGAAAGAAGAAACGGAGACGAAAAATGTGTCTACCCGAGCGCCTTGGGAAGAGCTCCCATATTAAGACTCTAACATGTGATCCTACTAAGCAAAACAACACATCACGAAGCCGTCACATGCGTCACACCTCCACTACAGTTTGAATTGCCCACTACTCCAGGACGGCGGCAGTATTTCACAATCCCGCCACTGGAGAGCAAAGCACCACCGACTGGAGCATTCACTGCCGCCAGGATGCGCGGGCTGGCCAGAACATACCAACACCTCATAGCTACGTGGTGAGACCTGCAGAGATAAAAATACAGTCATACATGCATGACGTCACAAGTCCAACCCCTAAGAGGGTGGAGCCAGCTTCCCCCTCATCCCTCTGAGCACCACCAAGCTGGAAGAATGACTATAAAAGTACTTCCAGAACAGGGCCTCAGGGCAGTTTGCTGCACCTCCACCGTTGTAATGGCCACTGTGAGGAGGTAGTACATCCAAGGGTAAGCACTAGCCCCCCTGTCTCCTTCTGTAACGGCCACAAGATAGACTAACAGGGTCCGCTAACTGCTAGATAATTTCGCGCCACGTCAGTTACCACAAGTCTCCAGAGGGTCCTTGACTTCAGACATCCATCAGCAGCTTAGAGATCGTGCCAGCAGTCCAGAGGTCTTCTGGACGCCGACGCCATCAGAGGGTCTGCCAACGTTGTCAACCACCTACCCTTCCCTGGAAACCTTCCTCTAGGTCATCCTTGGACTCCTACCATTGATGTCGTTCCCTCTGGATAACAGCCACACCACTCCTCAGCACACTACTGGTGCTGCTTTAATTAGGATCCTTCAGAACATGTCATTTAATATTAATTCTTTTAACCTTTTATTGTGGCTTCCTAATATCATGACATATTCAGATCATTCAAACATTACTAATTTGCTTCTTCAGGACGCCTTCACCTGAAATAGAATTTTTCCTTTTTTTATATAGTTATTTAAACATACTATTGGAGAGTGTGGCTCCATTGCGTTTTAAAATTTTATATTGAAATCTTATACCATTGATATAACTCTCTTAATTCAATTTAAATAAGGTTCACTTTACTTACAACCAGCCTGTGAGGCAATTAAAGAATTCAACGTCATACTTTATTCATTACAAGCCTTTAAAGCCAGTACTTGAAACTTTGATTAAGGAATACAGGATGCCTCACATAATAAACAATCAAGGTGACAAACACCTTTTTACAAGTGGAATTCAGTGATCAGAGTTCCTCCCTACTCCGCCTTTTCACTGTAAAAGGCAGAAGGAAAGGAGAGAGGAGTGCACTGACCACTGGACCCACAGTGAAACCTCACCTGTCCACTGTTACCCCGTGAGCACCGGCTACACCCCGTACCTTCCACCCACCACTGTAAAAGACCAGGTAGGAATATCAGAGTGTGCGAACTTGTGGGAAGTTAAGTAGACAGCAACACACAGCAAAGATACGTAATACACCGGCTACTTCCCACTGTGGCTTGTCTCCGGCATTGTACGTCAGGAAAGGTGGAGTGAAGTATAGGAGAGAGCTAGACATTCAGAATCTAATTAACGAGCTACTTGAGCAGATAAAGAATTGATAAATACTACACCTCCTTTGTTTGAACCACCAACTAGAATGTCAAATAAACCCCACAATATTTATTTATTAATAACTAAGTATCAAGATTCGCTACTAGGATTTGATTAAATACTCGTCACATATCCTCTCCCATCTCATACTCTCCTTCAGCTTGGATTATTACTTGGGCACGACTCCAGCGCAATCAGCGTCGGCCGCTGACCTCGTGTAGTTTTATCCACATCAGATTTCGTTCCCACACGAAAATCAACCCATCCACGATTGTACACAGGGAAAGCACTCCAATGTAACAATCCACAGTAACAGTTTGACATTACTTAAATGTCCTTTGTGATGCTGACATCATGTTGGTATGCATACACTTCCTTAATTAATAAGTAATCCACTCGTAGATCCATCGCACAGTACCAATTGGCTTTGACACTTAAAGAGTCAGAGGTGTCCCAGCGTGGCAAATTCCATGCCTAGCCAGCAACACCACCAACACACTAAGTAAATAATGGTCTTGTGTCTCAGCTTCAACTTTGGTTAGCTATTGGTGTTTATGTGTGTAGACCTTGTGTAGTGTTTATTATCCTATTTCTCAAATCAATAGGCAGTGTACACATGACCCTTTTCATAAAATATCTTGTCTTATAAATTATGGAAGGAGCTGCAGACAATGTGAAAGACCATAAAAAAGTCTATCATTGGGACATTATATATAAAAAGAAAGGGAATACGTGAGTGTAAAGTGTGCAAATATAAACACAGACCTGAACCTGGCTGAGAAGACTTTTTTTAAAGAATGTATATCAGTATGCTCCAACTGGTGGCCCACAAGCCAAATGCGGCCTGCGGGGCCATTTTGTCTGGCCCATGATAGTATTAGCTAATTTACTTTGCTAAATGCCTTTAAAAAATTCTCATGCATTTTCTGTCAACTCCCCATTATTTTAATATTTTTTCTACCCAATATTTAATTGACAATAATGTTACATTTTAAGAGTGAATGAAGAGCAACGGTTATGTTCATGTTATCAGTTTTCGTTTCCCACTGCCGCTGCTGGTATCACTGGCTGTGCTCAGATCATATTCCATAACAGAGCTCTAATTCCACACCATGCCACTTCTACTGGGTTTATTGTTTTATTTTCCATGAAAACAAAGCAGCTGTGGTCTTCATAAACAACAGGAAATGTGATCAAGTCATATTGTATTTATGGGACGGCGCTTGTCAGTCTCGACTTGCGAGTGAGGAAGTAAAGTACATCCATAAAGTAGAGTAGTAGACATTGATCAGTTTGTGCTACTTAAAAGTGTCATAATGCAAAATGAGTTTAAGCACTTCAAGCAAAAAAGAAAAAATGGAGTTTGAGAATAGAAAGTTCAATGAAAAATGGGAAAACGAGTTTTTGTTTACAAACTTTGGAGGGAAGCCGCAATGTATAGTGTGCGCGCACGTGATATCGGTAATGAAAGAATACAACATTTGGCATCATTACGAAACGACACATAAAGCAAAATACGAGAGTGTAATTGGTGAGGCGCGTAAACATTCATGTGTGCAGGTAGTTTACGAAGTGTGCATGATAACGGCTAAAAATCAAATGTCATTTAGATCCGGGAAAATAATTAAGCAGTGCACAATTAAAATGGTGAAATCTTTCGGCGATGACAAACTTACACAAATTTCGAAACAGTGTCACTTTCCCACTAAACAGTTTTGAGGAGGACTGCAGAAATAAGCATACAACTCGATGCACAGTTGAGTAAAAAAATTGCGCACAGTAAATATTTTTCTGTTGCGGTGGATGAAAGCACAAACATAACACGTGTTTGTCAGCTGTTAATTTTTGTAAAGACAGTTGATGAACAGTTCTCCATTACAGAACTAATTGATTTAGTGCCACTTTCTACCAGTGCGAAAGGCTCAGATATCTACAGTGCTCTTGTATCGGTTGTAGAGAAGTACGGAGGATTTTCCAAATGTCCATGAATAGTGACAGATGGTGCTAAATGTATGACTCGTAAAAACACTGGTTTAATGCGGTTGCTGAGAAAAAATTATGTCGATGTGCCTGTACTGCATTGCATTATTCATCAAGAAGTTCTCTGCAATAAATTTGTTAAAATGAACAATGTGATAAGGATGTAACAAGAATAGTTAAATTTAATTAGAGGTGGTAACAGAGCTCAAAGTCACAGGAAATTAGTGGAATTTCTTAAGGAACTTTCTGTGGAATTTCATGATATTCCTCTGCACTCTGAAATTTGCTGGCTAAGTGCAGGTAAACTTTGACAGCATTTTTTGCTATATATCAGAAAAGAAATTACTGAGTTCTTAGAAACTATTGGAAAAATTGAGTACGACTACCTTGAAAAATATTACAATGAAGAATGGCTTTGCACTAAAGTTTTCCTAACAGACATTACAGAACATCTAAACATCCTCAATTTAAAGCTTCGATGTAACATCAAAATATTTGTCAGCTCATGAGCCACATTAAAGCTTTCAGGGAAAAAATTAAGAATTTTTGAAGAAGATCTAAAATCTGACTTAAAAATTTTCAAATCTTGCAGTGAAATCAAAAACGAATTCAACTCTGCTGATTTTAAACAACATGAACAGTATGTTATTGAGCTTAGGGAGGAATTCGAAAAACGATTTTCCGACTTTGATAATATGATCATATTACAGCTTTTTGCAGATCCTATGGCAGTAACGATTGAAGATCAAGATCCTGAATTACAAATGGAACTGTGCGAACTTCACAGTACCATTCTACTTTCTTCAAAACCAAATTTGACATATGGACAATTATGGAACTTCGTAATGCCTGACAAGTACCCCAGCTTCACAATTTTGCTTTAAAAGTGACCTCCATGTTTGGAAGTACATATATTTGTGAATGTGCTATCTCGACAATGAAAATGTTGAAGTCAAAACAGAGGAATATGTTATCCCAGGAAACTTTGAAGTCCAACCTCCACGTTGTGACAACAGAGATGGAAGCAGACATAGTTGCCTTCATCAATGAGCACATTGCCCAGTGTTCCCACTGATAAAAAGTTTTCTACTGAACAGAAAGGTAATTTCATATTTAAATGGTTTGTTAATTTTGAAATGTTGATTTTTTTTCTTTCTTTCTTTCTTTCTTTCTTTCTTTCTAAATGCTGATATGGAGGAGTATTGTACAATGTTTAAAATGGTTTGTTGATGTTGAAATTTTGATGCGAGTTAATATTTTTAAAAGTGTATAAATTTCCTATAGAAACATGATTCTCTAGAATCAAAGGAGACGGTGTTGGTTTATCATTTTAAAGATGTTTGGGTTATAGGCTGTCCACAATTTGTTTCAAGTGTAATGTGGGATTTTACTATATAGTTTCAGTGCGCGTCAACAATACTAGTAAAATGAGAAATTGCCTGGACCAAGTTGTTTTGTGTTCATGACAATTTTAATTTGGTATAGAGAAAAGTATCATTATTGAGAGAATGTTCTGGTATCAAAACTGGTATTGAGTATCGAGAAAATGGGTTATGGACCCATCCCTAGTACGAACTGTTCAAAATTTCAAGTCAAGTTGTATATTACAACTCAACTCTACTCGGCATAAAGTGTTCAAAAATATATAGTTTTTAGATTACAAAGTACTTTTAATATTGTATTCAAAACTGAAGTAGTACCTTTCTCATAAAAAATGACATTCTAAAAGTGTTAAATTATTTTATAAACACGTATATTAAAAGAACTACCATCAATTTTATTTTACAATGGCCATATAGAATTATAAGGCAAAAGCTTTCAAACAAAAGCAGTCACATTGCACACCTGCCTTACAAAAATGTCCAACGTGTAGTAAATAGGTAGCCATGTTAATTCAAATCACTTGTTATTTTCGGTGTGCACATTTCAGGACTTGTAATTATTTATTGCTTTCCCCGCAATGCATAATAATATATCGGAACTTGCACCCATGCGCCACATTGTTTGTTTATGAGTTGATACAATTTGATATATCAATATTACGTGTTATACTCGTGATCACTCAACTCCGTAAATTATTTTCTATTGTTATTCTGTATTCACGGTAACACATTTTTCTTTTCAGATTAATGTAGGACGTTAGTTTTAGTTTTGCTTTGTTCACAAAGTGTACGAGGTACATCACTAATAAAAAATGAATCCTGAGTAATAGATACTTTCCTGATGTTTATTTACTTAAGTATCTCTGCTTACATTAATTTTGTTTTCTAATATTTTATTTGTCCTTCAGATTTCCGATTATTTTGTTCCCCTCCTAGGTTGATTAGTTTGTAAATTCAGGTTCACATTTTCATTTGTTTAATCTTATGTAATTCTGGTCATTTGTGTTTATTTCATATTAATTTATTTTGAAATACTTAAAATGTGATAGCTATGCTACCTAAGTAATCTCATAGCATTCCAAAGAAGTAAAGAATTTCATTGTCTGCTTTAGCGGCACATTTGAATGTTTTAGTAAAAAAAAAAATCTTAATGTGATACGAAAATGAGTTTAGAACGAAAATTATTTTTCATGTCCAGGATAATGTTTCAGGAAGACAATTTGGTAAAAATTGTGATAAAGGTGCTAATGACGTAGCCAACATTTACGATATACGGTAAAAAGGTTTTAAGTACCATCTGGCCATAGCATCTTGTCAGGAATACGTTTATTTCGGCCAAGAATTCTATTTATTGTTAAAAAATTATATTGACTTAGAAACCCAATTTTTTTTTAATCATGCAGAAGGCAGAAGGATATTTATTCATGTATTTTGTCAATAAATAAATTTTCTCTAGTAAACTTGGAAATAATTTTTTCAGGAAAAAGTACTGTATTTGTAAACTCGAACTCAATTTCAAACGCAACTATTTCAAGGGTATTCAACTCAAATTCAATAAGTGGTGTTCACACATCCTTAATTTCAGGGAATGCTTAAAAATTGTGTTTATAGAGAAACTGTTAGGACCAGAAAAATAGTGCACTATAGATGGAAAAACGTTAAAAATAGAAACATCATAAATTGATTCTACCAAACCTGTTTGCTGAATATCTGGGTATTGTTTACATCGTCTGATTTCCCGAAAACTTAATACATAGGTGGCTTCTTACCTAATTTTCTATTTGTCTTTTGGTAATAGTATCAGAAAAAACACCAGATAACTGAACATGCCAGACTGGTGAACCACTGGATTACAGAGATTCTACTGTTCATAACAGATATGATATGTTAAGAATCAAGAGAATGTGACATAGTTTCCATCTAACTGAATGATTTTACAAATGAAGAACTGAGAACAGATTTTCAAAAACCCAAAATCATACCACAAACAAGAACAGTGGAATAAACCCATCCCAACACGTTCTATTAATTATATGCGTGAGCTTCTGTTGCATTTTTGTGGCAATGGTCTGCATCTTGCCATATGAATACTAAGACATGTGGGGCAATCAGCTGGCACTATGATGTTGGACAGTTGGCATACAGAAAGGTGAAAAAACCAAATGTATCATTTGCTTAAAAAAAATCTTATGAACGTGACTAAACTAAGCAACCATGACAGTTGCGACGAGTATGGCACTTAGAAATTCATCTGTACCCTGTGAATACTGACCTATGTCAGTGGCGAGTTGCTTGCATGCACTGGGGGACAGCTCGCAGATCCCCAGAATGTTGTCACAGTACGTGTGGCAGGTTCCCCGTGCTACGTCTCCAAGTAGCCAGTCCGCCAGACCCCCATCTGCATCCGCACATTCTCGCAATGCCAGTGACAAAGACGGGTTGTCCCGCAATAGGAATGGTTCCAGGTGTTGAGGAAGTGTCATCAGGTATTGACCAATCTGGACCAATTACCAACAATTAGTACAGCCATACCATATATACTAATAACGGGAGAATAAATTCCATAATCTCACCCTATACACCAATTGGCAACTATGCATAAATAATCAATGAAGAATTGGAATAAATTTTCATTATCGGATGCATTTATGCAAACAATAGGCTCAACAATGAACACAATGTAGAAATAAATAAACTATACATAAATGTATTTGACTGAGCAAAGTTGTAAAACTCTGCAACATATGTACTCTTAATTATAAATATTGTTACAAATTTATAAAATCTGTTGGCAAAGCCAGTTTCATTAAGTGATGGAGACATTAAATAAAATAATTAATAATGACTTCCCAATTTAATTACAAATGCTACAAAGAAAATACCTTCTACTTAATATCTAACAATAAATGGTTATCAATAATGGTTATCACTTGCCAATTACAGCTAATATTTACATAATTGTCCCTCAATTCACAGAAATTACCACAATCAAACACTGAAAACCAGTATTTAAAAAGAGTTTTCTTACACCAACTGAATTACTATTAAAATCATATATTTTCAAAATCACAGTTAGAGTATTTAAATTCAAGTCCATATCACCCACCCACCCACCCAAGTCCCACCTTATTTCAATCCAGATACTATCATCAGTGTTTCCTGTCCAGAATGTTCTAGAGCACTTTGAGTGCTCCCGTACACATATGACTCTACCCATCGGCTAACCCGCTCTCTGCAGCACACTCGCACTTTGCTCATTGTCGCGAAACACACACACATTCGCCGCAGTCTCTCTCACCTATGCAGTCTGTCCTTTTCTTCGTTCCCCGCTCACCGCACTTCCTGGCTACCACAGAATTCTGACTTTCCCGGGTGTGGCACTACATATTTATACGGGCCGGTGCTCCGTTGACAACAATCTCCATGCAATGGGCCACGGACACTGATCGCTCTAGCAGGGGAAAGGGTGGTGGCACCACACCGCCAGTCACATAATCGGTCCACCATGGAGAGTCGGTCAAGTAAGGTGACTCAACTCCCCCTCACACAATTATGAGTATGGACACTTTTCCAGCAAGGGGAAGAGTGTATGCACACCACTGCCCCTTCCTTGAAAACCTCAGGCTTAGCCCGAGAGCCCTGTCGATGAATCTGGTAAAACATATCATTGATCTGCTTCAGGATCCTGTAGAGGCCTTCCCAGCATTTCTGCAACTTTGTGCAACATCCCTTCCGCCTTTAGGGGTTGTACAGTAATACCTGTTGTCCTCCTTGATTGAAAGACCTTGCCAAACTTTCTCCTGTCATACAATGTCTTCATCCTGTCACTTTTATTCTGTCCTGTCCACCCCCACACTACTAGGTTACTTTACTTACATCTATGCTCATACCTGCACTTACAAGAGAGACACTGAAACCACTGAAAAAATACTTTCTTACTTTTTATATTGTTTTACCTCTTAAAAGTAATGTAATTCTTTCTGACCACGCATAGCTGTGTACCCATGGCTATTCCATTACCCCATCACCGGGTGGGTCAGAGAAGGGTTAACGTAATCCACAGTGCCCAAGCTACACGCTCTGGTGAGTCAGGGCCAAACACACCCAGAGTTCAAATGCATTGGCCCGTATAGCTCTTAAAGACCCCATTAAGAAGACTTGTATTTTGGCATGTATAGACCGCATGCACGTATAGGCCGCACCATAAGTTTTTGATGAAAAATAAGGGATAATTAATATTTCAAGTATAGACTGCACTGAATTTTTGTATTCCTGTAAATATTTTACGTTACGATTCCATACAAACATAATAAATTCCGACTTAATTTCTCCCCAACAAAACATTTGAGACAGAAAATTTTTATTATGTTGCAATATTTACAAATATACATTACGCAATTACTGTTCCACAGATGGTAACTTGACTTGAGAAAGCAAAACCATAGCAACATGTTACACAAAGTGGCGTCTAATCAATGTGCACTCATAGTACCACGGCAGGCATGCAAACTATGTAAGTTATCTTGTACAGCAGAAAAATTATTTTCCCCGTATGGCATCTATGGCCGAGCTCCAACACGTTTACATTTCACACACGTGGGATGAAAGTTATTTTGTTTATGAATGCGAGTGAACGAATAATTCAAATAACTGCACAAGTTTTTTTTCCCCCTCCCACTTTTTCTTTTCCCCTTCCCTTCCTTTCTTCAAGTTAAAACAACATTAAAATATACTGTATGTTGACAAATTCCTGACATGTTTTGGGGGAAATTTTTTTAAAATGCCAATTGCCAATATCTCGTTTATAAGTAGCACCCCACTTTTTGTAGTAATTTTTTTTGTAAAAATGTGTGGCCTATACACATTGAAATACTGTAGTTTCCCTAGTCTCTAGAGGGATAATGAGCCAGTGCACTATCACCACCTTGCCAACTGACATCAAGATGTAGCTCTCTTCCAAACAGCATATTTGATGGTGTTACCATTGTAGACACGTGAACTGCCAAATGATACGCAAGGAGAAACAGTGGCACTTTTGAATCCCAGGCCTTTTGGTTGTCTGCCACAAAAATCTACAGGTACTCCTTAAGAGTGCGGTTAAGCCTCTCTAACATTCCATCCTAATAAGGATGTACTGCTGTAGTCCTAGTTATTTTCATCCCCAGAATCTTTGTTACATCCTAGAACATAATATCTTCAAAATTTCTTTCCCTGATTGTAATGGATTTCTCACCCCAAATCTTGAAAAGACATGCTCTATGAGTGCATTGGCCACAGTATGTACTTCATGGTTCGGGAGGGGAATGCCCTCGGGCCACTAAGTAAAGTAATCTTGGGCCACCAGTAGATACAGATCATCTCTCTCTGTGACAGGCAAGGATCCCAGAATATCTACTCCCATCCTATTGAATGGGGCTCCAACATTTTATTTCTTAAGGTGACCATGTCCTGTGATCCTTGGTTCCTTCCTCACAATGCAAGTGTCGCACATTCAGCACAACTTCTCAACAGTTTCCCGATAATGAAGCCAATAGAATCTCAGCCAACTCTGTTGATGGTCTTACTAACATCAACGTGCACACTGGCTGCCATATTATGCAGATCCTTTCAGACTTCAGGAAACCTGCATTCTTGAAGGACCAACTGTAAGTGCTTTCTGCACCTAACTCAAGAGAGATGAGCTCAGCACATATGGCACAGCCAACAGGCCAAAACACCTCAATATCGAGTCTCAGTTTCTCTCGTCTCTGTAGGTATACTCAAGCCAGTGCATCCTCAATCTGTTACTGGCATTAAAGGGATCTATGTCTCCAACTACCAAAATTTATACAATCACTGAACAGCAGCGCTCAGTTCAACCACAGGAATAATGGTCTTAAATTATTGACAAACAAATTAATAAACCAACAAACACTCAATAGAGTTCTCATATAACATCTTAAATATGCTCTATGGCAGACAATGAAATTTTATGATGAGCTGTAGATGAATACCGATGCAAATAGGCAAAAGCATGGTACATAGCAAACAAGCACAAATCCCAGTGCATGTGTAAAATGCACACGTGCACTCATACTCACTCTCTTTTTTTGCACACTGCATCCAAATCACATTCTTCTGATGTAATGATTGTAGCAATTTGTAATTTCATTTAAAACATTAATTTGATATGCAAACTTGTTTTTGTATAGTAGTTGAATGACAATTTCTAAATTCACTTGATTTAATGGAAAAATTATGAACACCAGTACAGTTTTAATACATAATTAGACACACCTGCTTTCCGGGAAAATATTCTGATTATTTCATTCATTTCGATAAAATTATTTATATATATATTTTTAGCTACTTTCCAAAATTCAGTCAAAAATTTCCATAATTCTTAAAAATTTAATATGATATTTCAAATAATAAGGTTGATGAATAATGTCTTTTGCAACAATGGGAGACACTACTTCAGCTCATTAGCAAGCATAGTCATGCATCTGATTTTGACAGAGTTTACATTGTTGACTACCACGTGATGTCAAGATATTTTACTGTTTCCAATGGCAAGAATGGATGTGACGTCCCAGCCTGCAGATTTGATTATTCACCGGGCCTTTGGGACTAAGCATTGAAGGCACCAAGTTTAATTACACGCTGCTCGATGACCACACCAGTATCGCTTTGCCACCTACCCATCTCTAAGCAGGCCATTCTTCTTATCCTGCTTCGTCTTCACCGGATTCGTGCCAAAGAAATCAAATTGCCACGTCGTCTACACACTTAGACACTGCTGCCTCTTCTCGGAAACAATTGCGTAGGGAGTTAGTACAAGTTTAATTTGTTTTCACAACATTGTTAGTTCAGGACCAGGTCACCTCTACCTGGATAATGTAGGTTTAAGCTTCCCTAAGATCTTGCCAATGTTAGGAGGTAGCACGACACCAAATGCTCATTTCTCGTCAGATGGAATGACAAGGTTTTAACTGACTCACGGGTACTCCTTCCCTTTAGACTTCGCACCTTTCCTAGTTTACCTCACACTGCTCAGAGTAACACAGGTAACCTGGGAAAACTACTAATTTCAGACAGCACACTGTCTGAGTATTCACAAGCACTAGCAATGGCCAACCTTTCTCCATACCATAGTACGCAGAACGGTAGAGCCCACATACAGGTACTCTGTCTCCGGACCAGCTTGTAAATTTGATGCTCGCCCTCTCCATTGCATTTTGATGCTGGAGGGGTCATTCCCTGAGTTGGGAAAACTTGGCTGGGGCATACACCAACATGAAGGGACTGTCAACAAGGCCTGACTCCCAGTGCTCACCGCGTTTATGCATCAAGCATTGTGATAGGGTGTCCGTTAAGTCGGCAGACGCTCCACGTGGTTCTACACTCAGTAGAGCTACACATTCGCTGCATTTACCCTAACGGATGTAAGAGTGTTCTTTGATCTCCAGATGCCTTACTTCCACAAAGTCAAACCTAACACAGAGGTTACGCGTCACCCAGGTATCCCACCGAAAGCTAACAACCTGAATCGTAACATAACTTTGTCAGAACCCAACTTTATGCCCTGCCCCAAAGCTACCAGGCCAGTCCTCTAAACTGGATGTGCACCGTGCCACGTAGGGACTGAAAAAAGAAACCAGTAAACCCTGCCAGAACGATGCACTTGACCTAGCGCCCGACAAAACCAAGCCTCCTTGACGTAGTGCTCGCTAGTCAGCCAAGGCATCAAGCCTCAAGAACAGGAGAGGATTAGTAAGACATATTTTTGGTGCCCAAAGTGGGGCATTTTCCTGTTATAGTACCAACTAGTAAGCAAAAACAGATCAGCCAGACCCAATTAAGAAGCGCCTGGAATTCGGGGAGTCCAATAAACATCCTGTGGTGCTCAAAATCACAATAGAAATGTCCACAGATGACATGAGAAAGCACAAGCTCGACTGCACACCTTGAGCTACAACCGAACACAGCCACTGTTCGAAACCGAACTGCCCCGGTACGAGGAACCACAGAATTCAGTGCTTCCATTGCCAACAATAGTACGATTATTCCTGCCTCTCGGCTGGGCAGATGAACCACACTACACCAATAGACTTGAGTACTGGTGTGATGATTGCAGAACATGGCAGACAGCATTCTGCAATTGGATAACTTGCCCAGGGTGCGGGACCCCCACAGTGCGTTATATCCTGTGTGGCAAACCCTATCACCACAATTGCATCGGATGGCCAGACGAGCATATTACCAGACCCAGAATGGTGTATCAATGTGAGGTCTGCCGATGCGCATCCGAATACAGACAGCATAATCTCGAACCAGCCTCCCATCGCAGCACAGCCCATTGCTTGGGGGAGCCGCAATTGCCAGTGTTCGTAGGACGACCTCACAAGGACCCGCTAGTGTTCACAGCCGAATGCAAACGGGAATTTCGCACACACAAAGTGCCCGAGAAGCAATGGGTCTCACGAGCACAGGCCAAACTGAAAGCCATAACCCTTGACTTGTGGCAGAAATATGGCAAATTTGTTACAGAGTGAAGCTAACTCAGTAGCTGACTCGCACAACAATTCACAGGCATAGAGGTACTGGTGCGCCTCACTACGGAGTTTTATAGCTGCACCCAGACACTAGAAAAGGAAGTTGAAATCTTTGTCCGCAGGATGGTACAAAAATACCACAGGATCTTCCCAGACGGAAATGAAGAAGCCAACATCAGGAACGTAGCATGTCTATTGTCACCGATGATCAGGAATTTTCTGCAAGCTCCAAAACCCACCGCCATAGAAAAACCTGTCGGCAGGGCACATGAAACAGAGAGGAATTTCCGAGATCAAGATGAGATTGACTGCCAACAGTGGGTAGGAGAAAGGAGGAAGCAAGAGTGACAGGTTGTGCACACTTCCCTACTCCCGCCAGCGCACACATTCTTGAATGACTCGCTGCCTTGCTTCTCTAATACACAGGATAAAGTGGAGCAGGGAGAAGGGAAGCAGACAAGGTCGCACCCGAACTCACCCAGCGGCACGCCCTAGCTACCTAAATGCTGGTTTTGCCCCGAGCTGCATTTTAACTGTGACTGTACTAACAAGCCAGCTGGCTGGAAATTGATAAAATGACAGCCCTTCCTCACAACATATTAAATGGGAAACAGAAGTCGAACCCGAAATGAAGCTCCAAACATTGAGCATGCAGTCTCCAGCCCCGCCACAGTGGTCAATGAAACAACTGCAGCTACTGCACTTAAAAATCATGAAAGACCGACCGACCCTAAATCGACCTACAAAGAAGACCCGAAGCCAAGCCAAGTGCAGCAGACGCCGTAGAAGGCAGCTTCATAGACAAGAGACGCACGCCAAAGCACCCATTATCTCTGATACGTTGAAGGATGTCGAAGAACCAGCTGCCACAACCCTCCAGAGGAAGCCTGGATGTCACAGCCTAAGGAGCCGGATAGGGCAGAGCAACCAACCAAGGGAACTCTTTATTCTGTGGCGGCACAAATACAGTTTCCCAAACATAAAGCCAAGGAATCATAACTGTCGCTGCCTACGACAATGTCTGAGTTCCACAGTAAGTTCGCCAACCGACCCGGGAAGTGGACACCTACAACGACTGAATTCTCATGGCGAAGCCCGCTAGATTGAGAACAAAGACACTTATGGTCTCATCAGAATGCTATTGCCTGGGGAACTTCAACTGCTAATTCTGTTGAAATGCCAGCACTTGAGAAGCCATCATCTCGACGGATGACGCAGACACCCCCAGCTCCAGTGAACCAATTCAGCATGATGCCTACAGGGCCGGATGACATAAGCTGCCACCGCCGAGATGCCGCCTCCCACGAGCGAGACACCTACCAGAACTACCAGTTCACATGAGGCCACTTCCCAGACCTGCATTCAGCTGGTAACAGAGCTGCGATCACTCCGGTTTGTGTAACCACCCTGGCAGCCAAGTCAATGCTCAATGCAGAGGCAGTCGCCTTCGAGTTCCCGGCACCACCTTGTGCAGCGGCCGACTCCCAGACCCAATGCTACGGACGAGAGGATGTGAGTATCGAAGCACCGCCTCACCTAACCCATCGGTCATTGTGATGGCTTACCCCCCCTCCCAAGTGTCTGTTCGCAGGTTACCAGTGTCGCTCAATGCCACAGCTGTCCCAATGGCCGTTCTTCCGGGATGAAAGGAGGACCCCACTGAGATGTCCGTCTCACTAGCTGACCAGGTCGTTCACCCGGCTATGCCTTACAGACGAGGGACACCCAGGCCGTGTCCGCGGTCGCTAATGTGTCTGTTTACAGGAGTCAGTGTCACTCAACACCGCAGCTGTTCCAGTGGTTGCTCTTCTTGGAAAAGAGGAGGACCCTCCTAAGACACCCATCTCACCAGCTGACCAGATCATCAGCCCGGCAACACCTTCCAGATGAGGGGAAATGCCAATAATCTCTACGACTTCATTCCATTCTGTTCATAGGTCACCAGTGCCGCCAGATGCCAAGACCTGGCTAAGAGTCACCCTTTCCACTTGAGAGGATGACACCGCCAAGATGCCTGTCTAAACCGCAGCCCTTCTGGACGAGAGGATGACAGTGCCAAGATGCTCTGCCTACCGCCTGCCCAGGTCGTCCGCATGATTACCCTGGTAAACCGCCAAGGGAACGCGACAGCTGTGTCCCCGACTCCCAGTCAGAAGAGGAACCATAGCAAAGTTGTTGTTGAGCTGGTGACCCAGTTACTGGTCCCGGTTCCGGTGCACGTATCCGAGGAGGGTGGATGCACCACCTGAACCACCACCTCCGCAGATGATGCAGCCCGCTACAGTACCAGATCCCGCAACCGAGCGGGGAGACAACGCAGTCACCAAACTGCTTCTGATAGCCAAGGAGAGCACCACACAGCACAGTGGCCACCCTGTTACGGCGACCCTCCATGACAGGTCCAGTTGCCACATTCCTGCCAGGTCCACTAGGTAACAGGCTATTATCTTATCAAGAGACTCCACGGCGGCCACCTGCACATTTTACCTGACGGAAACTGCCATATGCACCTCCATATAAGCGAGGCTGAGCATCCAAGATGCCAAGAACGCCAAGACAGTGAGTGTCAGTGTTACGCACCCGTCAAACATTAATAGCGTCAGAATGCTATCCCCCTGCCAAATCAGTTGACCGTATAAGTTGCATACATGTCAACACTAAGTGCAGTTACGTAATTAAAGACATTGTTCTGGATGCTTAATTTAAGTGCAAATCTCTCACCATGTTCAGGCAACCTGTCTTTTTGCAGTAGAAGTAGGTATACTTGGTTTGAAGTGAGATGCACTTCAAACCAAGTATACCTACTTCTACCCACATGAGAGTCAAACCCGCCAACCTGTACATGGACGTTGCGGGCTGCCACAATCCCGGAGGGTGGCTGAACACATAGAGATGAGAGGTTACGCAAGCCAGCGGCAAGTCAACCCCCCCACCCCCCGTGCAGAGAGCCTACAAACCATTTGCCATCTCAGGGCACTGCTGGCGCAGGCGAATATTTAAGAAGCCGAGAGATGACTAGAGGGCTGCTACCCCTACTCAGGCCACACACCAGAGGGAAGTAACATGCTACCCCCCCCCCCCCCGTGGCCCTCAACGACACCTGCAGTCCTGACTATATAAGTCCATGCACGGCGGTACTCGCCAGTTGTTCCATCCAGTTCTTCGAGCTCGTTTCACCCCTTCTAGTGCTGGGGCCCCCTGACTACCATGATATCTCCAGCAGCCCTCCAGAGGCTGCCACCAACGACTCAACACTCTTCAGTAGCCACCAGAAGCTGCCACCATTGCCATCACCGTTACAGCTCTGCAGCACCTGCAACGAGACACTGCAGTGGCACCAACCACCTACCAGTTACCAGCAGCTCTTCAGTGGTAACTAGACACATTCACACACCCCGCTATTATAGCAATGGTTTAAATTCACCGTCTCATATAGATATCCCGCTTTATAGTTAGCGCATTCTTGTATTAATTAATTCTTTGACAGTTTTTATTAATTCCCCGATTAGCCTAGGACCAGGTTGCCTACACCTGGATAAAGTAGATTACTTCCAGCAACCTGTCTGCTTGATGGGGGAGGGGGGGGGGGGGGGTTGAGCACAAGTCACTGTGTTTGTTATTCCCGTTAATAAACCCAGCTTTGTTCTTTCAATCACGAGTCTTATTTCTAGAGTAATCTGAAGTAAGCTGCTAGGAGGACAACGAGTTGTGCACTGCTGACAGAGGATGCAAAAGTTACTAATCGAACTAGCTACGACCGGGACCCCCTTCAAGCGGCCTATGGTCTTGAAACACATCCATTAGATGGCCATCTATTTTATTCCCACCGAGCACCTAGGTGCTGGAGGAGTAGAATAGAGGAGCCACAACCACTAGGAATACTTCCCAACCAGGGAGAGACAGTACACTTGAGTTATATACCTACCAGAGCACCTAGGAGCTGGCTGGGGTATTTGCTTAGGTGTTACGGCCTGGTCTTGGTTGGGATCTCATACCCAGTAGTAGCAGTGGTGGCCCACATGGCTTTAACGCTTCTGGTCTGCCTGCTGAGGTCTGCCTTCTTAGGCACCGGGCTCGTACTACCACGCCGCTACTGGGCAGAAACTATTCTAGGGTTATTCTTTGTATCCACGGTGCACGACTTGCAGTCTTCAGTAGCCCATAACACTCTATGCAGTTCAAGGTGAGGCGAGGTACGGCTCAAGAAGGGAGGAGCAAGGATTGCTCATCGTGCGGCTAAGCAGCGGGCTGGTTTAGCTCCCCCGACAGTGGAACGACAGACAGAACAAGATAGCCCCACCTTAATCAGGTTATTAGAGAGTCCTACCTCTCCAGTAAGTGTGAGTATATTTGTATCTTCCCCTACTCATACACACTCTGACTACCACCCTGTCCTGAGGGGTGTAGTATACGAAACAGAAGGACGTCTCAGGATCTCCAACACAAACTTTTGGAGTCCAGAAGCAGCTAAGTGGAACCGCAAGTATCAGGTGATCCAAAGCAGTGCCTTCACTGCCACTCTGACTGTCTACACCCACACCACCAGTTTGCAGACATCCACCACTCATTGTCAGGACATCAGTAAGTCAAGTAACTCCGGCACCTCGCGCAAGTCGCCAATGGTAACTAAAGACGTGACCAGTAACAGGGTAGATAAGCATAAGGGGCTAGCCACCAGAGATATTGAGAACTTCATTCCCGTATGTAAGGCTACATGCCCTATCGCCATATCCAGCCAGAAGTGAGCTATAACAAAAACCCAAGACTCGCCTCTGACCTAAGCACAACCAAAGCCACAATGACCATGTCACAGCCTTAGTAAACCGGGCGCGCGTCTAGGTGTTCTAGGTCTGTCCACAGCCAACACGTCCCTAGCAATGAATCTAAGTATAAGCTACAGTCATCTGTGATGGGAGGTACTTCCTTGACTGGGTTAAACAATCTTGCTATAGGTTGAGTAAAGGGTGGAGAAGGTGAACTGTGTTGATTGGTGGTTCTAACACTGGCAGGCTGATTTAACTCATATTGTGGTAGTGCCCATCGGGCGAGATGTCTTAGTTGGCTGTTGCACCTACCTTTTTTCTTGTGCATTGGAATTACTATTAATAATAATTATTATTATTATAACAACAATAATAATAGCAATAATAATAATAACTTTTTTATTGACATATTTAAAGTGCTCCCGAACAGCAAGAGCCTTGATAGGGGTACACTACTACATAAAACCACAACTACTACATCAACCTACAGACCACCACCAAATAGACACAAAACACATAGAAACATATAACAAAACAAAAACATAAATATGGATACAATATAAATGTTAATAAGAATTACTTAAGTTGGAGTTCATAATCATTATAAGTTTTATGGGGGAGAAAAAAAAAAAATTTTTTTTTTAATGAAATCTTATAGATTATAGGTAACAAAAATACCTGAATACATACAGAAGTGTTTCTAGAGGAAATATAAACTTATCGCTTGTAATGTTTTACCAAATCACTACAGGAAATTTTATTACCCAAAAAGGGTCAAATTCTGAGACATATTTATTGTATTGTATAATACATCTATTGATTAAGTCTTTCTTGTATATACAGGAAGAGAAAGTAGCAAAGGGTCTATGTATATGCGCTGGGATTTTTAATCCCACATTGTTATGAACAGCTTTACAAACGGTGAAGGATAAAAAAACATTAACAAGAAACAGACAGTCATAAAGCTTACGGAGTTCATAGAGGGTTAACGTGTTAAACCTAGCTAATTCAATAATAATAATAATTATTATTATTATTTATTTATTTATCAGAGATTATTGTGCCACCCAACAGTGAGAAACCATAAACAGGATGGCACATACATAAAAACATTTAAACACACAGACAAATACTACAAAAAACATACACATAACAGGACAGAAAACCAAAACAAACACAGACATATATAACATGTAGAGAGAAATAATAAAAAAACAAAAACTGAAGAAATATAAAAAGTGATTCATAAATACGTAATTCACAAGAAAAATACAGGATATTTGTGTTGAAATTACTACAGTGTTAACCTGTGGGTTACAAAATGTTTATAAAGATCCTGAAAATGAATATTTTTACCAAAGAAAGGGTCAAAATTTGAAAAATATTTATTAAAATTACTTACACATCTACACACTAAATATTTTTTTTTGCGACCTAAAACAGAAAAAGTATTTGACATTCTATGAGTATACAGAGGTGCTTTTAATCCAACTTTTTTACTAATAGGTACGCATGATAGATAATTTAAAAACACATTGATTAAAAAAAAAGAATCCATAATGGCTCTACGATCAGTTAAAGATAATGTTTTATATTTAACTAATTCATTATTATAACCATAATCTATTTGTGATGAATATCTATGAAATAACAATATAAAACATTCTTTATTATGTTATTTTACTTGCAATAGTTACAGTAACATAGTTCCATACAACAGAGCAATATTCTAATTTAGATCTAATAAAAGGATTATATAAACAAAGCAAGGAGTCTGGTGAAGTGGCAGAGAAACTTATAAATTTAATTAAACCTAACGTTCTACTAATGTTATTTATTAAGCTATCAATATATACATGAAAAAACAATTTAGATTTTACCCAAGTCTTGTACATGTTCAACTCTTTTTATAAGAGTATTATCAACACAATATTTATAAAATATCAAGTTATTTTTACGAGTAAAGTTAATACATATTGTTTTCATTATATTTAATCTCATAACATTATTATTGATACACCAATTATTAATTGCTGTAATATCATTTTGTAACTTAGCACAGTCGGCGCTAATTTTAATACATTTATAGATCTTAAGATCGGCATAAAGAAGAGCACTGGAGTGATTTATTACACCGACGATATCGTTCATAAATATATTAAAGAGTAGCGGTCCAACAGTTTTCGAGTTTAAATACTAAAGTTCTATTTGAAAAATAATATGTAAACCAATTAATATAGGAGATAAGACCAAAGGATTATAATTTTTGAAGTATAATATAGTGTTGACATGTATCAAACGCCTTCTGAAGATTCAAAATAAATTACATCTACTCGTTGCCTATTAGTAATTTCAGAATATAATTTATCTACAAAACTAAATAAATTAGTAGCTGTTGTTTTGCCTATTTGAAAGCCATGTTGGCATTCAATAATTAAATTTTTTGTAGTAAAAGAGAGATGTTTAAAGATTACCTTCTCAAAGACTTTGGAAAAAGCACACAATAATGATATAGGCCTATAGTTGTTCACGTCTCTTCTGTTTCTTTTTTTTGAAAATAGGCATAACAACAGCGTGTTTCCTAACATAAGGATATATACCGTTAACTAAACTAAAGTTGAAGACGTGGGTTAATATTGGAGTCAAAACAAGAGAGCACCCTTTAATAATAAAATTAGGGATTTTATCACAGCCAGTTGAATTTGCCACATTTGAGCTTTTTAATGGCCCAAAGAACTAATCCCGGAGTTATGACCAGAATATCAATAT
This sequence comes from Dryococelus australis, assembly GCA_029891345.1. NCBI lineage: Eukaryota > Metazoa > Arthropoda > Insecta > Phasmatodea > Phasmatidae > Dryococelus > Dryococelus australis. Next base: position 170,465,842 of record CM056993.1, read on the forward strand.
TAATATTATTTATTCTGCCAATAAGGTGTTCTTGGACATTAATATTAAATGGTACATATTGCTTAACAAAATGACTATTGTTAATTTTTGTTTGCAAAGTTTTTTTGCCATTTTTATTTTTTCCTTGACCAATTTCCTTAAATCAGAAAAACAAAGATAGGTATCATGTGATTTAATTTCTTATAAAGTCTAAAAATCTATGACAGTGCTCTTTCTTTTCAATCAGATTAATAATATCCATTGCAAACCAGATTGAGAATTTATTTTTGTGAATTTTGGATTTAGGTGTATATACGTTAATTAATATTTTTAGGTTATTGGTTAAGAAATCAACCATAAGATTCACATCCCCCATTTAAAAAATCAAGCTCCAATTAAAACTGTTAATTGCCAGATATAGGGATACGTAATCACCCTTTTGTTAATTTCTATAATATTTTGGATTGTTATTTTGAAAATTGTCAAAGTCAAAAGAAAATCGGCAACATAAAGCCGGATGACATTTATCTTCCTCCATAAGTGGATCTAACGATTTATCAACAGTAATATAAAAATTACCAAATACTACATCTAATAAATCAGAAAACGGATTAGTCAGATTGTATTGTTCTAAGTTAAGTAACCTTACTGATTGAGGTAAAGATAGAACTTTTAGTGTATTGTAGTAATAAGGAATATTTTGTACATGAAAAGTATTCCAATCTATGCCAGTAAGATTACAGTCGCCTACAATTATTATTTGGTGAGGGTAGTTACTTAATTTAGATTCTAGAAACTCTACTGGTAATTGTGAAGGAAGATATGTATTTCAGATTAGCAATTTATAAGTGCTATAAATACAAAATTCTACCCAAATTGATACTGTATATTTAAAAAAAATCAAATTTTTGTTCAAACATAGAAAAATGCTTATCATCAAGGCTAATAATACTCCACCTCCTCTGTGGAGGTTAGTTATATTAGCATCACGATCATTTCGAAAAAGAGTAAAATGCTCAGGAAAGTAATGCACATTTATACTAAAGTTATTGAACCAAGTTTACATCAGACAAATTATAGAATAATCAGTACTCCAAATATTCTGTGAAAAATCAAATGCTTTGGTTCTCAGACCCCTTACATTTTGATAGTACAGTTCAAAAACCTATGTCGGCATTAGTAGGTTTTAAAAGCACCTCTGTCTGCCTAAACATTATTTGATTTGGGATACAGCTCCTCCTGCCGCTTCTGTTGGTTGTTCAGATGTGGCAGAGGAGGAATCCTTACCGGAGAGAATATTTGTTCCTCAAGTAATCTTCCATAAAAAGGACTGATAATGCAGCCAGATCGCCAGAATACGGTGTTAAAAATCCGCTTGAAATCTTCTTCTGCTACTGCTACGTAGAAAGAGGAATAAGACATATTTGGTTTTTAACTTAGCCACCCTCAAATTTGCCCGTTTAATTTCTAGGTTTATGTAAGAAATTATATCACTGTCTTGCACTTCAGGTGCGAAATGCGACCCAAACAAAGCTTTCATTCATGGCCGAGCCACCTTTGGAACTGCTTTAATGTTCACATTGCTAGGATGCCCAGCTGGACTTGTTTCCTGGGAGCCGCTGTTCTAGGAATAGATCAACCACTTGTCATCGAGGCCTTTGTGCCGTGCCTGTTGACAATGAAGAACCCGTCATCGTCAGCAGTCGGCTTTTGTGGGTCAGGCTGATCGACACAATGGGAGTCCTTGTTGTTTGTCCGTGCTGCCAAATGAACTACTCTCTGCTGGGAACTGCTGATCTTCTCGCGACTGCCTGTAAAAGCAACCTTCTTACCTATTACTTCACTATAGGTTTTTTTCTGAACAGTGTTCTCAGATGTCGCAAGTGCTTTATTTGATTCATAAATATCTCCACAAGTTTCACACCTCTTTTTATTTCCTGTTTGAAGGCTTTCAAACATAGCTCGTAATAACGAGTTGTTGTCTTTGAGGTCTTTGACCTCTTTAGATAGTTTGTCTATCGTGCAACACAAGGTTTTGAACATAGAAATGATAGTGGAATCCATTGATTCTGCTATCTTTGTAGACATATTACTAGACATTTCAGATTCCAACTGAATCGAAGTATCTTTGTCTCCTATCGTAATTGTTAATTCAACGCCCTTGCTTTTATTTACACCACTGTTTCCCTTTTTTTTTCGGCGATAAACTAAACATACTATTGTCCTTACATTTAGTGCATTGTCCACAAAAATATTCTTTTCCTCATTGCTTGTATCGGTACAACTGCAGTGATATCTTGTCCTGCACAGGCCCGCACACTTACCAAATTTTTGTCTACCAAACAACAGTTTACCACATATTGAACATAAATCTTGACTGGGGGGCATATAAAAACCCCCAAATTCCAATCGCAACTGTGTTTCCGACACTTTACTCACAGAATCTTCACAGAAACATAGGAAAGAAGTCACTGCATATCCTTCTCCTGCCGACGCCATGAATAATAATAATAATTATTATTATTATTATTTTATTTTTTATTTTATTTATCTATTGACATATTTAAAGTGCCCCCAAACAACTACGAGACTTGTTAGGGGTACATTGATACATACACACACAACAGCTACATCACATCTACAGACCACCACCATACAGACACAAGAAACATAAGACACATACAACAAACGTAAAATAAAACATAGATACAATACAGATGTTCACAGGAATTAAAAGTTTACTAAATTATAATCATTATATATTCTACACAAATAATTAGTGATTTATGAAATCTGATCGATTATGTGTACCAGAAATACAAAATTACATACATATGTGGTTATATTGGAAACATAAACTTATCTCTTGTAATGATTTACTAAATTGCTAAAGGAAATTTCTTTACCCAAAAAAAGGGTTAAATTCTGAGAAATATTTGTTATATTGTATGATACATCTTTCTGGTATAAACAGGGAGTGAAAGTAGAAAAGAATCTGTGTATATGCCCTGGGTTTTTAATCTCACTTTGTTATGAACAGCTTTACAAACAATAAAGGATAAAAAAGCATCAACGAAAAACAGAGAATCATAAATATTATGGCATTCATAGAGAGTTAACGTATTAAACCTAGCTAATTCAAAGTTACAACTAAATTCTATTTGCAAAGGGACTCTCATATGAATTAATTTAAACACATTTTTCTGTATGCTTTCTATTCGGTTATAATCTGTTCTTGTGATATAATTCCATTTAACAGATGAAAACTCTAATCTAGATCTTACCAGTGAGTAATACAGAACTAATAAGGAGTCTGGGGTAGAAGCAGAAAAGGTTAGGAATTTTATAAAGCCTACCGTATGATTTATGTTACTAACTAAGTTGTCTACGAGGATGTGAAAATAGAGTTCAGAATCAAGAAGAACACCTAAATCTCAAACAAAATCCTCCCTTTTTATAATAATGCTATTAACCTGATAGTTATACATTAAAGGATTGGTGTTCCTTGTGAAAGATATACAGATTGTTTTCTTAATATTAAGTTTCATTTCATTAACAGTACACCCGTTGTTAATGGCTGTGATATCGTCTTGTTGCAATATTCAGTCTGTTACATTCTCAATATTTCTATAGATCTTAAGATCATCAGCATAAAGAAATGCATTGGAGTGACCCAGTACGCTGATGATATCGTTCATAAAGACATTGAAAAGTAACTGCGCTAAAGTGCTTCTTTGAGGAACACCAGAGTGTACTGAACTAAGACTAGAGATATCTAATAATAATAATAATAATAATAATAATAATAATAATAATAATAATAATAATAATAGGAACAATTATTTCAATTGGCTCATACCAAATGTTAATAATTATGACTGTGCCTTCGTAAATAAGCAGCGGTGCTCAAGCCCTGCTGGGTTTCGTCTTCTTCAGATGTGCTGAGGTAATGAACAAGTTTGAGAGACTGGCTAGATAAAAGCATTTCTCAGACAGGCTCGGGTACACGGGACACATCTCAGGAGTCCCGGTCTTGTTCAGACTATAGCCTTATTCAGCTTCCAGGAGTCCCAAGAGCTATGGGCCACTCATGTCTAATCTTGAGCGGTCGCTTGGTTTATAATAAGTAGGGATGTGAAATGTGAAAATGTGGTTTTATTGTTTGGTCTTTTTCGTTTGTAAAAATCAGTAATTTGGTGTTTTGTGTTTTTATATATATATATATATATATATATATATATATATATATATATATATATATATATATATATATATATATATATATATATATATATATATATATATATATATATATATATATATGTGTGTGTGTGTGTGTGTGTGTGTGTGCGTGCGTGTGTGTGTGTGTGACACATGACAGTCCCGGCTGACAGACTGTCCCCGCTCCTGTGTGACTTGTGCGACGCTAGGCGAACCGCGTCTTAACTGGCTTACTCTGACCTGGGCACAGGGGCCCGCCCTGTGTATAACATGGGCCTAGTGGATTGGCGACTTGGTATGAAGTCGGGCTCTACGACCTTGATACAATGAGGTGCATGCTTGGGTGGCGGTGTAGTAGTTTGGCGAGGTGGCGGGGTGCTTGCTTGCATGCTTTCGTTTGCTGTGACCGGTGTTGCACTCGACTGGGGGGTTATTGGCTCAGGTACAGAAGCCAGAGGCGGTTCTGGTGTGCTTGGCTGACAAATGCCAAATAGTGCCTTTATCACTAGGGTGGTATCCCTCTGTAATCCAGGTGGGTGGTTCTAACAGTCCTACGGGGATAAGTTCAGGTATTGGCATGCTGAGGCATCACAAGAGCACAGCTTCTTCTCGTGGACTGAGTAATCCGAACCTGCTAGGAAGAATACGTAACCCCTGGGGAAGCTTAGAAATAGCTCTCGCCTTTCTGGCTCGTCTCTAGAATCCACCCCTTTGGGTGTAAGGCATGAGGTACTAGATCGGCATTGCAGGAGTTTGGCAGTTGACGTGTCAGTGTTCATGTGTATGTGCTAATTACTGCCGCCAACATCGCCTCGCTCTCGACGACTCTACCAGGTAGAGTCGGCGTGGGCTGCGGGGTGAAGGTTGAGGGAACCGCACGGTGTTGTCCCATGGGGGTAGATTTCCCTGCATCAGGATGCAGCCCTCTCGGCACCATGCAGGAGCGATGAGAGTTGGGCACCTGGCCGGCAAGTCTATCCCACTGGGAGTGCACCTAGTGTCGTGGCTCTACCGTTCCTTCCACGTGGTGCAAGGAATGGGTGGCCTTCCAATAATGGTGAGGTGAGGGTCCAGTGGTTACTGGTCTCCCTGAACTCGAAGAAGATCTCCTCCTCAGTTCCACAAGCAGGGGCGATGGGGAAGGGGCCACTTTGAGTCTGCAAGCTAATTTCCAGGGGACGGTATCCTAGTGTCGTGGCTCTACCGTTCACTGCCAGGGAGCAGAAAATGGGTGGCCTTCCAAGGGTGTGTTGTTCTGTTGTTCAAAGTGCATTCGACAAAAACAAAATCCGGTCTCCTGCCAAGTCCTCTAGCTCCGATATGACACAAGAAAGGAGCTTGGAGTGAAAGTGAAGATGACTGGTAGAACAGTGTTTATTTAACCAAGAGAAAATAAACACTGATGACAGAGGTGCTGACTCCTAATTTCCCCACAGATAATGTGGAAGGTTAAACACCATATCGTACTACAGGGAAAGCCACCCTGCACAAAAGCTAGTGGGATAGACAGTTAGCTTGGTGCGTGTATCCTATGGGCGAGCTTTACTCTCAGGTAAGTAAGTGTCCATAAGGGACCGAACAAGTCTAAGTGTTTGAAGTGTCGATGGCCGCTGGTCTTCCTTCAGTTAGGTGCTGGAGAGGATCTTCGGCCCCACGAGGAGGTGATGAAGCGTTGGAAGGTTTAAGCCTCTGCACCAAGAGGATGAAGAATATTTTCGCCAAGACATGGAATTCCACACATGGTTCAAACAGACTGGGGCACCCAGTTTACGTCATTTGAATTCTAGGAGTTTGCCAAGGAATACAGATTCAGCCATAGGACATCTAGACTACGATTTTCAGTCAAATGGTGAAGTTGAGAAAGTGGGGTGATGAGAGCTCAGGAGAGGTGATCGAGAACTGTAGCAAAACTGACAACCCGGAGGCTTGGCTGCAGGCCCTTATATACTCCTCGGCCATCTGTTCTTCTGCCGGCATAGTGTGTCTGGAAAGGGGGAAACAGCAGGTGCAAGTCCAGTGCCTAGATCCTCCGAATGTGCAGCGTAGTGGAGAGCGCCGGGATCTAGGCATCTTGCATGTGGCGGCATCTAGCGGCATGCTACTGTACTTGCCCTGTATATCTTGCATGGTCTCGGTGGCTCATTGGGTGAAATAATAATAATAATTGGGACGTCTGTCCCGGCCCGGTAGGTAAGACAATCTTGCAGACTGTGGCGGTGTAACTTGTGGACAAGCTGTCAGGAATGCAGTTGCGCTGATAAGTAGCAGTCATTTAATATAATTGAGCAAGACGTCATGCATCATATGGATATATTTTTTCCATGGTGTTGTGGCTGCACAAAAAACATGCAAAAATTCAAATTCAAAATTTTGTAAGTCACTTAAAAACAAGGACAACAAAAGTATAACATTGAAAATAATTCTCTACCATTTTGATACTGTACAGCAACAGAGTTATATTATAAGATGTTTGCTTTAACATGTTTTAAGACAGTCTCGCATCTTTCATGGTCCACTCTGGAATTGCACCATTTGCAAAACACAATTTTACTAGACACTTACAATCCTTCGGATTTCAATTCTGTTGCCCACGACTCAAGAGTAGCCATACATTTTGGCATTACATTTCAGATGAAAACACAGCTCTGAATAACTGTAATAAGGCAGGAAGGGGTTCAAAAACATTAGCAGTAATAATTACCCAGCATAAAAAAACCAGTATATTTGTGCCGGCAAAATTTGAAAATTTCTCTGGTTATTTTGTGGGGGTTATTTCAGAATGGAAACAAACTGGAAACACTACTTAATGGCCACCTAGTATCCATATAACCAGCGAAACATATTAATTTACTTTTGACAGTCACTCGTATTACTACCCATTTTTGTCTATTATATTTAAAGTTTGTTCATTAAATAAAATTCTAACAATTTCCCCATCTACAAAAAATTTGTATTATGTTGCAATGTTTCCAAATATATGTCATGCGATTACTATTCCACGGCTGGTAATGTAACTTGAGGAAGTAAAACTATGGCATCATGTTACACAAAATTGCATCTATCAATGTGCATTTGTGGCACCATGGTGCCGGGCGTGCGAACTACGTAAGACGCCAAGTTGTTTGAAACCAAACACAGTTGACAGCACAATGACTGTGAACGACTATGGAAAAGAAAAACTGGTCCGTGAAAACGTAGTCAAGGTAGAAAGGGTGAGATTCTATTTATTGAACAAAGCGCTCGCTTTTGTTAAAAGAGGGTGGTTAGGAGGCAAGGTGGAAGAATGTGACACATGAGAGTGGCACGTGGAGGCCAGGCGATGGAGTGGAGTTATGTCAGACAGATAACAAAAGCGCGCTTCACATGGTCACGAGTCCTGCAGCAAGCCTGCTTCACACGATCTAGGCGTATGTTTCAAATTGTAAAATTACAATTTTTCATGGAATATTTTTACGATTTTTTGATGGTTCCTCAAAAAGACCTTGTTATATCCAGGTTTTCGCAGTTGCACTGCTACAGCGGGATTCTACTGTATAGTGAAAATTAAAGTTTGGCGGCTACCCCAGGGGTGTGGGGGTTGTTTAAAATAGGGCAATGGGCTGCACCACACATTTCTTATCTCCCTGCCTGGAGGCTGTTGACATATATGCCGCCTCTCCACAAGGTTCGGGCAGCAGTGACAACATCAGCCACAGGGTGCTGCTCACTCTCAGCATCCCTGCTAACTAGCTTCTTCCTCTGTGCCATGTATGAATGGGCAGTACATCTTCCATTTATTATCAGTGTGTCTCTAGTTGTCCGTACTGCTTGGATCAACCTTGTAGCCCTGAGATTCATTGCCTGCTGGCGTGTGACTTGCCCCGAATTGCTAACATTGTGTGATGATGGGGCAAAGTCGTAGAATAGAGTGTGCATACTCGTTGCGCAGTAGAGTGACATGTGTAAAGCTTTTGCAACTCCTGCAGATTGAAATTAAGGGAGACAAACCAGCCACGAGCCATTTGACACACAAGACCAGGAGTCAAGCTCAACGTAGGACGCTACTTCGTAAGTCCGAAGTCGAACACGCTCAGTATACGCAGCAATCGTTACCTCCCGACCCATCAGACGATGATAAGGAACAAACATATGCATTCACCTGCCCGGAAGAATGGACGTCTCCATCCACCAGGATAAACGAAAGAGAATCACCAATAACGATGAGCTACTTCACAGAACCTGTTAGGACACCAGCTCCCAACGTGAGAAGAGTGGAGACTTCAGAAACGACAGACCGTCCACCTCCACCGAGTTTTGCAGGAAGTCCATGAAGCACTCCGAGAAGTGGACTATGAGCACCACAGAGATATCCTGGAGAAGTCCAGTGGACCGGAGAACTAGACAACAGTGACTCTGCCCAACCGCCGGCACTGGAAGAACTCTGTCAGCTAGTACCGCCAGATCACCAGCGCCGCCAGAGACGGCATCACGAAGGACTGCTCCCGCCGCTCATGCGAGCACCGCCATCAAGGAACCTTCAACGACGGAAGTCATCGCAGCTGATCCTGCCGAGCAGCTGCCGTCCTCTACGAGGGCAGCACCCTGAGCAACCACAGTCCACGAGGTCCAGCTGCCTGCGTCAGACCAGTTCACCGCAAAGGCCACAGTCACCCTTGATTGTGTGGCCAACCTCGAAGCGCAGTCGACGCTCAACACGGAGACTATCACCTTCCAGTATCCAGTACAACACAGTGCAGAGGGCCACTCTCAGGACCAAATACAGGATGAACCCGAGGATATTTACTTTGGGAATTTACTTACTAATTCTGTTGTAGTTAGTCCTTGTGTAGTGCTGTTTAACTGTGCTCTGGCCATGTCCAACAGATCTGAGAACAAGAATCCGGAGATCTGCCACAGACGTGAAGGAAAATCAGCCAGAGGCTGCGCCGCCACCCAATTCCAGACCTGCACTGAGGGCATCACCAACACAGTTCCTGGTTCCACAGTGCTGCACCAACCGCCCACCTCAGCAGAGAAAAAGCTCAGGATCTGCCGTCAGCTGGTGGGGTTCGACTGCTGTCGCTCTCCACCCAGTTGTCCTGGTCTACCGCTGTGGGAGAGCCAGCTACTTCTCTGGACCAGAGGTCCAACACGCTGCCACCTGGGGCTAGCAGCACTCGAGTCAGCCAGCAACTGATACCTCCAAACCCACTACAACGAGATGGGAGCGCAGTGTCTGGCCAACCGCAGCATCGAGTCCAGTCACCCCTCACCTGCCGTGCTCTAGTTATGACAGGGCAGTACAAAGAGACTATGGCGGCCCCACCTACCAAGTTCCAGTGGCCCCAAACGCACCTCCAAGGAAACGGGAGCTTCCCAGCAAACAGCAGTGTGTCAAACAATGTCTACATCAGTAAAGTGCAAGTGTTAGCTAATTAGATACCCCCACTGCCACGTACTGTTGAACAGTGCACGTCAGCACTGTACTGCCAGTGAATGCAGCAGCAGCTGTTAATCAGAGTAGCCAGTATGTTCCTCAACTGCATCAATTAGTGCTATGATAAATAAGGCTCTCAAAATAACGAATTGATTAACAGGTTGGTGAGTCGCGTAATATCGTATTTTGACGTGTACAGGCCGAAAGCATGTATAGGCCGTACCAAAAGTTTTTGATGAAAATTAGGGATAATTAATATTTCAAGTATAGGCCGCACAGAATTTTTGTATTCCTGTAAGTATTGTTAAGTCTTGATTCCTTACAAACATAATAAATTTGGACTTAATTGCTCCCCTACACAACATTTGTGACACACAATTTGTATTAAGTTGCAATGTTTACAAACACACATTGCGCGATTACTATTCGACAGATGGTAATGTAATTTGAGAAAGCAAAATTTCTGCAACATGTTATACAAAATGGCATCTTATCAATGTGTAATTGTAGTGCGGCGGTGGGCGTGCAAAATACGTACGATATCTTTCTCTTGTACAGAAGAGAAATTATTTTCTCATGTACAGCATCTGTGGCCGAGCTCCAACATGTTTACATGTAACATGTGAGGGATGAAGGTTATTTTGTTTATTAACGCGAGTGAACAAATAATTGCATGAGTGGAATTTTTTTTCCCCTTTCTTTCTTTCTCCCTTCCTCTCTTCTTCTTTCCTTCCTTCGAAACTAAGTTAAAACACGAAAATGTACTGTATGTTTACAAATTTCTTAACATGTTTTGGGAGTAAAAATTTTTTTTGCCAATATCTTGTACATAAGCCACATCCCACTTTTTGTAGTCATTTTTAAAATAATATGTGCAGCCTATACACGCCAAAATACAGTATTTTGGACATTAATTTTCAACACATTATTTTGTTTAAGTTTTGAAACCTGTACATATCTTGGCTATTTTTATTTTCTCTTTGATACCTGTGTTCAAGGTAAAGTTAATGCATGGGGAGGTTTAAAGAAAGCAACCAAAGACTGAAGATGTGAGAGCAGGTTGCCAGAAGAAAACCACTTTTAATAAATATTTGCTTCCCAGTGCCATGTTTGCCGATTACATTCAAGTAATTGTTAGCTTCGTTTCAGCCAGCAGCTATGGACTTTATAAGAGTAAGACTGCAAGAAGATCAGAAAGAGAGAAAGAATTCTGAGATGAATTATTTTTGAAGGGTACATGATTTTCTTCTTATACATAATTCTATCCTGCTATTGTAGTGGTGAATGAATTCATGTATGTGTATACCACTGTCACTTCACTCAACAGAAAACACTTTAGCCAGGAGACGAGTCAGGAAGTACTAGGCTCACTGGAAAAAAAAAACCCTTAGTTGTGAATAGCAAAGATGTAAACTCAGCTTGCTGTGCAATACCAGGTAACTTTCTAAATACGTCCGTGTAAATGGCCACAGCACTGCTGCAGGATAAGAAAATAGTGAACTGTAAAAATGGTGATGCGATTTGCTATAGGATAGTCTGTCAAATGACGTTTCCTACCCCGTTGAATTTTTCGCGTGCAGATCACGTGTTTGCAGTGAGTCACCAATTACAGTAAAAGCCTGATATAACGTGGCTGTTGGGGGACATAAATCAGACCCGCGTTATAGCGTTCCACGCTATTCTGAGAGTGACAGAGTACAGTACCAAAAAAGCCAGTGTTTTGATGTGACGTGGCACCTATCTGTCAAACACGGAGCAAGTGTTGTTATTTACTGAAGTAACTCGTCAAACGTTTAGCCGCTTGCTACCGGAACTTTATTTTTTTTTATCCGCATCACTGGATTTTACAGCACCCAAGGGAGAGAAACAAGAAGAGAAACGTGCAGTGATGAAGGGGGTCACATGCATTCAAGCAAGAATAACTAAAAAATAATGCATTTTCCAGGCAAAGGATGCACTTATTCCGTCCAGGCCGGTGTTCGCTGTGAGTTGTTTGTCATGTGGGTTGAAGAAGGGGACTCACCCCCCCCCCTCCCCCCCCCCCAGCATCACGCTGGGTCTGGTTGGAAGGAAGTGAGAAAGAGAAAAGAAGCTCATGTCCAAAGGTTGAATGCACACTTGCACTGCAGATGGGAGCTATCACTGCCTCACGGGTTGTGAAAAATGCCGCTTGCTGGGGAGAAGAGAGAGAGAGAGAGAGAAGAGAGAGAGAGGGAAGAGAGAGAGAGAAGAGAGGGAAGAGAGAGAGAGAAGAGAGGGAAGAGAGAGAGAGAAGAGAGGGAAGAGAGTGAGTGTGTGAGTGTGTGAGTGTGAGTGTGTGAGTGTTATTTGTGGCATGCAAAGAAATACTGCTTTTCTGCATTATGCCTTGTCCACAATAGCTCGTCCGCTCGGAATTATTTTTTCGAAAATCGGAAGACATACCTTATAGCCAGAATATATACATTATAATCAAAGTGTCTACATCATAATTATAATGATTACGGAGAGCTACACCCCGTAGGAAATTAATTATAGGCCTGTAACTGACTTTGAACCATGAATATTGAGGCGCGCCTCAAATTTTGGATTTTTTTCCCTAAAAATAGGAAGACATACAGAATATCCGGTATATATACATTATAATCAAAGTGTCTACATTATAATTATAATGATTACCTATAACTATACCCCATAAGAGATTGACGCAGCGGCTTGCTGTTGTCGCTCTTGCCTAGATCGTCGGGGGTGGGTAGCTGTCCGTCTGAATTTCTATCAAATTTAGGCAGTATGTTGGGCTCTGTACTGGCACGATGAGGCCCGGCAATGTTTATGGGAATATAAAAATTGAGTGTGGTCTATTTGAAATATTAATTGTACCAAATTTTTCATCAAATACTTCTGACGTGGCTTATACACGCACACGTCCTTACTCGCCAATATGGTAATGTAAGAACACATTTTATTTGCATATACAGAAAACCATACAATATTGGCTGTAATAAATCAGTAAAATAGATCTCGGTGCTGAGAGGGAGAACGCGCACCCGCCTCCTCATCCATCAATGTTCCCGACTCATGACCACCCGCCGACAGACCAAATGCCTACCTGACTGCACTCTTTCCACTTATTTATTTATTCATGCCGGGGGACATAGATTGCCCCGCGGTATAACCGAATCCGCGGTATACCGGGCTTCCACTGTATAAATAAGTTTGTGAATGCACACTCTAATAAAAAGAGACGTGAGACACAAAGCTGGATTATCCCAGACTAAAAACAAAACACAGACAAGAAAATAAGCACTGTAACTTGAGGAGTAAACAATACGAAAACGACGAAGCGCCTCCTGATACAAGCTGGATGCTCGGCAATCCATACCTTTCTTATTTCCTGGAGCGAGACAGTGAATGTTCCCTTTTTTATTCTTGTTTGTAAGAGTGCGTTTATATGCCACCTGTGTGTGAAAGACCTTCACCCTGTCCCAGCTGTTATGAAGAAGGTCAAGTTCATTATGAGGGGTGCAACACGTGATGTCGCTGTGCCTAAAATGGCATCCCTTACATGAGTGCGGAAGGAAGGAAAATTGTTGCTATGGGGACAGCTCTGCATTCCCGCAAAGGAATTTTCTTTCTGTTCCACCCATCCCTCTGAGTGTGGTGGTCGAGAAGAAGGATGATTGTGACCAGAGAAAACACGCTTTCGTTTCAGGCTGCTAGACAGCATAAGTTGAGCGGAACATTATTCTCCTGCACAAATATAGTGATATCCAGACGCATGGAATATGTTCTGTCTTCGCTTAAGGATGTCCGCTTGATTGCCTGCAACAGTTACTAGTAGAAGGAGAGACACTCTTCCTCTCCTAGGGGTTGGGTTACGAACCATCCTTCTTGCAAAACGCTAGTCAAGAGGAGTGCTGGAGGAAAAGAGAAGCACGGCAGTGCCTGCAAATGCCGGACACTTCCCCTGGATAGGACCAATTGCCTGCATCCCTCTGAAGCTTAACTACTGAACGAGAAGGGAGGTTATCCTAGCCAGATCTTCTTCCATCTCTCCTCAGAGATAAGCTCTAATTACATCTTATTCAGACGGAGGCCATAGAGAAAGAGCCATGTTGCCCAAGGGAGGATATGACTTTCCACAACCTCAAGGATAAGCTTCAGTCGCATCGGAAATGTGACAAATTGATTCATGACGTCTATTTTTACAATGGAGATTAGACGACTTCTGCTCCCTCCTTAGTTTAGTTTAGCCAGGAGATAGAAGTTTGCGTTTTCATTTGTCCTGACGTAAAGTGAGATTGTTCTCTATGACTTGCAGATTGTTTTATTCACCGGCCCTCCATAGCAAAACTTAAATGCAATGAGTTCTTTTACTTCCCGTTACATAGCTCTAGTAGTAAGAATATCGTTTGTATTTGTCTTTCTTCTTTTCCAACCGGTCAGTGATGTCACATAGGCAAGTCATGCATTCGCTACACTCCGCTCTGTGACCACTTCTAGCCTTAGTGGCATCAGCCAATCAGCATCAGGCGGCGGCCCAAATTAGTATAAAAGGAGAGAAAATCAGCATCTCCAGACCAGACTTCATAACTCCAGCACTCTTTCCTTGGATCTGACCAGCCTGCACCTTTAAAGCTTTGCTTATAACAGTCTACATTTCCAGTTCTCACTGCTCAGGAATTGACCAGAATACCTTAATCTCCAGCACACATTGCTCGGACACTATACTCTGCACCCCGTCTCATCTTTTAAGTTATGCTTACGATAGGGTTAGGTTGTGTTAGTTAGGCTCTCTCCCAGCCACGTACCTCGCTATACCCACTCACCCTGCAGCATACGGATGTATCAGTAGTAGACCTCTCCCTGAAGTCTTTCTCGGGACTCATCCTGTCACGTCCTTGCTTAGTACACCTAGCTACGTGTCAGTTTTTCCATGTTAAGTCGTTGCACACACTCCAAACGTACAACAATGGAAGAGAAGATTGCTTAGACGTTCAGCACCACACCCAGCAATTCTCTGTTTTATCACGTCGCCTCTACCGGTCACCACAGCAGTGTATTCTAGCTCCCGGCCAGTATTCGTGCCGTCAACTAGGAGTTAGGGTGCATTTACCACATGTTTTTCTTCCCCAGCGGAAATAAAATACAGGTCTGCTTTTACCATGAGTTCTTTCCTGTAGACATAGCAAATTTCTGTAGTTACCCTCACGTAAAAATACAGCAGGTGATCCCGGGAAAACATACTCAATCAAGCCAAGACGCTAACATTTCTCCTACATGCACTAGCCTAGGCCACCCTTCCTGTCAATCCTTTGGGATTGAAGGAAACGTGGAGCCACACAGGTACACTATCCTGAAAACAGCTTGTTGGCTCGGTGTTCGCCAGTTTCTCAACAGCGGTTTCCGCCAAGTGTCTGACGTCCCGAGTAGGAAAGACTGGGACACACATACCTGTGTGTGACTTTGGACAGGTGATGCCTGACTTCCATTGTGTACTGCAGTCTCTGCCAGGCATTGGAATAAGGTGCCTGCCAGTCCTTGGCCCGCACGTGGTGTTAAATGTAAGTTGCACATGAAGCCTGCCATCTTGGTATAATAGTAGCAGGGTAAATCCACATCCTGATGCCCTATTCTAAACGGAGAGGGGCTTAAGGAAAGAGTCCAGCCAATGTTCTTGCCTTCCGGCCAATTAAATAAGTAGTATCAGCCCTCCCTGGTGTCTCACATAGCTAGCTTAGAACCACGAGCTCAAGCACAAGCCCTCATGCATCTTCAAGACCCAGTGGAAATCAACATACCCAGAGATCTGTTTGACACTCCAGTGAACAATGGTCTGATGCAGTACCCTTGGTGGGTAGCAGAACTTTTGAGCCAACCTGATTGACCAACTACACCAGTCGTCGCTTCCTTGGTTCCTGCCATACTGCACCCTGCTACTCAACTGAAGCATTTGTTCACACTGACGCGTGCCCTGCTATTGAATGTATGGCTTGATTGTCGAGGTTTATTGCACTAGACCAAGTGTGCGGTTATAGGTAGCTGACGGGCGGTGTTAGAATCCTGACTTACGCTGAAGGTCTTCGGTCGGTTGGTAATATGGGTTGGCTGACTGAGCGAAGCTGGTGTTACAGTCCTTGGTTTAGATTACATTGTACTGACTTGTCTCTCACCATACTCCAAGTTCCAGGCCGCTGACTCTTGACTCCAGAAGTTAGAATTGGCTAGTCCGTACCTAGCTTCAGTCCAGTGGACTAGACACCTTAACACCGGTTGGTAGTCAGGACTGGTTCCGATGAGCGGTGGAAAATGAATATACTGTACAGGACAGTCGAGACTGCCCGTAATTTCAGTGAGGCGGTTCGGTCCTGTTCCGCCTTCTTTTCCTGTGTAGGAGGGGCTAAGGTATTCTGCTGCTTGGCAGCTTGGATGAGAAATATTTTGTTCCCTACGCCTTCGGCCGTACCTTATCTTGTAAGTCATAGAGTATAGTTTGCCGCTGAACAAGATACGTCGTGCACTCCACACGAGAAAATATTCCTCTATAATAATGTATGTTGACACATGCCCGGTTAAGGTCTGCTTGACACAATAGCCTTGGGTTTGTACGCTAGACCAATAGCGTGGTTTAAACAGGTTTGTCAGTTGCTGGCGAGATGTGTTAGCTACTGACTTACTCAAATGACAGTCGTGATGCTGAATTTGAGGTTTCAACCCTTGGTCTCAACTTAATGGTTGCTAGGTAATTCCACATCATGTTGATGGTTCCAGGTGACAGCTTCCCAGCTCCAGAACCTGGAATTGGCCAGGCCGTACCTAGCCTCGGTTTCGTAAACCAGTCCTCTTGAAATCGGATGATACACTTAGCTGGTGCGAATATTCGGTGGAAAATAAACAAACATCACAGGAGCAGTCACGAGACTGCTTGGCGCCGGAGTGCGGCAGCGCAGTCCCGTTCCGCCTGCCTTTCCTTCATAGGAGGGGGAAGTGCACATCACTGTTTGGCAGCAAGAAAAGCTAGGTTTTGCTCCTTATGTCTTTTGCCATGCTATACCTTGAAAGGCATAGAGTGTTGCTGCTTGAAGAACCCATGTAGTGCACCTTGATGAGAAACAATTTACCAGTATCAGGCCAGTAGCTGCTTGCTGGCACGAACTCGGTAAAAGTCTCCACTGATCCCCCACGCTTGGTGGGCTGATCAGAGACGGGGAGCCGTTTGGACCACCAATGCCTCTACTGGATGTGATTTCAGGCAAGGTTGAACGCCAAGAGACAGGCTATGGTCACTTCAGCACTATCAGTGCTCAAAGCAAGGAATAACCTGGGCCTGCTGCACCTCCTTGGATTAAGGTATTCCTAGTGGTTGTGGATCCTCTGTTCCTCCCCTTCAGCACTACCAGTGCTTGGGTGGTGAGAAGAAACAGACGGCCGTCTAATGGGTATGTTAATTAGGTTTAGGAAAATACTCTGTAAATGAAAAAGCGTAAGGATAGAGAACAAAATTATGTTAATTGAAAAATCAATAAACACGTGACTCGTGCAACCACCTACTAAACAGCGGAGTGCTGAAGGTTACCTACGTTAGCCAGGTGTAGGCGACCTGGTCCTAGGTTAAAAAGGGAAAGATAGTGCTAGACATGAAAATACTTTACTAATAAACCGTACTAAAGAAAGCGGGTGTCTAGAAGAGACAAATTGAAGTTAACGGGGGTAGCATGTTCACTGTTCATTGGATGACTGGTCGTCGTAGTTGGAAGTAGCCACTTGGCGTGTACTTAAGACTTGGAAGATCTCTGTAGGTTCCAGCACTGAACAGTGCTTGAGATGTCATGAGGAGCATCGCTGCGCACAGACTTATATTGTGCTCAATCTAGGCTGCCGCAGCGGGGTGCAGGGAAGGCGTGTGACGTCCTTATGCCGTGGCGTGGGAGTTGAAAATCTCTGTTCAGCAGTAGTCAGCAATACTGCTTCTTTCATCTTCGGTAGCATTTAGACTTGCCCAGTGGTGCGCGACTTGAAGGCTCTCAGCACAGGGGGAGGGGAAGAAGCATCGTGCCAGCTGGTTGCGTATTTATATAATTAATATGCTTACCATAAAACTATTAAAAATTCACTTTGCAATATACAAAATCCCTAATCTACAATTATGTAAATTAAAAAATGACATTTAAAACTTGACGCATGCCGGTTAAGTCTGACACGTATGTCGAGGATTTTTCCACTAGACCAAATGTGGGGTGATTTACTCTGGTTCTACAGTGCGAGGCGAGGGGTGGTGGCGAGGCAAGGGGTGGTGGCTATTGCTTACTTATTCCGTCATTTTGGGTGTTGCGGTTGAAGGGGGTTTCACCCAATAGCAGCGAGCTCGGTCTACTTCGAAGCTGCGATTCCAGTCGTAGGCTTCACTGCTCCAGAAGTTGGGATTTGCCCAGCCGTATCTAGTCTCTGTTTGGTTTAGCAACCCTCTTACCACAGGTGGTAGGAAGGGTGAATACGAATGCACGGTGACGAGAAGATTACTGTTTCCGAAGCAGGCGCTACTGCTTGTCATCTTAAGTTGGGCGGCACGATCCTGTTCTGCCTGCCTGTCCTGCGTAGGATGAGGTAATACTATCCACTGTTGGATAACAGTGTGAGGCAGGTATTGCTCTCTACGCCTCTTGCCACTCCGTACCTTGCATAGGCATACCTGCCAACTTTTTAAATCCTCAAATCGGTAAAACATTTTGAAAATGTCAATTTGAACGTAACTGGATGCAGCATTTTTTCAAAAACCTACAGTAGAAAGAAAATTTCTTCCACAAAGGTCTATTTTCTTACATGTTAATTTATCATTTTCACCCTAAATTACAAAATAAATACGAAGTAGAAGTTACAACTTCTTATGGTCAAGATTTCTTTAAACTTGCAGAAAATGTAGTTTCCACAACTGTACGTTAACTCTGTGAAAATGGGTCTATGCCAACCTGAAGTTCAAAGGAAATTCTTTGCAAGAAAGTGAACAATTATTGTCAAGTTGTTTATTAAACTATGGCCTACTTATTAATAAGTAAGATAAATTTATTATTCTGTTTGTTGTTTTATGTTGGTCATGTTCACAAAATGTACAAACACAAAACATGTAAAATAAATATGACATACCGGTTGTAAAAACAAATTACATAAAACGGAAATATGTACCTGCATTCAGAATACCAAACGTAAGATCTCTAAATTGTGACAATTCTAGAAACGTAGCACGGCCGCAAGGTATCCTTGTTAAACAGCTGCTCTGTCTATGAAGAAAACAATGAGTGAAAACAAATGCTGTGATCAATGTAGGTTACCATTCCAACCTACCTTGTTTTTGACGTCTGGGGCTTCGTTAATTTTATCGACAGTGGATGGGATGGCGTTGGGAGAGACTTTAGTTTAACATCTTTTATAAGATGGTGTTGTTTTGCAGCTCTCCTTACGAGACTATCATTTATAATTACACATTGTTTTAAAGGAAGAGCCGAAAATGTACTAGTTATTTCGTAAATTCGTGATTTGGTAGGTATCAATTGTGACGTTGTCGACAATCACTTGTTTAGCACTCGTGGCACTGCATTATTAAATTAACAGCGAAAAATATTTTTTACCTAAATGTACTGATTCAAAAGGACGTAATATTTCAGCAATTATCACTGGAATGCTACAAATACGTTAGTAAATAAGAAAATAATAAATTATGCAATAACGAGTTTGAAAAAATTTTGTTTCTCAATATATACATGAAGCACAACTCTTACTTGATTTTTAAAACATGCCTAGTGTATTTTATGTACAATTATATGCTTTAAAAATAATTTAATTTACGCATTTGCATGTTTTTAAAGTAAAAACAAACGTGGCACTGATTCTGTCATTTGGTATTTTTGCTAACATACCCTAAGAGATACAAAATAAAAAATTTCCCAATACATCACAATTTTTATATACAAAATCGGGTCACAATATTTTGCTAACAAAATCTGCAAATTCGGCTGTGAACACATTCTTTCTCAAGAGACCTGAAAAACAATACTACTGCAAAAATATAGGTACCTTCCCAATTAGTTAATTTATGCAAACCTTAGACTACATAAGAATCCTAACCCAGGCGGCCCCTCGACCAGTGGTGATGGATATAGCATAATTACATAGAGAGTTACAGCCCAGGTCTCTTGATACACACTCGCACCTCGCAGCTGACATCCTACATCATCTTCAAGCAACTGACCCCTTGTTTACTAAAGTCTAGCTATTTACAGGCATGGACGGGGCCATTCTTCCTGTTAAGCAAGGATGAACTACCTGACCACAGACCAAAACAAAGATTTTCAAATAAGACTCATCATTATTTTTGATGCCACTGATTCCTCCCGGTGGCCCACCTGCGCCAAGATCTGTGCTCACAACAGCTGTCCGTAGTCAACTCTCTCTCTCCCACTCACGAGTCCCTGACCTCGATAACTACTGCAGATACACACCAGCTGCCTCAACTGATGTCACAAGCGAGGCCGACATCATGACGGGCCAATCAGAGCCCGCAACTGCCGCAATTGATACATCGATACCTTGCAGCAAACTTCCAATTTCCTCTAACAGTACAGTTCTTACTGCCTATCGGCACAGTGAACCAGTCATCACAACATACTTGGCTATTACCAGGGAAATCGCTGACACCGCTTGCAGCTGAGCTCGTTGCTTCGAACGAGCAGAAGATAACAATTCTTCCGAACTGCTGAAAGAGGGATAATAACACACCTGGCCGAGAAAAATACAGCCTGCCGCCATCGCTTCAGGAGAAACCTGCTTGAATCTTCAAGTGGTAACGAAATGCTTTCAAGATTAAAAATAACGCGTCATGTCAGTCCCATAAAATCCTCGGCAAAAAATTAAAATAAAATACCTATATTCTAAACAACAAAAAACAGTGACCTATCTGTTTCCTAATTTAATTCCACCATAACTTAACTGATCTAACCTTAATATAAAAAGAAATAAAAATGAAACAAAGTCGGCAAATTAAGAATATCTATCTGTGCAAACAAGAAAAACTATTTAGGATTAAAGGAAAGAATTCAAAACGAGCTTTTATCAGTTAACTTCCCAACTAAAACCTACACATCTAGCTTAAGGCCACGCCTTTGAAACTGACTTCCCCACAAATGCATTTTGAACTAAACAATCACTGAATTATTTATTGCCACATTATTTATAAAAAAAATGAATAGGCAACACGTGTTTCTTTATCAATCCTAATGAACTAGTCACAAGGAGGGTTTAACCCAATCAAAACAGCGTAAATCCCTAACCTAATCTCCAAGGAAGGGAACACCATATGAAAATACAAAAAAAAAAACAAATTAACTAAGGATAGGCCTATGGAATCTTAACAAAAACCAAAGGGACAGGGAACTTCCTACTGTCATAAATTCTAAGGCACCCAAACAAAAAAAGGTTAAATTACCTCAAAACCACGTAAAAAAATTTTTAACCCCAAAATTAGCGTCATAACAATAGGGTGGCCCAACGAACGCGTCTCTATGCCTGGGATGGCCTACCAGTGCAAGAGATGCCGAAGAAAGTACATCTCTCAATCCTACAGATCCAAGCCCTCCCGGATATATATCCAACCTGAAACGGCACCTGGCCATCCAGCAACCGGTAGACATGGCAACATTCAAATTACCTACATTGCAGGTCGCCCACACGAAGACCCAGTAGCATTCACGCAGGAATGCGAAAAAGAATTCAAAGAATGGGACCTGCCACTGAAACAATGGGTCGACCGGGCCCAACTGCATTTGAAGGGCCTCGCTCTCACATGGTGGGAAAGATACGGAGAATTCTTAACGGACTGGAAGCAGTTCAGTAACTGGATAGCGGCGGAATTCATGGGCAAGGAGGTGCTGGCTAGACTAACGACACAGTTTTATTGCCAGACCCAGGTACTTGATGAAGAAGCGGAAATCTTCATACGATGGAAGGAACAAATGTTTCGACGTGTGTTCCCGGAGTCGACGAAGATACCGCAGTTCGTTACATTAGTCGAATGTTACTGCCAAATCTCAGGAACGTACTCTAGACAGCAAGACCCACTACCTTGGATGAATTAGTTGATCGAGCCTGAGAAACTGAGCAAAACTTTGCAGCACAGGCGAGACTTGAAAAATCAGTATCAGCCAAGGCCCCTGAGAAACGAGCACTACCAGGTGTGTCCCTTTAAAGGAGCACCAACCTCAACCCCACGCATGGCATCCGTACCCAAATGCTGGTCCTGTCCAGAGCACCACTGGAACAAGGACTGCCCTTGGAAACAAGAAGGAGCTGTCGTTCCAACAAACCGAGTTGGCAAAACCCCGTAAAATATCCCCACACGACCAGCTGGAAAACCAACTCCTGGAACCAAGCCGGGAAACGCCGACGCAAAGGTACGAAGCAGGCCACCAACCCTGGTTTACAAGGGCCCATCATCCAGGGATTAAGTGAGGAAGTACAGATTCCCGTAGCCCCACACATAGAGGTGGAGGTAAATAACGACAGGGTACTAGCCTTACTTGACTTGGCAAGCACCGGAAATTTTATCAGAAAAAATTTGTTAACACCGAACCAGCTAGTCGAATTAAGACCTCAAACCAAAATAGTAAGAATGGCGCAACCCAATGCCACCCTGGACGTAGCCAGCCTAATTACCCTGAATATAAAAATTAAAAGTAATGCTACAATACAGACAGAATTTATTGTATCGCTAACCATGTCCGAATCAGTGATACTAGGGTGCCTGTGGCTTATCTGCCTTCAATGCATTTTAGATCACGGAAAATGTAGAACATATCTCGGAGAAACCAACTGTATTACTGTAAACTGGGATTAAAACCCAGACAACATCTTGCCACTGCCCATCGACTCAATGAGTATTAACCACAAACTTGAAGAACCAGAGTTCTACCAATTAAAAGTTGTACTAGATGAGCACGCCAGAGCATTCGGACAAGGAGGACTGCTACGACAAACACGCTCCATACAACACGAAATATGGCCTACAACTGACGTACCAGTCTACAACCGTCCATACAGAGTGTCAGCCCGCCGCCGTGACCTCATCATGGAACAGTTCAACAACATTAAGGTCCAGGGGATCGTGGAGTTATCAAATTCCTCATATAACTCACACGTGGTCCTCGTACCTAAGGACTGGAAATTGCGATTTTGGGTAAATTATTAATTGCTAAATGAAGTCATCCACCCTATCGCTCCCCAGCTATATACTTGTCTCATACACTACGAGACATTGGCAAAGCCAAAATATTCAGTACTCTTGACATGGAGTCTGGATACTGGCAGATTGCAGTCCACCTGGACAGTCGAAAATATACTGCCTTTACGACACCTGAGGGCGAAACCTTACAATTTCGAGTCACGACTTTCAGCTTGAAAAACGCCCCCGCAACATTCCAACAATTAATGTCTGTGGAAGTACTAACAGGTTACATCAGCGAGTTCTGTTTCGCCTATCTCAATGATGTAATATAATATTCTAATAGTTGGGACGAACATCTAGGCCATCTGCAACGAGTATTGGAAAGACTCAAATTCCATGGAATGACTTGCAAGTTGTCAAAAAGCTTCTTTGGCAAATATTCAATAGATTATCTGGGACGTCATATCCCGCAACACAGTTCAATACGAGCAATTGAAGAAGTGGAAGAACCTACAAATAAGTGACAGCTACGATGGTACCTGGGTCTGTCTAATTGGCTACGAGACTTCATTCCATACATTGCGGAATATATGGTGCCGCTACATCCACTCTTCGAGAAAGACACCTGTTGGGGATGGGGCCTGGAACAACAACGATCATTTTCCAACTTGAATAACAGCTACAAGAATATCCACCAACTCCACTGGCCGCAAGGAGACAAACCCTTAATACTGCAAATGGACGCATGTCAAAACGGCCTGGGCGCAGTATTATACCAACAAGACGCAGGACAGCCCCATGTGATATCATATGCATCAACCCGCTTAAATGAAACTGAGCAGTGCTACCACATCAATGAGCAGGAGTATCTGGCTGTTATCTGGGCCATGAAGAAATACAGGTATTATCTCGAAGGGCAACACTTCATTCTACGGACTGACTCTAAAGCCCTCCAATGGCTACACGAGTCCTGGAATTTGAAGGGCAAGCTCGCCAGTGGGACATGTTCCTTACTGAGTTCGACTTCAAGGTCCAACATTGCCCAGGTAAGATGAACAACCTGCCAGACGCCCTTTCTCGTTCCCTGACATTGGAGGAGAAAATGTCTCCCCCCCCCCCCCCCCCCCCCCCAGGACGAAAGAAGTCCTGGAGAAGAAATCCCACTTCAACTTCAAATAACACGC
This sequence comes from Dryococelus australis, assembly GCA_029891345.1. NCBI lineage: Eukaryota > Metazoa > Arthropoda > Insecta > Phasmatodea > Phasmatidae > Dryococelus > Dryococelus australis. The sequence goes on from CM056993.1 coordinate 170,489,831, forward strand.
CAACAAATAACCTTAAGCCAACAGGATGATCCAGACATCTGACTCCTACTATGGGAACAGCCTCAACGGTATGCACTATGGGATGACATTGTGTGGACGAGTAGCAGGCAGCCCAATATGCAGTGAAGATCTGAGTTCCACCGCAACTACGAGCTGATATATGCTGGCACCATCATGACCATCTCCAAGCTGGTCACCCAGGGAACACGCGTTGAAACATCTGTTTCTTCCGACGTATGAAGATTTTGGCTTTGTCATTGGGTACCTGGGTCTAGCTATAGAATTGAATAGTCAGCCAAGCTAATACCTCCTTGCCAATGAACTCAGCAGCGAGCCTATTGCTGAATTGTTTCCAATTGGTCAGGAACTTGCCGTAATGTTCCCACCATCTTAAGGCTAGGCCTTTCAAATGTAACTGAACTCTGTCGACCCATTGTTTTCCGGTAGGTCTGTCTCTCTAAACTCCCTTTCAAATTCTTGTGTGGAGGCTACCGCATCCTAATGGGGTTGGCCGGCTAAATCCGTAATCTGGATGTCATCATCTCTCCCGGTTGCTGGATGGCCGGGTGTCATCCCCAGTTTTATATAAATACGGGACGGCTTTGACCGGTGGGAGTGAGAGGTATGCTTTCGTCGGCACCTCTCACACTGATAGGCCATCCCTGTTATAGACACGCGTTCGTCAGGCCACCCAATGCACAGGTGATGGTATGGTTTGCTGCATGACTTGCATTGTATCCTGTTAATGCCTCGGCCGGGGCAAGTGATTTAATTACAGAAGTTAGTAGGTTGCTGGCAGCAGGCTTCACATCTGTACTACAAACCTTCTGTGTCACGGGCCTCATCACACCAGCCTAGGCATACGAAATGGCGCAGTAGGTTTTCACCTGTGGCGACGTTTATCTCCGAGACTGACATGTTAATGGCTATGGGCCCCACGGGGTGTTTCTTGGACTCCCAGAAGTCCGTTTGGTTTCTCTGGTTTGACCCTTGGTTCTACGGGTCCTGGATGGTCTACTGCGGCCGTTTGCTGCATACAGTTAATAGTTTGACGCCCCACGTTAGGCACCAGTAAATAACTTGATGTGTGCCCGGGTAAAATAACTTGATGCGTGCCCGGGTATTGACTGTATGGCACGATTGTTGAGGTTTGTTGCGCTAGACCAAGTGCGCGGTTATAGGTAGCTGACAGGAGGTGGTAGAAACCTGACTTAGTCTGGTCTTCGGTCAGTTGGTAACATGGGTTGGCTGATTGAGCGAAGCTGGTGCTACAGTCCTTGGTTAGGATTACGTTGTACAGAATTGTCTCACACCGTACTAAGTTCCAGGCTGCTGACTCTTGACTCCAGAATTTAGGATTGGCTAGTCCATACCTAACTTCAGTCTGGTGGACTACACACCTCAACACCAGGTGGTAGTCAGGACTGGTTCCGACGAGCGGTGGAAAATTAATATGTTGTACTACGTGGACAGTCGAGACTGCCCGTAATCTTAGCGAGGCGGCACAGTCCCGTTCCACCTGCTTTTCCTGCGTAGGTGAGGCTAAGGTATTCCGCTATTTGGCAACTAGATGAGCTATCTTCTGTTCCCTACGCTTTCGGCCGTGCCTTATCTTGTAAGTCATAGAGTTTGGTTCGCCGCTAAACAAGATACGTCGTGCACTCCGGACGAGAAACTATTCCGCTATAATAGTGTAGGTCCAGTAGTTGATTCGTGGTACAAGCTCGGTAAGAGTCTCCACTGATCCCCCACATCCGTGGGCAGATCAGAGACGTTGAGCCGTGTGGGCCACCAATGCTACTACTGGATGTGAGATCCAGCCAAGGCCATGCCGCAATACTCAGACCATTACCACCCCCGGCACCTAGGTACTCTGGTAGGTGATATAACCTAGGCTTGCTGTATCTCCTTGGTGTAAGGTATTCCTAGTGGTTGTGGCGCCTCTGTTTCTTCCCTCCAGCACCTGGGTGCTCAGGGTAGTAGGAAGCAACAGGCGGCCATCTAATGGGTATGTTACCAGACTGGAGGTCCCCACAAGAGGGGGCTCAGTCACGCTAGTTCAGATTTACAAAAGTTCACAGTTTCTGTCAGTAGTGCACAGTGCGACCTATTCCTAGCTGGCGAAGTAGATGTTACTCTAGAAATGAAACTGTTAGGATAGAGAACAAAGCTGTAGTTATTGAGGACTCAATAAAAACAGTGACTCGTGCTATCTCCTACCAAGCAGATGGAGTACTGAAGGAAAACTACGTAAGCCAGGTGTAGGTGACCTGGTCCTAGGCTAGAGGGAAAGTGAACCAGACAACCGAAATTTAACTACTGAACTAAAGCTGTCTAATGTGGGTGTCTGGAAGAGACAAAAGAAGTTAAAGTTAAAGTAGCAAGGTATATTCCTGTTCGATGGGTGTTGAAGACTGTTGTCGTCACAGAGAGTAGCCGCGATGGCTAATGAAGAGACTACGTTTCGCCGGAAGCCCCAACACTAAGGAGAACTCTGGTTTAACTCAAGAGAAGAAATTCGAATGACTGCTGGAGGCCCGCTGCGCACTGACTTATAGAGTCAGAAGTCTAAGCTGCCAGGGAGGGGTGCAGGGAAGGCGTGTGACGTCTTTCTGCCATGAGGCTGGTGTGGGAGGTGGGAACCCCAATTTCAGCATTTTTGGTTCATGGATCTTTGGTGGCGCTCAGTTGGGCCCGAAGTGGCTGACAGCTTGTAGGCACTCAGCACAGGGGAAAAAAAAGGGGGGGGGGGGGGGGGGCAAGTGCCTTACTCACTGGTTGCGTAATCTTGTAGCCACGTGTTCGGCCACCCGGTAGATTTAAGCGGCGCGCAACAACCATGTATTGGTTTGCGGTAACTACTCTTGAGTAGGTTGAAGTAAGGTAATACTTTACGTAAAGAGCGATGAGTCATAATCGTTGTTTATAGTAGTATAAGCGGCACATGTCAACACCAACCTACCCCACTGTACCAGTACCTGCAACTGTCAGAACAGACGTCACTCGTGCAATGCTTTTCCCAGGTATCGTCCAAGAAATCAGTGGCACTCAAGCGTAGAATTGTTCTACCCAAAACTGATTTTGTGTCCTGCCGTAAAGCCACCCGGGCAGTTCTATATAATGGGAAGGCACCCTTCCACCATCAGAACTGAAACCCCTAACGTTATAGAAGTGCCTGGCTTAACTTCTAGCCAAAATGGTGGACACCATCTACTACATCAGACAACTGAGTATATATTCCCTGTACGTCACGCGTCATAGTATGTTACAATTGATTTGTGCACTTTGTGACATGTAACTCAGTTAACAGCTGTTCAGCAGAATGCTATTTGCAAAGCCTTACAGCAACTACATCATCTCTTGCTGAAAGGAAACCAGGCGCACCATTATTTAACCCCTATGATAATTGTTTACGAAGGTACACTAATGTGGACTAAGATTCCTGCACAAAAGAGTTATGTTCTACATGATGTATGTGTGTAGTACGGCAGGAACGTTACCTGAGTGATATACTCCTGTGGCACGAAACTAAAGTCGGGCAGGTCTGGGGCTACAGCAAGTGGCTGCCTGCTCCAGGCAGGGGCAGACTGCACCAGGTCCAGCTGCACGGATATGGGGGCGAATATCACCTGGTAGGTGGTGTGGTGCACATCGAGGCACAGCTTCCGCAGGGCGTCCACCACTTCCATTAGTAGCAGCTCCTCCCCTGTAACACACCAGCTCATTCCTACACTGCTTATATACAGTTGCTAGTCCTTTTAGATACTGTATGTATATTGCACACTATAATTTTGGGAGGACAAGTCTTCGACAATGACAAGAATAACTGCCACACTTATTGACTGATTTCATTTATGAAATAGCCACAGAGCATTGTTATAAAAGTAGTGTTAGTTTTGCATGTCAAGTACAGTGAATAATCTATTAACCGTTTTTCAGAGGACTGTCAAAAAATTTCCATACATCTAGGATTTCAGTAGATGACATGACATGTACATTGACACATGTTGCCCTAGAGAACTAACGACACTGTCAATATGTTTATGTGCGCTAGGTCAGGCACACTCTGGTTATAACTGGAGTTACACTTTTGGGTTAGGTTTTCTGCTAGATATTAGTACTGGCTGTGTCGGTTGGCAACTGGATACAAGGTCACCCACTGCTGGAACTACAATATGTCTGGTTGGGACACTGGCTCGCTTTGCTATACCTGTCTTACCAGAGATTGCTTCGGTCACTGAAGTGGAAACTGTTGCTGGCAGGCTGGAAATGGTGACTCTTGGAGAGGAGTGGGATGTGGTTGTACTGTGTTGACCAACACAGTACTGTTGATTCCACTCTGCTGCATCACTACTCCAGAACAAGGATTTGGCTTCCCCGTACCTGACTTCAGTGCCGCTAACAGAGCACGGACAACAGGATGGTAATTGTAGGTTAGGCGAATGTGTGCACGGAAATAAACCAATGTATAAACTATAGAGGAAGGCCTCTCCAGTTGACGGGCGGCCTGAGCTCTCTCCAGTTCGGCTTGTCTGCTGAGTTCAGAGGGGTCAGATATATACACACTCGCTTGGCAGCAGTATAGGCCACCTTTTGCTCTTCCCTATGTGAACTGTGCCTTTTCCCAAAAGGCATAGAGGTCTTGTCAACACTTAAGTACACTCTCGAACGACGTGAACTCGAGACAGATCCCTAGCTAAGTGTAAAGCCAATAGTGGTTGACGGCGCAAGCTTGATACCCCAATCAGTTAAACACCACTGGCACGCAAACCTAGGGCGGTAAGTTGTGTAGGCCATCTTCCTACCACTATTGGGTGAGGTCGCAACAGAAGTTAGGTCATTAGACCTAAGCAAATACTCCTCAGCACTATAAGCGCTCCAGTAGCAGTACCACCTGTGCTGACTGTCTCGCCCCTTTGGATGTGTACCTAGTAGTTGTAGCTATATCTTTCTATCCACTGAAGTGCATAGAACGGGTGGCTGTCAAATGGTGTGTAAGTAAGACGTACAGCTTCCTGAAGGGAATCTGCAGTCCTACTCTATGGTTCATACTTCTGTAACAACACCCGGTCTTGGTTGACGTGCAATAATATATTTTCTAGTGATTGTAGGAACTACTTCAAGAGTAAAAACACTCGGTGATAGGAACAAAATGTATTTGTTAAGAATAATAAATACAGAGATGCATGCTACCTCCTAACCTCACAGAGTGCGATATGGAAGTAACCTACGGTAAACAGGTGTAGACGACCTACTACTAGACTAAACAAGATGGCGAATGACTTTGACGGCTATGAAAATAACTCTGTCACAGCTACTCTAACCAAGGGACTCTACAAAAAGGGGGCCACTACTTTTAAGGGTAGTGGGTGTTGTTGCCTCTACCAGCAAGTAGAGGCGGCTGCTGAACCAGAAGGAACGTCAACAGAGGGGGGGGGGGGGGAGGGGGTGACGGAGTCTGCAGGCTTTGTTGAAGGAGAGCATCTGGAAGATGCAGATGTAGTAGACATCAATGGGGCTTCTGGTAGCTAGTGGTAGAGGCTGCAAAAGCCTCTGGTTAACTGATGGTGGCAGCCACTGGTGGATACTGAAGATCTAGAAGACATAGCAGTCAGTAGAGAGCCCCAGCACAAAGTGTTGAGGTGAGCTACTGGAGAAGGAAATATCTCCTGACCTCGGGCGTGCACAGCCTTATATAGTGCTCTCTTCCTCGGGCTAATGACATCTGCGGGAGTGGGGTAACACCCCTGCGTTAAGCTTCCTTTATTCTGGGCACCTCGTGACAGTTGCGGGGTGCTTAGTGGCAGATGTTGTGACTTGTGACAGAGTGTGGGGCGCTTTGTGATAGTTTTCCCTGGTGAGTCATCACACTTCGGGGGTACTGGCGTGAGAGGTGTGACGTCGCTTCACAAGTGGCAGCTTGGTGACTCTTAGCATGGTGTGAGGGTGGGGGTGCTTCTTGACAGCTTTCACAACCTTATATCCACGTGTTTAGAATCGCCTTCCAAGGTAATGATGATCTAAGGACACTCGTGAAAGATGTGGCCGGGTTTGACCCTTCCTTGGGTTACACAGAAATACGTGAGGTTGATGAGTCTTAATAGTTTAGTAAATAAACAGGAAAGATACATGCATCAACATTAACAATATACAACTTTTAACATTATTAATCTTCATGTTGAGTACACTAAGAGTTGTTCATTATCTGTGAATAAAGTTAAACTAGCAAACATAATAAAAATAGGAATTTTTAACCTAGCCATTACTGTAAATAATACAGCAGAAAAAATTTCACATCAACTCACCTAAATAAAGAATACTAAATCTATTTGTGTATAACACACTTCTTGTATAGTATACAAGATAACTTTTTTCTGCAACTACTTTTAGGAAAAATATTTTTTGTTAATAAAACTGCACCAACAATGTGTGGTGTCCTGCCAAGTAAGTATATGTGAAATTTTTCTTTCTTTACATTTGCATGTTGTGATTGTGATCTATTTGAAAAATACTTTAATTAAATAACGTGTGCTAAAACACTGCTGTGTACTGTTAGCAGCAGTTTTTATTGGTGACTTCCTCTTTTTTTGCTTTCTCTTTTACGACATCAGCAGGGATTGTCTACTTTTTTTTCTCTCCCCTTTATGCAGTGTGCTGCAATATACAGTAACTCCCCCTTTCCCAAAAAAAAATAGTGTTGCCCCTTCCCTCCTTGCTGCTGTGCCCACTCCTAACCAGTTCTTCCACACCCAAAAACAAAGAAAGTTTTAAGGAGCATCAATCTGCAACAGCTAGACGTGGGAAGGGAAACGTAAACATGTGAGAAAGCAAGTGGCTGCCGTCCTGGAGAAGCAATGAGTGTTGAGAGAGAAAAGCGAGAGGAGTGATGCCACATGAGAAAAAGATAAGAGGAGAGATAACACACTGTTTCGCTACATTTTGTCATCCTCTGAGTATCTCTCGACATTTTATGACTATTGTTCTCTTTCCTTTGAATTTTTTAAATTGTAAAGCATGCACCCCATATTTCTTGAACATTATTTTGTAACAAGAATAATGCGCAATACAAGAGTATGATCCCTTTAGTAACACGATGATGGTGCGCTGGCTCAAGTATCCCTCTAGAGACTACTAGAGAAAATGAGTCTCTTTAGCAAAGTGTTTCTAGCATATTAGCTGGATCCTAGGGGCCAAGTTGGGATCTCTACGATCATCCTCGTGGCAGGAGGCAGTGCAGGGCAAAATGCAGTCCTGGTTAGTGTCCTTGTGGGGACATAGTCAGCAGCTGCTGGCAGCAGAGTGTGGGGCACCCAAGTCTAGTTGTCACACTGCAGACACGTTAGTGGGCCGACTCCTCTTGCTCATATATATGGACCATGGGGGCATCTGGCTCTGTCTCACCAGAGTATGTCGTTTGGGGCACTGCTGATTTTCTTAGTCATTTTCTGGCCCGCCCGGTGATGGGGCATCAAAATAACTGTGGTACACAGTTATGCAAAATCCAAGATATTACGTTACGTAGGTGATGGACCCCTGATCCTCCTTAGGAAGAGTTGAGCGAGTGCCATAACTGCTACTGTCTTCAACTTCCCCTTGGTCTCACAGTGTTCCCAACATGAGGTATTTATGGCCAGATAACTGACCACACCACAAAGAGGTAATTGGTAGATATACGTTTTATTTTTTCTTAGGAGTTTACAGAAAATATACTTCTAACCTGTGCCCGCTAACATCTCATGGATGGGATCAAGTTTGTCAAGCTGAATACCACAGGGCGGTAGCGAGGTTCAAAGTGGAGTCTTGGGCTGAGAGCAGCCCCAGTAAACACTATGTCTGGCAGGATGAGACACTTAGGCTAACATTTGGTGCTCGTACTAAAAGGATCTACTACAAGAACTTCTACCAAGCATTGGAAAAACACAAGTTGAATATGCTGGGAGGGCCAAACCAAACAAAGCAAGGTATAAGAACTGCAGAAGACAAGTTTTCACATGTAGAGGGACTAGCTAGCAATAACTAAAGCTGAAATCTGACCTCCAGCAATCCACTTTCCTCAGAGGGCACGCAAATAAATATATACAGCTTGAGAGCTGTGGTGAACAAGGGGTGGTTGGAGCTGGCCGCATGCCCTGATGCGCAGCCAAGATGCATGTTCAGCACCTGCCGGCCAGGGCAAGCCTAGCGAGGGGGTGGGACCATCCACTCGAACTTGAGCACTGTGTCTTAGAGACTGCCTACCATTCAGGCTGCAAGTGGTTTCCTTGACTTGAAAAAATAGACCAGTACAATGGCAAAATGAGTGATAGCACTTGGTGATACAGTGTTCTCGGGGAAGCACCTGAGACTGAGGGGATATATATATATAAAAACTGACAGTGCTTGTGGGACGTGAAGTATATACAGTAAAACCCCTCCATTACGACCCCATTTATATGACCCAATCCTGAGGAACTGTGAAAAGTTTGGGTAGAAAAAGTCGAAAATTTGAGGCACATCTAAAAATAGATACAGTAATCCCTCACCAACCGTGGTATCTTAAACTGCAGTTTAAGTTATGCGCAGATTTGTTTTTGTAGACCATTTCTCCAACCGCAGTACAAGTTTATATTATCCACCTTTTTCAGTCTATGGGAAACTAGCCTTTACTAATGTTAGTGGTCGCAGGCTGGGTCAGAGAGGATTCTTTGTCCTAGTCACATGCCACGGCCTCTGCCTTACCCTCCCTATCTCTTTTGGCTTCCATTATCCCTCCTCTTTTGCTGTAAAAACCGCAGCACATTAAAGACTAGTTTCTTAATCAGTGTATGTATAAATTCAAAATTTAATTCAACATCCCTTTTTTAATGAATGTTTTTTTTAAGTTTATGTGCGCCCGTGCCTATGTAATATGCTAATTTTTTTGGTGGGCATTTGTTTTTTTTTTCTTGTGAAGTCAATTTTATGTGTAAGGTGAATAAAGGTAGGTAAGTGTGTGCAAATAAAATGTGTTCTTGTGTTACCAAATTTTGGCGAGCAAGGCCATGTGCGTGTATAGGTCATGTCAAAAATTTTTGATGAAAAATTTGGGATAGTTAATATTTCAATTAGACCACACTAAATTGTTATATTCCCATAAACATTGTGCCAGTGCCTCATCGTGCCAGTGCAGAGGCCAACACGCCACCTAAATTTCGTATAAGTTCAACAAACTGACGTGAATCACATCTATCAGCATGTTTTATCAACACCGGGCCGCTGTTACAAAGCGAATTGGCCCTGTAACCACGGTACTGGTGGCAGCTGGCTGGCCCCCGCCCGCCAGAATAATCTTGTAGAGGGCAGTGGGCGGCTGGCCGGCACCCGCCAGCTTGTAGCGACTGACCGACAGCTATCCAGCCCCGAGGATTTAGGCGCTCGCCCAGCTACGTGTGAACGGCAATGTATTCGCTGCTAGCCCCAGCACACGAGTGCTGGGGTTGTAATAGCAAGGTTCTACTGTATGGAAAAGTATTATTAAGTAAAATTTTTCAATAGGAAATATTCCTGTGTGTGTATGGATGTGCACAGTAGATGGCGATATGGTATGCAGAGGTGAGTAGATGATATTAAAAATAATATTTTGCATCTGTACATTCATAATTTCTGCATAAAATAAAACTTGACAGGATTCACTGTAAACACACATGTACCATGCACACATTTTTTTCCAAAATTAGAACTTCTAAAATTCGTGTGTACCTGGTGTGTGTGCATACATGTGCATGATATGGACGGATATCTGGTGCAATTACAGTGCCATATGCTGTAGATATCACGCAATAGGAGAAAAAATAATAACAGCGTCATTTACCAGTCTAGTTTAGTTTCAGGTGTTTTGTACGCGTGTTAACTATCAATGCACAATTCTGAGTGTGTGAGTGATCATTTTACAGTGGGTGAAAATCTAAAATTAAAAGAAGTAGAAGTAATAGGAAACCATGCAGCAGGCTGCACATATGAGACACACTTTGGTGCAGAGTAAAGGCAAGACAAAAAAAAGCAATGTGCTGTCAGAACTCCCCATCAGTCACTTCTGCTACGGAGGGCCAAGTCTGCACAGTGCCTGAACAGTGGTTGGAAGTGGCATAAGTGACACAGTTTGGACCCAGAGCATGTAATTTTTGAACCAAGTTGTTTTGAAAAGTGCTGGAGCAAATTTGTTTTGGTTTGTAGAGTTTATTTAATGGAGAGGTGAGGTACAGTGGTCACTGGTCTCCCTGGACTCTAAGAAGATCCCCTCCTCTGCACCACAAAGTGAGTGGTGAGGTAGGGGGCCCACTTTGAACCAGCAAGTCAACTTCCAGGGGATGGTATCCTAGTGTCGTGGCTCTACCGTTCAATGCTGGGGCAGAGAATGGGTGGCCTTCCAAGGATGTGCAGGCATGTTGTTTGTATGCATTTGGAAAAGCAAAACCCGGTCTCCTGCTGTGTCCTCCAGGTCTGATATGACACAGGGAAGGAAATTAGAGTGAAAGTCAAGAGAATTGGTAAGACCGGTGTTTATTAATCCAAAGGAAATAAATACAGATGGCCGAGGTGCTACAGTATTTTATCGCATATAGGTCGCCTGCACACATAAGCTGCACCCTTATTTTCCAGGGGTATTAAAAAAAATTAATATTTATCGATTATAGGTCGCACTCAGCTTTGTGGTTGTACAGCCTGTACAACGTAGCCTGTGTCAAGGATGGCAGATGCATGCGACCTACGGGCTTCCATTTCTTTTTTGCTTTTATGCAGTGACAGGTTGTTAAAAGAAAAATGTTTTTCTTCTTTTATGTGGTGACATGCTAGACTTCTTACCCTTCTCTCCAAAATAAACAGTGTTGCCCACCCAACGTGCTCGCCTGGGGCCGGCAAAAGGATGTGTATACTTGATGTACTGTGAACAAACTACACTCAGTGCAACATAAATATCAGTTAAAGTTTGGGTGTACTATAAATCCTGCACATACAGCACGTGATTTGTATTTGCTTTTAATGTATAGTAGGTACTATGTTTTATCACGATTTTCAGAGCCAATATCACTGTTTGATTAATAATAAAAATGTGTAAATTTGATTATCCGAGTTTTTAATACAACACTTATTCGTGTTTTCTCTGGTGTCAATTAACACGGTTAATCGGGAGAGTACTAATTTTTTTTTCCCAGCACCTTAAAATCATTTTTCTCAGTTATAGGTCACACCCCCAGTTTTCAATAAAATTTATAAAATAAAATGTGCAATCTATATGCGATAAAATACGGTATCCCCTAATTCCCCATGGGCTATGCGGAAGGTAAACACCCTATCATAATACAGGAGAAGGTGACCTGCGCAAAGCTAGTGGGATAGGCAGTTAGCGGGTGCGTGTATAACCTCGGGGCGAGCTATACTCTCAGGTTGTCTGTAAGGGACCGAATGTAACTAAGTGTGTCGTCGTAGAACGCCACTGGTTCTCTCTTCGGTTAGGCGCTGGAGAGGATCTTCGGCCCCACAAGGTGAGCAATGAAGAAAGGATAGGTTTGAGCCTTGGCACCAAAAGCTGGAGCGATGAGGGCTCAGGAGAGGCGATCGAGATATGTAGCAGAATTGACGATCCAGAGGCCGGGATATATCTCCTTGTATACTCCTCGGCCATCCCTTGTTCCACTGGCATATGGCGTAGTGGAGAGTGATGGGGTCTAGTAATCAGGCATGTGGTAGCACCTTGTGGCATACTGCTGTACTCGCCCCGTACCTCTTGCATGGTCTCGGTGGCTCATCGCATAAAGTAATAAATTATTACTGGGACATCTGTCCCCGCCCCGTAGGTAAAACTATCTTGCAGGCGGTGGCGTGACTCTTAGACAAACTGTCAGGAATGCAGTTGCACTGATGAGTAGCAGTCGTTTAGTATTAATGAACACGATATCATGCGTCAATATAGGAATTTTGCCAGGATGACTAAATATTTTCAGTGGATACAATTTTTCTGTAAATGCATTTTCGGTAGATAAAAATCTACATAGGAGTAGTTACAGTATTTGTTCTTAAAATGTCCATTTCCATTATTTGAAATTATCTCCTAACTATTTGTGTTTGAACATTATATTAATGCATTTTGGAAAATTTAGAAAAGCAGTAAGAATATTTTTGACAACAGAATGGATGTAAATGCTACCAAGTAGGCCTAGGTCAGGGGATGTAAGGAATGTACTGTATGTATTCTATGGTTGCAGTATTATTCATGCAGATAAGAAGTTCTTACATCTTACCTCCATGGTATTACCCCTCTACAAACAATGCAAAACCACACTAATTTAGTATGCTGCTACTTCATAAACTAATGGTCAATATTTGTGTCAACTCATGGACTTCAGTAGACAGGCAAGTATTGATACCTGTCCTCTTATTGCCGCAGTGTACACCACTTGCCTTCCTGTATGGTACTGATGAAGGCCTCAAGCTCCTTCTGGCCACCTGAGCTCAGCAGCAGGTACTTGTAGCGCATGAAGGGGTTCTTCTCCTGCTGCATCCTGCGGGACGCGTCCAGTATGCTGTGGGCCAGCTCCGCCTCTAGCTGCTTTACCTGCCCTAACAGCTCCCCTGAAAGCAACCATCCACTGCTTTCCTTCACACCGCTTTGTGCTTACACCACACCCCTCAGCATATTTCTACCATCTACGGTACTCTACAATGACCCTGTTTACCTAAATAAATGTCTATGCTATATGCATTACAGTTATAAGTTTGAAAATACAGTCTCACCTTATTTTTCTAAACAAAAATATTCAAAGCTTCAAAGTAAAATATTTTACAGGGTAGCAGTAACAGCTAACAGGATATGTGTATTTCCTTATAGAACAAGCCACACACTAAAATTAAAATAACAAAAATTAAGTTGCTTTAAAATTATGTAACATGCATTTTTACAGACCATTGCAATTTAAAAATATTTTGCCCAGGACTTTTATTACAATTATTTTGAGCAAATAACATTGCAATGAACAACTGCATCGTCTAAATGTTTGCCCTACTGAAAGTTTTTTTGTTTTATCTGTTGGCATTAATGCTTGTGGCACAGCCAGTACTGTGCGATGTTAGGGTGCCAGAAAACAATATAAATAGGAAAGGTGCAAGTGTGAGACAACACTTACCATAGTGGTGCAATGGGCAACACATGATTTTAGCACATTATTTTCTGCCTCCTGACCCAGTCTTACTCCACCATGATTCTAGGTTAATTTATGGAAAAGGTATTCAAACACTACTGCCAAGGCAACAGGAGCACCTGTTCTCCAGCGAACCTATTAATAATTCTTTAAGATTTCTTATTCTCGTAGCATGGTTGAAATTCTTTTTTACAGCATACGCATGCACTTAGTACAAGGCTGAAACATAGTACACATTACTTACTAATTCTCTATTATCTCCTTATTTGATCACGTACGTTACGCACACTGGAATTTTATCTTCTCAGAGCAATCAGGGCAGCAATCTTTGTGTACTGCATGTATGTAGTGCCACTTGTACAGTTCAATTACGAAATGAAGTATAAAATAATTTTTAGTAGGTTACATACTGGGGCTTAAGGTAAGAAAGTGCAGTTCAAGTGCTTTTGAGGATAGGCCTTTTCCAAAGCATATGAGAACAATGTAGGACAATAGCTGAGCAGGGTGACTAGAGACATAATTGCAACAAAAGCAGTACCATTATTGACCTCCATGGGATATAGACCTGAACACCAAACAGCTGTGAAGAGTATACGCAACTGGAGGTAGTAGTAGGTGGCAAACTTTACGGTGAAGAGATGGATGCAATATTTGGCCAACTTTGGCATTGGGCACCATCTCACATATAAGGAAAAGTAATTCTCTGAATCGCTGCTAATAGTTCACCATTATGACGAAGCACTGCATTAGAGTCATGCATGTGCAGCAGTATAAGCTTTTCAGGAAACACGACTATCCATAGAATAAGGGAAGAAAAATGTTAGACAGAGAAAGAAAGCTTCCCTGAAAATAGTTTCCTTTGCGACGTTGCTATATTTTAATTTCCTGCTCTTTCCGAATAACAGTGCTGGGACAACGGGGAGCCGGCAAGGGTGAAGGATGAGTAGGGGAGGACGCGCATCTGAAATTCCTTTTGCTTTCTCTCGTTCGTTCCAACAGCTCTTCTGACTGGGGCTGCGGGATATGTAGCCAATTTCTCAGGTTTGGCAGGAGCATGTGTGTAATGGTGTGCACGCAGCTCTGCTCATACCCTTCAGGGAAAATACTGCGGTACATTGCGTTTCTGTTTGGATGAAAATCTCTGTTTCTTCCTCACTAGTTTGTATTCTATTGTCAAACTCGGACACGAGTCGAGTGAGGAACACTTCTCTGGAAAATTGTGTGGCTACATGTGAACAAAACTGGGACCAGTCCATGACAAATTCTCTGTATCTGTTCCACCATTCCAACGCCTTCCCCGTTAGATGTTTCCTAGACTTTGTGACCCATTGATTGCGGAGGGACTCTGTTCTCCATAAATTCATTTTCACATTATTGTGTGAATGCTACAGGGTCTTCTTGCCATTTACCTAAAACTCCGGCAGCTGGGGCCCGCCCAAATTCCTACTTGAAGCTGTACTGTGGTGGTATCTGGAGTTAGTAGGTCGGTATTTCTCTGCTCACCGGCAAACTTTGTACCAATAAACTAATCCTGTGCATGTGATGCGCTCATCATGCCACCCAATGCAGGGGTGGTGAAACATCTGGGTGCAAGTCATGCACCTAACAGTGTTGACCCCTCCTCCATTACAGGTTATCCAGGCACAAGCATTTTGCAGTGTTCAGCATTCTTCGCATTTGAATTTGAGGCCAACTGTAAAACTTGCCTTGTTTGCTCAACCTATGCAGATATAGTAAAATCTATTCTGGCATTGGGCACAATTTCACACATTTTGCCCCATTCCATGGCAGGTGGCGACGCTGCATCTCTCAGTTACTGGGATGTCTTCCTGTCCCATTGAAGTGCAACGTTTGCCTAGATCAGTTAGCTTTAGGTTGGCTTCTGCCATTTCTCTGGGTTTATTATTGAGCGCCACTGGGTGTTTTACAACTCCTCGAAGTCTCTGGGGAAGCAAACAGGTTCCCTCTGCTTCTTCTCAAGGCCATGCTGGCCTGGCTCTTTCCCTATTTTCTCAACAACATAACTCCCCATGTTGGGCGCCACAAAAATCCTCTAATTCTCTATGAAGCGTGATGTCCAGGATGCTTGATGCATCACCTAGTCTAAAGGGAAGTTTATATGCAGGTTCAGGCAGAGAACCCTTAGCTCAGAGGGAATCTGTGTACAGTCTGCATTGTTGGGTGGCGGCAAGCTATGTAGGCATCTAAGGCGGTGTGAATGGCAGTGGATGATAGCTTACCACCTGTAGACTGGCGCTGTAGCTGACCATTGGCAGACTGTGATGGACGACTCTCTGGGCCCCGTCTGGGGTAGGCTGGTATGCGGCTGGATCTGGTTGGTCCTGGGGCAGCTGCCCTGCTCTAGGTGGCGGCGGCAGGTGTTGTCATACGTTAGTGAGTGTTGGCGAAGCCCAGTCCCACGGGCAGTCTGAGTCAGAGGCAGACATCGACTGGATGCAGTGTCCTGTCAGTCTTCTGGGTGGTTCGAATAAATGATTGGGGGGACTGAGGAGTGAGGCCTCTGCAGTTGGCAGGCGGCTTGTGCATGATCCAGAGCGGAGGAAAGGCTGAAGGCCGACTGGGATGGGTTACCTGAAAACTGGTTGACTGTAGGAGCCGTATATGTCTTCTTATTGGTCCACTTAGTCCCTTCTCATCGGGTGAATGCCATGGGGTTAGGTACTAAGGGTCATCGCAGCAAGCAAAGGGCTGGTGACAGTAATTCCCTAGTTACAAGATGCAATGGCATCACACTGCGTGAGTCCTAGCACTCCAACCAGCGAATCTCATGCAGTGGATGGAGGAGGTTTACTGACTTCAAGTGGCGTTAAATCTTCAATGCTGCTCAGAAGCTACTGGGTCACAGCTTGTCAGGGCTAGCAAACCAACTGGCAAATTCCACACGGTGGATGGGTGGATTAGCCGACTCGGGTGGTCCAGTTGCTTCCTCATGGAATGTACCCAGTAAAAGACTTTACCTTACATGTGTGCCAAGTGCCTTTGCGCACTCGGTCCACAGTATGGGTGGCTGACGAATTGTGTGGTGTTTTGCGACATATGAACTATCCAGTTAAGGGAGCTCGTAGTCCTAAACTAATACTGACAATGATTTGGCCAGACCCAGTCACCTGCCGCTCCCTTGAGGGATGGCATTTACAGGAGGGATTGAGGGGGTTGAGAGGTACATATCACCCTCGGAATTAGAACACAGTGTGTGGACTTGAACACATTTATTCTCAGGAGAATAAACATGGTGACCTATACTAACTCCTAGACTTTCGTAGTTACCAAGCAACCAGAAGAAGGTATATTACTAACAGGAGAAGAAAACCTGTTAAAGCAAGAGCAAATCTAGAACAACTAATAAAGCAGTTGTGAGAACAACTATAAACCTACTGTTGCCATGTGTAGTCCTGAAGGGACTGGGGTAAGCACTCCCAAGTGGATTGTGGGTCTCGGGGGTTGAAGCACGCTTCACTAATGGACAATCTGGTTGAATCAAAGAGTCTCAGCACGGCAGTAATAGAGCGAGCTGCTGGGTTGCCAAAGCATAGGAAGCCAATGAGATAACAACTCAACATCAACTGGCATTCTGGGGGCTCATCCAGCTCTAAATACTGAATGGATCCTTTCTTCGGTTTCATTTGGGCTGTTCGGGCATCTTTGTCCAGCCGGCTCCTCCCTGTGTGGGCGGTGTCATATCTTGCTGTGCTCTCTTGGTGAAGGTTAGAAGCAGTGTCGCTCTGTGCTGCGGGTGTTACTACGGTGCTCGCTTAGGGGCAAGCTGGCTTCTTCAGGTGGCGAGGCAGGGGCACCTGATTGATGTGCGTATTTATTGTTACTTGCAAAGGCATGTAGTACTCATCTTTGAGATGTGGAAGTCTGGGTTCGATCTCTAGTGTAGGTGTCATGGCTTCCCACAGGCTGAGTTGAATTCATAGATGCATAACGGTATATTGCCAGCTAAGCATCATGCGTCAATACCTTACATAGCACAAACACACACAACATAATAAACTTATATACCATGAGATACTGGTAGGAACCCAAACTCACATGTTTGAATACACAGCTCACAACTGGAAAACCCGAACAGAAAACAATTCACAGCATAAAATCATACTTAGTCTACTTGATCAGAAATAAGAAGAAGACCAGAGTTGACTAGGGTAGTACTTAATTGAAAAAAAAATAGTATTTCAGAGGTAGTCAATTGATAATGTACCATTACAAAGATGTGAGACACATGAGGTGCTTGGCACGTCACCTAGTCTACTGGGGTTTTTAAGCAGGTTCAGGCAGAGAATAATGGTAGGCCATACAGGCTGGTTACTGCAGGTTCACCCTGGCCTTTAAGTAGCCGGTATACAAAGTCAGTCCGGTCGGCAGCGGCAAGCTATGTAAGTGTCAGAGGTAGTTAGGATGGCAGTTGATGCTGGCTTACCACCTGCAGGCTGGCACTGAGGCTGTCCGATGGTTGGCTGCTGTAGGTGACACTCAGGGCCCCATCCGGAGGTGGCTAGAGCTGGCTGCTCATGAGGCTACTGGGTTCTGGGTGATGACAGCAGGCGGCACAATTGACAAACTGCGTCGACAATGCCCAAACCCACAGGCAGTCCGAATGGAAGGCGGACGACGACTGGATGTGAAGTCCCACTAGTATTCCGGGGTGGCTTAAATAAATGACATGGGGAGACTGAGGAGTGAGGCTCCTGCAGTCGGCAGGCGGCTTGTGCCTGATCCAGGGTGGAAGAAAAGCTGAAGTCCGACTGGGATGGGTTACTTGGCATTTGGTTGACTGTAGAAGCTGTAGTTGCTTTCTTATTGGCCCACTTAGTCCCTCTTTGTCAGGTGAATGGCATAAGGTAGGTTCTACTGGTTATTACAGCAAACAAGAGGCAGGTGACTGAATTCTATTGCTAGAATACCCAAATGAAATGGCGTCAGGCCGCGTTAGTCCTAGCACAACTGGAAAATTTTACATGGTGGAAGAAGTAGGTTAGCTGACTTGGGATGGTGCTAAAGCTTCGTCGTGAGCCGTTTAGAGGCTACTGGGTCAAACCCCATCAGACCTTACACGCCAACCAATGAACCTCACGAGGTGGATAAAGTGGGTTAGCTGACTCTGGTGGGCCAGTTGCTTTCGCATGGAGTGTACCTAGTAGGGGCTCTACAGTATGCGTGCACCAAGTGCCTTTGAGCACTGGGCTTACAGTTATGAGTGACTGGAAAATCGTGTGGTGTTTTGCAACGTACGTACTGCCCAGTTAAGGGAGCCTGCAGTCTTACTCTATTATTGGAAATTGGTTGGCAAGATGCAGTCATGTGACTCTTCCTTGGGGGGGGGGGGGGGGGGGGGACGTTTACAAGGTAATAGGGAGGGACAAATCACCCTTGGAATCATAATGCAATGCGTACACTTTAATGTCTTTATTCTGAGTAGAATAAACACGGTGACCTGTACTAACTAATAGGCTTTCGGGATTACCCAGAAACCGATGGAAGTTACGTTAATAACAGGTGAAAGGGACCTGTTAGGCAAAGAGAAAGTCTATAGCAACTATTAAAGAAGTCATGAGAACGACTCTAATCCTACTGTTGACTAGTGGATTCCTTAAGGAATGGAGTAAGCACTTCCAAGTGGAGTGTATTTATTGAGGGTTGAAGCAAACTTCGCTGGTAGAAGATCTCTTTGGGGCAGGGAGTCCTAGCATGGCAGTGGTAGGGTGAACTGCTGAGTTTCCAAGGCAGAGGAAGACAATGCGATGACAACTTGACATTAACTGGCATTTTGGAGGCTTGTCCGGCTCTAAATATGGCAGACAGCCTTCCTTCGAATTTCTTTGGTGTGGTTCGGACCTCTTCGGTCTGCTGGTTCCTCTCTTCGTGGGCGGTGTCATTCCTTGCTGCACTCTCTTGGCGAAGGAAGGAAGTGGGTTAGTTTTGTGATTGTGGGTGGTATCTGACACTTGCTTAGGAGCAGGTTTGCTTCGTTTGCCTGGTTAGGCAGGGACACATGATTGACGTGCGTATTGGTACAGCTGGCAACGTGCATGTATCAGTCATCTTCTGGGTGCAGTTGTCTTGGGTTCATTCCTCTGCGTGGTTACTATGTCACATGGGCTGAGGTGAAGTCAGAGAAATAAAAAAAGTTATTGCCATCTACGCATCATGCATCAACAAATAATTATTTCTATAAGCCAATTAAATTCCAGTTAGCAATATTTCATATGAATACTTTAGGAGTTTTTTTTTGTTTGCTGGCAAAACTAGTTCGGCTTATTTAAAAATTATGTTAATTGGATTGATTGAGTTTATGTTGAAAGTTTGGCAGAGAATAAAACCGGTAAAGCAGAAAATAAACTGTCTCAGGGCTTTAGTGTCAAAATTTATGTCAATTCAAATTAAATGTGCAAATACATAAATAAAATTAGCTCAGACACTGCTAAACTCGTTTTCTCACTTACCTGGCATAAATCATATTGCTGACTTGGATTGATGAACTCCATAGGAAAACACTTCAGACGAATACGGGCAAAAAATTAAACTAACTCCTCCTCTTTCTTTGCAGTCTTCCCTACATAATGCTCTCGGACCTTAAATGTCAAATAAAGTCCTTGGCATTAAATAACTTATTCGCATGTTGAATCTCTGATAACAAAAATAAAACAAATGCACAGCCGTAGTCCGTATAGACCCTCTTCGCGTCAAAATCCACGTCATGTCTTCTGCCACATCGGGTGGCCTGCATTCAATGCCGGACTCGTGAAATAATTTTAGAATTATGTAAAATTCCCAACAGGAAAGACCACTTCCAGCCTCCCTGGTCCTATGTCGAATAAGTTAACACGGCTCTTCTTTTTTGGCAGTAATATTCCAAAACGTAAAAATTTATAACAAATTTTAAAAACAGTGTAGCCCGCATCATAATTTGTGTTACCAGCTATTGGTTGCCATAGCAAAGTAACGAAGTCAACTTCTTTCAAAAAGATAAACATTCTCTTGTTTAAGTACTTCACATAAAAATATTACTCAATACTTAAAAAAAGATAAATTACCTATTTAACATTCAAAACCCAATTACTAATAAAAAAAAACAAATTACTTTGACAACATTGCAGTGGGTCAAAACAAACATTAACATCTAATTTAAAATTATTGTCCATAATCTTAGTTCCAACGAAGGAAACAATCATTAAAATTCAATACATTTCCAGATGTTTCACCGTAATATGTCAAAATGCTGTGAAATGAGATGTCAGTGTTAAAATTAATTTTATTTCTGTCATCCATTAGCATTAATTGTGCATTGCAAATAATCCAATGCTGACCTCATGTGCCACAGTGAGTACAGTTTTGTTTAGAGTAATATGTTGTTTGTCTCGTTTTATCATTCCTACATCAATAGCAAACAACTTATACGTGGTAGGATTTAGGTATTGGCCAACACTAAAAAATATAGCCTATTACAAGATGACTTGTAATTTGATTCTTTCTTTGTATAATTGTTTCATCCACTACTACAACGCAGTATGTATGATTATGTATTGTTTTATAATGTAGCGTATGTATTGTATTATGTTTTATGCAATCTACTGACATGACATTCCATAGCCCTGTAGACCTCTTTGTCATGTAATAGACTATACAGAATGTAAACAAAATAAAAATAAAAATCAAATAATAAAACAGTAAATGTTTTACATTTGAAGATACTTATACTTTTTTTATTAACGCTTCATTTACAAATGACTGAAGCATGAAACACTGACAATTTTGTTAAACTGACGATGTAAAAATATTACTCTAAGATCAATAAAAACAAACAATTTTTGCCTTTTTTTAATAGGAATTTTGGTAAACCAAGAAACATTTCCAGTGGTCACAAACTTTTCATCCATGTTAATCTATAGTGTTTTCCACTGTCTTCTAATTTCAAGTTTCAATCAAACAACTGAACATGAGATTCAGCAAATGAAAACTGAGGCATTTCGTGCACTTCTCAATATTTTCAATAGCAGTTAGAGGCAGGGGTTTCCTCAGCAGCATTCAAAAGTGTCCTATTAACTATTAACCAGCAGTAAATTATAAACATTCCACTGAACTACCTCTGCAACATAGTACAGGTAATGAGCAAGTTAAAACAGTGGTAAACCACTTGACTGACATTTGAGAGGACCAGGGTGAATCCATTCCCGATCTGGTCATCCTGATTTCAGTTTCTCAGGGTTTTCTGAAATCACTCCAGGAAAATGCTGGAATGGTTCCTTAATACAGCCCCTAGCTGATTCCTTCCCATTTCCTAAATAAATATTGTTCTCTTACCAAGGCCTTGCACTGTTCAGGAGCAAAAATAATTTGAATGATATTTTTTGTTAGAGTGCTATCGCTCACTGCTCTATAAAAAAATAACACATGCAATTCGAAATAACATTCTCATAAGTGAAGAGAACAGCAAAACAATGCTGTTTCATGTAAGACAAACTTAAGTCTCCATCCAGTCCCAGCAGTCCTATTTTGCCATAGCAAAAAATAAAAGGCTGTAATGGCAACTTAGCTATAAAATCCTATACTGTGTAGTGGACTAAAGTTGTAGTGAATGTCATTCTTTCAGAACTTGCCATGAAAAGGAACAAGATGATGCTTGTCCCGAATTGGTGGTCTGGTGCAGTTGACTCCCTATCCTTATTAACATTCTGCAGTTACACCAAAAAGGCTTGCATATTATTTGCCTGGCTGGGTTGCAAGTTTTCCCACATTGGAGAAGTTAGGCATAGAACTCTTCGGCTTTTGTGGCAAGTGAACGAGGAGGGCAGTCATACCCCAGGGTAAGTTTAACTTGAAATGTCTCCCTACAGGAGACTTTGGTTTTACTCACCATTAAGGCAGCCAAAATTTGTGAAGCCAACTTTCACGGGGAAAAGGGGAGATGGAGCAGGACCTAGGCACAGCCCTTAGTGTCCAACTTCGCTCTACCTCTGTAAGGTGCCGGCCTACTTGGCTGGCAGGTAGGCGCAAACTGGCAGGTAGGCACAAAATTAAGGGCTACTGAAGCTATCTTACGGCAATTCTTTACCTGTGGCTGGATGTGGATGTTGAAGGTCTTCCCTGCTGTTGTGCTAACTCAGCACGTAGGAGGTGATGGTGGTGCTTGATGGTAGGGACGAGAGAAGACTGTGGGTACTGTGCGGCTACAATAGGGTTATAGTCTCGTAATAATCAATCTTGGGCCAGGGCCGTTCATCCAGTAAAATGTACAACAATTCTGCAGTATGTTCGAAAATCTGTCTCACTGTCTAAATTTTCATTTGGACAAACATAGTATGATATTTATTTTAAAATAGTTTTAAAAGCAGTTAATTGCTGCTGTGTTTCCACACATACATTCACAGAAATTAATATAGCCTAAACAATTATGCGATACATTAATTTTATTTTGTTATAGCTATTTGCTGTACGTTGAAATTTATTGTCTTCGACCATTTGTTCAATTTGTACGTACAATGGCGTCCATAAGCCGATAAATGTTATATAATTTAAACATCTCCATAAACTTAACTAGATTTCTAGCCATTTGCTGTTATTTTAACATGTTTGTGGATTCGAAAAAAAATAACGTACTTTGTGTTCACGATCCTGATCGGCTGAACTCATGAAACGCCTAAGAAATTTTAAGAACTGGTCTAATAAAAAATATTTTTTTATGGAAACTCTAACCATCAAATTTTTCCCAGAGAAACATGGCTGTTCATGGGGGTTCGCCGACTTCACAACCTTGCAACTTTATTGACCAGATTTCTTTGTTGCAGTTTTGACGGAAAAAAAAATCGATTTGACAGGAGCTTAAAGGTGATGTCACTTTCAATTAGAACGTACTCGTGTAACACTTTGTTGTGACAGTAGCGAGTCCCCGCCTTGTCCTATTGCCTCACACCCTGGGTGTTCACAATCTGCTACTCTTATCCACGGGCCAAACAAAGGAACAGGGTCTGCACTTGTGGGCAAATTATTGTTAGTAATGGGCTGTAATGTTTTTGTTACACAATTACACACTGTTACACAGTAACAGTATGTTACACAGGCTGTAATGTTATTAGCTCTGATTGCGGCCCTAAGGACCAGTCTTCTTAATTTACTTAAACTAACTTTGGTTGCATAACGCATAGCAGCTGAAGGCTGTTAAGAAAAGTTTCTTTTGCCATGAAAGCCCTTCCAGAACACAGGACGATATCTGGTGTCCCCTAGTCTGGCCTTTTCAAACTGAAGGCCTCAAAGTGGTCCCATACCTCTAAAATAGTGAATATAGTGACTTTTTAAATTGGAAAGGTGACTAAAAAGTGACTGTAAAGTGAGAAAAGTAACTAAAAAGTTACTTAATACACAAGGCCTATTCACGTGCGAAGTTAAATTCAGTAGATATATTAGGTTAACTATAAGCTGTCTCATGGTAGTAGCTGGAATACTACAACAAACCACTTTAAAACAAAACAATTTATTATGAAACTGGGACGAGTTCTTCTAATTAATACATAAACATGGTTTGAAATGCTGAAATGCTGGTGTGAATACTAAGGGATGGAATTTCTCTTACTAAAAAACTTACAACTTTCATGGAGACATCAATTAACCATTATAAATTTTAACAAACACAAGAAATCCCCTACATATTCCAACAAAAATTTTTTACAGTTTTAGAATTTTAACAATTGCCGGAAACCCCAACATTATCCAACAATCTTTCAACTAGGCAATTAAAATAAACCAAACACACAATGCTACTCTGTACACTCATGTTTCACGATAAACGATATGTTTTATAAGAAAGACATTATCCTTTATCATCAACAAAATGAAAACAAAACAATCACAAGTTGTTTACAGCATCAATATTTTAATTTATGCACCTGCACACAACAAAATACAACTATACACGGCAATTTGGATCAGTATTCATAATATTATAATAATGGCATCATGCTGACTAGTGTGTGGTAACTTGTAACTATTTTCCAGAAACACTAGGCATATTTTTACGGTTGAATTGGTAACTAATTCAGTAAATTTGGTGGTTTGGCGCTTATGGTTACTCTGTTCCTTGTAAACACAGAGTAAACAGTTTACCGGTGTTTGCCATTTCAAGCTACATGAGTCCGGAGGTACGTAACAAGAATTTGTAACGGTAAGTTGGTTTCGTGTGTTATTTTTGTGTACATTTCAATGCAACAAGAAACACAACCCATCTTTTGAACGCAATATTCTAATGAAATTAAATACTTAGGTACTGAAATGGAAGAGTATATTACTGTTTTGAAGGAAAAAGGATAAATTTTTTTGCAGCATTGGAATAATAGTACAGAAATACTGATAGATGTTGGTCTCTGCATGCAAAGATGTCAACTTGTCTGTAAATTCAGTTTCTGCCTCCAGCAAAACTACAGTAACAACACAGTTTCCAAGGTCCAGCCTGGTAGTAATCTTTGGTTAGTAGCAAGTGGTTTCACGTTTCATTGCAAAAGATAGTAACCAGCGTGTTACCAATTCAACCGCAAAAATACGCCTACTGTTACCAAGCTTACTCTCCACCAGCAAAGCCGTCGCCACGCTCCACTACAGTACAAATCAATTCAAAATGAAATGGCAAGGTACTGACCTCCCTTTCTTCTCTCCACAGAATTCTTTTGGGGCAATTTCTTTCAAGCGATGCTGAAATTTTTGAGCACTTTAAAAAAAGTGAAAAAAGTGACCACTATTAAACAAAAGTGACTAAAAGTAACTTTAAGCAAAAACAGTGACTAATAGTGATAAAAGTGACCGATTTTGAGGCCTGAAGCTAGGACTGTGACTTTGAATAAACTTTGATACCTGGTGTCATGGGAGCACGAACCGTCAGAAGTCGGACAACCCGGAATGTTCAAAGTCTACTCCAATCTTTGCAACCTGGGAATAGCTCCGAATCACCTGTCCCGTTTGTACCTTGTAACAAGTTGGTGAAGGAAAAATGGTATCAAAGTGCGGTCCTAACCAGTGTACTTCCTGGATTCAGTGATTTCAATCTCAGTTCACATCGTCCAGCCTTACTCAAGCTGGAACTGAAAGGGACTGAACACAGGGTGAGTGACCCTCAAGAGGCTGATCAGGCCTGAGTACTGCAGGTTCTTCTCCGGCCTTTGCAAGCTGGCAGTCGAACAGAGTACCCAATCGTCTGGTCACGTTTCTTGGGGGTTGCGAAATTCTACTGCTTTGGGATCAACCAACGATCTACCCAGCGGCAGACCTCGATTATTCCATTTATTATGTGTGTTTCACTACCGTTAGGGTATTCTCATGTATACTAGGTTTACCTTTGTACTGCTAATTACTGAGTGAAACTGAGAGCTTTCAAAATAACACCAACTTAATAATAAAGAATGGAACAAGGTTATAACAAATTACAAGAACAGTATACGAAATTACTAAACAAAAAATTATTTATTTATACACATACACATTCTCGGCCATGCTGATCTTGCTTTCCATCTGTAATTTACTGTTTTAATGTGTAGGGATGTTTTTATGTGTATTTTTACGGTTTTTAAATAAATATGTATTTAATATAATTAGTTTTGTTATTTAATTTACTCTACTTTGTTGTTAACTAGGATTCTGTTTGTAACTTTATTGAGGGAGGAATATATGACGTATCTATCGTAATTATAAAGGTAAAGTGTAATTATATTATTTTATGGATTTAATAAAGAAATGAGGTCAGTGTCCTCATACACATAACAATTGAAGCCTTCACCACACACAGACAAGGAGTTTATAAAAGATTGGTCGAACCTTAAGTTCAAAGCTTTACTACACACATATACATACATATGCGGAAACTTTAAAGTAGCTTCAAATCCATACGCTAACTGGAAAATTGATGTTTGCCATTTCCCTCAAAATCCAGCTAAGTGCTCACGTAAAGTCACCATTTATCAGCATAAGAAATGCTCCCCTATGTAATTACGATGTGTAATTTGCAATCTCTTGTTACGCACAATGTTGAGTAAAATATGTCACTAAGGTGAAACCTGTAATAACGTAACACGAATCTAGGAGTTAGACTAACACCTATTATATAATAATAACCATAACTGCGTAGGTCTAGAATATTGTTCTATATATTTTTCTAAAAGAAGAAAAACCCGTTAAGAATGTTTTGGGAGTAATATTCTGTTAAGTTAGGAGTTAGCATCATGAGTCAATGTTGTGTACCCCGAGATGTACAATCTCCCACTTGTATGCATACCCACCATCAGTACGGTTAGAGTATCCTATATACTCGATTGAGTAAGATAACCCCCTCACGCTACAACCAACGAGAATAGAAATCTCAGCTTCCAGCAACGAAGCGACTCACGAATGCGAGCTAACCTTAATCATGCAGGAATCTCCAAGTTGTAAGTAATGTAACTCACACTGTAACATATAACCAACTCCTAGACCTAAGAAATCGTTGAAGACGTTGAAATCTTGTATTTGTAAAGTGAACCTGGACGTAACCTCAGTAGGAGGATAGGGAAAATGTAATGCTTAGTATTTAAGAATTTTGTGGTAACAAAACCTCCAACCCCTGTACAGTTCTTTTGATGTAAGCTACGTAAGGATCCCGCTTGTAACCTCCAATAAGGGAAAGTGAGAACTATTGTAAATTTTGTAGGATAAGACAGGGAAAACCTCCCCCATGTGTACACTAGAGTAATTAGAATGTGAATTGTAACCACCACCTAACCTCCCACTAGAAAGAGATCATTGGAAATAATGTGTACTAACTAACCCTAAAAACTTGTATGTGCACAAAACTTTTCCCATCGTCAAGTGAAACCCTTCACGTTACTCTGTATCTGAGGCCAGATGCCCACGACTGTATGCAACTATGCTCACGTAGCATGAGCTCCTCTTAAGTAACCACGAAAGGAGGCACGAGCCTACCTGGTGCATAAACTCCTGCCACGAGCAGATTGTCAAGTTAACCCCGTGTGCATAACCAGGGTCACAAGTGTAAATAATCTCCCACTATATAAAGGGAACCTAGTTAGATAATACGATACTTAGTGAATGTACCACATGTCCTAGTACCTTAGCCTATTCTTACCCTAACCTTAAGATTGTTTGCTATTGTGATAAAAGGTGATATGTAACCTAGCTTAAAGAGTGTTCACGCATTGTGTTCATGTGTATCTCAAACAGAGATAATTTTATTTGTTTCACGTACAAATGGCACGTACTTCAAGCTCTCGTACAAACTGTACGACAATTCTATTTGAGTGCCAGTGTCATTAATGTCTTCTATGCACTGCTGTATGTTTTGTGTAGAGGCGTCATCCGGATTTCTTGTAAGATGTGTAAGAATCTCTTTTTTAAAAGCTCACTTTTGTTATCTTAAGTAACAAGGATATTGTGTGACCATACTGACTGAAATGATAAGTCAGTTAAATACATCCCTCAGGGGCCACATTATACCAATCACCAATTAACAATCTTATGCGAGTAGGATATAAACGTAAAAATATTTTGTACAACTACGTTTGTACTACCCGAATGTTAAAGAATTTTAAATTTCTTTTCCGATATGTAAACTGCCCTCGAACTAGGAAATCCAAGGTTCGATAAACAAACAACTTGTTCCTGTTAACATTTCCTTTCCGAATCCTTCCTCTCTTGGTAAGAGATGAGTGAAGAAACGAGCCGGGATCTCTACACGGCACTGCGAAGCAGATGGCACCATGAGCCGGACCCCGTCCACCATGCAACCAAGAAAGAGGAGGAGAGCAAAGAGGGAGAAGTAAAAGGCCAATCACCCGCACAGATAAAAGCCAGATGGCGCGTGACCAAGAGACAGGCCCCACCACTCTCCAGTCAAGGAAGTGTGAGCACAGAGCAGGTGCTCGCCTAAAAGCCAACCAAACCGTAAATAATTGTTGCAAACCACCGTCGACACTTGAAGCTCTTGTGGATCGAAGATGGGTCTTCGTCGCTTCAAGGGTTGGCCGATTGACGCATGCCAGCATGCTGCGCAGCTTAGTTGCGCTCTCTATGGGCGACTTCATCACAGCTACAAGTGATCCATCACTCGGGACAAGTCATGACTGTGGTGAACGAGACAAACGTATTGAGCACGGAGATTCCACTAGCCTGGACAGCCAAATACGTAATTGTAATGAAGTTAAGTAATTACAATAAACACAGACCGCCTGGTTCTCTACATGCAAGTGCCACCCCAACGAAAAGAATTTTTAATTTTGAATATTCACAACCCTTCACGTTAGTGCAGAATGAGTTCCAACCAACCCCCGAGATAGCAGCACCCCCGTGGCCTTGTGACGTCACGGCCAGCCAGTCTCAGACGAGGAGTTTTTATTCATCATCGCCTCCAAGAGAAAGATAAGAAATGTTCTACGCTCCAGTGCTATAATAAACCAACCCCCATGTTGGAAGGCTACGCTACTACCCCATGCCCTGGAGAACTGCTGATAGGCAGAAATTAAGTATAAATAAATGTCCAGCTCCATGGTCCAGGGAGAGACGCCAGGCTCACCAGCCGAGTAGGATCGTGAGCCCAACCCAGTCTGAGAAGACTCTCCTCCCTCTCCAGAGCCTGTGCCAAGGCTCAAACTCCATCCACTCCAGCCGGCAGCTTCAGAATGCCGCCAGCACTCCAGATTGGGTGAGGCTCGTCCACACCAGTCACTACTCAGCAGACGGTAAAATCCTACCACCTGTACCCACTTCCTTTGACTCCCGCAAGTCGGTACGCGATTAACATCCCCCCTGGAGACTTCCCCTTGACTACGACACACACTGTGAATTGCATAGCTATATTATTTTTGCTATTCCTTTTTATTCCAGGCTTGCCTTTGCCTGTCGAGAATTCATTATTGGGTTTAGTATTAATTTATTTTTGTATTAATTTAATTGGGTGACATCCTCATTTTTATTGCTTTAGTTTACCATAGTAAATCTAATGTAACTCGTACTTCTTGTGTGTCACCTACAGTGATTGTAGAATAGATTTCCTTGTCAATTACTGATTTCAATGCCTTACAACTACGGTGGGATTGGGAGCCACCAGAGGCGATGTGAGATACATACCTTGAATAGATCACTCCACATTAATAATCTGCTAGCCATTTCAAATCCTGTTGGACTGTTACCTGTAGAGCCAGTAGAATTACCTGTCTGTTATGACACAGTAATACCTGTGACACAAGAGAGCCTTATTAAGCATTTGTTAGGTTGGTGCACGCCTGAAGACTGAGCAGGAAGATGTAGTTCCAGAGCCCACAGAGACCATAGTACCCGTTGATGTACCAGAAATCCCGGCAGCTCCTGTTCAAGTCACCCCAGCTCCTTTGAGCATTGTTCGATAAGCCTTGAGCAGATGGATTCGGGTTCGACACCCAGCAGTGGAAGCTCTGCCTAACGAATCTACTATAAGATTAGCCTCAGGGAAATTTATTAGGGTTCGACTCCCTCTGAAGGTCACCCCTAAACCACGCTGCAAAACCCCAGCAATTTTGTCCCGTCACCCCAGTCAGATCAATCATACCCATAATCACCCTCAATTAATCATTGAGGTAATTCATTCACCCCCTTGGGACCACTGGCGTCCTACCTACTGACAGCACTAGTTGTGAGGGTAGTAAAACTCTCCGGATGGGAGCTTATTTCAATACGCCTCACCCTGGGGTTTGGTTCCTCTCTCCTCCACTGAAACAAAGAGGGCAATCAGTGTGGTCACCCCTTAATTCGAAAGAACCGAGAAGTTCGGCATGCGTCAATGTGTATATGTGGTAAAGCATCGAACTTAAGGTTTGACTATTCTTTTTATGAACTCATGTGTATGAGTGAGAGTGAGTGTGTGAGTGAGTGTGTGAGCGAGTGCATGTGTGAGAGCGATTGAGTGCGTGTGAGAGTGAGTGTGTGTGTGAGAGCGAACGAGTGAGAGCGCACATGTGTGTGCATGCACATGCGGGTGCGTGTACGTGTGGGTATGGGAGGCAAGGTGTGGGGTATGGTGTGTGTGTGTGTGCATGTGTGTGGTGAAGGCTGCAGTTATTACATGTGTAAGGAGACTGAACTGCCTTTATTTATTAAATCCATAAAATAATAGTGACACTTTGCCTTTATACTTGCGATAGATATAAATCATATATTCTCCCCTCAAGAAAATAGCAAACAGAACCCTCCCGAACAAGAAGTAAAATAAAATAAATATATAACTAATTATATTAAATACATATTTATTAATTTAATTACCATACATAATACACATAAAAACCTGCCCTACACATTAAAACAGTAAATCAAGGATGGAAAGTAACATCAATATGGCCAAGACTGAGCATGTTACCGGAAGTGCCAACCAACTTTTGGTAGAACCAAATCTGATCACCAATCTCTATCTTAATTCTCTTATGAGAGAACAGTACAGGCGTAGAGTATATGCTAATAAAAGCAGTGTTATTCACAACATTTTCATGTCTCACAAAATAGGGTGTACTGTGTGTTTTCTCATTTACAATGCTTCCATCTTTTATGAAGAACATACAAAAAACTACTTCCTCAATCTCCATGATGCTAATGATGCCACCTCGCTGCATCTTGCTAAGGAAGACCTCTCCTTCTTCCTGTTGTGCCACAGTCACAGCGTTTGTTGCCCCATCTGGACCGGAACTTATTACACAGCAATGACAACAAAGGCACGGAATGGAAGCTGAACTGTTGTGGAGGGTTCTGTTGATAGATGTAAACTCAGGATACAGCTAACCAGAGTACCAACAGAAGCAGACATGCCTCTGGTTGGGACTTCCTTAGGTTCAAAGTTATTCCCTGAACCAAGAGCAAGGTAACAACTTTCCCATGAGGTAAAATGGCAAGTCTCAATTTATTGAAACAGACAGAATGCTATCATAACTCACACCCATAGTATGCTAAATACTAGGTACCTCTAGGCCCCAAACAAAGTATTTCAAATCACATTATGTGCTTACTTGACATTTCTTTCTTTTCAAGGAGTAAATATGTTGCACGCAAGGTGTGGCCACATTTCAGAAACAAACACAGTAGCGGTGGCAGTAACACAAGGCAGTAAGCAGGGACTGACCGACAGTCTGCAGCAGCGTGAGGCACATCTGGAACAGCCCCCAGTCTTCTTGCTGTCTCTTGGTCTGCTGCAGGCGACGTAGTGCCATACGGAACTGGTCCAGGTATTTGCCTAAGAGCACCTGCAAACATTGTTCCCTCCCACAAACATCCTTGAGAAATACCAACAACTAGCATTAATACAAAATGTCTGAAAGCAAAAAAATTAAAGTTTGGCTGTCATATTGCCTTATTAAGTTTAAACAGGCTAGAGATGACAGAATCTCCATATTACTGTGGGTTTTATATCATTTTAACTTTGTGACACTACTTATAAATTACAAGTAATTTTGGAATTACATACATACTAGCTTCAATGCAGTCAACACATTCTACGTTATTGCCCCTATTCCAGGAAAATTAGTGGATACCCTGGTGACATTTCAGATACAAGCTCCTGATTCTGAGTGCTCCTACACAACATAGGTTTAAAGAGTATTGCATGCCACACGTTGGGTCTTTGTTTATTGATATTAATTGTGTACTGCTATTAGAGGCCTCTTGGCAAAGTTTTGCTGCTACATATTTCAACCTCAGTGGTCTCAGATACTTTTGTGGATATTTATGTTACAATTATAGGCCTAGGGCATATCAGGTTTCAGCCAGCAGGCTTACAGTATTACGATTTTCTGTGTACAACTCATGAACCTCAGGTTTTGACATACTCTTCATGCTTCAGAGCAGTATTTCATTAATGTACCCTCCTTAACTGAGGGTTGTGTTACCCAGATCACTTACTTCCTCCACAGGACTGGATGTATTATTTTAACAATATTTTGATTGGGCCACAGGTGGCTTCCATTATATTTGTTGTGAGTTAACATACATGCATAAGGACATTTCATATACCTCAAGGACTTGTCTCTTCCACAATTTGATATTTTCACTGTCGCCTATGTGTATATACTTAGTACTCAGCACAACGCTTTATCTACCTTGTGTATACTATTTTATGTGCTATGGCATAAATGTAATAATTCAATCACTTCTGTATTTTTAAAAGAATCTCATATCATCTTGCCTACATGGCAGTGTTTATTATACTCGAAGCTTAATAGTGACTTTTGAATTATTAAATGCCCTTATACTAGACATAATTCACCTTGTTTAGTGCTTTGCACTTAGGCCTACATGGCTATTAGGTTATCTACTCAACTCAGTGTCAGTTTTATTTCTAAGTGTTGTGGCTCAGATGATCAGTTGCTATGGCAGCCACTATGTCACTTTATACTATGGACCTATGATTAATTATCAAGTTATTTGCCAATATGTCTTCAAAAACACACAAAGCAATAAAAAAAGGAGGGAAAACAGCAGCAAAACACACATGTTATTATTGTATGTACCTTTAAGCTTAGGCTATTAATACTTTAATATTTTATTAGTAGTGTCACGCACATTCACTCTTACTGAGTTAGACAGCATTTCTTATTCTCCTCCCAGTGGAGTATTTTCGTTTGTATGTTTTGCTGCTATCATGGTTCAATATTTTTGCTTAGGTCTTCGGGCAAATATTCAATAATCTCATATTTTAGGCCTACAGGTGTGTTTTGATTAAGTTGAACATATTTTACCCTGCCTTGTGAGCAGAGTAAGGATATACTGAATTTACTTTATTGTTACCTGAATTTAGTCACAAATTGTGGCCAGTGTGTTAATTTTTAATAGGATAAGGAGTCCCCTCTTTATTTTCCTTTCCTTATCTGAAGACATTGTGCGAGTTGTATGTATTTAGTTGGGAACAAACAATTAATAAAATATATATTGTGAAAAACCTTCCACTAGCATGTAAGAATTATTGTACTTAGATATAGTATTGGTTAAGTTTCTCTGTTTTTAAGTATCATGTTTATTCAGTCATAAATGATTTTGATGCCATATTTAATTTTGCCCTCGAGCACACTACTGTATTTCAACCACAAACAACGTGTAAGTATGTTACAAAATATGAAATACAAACAAACTTAAAAGTGGGAAGCCGAATAAGTGCACATGACGCTGTGTTATAGAAGTCAGTGGTGACAAGACTTGCCGACCAAATAAATATAAAGACAGTGCGTCACATGAACTGAACGTCAAAGTGCTCCAATAAAAATTTATAAGCGTGGAAAAACTTTCCTTAAAACATGAATTGTACTCCACAAACTTATATGGTGCGCGTGTGAAAAACAAACAATCAAGGCTTATACCATGGCTACCACATTCAGAATGTTACCTTTACTTAAGTATGGCAATTTTAATCTTGTAATTTTTCTGTTTTCTTTTAAATTAGCACTAATTCATGTAACCTAGTACGTAAGTCAAATAATTTTAAGCAATCATTTTCCACTCAGTGCGTACACGTAGCTCACCTGTACATGTAGTATAACTGTAAATGTTCAACTAACTTAGCTGGGTAACGAATGTTAAAAGTAACTGTTATTTATCTTTTGATGTAGAAATAGCTAGTCCAATAACTTATACGTTTAAAGAGTGCACAACATAAAAAAAACCTCACTTTTATTGCACTTTAACACAAAAGGTATAACTAAACTGTTCATTATAGACAGTTGAGCGTGTGCGATATGCAACCAACTGCAGAATGTCAAATAGTGTTTAAGCACCATGCGCATTGCCAACTGTAGGGCAAATATTTTCTTTTGCACTGTATTTCCCGATTCATGTCTTTCCATTATTCTCTAGAAGGTTAACAATGACACATAGTACTTTAATTGAAACCAAATTTTTTATTATAACTTTCAGCTGGATGGCGGTGCCTTTTACTATGTTAAATTTTTCACGTAATCCCGCTAGCAGGTTGTCAAGCGCTCACTATTTGTGGCCACAAAACCCCCCCCCCCCCCTCTCCCTTCCCTGTGCCCATTGCATAGTCTTGGTGGGTTTAACATTTTATGTTCTTAAATATTAAATGTGGCTGTGGACACACCCTGTCCTACCCTTTCTCAGTGACGCTTACAACGTGTTCAGTGGCCCTAAATGTTGGCTAGCCTTTTCTTTATGTATAAACCTTGTATATATTTTTTAAAATCTTTAACCTGCCTTGCCTTTTGCTCCTTACTAACTCAACTATAGATTATGGGTGGGCGGGATTGTTTTACAAACATGTCCCAGTTTGCCCGGCTGTATAAAAAGCCTGGAAGCCGGCGATCCCCCCCAACCCACCAGCTGACTGCACAACTTCAACAAGAGCAGTATGTGATTGAGGCTGAAGACGGGAGCATCTGCCTACCCCTGGGCAGAGAGGTTCTGAGGCCAACTGAGAAGAAGATAAGGGTGAGCATAAATCAAGTAGCGGTAGGGAACAATGCTTGTATCACGACATCGTCTCCAATCCTCTATTGTATTAATTATCATTGGAAAGGACTGGGATTAGCTGTGAGGTTGAATATCAGAACTTACCATATTGTTTGAGTAGTGTAATGTAGCTTGCTGTTCAAGACTACGTAAGCGTATTGTGAGTCTTAAGTAATTGTTGTTCCTTTGTGTATCAGTAACTATTGTAACTTATGTTTAAGTAATTGTTGTTTTATTAAATATATATTTTTATAATTCCATCTATCATTCAGCTACCAGTAAGACAAACCCCCAGACATCTCTTACCCCCACTTAAGGTGAAATGAGTATTGAGAGCCAGAGTAAGGACGGATAGAGAGTTTAGAGCTATTTAGTACACAGGAGGATAAGGGAGTTTTACAGTTCGAATGATTTTTTTATATAAAGTTATTAAAATAAAGCCCACCATAGTTTCTTTAAGGTTTTATGTTTAAAATACTAATATTTCTTCTTTCAGGTTTAATGAAGTCATTAAATTACACCCTGCCATTGCTTGCAACATGTTTTACGTTAGAATGATATTTAGGCCTTTGAATTGATCTAGCCACTTTTTTTTATTTGGTTCTCTAGCCACTGATCAACTGCGACCCCCTTTTCGGGTGCTCTAGCCACTGAGATACTGCGGCCTCACTATTGGGTTCTCTACCCACTGAGTTGCAGCGGCCCCACTATTGGGCTCTCTACCCACTGAGCTAATGCTGCCCCACTATTGGGTGCTGTAGCCCCTGAACAGCTGAGGCCCCACTATTGGGTGCTCTAGCCCCTGACCAGCTATGGCCCCACTATTGGGTTCTCTAGCCACGGAGCTACTGCAGCCCCACTATTTGGTGCTCTAGCCCCTGACCAACTGCGGCCCCACTATTGGGTGCTCTACCCACTGAGCTACGCTGCCCCACTGTTGGGTGCTCTAGCCCCTTACCAGCTGCGGACCCACTATTGGGTTCTCTAGCCCCTGAGCTTCTGCAGCACCCTTATTGGGTTCTCTAGCCACTGAGCTTCTGCGGCCCTTTTATTGGGTGCTCTAGCCACTGAGCTACTGCGGCCCCACTAGATATATATCTATCCACTGGGTCACTAAGGCCCCACTTGGAATAACTCTAGCCACTGGGCCACTACAGCTTTTTGGAAGGAAAGATTTACAGTCCATAGCCAAAAAAAAGAAAGGAGAAATGACTGCAATTTTTTTTAACAATGCTTTTTTAATGCAGTAATCTTAAGAAAAGCTTAATCCAGTACCTATTTACATCCATTAACATCATTTTTTCCGGAACCGTTTGTGATATCTCGATGAAACAAAGACTAAGTTGGACCTGGGGTTATTATCAATATACTGTGTAAATTTGATGTCAATATGTAACGTGATTTTTTAGTTAAATCCGCTCAGACAGACAGACACAGTTCCGAGGCAGCCAGCCAGGAGAGAGGACATGTAGCGAACTTCAGTTTACAGTTTACAGTTTACTGCTGTGAGTAGTTCTTAGAACTACTCTATTTCAGTGAAAGATTGTGCGGCTAGTTCTTCTTAGAATTATCACATAGTTTGAAGTTAAGTTCCCTTAGTTTCGTTAGATTCTTAAATAAAAAAATTAAGTTTTATTAGTTTTAGGAAAAAACAGAGCGCCTCCCTGGCCTTGTCTCCGGTAGAGGGGAGAGGATAGGAGGGAGGGGTTTGGACGGTGCACAAAAGCCAACACAGTGATAGGTACACCTGTAGGCACACTTACCAGTCTGTGACCTGCGAAAATGGCCAGTACCGATGCTGCCATGGAGATGCAACTCCCAGCAAACCAAGCAATGAAAGCAAGCATGCAAAACGTAGGTACGACGTACAGCCCCATCAGGGCACAAAATCACCCCCTCAGGGATCGCAGCAGCCCTCAGCAGGCCAAACTGCCCCGTAATTAATTAGCAGCAGCCAAAGAAGCTGCAAATAAAGCTGTTTTCTGTGTACCTGACAAGTACACACAAATACCCCGCTATCAAGTGAAAACTCGATGAATCAATGTCGCTTTCATGGAGTGCTGTCTGTGTCGGGGCAGACACACTGCACATTCACACTAGTTCAATGACAGACTTTGCTACAGCTGTCCATATAATCAAGGAAATGGGGTACCAGCACAGCCTGCTCCGATAGGCCAATCAAATACCAGTGAAGCTTGTATTCTGCTAGGTTCAAGCGGATACGGAATTGGAATTACTGCAAAAAGAATTCCAGTGCCTCGGTTTAATCATGTGGCAGCAGGATGTAGCACCACACCAAGATGCAGGTACTGCAGTGGCCTGCACCTCACAAAAGATTGCCAAATGGTCAAGGACAGAACACAAGTGAAATGTGTGGCTGCGGCCTAAATCACTACGCAAACTATAGACGTTACCAAACCTATAAAACTGCGAAATGGAGCCGCCTTGCGTCTGAACCAAGGCAAGATCGGCAGCAGCATCCACGAGCTGCAATTCGCGAGAATAACCGAGCAGCAGCCTTTCAACAGACTACCACAGCCTGGCAACAACCAGCCCATGGCCAGGCACCCCCAGTGCCACAGCAAACATATATCCAACCACTGCGAAATATGCTTATGCCTTCGTGGACGCAACATCAGCAGCCAGCACCTGTACCTGTGTATAACAGGTACGCCTGACTGCAAGACGAGATGGCTTTCCCGGTCCTGGCAAACCAACCCATTCCCCGCAACCTTAATGCAAGGTGGGGCAAGAAAACACAAGCAAAATCTAGGAAACACTCGCAAAAACAATGAAAATATGCTGAAAACCAGGCTGTAACACAAGCCACGAGCTCGCAGCTCGTGACCGCCTCTCCGGTCCGGCTTCCCCCTTAGCAGGCCAGCCGGCCAATCACACTCGCATCCTCAGGCCGAGCTCGCATCACACACCCCGCAGGGGATGAATGTCGCATCGGTGGCAGTCGCTCCAACATGCCACCGAGTAGCACACCTCCCCCCTTGACCCCTGTAAACCAAAATGAAATCATGGCTGCAATTAATGAAGACTTTACAAATGACGCTCATTTCAGAAAGTATCCCAACCCGGTGCAAGTGCTGCAGCCCCTTTGTGCCATGATCGCCATCTGGACGACTAATATGTAGATCCAAGACAAAATAACCGCGAACATCGGCTCGTCCATTCAGCTGGTCAAGAATTTTGACTATGCCGGTAAACCCAATTAATGCAGCTAATTTAAATTCACCCGAAAAACACCTACACTCCATTCTCTTCTGGAATGCATGCTGGCTTAACTCAAAAAAAGACGAGTTTATGGACTATTTGCCTCGACATAGAATTAAAATCGCGGCGATAAATAAGACACATTTCACACATAAATCTCACTTTTCTGTTCCAGGCTATGACATATATCGAAAAGACAGGCCTTTGATAAGAGGAAAAGGAGGAGTGGCTATTTTAGTACATACTTCCATAGCACATAACAAATTTAATCTACCAGACTTTCCTATATTAGAAGCAGTTGGCATTGAATTAAAATTAGGCCTACAACGCACTAAATTACTAGCAATTTATGCCCCCCCCCCCCCCCCTCCTCCAGGGCGCTCGCTAACACTGGCGGACTTGGATTTATTATATAATCAAACAGGTAATACTTTTCTCGCCCTCGGAGACATAAATGCCAAACATCCAAACTGGAATTCTAGAAATAGAACAGCCAATGGGATGCTCTTACAAAGGCACCAAGCGAATAGAAATTATCAAGTTATGGCCCCAACTGAGCCTACTTATAACCCACCAAATATTAACCAACATTCTGATATTTTAGATATTGCTCTAGTTAAACAGTTTACAACTGGGATGGACCTACGAGTCGAACATGATCTCTCCTCCGATCATTACCCAGTTCACATTGACTTTGACAATATTTCCACAAAAGTTATTGCCCCGAGAAAAATTAAAAATTATTCTAAGGCCGATTGGCTGAGTTTCACAAGTTTTATAACAGATAATTTGCCGCAGATAAATAATGATTCCCTAGCAACAACACAGGATGTTGACGAAGCTATAACCGCCCTTACAAGAACAATACACCAAGGCGTGGCTGAATGTGTTCCAGAAAAGACACATACAAATAAACTCTATATTTTTCCGCAGTATATACGGGATTTAATCACGCAGAAAAACCGCCTCAGACGCCATTATTCTAAACGCAGAGATCCTGCAAACTAAGGCGCAAATTAACGAAATACAGGCTGTCATTTCAGAGGAAGTAACATATGGCGGGCCAGTGTCTGAGATGCTAAAGTAGCTAAGTTGACACCACGCAAAAATAATCTATGGAGTTTAACTAAACGCCTCTTAAATAAAACTGATAAAATCCCGCCCTTGCAAACTAACACAGCATTTGTTTTTACCCCTGAAGCAAAGGCAGAAGCCTTTGCAAATATGTTGGAAAATACTTTTCAGCCAAATCAGGATCCCTGTGATAGAAATTTTACATCTCACAATTATCGAGAAATTAAAATAAAGCACAGAAAATTGACAGACCACGAACCTGAATTTACGCAGTCGCATTAAATAAAACTGGCAATTCACCACATGCATTCCAGAAAAGCTCCAGGAGCAGATGGAATTCAGGCTATTGTGCTAAATAAAATGCCCGAACTGGCCCTTGAGTACCTATCTACATGCCTTAATGCTATGCTCAAGCTGAAATACTTCCCAAACGAATGGAAAACTGCCAATGTGGTTGTCTTTCACAAACCAGGGAAGGATAAGAAACTCCCACAAAATTATAGGCCAATTAGCCTTTTAAATACACTTTCTAAAGTTGCGGAATATATAATCCTAAGACGGATTAATTCTCATATAAGTAACAACAATTTACTTCCCGAAAAGCAATTTGGCTTTAGACAAAAGCACTCCACAACACTCTAATTAGTACGAATCACTGAATATATTAACCATGCCTTTAACTGGAAAGATTATGTAGGTGCAGTTTTCTTAGATATCGAAAAGGCTTTTGACAGAGTTTTTCATGCTGGATGAATTTATAAATTATATGAATTAAAATTCCCCGATTGCTATATTAAATTATTAGCCCGCTATTTGAATCGCAAAACCTTTTCTGTCCATTGTGAAGGGGCGAAATCAGAGAGTAAAACCATTTAGGCTGGAGTGCCTCAAGGCAGTATATTTGGCCCAATTTTAATTTAATCTCTATATAAACGATTTACCGAAACCAACCACCGACTGGTGCAATTTAGTTGCTATGCTGATGACACTGTCATATTTAGTCGCTCACACGACCTCGGCCTAGCAACACGACAATTACAAACTGCCTTAACAGCCTTTCAAGAATATTACATGAAATGGCGGATTAAAATCAATGTCAGGAAAAGCGAGGCTATCATTTTCATGTGCAGGGCACTACCACAAGCTGTGAATCGTCCACAAATCACTTTATTTGGCGAACCCATACCCCATAAAGATGTAGTTAGATATCTAGGCGTACATATGGACAGAAAGATGACCTGGAAAGCACAAATAGATGCCAAATGCGTAAGTGCATACGCGAGACACTCCACCCTATACCCTATACTAAATAGGCAAAGTGCCATAACACGAAACACAGCAGTATTGTTATATACCATGCTCATACGGCCTGTTATAGCTCATGCTGCGCCCACATGGGCCCATGCAGCTGAAACACATATCAAGAGACTGCAGATTGTGCAAAATAAATGCCTGCAGATTGCAGCAGACGCACCTAAATACTGCCCCAATACAGATCTGCATTAAAAAAAAAAAAAAAAAAAAAAAAAAAAAAAAAAAAAAAAAAAAAAAAAAAAAAAAAAAAAGCGCGCACACACACGCACGCATCAAAATGGTGGAAAAATTTTACAATGATTGTGCCACACATGCTAACCCGAAAATATCTAGTCTTGGAGATTATGACCCCGACGAGAGAGAGAAATATAAGCGGCCTAAAAGCATTTTGGCTCACAGGCCGCCTTAAAACACCGAAACTTGCAATGCAGGCCCTCGGTCATGCACCCGACTAACAAATTTGTTCCGGAATCCCATAATACTGCAATACATTTAACTTCAAATTACACTCTTTGACAAAATAATTATCACAAATTAGCGAAGCAATATATTAACACACAACAAAGCAAGCAGTCTCTGTACAGCTTCTGGCTCAGAGATGGCCCTGTGCTTTACATTGCAATTGTTTTCTATGCTACACTACGCACGCACCCGAGTGTCAGCATCGTGGGATCCAACCTGGAGTTTTGGTCTGGTGTAGGCCTGTGCGTTGGCTCTTTACACCTACCTGATACAAAATATGGCGTCCTCCAGACTGGCGATAATCTTATTTATCATTACTAATTACCTAATTCTTCGACACTACACACAACACCACACTAGCTGCAAGCGAATTTT
Organism: Dryococelus australis; assembly: GCA_029891345.1. Lineage (NCBI taxonomy): Eukaryota > Metazoa > Arthropoda > Insecta > Phasmatodea > Phasmatidae > Dryococelus > Dryococelus australis. The sequence continues at coordinate 170,530,897 of CM056993.1, forward strand.
CACTGTAGGTAATGCCACTTCATTACATCGCACTACCACCCCCTTCCCCTTCTTAATTACTCCCATTTTTTATGCCTGGAAACTAACACTTTTTTCTGCTTCCAGAGAGATGACTGGCATCTGCAGGCGGGTGGCGCAGTTCTATTCCCCAGCTCCAGGGCCGTGCTACTGCGGTACGACCCTGGATACATTCCAGCAGCGGATCGACATATTTCATTTCACCCTCATTAACCTCACAAAGTCTATCTTAGCAAACAAACAATAACCCTACTTTCTTCAGCCCTAATCCAATAAAAAGAATCATTTTTATCTTCCGCGACTGTCGCATAGTTTTTTCAGGCCCTCTCCGCTTTGCCTGGTTTTCTATGCCCCTTACTAGACCCTTCTCCTTTCGGGGTGTGTCCACGGCTACAATGGCAGCCAGGGCACCAGACAACCCTGCTCAGCCGTGATGCATGCATCCATTTTGATAATTAAACCAGACCTAAGGTGTAAAGGGCTTGCCCTGAGAGGCATCCCATTCCACAACCGTCTTAGCTAGTAACATGCATGCCAGAGGGCACACAGAACTGTGAAGGTGCTCACGCTGGCGCAGCGAGATTTGGGGGCTTGCCTCTGTGTGTGTGTGTGTGTGTGTGTGTCTATATATATATATATATAATATATATATATATATATATATATATATATATATATATATATATATATATATATATATATATATATATATATATATATATATATATATATATATATATATATATATATATATATATATATATAAACACACATGCATGCACGCACACACGCACTCACACATACACACACACACACACCAGACAGAGACACAAAAAAAATTATCATTAGATATGGTTTAGTTATCAAATACACTATATGAAAAAAATCATTAAAAGTGAAAAATTCTATAATCACATACAGACAGTTATATTTTATTTAGTAGTATAGATGATTAAAGAGTACTTGCTTATGTTTTCACTTTCTTGTGATATCTTTCCAAATTACATTTTAATATAAGAGGTAACAGTATAATCTTTGGTTAATTTTAATAGTTATTTACACAGAGATTCATTTGTTTCCACACAATAGTCAATATTAAAGCTTATTATTTTTTTATTTCTTCCTAAAGAGTAGAAAGCAATTAAATGTGTATTAAACATAAGGCTATCCTGGTAGTCTCTCATCTCACACTTGCTGATTTGTAGAGAGACGTATCATGTTCAGGCAACAGCCAATCAGAGAACACGAGACAACATAAGTACGGCTGATAAAAAAATTATAACAAAAGTTTTCTTTAGAAGAAGATTTCACCACTGCCACAGATGGACGTGTGTCAAAAATGTAATGAATATTTTTTAAGAAGAATATGATAAAATAGGTATATATAGTATAGTAATATTTATTTGAATTGAATTAAGAAGTTTTATAATGATTAGAATAAGAAAGTTTTAAGGAAGTAATAAGAAATAAGGTATAGATGAATATTGAATTAAATATGTTGAAAGATGTTTAAATGTGAATGATTATGAAGTTTTTGTGGAGAGAGGAATTTGTCTGAAAAGAATATGGATGTATTTATGTAATTGAAGTGATCATTGTCTAATGTTTATGAGAAGACTAAATGAAGATTAAAATTGGAAACAAATATTTCAGATTTCTATTACTACCTAATTGCTTCATGTGTAATTGTACTGAAAAGTCTCAATCATTGTTACCTCTTGGAACACCACAGAATCAAAGTTTCTTCCCTGATAGGAATGGAGTTCTAGTGGTACCCAAAACCACGAAAAGACATGCTCTGTAAGTGCATCAGTCACAGTACGTGCTCCTTGGTTAGAGAGGACAATGACCGCACACCATTTAGTAAAGTAATCTCGGGCTACCAGGAGATACCGATTCTCTCTCTCTGTGACAGGTAAGAGGCCCAGAATATTTACTACCATCCTCTCAAATAGGGCTGCAACATTGTATTTCTGGAGGAGACCTTGTACCCTGGTCCTTGGGCCCTTCCTTGCAATGCAGGTGTCACACATTCGGCACTACTTCTCAACGTCCTCCCGACAGTGAAGCTGGTAGAATCTCAGTCTAACTCTGTCAAGGGCATTAACACCAAAGTGGCCAATGGCTGCCGCATTATGGAGTTCCTTTAAGACTTTGTGAACCCTACATTCTGGAAGGACCAACTGTAAACATGTGTGTTTTATATCATTACTTTCCCAGTTTCTATAAAGCACACCATTCTTCAGTATGAGGGAATTCCATTATGTCCAGTATGCTTTGACTGCTGCGCTCATAGGATATCTCTTTCCAGTTTGGCAGACAGCCAGCTTCTACACACTTTAGTAATGGCTACAAAGTGGGATCATTCAGCTGATCTTTCATAATATCCTCATCAATCCAGGTAGGAGTCCTATTAGAAGATAGAGAATCTTGAATTCTTGTCCTCTGTACCTTCAGTGATTCACCTCTGTCTTCCTGGTGTTCACAATGATAACAGAATGGCACACATGGCGTTCTAAAAAGTGCATCTGCATTGTTGTGAGGCATCCAGATCTATGCTGTATTTCAAAGTTATATGCTTGAAGATGCTGTATCCACCAGGCTATTTGACCTTAGGGGGTCTTGAAATTAACTAACAGTGTAATGAAGCACATGGTTGGTCCTTATACATAGTAAAATGTCAGCCATAAAGGTAAGGGTAGACATATGAACTTGCCTTCACCAAGGCCAGAAGCTCCCTGCGAGTAAAACAGTAATTCATCTCAGGTTTGAACAAAACTTTATTGAAATATTCTAGTGGTCTCTCTTTACCATCCTGAATATGAGATAACACAGCTCTAATGCCTACATCACTAACATCAGTATCCAAAATGAACCAGCCCTTACTTTTCATAAATCCTAGAACTGGGGGAGATAAAAGAGTTTCTTTCAGCCTACTACAAGCAACATCACACCAAGTGATTGCAATGAAATTTCCTTTTAGCCTCAGTCAGTTCATGTAGTGGCTTGGCGATCATGGTGAACCTACAAACAAATTGACAGTGATAGACACAATCCCAAAACACTCAGCATTTTGGTTTTGTTAGTTAAGTTTCACCATTCTTATGGTTTTGGTCTTCTTGGGGTTTGTTTCAATTCCGTGAGCAGACACTACAAGACCCAATAAATTAATTTTCTCTTGGGAAAGGTTGGCTGCTGCCACTTTCTGGAATACAAATTCTAAGCCTGATAGAAGCTCTTCAAAAATGTCCTTCATGTTACAACCTGACAAGATATATAAAAGGAGGACTTTTTCTATTAGGCATTCGAAGGTGGCTGGGGCATTACACAACCCAAAAAGGCAGAACTTTGAATTGCCCTGCTGTTCCTTTCCCTTGGACGCAAAATGTAGTCATCTCTTGGTCTCTTCTGGAGCCACCTCACACTGCCAGTACCCACTCTTTATGTCCAAAGTAGAACACCACTAAAAACCTGCTAGGCTGTTCAGTGTTGTCTATCCTTCAAAGTGGATATGAATCTTTCTTTGTCACATTAATAAGTTGATGTTATCTACACAAAACTTCATAAAACAAACTTTTTCTTAACAAGTACAATGGAGAAATACCATGAACTACCTGAAAGATCTATCACATAACTTTGCTTCCTCCAGAATTCCTTAAACTACCTAATGAGAACTAGTGGCAGTTGTCTTGATAAAGGCTTTACGGGCCTGGTATTTTCTGTATCAATGTGGCGGCAGGTCACAGTCCTTCCTGGGTCCTTTAATCCACATGAGACGGCATCCCTATTTCTCTGCAGTAATTCAGAGACACCCTTCTCCTGTCGCCAGTTAAGGTTTCCTCTTGTTCTTACTAGCAGTTCCTTCAGTACTTCTGGTATAGAGAATTCAATTTTTTTTCATCTAGAAGCTTCTGCAAAATTAGGAAGTATTTATGTGATTTGCTTGCAAAAATCTATAACAGCCCCCTCTTCAAGACCAATGGTATTATTGGGAAAAAAATGTATCATTTTAACTGGTATTGTCCATTTCATATAAGTGGTCTCAAATTTGACAGACAATTTGACCAACCTACACACTATGTAAACAGTAAATGCTCTCGCTCCTACAGTATTGTAGCAGCTATTTTGATGATGTCTTTGGAAGAAAATAGTACTTGGAACTAAAAGTTGTAATTTAAAATTTAATTATACTTACAACATTTATGGTTCAAATTATGTTTCTAAAGCAATATTACATTTTCTTGGCTATTAGTAATGGGACTTTAAAAACAGGTTTAGCATTCATGACAGAGTATATCAATACATAGGAACAGTAAACGTTTCCAGCCAATGGCTAGCCATGTTTATGTTTCCAGCCCGGTGAAGGCAGTTGTGAGTGCACTTTTTTTCTCATCATGTTTATTATACGAATATCTTACAGGTGTTGTCGGAATATTTCATCGTTAGTTAATTATTTTTTATTTGCTTTTTCCAAACATAGTTGGTCGTAGGTACCGTTGTAGTACGTTTTGTTGAGTGAAATGTAATATTAATCGTCACGTCATTAAAACTGCTTGTTCCGTCATTTTCCTAACCGCCTTTCACAATGAAGTGACACGAATATAATTACCGTATGTAAGTTTAAGTTTGTTCGTCAGGAAACATGCGCAAATGTTGATTTTAATGAATGGTTTTGCATATCAATTATTTAATGCTAGTGATGAACAAATGAGATTTTAGTGAAGTAATCTCGCAAGGATTGCCATAGAAAAACACGTATTCAAGAGGTTACAACAGTAAGTTTGCGTGTTTTGTATTAGTAAACCGTTAATATAATTATTGAAATGCACGTGGCCTGAAAAATGCCGCATTTTCCACACCTTTGTAGTAAGTGAATAATCTTTGTTTGTCTACATCGTAAATTTGAATGTAAGGTTAACTTCGGTCAAAGTGTGTGCGTGTATATATTGCTGCATCTGTACGAATACGAACAGCGACGTATGTATCATGTTTTGTATTTTTATTAAAGTTATAATTTTCGAAGTTAAATAATTTAAATGTTATTTCCAGACGAGCAAAATTTTTCACTGCTCCATCAAAACAACATACAACTTAAAATGCCACACACTTATGCCGAAATCATATAGCCCCGACCAACACAGCACGACACGACCAAAAGGCAACCACGACACATTTCAATGTGACTACTTGAATTTACAGCACGACTGACACCACACTCTCGACATTTAACCTAACTATTTAGAAGGTGCTGATAGACTACGCTAGTCTCAAAGGCTGTGAACAAGAGGGAAATTTGTAATATATAATGGTGACAAATTGGTATCGCTAATGCATACAAAAGTAAAATTATTATTTTTAAGAGTTAGATAGTAGTTTTCAATTTATTTTTCTTTTAAGCTGCGTATTTACCATTGTAGGGAAAGTTTGCAATACAATTTCATTTTGTAATGCCGTTCATTCTGTGCATCGTGCCACACGACATGACGAAGAATAGAAATAATTTCTAATCCAAAATTGCTGGTCGGATGACAGAATCGGTCGGGCTTACGACAATCTATCTTGTATTTCATTGGCTGTTGGCCGTCGTGTCGTGCGCATTGGGGCTATGTGATTCCGGCATTGTAAGAACATCAAAATAATATTGTCTCACGAAAGATGATAAACTAAATCCCCCCCCCCCCCCCCCCCCGGCTCACTTTTTCTTTTTCCCTCTAAATAAAATTAAGATGATACCTTAATTGGGGTCACATTTCATTGCTATGAACATTTCTCTATTTTATTATTGATTGAAACTCTAACACTCTGGTTCTGGAAAGATTCAAAATTTAAAGCTTACTGGCCATGCAAACTTTTACGTTGTATCACTTGTATTTTTTTAGAATGTTTATAAAATTTGTCAATCTTGTTACGCAGGGATACTTGTTAGCAAATTAATGTAAAGGTTTTTCCTGTTTTTAAAGGCAGTATTTGAAAGTAACATAATGGCATGTAGGTTTCAACGTTGGAGTCTTTCATAACTGTTTCGAGCATTTTTGTTTTGCAAATTAAAAGCGCTCATATGTTTTTAAGAATATTGTAAGAGTAACGGAAGAATAATTCATATAAACAGGATTTACATTGGAAAGACTAGTTTTTGATATCAAGTAAATTACAACATGCTTATCACACAAAATTCTTTCAATTTAAGCACCCAACGAAGGTACCCCAACATCATAAAGAAGTGTCTCATGCATCAGCAGGAACTGCGACATTCCAAAATTTATTGCTAAGCAAATTGAACTTTATGATGTCTTCAATCTTGGGTAGGTGGAGCATCTTTTTAGTGTGTAAGTAACATGTTCGTTTGATATATTGTTGCTGTAGGTCACATCTGCTTCTCTAGAGTGCTTTGTAACATATCTGAACTGAAATACAATTTTTCATAAGGTATCCGAGAACAAGCCTAGGGCTGTATTCACAATTTTGAGGAGGGAGGTTGTGGGACTGAACTTCAGTGTAAATATTAACATTGAGTTAGTCAGAAATAAGTTTTTATTCGCAGCATGACAATCTGAACACTTAGGTACCTATCTGAGAAAAGTTATTAAAGTATTTTATATATAGACCTGTGATACTTACCATTTGATTTACTAAATAAGAGTTATTAAAATTACTGAAATTAAGTAACAATTGCTTAAATATTATTTTGGCTACCTACATCCTGAGAATTATAACCACCATAAAAGTATCAAGCTGTACAGAGTTTGTTGTCATATCATATCACAAATCTGAATTATGTACTTTTAATGCAATAGTAGGCATAGCCTGTATGTAAGAATGTGTATGATCTTTGAAAAGGTGTATGTGGCCTGGGGGGGGGGGGGGGGGGGTTATTTTGGTATTTGTGCATTCCTGAGGGGGGAGGGCTGGATCTTGGTATTTGGTGTTAGTGAAAACCATGCTAAGTTTTTATGTTTATAAGAACTTACTTCAGGTAAGTGTAACAAGATTAGTTGTCATTAATATATTTTGAGTACCTTATATTAAAAAACAGTAAATATCTTATTCATTTGACAGTCAAAATACAATTTCATTTTCATGCATCCTGGTTACAAACTTCTTGCAAGGTAAATTTTTTTATCTATTTATAGACATTACATGGGCTGTTAGTCATTTACATAAAATATTTATAAACTACAAAAAATGAGATTGTTGCCAAACTGCAACTGTTTGACCAGCCCTTCACAGTTTCTAAAAGTCATTTGGGAGGAGGCATATGCAGTTTGTTTACAAAAACAGGCAGTCATATGTTGTTTGCTTACAAATACTGGCAGTCACATAGTGTTTGTTTGCAAACAGTCACCTTCAATGACAGTTGAGCTGTGGCGGAAGGATACATAACCACCCAGATGCCATTGGCACTACTTTCCTAGAACTGTCACATTTGAGACCACTTATATGAAATGGACAATAAACTAACGGAAATTGAAGAAACCGAAGTCCTTGCTACAACAACACTAACTGGCAGGAAGTCACCTTTCTCGACTGGCTCAATTAGACCAAAACCTCTGACAAATTTTCTTTGATATCTACCTCTAATTACAATTTGACTAGAAGTGGGTTACACAGTGGGTTGACAACGTACTACTGGGCAGCTAATTGGAAAGGACAAAACATGCCCTGCTGACAACCAACTGTGTACTGCCTATCCATAGCACATCAAGCCCCAAAAGACATTCCATTCAACCTCTATTTCTGCTATGTATATATCATGCTCTCGGCTAAGTTCACCAAGCTTCAAATTCACTTTTCTCTTACCTTTCACTGCTGTGGTCTCAGCTGTTACTGTAGTCAAATAGTAATGGCCCACTCTATAGTCGGGCGATCACTGGGGAGAAGGCCCGAGGTTATTTGGTCTTACTACTGTTATTGTTGCCCCAGTGTCAACAACCATCTGCTGACAAGGAACATCATTCAGGCTCCTCTCCACCAGTATTGCACCAAAATTCTGTTTCACTGAACGTATGTGCAGGAAGATTGGGGCCTTCTGTCCAGCAGTCACCAACTTTCACTCCACAAGATCGGTATTTACAAGTTTTCAGAATGTGATGTACTCTCACCTGCTTCTCACTGCCTATTTTCCTAATGCTGCTGTTGTTGTAGGCTGTAGGCTCTCAGGTGCATTGGCTGTCCACTTGACAAACACTCATGCAGTTTGTGAGAGAAAAGGAGGGGGAGGGGGGGGGGAAGCGCTGTAGCACTGTCCCTGGAAGCGATGTCCCTCATCATCGTCTGCATCTCTTTCAATATCTTCTTGATGTCGTCGTCTTCATTCATCATCACACTGTCTGTACCGGACGTTGGGGTGAAGACCCCTGTCTTGCCGACTCCACCTCCAGCGCTCAGACCAGGGCGTCCTGCATGGTGTAGGGTGCAGTCAGATGTACGCTTGCTCTATCTCAGAGTGGTGACTATTTCAAACCGGTGTTGGTATTCTTGCCAAAAATACTGCCCATTTTAAGGCGCAGGCTTAATTGCAAACTCCTTCCCACTCCTGGATGCATGACACCCATGCTGCAGAGCTGCCAACTATCCTCCAAGGTTGCTGTATTGTTTACGACTTAATTCTTACCCACTTTGCTTGACTGCTGGTTCGGTGATAATGGAACTCTGTTGCTGAAGAAATTTCTACCATTCTTTCAATGAAACTATTTTATTGTCGACACAGTCAATTCTCATGTTCACTAACTTGCTAATGCCTTCTATTTTTCTTCTACATGTTCATTTATTGTACTGTCCATTCATGGTTTCTTCGGACGTTTTGAAACAAACCTTCAAAACCATGTGCTCCCAGCTTTTACTGCTAACCTGCACCACTCCAAGAAGCCATCCCATCAATGCCCCTAGCCGAACAGCGCCCAGTTCAAATTTGCAGTGCCGCTGTAAGGGTAGTAGGAACCAATGTGTGTGACGTCAGACACTCCACTCATGAGAGGCAGGGCTGAACCCTCCGCACCCTTCTGAATGCCACCAAACTGGGAAAATTAGTATAAATGGAATCCCGGCATGGATGCAGGGCAGTTCGTTACACCTCTCAATCGTCGTGAAGGTGCGAGGGTGTTAGCTCAGGGCCGAGACCTTTACCGCGCCAGTGACCGCAAAAGAACCAGTGGCCGTTGACGACCCTGCCAGCTCCGGAGGACCAGCCACCTTCCAGAGGCCCTCAACCTATTCTGCAACCACCAACAACGTCCCGGAGGACCTCCAGTTCTTTAAAAAGGTCTTTTCTAGTAACACAAGAATTATTCAACTCTGCTGAATAGGCAATTTTACTCTTTTCCAGCAGACAAACATGTAGACATTTCTACACTTTCTTTCTAGCAAAGGTTAGGGCTTACTTACGGACGTTCTTCGCCACCTAACCTTCCCTACTAAGCTTAACTATTACGAGCTCTTGCACTCTCATATGCGGCGTTTTTCCTACACTATCATTCCCTACTATAGTTTTTCACTTCCTAGGCTTTTGAACGGGGGAGGAATGACGTAAGTGGCATATGCCAAGTACTCACTCAGGTGACACTGGGGCTGTTGGTGGCATTTGGTGAATCAGTAGTTTGGCGGTCATCCTCGTTTTCTCTGAGGTGCAGTTGCTATCAAAGACCAGTGAAATGATGCATGTGTTTCCTTGTAGCACCCTGGGATGTGGATCTTGCACCTGGTATGCAGTAGTGTTGCTTGTCATGGCTGGGCAGCAGCAGGTGGCAGTCCTGGGATGACAGCCTGGGTGGTGATGCTGTCTGCCTGGTGGATGTCTTAGGCAGCGGCCTGGGTTGTTGGTGTAGATTGGCTCGTTATTATGCGTTTATTTCCAGAGACATCAACGTGGCACTCGCTGTTACCTTCTGCTCCAGATATTGAAGGGGCTGTAGCGACAGCGCCGACACTTTCTAGCGCCTGGGAAACTGCGTTTATTTTGTCCGCGGATCTCATTAACGATTTAGTAGGCTCTCCATCTGTGGACTATCCAGTGGCATCGGTCGTCTGGTCAACTGGTGCTGTTGTAACTCCCTTGGTAAGCGGCTGGCTCTCTCCTGTTGCTTTTTCATATCTCCCTTTGCTGTGGATGAGGGGAAAGATTGGAAGGGGTAGCAAGTTGCATTTCCACATGTCCCTGTGATGGTGGCGTGGATGAAATTGAGCCTAGGGGCAATGGGTACACGGGTTAATTCAATTCAAGTTCCTGAAGTAGCACTTCCTCCTGTACGGGAGTGAAGGCTGTGGAGACTGTTTTGCCGGTCGGCGAGGTTGTCTCGGGGGTTCCCAGGCATTCTACAGCCAGGGGTGCAACAAGGGGTAAAGCAAGTTGAGTTGGTGGCCTTTAATCTGTGACCTTGGGCATGACAGGATGTTCACTCGCCTCCTTAATGATGCTCTCTGTTTGACATTAAAGGTGCCCAATGCACTTGCCACCTGGGTGGCGGGCTGAGGTCCCTCGCCTTGGCTATCAGCTGTCCCCCCTTATCTCACCCCTGTGGGGTGGCACGCCATTTTGGACCTTGGGATAGCAAGGAGGGTCCGTGCGAACGCACTACCTTTACCCTTTTGTCAGTACTAGGGGTTGCAGGAACTGCTGACGGGATGTGTTTATCTGGAGGGCTTCCTATCACGACCTCATAGTCGACCGGCTTACCCCAGTTCTTGGCTGAAGTTAGGAAAAGCTCTCGAATGAGTGTGGAGGGCAGTTTCAGGGTATGAAAATTTTCCATGAAGCTATCTTGGCCATGGACCACGGTTTGGTCCCTTGGATGGAGGTAAGAGTTCCCATGGTCTGGGTGGCTCGAATCTCGGGGCAGGTTGTATAGGGCGTGAGGAGTTTCTCTTATGCTGTCAGGCCCGAAGGCACCGGGCTCGTTGGGCCTGAGTGGGAGATTTCTTCGGGGTAGTGTTGGGTAACTGAAGGGTGTCAACCTGGAGTCGTAATCGACGGACTGGGGCAGGGTAAGGGGTAACCTGGATCAGGTTACCTTCCGAATCGACGACCATGTTCCTGTTTCGCCCAGGACGGTACGCCATTACCCACAGTCAATCAAACACAGTTGTGACCGTAACCAGGGTAGCCCTAAAATGATTTGCTATCCAAGCTTGGAAATAACTAGGAAGGGGACCTGGATGGTCTGATCGTAGACTCGTAGGGTCAGAGTTATTTCCCCTGTCAGATGAGGGCGGAGGTTATCCTGAGCCATTTTGACCGTCTGATTTGTCAGTGTCAGGCTGGCTCGCTGACGACGAGTGAGCATGTCGCCCCTAATAAAATTGCGAGCAGCGGCTGTATCCAGAACCGCCATGGCAATTTTATCATTTAGACGGACTTGTAAATGGGGTTAGTCTGGGGAAATGTTCTTTGTGTCCAATACCTGTAATCCGGCCGCAGCTTCATTAGGCCGGGTAAATCTTGAGGGTGGCGAAGATGCGATAATGTGTTTGATGCCTGTGTGTCTGCCTTTCCCTTCCTCCTGTCCAGCCGAGCGGAGCAAGCTCCATGAGAGTGCCGTCCTTAATAGTCACAGCAAGAGGTAAGAGTGATGAAGGGACTTCCTTTCTAGAGCTTGCCTGGTCGGGCAGTCCCGGTTAAAGTGCTGGTCCAGGCAATGCCAGCAGTATGGTAAAGGGCAGGGGGGTCTGGGGGATTGTGTTGCGCCCTGCAGGCAGGGCAGTCTGGGGGAAGGGGGTGGGCTTGCGTCCTGGCGGCGCGTGTCTGTGTGTTTATCCTAGATGGGGGGCGGTTGTTTTGTTTGATCTCCCTCGTCCTTCCTGCCAGCTCCTCTACGGTCTGTGGCCATGGGGTTAGCAGGAGGTTCCTGAATGAAAGAAGGAGGGTGCAGGCAATGCTCCTTACCCTTCGACTCTTGCTCTGTTCCGGATATATACGCTTGTGTATCTACTTCTGGCAGATAAACAGTTTGACATCTTCATCGGGGGCCTGTGTTCATGAGTGGAAGTCCATAATCAGTCCCAACAGGACCTCATTTCCTGTCAAATGTGCAAAGAGCCGAGTTCTAAATTGAGCCCATCCCTCAATGAACTCACCGTACTTCTCCCACCATTTACGAGTCTGTCCGCCCAGTTGGTGGCATGACCTGCGTATCCACTGTTTGGGCGGTATAAGATATTCTCTCATCTCCCTTTCACACTCGTTTAAAAAAAGTCCGGGTCATCATGCGGCCTCCCACTGAACTCGGGTAGCTGCACTTCTGTGCACTTGTGAATGGGGTCCCATTGTCAGTTAGGATAACGCGGGGATAACCCCAGTGTGGTAACACTTCTGCATTTAATTTCTGGATGATAATTTTCGTCCCTTGGCTAGGGAGGGGAAAGGCTTCTACCCAACCCGAAAACAAGTCAGTCACCACTAGGAGATAACGGTTTCCATGGGTTCTGCGAAGATAGGGTCCTATAATGTCAGCCGCCACATGTGTCCAGGCCTGAGTCGATTGTCTACACAAAGTGGAGGTGGTTGGTATTGGATAAACTTTGTTCTCGCAGTAGGCTTCGCAGTTCGAGATATACTGCGAAACATCTCTGCTTATTCCCTCCCACAGATACCACTCTTGTATACTCCAAAGAGTTTTACGAGTACCTGGATGCCGGGCGTGTGGGTGACATAAATTGTGGTAGTGGTGACATAAATTGATCCAAAGAGTCTGGTGCACCCAGTTTTTGCACAGAGCCTTTGGGTGTCCTAATCGAGACCACACAAGTTTTGCTGTCGGTGCAATGAGACTTGTTCTCATTTGAGGTGTAATTGTCGGAGGTGCAGTGTCTCAGTACGACATTGTTTAGGTACAGATGGGGGGGGGGGGGGTTAGGGGGGTGACAGTCTCTTCCCCAATCCTCCTCTTTCTTGAGCTCGTCCCCAGGATTCGGGAGGCAAGAAAGAGCATCCGGGAGGTCATTACTTTTCCCCAGGCAGTGTTGTATGGGGAAATCAAGTTCAGTCAGAAACGTCTCCCATCACCCTATTTTGGCCTTCTGATTCTGGGATTCCCAGAGTTATTGTAATGCTTCACTATCTGTTCGGAACAGGAAATGTTGCCCGTACAAAAGGTATCAGTACTTGGGCATCGCTCATATGATGGTTTAACATTCCTGCTCATTACTGTGATACTTTCTTTCTGTATCATTCAGTCGGGCACTAGTGTAGGCCACAACCGGTGGCTGACCTAAGCTATCCTCCTGATATAAAACGGCCCCAAGACCGTTTTGACAGCCATCAGTTTGTAGTAAAAGGGACTTCCCTTCCTGAGATCAGTGTAACATGCTAACGTAAGAAAAACATTATTTTAGCATCTCAAAACACGATGGTGTTCCGGTGTCTATTTCCAACAAGTGTCTTTGGTTAACAACTGATGGAGAGGGGCCATGATGGGAGCGATGTTAGGTATAAAATTCAGCAGCCAGTTACACAAACCCAAAAAGCGGTGAAACTGCCTTTTGTTATGTGGCTGGTCTGCTTCCTGATTGGCCCAGATGGATTTCTGTTGGGAAAGATGTCCCTCGGGTGTTACTACATGTACCAAATAATTTATAGATGCCTTGCCAAAACGGCTCTTAGCAAGCTTGTGCATCAGCCCATGCATTTCCAGCTGCTCCAAGACATGTTGTAAATGAGTATATTGTTCAACCCAAGACTTTGAATGGATAATAACATCGTCCAAGTAGGCAAAACAGAATTTCGCTATATACACCGCTATGCTATCAGACATGTTTTCTCAATTGTGCACCGTGTCATGCTGCAAGTGATAGATCCATATGCAGTTGTATTTCTTTCACAATTGTTTGTTGATGTTTACGCAATAGAAAACATGTGATAATAAATATTAAAGCAGTAAAAAGTGTATTTTTTTTTCAAATACGTTCAATTATATTTTATTTTTAGAATTTCAGCAGGTATGGCTTATATATAGTTAAATGTGTAGCAGCAACAAAGCCAGCCATATCTGTATCCGCAAAGTAATTTCCAATCATGTGTTACTAAAAGATTAAAAATAAAATCAAGAAAACAGTTTTTCCTAGGCCGACTGTAACAGATCCTGATTTTGGGTTATCGGCCAATACATCGGTATTGGAAAAGGTATCTGTCCATCCCTTATATACACACACATGGACGTGGATGCACCCAAACTCCCACGTGCACACATACACAGACATGCAAGTATGCATGCACGTGCATGCATGCACGCACACACAAATATATATATATATATATATAAACACACACACACTGGAGCTACAGCACTTCACTTGCCCGTTCTACTTGCGAGAGTGGAAGAATGTCTGAAGGTCATGCAAGTAATCTGAGAGCACGCTGTGATTCTTAAAGGCCCTCCGCCATACGTACCATTGCGTGCCACCATGATAAGCCTATCACAACTCGTGTGCGCCTACCTGACATCCAAAGGATTGAATTTCTGCTGTTATCTTGAAAGAATGTTTTGGTTAATTGTCCTTGTCTCTCTCAGCCAGACGCAGGGCGTCAGGGGGCTCTAAGCTGTAAGATTTGAGAGTTAAGAGTTTGGAGGATTGTGCGATCTCAAGCAACAGGTGTGCAAAGACTGCGAAGATCATGAGCCAGCAGAGCGTCGAGTGACGGCAAATTTGACCAGCAGGAGTGATGATTGTGGGCTGTGAGCTTCAGTACAGTGAAGAGTGAGACTGATGCCTGTAACTATTGAACTAGATGTGTGAGTGTGAGACATTTGGAATTATGGCAATAGATTATTGAATTTGTGTAAACAATGAGTGCCAATTAAGTGACTGTAACAAATGTGGAGATATTGACATATCTTTCACTTCAATGTACAAGTTTCAATTCCTGCCCAAATATCTTATGAAAACTATGTAAAAATATTTAACTTTAACATACAAAATTTATGTTATCTTACAGTACAACAAAAACTACTTCATTCTGTATCTTCCCAATTGGGATTAATTAAATTCCTATATGCTGGCTTTACACAAACTTGATTTTTTTTCAATTTCAGGACAGAATCAGGTTTTACTTATCAATACGATACACAAAAAAAAATTTCCAAGTCACATTCAGTACAGAACCTCTCTACATAAAACACATTTAAAGCTACCATCTTTCTGTAACAACTAATTTTTGAGGAACTGAAAAAATGTGAAAGGAAAAATGAGAAAATGTAAGGGAAATCTGCCAAAAAAATTAATGTTTCACTTTTTTGGTTGCTACACATTGTGTTTCTCCTGGTGAGTGCTGTACAGACTAAAGTGCATATCTGATAAAAAAGATACCACTCTGCCAGGCTGCCAGCGCTAGTCAATACGTACTGACCCCGCACCCTCTCCACCCTTCAGGCAAACACATGTCTCCACACATTAGGGGTCAGACTCTTTCCAAATTAAAATAAATACCCTTTTCTTGGTACTGTCAAAAGTTGTCATTTTGAGAGTTGACTGTCAGTAGGTATGTGCCTTTCCTTCCTGATGACACCATGGAATTTCTTACACAACCAATATTGCAATACTTTTTAACATCCACTCTATAATTTTTCTATACTTAAAAACTCAGTTTAGTATGTATTTGATATGAGAATCTTGTTAAAAGTTAATTTATTGGAAAAAAAAAAAAAAAAAAAAAAAACTCCAGCAATGTACTCTTTCGGGCCACATAAACATTAATCATTCTCGTGGTTTGTACAACTTTAGCACTTCCAGCATTGCTAGTACCTTGACTGCCTTCAGAAGGCCAATGTAGCCACAGCCCTCGGTGAACTGGAGGCACCTCTTGTTAGCCTCAGTAGCAAGGAGAATCACACGTGGGATGGACTGACCCAGGCCTTGTACCATGTCTACCAGCTCCTCCTTCTTGAACTCCAAGGCTGCCAACTGCTGCAAAAGCACTGTTTGCTCCAAGGATGCATATTTTGATACGTACGAGATGAATGGGAAGAAGACAGCCTGTGCAAGTGGCACCAGTGCTTCCTGACCCACTGCTCTACCTGCAACAATCAAACCCCATTATGGTTACAGTTGAGTCCTGCAACATTATTGTTTCACTGCATCATTAGTAACCCATGGTCTTCAAAGCCAAAGTAATGGTATTACAAGGCATCATAGAACTCAAGAAATGAATTTACCATGTTTCTTTTGGGAAAAAATATCTTCTACAAGACTATTTTCTGTAAAGTTGTAGTTTCTAGGAACATAACCTGATATAATAGCACAATATCCTGTGTTTTCCTTTTGGTGTAAAATCAAGAGAAATGTACACGCGTGATTATTTCAGAACATGGGATTCATGGTCAACTTGAGAGTTAAAAAACTATCCACAGTTTGTCAAATCATTTTATCAATCAAAACGGATTAACTTCCAGGGCCAAGTCAGGGTAGGGAGACCTTGGGATGCAGTAAAGTGCAGCTGCCAGGAAGGAGCTTGACAGAAAATCTCTAGCAGTAACAAGAAGTTCTGTACGTGAAGATAAATAATACAATGGAGGGAGAAAAAAAACCACCTGGATCACAGTAAGTAGTTCTGTACGTGAATATGAGATGTACAATGATAAAACTCCCCAAAACTGTATCATAATCATTATTAAGGGCCATTTTCAATCCTATGGTAGGATCAGCTGGTAAACTATCATTTTTTTAAATCTCTGTTGGGGCCGCAGTGGCTGAGTAGTTAGCCTGCTCATCTCTCTCCACGGTGAACTGGGTTTAATCACCGGCCGGGTCACTCCTGGATTTTTGCAAGTGGGAATCGTGCTGGACAATGCTGCTGGTTTGCGGGTTTTCTCAGGGAACTCCAGTTTCTCCTGCCCTAGTATTCTGGTGCTGCTCCATTCTTACTTCATTTCACCCTCATCAAAACCTTGTTAAGAGCTGCCCAAATCTCTCAACTCTAATATCTGTCACCACTGTTACATCCCCACCCTATATTAAGAATGGGCAGTACTTGGGGGAAACCACCAAGTTTCTACTCGATAAAACATGGAGTCAATGAGTGGTCAATGGTGGCTTTTTGCACCAAAGGGCCCATTTGCCGGCACCTACATTAGTATCTCCTTACTTTATAGGAGGGACAACACTCGCTAATTGCCTTTGGTATATTTTCTTGGACACACAGCCATCTGGATGAAAGCTTTTACTGCTACGTTAGAACAAGCGAACCAAAGGATTCAGTCTACTTTGAAAGAGGTAAGGAGTACAACAGCAATGCTCATGAACACACCCCAGCTTTACTTGTAGACAGTTCTGCATCTTTCACTATGCCAAATTTGTACTCCATTACGAACCCCACTGCGGCACTGTTACACCAACCTACAGAGCAGTGGTATAAAGGTCTCCCCACCTTTGCAGGCAAACAAAGCGAGAACCCGGTAACTACCTGAATAAAATTAAAGAGTATTCGAGGTTATTTTCTCTCAATGATGGAGACATTTTAAGGTGCATGTGAGCTTGAGCCTCACTTCCACGGCTTATTTTTGGTGGGAGGTTACTAAAGACAGGTTCACTCGCTTTCAGGATTTGAAAATTCTGTTTCTTCAACAGTTCTGGAGCCCCAAGATACAGTCGCATCAGATCCCAACTAGCACAGGAACACTGGGACCCTAGAAAAGAGAAATTACTGAAGGAGCACTTTAGTTAGGTGTATGAGCAAACGAGCATTTGTCTTCGCCCATGGATGATGAAGTTCAGTGACCTCATCTCACAACTGCCAATCACTTATCAGAGACAGACAGGGATATATCTGAGTGTTGAGACCACCTTATCAGAATTGACAGGTTGCAAAGACAGGCTCAAAACACTTTTGTAAGAGACCCTGACAGGCAAAAACATCCTGCAACACCACCATTGTACAATTCACCGCAAGGTAGACAGTATTAGACTCACCCCCATGTAGGAGGCCAAGGCAGTGACCAAAACGATCCCAATGTGCAAGTTCATACATGCTCCTGGCAGTATGACCAGCCACAGTATAACTTGAACCGACGAGGAGGAAATGGTAGGGGTTTCTACCATCGCAAATGGAATGGAAGTCCACCGGCACGTGGCAACAGAAGATTCCACCCTGGCTAGTGGGGCAGAGGCAACAACAGGAGGTAGAGTGAGAATTCAGGTAAGAATAATCACTCCAAGAAAGTCCAGTCCAGCCCTCAGTCTAACAAGGACTCGCCTAATCAGAGTAACCGTCTTACTTCTGTTTTGATGGACAAGCAGAGCCCAGCAGCTGAGCAGCAAGCAATGCAATATCTGTTCTGGTATATTTCTTTGATAGTAAAATAACAATTTGACATTATGTATTTTGATAACTGCCAACAAAAAACTGCATTTTCACTTTAAATCTAACATAAACTGTTTTCAGTCTCTGAATAAAGTAATTTCATGGCAAACTGTAAAGCATGGGTAATTCTGCAGTATTTTGGTAGTTTCACCATTCACTATTTTCAAATATCTCAAAAGTTATGCTATTTCCCACCACTTTTAGAGATTTGCATTAATTCGGTTATTATTTATGAAAGGGTCTATCCATGCAGTGGTTTGAAATAAAAGCACCAAACAAGTATAAGTTTTCAATACAGTTCTGATGAAAACAGTGGAATCACCAACACTAAATTCCTTGACCTATGTATGTATAGTTATTTAAACTCTAAAGCTTATATTTAATGTATTTCACAATTAGTATGTTCTATCTTTGCACTTCATAACATTGCAGAGAAGCAAGCAAAGGTTCAGCTATAATGGTTAAGGTTAACTTTGTAAACTAACACTCCATTATGATGGCATAATTCTTTGAGGAAAATAATTATATTCACAAAAAGTAATAAATGTAAAACTTTGTAAGCTGTAAGAATTATTTTCTACAAATGAAGAAGCCGGAATCATGTAGAAAACATTTAAAACATTACAAAATGTAACTAATAGTATCCACATACTTGTAACATACAATATTCTTAAATTATTTCGGTAACTGAAAGCTATTGTGAAATTAAAACACAAACATTTTATAAGGACGATACTAATCCCTTACTGGGCACTCAGTTTACTTATTGCTAGCAACTTCCATCAATATCAAATTTAAAAAAAATACTAAACTATAGTAATGTCTGATAAGTCATTTAATTTGTTGTTTAATATTTAATTAATTGGTATTATTAAGAACATAAATACATACACGTATGTATACTTAGACTTCTTGTGTATACAAAGTTAACCGAACACATCCAAAGATTACACGAGCAGTAAAACATGCACTTTGAAATAAGCTACAGTAGTTTGACAACAAACCGCCTTCAAGTGCTAGTAACTATAGTGCGAAGTGAACACTCATAACTAGAATGTGTGCAGTAATCTATGACCACAGCACCACATTTTTGTTTATATAGACAGTTGTGCATAAAATTGCATGAAACGAAAGTGTGATATCTAAATTGATACATTAAGTAAAATCAATAACACCAAAATCTAACAAAAATAACACCAAAATCTAACAAAAATAACACCAAAATATTTTTAAAAATAAAACCACAAAATCTTGCCTCTATGGATTGTGATTGGAAATGACTGCATTGCCTGTTAATGACCCACTTACAGTATTTTATAATGGAATACAATTTTATTTACAGTTTTGGATACTACACATTGCATTGTGACAGATCCATATACGCTCATTTACATGTGTCACAGCTAGAATGCAAATTAACACGTGTGTTGTTTTGTACTGTATGATACTACATATTTTTGCCTATGTTTAAATACTTATTTATTTTAATTGGAATATTTCTGCAATTTTTACATATCTTATTTTATTATTTTTAAATGTGCAATCTAAGTCAGAATATACCAATCTTTTTCAATGTTTGTATGTTAATGTAGGTTACACTATAGTAAGCCAGGATATTATTCTGAGTATTTTAGCTGATTAATTTAAGTATGTGACTTAATGGTTTTTCAGCGTTTTCCACATTTCAGTATTTATTATTTTTATTTTCAATAATGTTTATTTTCTTTGATTTACAGTTTTATTTGTATTTTGTGTTAAGCTATTTTTGTGACAAAATGGACCAGAAGTAGCTCAATTGATAAGACTTGATAACGGAGATGCCGGAAGTCAGGGGCTTTTGGGTATGGATCTGACGATCAAGAGATGTGCTTTTGAGAGCCGGGATTTCATGGGCGAAATCCCTGGCATCATCATAAATTAGAAAAGTGTTTTTGTACCCTGAAGTGAGTATAATATACAGGATAACTTGACAAGTGAAGAAGAGGCCAAAGCCTAGCTACGTTAGTTAATTTTATGAATGGACACTGTCTACAAGGAGAGCCTGCACCAATGCCTATGACTTCAGATTAAGGCGACGCCACCTAATTTTCGGACATATAAACTTGTGTTTGGTAGTGTCTCTGACATATTTATTATTGCTCCCAAAATTTTTGTGACAGTTAATATGATTTTTGGAAGATTAAGTAACAGCACAGATGTCACTTACTAATTCAGTCCAGTAATCCCGCTCTAACTGACTTGAGCGAGTTACCGGAGCAAAAACTTTTGAACTTACATTGATTTTATCTTAAATTGGGAGTGAAGAACTAGTGTATAATAATTGAAACTTAACCATGTTGGAGAACATTTAAGACATTGCTAAATTTTTTGAATAGATAACGAACTTAAGTCAGATATGTGGGATAGTGATCAGAATGTGTAATGCTATGATTTAATGGAGCTCACTACGTGAAACTTGTTTAAGAGGTACTTGAACTACTACAGACACATTTAAATTTGAACACAGTTTAATAAATCTACAGTTTACACAATCATTTTTGAAAGCAGTTAAAAGACATTAAATATTATCTTATTTTTGAGTTTAAGTTATTCTTGTTTTTTGAATGCTGGTAATATTTTAATAAGTTGAAATTAATTGCAGAACAGAATTTTAATTAATTGATTGAATTTTCCATACACAGTTCAACAGTTTTATTTTGATTTGAACTTATATTTCTTTGCTTTGAATTAAAGATAATTATTAACATTTTGATTTCTTTAATTTGGTAATGCTGCACCACACCTATCAGATTTTCTTTTACGAAGATGATAATATAAATGAAGTGCTTCTTGAAAAGTTTGAAAAAATATGTGTTGTGAATACCAGTGCATGCAAATATCCTTGCAGAGTTCCTGCGACGATCAGTATGCCGTTGGAGAGTAAGTTCTAAAGATAAAAAGGTCTAACACGCATTCTCCTACACACATTCTGGGTTACACATATCTCTCTTCTACACATTGGTCATTTCATTAGAATTGATTGATGATCATAATTACTTTCTCCACAAAGTCCACACATATTAAAAAACCCCCAGTTCTCACGAAACATCACAGTGGTGCCCTTGGTGGTGCTATAAGAACCCTAATTTGCATAGTAAGGGATAGTTCCCAATATTCCCAACAAATACTACAGTGGCTTTCAATGTGGCGGCTTAAGAGTTTGGTTGTTCTCCACAGTGTTTCCCAGAACCTTTACGTCAAAAATAATAGCGTGCTAGCATGACTCGTTTCTGCTGCAACCCGCCTCACTTCTCTGTCACACAGTCGCAGTTGCTCTTGAAAAGTAGGTAGCGTCCTTCGCACCAGCTGAGTGCTTGCCTGTCGGCTGACTATATGTGCCACTATGGGCCTTAAGTGTGTGTTGGATAAATGAAGGGATGTGTGTGGTGCAGCGTACAAGAAATTATTTATTTTATTTTTGTGAGAAAGTTGCCTTTCGCACTGGCTAAAAATGTATGCTGGAAAACAATATCTCCATAGCACATGCCATAATGTCTTAGTTTTTGTGGCGGTAAGAGGATGTCCACAACCTTTTGGGATGTATTTTCTATACAAATGACTTCTGCCTATTGTAATACATTTGTGTTGCGTTAATAACGGTCTAATTTTTGTACAAAAAGGCTTTTGGAAATGTATTTTGCACTCAAGCGGCGGATTATGCTTCAACTTTTTTTCGTTAACATGTGATCATCTTGTTATAATATATTTTTATTCAGAATACTTCATAATATTGAAATAAATTAAAATTTCATTGATAAATGATCTAAATTTGAAAAGCTTTTATAAATGTATTTTATGCTTGTTAAAGTTAGGTGGTGAACAATGTTTAAACTTTATTTTCATTAACTACAGATAGTTTACGATGAGGTGGAGACCATTTCATTTGCAAAACATCTGCCTAGTGAATAACTTTAGTATTTCATTTAGATAGGTGTTATTTTGCACCATCCATTATGAAACACTGTCTTAACTTGAAAAAATAGTTTTTATAACAACGTGTTAGTGTTGGAGTGCTAAAATAGGTAAATTGGAATCTAACAAAACAGCGTAATGATTTTCAGTAACTGTGACATTTAGTTAAATTGGGGTTCTACTGTAATTTTTGCATTAATAATGTAATCACTGTATATTTTTAAACATGTGATAAATATAAAATATAATAAAACAATTTACTTCCAAACAGCACTTGCAAAGGTGGATAGGAACTCACCTTGAGCTGTTGACTCTATGGCCACTTGCAAGTTGGTTGCAAAGCCCTTCATCAACTCCTTTAGCCTAATCAAGTAAAAGAGCTGGTCAGCATGTTGCTTCAAGGCTGCATCAATACACACGTTCAAACTGGGGTCCAGGCTTGCCAATGTGTCTGCAGAGAGATCAAGGAGTGTGCTGATGGGAGAGACACCAGAGAATACCTGAGAGCCCCACTTTACCTACACAAGTTCACGTCGCATATCACTATAGGCCATCATCTCATGGTCTCCTAACTTAACATACTTTTAGAAAAAAAAGGGAAGGAGCATAAAGTTACACAATTTTATACACATCACAATAACCTACAAAGGTTGTGTTTAAGCTGGCAGGTTCAGTTGACAATATGGTTGTGTGATTCTATTTATAAGAATGATGAAAGCTGTATTTTCACAATGAAATGTTTTCCATATGGATAAAAATTTAATAAATTACTAAATATAAAATTTTCAAACCATTGTCAATTTTGGTTACACCTTTCAGAATGTACACAAAGATTGATGCACAATGGCCGACATTCAGGGTTTGATTTTAACACCTGTCCACCTGCCTGGGGCAGGTAAAATCATGTCCAGGCAAGCAGAAAATATAAGTCACCTGCCCGCTGGACAAGTTTATAATGAGGCACTCATCGGCAGTTTTCTTAAGCTGAGCTAGGGTGACAATGTTGGAGTAAGACACGTTCAACTGCTGTCGTTTGGAGTCAGCAGTTGCTGTTCTTATTCCAAGTACTAAATAAACGGGTTGGCATTCCAGGATGTAAAAAAAAAAAAAAAAGGGAGGAGAGAGAGAGAGAGAGAGAGAGAGAGAGAGAGAGAGAGAGAGAGAGAGAGAGAGAGAGTGTGTGTGTGTGTGTGTGTGTGTGTGTGTGTATAATTTTTTTATGTTCTGAATATGAACAAAGTTGAATTATGCTGAGAAATGTAATACACGACCTTGTAGATTTAATACTTTTTATTTGATAAGTTTAAAACATAAATTGCTTAAACTGCGAAGACTTAAATTTAAAAATAAATTATTAAAGTATATTTTGAATACTGCTTTAATTGTCTGATTTTAAAGAATTAATGTGAAATTATTTTTCCTAATGTTGTGTATATTTACTTAAAGCATCAAATAGTACATTTTGGGAGACTGACTAACACAGATTTTCATCAGTTTCCCAAAATACTTTTAGCTAGTAGAAGTCTTTCCGTCCATTACTCATTGGCAAGGACACAGTTTGTACCGGTATCTGTAAAAATTGTATCAACTCAGCACTACAGTTTTTGGCATCATGAAGGATAAGCAACTGAAAGGGGTTATATGCTGCAGACTTCTAAGAACTGCTATAAATACCATCACCGAAAATATGGAATCTCACCTTGGAGACAAGCAAAGTGAAATTTGTTTGGTTTTAAAATGTGGCTTGCAAACAATGAAACTGAGTTTGTTGATATTTCTATCATTAGGTTGATAGAATTTTTTTTCCACCTGTCTTGTAAACAATGGGGTGAAGTGCGAGATGATTGAGCTAGAATGGACAGGTCTAAAAACAATAGTGTATCAGCAGTATAGTCCTGTGTGTAAAGTCAACTGGGGTGACATCAATCTAAAACATCACAATGACTATCCAAATATATTGCTGCTCATAGATCTTGTGCTGTCCCTGCCTGCTCCCACTGCAGATTGCGAAGGATTTTCACTAATGAAGTTTTTCAATACAGACTGATGAAACAGTGTACATGATACATTGTCTTCACCTATGCGTGTTCAGTTGCAGTCATGTTGTGAAAGTGAGTTTTATCCTGGGCCAGTAATCAATCTCTGGTATCATAATACTAAGAGAAAGCGTTGACCCTTTCAGCCACCATACAGAAGATATGAGGAGGGACAGAACAAGTGCAGTGAATCTGACAGCGAGTCATGAAGAAGTGATTACTAAATGTTTGTGACCGAAATAAAGAACATTGTAAATAATATGTATAAAAATTCTAAAATATAATGCTTTTTTTTGAGTGAGACTAAAATTTCTATATTTGGTACAGCGGGCAGGCAGATTGGATGATAGACAGGTGAATTTTTAATGCTACCTGTCCATTGGACATGTTAGCTAGATCCTTAACATCTAACCCTGGCAACAAACATTTTTTAACCATGCTAGTGTCTTCACAGCCGCGGCACCCTCCCAACAAGAGACGTTAAGCCATATACACCAAAGGGCACCCTTAGAGCCCAAGGTTAGTTACAGACCAGCTGATGACTACTGCTGGCTGGCCTGCAATCCACTTCGCATCTCAAGCTGGCCCTGTGCTCTGGGTATATATTGACACCAGTTGAGCAATGTGGTGAAGGTGCACTGGTTCAGTATACGTCTAGAGACCACGGAAACTATGTCATTTAACGGGGTATTTAAGGGCCGTATGGGGGTGATTGAGGTGAATAGGGAGCAGTGCAGGAATGATAGGGCAGGGGAATGGGAGATCCCCAAGAAAACCAGTCAAACAGCAGCACTGCCCAGCATGATTCAAACATGCAAAAATTTGGGAGTGACCTGGACAGGGATTGAACCCGGTTCACCTTGGTGGAAGGTGAGTAGTCTAACCACTACACCAACAGTGGTCCTCAGGGCATTTAGGAATAACTGTAAGTACACAGATATGCAGAGTCAGTGATGTTACATTACTTTTAAGGGATAAAATAGGCATGATTGTAGATATAAGTAAAGTAACGTAGCAGCGCGGAAAGATAGCTTCTGGTGTAGTCCTGACGTGCACCTTTACTAGGTCCGGCTGCTGGTGGGCAGCGCCAAGGTGACTGAGAAGCAGTAGTCGCTGCCTTTATGGGATTGTTCTTAGGGCCTGTGGTGTAGGGTTTTGCCACTTTAATAACCTGACGCTGGGCTTTGGGAGGTGAGCTGGTTAGGTCAGGTTGGTATACATGTAGGGGTGTACCTAGTTGTAATGCTCAGTCGTCTTGACTACTTTGTCGGTGCTGACTGGCCATGTGAAGGAAGACAGCTTCTTCGGTAGTGTCGGTGGAAGCAGTAACACGGTGCGGGGAACGTGCCAAAGGAGACACTGCAATGGCTTGAAGTAACAGGTAGCTGACTCTCTCTGGCGAGCAGCCTGGCTAGCACCTGAGTCTCTACTCTCCAGGACTCCAGCCAGAGCTAGCCCCTGCTTGGCTGCTTTCTCCCGCCCAGCCCTATGGTGAGGCATAAGGGAGGTGACAATACAGATAAGCAGATAGCAAGTGTCCAAAAGGGGAAGGCACAGCCTTATGGAGAAAGGAGTTTGCTACTGGATAGAGTAGGCCGCCTGGACTACTGGCCTTCAGTTTGGTGGTTTGGCGAGCGGGACGTCACTGGCAGACCCAAGTACCAAACTGAGGGGGACAGCATCAGGTTTGAGGGCATACATTCTGGTGGATACTTGACAAGTGGGATGTCACTATTGGAACTAAGCATCACAAAGAAATGGGGCTCCTTTCAGTGGTTGACCTATCGTTCTCCAGCAAGTAACCTGGCCAGGAGAAGACGGGCTTCCCAAGCTCCACGTCGAGATAGTTCCCAAAGGGTGAGGTAGGGAATGAGGTTCTGGCTTGTGACTATCCCTGCAAGAGTGTTAGGGTTGGTAACAAAACAGGAGAGAGCGGGAGCAAGAGGAAGAAGAGATAGAGCACTGGGAATGACAATGCCACCAAGTCGATTTATGCCTGTTTATTGAATGCTCACTAAACAAACATAAAACAGCCTGTACCCTGACTAGGGCCTGAAGGGCCGATCCTAGGTTGCCAACCGGTATGTGACCTAGTCTTGGAAGATGCAGCAGCGCGGGGGTTGAAAGTGACCCCAAGTCAGCGGTACTCTAACTCGAGTCAACTGCGGGTAATCTACACGGTAGATGGAAGCGCTGCAGGCTATGGTGTGCTGGCAGGCAGCAAGGTGGTGTCGTGGAGAGTAAGACTCTCTACAGTGCTGCGAATGGCAGAGACAACTTGAAGAAGTCTGTTGACTTTTGGGCAGAGTGACGTCCTGCGAAGGTTGTCTTGGTTTCAGCAGGCGCTTGGGCAGCATGACATCCTGCAATTGTAATGGCTTTGGCCCCCTGGGGAGTTCTGTTGCATTGAGGGAGTAACGGGTGTTATGGGTGAGTGTCCACAGCCCTTCAAGGAAAGTGAAATCGTGTGAAGCTCAAAGAAACAGATGAAGGCTGTGGTTACGTACAAAGAGGTCTTAGTTTAACCTGAAAAATGGTATTTATAATCCCAAACTCACATGGGTGTGTGGTGAATCTATCTTTCTGCCAGCCCTGCCACTCAAGACATGTTAAAAGCAGCTTGCTAAGTAGCCTCCTATGGGTCACAAGGCAGGTTCACTTTACATGTGACAGGTTCAACTCTAGGCCTTCCAAATATTATGTCCCCAGAATTTGAATTTGATACTTAACCTAAGCTACGCAAGTTACAATTAATTCCTATATACACACTTACATACTAAAAATGTGTATGGGTCACCTACATTTAAGGAAAAAACATGGTACTCAAAAGACACACAATTGCACTTTCAAATTATTTGCAACAATAATTTATTTTCATTTCATTTTTGAAAGTTGCTGTCAGGCAGGCTGTTGTCTCTAGGTAGTCCTTCCTCCCATGCAGTTTGTGCTTATTTTCCCCTTGGGGAGATTTTGGGTATGAGCAATGAGTTCTGGGTTGCTATTTAGCAGGTAAGTATATTTTAGTGATGGGACAATTCTATTATAGATTCCTTGATTCCACAGATTCTTGCTTGAATGGAAGAATCTATGAGTTCTGATTTTTTTGCATTAAAAAGTTCAATTTGACTCTGTAAAATTTTCTCACAGAGTAGCATATTTTGCAAACCTGGTGGTGCTGGTAAACACAATGCAAATAGCTTGTGTGCGTTTGCAATCATGTTTAATCAGGTATAATTAGAGACATGATTTTGTGGTAAATAGCAATAAAACAAAATAACACCAAAATACAAGTTAAAATGAGAAATAGCACAAAATGCAGACAAGTACATGATATCTCACAAAATTAGCTTTCTCCACAAGAAATGAACTCTTCTCCCATTGTCCAGAAGGGACTGATGAAGACCATTACCAGATGAGTAGTTGTATTGAGATTGCCATTACCAGCAGGTAAGGCGAGTGAGAGGTGTCCAGAAGGGACAGTTGAACCACTATCAGAGGTGGCACTGTTGGCGCAATTGCCATTACAAGTAAGTTATGCAAGAGGGTTGATGTAGTCTTTGGGAGCTGGTGGTGAAGACCGTCTAGAAGATCTTGAAGGCATTGGTGCGCTAGCTGAAGAGCTTTTGGTAGATTGTGAGGACCTGGTGATCAGCAGAGAGCTCTAGCACCAGGAGTGGTAGAGCGAGCTACTGGAGTTGGCTTCCTCCGGCTCAGTTCAGAACAGCGGAGGAGGCATAGACTGCCGTCTTCGGGCAGTGCACGGACTTGTATTCACCTTGTCTGCGAGCCCTCTGTGTCGCGGGATGTAGGGGGAGGCAATCTGTGTGCTGGAGTCATCTGCTAGCATTGACTGCTGGTGGTTTTCTGCTGACACTGCGAACATCAGCCCTTGATACTGGTGGTGCCATCACTTGGCGCGCCGTAGAACTAAGTGAACTTGGGCGGAGGGCTCAACCGCCCAGACGATAGTACAATCTTGCTTCAGGGAGGCTGACGTGACATCTGACTAAGAGAGAGAGTAAAGAGTACAAGCTGGACAGATGTGTCTGTAATAAAAGCCTCTCGTTGCAAGTGCATATGCTGTAGGCATGTGACCAGTTGAAGTGAAGGCATGTTCACAAATGAGGTGAAGTCGAGTGTGCAGTATAGTCAGAAATACGTCATGCATCAAGGGCAGGTCAAGTATATACTTCTAGGTAGATATTTTATTTGCAAAGATGCTGTCCATTGAGCTAAATTAATTATTAAAATCATGTTGATTTTACAACAGATACTGTTATGCTGTGATATTATATAGATTTCAAATTTGCATTTTTTTTGTCATTATTGTGCTGCTGTAGTGATTGTGATGACATGACAGTTTATTTGACGAATTCGGTTGTCTGATATGGGCATAGCTGTGTTTCCAGTTTTCAAGGTTATGGACTCAGAATATTTCTGACAACACGCCGTGGTAAGCTAACTCGGTTGTTGGTTAATGAAAAAACTACCTTTAATCACAAAAGCAAACATCTTTGCAAATAATAATTCCTTGTTATGTATTGCATAACATTTTCAGGCGAAACCATTTGCTTTAGAAATATAAGTGATAATAGGTCCAACTATTTTGAGCACTGGACAATCTTGATAAAATTTCTACGTTCGCCAGTAGCACTTTTACTTGCACTGTGGCCAGAGTGTGAAGGCAAGCGTGCGGTATCCAAGAGAGAGGGAATGTGCTTTTTTTTTGCTAGACAACAGCAAGTAAGCAAAGGAAGAAATGTGTGTAGCTGAGAGAGACAGAAAGGTGGGTGAGAGAGTGATTGTAAAGTCACCGCGCTAGTTGCTAGGTAACCGCTTCCCGTCGGCAGGTGTGTAACGGAAGGTAGCAAGCCAGACTCGCACCACGCCGCAGACGTGTTGAGATTGGGAAGATCATGTGCCGTAGTGCAGTGATAAATACTGATGTACTTTATGTATTTCACATCCAGTTACTAGATGTTTGCATAAACAACCACCTTAAAAACTATTATTGTTCGGAATCTTAGGTGATGGCACCGAAATACATTTTGATTGACGCAATATCCGATAAACGGTACAAGCGGGTAGCTTTACATTTATTTATATAGTAGTTTTGCCAGAACCACTGAAAATTATCTGTGGATATGGTTTATTGGTACATGCGTTTTCAGTACAAGAGTCCACTGTACTCTGCAAGAAGGATCACAAATGTAAAAAATTACTAAAAAATTCTGAGACAGCTCCAGAGTTAAGGTAGTAACCACACTACCATAATAAAATACAGAACAGCATAAAACCAGAACAAACAATTACCTGATCATGCCAGTTAGAAAGAAGTGAGTCGTAAAACTTGGCCATCCAATCACTGAGCCCCTCATCCTGCTCCATTTCTACGATGCTGCACCACTGCTTGATAAGGATGCCTTTCTGGCA
This sequence comes from Dryococelus australis, assembly GCA_029891345.1. Classification (NCBI taxonomy): domain Eukaryota; kingdom Metazoa; phylum Arthropoda; class Insecta; order Phasmatodea; family Phasmatidae; genus Dryococelus; species Dryococelus australis. The sequence goes on from CM056993.1 coordinate 170,560,618, forward strand.
TTTATGATAGTACTTGAGCAGTTGTGGCAGGCGACCAATGGCAGAAAATATCCGCACAAACATTCGTGACTCATCTTTATAAACACACCAACACAGTATTATATTTAATCACTTAATAAAAAAAAACATTAAAAAATACTGCCTACAAGAACATTTATTGCACTTACACATAACATTTCTAAAGTATTACACATAGCGTAGTGAATGGTAAAATATGTATTTGAAGCTTAATTCTGCTGCGAACAAAACATATTTTGATACATTTTTCCAATCTTACTCACGTAATTACTTCAGTCTCATAAACAAAGCTAATTTATTTAAAATCTTAATAACTTGAGAGAGAAACCGAAGAAATTAACCACAGATTGGTACTTGAAGACAGAGATATATGTACTCACAGACAAATAATGAGACACAAACCAAAGAAATGGAATACATAAGTAACCATTAAAAGCTAGTCCAAGATGCCACACGTTTCTCCTCTGGCTGTGCATGCTCCCAGCACTTGTGGGATTCTTAAAATTGTGCTATGCTCCAGGTGACATAAACTCACATGATGAGTTTTGAGTTAATTGACAATCACCAAACACAGACATAAAGGTTGTTAGAGTTGAAATAGACAATTAATACTGTGCTCACAGTGAAATAAAAAGAGTAATAGTGAAGACAGATAATTTAATGCTGTAAATAATAGCAGTGTTAGAAGTGGGTTGGAGACATTTAATTGTAAATCAAGTTAGACAGGCTTAGTAATATTAAAACTAGGGGTAGGACGATAATACCATGTTTTCGATACTCAATACAGTTTTCAGTTCGATATCCACGATACTTCCGACACTAAACACTCTTGAGTAAAAAAATTTGAATAATGCAATTCAATTTTTGTAAACTACATTTTCATTATTCTTAACCAAATATATGATAAAGTTTAAAATCAAAGAAAAATCATGCAAAATAATATTACAGATGATTGGAACAAATTTGAAATTTATATAAGTTCGCATCTATGGTAGGCCTATCAAGTGTTAAAAAATTATAAATATTTATATAATACTAAACGCACACATCAGGCATGTCAGTTATCATACTAAGAAACCTTAAAACTTGAGTAAGTGCGCTGTTATAGGTAGCTGACAGGAGCTGTTAGAAATCTGACTTACTCTGAAGGTCTTCGGTGGGTTTGCTGATTTAGCGAAACTGGTGCTACAGTCCTTGGGTCAGATTGCATTGTACTGAATTGTCTCACACCGTACTCCAAGTTCCAGGCTGCTAACTCTTGACTCCAGAATCTTGGATTGGCTAGTCTATACCTAGCTTCAGTTCTGTATATTAGACCCCTCAGCACAGGGTGGTAGTTGGGACTGGTTCAAATGTGCGGTAGGATATATATATATATATATATATATATATATAGACACACACACATGATATATATATATCCACCACGGGAACCGCCGAGACTGCCCGCAATCTACAGGAATCTGAAGATCAACAATGTGATCTTTTGGATTCGTCATAAAGGTTTTAAGGCAAAGCAGAAGGTTGTCCACATTGACTGACTGGCAATCTACGAAGATCCTGACAGTGCAGAGTCTGTTCAGGACGAACAGACTTGTGGAAAGGGCAATATTACATGCTCGATGCTTGTCCCATACGAGCGAATGGAAGTGAGGGACAGAGTAGTTAAGTGATTTATTGACGTGTGCGCACTATCAGATGCAACCAAAGATGCAGCTGCTTTTTAGAACGGAATATTCACAAAGCGTGCCTGTTATGCCTATCAGGGTGCGTGCCACTCCCAACCCTGGGTATCAGGTATCTTTGAGACCTCTGGAGAATGCTCTAAATTACTGACCTTGTGAACCTTCCAGGTCAACGCCAGCGGCTATAAAAGGCGTGTCAGGCCCCTGAGGTGGTAGTTGTTGAATAGATGAGTTTCTGAAAGACTACTAGCGAGAAGAGAAGCGTGTGCGGTGAGAGAAGTGACCAGCGGGTGGAAAATCTGTGACTGCGAACATCATCACAGCAGTGAAGAATACAACTGCAGGCTGGACTATGACTAGAAGCGAGAGTGAAAAACATTACTGTACCAATGATGGTAACAGAGACACTGAATGTGTGTTAATGATGAGTATGAATTAATTGACAATAACCAAACAAGAGACCAAAAAAGCTCTTTAAATAGAGTTTAAATAGACGTTAAATATTGCGCTCACTGTGAAATGAAACGACTGGTAGTGAATACAGATAATTTAATGCTGTAAATAACAGCTGTATGAATAAATTAAAAATCAAATTTTGTTAGTTTATTTTAATATAAACCTCCATCCCTTACTAACTCACAGTTGATGAGAATGGCCTCATAAATTTTTTGCTGTTTCAAAATTTTGCAGACCGATTCTGACTACCTCAAAACCCAATAATTTTATGTTAAACGTGTTTTTTTTTTTTTTGCATTAAGTCAGTTTTTAACTATATGCAATGAAAAAATAACAGTTTTTTAAATAGGTAGATGTCTTCCAAATAAAACTATATATAAGACCGCCCCTTGTCATAAAAACCATGTAAACACAGAGGTCCAAACTGCTTTTAGTGAGTGCAAAGAAAATTTTCAGTAATCTCGTGCGAAAAAATTAAAATAATTCATATGCGAAATATAAATTTATTTCAATAGAAAGATGTCTTCAGAATAAAAGTACACCCCATAACAGTATATAAAACCTCCCCTTGTTCAAAACATCTTTAAAAAAACATCTTCAGTCACTTCTTGCAGAAAAATCAGACAATTTACTTTTGAAATATTTACTTATTTCATGTAACAGACATCACCCAAATAAAAGTATTCCCCAGAATGTTATAAACAACTTTGCCTCGTCTAAAAAAAAATGAAAACACCAGGTGCTCAGTCACTTTTAGTGAGCGCTAAATATATTTGTAATAGCATCCTTCTATCCAACAACTTCCCCACCCCTACCCAACCCACCAACCCTAACATCCAATTCCCCCCCCCCCCCCCCCAATTAAGATGTAAAATCATGTTAACTTTGCATAATGAAACACCAACCTTATGGAGAAAAACTAACTTCAATCAAAAAAGAAAACATCTTTGCAAATAATAATTACTCATTAAAATGTTTTGCATAACATTTTCAGGTGAAACCATTTTCTGTGAAATAAAAGTGATGATTGATGCATTTATCATGAGCGACGCATATGCTTGATAAAATTACGCTCACCAGGCACACATTTGCTTTACGCTGAAGCATGAAAGTAAGCAAAACGGACGTGGTCAAGAGAGAGAGAAAGCGAGAGAGAGGAAGGGCTTTACCTTTTGTTAGACACCAACTTACCCTCTTGCCGGCTTGCGAGGGGAGGGAGGAAGGAAGGTGCATAGCTGAGAGGGACAGAAAGAAGGGTGAGAGAGAGGATTCTATGTTGCCACACTAGATGCTAGGTAACCACTTCCCCTCTTGTCAGACGTGTAGGAGAAGTAGCAAGCCAGTCTCGCAAGTCGCACCACGTCGCAGTGTCGACAGATGTGTTGGAAAGACAAGACACTACACAGCACACTGCAGAGCAGTTATAAATGGTGGCGCGCGTGACATATTTCACATCTGGGTACTAGATGTTTGCATAAACAACCAGCTTAAAAAGATAGTTGGGGAAAATATTAGGTGAAGGGACCCAAAATACACTTAGATTGATGCACCCTGCAATAAATAATACAAGTGGTTTATGTTAATATTATTTACATGGGGATTTTGTCGGGACCACAAAAAATTGTAGGTGGATACAGTTTATCGATACATGCAATAACGATACATGAGAGTCGACTGTAGAACCACACGTCCCTTACGAGTGGGAACTTGTATACACTCAAGCATCAAAAACTTTTAGTGCCAGCATGTAAATTGCTCCTTACAGGAAACCAAGTGTAATTTACAAGTATTTAACGTAACCAAGCCCTCAGGTATACTTAGTGAGGTGGCATAGTAAAAATAAGGCTCCGCAGCATTTCCAACAACGGTAACACAAAAAAATCAGTTTCATGCTCGTGACCTAATTCCTTGTCTTGCCTCTTCCCCTCACAATGAATGGAAGCAAAGTACCCTACAAGACAGCTGTCGCCACCACCTGCTGCTCCAAGCTAGTTGAGAGGGGACCGAGCCCACACGAGAAAGATACACACAATAAAACTTAACGTGCTGCAAACTAAAACCAGATATCGTCCGCCCCAAACAGAGAAGACTAACTGAGCCACCACTCCCTCCAACCAAGGCCATAAAGTTCCACGGTGAGCTAAGAGAGGGCAGCACCCATTCTACTTGCACCTTGTAACCGAGATAAGGGATGATAGCATCACATCATCAACTTTGAATTTTCAACTCCTGCGACTGAGGCTGTAACCCCTGCACCCCATGCCACCGAAAACCCTGTACGAGATTAGTATCAAACGGCTGGCGCGACCAACAAAAGACAGTCTCCACTCCTCCACCGCACTTCTTGTGTGGGGATATCTACGAGTCAAAGACAACCCCTCCAGAAGCCACTTCTACAGCAGTCACAGACCTTCTGCTTCTGGAAGACTGGATCATTCATTGAATCCTTCCTTACCACCCCCTGGTATAGACACCAGAACTGGTAACGGTCGCGGCAGTCTCTTCAGGACCGCCCTGCCCACCGGACGGTTGACACTACCCCTCTGGTAGACCTCCCCCTTTTCCCTTCCTTCAGAACAGATAGTCAGTTAGTAGAAAGTTGGAAATTATTTAATTCTAGCAGTGTCTATCGCCTATTTCCCAGCCAGAATAAGAACCAGATGCCTTAACCTGAAATTGGGCAGGTTAAAGATCTTTCATGACAAAGCAAGTTAGTCTATGAGGTAGTACATGGAAACCATGTTATTATTACTAAGTTGATGTAACACATGAATTCTAACTATTCTCTGTGTATTAATATGTTGTGTATCACTGTTGTTTTCCTGCATAGTTTCAGCATAATAAAGTGAAACCGGCAAACCCCAAGGCACTAAGTCCAATACACAAACATTAAATGGCCACCCGAGCTCTGCCTCCTGGTAGCAACTCCTCCACCATGTGAAGTGAGCCAACTAAGCTATTCCATACTCCGCCACCACTCTTTAGGGTGCTGAAAGGGAGCTGGAATTAGCCTGAATTGGTCAACTCCCTGTGGGTACCACAACTCGGTATTCCTGTCAAGTAGCCTGAACCAACCAACGCTCTGTCTACTGCTCTCTATAGGGTGGGCAAAAGGAGCAGGAGGTATAGTTCCTGTCTGTGCGGCTGCGAATATTCAGAAGTACAATTTAGGGAACTGCGGTGCCGTTTTAATTTCAAGAGGCCAGGTTGTACCCTTAATTTCCCACGCCGTACACCCAGAAGGAAGGTAGACAGAGAAAATTAAAAAGAGCAGCTTGCGCCTCTGAGACTAGCTTGCCTTGCAACCCTAATTCCCAAGTTGCACTTTGCACTTCTACCAGACGGGGCCGAGTTCATATCGCTCGCCCTACTGAGGGGTCTCACCCCTCAAAACTGCCAACTCCTCTATTTCCACCCTTACTTATGCTCGAAGGCACCCTTTACCCTGTGGTAGAGGCCTTCCTAAGGGGTGAAGAACATCCGCTAGGGATCGCAAACCCTTGGTTTTATGGTTACCTACATCAACCTCCAGCAGTCAGCAATACTCCACAAAGCCAGGACATGCCATAACCTATGAGCATCCCAGGTGACCACCAGCCCTCGCCACGTCAGGGTAAGAGTCTCCAGCTGGGGCCACACCAGCAGAGGACCAGCATACTTCCAGGTAAAAGTGTGATCACGAGTCAGGCCACTCGAAGGCAATGACAGCGGTTCTAAACTTCATGGCCTTCCAACAGGCCACCAGACCTGTCCTGTACACTGGCAGTGTGCCAGTTAAACAATAAGGCACCTTATGAATATCGTAGTTCTGGCATCACGAGTTAAAACTGTGAAAGTGACTAAGCCGTCATCTTCCTATAAGTTCAAAAGGCAGTTGGTTACACTTCTCAGTGTAGGTAAGTTCCAGTTACACAAGTGGTGCTCCCACTAAACCAAATTGTTAGACATGAATGCAGATGAATGTGAGTCAAGAACTTTTGATTATGCAGAGTCACTGAAATTGTTAAGTTGGTGTCGGCATACCACGATAAATTCACATATCAAGTGAAGATACCCGATTTGCCAGACACTAAGAGGTGTATTTTGTCGACAGTCGTTCATCCATATGACCCACGTGGTTGGTTATACCCACTAATAACAGCTAGCAAGATCTTCTTGCTGGGGTTACAGACCCCAGATCTAGGATAGGATGAGCCAGTGGGAGCAGAGGTGCAGGATGAATGGAATCATTTCAAATGGTCACTACTCCTAGTTTCAGAGATGTGTATGCATGCTTCATTCCATTTCATGACTCAGAGGTTCAATTTTATGGGTTCTCTAATGCCAGCAGTAATTTATGTTCATTGCATGAAAGATGACGGGGACATCCATAGAGTAAGGAGAAGTAAATTAACAATTGTTAATTTTTTTTTTGTAATGTCTATAAATCTTAATTTACACTCAATTTTCAGGGTATTTAATAACTTTATGTAGCTATGTTGCCCAGGCAAAGAGGCAGCACAAAATGATTTTTGTTTCGAAGCGATATTAGCAAAGGTAGCTGAGACATGCCTACAATCATTCAACATGTAAAACCCCATCCTCTCATTCAGCCAACCCCACCCTAAGCAGCCGCGTTAAGCAGTCCACTTATGCAACTTATTTTATGTATGTGCATAAAACAAATATTTTGAAGTTTTGTTAAAATTTATCAGAACCGATGGTACCACACAAATTTTATTTTGTATATTACATTGAGTTTATTTGATAATGTGACACAATATATTAAATAATAGATCTTGAAAAAGTTGTGAAATTTTAACATTTTTATTTAACTTTCATTGAGGCTGATTTCTTATAAAATAATTTTGCATTATTTTCATAGTTTACACCACTTACATATTATTATTACATTTAAAGGTTTATTGATAGTAATTAATTCTAATTCTTGAAAACCTTAGGGGTAAAGAGGGGAGAGTTAAAACACTAACCCCCCCTCGCAGCTTAGTCCCAGCAACCAACATCACAGGGCTTTAGTTTTAACAAAACCTCTGAAAAAGCATTTTGTAAAGTCCAACCATGTTTTACTTCCCCTTTTTTAAACTCTGTCTAGCATACAACACAGCAAATCTGTCAGTAAAATAGCATTAAATATGTAACACAATGCACTCCTATCAACTTGTGCTGTAATTTGCACAACAAACTTCGCACTAAGATTAAGGATCCAGACAAATACATTTTTGATGCTACAACATAAATGCGCAAGAGAAAAATATAATACAACCTATGTGTACAGTAGAAAAAAACATTCTATCTAAATAATATTAAAAGCTTCTTTACAATTTTACCCACAAAGAGAAATTAGAAAAATCTCAATAATCAATTTTCTATACATATTATGTTTGCATGACATGTTTTCATACTTGCATTTTTTTTAACAAATATGAAATTATTATTTTGTATTTACTTATTAATTTTTATAACCAAATTTGAAAATTAACATTTACAACTCATGTATCGCATGCATTACTGTAAATTACACCTGATTGACACTTTATGTACTGAAATCTAGTAAAATGCTTATGTTCTTTTGTATTTATTTGTAATACTGTGGTAAACAGCTATCTGTATGCATGTATTCTTATTTATCAAAATACTGTAAAACAAGTAAGCTAAACACTGGCACAAGGGCCACAGAATGCATACCAACAGAGCCAGAGGTGAACGCCTGCACCAGAAGAGGACTTGCAATTGCCTCCAGCCTGTTCTTCAGGCCTTCCAACTGCAACTTCCTGTCCTCGTAGTCTGGCACGTTAACAAGGATCTGCAGTGACTGCTGCATGCTGGTTAGCTTTGAGGCGATGCTCTCTATGTCGCCAGACTCAAAAACCTGGCAACACCACACCCATATCACATCTCTTATGCTATATCACTTCCGTAACTGGGAACATGTTGAAATACTTTTTTTGACATAACAGACTACTGGAACTAAGACAGTTAGATGTACTTGTTTACTAATGGGTTTTTAACTGCAGTACGGTATATTAAAAAACTTTAATTTACAGATTGTTAATATTGAAGTTTAAGGTCAAATAATAAAATTTTTAATCAACATTTCTAATTTTTTATTTTTGAATACTACTACAGATTTTTATACTTAAAAGTTAACTATGCCTAAAAATTATAATAGTGATGAAAGCGAGTGAGTGAAAGAGATTTGGGCGGTTCTTCACAGCGAGGTCTTGAGAGCCGATGAGAGTGATTGAGGTGAGTATGGAGCAGCGCTAGAATGAAGGGGCAGGCGAAACAGGAGATCCCAAGAAAACCCGCTGACCAGCGGCATCGTCCAGCACGATTCCCACATGCGAAAATCTGGTGACCCGGCCAGGGATTGAACCTAGTTCAACTTAATAGGAGGCGAGCAGGCTAACCGCTTAGCCACTGCGGCCCTGAACAGTGATGAAAGAGATAATTATTGTGTCAACAACAACAATATTGCAATGTACACTTTCAATTCCATGAGACTCTTAATGTAGAGACCAGTTGTAATTTGTCCTACTAACTTCCTAGGTTTAGTAGTATGTTTGGCATACTGTACAAATATGTGCAAACCAACACCAATCCTTAGGCCACACACTGGATTTTGAGAGAATAATTTTCTGAGCTACTTCAAGAAGACAAACCAACTGTTATTTTGAAACACAACAGCAGCAGCTCATGATTCACCTTAGTAGGAAACATCACAAAAACCTATATTTAATGTAATTTCTTGGGAAATAGCAAGAACTACAATGAGGTGAACTACATTGCTATAATGTGAAGCATTTTAAGCCACGTAATACAATGATAAGATATCATTATACGTAAAAGGATTAGACACAATGCTAAACCCAGTATGGGCGGTGTTTTAGGTTTGAAACCTCAGTACCCAATTTATTTGTGGCATACCTAAATTTTGAACGAACCCCAATAATAAGCCCTGGCGTCAACGAGAATTGCACACAAGCCCCTTAGCTAGCTCTGCTTCAGGTCAGGTTCCCCACGCTGGAAGAACAGGGTTACTGATTGGGAGCCTTGTGGGTGTTCTGACTGGATGGTTGCAAGTCCTATGACAAATTTTACATTCAAAGTTCTGCGGTATGCAGATTGTGCTTTAGTGATGGAGGTGGTCTTCAAATAGTGCAATACCAGAGTCATGGTGATCATGCCCTGAGAATCTACTCTCGCTTCAGTAGGATGACAATATACATCATGGGTCTGGTTGGCTAATGTACATGGACGAAGTCAAGAGACACAAGGGGCACAATTTTCCAATGTGTTACCTGCATATTACGAGGAGGCAGCACCCTCCTCCTCAGGCGGCTTGATGTGGCAGCCAATGGTTGAACAGCGGCTGGCACTGATTGCGGATAAGTGGTACTCAAGTTGCTGGTAGACTCCTGGAGTATGTGTGGAGGTATTGTCGTGTAAGAAGCAGGTAGTAAGGATGGGTCCAATCCTAGGATGTCAGTGTCAAAGTGAATTATCAATAAATGTTTTAATGGAGAGCGGGTAGTCAATCTGGTAGGCAGAATAAACAAAGGGTTATCCTCAACTGTCTCTGGCATAGGTAAATTACAGAGGTCCACCTCCAGTTGCTTCAAGATTTGCTTAAGTTTGAATTTTCCACCACATTTCTTCTTGAACTGCATTAAGGCCAAGTTAAGGAACTTTAAGGAAAAGCTTATTAATGACCGCCCTACCATGTGTAACAAGGGGTACTGGAATGGAAAACGTTTTCCCTGCTAAGAAGTTCCACGTCCGGCCGTTGCTAACTTTGGACGGAACTAGCACAGCACTGGATAATACGGCGGAATTAAGTGGCACCTAGGTGAACTTTTGCACTGAGGGTCGAGTAGTAGAGAGATTGCTCTCTCACATTCTCAAACAGATAGAGCAGGATACTATCTGAATCACTTGATTCCTCAAATAGAAAAAGAGTACCTGTGGTTTTGGATGCTCCTGAAGATTTACCAGAGAAATACGATAAGTATTTCTCCGGCAGATCTCGGTTTGCCTCTTAGGGGTGTGATGTATGCCTTTGGGGCTATCTTAGCATGGTGGTCGACTTCGCATTAAAGTTAGAGCCAACCAACTCTACACACAAGAACATTACTTTAGGGTAAAAGATGGGTTAACAACAGTTATAACCGGAAAACTAACATTAGATTGTAAACAAATACATTTATTGAAACATGTATTTAAAAGATTTGACATAAGGTGGGTCCACACTCTCCTAAATGTAATCAATAAAAAGACATATAGTACTTAGTTAAAATTGATTAGGTGGTAGTTGATTATGTTAAAGCCAGGTGAAGGCAGTCTGGGTAAATAATAAAATAACGTGTGGTATGTGATATCGAGAACGTGAATTTCTTCAACAAAAAAACCACCAAAGGAAAGTCCCTAACATAATGAAAGAGGATTTTACTGAAGGTATCTATCTGTTTAAAATGCAAAAAGGTGTTCTTCACCCAAGTTGTGAAGATATGGCCAAGCCAGGGCCTTAAGAGAAGTCCAGAGCGGACTGTTTAGCACGGACTGAAAAAACACATGAATGTGTGCGTATATTGCCGGACACGCCCGCAGGCGAACTTACCACATCGCCATCTTGAATCACACTGGTATCAGGAACTACTTGTAGCAACACCATTGCTGTACAAAAATATAAGTCTCCGCAGAAATATATACAAGTGTGATTGCATAATACGCAACATACCACCCGCTGAGATCGGCAGAGGTCTTCAGGATTCAGTCTAACAAGTCACAACACAATTTTACACGCTACAGATACTATACATATTTACACCGCACCACTGGCAGACTTCATTATGAGGGTAAACGATACAGCTTGTGTACTGACCTATACAGTTGTCCCTTGTTGGTGCACATGTCCGCCACTCCGATCACACCGTCTCTTCCAGGATGAATGTTCACCATTCTAGCTAGGCACCAGCCAAGGGGTGTAAGCACTCTTCTCCCACAAGAACAAGATCTCCAACTTCCGAGTGCTGGCTGTTGGGTTTGCCACTTATCCCGAGGTTGCAGCTGCTGCAGGTATTCTCCATACCATCGCTTCCAAAACTGGTTGGATAATGCGCACACCAACTTCTACCTTCTGGATAAATATGTCACTATTTTCAGAGGACTCTGGTACAGCTACCAGAGGCCTACCAATGAGGAAGTGTCCAAGTGTGAGGGCGGCAAAGTCGTTTGGGTCTGAAGACAGTGGAGTCAGAGAGGGGCCTGGAATTGAGGACTGCTTCAACTCTAGTAGAGTTGTTCCGATACCACTGCCGATACCCCGATACCAATGCCCTTCACACTGAATTTAAGAAAAAGTTTAACTGTTAAAAATACATTAAAAACATTTCTCCTAGACTCATTTAAATAAATAAATAAAATGTCTCAAGATACGGTATATAATTTATTGTAATCCGACACAAAATGCAAGCTAACCTAAAACTTTCAAATCCTCTGAAATGCAAATATAAAACACCAAATGCCAGTCAAATTTTAAATATCCCTCATGCACTTATCAGCTAAGAGCGCACGGAGAAGTTATCAATTGGACAGTGTCTTGTCTGTTGGTTTATTGGGGGGGGGGGGGGTATGACCTCCTCCATGCCGTTACCTGTTGGCGACACCTTGCACGCTTGGCAAATGTCTGTCTTTTAAAGTAATTAATCATATTTTACTGCAAAGAAAACTTGTAATTTTGAGACACAAATGAAGCAATTATATTTAATAAGTAATCATTCAAAATCATGTCATCTAATTTTCCCTGTCATGAGTTACACTGCGCTCGGCTCGGTGCTTACCTACCCATTATTAGAAGATGGCAAAAGTTGTTGTCAAATAAGCACTCAAAGATGCACATCTATTGAAATAAATTAATATAAATCCTCAGATTTCCCTGCAAGAAGTTACTGAAAATGAAAACTTATAATACACGTCGCTCAATGTTCAGAGAATTTTTTGCTGACTGCTCGTACAGTATGCTTTTGGGCATATAATTTTATTCACGAAGATGCTGTTCTTTGAGTTAAATAAATATTAAGTTTTAAAGTCATGTTAATTTTACGGTAGATACAATGAAACACCAACCTTACCAGATAAAACAACCTTTAAACACAAAAGAAAACATTTTTACAAATAATAATTCATCGTTAAAATGTTTTGCATAACATTTTCAGGTGAAACCATTTGCTTTGAAATACAAGTGATGTTAGGTGCAACTATTTTGAGCTATGCATATATTTGTTTGTATTTTTATTTTGCTTTTAATGTACGGCATATACAAACCGAAATATGGTAATTTTTGTGACCAAAGAAAGTAATAACCTGACTTCATTGTCTATGACCGATAATAAAGTATCGGCCCGATACCAAACATCATCAGGAAAAGGCGAAGTATTGGCCGATACCAATACTTAGTATAGGTATCGGAACAACTTTAAACTCTAGTACAGAGCGTAATCAATTCTTCCTGAGTGAGAATTTGGTTCCCAATTACTCGCCTGAGATGATATTTCGCAGACTTTACAGCAGCTTCTCACAATCCTCCTTGGTAAGGACTGGCAGGAGGGAGAAAATGAAAACTAATTGAATGGGCCAAGGCAAAGTTTTCCAGGAGTGGAGATAGGAGGAACTGGGTGAAAAATTGTCTTGAGCTATTTTGAAGCTCCTCTGAAATTGGTTCCACAATCAGAGTCGAAATGAGCACACAAACCTCTCCACAATACAAACTGGGTAAGGGCTGCAACTAAACTGTCAGCGGTCAAGTCTGTAACAACCTCAATGTGTGTGGCTTTCGTCACAAAACAGATAGGCTTTAGGAGATATAGGATAGGAGAGATAGGCTTTCTGGGTGACCATGCGATGCAGCTTGTTGAGCCTTATGGTGATAGCCTAATCCACAAAAGTCCATTCGAAGGTTCCAGCAGATGTGACACGTTCAGAAGGCAAGTCACCCATCAATGGGTGATTGTTTATAGGCTGACAACAATAACAACATACACACTTAAAAACTCTCAAACGAACCAAGGACCTGGCTGAGAGACTCCAGAACCGTTGTGACAAAAGTGATTGCAACAACTGAGGTGCTGCATGCAAATACTTAGTGTGGTAGTGGTCTACCAAAGCTTCAACAGCTACATGATTTCTAGGTAGTATGATATGTTTTACTGAAAATTCGATGTTGGCATGTGACCAATGGCCGTCCGCCCTGAGCACAGCATTTTCATCCAAGAAGGGTGCCAAACACTGCACTTGTGTTGAGCAATGTTTCCCCTCTTTTGAGTCGTTTCAAATCCTCTAACAAACACTCCTGTTGGATACATCTGCACATCAAACCAGCGGCTTCTTTCAATTCTGCAGGAGACAGGGTGTCACTGGTACAAGGTTGTTTCTTAATGTGATTGTAATGTGATTGATGAAACTCTTTACATATGCCATGACATGAACCAACTTGGGCCACGAGGAAATTTGTTGCAATACTGGAATTTCTTTAGAAATGACATGTGTGGTAAGTAATGCAAACTGAGAAGGCTTTTATTCTGGGATCTCGCCCGTCTGATTAAATGTGGACACTGGCCACTGCCCTTGAGGGTCGACTAACCAGCCAGCGCCATGCCACCACAAGTCATGCGAGAGGAGTTCATGAGGCAGCATGCCACAGGTGGCACAATTGGAAGGGTTGTTTTTGGAAATGACATTGTTTCCATAGCTGGGGAGGGACCCAGTCCTGGGTTTGTGCAACACGATTTACCACAAATGTTTTCAATAAGTAGGGCTGAGTCTTTATTCAAGTCAGAGTAATACTGGAATTGGTCCACGCATGAATATACAGCATAGGTTTGGCCAGTAAATGAGCACCACACAATTCTAATTGAGGAAGAGACACCTGCTAGAGCGGAGTTATCCGTTATTTGGCACGACGAGATGCACAGACACATTCCCTTGAGTATCCACACTCCTGAGATATACAACAGCTGCACAGGCTTTCTCCGAAGCATCCGAGAAACCATGCAGCTCCACAGTGACGACATTAGGACATATGAAACCAGGCAGGCTAAGTACTTCTAGTTCTATTAGCCCATCAAAGAACTGGTTCCACTTCTCCATGGCCGGAGATGGAAGAGGGTCATCCCAACCTAAGCCCTGAGTCCATACCCATTGCATTAGCATCTTAGCCCACACAATTATTGGTGACAACCACCCCATAGGATCATATGTTCATGCAGTTTGTGAAATGACAATGCGTCTGGTAGCAACCACGGATCATCAAGTGATAAGAAAATGAGACCTTTTCTGGGTTCCAGTACAAACCGAGAACAGGGTCAGATGAGAAGTCCAGATCTCTAGGGGTTTCCTGATGAGTTACAGGAATATCATCAAAAAGTTGAGGCTGACTGCTGGACCTCTTTCGAAGTTCGAACCCACTCTGATGCAGAAGTTCAATCAGCTGAAATTTCAACATATGTGCTTCCTCCATGGATATTGCTCCTGTAACAATATCGTCAACAAAAATGTGACTGTGAAGAACATTTGCTGCAAGAGGATACTGGGCACAATCATCCAAGGCCAGCTGGCATAGTGTACGAATAGCTACGAATGGAGAGGGTGAAAGACTATAGGTCCATATTAAACTGAAAAACTGTGAGCGGAAGGGATGGATAGTCATGCCAGAGAATGAGTTGGTATGGTCGGTCAGCCTCATGGATTAAAATTTGCCGGTGCATTTGCTTAATATCACAGGAGAATACTACACTATACAACCTGAATCTCAAAATTACATTACAGATTTCATTCTGAAGTTAGGGTCCTGGCAGCAGAACATCGTTGATTGGGACCCCAGTGGTGATTTTAGCACTACCATCGAATACCACCCTCAATTTGGTGGTTGTGCTCGACATTTTTAGAACACCATGATGTGGAATGAAACATTCTATGGTCTCCTTAGCATTAGTCTACTGGGTGGAGGGAGAATACACCTTCATATGGCCTGACTCAGAATAATCTGCCATGAAATCTGTGTACATGGTCTTCATTTCAGGATGTAATGAAAGTTTTTTTTTTAAAGACCAGAACCTACGTTCAGCATTCAAATGATTCCCCAAGAGGTTGAGCCTGAAGTTTGAAAGGAAGATGAAACTTGTATCTCCCCATGTCGTCCCGCGAATGGGTGTCCTAAAAATGTTTCTCGCAGTAGTCAGCATCTGGCAGCTTTGCATTTAACACATGGTGGTTCTTCAACTTCCCAAAACCGCTTTAGAGTCAAATCTAATGGATCCTCCATGCCAATGAACATTGAAACTATGTCTTGATCGGAATCAGTGCACGACTCTGGGTACTCACCCAGCAGTACCCATCCGAACTGTGACTCCAGCACCACAGGCATGTGCTGTCCTAACTCCAACCTGCCACTCAAACACACACGTACATAAACATCGGCACCTAGCAACATATCAATTGGAGCAGGTTTGTCAAAGTGCAGGTCTGCCAGAGGAAGGGAACCCAATTGGATTAGGATACGCTGATCTACAGAAGCCAGTGGCAGATTACTACTCATCTTTGACACAACAAAGAGTGAGTGATTGAAGGTACACTGAGGCTCCCTGAAAGATTGTATCTTACAAGTAATTATTCCTTTGAGATTTGCAGCACCTTGAGAGAGGATAAACACCCTTTCACATGCCTTATGCAGAGGCAGAGACAGTACCTATGCAGAGGCTTCAGATATGAAAGATTACTGAGCTGCATTATCAAGCAGACAGCGCATGATATGAGGTTTGTTATTGGCAACATACATTTTGACCAGAGTTGTAGACAATAAAACAGATTTACGATCATGGGCTGACACACATGCAAATGTACTGAATGGACCCTCAGTGCTGACAGAACCTTTGTTTCGAGACCCTGAAGTTGCATTAGACTTCCCATCGATGTGCAGCAAAGTATGATGTTTTTGTTTACACCGATAACATGTGTATGAGGCGCAATCGGCTACTGCATGGGATCCTCCAAGACAGTTGAAAAAGGGTTTCTTTTGCGAACCTTTGACTGACTGTCAGTGGGTGATGCACAGACTAACTCTGGGTATTTGCAAACACTGTGAGGGGTGTTCTGACAAAGTGGGCAAGGCTTAGGTAATTTAGGTTCAGAATCAGTAATGAGGGCCGACCTTGGTTGTGAGGTTGTATAACCTGATTTGATTAGGGATGTTTTCCAATGCATTTGACCAGCACCAACTTTGCTCACATCAACTGCACAATCCAATTTTGCTACTCTTAATCGGAGAAAATCAATAAACTCTGAAACAGTGGGAAATGTGTCAGGATTTTCTGTGCGTGAGTTTTCAAACTTTGTTCTGACACCTACATTGAATTTGCATAGCAAGAATGTGGCAAGCACTGGATTATTCTGTGTTATGTCACAATCTAACCCTTCGAGGGCTCGAGCATTTTCACTGAACGTGTTGATAAAGTGTAGAATGGATTGGTGGTTTGTGGAGTCGACACCAGGCAAATCGATAATCCTATTAATATACAAGGTTGAGAGTTTGGTATTGGGATTTTAAAAGTTCCCAGGCTACTAAGTAATTTTCAGCAGTAACATGCAGATTTTTGACCAACTGTAAAGCCTCTCCCTTCAAACATCCCAACAAGTACTGGAATTTTTCTATGTCGACCAATGCAGGACTGTAGTGGATTGTAGCGTGATACAGTTGAAAAAACTTTGACCACTCCTCCCACTGCCCTGAGAAAGAGGGCAAAATAATTTCCGGAAGTCTGACATTTGCTGACATGGAGGCAAGATTACTGGTTTACGAAACTGGCACAGCATGAATGGACAAGAATGAGGTTACGTTGCATCGGACATTTGACAACATAGCAAAGAAAAGCTTGT
The DNA here is from genome assembly GCA_029891345.1 of Dryococelus australis. Classification (NCBI taxonomy): domain Eukaryota; kingdom Metazoa; phylum Arthropoda; class Insecta; order Phasmatodea; family Phasmatidae; genus Dryococelus; species Dryococelus australis. The sequence continues at coordinate 170,577,705 of CM056993.1, forward strand.
GCTTCAGTGTTGGCACATTTTCATCAATGTTATCCAGCAGGGGATCAGTTTGTAAAACTTTGTTGCACAAGGAATTTACTTCTCACTCAATGGCCTCTAGCTGAACGCTAAATGCATCCACTTCATGAACGGAATTTACAGTGACTTTGCAACGCCCTTCCAAAGGACGTGGCAAGTGGGACGTATACACAGTCCTTCAAGAACCAATCCACAAGAGGATAAGAAAAAGATCAAATCTATTTAAAGATTTCTGGTTAAAAAGACAGACAAACACAAGACTTCCTTGGCATAACGTGTATGATTTATTTATATAAACGTTTCAAAGTTTACACATGATTATGGAAAATATTTATTATTTATCCATATTCCTATTCCCCGTCTTCCAAAAAAAATTGACACTGATTAAATATCAGATGGACTCAGAAATATATATAATGGTACCATTTTCCAATATAAAATACAAATGCCCATTAAAAACTGTGCTAGAATTCCACATACAAGTGCAGCTTGAAACAATTCCAAGTTAAATCTTATGACTTTCTTATGTCCCTTAACATGTCACTACTGTACTCCTACTCCAGGTTTAAGGGTATTATAACATACTAAAGATTAAAAAAAACATGCCTGGGTGATATGTCACTTTCAGAACAAATAGAAAAACATGCTCTCAACTCCTTTTAAAAGTCCACATGGCTATATTTTGATGTTTAGCATTTTCTTAGCAATTTTATTAATACTTAAAAACATTTTTCTTTAATACTGGCTAGATACAAACTCTAAACTTGGAGTATTTCCTGACTCCTAATGTAAGCGTACTCTTTTAGTACTGTACTCACAATACTGACATTGACAATACAGTCAATATTTTAGTAAAATCCAAAAAAGACACAAATGACTCAATTTTCCCATTTTATTACAATTTAAGAATTTTCAGCTGTCTTTAAAAACATGGATGATAACTTTAATCAGCCAATAGTTAAAACAGAAATTTTCTGTCTTTGAATACGGAAATTCCTAAGTTTTTTTCTACCTTCCATGACGTAAAAGTTGTCATTCTGACAAAGGCCAGAAATATTATTTCTGTTACAACATTATTTTTGTACTTAACTGTGAGCTGAACGTCCAGGAGTGCTGGTCTCTGCCTACACGATGAAACTCCTCATGTTATATACAAAACTTTTACCCCTTCCATGGAGGGAGTAACAAGAGTCCGGCCAATCAGAGCCCAAGAAACTCTCGTAAAGCTTCTATACAATTCCAAATTATTAGTGAACAGCCACTTCCGGCGCCACAGTTCCATGCCACGTGGTTAACCATCTGGCCACGCAACCGCTGCACAGTCTGGTGTGGGCGGATCAAACTATCCCTACACTCAGCGGCCAGTCTACCTCCGGTGCGCGCCGCAGCTGGAAACTATGTCTGATTGCTGAGCAACACCTTGCTGTCGCACGTACGTAGGCCTGCTGGGGAAGGCTTTTCATCGTAGACCATCACGTGCGTGTATAATTTGAGTAAGTAAAATCACTAAGTAAATTTTTTTTTAATAATTGAGGATGGATAGCAACACATATTTTTTAAATGTAAAAAGTTTGTTTTCTGCTGGCTATAGGTCTCACTCTGCACATATTGTCTTCCTCGTCATGCTGGTGTCGAAACGAGCAGGCATAACGGAAGTGGAGGAACGTAGTTTTATGAAGCGCGTGCCTGAACTTCTGCCTTAACAAGAACTTGCACCCTTTTGTAAATGTGTTTCAGTTTGCTCTACTGAAACTTGAACTTCACCAAAAATATTTGGAATCCAATGTCTAGAACCTACCAACCGACCACACAAACACCCCCCCCCCCCCCCCCCAAAAAAAATCAACCATTGATGAAATACAGGAATACAGCAAAACTTACATCAAAAGCTAGGTTACAATGTCTTGCATACCATCTCAGCTATAAAACGCTGATTCGCTCCACAAAACATGCTACAAATGGGATGATGCAACAAGAAGACAAAAAATCTACTCACCCATGTGTTAAGCACAGGCTGATAATAAAAGCATTACACAATAAAGCCTAAGCTATAATCACCATAGCGTTCCCATAGCAAAATAACAGTGGCATTACCGTGGAAGTTGAAAATGAACTGGCTACAACTGCAGTAAGAAAACTGTTATGCAGCTAATGAGAAACAAGCACAAAAAAAAAATAAGACAGGCTGTACATGTATCATGGATATTTTAAAACAGTGTGTTGGCTAACCTGATGTTTATTTTTGTTTATCTACTTGTGATGAAAAAAGTTTCGTGGGAATAGTATTTCGGGATATTTAAAGTATGGTATACATGTTAATAATTGCGTTGACTATTTAAATAAACAGAAATCCGAACTGTACCACAAAGTTTACTTAATACCTATGTTGTTGTTATAAGCTTGAACTGCGCTCACTCTCATGGTTGGAAATGTCTCGTGATTGGCCGGCGTAGAACTCGACGTAAGAGAATTGAAAATATTCAATCCTCTTAACACTGCTACCGCGAGAAGGCCGCCATCTTACTCCATTATGTTGTGTTATAGCTGGCCCATATACAAGTGTGGATTCAATTTTTTATTGTTAAATCTTACGGTGATTGTAGCTGGGGCTTGACACGGACAACTATGTGGTTTCCCTGTAATTTTCACGAAAACTGCAACACTTCTCACAAATGTACTGGACAGCGATGAAGAAAATACTGGTTCCTTCTTGGGATGTTTCTGTGATGAGTGGATTCGGAATGGCAGCAATAGTTTGTGCACATGCATAGATAAAGCTTCAATTACACAGAACACGTAAAACAACCTAAGAACGTCTCACATTCATTGTAAGGAATAAACATGGGCACGTATCTAGCCCAGAGGACCAAAATGTTTAGCACAGACTGAAAGAAACACATGAATATGCGTGCATACTGCCGGACACGCCTGCAGGTGAACTTACCATGTCGCCATCTTGAATCATACTGGTGTTGAGAACTACTTGCAGCGGTGCCATTACTGTAGAAAAAAGTAGGTCTCCGTAGAAGGATATACACCTCTGATTGCACAATACGCAACAGGGACATTGTCGCAGTGACCTACAATACCTGGTTGGTAAATAGGTGGGAAGAAGTTGAAGAAGTGGAAGGGGACGACATCGGCCAGGCCCTCTGGTAGCTGTGACCACTTCTGGAGCTGGAGCTGCTGGTGGAGGCCGAAGGAGTGGAAGGCCTCTGGGTGGCGGAAATCCTCTGGGGTTGCTGGACAAGGTTAGTAAAGGGAGGTTGCCTCAGGCGGGCGTGCATTGTTCTGCGCAGGCAGTGTGGTGATGTCACATGAAGTCCACCGCCTCGATTTTGGGCGCGAACTTTCTCTCAGTCAAGACAGGCACGCTTTCACAGATAAATTTTTCTGTGAGGACAAAATCGGTCACGTCATAGCAGTCTCCTTGCAAGCGTACTTCTAGTTTTGTCTTTCCCTTCATGACAAACTCGGTCACCTTGTGGCAGTGTTGTAGCGGACGTTTTTACACTTTCATCTTTCCATTCTTATGTAGTGTGCATTGTTGAACGAACATTTTACAACATTAATACAGGTTCAGTAATAGTTTACTGTGTAACAAAATGCCTGGGACTGGCTGTGCCATAGCTGCATGTAAAAATCGTCGTGACGAGACAACCAACATCAAATATCACAGATTCCCAAAAGAAAGTGTGTTAAGAAGCCAGTGGGTGCAACACTGCAAAAAACAAGATAAATTTAATCCAGATATGTCATATGTTTGCTCAGATCATTTTATTGTTGAGGACTATGAGAGAGATCTACAGGCCAAACTGCTTAAAACTGAACCAAAAAAATCTTGAAGAAATCTGCTTTGCCATCACAAAAGCTGTTCTTTAATTAACATACTCATAGGAAGGATGAAAATTATATTGAACGTAATTTAAGGTACAATTCAAGACAAAACAAAAAAATAGCAACAAAACTGATAAACGAGTCAGAATAAATACGTTTAATTGGATCTAGCAGCTTCAGTGATCCAAGTAAAGTAGAAAAAAGTAGATGAAATTCTGAGGAAAGAAAACAAAATTCTGAAAAAAGAAAATATTACTTTTAGAAAATAAAATTCTTCCGGACTCAAAAAATATTTTAAAAATCAAGAAAGAAAATCAAAACTTGAAGAGACAAAATGCAAAAAATCCTAAAGAACAAACAAAATGTTTTCAAGTTTTGTCATTGTTTACGAAAAATCAAATACGGATACTTCTTGGAATATAGAAGCATGTGAAGTGGACCAATGAAGAAATATCTTCGGCATTCACGTTACGGTATCCAAGCAAACCTTGCTACATATTTTTGAAGAAGCATATAATTCCTTTGCCAGGTGTCTCAATGCTCCAGAGGTGGGCATCGTCTTTGGAAATGTGTAAAGGCCTATTCCACCAAATGTTTCAGTATCTTGAAGTTGCCAGATCAAAACTTAATGCCAAAGAACGTATTATGGTTCTGCAATGTGATGAAGTTAAAGTTAAGAGAACTATAGAATACGATGTGAAAAAAGATGAAGTTGTCAGCCTTTTTTCGTATATGCAGGTTGTAATGGCTCAAAGTTTGTTTTCTAAGTGGAAGCAGCCAGTTTAAGTCAATTTCAACACAAAGATGATGAAAGATATTATTGAATCAATTATTATTAAGCTTCAGGGTGTAGGACATATGGTGAACGTCATCGTAAGTGATCTTGGGGAAGGAAATATAGGCCTATGCAAGGAAATTGGAATCAGTAAAGACAAAAAAAATTTGCAACCACCCTAGTGCAGAAGCTGAGAAAATTTACGTGTTTGCTGACCCACCACATCTTTTGAAACTCATCAGTAATTGGTTTCTGGATACATGATTCATGTCACCTGATATTATATATATATATATATAAGTGCACGCACATGCCCACACACAAACATATGCACACACGCACACCCACACGCATGCACGCACACACATATACAAAAAAATCTTCAGATCACAAAATATGTCACAAACTAACAAATGCTCATATATCAGTCAAAAAAAACTCAGCAACAGAATGTAATGAAAGCAAGTGAGTTACTGTCACGAACCAATGATATCGTTAAAAAGAAATCTTCCCGGGAACAACAAGAATGTTGCACAAGCGCAACTGGAGACTTCATTCTCCTCTGTGACCAATGGTTTGACCTAGTGAATGCTTATATACCACATAATATAAGTGAGCCATCACGAAAAGCATACAGCCAAGAATTAATTGCCCAAGATTAAATTTTAATCAAAATGATTGACACAATGAGCAAACCACATTGCTGTGGAAGAAGTATAATTCAACTTTTCCAGGAAGGAATCATTGTATCTACAAAATCATTATAGCTTATTTATAGGGATCTAAAACATACACAAGATATTAGTTACATTTTGACTCATTGTCTTACTCAAGACATAATAGAAAATCTGTTCTCGCAAATTCGCGTCCGTGGAGGAGTAAACGACCATCCCTCGCCTTTAGATGCACTGTACCGCCTGAGGATGATAATTTTAGGTTAAAACGAAGGTATGCTACGGACACAAATAAATACAACTGCTGCTTCAGATGACAGTGAATTTTTTGCAAGCAAAGTGCTTAAAGTCAGCGGTGTTTTTGGTTCAGTAAGTGAAACTGAAAAAGAAACGTCAACAGCTAATATTCTTAGCGAAGAAAGCAAGTCTATAGGAAAGGTAACTGTGGCTGACGATATTACAACACAAACCGAATTTACATTCTCTACTGACTTAGAAGAAAATGCTTTTGAATACCTTTGTGGATGGGTGGCAAGAAAACTCCAACCAGAGTTTCCTTACTTAAAAGATAACAATGACACGAACACTCTTATACTCTCTACATCATCATGGGTTAAACACCTCTCCTATGGGAGAATATTTAAGTCATCTGAAATACTATTACATCAAACAAAACAGTTTGAGCGTGAATTCCAATTGCATCATGGTACAGTACTTATTAAAAGCCTAGGTGTCATGAAAAAATTGGTGGACAAGATTGCTCCTTTTTAATAAAATATACAAAGGAAAATCATTAAAACCTTTTTACTTCAAAGAACATTCATAAGGATGAAGAGTCTCAATGACGAATCCCGCACATCTACCAAGAGAGCTTCTGGTTACATATTGAACGATGGGAGGAAAAATTGCAAAACAATACAAAAAAATTGTGACAAAGTTTACGGCGTTTCTAAACTGTTTCGTAAGAGCTACATTAAGTGCATTAAAATTAATGTTGGACTTTAGGGTTGTGCAAATATATATTTCTATTAACGAAACGATAATGAAATGATAGTTGTAAATTTTTGTACAAATGAAAACAATAATGAATATTTGGTAAAAGTATCCTATCTCGCCGCAAATTAAGAAAAACTGTAAATTAAATTATTTTATTACATTTTTTTAGTTCAAGTGTTTTTAGGATCTTAGCACAGTAATACGAAATTCTTTTCTTGCTGAAACAAGTTACACTGGTAATTAAAAAAAAAATAAAAAATAAAAATATATATATATATATATATATATATATATATAAAAAGAAAATCAGTGTTAGCTAGCAATTAGTATTTATTAATATTATTTGAGGTTGTCAGCAAGAAGCATAGTTGCTTGATGTGTTCTGGACTGAGAAGTGTTCGCCTGAATGTAACAGTGTTACCTGCCCAGGAGAACAGTTTTTTGCTAGCTACAGAAATGGCAGGAACCAGCAGATCTTTTGCACCTACTCTTGCAATGTTAGGGTACTTGTATTTACCAGTCATTCTGTACCAATCGTAGATATTTGATTTTCTGTTTAAAAGTGGTTCTTGTATATATGAATTATATTTGACTTCCACATTTGTTGTTGGTTTTCTGTGTGTGCTGGTTCAGCCATTTGTAGCACAGCCGACAATAATGACATTTCTTCCGGTTCCGGCTTTTCATCTTCAGCTTTCTCTACTTGTGTTTCTAAACCTTGTTCATCTTGCAGTTGTTGGAAGTATTTTTTTGATGAGTATTTTTGCAGTCTGCTGCTCAGCAGGATTTAGAAGTGTTGTCTTGAAACGTGGATCCAGCACCATGAAGACCATGTTCACTGCATCTTCCTTGTACAGTGGAAATCTAGATTTGAATGATTTCACAATGTATTTTTGCAAAAACTTGCTATTTACACTGCTCACAATACACTTTTAGAGAGATGAATCTATGTAATGGATGAATTGAATAACTAAACATTGTTTTGCATATCTGTCTCCACTTGGGTCATTTGTGGCTTGTGCAACAGATCTGAGAATGTCTATAAGTCCCTCTGCTAACATCCACTCATGTGTGTTGACACACTCAATGGTGGAATTTGAGGAAGCTAGTTCAGCTGCAACATATTCTCTCAGATGGACTAAGCGTTCTAGTATCTGAAACTCAGAGTTCCAGAGGGTTTCAACATCTTTGATTACATTCAGAGGTGTCTTCTGATCAACCCTTTGCCTCTGCTGTAATCGTTCATTGGCTACACTACTCCCATGTGTACCTGCCTACGATGGCTATTGCTTTGGTTAGCATTCTTTCAACTCCTGGTGTTTCTTGTTTTGCATCTTTGATGCACAACTGCAATGTATGTGTAAGCCATTGCAAATGAGTCCAGCCACTAGTTGACGACACTGCAGATACAAAATTTCTGGGATTGTCAATCACATAAAATATAAATAAGCTACTGTTGTTTGGAATTCCCCATTCACCCATCAGTGATTTCAGAACATCTTGAATGTTACTTGCTGTGTGTGAACTTGGAAAATGACAAATATTCAGTGTGTAGCTTTTGTATGCACACTCACAGTTAATGTAATGGATAGTAAGAGATATATAATTTTGGTTGGACCTTGAAGTCCACGTGTTGCAAGTGAAAGAAACTGAGCGCACTCCATTTTTAATGTTTTCAGCTAATTCTGTTTTTATTTTACTTATACGCTGCTTGTACATTCCTGGGATGATGGTTCTTGAAAATGTTGTTCGGGAAGGAATCTTGTACCGAGGTGGGCATTCACTTAACAATTCAACAAAGGCTGGCTCTTCAACTACTGAATATGAATGAAACCCTTTTACAATAAAATTGGAAACTTTTTCATTCAAATTTCTAGTGGTAATGCTGTTCGAATCCCACGCCTCTTTCTTTTTAAAAACTTCCATAATAGTGGCTTGTTCACTGGAGGATGGCTTAAGTTTTGCAGCTTTCCCAGCTTTTTTTTCTTCATTGAGTGATTTAAATTCAATCTCTAATTTTGGGTGTTGTGTTAAATGGGCAACTAATCCTGAAGTGCTCCCTGTCAACACACAGATGCACACATGGTGGTCAAAAGATCTTACAAATGTGCACATGGTGGTGAAAATAGTCATGTACATGTGCACATTTTACTGAGTTAATCCCAAGCTTAAACATACCATATTTCAGTATGTATAGGCAGCGTGTATGCACAAGCTGCACCATGATTTGAGACTCTAGAACTGGAAAAACATAAATCTTGTGTACAGGCAGCAGAAGCTTTTTTAAAGCCTGAGGTTTGTTCATGTATGATAACAACTGACATTTGGCAACTACACGCTCCCATAAAGTGATCACAAACATCCTTGGCAATAGCACAGTTGTGAACAAAGAAAAGGGAAGGGGATAGTTGTGGATGCGCATGGCCAACGTGACTGTACACGCAACTACACAGGTGAACGACCTTACCAGGCTGTTTATAGCTGTGTCTGCATTGATCGCTTCACTTCATTCACTTTCTGTCATGTTGTGCATGCTTCCCAGATACACAAACGTGAGTGATAATGGGAAACGAATGAGCAAATTATAATGCAAAATTTAAGTTGAAAGTTCTGTAATATGTATGTGAACATGGAAAAAGGGTAGCTGGTTGACAATTTGGTGTTACGATAAAAATGCACGGCATTGGTGCAGGGAACCTTGTGTGTCATTTCATTGTGGTCAGAAACATTTTTACACTATACCCATTTTGTTCCTTAAGAACTTTTGTGTACAGGCCACACTCCATATTTTGCCATGAAAAATGAACATAAAATGTGCGGCCTATAATGCCAAAATATGACAGACTTTGTTGTTGACTAAATGATCAGTTGACCCAATTTTGTATACAATAATGGTGAAGTGTTTGGTAATTTGACATTTCGTATTTTGTATCTAGTGGATGTTCACAAAAATACGATATGACAAAATCAGCACAATGTTGGTTTTATCCTCAAAATATATACGCAAATACGTAACTAAAATGTTTTTAAAAACTAATATCAGTGTTGTGCTTTGTTTATAAATTTCGCAACAATTTTTTAAAAGACATTGCATTAATAATTTTATCTTATTTATTAACATATTAGCAGCATTCCAGTAATGATTCTAAAAATATCACGTCCATTTTTGGCATTTAATTATGATAAAAATAATTTTTACTGTAAATGTAAAAATGTGTGGCAGCAAGTGCTACACAATTGACTGTCGAAAATGTCCGAATTGAAACTTACGAAATGACAAATTACAAAAAACCAAATTTTTCATTTCAAACACGGTGTAAGACAACCATTATAAAACGTAAGCATGGACTCCAACCTGTTGGCGTACAAAAATGTTTTTTTGCAGGTATTGCATTTTGCGCCCTCTCCACTTTCCTCTTGTGTATAAAAATTCTAAACAACGCTTGTTTTCTTCTTCTTCTTTTTCTTTTTTTAGACGTGGACTGAATGGCAATTGAGTAGTCATCATTAATTTCTTCCGCATTTTCCATTTTTGTACTTGTACCAAATACTACGGTGAACGAAATACTGTTTTCAGCACCCCTAGCGGTTGTGAACCCGAACTAAAATTTGTGGCTGTAGATTTGAATTCACATGCGGTGGGAATTTCAAATATCACTATTATAAATGTGCTTTTTTTTTTGCTGTTCAGGACATGGAAATATATGCTTTGTCTATTCAATAATTATTATTGAATGACAAAACATATATTTCATGTCTTAACACATATTAAATATTAAACCCTACTACTAGTTTATTGCAGCACTATTACAGCAATTAATTAATTAATTTTTTAATTTCATAATATAAATATGAAATTAGGAAAACAAGGTTTTTTTTTATTCATATTGACTGTACAATGATACATTATTGGATTTTTCATTTCGGTAATGGGTGCATAACGGGGAAGAAGAGGCCTTGTTATGTCCCAGGATGTGCAGACAAACTTTCTGTAAGACATCAGTTTCCACTTATAGAGACAAAGTTTTTCATACGTGGTTACATAGGATAAGGAATCCGAAGTTACAAAGCATAGACAAGAAGAAAGTGAACGATATTTAGTAGTATGTGACCTGCACTTCAAATATGAATATAAAAATGCAAGAGTCTAAAAATTTATTCCGTGCCTTCACAACTTCTTCCAGGTTAAGTTGAATGTCATGATGTATTCTTCGCTCTAGTATATAAAATTCATTGTAGGCCTAAGAACTGTCATTTTTTGTAGTATGTCATGCAGAATAATTGCCTACACAATGTAATGGATCAAAATTAAATATGGCTTCCTGTGTGATGGCTCCTAGTGCCCTTCACGACGAAGGGTGCAACTTCCGAATTTGGATACTCTTCGTTTATAAATTGATTACATACAGTCGATCGCCACTCATCGAGACTGTACATAAACATTTGTTTATTTTGTTTGAACCCACGCATGTTTATTTTGTTTCGTCCCGCCCAAAGGTTAGAAATGGATAGAGAAGATGTGATTGCTTTAAATGATATTCTGCTAGCATAACGAATAGTAGTGAGAAGATTAATTAATTTGTTACAGTTGTTGGCACAGGCCTGTACACACATCTAATGGACAAAATAAACTAAACTAAACTAAAAACTAAACTAAACTCTCTTTCTGTAGTACCCACAATACCAAGAAAAAATTTATCAACTCATTAACAGTTTAAAAATGTTATTAGCGGGTGGAATATAAATACTTACACTTTTATATTTTCTCCGGTGCTGGTTATGCCATCTTAACCACACAAAATCAAAAGAATAACACACGGACTGAAACAATAGTGTTCAAGATGGATAAGTGGCTCGAACCCTTGACTGAAGGGGATACTCAAGGGTACAATATCCGTAATGAAACAATTTAAGTAAGAGCAAGACTGCAAGCAACATCCTTGGGACTAAGTTACATTTACATAATACGTCATGAAAAACCACATTTAATTTTGATTCATGACATCTTATAGGCATATATTCTGCATGATGTACTACAAAACATGACGTTACTTAGGCCTACAATGAATTTTATATACTAGAGCGAAAAATACATCATAACATTCAACTTAACCTGGAAGAAATTGTGAAGAAAAACTTTGTCTCTAAGCGGAAACCGATGTCTAACAGAAAGTTTGTCTGCACATCCTGGGACACAACAAGGCCTCTTCTTCCCCATTATGGACCTATTTCCAATATGAAAAACGCGTAATCTTGAAATATCAACAGCATTAACAAAAATTCCTCTATTATCACTGTGATTCCACCATTGCAAATGTCAATGTAAACAAACATCAACTACTATGACACACACTAGCGGTTTGTGAACCTCAACTAAAAATAGTGTTTTGTCTGTTGCCATAAAATGTTCCACCACATGTCGGGGGGACCACAAAGTCGTTATATGGTCGAGGGGAATGAAGCCTTGGTGGGGAATGGGTACTCAGCTGATTTTACCTGTCCACAATATTGGTGTAAGCCACTTTCTCATTTTCTTCCATAATAAAGCATTGTGCGAATGTCGTTAACGTACTTTGAAATTTATATAAATGTTTATTTTGTCAGATAAACCCCAATATTTGTAAAAAAAATTGTAATATATTGTGTGAAAGTGATCGGTGACCATTGTTCTTTCTTGATAAAAGCTACCAGCTAAAGGAAAATGGCATGTGTAGTGTGTGTTCGTAACAGAGCTTCTAAAATGTGTAAAATGTTTTAAGTGTTTAATTAACATGACATTGAAACCAATGCCTACAGGAAACCGCATTCCTTTGGAGTAAATTGGTATCATGAGCTGTTCATCTGTTGCTGCAATAAATGCATCTACACCAAAAGCAAGATTTCAAGATCAAAATATACTGTCCATCACCGAGACTTCATATCTTACATACATGTTTGACATTTAAGAAATCACATAATATGCACAGTACGTTGTAACTTATACTGCAGGATTTGTGGTAAGTTATTTGCACAACGTTATTAAATGTGAAAGTTGCCTTTCAACCCTTGTTGAGAATGGAAAAGTTCCAGGAACCCTAATTAACCTAAAATATATAGGTGGTTTATTTTATGCATCAAGAGATGTTATTCAGCTATTAAATTGTTAGGGAAAAAAAAAACAATCAGGACTGCCTCGGCAGAAAGTGGTGGGAAATGCCTTCATGATATATTTACAGTGGACAGGCTACTGTGCTGCGCAATGAAACACTGTTTGGATTGTGCAGATAAATTTTTTCTCACACTTTCTGTTTATGTTCAAGGCCAAAACAAATATGACGAACATAAGATTTCTTTGATGAGAGCTATTTGCAAGAATTATGTTAAAGTGAGGGTGTAGGACTACTATTTCTGCAAAAACCTAATTACAGGTCCAGTTAATTTCGTAACTGTGGCCCGGTATTGGGAAAACATGACATGCACGTTAAACTCAGAAACTGTGAATTTTCGACCTGCTTCTCAATTGTTGTGTTCCTTTGCATATGCAATTACGTAACGTTTAAATGCAGAAGTTTGACTGGTATATTTACCCCTTATGCATTCGTACTCAACAAAATTTAATATAAAAGTAAACTATTCCCTTCACATTAAAAAAACCACACACATACAAATAAACTCCGTGACTGATTTTGTTTACTTGTTTGCAGTGTGGGCGCAACAGTCAGAAATCGATAATGGGACCAGTGACCTTGAAGTGTCAGCGACCTGGCGCGGTCGAAAAAAGTGCATGCAGCATATGGCCTGTTAGCATTAAATGCCTCATTGAGAGAAACATGCTGCGTGAAACATGAAAGGAAAAGTTTTTCCTTCATTCGGGTGCGAGAATTATGCCAGTAAATACGGTAATTGATCGAGATCGTGAAACAGAACAAAATTTCTAGGCCCAAGCATTGCTTGACAAACCCAAGACAGTTAAACCTGTCAAAGAAGGGAATGCGGGAGAAAGACGTTTCAAGCCACCTCTGCCTCCACCACTGCAAGCCCCCAGGTTACCCAAGGGCTGGTTCTGCCCGGGAAACCATTTCAACAAGGATTACCCACAGCAACTGGCGCAGCAACATTAGAGCATAGAATCACGGGATGCAAACCGTATGCTGCAACTCATCCAGGCCAAAGCCGTGCCCCAAAGTAAGCAGTCAATGGGAAACTGACACGCTGGTGGAAAGAAGGAAGTGTTTCCACCGGGCCAACGGAACTAATGGTCAAGTTCCTAGATGAAGAGGTAGACACATCTGTTGCGCCCTACATTGAAATCTGCATAAATGGTTGAAATGCCTTAGCTCTTTTAAATTCACCGGCGTCAGAGAACATTTTGCACTGTGACTTGCTCCAGTCAAACAAACACCACGAATTGGAACCTCAGACCAAGGCAGTGAGAATGACCAAACCACACTGCACCCTCACCATAGACGAATGCATTAACCTGCCACTCAAACTCCAGAGCCTGAAGACCCACGCAGAATTCGTCGTAACACCACATATCGAAGAGGACGTTATCCTAGGACATCCATGGCTCTACAAACAACAATGCATCATGGATCAGGAGAAATGCAAATTATACCTGGGCCACGGATAACGCATAACAGTACAATGGGAGTATCTGGCCATACAGCAAGAAGCCACAACCTTGGATGCACAGGATATACAACACGACCTGACGGACACACAGTTTCGGCAGCTAAAGGAAGTTCTCAACGAACATGCCAACGCGTTTGGAACTGGTGGAAACTTATGTCACACCTGAATGATCCAGCATCAGATACTCCACAATGACTCCACGCCAATCTACAACAGGCCTTTCAAAGTCTCAACCAGATGCCAGAAGATAATCATGGAGCAAATAGGCAAAATGAAGCGGCAAGGAATTATCGAGCCTTCCACGTCTCCCTACAATTCTCATGTGCTTGTACATAAAAAGGAAGGGCAGTTGTGCTTTTGGAAAAACTACAAAGCTTCGAACAACACCATGTTGCACACTCCTCCACTGGCTCTCTACCTAGCACATACTCTGCACGATATAGGCAAGGCCCCGATCTTCAGTACTCTAGATATACAGTCAGGCTACTGACAAACAGCCGTGCAGCTGGACAGCCATTCATACATTGCCTTCACGTCTCCAGAAAGTGTTGGAACGCCTCACAAACTGAATGGACTCATTGTCAAACCATCCAAAAGTCATTATGGAAGGGTATCCATCTAATAGTTAGGACACGTCGTGTCCATGAAGGGCAACTACACCCAAAACAGATTGTTACAAGCCATTTAGGAAGCCAACACTCCCCACACCAAGAAGTAACTTTGTCATTTTCTGGGACAGTGTAACTGGCTCACGGATTTTGTGCCCAACATCGCCAAGACAATGGCACCCCTACATCCTCTACTCGGGAAGGATACTAGGTGAAAGTGGATACCAGAGCAGCAGGCCCCCTTTGAAGTCCTCAAGGCCTGCTTTAGAAACACTGATTGCCTCCACCGCCCCCAGGGGAAGGGAATTCTCATCCTGCAAACAGATGCTTGTCAGAACGGATTGGGAGCCATTCTGTACCAGGAGGATCCAGAAGGCCGACCCCTAGTCATTGTTTACAGAAGTACCCAACTGAATCCGACAGAACAAAAATATCACATTACCGAGCAGGAATGTCTTGGGGTAAAATGGACCATCGAGAAGTTTCACTACAACTTAGAAGGGAACCACTTCATCCTTCAAACGGACAGCAACGCCCTTAAATGGTTAAGGGAAGCCAGACTTAACAAGGTAAAACTAGGGCGATGGGACCTACAGCTATCAGAGTTTGATTTAGAAGTGCAGCATTACCCGGGGTCGCAGAACGACCTCCCCGACGCCTTGTCCAGGCAATCCAACCTCAAGGAAGACATCAAACAAGACAAAGACATGGAGCACATTCTCCCTCCTGAACCGCAAAAGCTACCACCGGAAGAGTAATCTGATTGTTGCAGCTACAGCTCAGTCAAAGTCAAATTGAGACAGCAGCAACTCGACCCGAAGATCCAGGACCTACTCCGACAATACCGGCAACTGTATGATTACATGACAGCGTTGTCTGGGCACGCAATAGTCAACCGGAAGCCTCTTGGAAGATATGGACACCTTGAGCTCTGCGGGAAGAAGTGTGTCAACATTTTCATGATCACCCA
Source organism: Dryococelus australis (assembly GCA_029891345.1). Classification (NCBI taxonomy): domain Eukaryota; kingdom Metazoa; phylum Arthropoda; class Insecta; order Phasmatodea; family Phasmatidae; genus Dryococelus; species Dryococelus australis. The sequence goes on from CM056993.1 coordinate 170,593,197, forward strand.
GATGCGGGACAATCCGGAACCAGAGAAACACTAGCCGACATCATTGTTCAATATATATGTGACGGCATGAGCCGGAACGTACGATAGCGTATTGGTGAATGCCCCAAATGCTGCCAACACAAGCATATCCTGCCACGCGAACTACCGCCCGCAAAGCCCCGCAGACCCTGCACGCCTTGGAATCAGGTTGCTGGTGACCTAATGGGTCCCTATCCCTGAAGCACTAGAGGGAACCGCTACCTGCTAGTGGTTAGACATGTTTTCTCACTAGGTAGAATCCTTTACCCTACTAAGTCAAGAGACACTGCATATTGTTGACAAGTTCGATCGGGAGATATTTCCACGCTGGGGATATCTCCAAAGCATGTTAACCGACAATGGCACCCAGCGCGCACTGAATTTATCTTATATGCGAGCAATATCTATAGAGCGGAAGTATTGATTGCTAGTTAATTGGGACATGAATTTCGATATACGCAACTAAATAATTCACGTGAAAATAAGCTAGTGCATGATGAATGTTTAGTTCAACTCCAAATGTTTTAACTATTTTGCCAAGATATTACATGGTGATTTTTAATACGGATTTGGTTAAAACTATTCGTAGCATCCCAACAAATTGTCTTTTTTTTTTTGGTTCGGAATGCGTTTGTTTTTAATTGTGTGTTGCTCAATACACACCAAGATGTTGACAAATTCCAAATGTAGCAAATTTGCTATGAGAAAGATATAATTAATTTACTTAGCTACTTTTCATTTCGTTATTGATAGAGGAATTAGCTTTGTTAGCATACAGATTTGGTATGTTGCATTCACTAACCTGCCCGATGGAACTTAGCTGTGATTACATTACGTGATTCGAAGCGTGTAGGTTCACGGAAGTTAAAAACTTACACTGAAAGTTATTTGGGTAAATTTGTGTCAATGTACACACATTGGAACGAAAAATACACAAGTTCCTTAGTATAGTCAGTTTCATGAAAGTGGGATTGACAGTTCTAGAAAGTAATACAGCCACAATTTATCCTTCCACCACAGCTGTTTTGTCAATGAAGGAAAAGACGTTTGTAAATAAATGTTTTGAGTCCAATGCACACTTGCATTTTCCCCTTTCCTCGTATTTCCTGTTATGACAGGCACTGAAAGACTAACGTTAGCTAATTTCCATCCAGTAATTAATGTAGTATATTATAGCTAGGTTAGCATTCCAACATGTTTTATTTTTGTAATTACCAAGTTAAAATTGTTGTTAAAATTATTTTATTTAGAGGGAAAAGGAAACAGTGAGGCAGTGGGGGCTTTTGTTTAACATTGTTTGGAAGGTGGCATTATTTTGATGTTCTTACTAGTGTGTGGCATTTTGAGTTGCATATTGTGTTGATGGAGCAGTGGAAAATTTTGCTCGAATGGTAATAACATTTAACTTCGAAAAATTTTACTTTAATGAAAAAACAGAATGTCATACATATGTCAATGTTCGTATTCGTACAGATGCAGCAATACATATACACGCACACACACTTTGACCAAAGTTAACCTAACACTTGTTGAATTTATGATATAGACAAATAAACAATATTATTCACTCACTACAAAAGTGTGGAAAGCACGGCTTTTTCAGGCCATGTGGATTTCAATAATCATATTAACGGTTTACAAATACATTTACAAAACACGCAAACTTAATGTTTGTAAAATTCGCAGTAACCTCTTGAACACGTATTTTTCTATGGCAATCCTTGCAAGTTTAGTTCACTGGTCACTAGCATTAAATAATTTATTTGTAGAATCATTGACTAAAATCAACACTGTGCACATTTCCCAAAACCAACAAACTTAAACTTAGATACGTAAATTATATTTGTGCCACTTCACTTCATTGCAGACGGCGGTAAGGAAAATGGCAGAATGAGGAGTTTTACGAAGTGGTAAACACGTGCCCATTAATACAACATTTCACTCAAGGAAACACACTACAACAGTACCTAAACAAACCATACTTAAAAAAGCAAACAAAACAATTATTACCTCTCGATTAGATATTCCGACTACACCAAAAAGATATTTGTATAACAAACACGATGAGAAAAAGGCACATGCACAACTGCGTTCACAGGGCAGGAAACATAAACATGGCAGGAAACATAAACATGGCTAGCCATTTGCTGGAAACGTTTCCTGTTTAATATTGCTTTAAAAACATAATTTAAACCATAAATGTTGTAAGTATAATTAAGGTTTTAAATTACAACTTTTAGTTCTGAGTACTATTTTCTTCCAAAGCAATCCTCAAAATCGCGAACTTAACAACACGGATCCCGCAGCAATTCATCAGCTGATACAACACTTTACAAATGAGAGCATTTACTGTCTACACAGTGTATAGGTTGGTCACATTGTCTGATTTTACCCCACTTATATGAAATAGACTATAGGCATCATGAAATTATAAAGAAATTAGGAGCAAACTGAAAACATCAAGGTAATGTTTTTAAACAAATTTAAAGTGACATTTTGTTTTATCTTGTCATCAGTTCATTTTTTTATTTAAAAATTATTATAAGGGATTTTTGTATTAAAAATGAAGCAAGTATGTTTAAGAAGTGCTCTAAACATAGGATTAATTCGTAGTGCAACAACTAAGTGTAAAAAAATATAAAACAATACAACTTTTCAAGCTGTAATCAAATTTTTAGCACATAGTCATTATTCTATGTTTATTTTTTGTTTTAATGGAATAAGTCATGATAGAATGTTATTCAGTACGTCTAGAAACCCACAAACTTTTTTAACTAACCTAAAATATTTTTTCCCGATTGTTCCCGAATTCCCAAAGGAAATCTAAGTTTCCTGTCCAAAATTTTACCAATGGCAAAATTCCACTCCTGCCCACCACTAATCCATACACAAAGTAATAGAACCATATTATATTGATTCACGCTGTATAGATAAACAATGTGAATAAAAAGTACAAAATATAACTACAATGGTGTAAACACATGAGCACTGCAATGAATTATTCTGTTTCGTATGTTCCACAATTTGCAGAAATAATTTTTAGTTTCTTATTTCAGCCAAGAAATAGCTTAGGTGAGAAAAAAATCGTTTTTAAGTCTTTTATAATAGGTATGCTACTTTTAAATATTCTTTAAGTCAGGTGTAAGGAGTTTCCTTACAGGGAGTCTCCATATGGCACTTTATTAAGCTTTAATTTCAACACACACCATTTATGATTATTTAAATGTTGTGAACATATATTATTAACTTCATTTGAATGATTTAATTTCAATTCTTTTACATGTCACATTAATTAATATGCATTTTCACATATTGTAAATTATTTAAAATTGGTCAATGTTAACTAGGTCAAAAACATACGGCAACTTTTATCCACACTCTACTAGATAGAATGTTTAGTTACATAATTTTAATGATGGAAATTAATGTTGAAATAATGTGCTATCTGTTTCTCATTGGTAAGAGAATATGAAAGTGTGCCCAGCAGAAAACAAATTTAGTGGTTTTAGAATGTGACAATGCAGACGTGTTTTTGTTTGTTAGGAAGGACTTGACTGAAAATTTTATATTGTATGAAAAGATTCTAGAGAAGGAACAAATGGTCTCCATGCAGAAGTGGCATGTAAGACTGATGTGTCTTGTGTTAACTGAATTTTATGAAGAGGTTCCAGTATTGAGGCTGAGCAGTAATAAGTATCGCTACTAGACACACCAGAGAGTATCTACATGCTGGAGAATTATTCATTATGCATTTCCCGGTTGGTGTTCTGAGGCAGTCTGGCATACCAGCTATTGTGCCTTGAGGTCTGCAAAATTCTTCAAGTAAGACGTTTCTATACTACCGTATTGACTTGTGTATAGTGCGCACCATGATTTTTGCAACTAATTCCAGGACAAATATTTTTTAAAATAAAATTGCACCAAAAATTGTGGTCTTCTGTTAGTAAGTATGGAACAAATAATTATTTTTTACATTAATGTGTGATGATTGTGAATTGTTTGTAAAATACTTTAATTAAATAACTTGGGTGCAAAAAGCCAAAACAAAAAAAATCCGGAAAACCTCACACTTCTACTCTCAATATTTCCAGTTTCCTTTTTCCTTTTTCTCCTTTCTCCTTTTAGCAGTGACTGGCTCTCTGTTTTTGCCCTACTGGAATGTCACACTACCCTTATCTAAAAAGAAAAGGTCTCCTTGCCCCTTCTCCCCCCACCCCCTCTGCCAGGGACATGGCCTATGCCAAGGAAACAAAGAGGGATGGCAGAATTATCCACCTGCAGCATCTGGGTGTTATTACAAGGGGGTGGAGGGACATGACCATGTGGCAGCTCTGGTTTTGTGGTTTGAAAAGATGTCATTAGTTGAGGGGTGAGGGGCGAGGTTTCGACCTACACATAACTGAAGGGTGGCTGAGAGAAAGAGAGAGAAGGGAGAGGAGAGATGTAAGAGCGAGAGATGAGACAAGAGACAGTCTGGCCACTTCTCTCAACATCCCTGGACAATTTATGGCTATCCCGCCCCTATTTTTTTTTTCAGTGTACAGTGCACCCCAGAAATGTTTTCCTTTATTTTGGGAAAAAAGGGTGCGTTATACATGAGTAAATACGGTATTTAACCAGTCAAAATATTATTAGCCTTGAAGTTGTATGTTGAATTTAATAATATGGCAAGTCTAGTGGTTCGAGTATGTGGTATTAAAGTACCAAATCCGCCAGTTCATAGCAATTATTGCGTACGCGGATCACTTTGAAAGGTCCCTCAAAAGTTAAAAACAATTTCCTTGTGATTCATAGTTAATTTTTAGTTTGTTAATTACATTTCATCGCATGAAACGCAATATGTGTACTTACATGGTAAAAACTATTATGAATTTTTTTGTAAATCGGTGGAAAACATTTATTTTTTATCTGAATTGTACCTGGCTTGTAAAAATGTATGTATTTATTAAATTTACAAAAAATTATTGGTAAAATGTGAACTTGTCAACAAAATCCTTTGATTTGATATTCAATTCTATATTCAATTCAAATTCGTAAATATTTTTAAAAATTTGATTCAAAATTAAATTTCCAGCTTTGCCCACCCCTAGCCAAATCACATACATTAAGATTCAATCACTGTTTTCTATTTGGGTCAATTATAGTGAAGTATTTTACCAACATGAAGAATAGTATTTTTTTTCGTTACTGTGTCTAACAGTATAACAGTAAATGGTGACCTTTTTATTCTTCGACTTTCCAAGTGGAATTTTAAGTTTTATTTAGAACCAAATAACAGAATAATATATTTATCTCAATTTAAGTAATCCTTTAGTCTATAATCCTGCTGCAGATCTGATAAATAATTTTTTTCCTGTGTTAACATTTTCAGGGGTGTTTTTTTTTTTTTACTTTCCAATGAAATTTTGTTGTATGCATATTATTGAATCCTCAATATCTGAATTAATGTATTCTATAAACAAGACTACAATGTATGAATTTCCCAATTATGATAACCACATGAATTAAAAATAATTGTAATTCAAGGAAACCATATTGAATTGCAGTGTAAATGGCTGGAATTTAATACATTGTGAATATAGGGAAAATGGTGAGACCTGCATAAATTGGTGTATTAAAGGGGAAAATGTAATTGAGGAGAATGTACAATTCAGGTTCTACTGTACTGCACAGCTTGCATGTGCTGCCTACCCTGTTTTCCCTTTATAGTCCAGCATCCTCTCCATATCCATATGATACACTTTTAGCATGCACATGCACACGTGCCCAGTAGTTGTACAAACCTCCTCCAGGTCTGCTGCAAGCACTGTCCAGTTGTCAGCCTCATGGAGGGCTTGTTTGGCGGACTGCAGCTCTGTCTTGATCTGGTCAATGCGTTCCAATGTTGCGATGGACTGGCCAGTGTCCTGCTCCACCTACTCACCCACCACAATTCTCTCACAGCCACCTCAATTACACAGCATTTTTTAACATGACTGCACAGTAAAATAAGTCTTTATTCCCAACATCACAAATGGTTCATTCTTTGTAACAAACTATTTTCTACTTAATTAGTGAAACCCTATTAAGACGTTTCAGAAATATACTGGGAAATATGTACTTATTTAGCAGGAAAAATTCTTAACAGAAAATTTGTTAAGAGGGTTTTACTGCATTGAAGATTTCTTTTAATGGGCATATTACACTCCACACGTTACATAATATTTCACTGCCAGTATTTTATTACCCATTAAGAAGTAATTTTAAACCTATGGACATTTAGTCATAATTTAAATTATATATGATGTCAGCAGTGTCATTTAAATTATAGATTGTTTTTAAACTGTCTGCACCACAATGCAATATAAATACCTAAAAATTAAACTATGATACTAAAATTCAACTTAAATTATATTAATTAAAACAGAAAAATTAATTGGTAAGTTACACCAACTCTTATACAGTCAAATTTCAAAAATTACGACCATTGTTGGTTCCTTGAAAATAGCCATTACTTTGAAGGAGTCATTTGATTTTGACCAATATGCAAAAATTGCATAAAAATTTTACTAATGCCATTTTTTGCATGGTTTTAGCTACCAAACTGAATGTTAAATTTGTTAAATACAGTTAAATGGTTTCCGTGAATTGACAAGTTAGATCTACATGCAAGATCAAACTGGACTTACTTTGATTAACTTTAAATCCCAAAAAGTAAAAAATTGTGTGTGTTCAATTGTTTCTGGAACACATATAACATATAGTTTTAATGAAAAAATAACTTATTTTGATGTCTTCCAAGAGAGAAATAACGTATACCCTAGATGGACATTTAGGTCCTCCCTTGTCGCCATAAAAATCTGAAACACTGCCCACCAAGCAGCTTATCAGAGAGTGCGAGCTACGTTTTCACTGGCTCCTTACAGGAAAATCAGTTGATTCATTATTTAAATCTTAACTTATTATCACTGATTCATTACCTGGTTCTCTGCTGACTTTATCTACACTCAACATAAAGGTGGTAAAAGGTAGATATCCTAACGCAGTTGCAATTAGCATGGCTCTCTTCACTGTCACTCTGAAATAGTCACGTACCATTACAATGGGACCAAGCAACCTTACCCAGGAAAATGGAGAGGGGAAGGAGACTTAACCCCCTTCGGTGAGAGCTGTGCACACACCCAGCCTGATCGATACTGTGTTCATGTATGATGTGGGCATACACATGCGCAAAGAGGCTCCAATTTGAACTTTCCCATAACGGAATATTAATTTGCAGTGTAAAATGTGTCTTTTGTTTTTCTTCCAGGGGTCAAAATGTTTTAAGTGTTTAAAAATGTACATTTAAGATGATTGCACAATGTTTGGTTATGAATTCAAAATGTACGCTACATGAAGATTAAGAATATTGCTATTCCGGCGTGAACGCCATCATAAAGAGGCATTCAAATAATACAGAAAATTAATAAGAAAAATTTAAAATGTAAAACAATATTTAAATTACTTTTGGGCCATTTAATTTCCAATATAAAAAGTTTTACTTGGCGTGCATAACACTTCCTCTTATGTGAACCCCATACAAAGCCATGGTAGGTCCGTGAGACGCTAGCGTCGGTGCAGTTATTGTAGGAGGTCTGGTGAGGTAAGACGCTATCACGTACGCACTTAAAACTTTTTGCACTGATGTAGATTACTTTCCATTGTAATTTCTGTATAATTATTGCGTGCAATTTTAAGGGCTTTAATTCTATGTATGTATTTGCAAGTATTTTTCATGTTTAATTGTTTTACGGCCAGATCACTTGCGACTACGTGGTTCAGAGCCACCAAGTCAATGCCCGCGCCATCCATGCACTTTGAGAGTTTATTTGTGTAATATATGTGTGCGACAATTTATTTCAGGGTTCTATGTCATTTCTATTCAGGGTTCCATGTGATTTTCATGTAATTGATGCTTTGTATGTTTGACCATGCTGTCATTTCAATGTCTGATTTTCTTGCCATCCAGCATGTTACAAGCCCAAAAAAAAATTTAATATGTAAAAGAATAACTTTCTCAACGGAAATAACAATTTATTTGATGAGAATTTGCCATTTTTTGCGGAGAAATACTGAAATTGCACCTACACCATGTGCTCCGCGGCAACTCTTATCCAGTGCCATCCACGTTATCAAATCTTGCTTTCACGCATTTGCATATTTATTGTGACCATTCATCTCATGTCCCATCATCTTTCAAGTGTATTTGTATCATTCTGTATAATTTGTACGGTGACATTATTTCCCTCCTAGCCAGCTATATATATAGGCCGTCACCTCACTAAACATGTGCAGCAAGATGAGCCCCGCCGAGTCCGCGTTAGTGATGCCAAATAAACACACGTGTTCATTTCGTATTCTTTGTGCCCTATCTTCAGGGAAAACCATCAGTCCACACTAACGGCTGTCGACCCCTTCCCTTGTGAAGATTGTATTTTCTAACACCATACAGAAGTCATCCATCTAAGAGTGCGCTAGATTAATTGCAAGCTGAGGAGCACCCAAATGGAGTTAGCTAGACACATCCAAGTGTAATTCGTAAATTAAACTCCTAGCACGTTTTCTTTGTATGAGTGGTATAATAAAAGCTAGTAGTACAGTGCATCAAGTGTTTCTTTGTAGTGACAACCACCTCTTGCCATTGTTTTATAAAAGTTTAGTAATGCTGTTTAGTAATGCAAAGTGATTTGTAAGTACGCTCGGGTGAGACGAACACACAGAACCCACAGCATCCCTGAGAACCCTGAGTCTCAACAGTGCGGTGACTGGGAAACACCGGTGGCACCCATCTACCATAAGTTTATTGTGTCCCAGTTCATCTCATTTCACACAAGACGGTGTCAAAATGGTGGATAATACAGCTCAAACTCACTAGACCTAATAAGCCTGCATGGCACCAACATCAATGTGCAACTAAATGTTTATAACAGTTTTCTTAGTTCTGTAAATTTGTCTGATCCAGTAAACAAGAAAATACAATTTCGTTTGAAAATTACAGCCTTAACTATGTGCCTAGATATTCATCCAAAATAATTCTCATACATTTATCATTTACAATCATGAATTCAAGTGTTAAATTGATCCACACCATTTAATTGTGCTCACAAAGGAACTAATCAAATTAGTCTTATCAACGTACAACATATGTTCATTAAAAATATTGTACTCTGGTACAATACCAGGGCTACTACAGAACCTGCCCAATTATTCTACTCAGTTTGCCTTCTCTCGCAAACATACAATAATGAATATTTAAAAAAAAATATTTAAATACAAACAATCTCTCTTGAGCATAATAAACTAACCTTAACATGATACCAAACGGTCAATCTACTTTCACAATACATACATCGTGATCACCATGCCCCTGCAAACATTTATTGAACCTAACTAAAAGGGTGCCGGGGAGACTAAGCAATTCAAATACAGCCCTGGCCACATTAAAATATAACACTTTGAAAGGCTACAATAAAACAATTGTAAAAACCAAGGAAAGCACAAAGACAACTAAACATAATAGCCTATCATAGCTTCGCACGTTAAAACAACACACAAACAATACTTAGACAATACAACACTTTGCTGTACCTAACCTGACGCACCACAATAGTCGAAAAAACTGGAGTCATCCTAACTCTTCGACAAAGAAATATCAATTCTAAAATTCTGAAAATACTGCAAACAAACAGCAACTTAGGAGGGGAAGGAGGGAATGAGAAGGGGAGGGAGGGGAGAGAGAGAGGGAGGGAGGATAGGTAGAGAGGGAGGAAAGGTAAAGAGGGAGGAGAGCTAGAGAGGTAGTAGAGAACAGGGGGGTACAGAGGAGGAGCAACAAGCGATGACGTAAACCAAGCACGGCCGACGAAACGATAAGCCATCACAAAAAATTGTCTCAAAAATAATTCCTAGAAATTAAAAATAAGTTGAATAATTTTATTAACATTTAATACCACACAAATATGTTCTTGCTAGTTTTGTGTCTAACCAAACCATTTTAAAACATGCTGAACGATTCCTAAAGTCTTACCTGAATGAATATTTCCTTCAACTTAACTCTGTGTGAGTGTGTGTGTATGTGTGCATGCATGCGTGTATGTGCATGCATGTGTGCTTGCATGTATGTATGTATATATGTGTGTGTATTATTTTAGTTGTGTGTTTTCAAAAATGTAGCTTAAAGAGATGCTAAATAATAATTGGACATAAAAACATTTATGATTATGGATGGTAGGTGAGTGGGTAAATGAATGTTGTAGGGTTACAGAGACGAATAATAAACTTTAATACCTGACAAAAAATGATTGGCTTACAGCATGTAAAGTGTTACAAACCACTAGCATACCAAATGGTGGCAAGCAAGTCATGTCCACCAGGGAAAAGGAATTAAGGGGATAATAAAATATAAGCACTAACACAAGTTTGGTGAGAAAACTGTCCCACCACCATTCTGTCCCCTACATAGAGGTGGAAGGCTGAGCAACTCAAAGACCCACATTATCATAAAGCCCACAGCATCCACTAACACACATGTGAGATGTTCCTCACCTTAGCTATCTCACTCTTGACGAGCTGCATCTTTTCACGCAGCAGCAATGCTTCCTGGTGGAGCATCTCCGTGTCTCGCGTGACACGGGGCAGGCTCTGCAGCACCTGTGTGGAAAAGATTCAACTGTAAACTCATCTGCCCAGTTTATTTCACAGTTCAAGATGAAAGCAATATGCATGCATACAACTGCAATGAGCATATCAAATTCTTATCTTTTCCCAACTTATACTAACTTACTGTATGTCAAACCAAAAAAAAAAAGATGGTTATAATTACAATTATAAATGTTCCTACATTCAAATGAAACTGGTGTGATTAGCACAACTACAAGTTCTTAAAGTTGACACGTGCCGCTTATACTACTAATTAACTATGATTACAACTCATCGCTATTTATGTGAAGTATACCCTTACTTCAACCTACGTAATAGTTGTCTACGTCAACCACCCACGTGAGAGTTGTGCACGCACCACTTTGCACATAAATTCACAGCTGCTTAAATCTCCCGGGCAGCTGAGCATGTGACCACAAGGTTACGCAACCAGCGAGCACGCCACCTCCTCCCTCCCTCCGTGCTGAGTGCCGACAAACTTCAGCCACTTTGGGTGCGGCTGAGCGATGCCGGAGATACATGAATCAAGGAACTCTGACAAGAAGGTTCCCACCTCCCACGCCAGCATCCACAGCAGAAGGACGTCACATGCAACCTGCTGTGGCAGCCTAGACTTCTAACTATATAAGTCAGTACGCAGTGGGGCTCCAGCAGTCATTCTTGCATCCTCTCTCACGACATCCTGAGCACTGCTCAGTGCTGGGACCTCCAGAGATATACCAAGTCTTAAGTACACCCCCCGCGGCTACTTCCAACAATGACGACCAGTCATCCAACGAACAGTGAACACGCTAACACTCGTTAACTTCACTTTGTATCTTCTAGACACCCGCTTTCTTTAGTACAGTTTAGTAGTAAAGTATTTTTCACGTCTAGAACAATCTTTCATTTTTTAACCTAGGACCAGGTCACCTACACCTAGCTAACGTAGGTAACCTTCAGCACTCCACTCTTCGGTAGGAGGTAGCACGAGTCATGTGTTTATTGATTTTTCAATAAACATAATTTTATTCTCTATCCTTACACTTTTTCATTTACAGAGTATCTTGATATTTCGCCCGCTAGGAACAAATCACGCTGCGCACTTCCGACAGAAACTAAGTATTTTCCTAAAAACGAATTAACACACCCATTAGACAGCCACCTGTTTCTTCCCAATCACCAGAGCACTGGTAGTGCTGGAGTGACCATAGCCTGAGTCTTGCCGTTCAACCTTGCCTGAATTCACACCCAGTAGAGGCATTGGTGGTCTAAGCGGCTCAACGTCTCTGATCAGCCCGCCAAGAATGGGGGATCAGTGGATACTTTTACCAAGCTCGTTTCAGCAAGCAGCTACTGGACTGACACTGATAAATTGTTTCTCGTCCAGGTGCACTACGTGTGTTGTTTAAGCAGCAACACACTATGCCTTACACGATAAGGCACGGCCAAAGGCGTAGGGAGCAAAACCTAGCGTTTCTTGCTGCCAAACAGTGGTCAGCAATCACCCTTCCTACGCAGAAAAGGCAGGTTGAACAGGACTGCGCCGCCACACTGAGGTGTTAAGAAGTTGCGACTGCTCCCATGGTATTTGTATATTTTCTGCTGCATAGTGGCACCAGCCAAGAGTACCACCTGGTTCCTAGAGGACTGGTTTACAGGATCGAGGCTAGGTACGACCTGGCCAATCCAAGGTTCTGGAGACGAGAATCTGCAGCCTGGAATACTCAATATGGCGCGAGGTAAGCCAGCATCCATTGAGTTGAGACCAAGGATCGAAACCTCAGCTTCATCAGCATCACAGAGGTCATCTGAGTAAGTCAGTAGCTAACACTTTTCACCAGCCACTGATAAACCTGTATAAAACCACGCTATAGGTCTAGTGTACAAATCCTAGGTGATCGTGCCAAGCAGACCTTAACCGGGTGCGCGTCAAAATAAATACATTCTTATACAATGTATCTGGTAGTTTGATACACACAAGTTCACTCACAATTTCAGGAATGTTTTTATTCATCTTACAAAGACAAACTGCTACTGTTTTCCACATTTTCTCTAGCTATAAAAACAAACAAAAAATATTAATGCTATAAACAGGATGACAATAACAAGCAGCATACAATTATTTATCTGCGAGCTACAATAACTTGGTTTAATATTGGTAAAAAGTAGGTCGGCTACAACCCAGAACTAGCATTTGTGTGATAGAATTGGGGTTGGATTTGATCTGGTTGTTGGTTGCACTGCCAAGACGTCCAGAGTGAAGAGATTTGGGAAGCTCTCAACCGCAAGATACTGAGAGCTGATGAGGGTGATTGAGGTGAGTATGGAGCAGCGCTGAAATGATAGGGTGGGGGAAATGGGAGATCTCCGATAAAACCCACCAACCAGTGGTATAGCTTGGCATGATTCCCACATGCGAAAATCCAAGAGTGACCTGGCTGGGGATTGAACCTGTTCGCCTTGGTGGAAGGCGAGCAGGCTACCTGCTCGGCCACCGTGGCCCAACATGTCCAGAGGTGCTACCCACTAGGCTGGAACACACAAGTTGTCTCGTCAATACTATAATATAACGTATATAAGTGTACAATATGTGATTACTTTAAATGTGCTAACACAGAAATGGGGGGGGGGGGGGGGGGGGAAACTGCTCCTTATGTGTACATAAATAACAGTACATTTTGCAAGTCATGTTCCTGTCTAAGACTGTAAAGATTTCTTCCGACTATAAAAAATGTTATTTCTAGATGGTTTATTGTGATATAAGGATTCTCATTAAATATCCAAACCAGCACGTACATGATCGCAAAAGACATTTTCTTTTATACATGAAATGAGGTTCAACTGTTCGACAACTATATGTTGGTGTTGGTGTCCATGTGCTTGTATTTTCAATTTTACGCTTATATTTTTGTGGTGTGTGATATCATCTATCCCATAAAACTGTACTAAATATGTGTTAAGTAAATACAGTAATAGCAAATTTTTTTCAAATATATTTATATAAAATATTTTAAAATTATATATATATATACACACACGTGCACGCACACACGCATGCATGCGCGAGCGTGCACGCGCGCGCGCACACGTACACACACACACACACAGTGTGATAGTAGGATAGTGTGATAGTGTGACAGATAGTAGGTGTTGAGTCTTCCAATTCTACAAATAGTAATGTTGGTTACCAACAGGTGGTGGTGGGCAAACAGTAACAATATGTTACTTTAGTTATCATTACTGCACTGGATTCAAAAAAGTACCAATTCTTCGAAATACCAACTACTCTGGTACATATTTACAAAGCTTTCTCAGGTAGATGAGAACACTCACGCAGATTTGTGCCGAAGTACAATGAAGATAAGCAAAATAAAAGTAATGAGTCCTCTGGTTGCAGCATCACAAGTCATGAGGGTGGGTGGAAAAATGTAATTTTGTCTGGGAGTGGGATGCAACTATTCCTTTGCTTTGATCTGGTATCTTCAGGGAACCTAGTTATATCAGTTGCAAAAGTACTGACCTTAGCATTATTTTTATTTGCATTTACATATGCTCCAAATATCTATTAACCAGGCCAAAAAGTTTACTATCATGCAACCATAGGGGTGAGAAATGTGATACAAATGAACAGCATGAACAATTTTTAATTTCTTGCAAAATAAAGATCATGATGAGGTGGTTTATGGAGGTGCAAATGAATGACACATGAGGTGTAAATAAAAGAATATATAATATACAGCACTGAACAGACATTTCTATATTTATTGTTTTAATGACCAACAATGAAGAGAAAGGTCACAATAACCAACAATGTAACAGTCCAGTGCCAAATAAAATTACCTTATTAGTAGGGTTGTGCAAATGTGACCTTTTTTCTCACAAAAACAAAACAAAAAAATATGTTATGAACTTTCATGAACCTGAAACAGAAATAAATATAATTTTACAATAGTTCAGTCATAATGAAAGACTAAGAATTTCACTGCATATAAGTAAGTTGTTCCTTATAACAAAATCAATTGCAAAATCTACCAAAAATGTAGGATACAGAGTATTTACTACAGGGATTATTGCCTACATTTTCATTTCCATTTTATTTAGTTATTTTGGTTATGAAATAATGAAAACAAGCACGATAACCGACAGACTAAAATTTCTGTTGCTGGTACAGTAAATGAACATTTGTTTAACAGCCGAATATTCAATGACATATAGGATTTTGGTTTCGTGAAAACTTTCAGCAACAAAATATCTTACTGAAACAAAAATGAAAGATGAAATTTTTCATTTTCATTTCAACATACCAAATATTTGCCCAACCCTACTCCAAAAAAAAAAAACTTATAATGTTGAACATTTTTATAAGTACTTTCACCTGTAAATGAACTATGTATTTTTTCAGCAGAACATGAGTAATGAACTAGAGTAACTGTTCCTCTGTTCATGGTCGAAACATGCTTTTTCCCGAAGATATGGCAAAATGTAACTAAGTAATGAGGACAAAGCAACGTGTCCTCTTCTGAGAATAAACAAATAGTAACTTATAGCATAACATAACAAGATTGCACACTACTACCAACAAGTACCTTTGTTACCAACTGATCCCTGCCACCCTAGACACCTGCTGGCTCAGGTAGGTGTAAAGTGATGCTGGTGGCGTCAAGGCATGTGGGGAAGAGGTAGCCACACCTCAGCAAAGGCTAAGCCCACAGTATCATGTCTGTTCACTTAAATGTACTTACAATACTTACCTGAACATAAGACAACTTCAAAAATATCACACACCTCTCCTTATATTTTTTACTTTGGCCTAAAGAAAAAATTAATTTCTCCAAAAATTATTTGGATGCACAGTTTAGCAGCATTTGTTTTATCTTGGTACTTACATAAAGGTTTAGCATGACCAAATACTTTAGAGTTAATAATATACAATATATTACATCTCAAATGCATTCAAAGCAAAGGAAGTCAAAGTAAGAGTGTAGGTATATTCCACCTTATTATTTTTATAGTTACTATAGCATAGTACATTGAAGTTGTAAAGATTTTGTTTTGTGAGTTGTATTATCACAAAACATATGTATAGTCCAAATTACTTGCTACATTTCAAAATTTTTAGTACATGAATAGAAGACCACACTTAAATTGGTTTGGGTGGAAATTGGAATAAAACACTGTTATATTTGGGTAAATAGAGTACATATCTAATTGGCCAAGCCCATCACACAACATTTAACGACCAATTCTGACATAAAACCTTGCTCAGGTTGTAATGTGAAATATATTCAATAACACCGATACAACCTTAAAAAATTATAACACTCTCAGTAGTGTATACAACTATTGTTTTCACAAGGCTTTTATTCAATGAAAAAATTTGAGAAGTAAATTTTTATCTTACTTAGTTTGCAACACTATGCTGAAGAAACATGTGCTTACGTTACACTCAAATGGAAAGGGGGGGGGGGGGGGGAAACACACGCACGTAAAACACAGTATTGTCATAGCCCCCGATATATGTCCCATTTGCATTTAATGTGGTTTGCTTGCACAGATATGCCACTATAGGACATACACATCCCTCCATCATTCATAGCTGCAAGACACCAAATAAGGCATTAGTAGCAGTGTGAGCCACAGAGCCCAGTTCAGGGAACATGCAGCATGCACAGACAATGCAATTCGACAAGCCTTTGCCCAGCTGGATGACAGAAAATCACTGATTTCCGACATCCTGACCAGCACTGTGAACCAAGCATCATTACAGAGTAGCACAACATCTCAACAAGAGGTGAAATTGTGTGAGGTGCCATTTCCTAAGATTATTGCACCCCACTGGTGGTGAGTGAAAGAACCCTGGTGGTGTGGCGATACATCCAAGAAATTCTGCAACCACGTGCCCTCCCTTTCCTGGTGCAGCTTGACGACCCCATTTTCCAGCAGGATAATACCCGGCTTCACACAGCACAGGTATCTCTGGCCTTCCTTCGTGACGTCAACATGCTTCCTTGGCCGGCGTTATCCCCAAGACCTCACACACACTGAGAACATTACGACAATACTGGATGGCAACTTCAGCCAGAGACAACTATAGTGCATTTAAAAGGTTAGATGCATCTGCTGTGGCAGGATCTTCCTCAGAAGAACATACAATATCTGTCTGCATCATGCCTGACTTTATTGCTGCCTGTCTCCATGCTGTGAGCAGTCCAACACCATACTAAGTGCAGCCTGCAAGTGTTGTTCCCCTGCAATACATGCTTGGTGATGTACAATATCCTCATGTTTTCTACATACATACTACCATGTCCTTTACCTGTACCTAATTACACGCCCCTGTGATGGCACCTTAGGGTAATTCAATTTTTTTTGCAAATTAGTATATTTCTCTATCTTTCTAAGATGGGTGTTGTCACTAACAGAACTGTATGCAATGTTTTTTCACATTTTACTGACAGGTTGTAATGCCTTTTGACAATGAGTGTTAGTGCCACTCATTAGTGGCAAAGAGAAAAATTGCAAATGGCAAGATGGCTTTCAATTCAAAAATAATAAAAACCGTCATTAAATTGGTTACAAAATTACATACAAGTAGGCTGCTAAAGAGCAATAACAGTACGCTTTTATAAGTCTTAGTCATGCTGGAATATTATTCTATTCAGTGACAACTCATGAAAATTAATGCACAAGGTATGCTCTTGTAATAAATTGAATTTTTATGTATCATGTAAATTTTGACTTGCCCCATGTCTTATACAGAACATACATGAAAAAATTTGTGTTATACAAAATAAATCAACCTAAGATTCAACACAAGAATAACATAAGCAAACCTGCTGGCTGGTGTCTTCAAGGGCACTGTTCACCTGCTGCACGTACAACTGTAATTTCATCACCAGTGATGACACAAATGCCTGCAACACAGTTCACCTACATTTGTTAACTCCATACACATGCAACTCATGTCAACACTGCAGCAACATGCTAGCATCAGAACATAGAGCAAGCAACATAATCAGGGTTGCCAACTATCTAAAACTTCACTAACATTTCCCCGATTTCCAGACAAATATAACATTTCTTCTAGACCTTTTGCCTGCGATATATTTCTGTTATGATAAAATCCTTTACATTGTAGTACACTTTTACAACAAAATAACTACGGTTCTTTTATCTTACAATACAGTGCACCTGAACAGAACACCCCAAATATACTATAAAGAAAAATTGAACATTTCACCCACAATCAGTAAAACTTTATTTTATACAAGTCTGGTAGCATACACAATGGTTCACAGGCAAATGAAAGCCATATTTTGATTACATATTTCATAACCACTCTTTATACTGCAATTATTACACTTGTTAATAGTGAAGTGAAAATTAAAACCAAGTGAAAAAGATTTTCACCTTCATCAAAATGTAACTAGATGGCTATTACCATACTGTAATTGAACCATAAACTGGTTGCAATATGCTACAAGCCAAACACATGGCAATACAACAGCTAGCTTTGCTACTGAAGTAACTATGTAAAGGCATGAGAAAACGACACATGTACATGCTAAAGGCTGTTCACTGTAAAATGAGTACTTTTGAAAGCTCTTCTAAGATCTACTTGTATGTACATTGTATACTCTTCTGCCTTATGTAAAATTAACATTGTCCTGGGCCTCATCACTTTATTCATGCACCAATCAAGTGTAACTTTGAACTTATTAAACAAGTAAATATTTCACGAATCTGCCCTTTTTTACACTTTGATACATTAAAAATAAGTACAACGTGAAAGAAATAATTTCAGTTGTTACAAATGGTAACCTAACAGTTTTAATTTGACATTAAAATATGGAACTATTTCCTATCCATCATTACCAACTTTACTGGGTGTATGTCACCAAGTGCGCCCGTTATAATATATGCCGGCAGGGGCAGTGACATTTTTCTAAGGTTTATTTCAAAATTACTCACTTTATTGTGAACAGCCTTTATAAAGAAAATTATATTTTTGTACCGGATGTACATTCTGTTCTCATAACTTTATGATTAATTACAGAACAACCAAATATAGCATCTGTGTCAAGATTTCTTAACATTTAACAACTATGCTCAATTTAACTGACAGTTCCCTGATTCCCCTGACAGCTTTCATATTCCCTGACATTTCCTGTTTTCCAGGTTTACCAGACGAGTGGCAACCATGCCTAACGAATATTTTTTGAGTCCACTAGTCCATTTCAGCACATGATGGATGAGTACCATTCCTCTATAGAACCACATTCTGCAGCAGTATACTAAAACCTACTGCAATTCCTGGCTTTAGTGTCTCATGGATGGCTCCCTCAAATTCTCACTAGTCGTCGGGATGTTTTCTCTGGTTTGTAGAGGCCACCTGAAAATTTCAATGCAATTGCTGTGGTATATCTCAACTCTCCTATCCCTCATTGAAACTTCCTTCTGTCACTGGTATAATGAGGTAATAAGTGATAAGATAGAAGGGGCTACATAGCTAAGTATGAAGTGTAGCCTCTTCTGGTCATAAAGTTATACTTTCCCACCCCTCACCCATTGCAAACCTGGCTGACAGTGATGGATGTGCTGCTGCATGATACGGGGATGCACAGTGGTGGATCAGGCCAGTGACATTTACCTTCACAATGCCATGCCCAGATCTGTGTAAGCCCTGGTTCGGAGGCCACTCGCTCCAAGGAGTTGGAGCTGGTGTTAGTAGCAGACACAGTTCTGGAACAGTAATGTTGAAGGTTTGATGTCTGCAGTTGCAGTTGTGATCATGAGGTTAGCAACATTTGGGCTTAGGGAGCCTTATCTCTGCAGTGGCAGTCCATGCTTCCATTCCAAAACTGCTAGTCTTGGGGGCTCAGAATGTTAACTTATGCCCTACGATCCATACTTTCCTCCACAGTATGCATACAGGCGTGGTGAGCCCTGACAGAGGCCACAGGATACACTAGAACATGATCCGTTCAGCACTCCCACCCCAAATGACACATTCTAGCCAACAATACAACCCCACATGTCACAGGACACACCCTTGCCACCACCAGTGAAAGGCATTCTTCGTAAAGGATAGGGCGGGCATTGTTATTCTGTTACCCAAGAGATGTAGGAAACTTGTTTGCTCACCTATTTGGAGACATATGAACCCCACACGACATTAAGAGTTTGGTAAGCCTGTTGGCTGTAAGTTAGGGAGATGGTTGGTGGCAGCTTGCAGGCAACGATTAAAGAGATGTCTGACAACACTCCGTCTTCATTCATTGGTACTAAGAACAGGAGAGTCCTTGGCCACAGCCAAATTAAATCTTCTGTGGCTAAGGCAATCTCCGGATTGCCTTTAAAGGTGGCCACTGGCATGTGGTGTTCCTCTCTGACAGGTATACATGGCTCATTCACCCGGGAACCATCGCTTCAGTGAACGACATGGCCCGATCGCTGGTCGGGGCAGCCAGTGTCAATGCTTGGGGCAGTTCCATAAGCAGTACACCTCGAATGGACTCCGTTGATATTTCTCATCATTAAGAGGCAATGACCTTCCCTTTACAGACGGATGCTGGCCTATGGGGTTCCCCTCTGTCTGGTGTAAACAGCTCACCTGTCTGGGAATCCCTGGAGGGACAGTTGGCATGGCTCTATCTCAGGTTGCCAGTGCCACTCTACATCAGATTCCAATGTGGAGGAATACTTCTTAGCCCTACATTAGTACCCTCCCTCCCTCACCAACTCATCTATCCTCAGCATGACGGTGGCCTGTGGTGTTCCCCTCTATTGGGTATACACGGCTCGTGCATCGAGGGTTTCTACCCCTCCCCTATTTGCTTGCCTGGGAGAAAACATTGGGACCGACGGTGTGCCAGACGTCCTTATGCTGTGGGGACGCCTCAATCAGATTGCACAGGAACTTCCCCTGTCCAAAAGAGTGACCTTACTAACTTGAAGAACCTCACCAGAGCATACTACGACATTGCAGACTTCTTTAGGCCTCAGCCCGGCTCGGACCTACCCCTAGCTTCTGGACAGCAGGAGGCACCAACCACAGATCCTGCCCACCCCGAACAAGTGAGACAATGTGACCAGGGGGACAGGCAACGTCGAGAGGCACAAACCCAATAGGAGAAGACACAACCCTCTGTAGAGTGTTCTCAACACCCAGGGTGTTCCCCACCCCCAGTATACAGAACGGTTTCTGGTTAACAACCAGACAATGAGTCCTAAGGGAAGAGTTCCATCGGTCCCCGAACGGGTCTCCAGAGTACACAAAGTGGTAGTAGTAAAAACGCAGACTCCAAGGCAGCCGACAACTGACACATTCTACCATCTCTCTCAAAGAGAACGTTACAGACTAGTCTAGGCCCATGAGGCAAGGCGATAAGAGAGGGAGATGTTTGCAAAAGACAGACCACCAGGCCCATCTAGGTACCCGCTAGGGATACATACAAAAAAGAAAGCCGGGAATAACACACCTGTCATGGCCAGTACCCATCACCCACATGTATCCCTCAGTGGTTGACCGTTTATGTCTCCACCCTTCACCTACAATGACCCACTTAAAAAAGGAAGCAAAACATTGGAGTACAGGCATGAAACATGTGAAATTAACTTTGATGGGACTGAATTATTTGTGTCCAAAACCACAGTCCCATTCTAAATAACATCAACCACAAAAAGCTAAATAAGTGTGTGTGTGTATGTATAAAAAATTCAAAAAAATCCCACAAATGTTACTGCAAAATTACCCAGCTATCTAGACCAGGTGCATCATACTCAAACTAGTACATGGGCCATAAAATTTAATCAAGCGAGCAGGACCACATATCGGAAAAACACAAAATAAACTTAACTGGGACATACATTTTAAAAATATGATTTTATTTTAAAATTACAGAACTGTAGAAAAATAACACACGTATGAAATCAAATGCAAAAATAGTTCTATGCAATCACGGAGTTAGGAAAGTTTTTCACAGATTTATAAATTACAATTTACAACAAGAATGGCACTCTTCTTGGCTACCAAATGTTCAAAACGTGGTTAAATATTTTGGCTTGAAACAACTCTCATTATACTTCTTAAATGTTCATCTGTGAGCTGGCTTCTAGGAGTGGATTTATTCAACTTTAGAAGAAAGAAAACAGTTTACAAATATAATTCTTAAATTTTATTGGCTGAATTAATGTTCCATTTTCCCATTGGACACATATAACCTCAAAATAGCTGTGCCATGCACCATTTTCATGTCTAATTTATGGACAATCTGAGTGTGGGTCACATTCCACTTGTTTCCCTAAGATGGGGCTACCCAGATACGTGCTAGGGATACATATACGAGAGAAAGCAAGGAATAACAAGTGGCCCCCCTATGTGGGGTTCTGTAGTTGCTAAATAGTGACAACCTACAATAAGTTGGAGGAAATGTTACTTCTGGGAGTTGAAAAAAATTCGGTGGCACCCAGCAAGATGACAAGTATAGAGTTTGAAACAAATACAGATTAGGAGGAGAATCAGAGGAGAGAACCTTGCTCAGCAAATCCATGCTTAGGAAATAGGGAGGATAGGATAACATGTGAGGATTGCAAAGAAGAATTTCACCTTTCATGCATAAGATGGGAAAACACAGCAAGACAATATGAAGGGATAGCCTACATATGTGATACCTGCCGCGCAGAACGGAAAATATGTGCATTAGGGGAATGTATAGGAGAAGGGGAATACAGAGTCAATGCGAGGATTGCAGGAAGGAATTCCAGTTTGCCTGCCTAGGTTGAAGGGATGAAGCAAGACAGTTAATAGGACTATCATTTCACTGTCCGACCTACAGACTTAAGACCAGCCTAAAGAATTGAAGCTACCCTGAGCAGTGTAGTACCAGAACCTGGAGATGTGGTGCCCCACGTATGACACGTGTTACCCCACATAGACATGACACGGGTAATGCCTGAATTCCTAGGCAACAAACACGAGAACCCAGAGAGGTTTATGGAAACATGGAAGATGTTGCTGGGAGAACATGGCATACCTCGCTCACAGTGGGTAGACACTACGCTGAGACAGCTAGGAAAAGCAGCAGAAAGATGGTGGCACAAATATGGGATTTCATGAAAACCTGGGAAGAATTTAAAGAAAATCTGCAAGACTGATTCGGGAGGCTGGAACTTATAGCAAAAATAACCAGGGAACTTTATTGCCAACCCCAAGGAGAAAGAGACGAATCAGAGATCTTCATCCGCAGGAAAATACTTCTATGTATACAAGCGAGTGTATCTGGAGAGGAATATAAATGGGAGCCTTCCCCTGATCATAGAACTATTACACCCAAATATCAGAACATTTCTGAAGACACCACAATCCTCGTCAGTGGAGGAATTAGTGAAGAGAGTAAAGTTGGTTGAGTGGGATCAAGAAAGAAATGGTATGGAATCTCCTGAATGGACTAGAGAAGTACAAGGTATGGCAGGGGTACCACCCTCCTCTACCTTTCAGCCTAGGTCCAAAACCACTATGGATCCCAGTTGCTGGGGTTGCGGCAAGTTGGGGCACTGGAAACGAAATTGCCCCAACCAGACAGGGAAACTAAGAGTAAATTTGGAGAAGCAAAGAGTTGAAAGAACCCAACAGGAACAGGAAGGAAAAGACAAAAATGAGCTGATAAAGGGACCTGCCGACCCAGTCAACCAGAAAAGGGGGTCCAAGAAATGAACTCGAACCAACTTAAAGGATTAAGTGAAGAAGACCCAGATGTTGAAGAACCAAGAAGTCTGATAGAACTAAAATGGAAGGAAGATAGAACTCTAACGTACTCAGCAGCCCCTGCAAATTTTATACGAACCAATATGTTGACCTCCTGAGAGCAAGTACGGATTGCCCTCGCAAATCAAACAGTTCACCTGTCTGAGCCCAGCAGGAAGCTGAAACTGGAAGGAACTATCATGCTAATCTTCCAGATCAGGACAAAGATAGAATATGAGGCAACATTCTGCATGTCTTGTTATCCAGGGGAAGAAGAGATACTGGGATTACCCCGGATGAAAACGCAAGCATATGTGCTGGAATGCTTGGGCAAAAGGAGCCATCTATGAATCCAAGAAAGAGTGATTATACCTTGAATTCTGGAGGGCAGGAAGGAAGAGTGGGAAGAGATACTATGGGAGGAGGTCCAACACCAACTACCAGAGCACCAGGCTGAGGAACTGAAGGAAATACTGGCTCAATATGCCAGTCTTTTCACCTAGAGAACCCTTGAAACAAATCAGAAGCGTAGAACATGAGATCCTCCTCTAAGACAGATAGACCAGTAAGGGCAAAGCAGGGCCAACCCTCTCCCATTAAGAATGCCATCATTGCTCAGTATGTCCAGTCAATGAAACACCCCAGTGTCTAGTGGAAGTGGCTAGTTCCCCATAAAACTCAAGGGTAGTACTGGTACCAAATAAGGATGAAGAACAGAGATTCTGTGTAGATTACAGGGCCTTTAATGCTGTCACCTATGATGCAGCCCCTCCCACAGTTAACCTGTCACACACTGAAGGACCTAGGAAAGGCTAAGATTTTTTTCCTCTCCGGACTTACGCAATGGGTACTGGCAAATACCGATGAAACCAGTTACTCGATAATGTATGGCCTTTACAACCACGGATGGAGAAACACTGCAGTTTTTGGTAATACCTTTCGGGCTGAAAAACGCTCCTTCCACATTTCAGAAATTAATGTCGACGGAGGCCCTAGTGGATTATGTGAAAAAACTTTACTTTGCGTACTTAGATTACATCATTGTGTACTCTGATAATTGGAAAGAGCACAAACGTCACCTGGTGTTACGACTACAGATTCATGGTTTGACTATTAGACTTCAGAAATGCCATTTCGACAAAGATGAAATCAAGTATCCGGGCCACGTAGTAACCCCAAGGACTGTAACCACCATTTTGAAAGCAGAAGCTCCAATTTCAAAGAGAAAAGCAGTTACTTATTTTCAATGTTTTCAAAAGAACATGTATTACCTAATGGAAAAATTATAAATCAATGGACTAAAGACTTAATTTTGCTGTACATGAATATTAATGATCAAAAACCAATCAAATCTGATTAAAAAATATACCATTACATACAGATTTAAAAGTTTTTATCACATTTACAGTAAAATATCACATATCCAAATTGGCAGCATTAAGTCCTAATAAAACATTGTAATATTGCTTAAATTTCAAAATACATTTCACTCAGAAATTGTTCTAAATTCTTTTGAGATAGGCGGTGGCGCCGACCACTTAGAACACTGTTATACTAGGAAAAAAAATCTTAGATTAATGATCAATTTTTAGTAAATGTTATCGGCCACATTGATATTATGTGCATGGTTAATTTCATCATTTCTTCATGGACATATTGATATAATTTCCAACGTCCATTTAATCTTTTACATGGTTTCAGTTTCTACTACAATACAATAGGCCTATCTCATAAACGTCTAGGGATAGGGCCTGCATGTATTTTAGATTTGTGAAACAGCTTAAGGCTATGCAGAATAACATTTTCACCATTTAAAAATACATGTAGGCCTAGTACGTTTTTAAAATGTATATTCAATGGATGTATTATATGGTTTTAGAAGAGCATTTCAAAATTTGCATTAAAAAGCAACAACATAACACATTCAGCATCGCAAATTCTTATGCAGATTTTCATAGCTTACCGAAGCAGAATAGAGCATGCTAGTGATGCAATCAGCAATTATATGTTTACTCAAGTTCATAAACAAAATAACCTTCATTCCTCAAGCATAAAATGTAAATATAGCGTTTACAGGTGTAACAAAATAAAATAGGAAGTTTACTTGAAAAAGGTCTAAAGAAAATTTGTATGGTGAAAAATAAAATCAGAAGATTTATTGAACAAAATAAAGATATACAGAATATCTTTAAATTCTTTGGAGAAAGCAAATGAACAACTGCCAATACCTACTGGAAAATACGTAGATATGTAATCAGGAAATAAAAGGAAAAAATTAAACGTGCCTGTTTTTCCAATAAAGCACAAGTTATATTCATGAGTAGATGTATTCTTCACTAGCTTGTAGGCACAATACTGTTAACACACACACACACTCTCACCCAAGCATGCATGCATGCACACACACACACCACACATTCATGATAATGTTTCAAAAAAATAACAAATGTAAGTAGGACAAGCAATGATAGAAAATAACACTCTTTTCACTGTCAAACTTGGTTATTCATAGTCGTCATCATTGTTGGACATGTACATTTAATTGTTCCTTAAATTTATGAATTTTGCATCGACATTGAAGTTTTAGCACATAGCGGGTTTTGTCAGCCTCTTCGTATGCAGCAGCTTTGAAATTGTTTGTCTTATAAATTGATTCCATGTTTTGGTTTTAATTTTATCCACTGCAGAAAATACTCTTTCAACACTTGCAGACGAATAAGGCAAACACAAAAGTGAGAACATAAGTTTGGCCAATTTTGGAAAAATTGGTTTTCCATCTCCTTTCTTAATTTCTTGAACAGAGATCCAAAATTCTGTTGGGACTGTAGTGACAGTGTTGATATCAGTATTAAGCAACAGTCAGTGTCCGATTTCTGTAACTCATCTTCACCAATTATCTTCAGAAATTGCATTGCAAGCTAAACAATTGAAGGAATAGATTTATTCCTCACCATTGCATGATGAAGAGCTTCTAGATGCTGCAACAAGTTTGTGTAACTTATGTACACCGTCAATGTAGAAATCAAAACAACAAACTTTGAAATTTGTCTCTTCCTGAGTGCTTCAGTTTCAACTTTTTCTTATTGTGATAGGAACTTGTACACCAAAGTAAACAACATATAATGGTTTTAATTTACTTGGGTTTCTGTACTGCACATTTTGAAGTGGTGTTTTTGAAAGGTACTCAGCTTTTGTGAAGCAATCCAGAATCTTTTTGAGCAGATAACATGGATCTGCGGTGATTCAGACTGCATTTTGAGGTTCAGATTGTTGAATAATGGCAGTATGAAATCAAGAGATTGAAGAAATAATCTTGTAGTTGGGTCGTTCAGCTTCTGAATGATGTTTTCACAAGCAAGTAGTCGCTCACTCAACACAGCACCAGTAAAATACAGTTTTAAGGCTTCGCACTCTTGCAAAAGTTGAGCAACAACCATGTGAAGTGAAAGCAATGTATTACATTTGTGAAATTTAAATTAGTAGAAAGTGAATTTATGAAATTTAATTTTTGTTTGTTTTATGCTAATAAGTGTGATAATAGGCACAGTAGTAACATAATACGTATTTCTAAAAATTTCACAGTTACAGTTGGCTAATGCATGAATAAAGTGATGTGGTCCATGGCAATGTTAATTTTACAGAAGGATACAAATTGGAGAAAAAACATAGACTCCAAGCAAAGGCAGAGCTTTCGAAAGTGCTCACTTTTCTGCGAATAATCTATAACAGGTTTGGTGCACATTCTATACATTTTATGGTTATCTAGTGACCATTGTGTGCACATTCTGCAAGAAATTAACTAAGCATTAATTCTCTGTGGTGATGTGCATCTCTATCATCATTTGTATTCCTTAGATGCTGCCATGGCTCATTAGCATCAGGGGGGAAAATATCACCCTGTGTTATGCAGATATTATGCATGATGGTACATGCAGCAATTCCCTCAGCAGCTTTGGTCAACTTAACGTCCAAAGCTTTTGTGAAGATGCACCTCCTAGCAGCGAGTCTTCATACTTCCAAATGCTCTTTGAACAATTTTCCTCGCCTTGCGCAGTCAATCATTGAGGCTCCCTGAAAGGTGTAATAATGGTGATAGGGTGTAACTTGCAGGGGTAACCACTATCACCAATAATAAAGAAGCTTGGTGGAGGGTAAGCAGTATCACAGAACAAAAAACTGTCGCACAACTCTGCTGTTGTGCACAGAGCATGAGAAAACTGTCAAAACATCAATAAATTCCCCCCATGGTTTGCCACAGCCTGTAACTGCACAGAATAAAACAATTTCCTGTTTATGTATTGGTCATAGAGAGCTGGTGGGCACTGAACACGAATGTGGCAACCATCAATTGCACGGACACATTGACGGAACACATTACTACCCGCTAGGGCAGCAAACTCCATGCTGATGTTCAATTCAGCTTTGGGTGGATGATGGACAACTGAAAGCAGCATTGCCACAATAAGTATCAAAACAGCCGTGCACATGCCGAAAATTGTGCTTCTTGGCATTGAAAATGCCACACACACACACCACTCTGAAACTTGTTCCACATGCCAGCCAAAACAAGAAGACAATAACCTGCACACCAAACACACACAAATGAATTAGGCCGCTGTATGCTACAAATATATATCACATAGTAAACCCTTAAATGAACAACAATTTTGCTGCTTGCCTCACAGTATGGTATAAGAGTCCAATCATATTTACAGTTTTATGACATTCACTTATGCACATAAAAGCTAAAGAAAATGGGACCTACTTATGAGAGCATTCTTGTCAGACAAAGATAATCAAGTGTTTGCTTTCTGGGAGGAGTATGTACAATATTAAAATTCTAGAGGTAAATACAAAACAAAATATGTAAACCAAAATTGATATAGTATAACTTAAGGCACAGTGTTAGGTATTGATGGATATGAACTTAAATGCACTAAACATTAAAACATTTTCAATACACACAAATAATATTGTAATACTGTCATCAAATTTTGTACATATGTGAAGCAAGCAAAGTGAGTGCACTGTCAATACTAGGGATGGGATCCTTGATACGATACCTCAATAATTTTTTGTATTGAGTATCACAAGACCATAACCAAAAGTATTGAATTTTTAAACCTATTTTCTTGTTCCATAGATATGGTAAGAGCGTACCATAACTTTTAGAATGTGTACAATAAATTTGAACAGCATATCAAACATTCGGACTGTGTACAGTAATTACGAAAAGCGTACCATAGTTTAAGAACAAGTGTACCACAATACACCATATTTTATTCATATCATAATCATAGCTGCGAGCACATTGAGGTGTTTTAGGCAACTCACACATACCACAATTATGATTTTTGACATTTACTTTTATGGTACATAATTGAGGTACAATAAAAACGGGTTGAGAGTTGCGAGCAATCGTCGATAGACCCAAATGAACAACTTGAGTAGTTACTGTACATCCAACTATCATGGCCTAGCCCACGTATTCCTCTGTGCACTCACTTCTCTACCCAATTATCGACGAGGAAGTAGTGGCCCACCTAACCACTGAATTTTACGGGAATACCCAACACACAGAAGAGGATGCCTAATTATTTATCAGAAGGAAAGTACAACTTTACTGCCGGATTTGCCTCACCACCACAGAGGAAAGCTGCATTAGGAATATTGCCAGGATGCTCCTGCCAAAGCTACGCAACTTACTGCAAATTCCTAAACCTACCACAATAGAAGAGCTAGTAGAGATGTCTCGTGAAAGCAAACACCATTTTAAAGCCCAGGCAAGATGTTGGTATTGTTCCAGTCGCCACTTTAACCGGGATTGCCCAGACAGACAAACAGTCCAGGGGCAGGTGAGGGAAGAGATCACTGCAGGGGCACCAGATCCTCTCCATGCAAGGGCGACACGAAGCATAGCCAGGCGGGAAATGCCATCACCTGAGCGAAAAGGCAAGCAGTCACATTCGGGATCAAAGGGCGCAGGATTTAAGAATTAATGGAAATCCGAATCCCCAGAAGCCCCTCACATAGAGGTCATACCGTCCTGGCATTACTAGATTCCGGCATGACTGGAAACTTTATTTGTAGTGATGATCTAACAAAGCAACAAAGGGCATCACTACCACCCCAGAAAAACATTGTAAGGATATAACAGCACAAGGCCACACTACCCGTAAATGGACGTACTACGTTAGAAGTTCACTTACCAAAACATTCCAGCACTGTGGAGTTTGTCATCTCACCGGACCTTACCGAAACAGTCATTTTAGGCCACCTATGTCTACGCCAGCAACAATGCATGCTTGATCATGGCTAAAGAAGTGTCTACTTGGGAGACAAAAACCGAGTCACTATAAATTGAGAACACAGTCCTACTGCAGAGACCCTGCAACCTATCAACCCAAGCGAGATACACTATCAGTTAAGAGGACCCGAGTTCGACCAGCTGAAGCAAATTCTCAATGAACATGCTGGAGCATTTAGACAGCCAGGACAATCGCACCAGATCTGGTCGATCCAACAAGAAATCTGAACAACAGATACCCTGATCTACAACCGCCAATACAGGCTGTCTACCAGAAAACACCATTTGGTCATGACTAAGGTCGATAAAAAGAAACAAGGAATCATTGAGCTGTCTGATTCACCATATAATTCCAACGTCATATTGGTATCGAAGAAAGATGGCCAGCTGCACTTCTGCATTAATTACAAGGACCTGAACGACATCACGCATCCCATAGTTTTACCTGCCACCAACCTCGCCCATATGCTGCGAGAATAGGGGAGGCCAAAATCTTCAGTACCCTGGACATACAATCAGGGTACTAGCAGATAGCGGTCCACCCAGACAGCCATAAAAAAAACTGCATTTACCATGCAAGAAGGGGAAATGCACCAGTTCAGAATGATACTGCATGGCTTGAAAAATGTGCCAGCCACCTTCCAAAGGCTGATGTAAGCAGAGGTCCTTACTGGCTACATAGCCAATTCTGCTATGCCTACCTAGATGATGTGATAGTTTATTCCAAGACATGGGAAGAGCACTTTGGGCACCTGCAATGTGTATTAGAGCCCTTGGAACTGCACGGATTAACTTGTAAGCTATCAAAGAGTCACTTTGGAAAGACGTTAATCGACTATATGGGCCATGTCGTCTCCCCAGATAGAAATTACCTGGATGCCTCGTCGATAACAGCCATAGAAGAGGCTGAAGAATGAGCTACGAAAAAACAGCTGTGCAGTTTCTTGGGACTTTGCAACTGGCTGCGAGACTTCGTACCGGACATCACCAGCAAGAGGGCCCCTTTATACCTGCTACTAGAGAAAGAAGCTCAATGGAGATGGGGACCCGAACATCGCCAAGCATTTCAGGCCCTCAAGGAAAGCTTCCGCCACATCCAGGTACTGCATCGCCCGCAGGGAGACAGCCCCTGATTCTCCTAATGGACACCTGCAAGAACGCCATTGGGTCAGTCTTATATCAGGAAGACGCAGAGGGCAACCCCCAGGTGATCGCCTATGCCAGTACCTGCCTGAACACGCCACTGAACAATGGTACCATATCAACAAGCAAGAGTGCCTTGCAGTGATATGGGCCATTCGCAAGTACGGCTACTACCTGGCAATCAAAAAATTAATTCTACGAACTGACAGTAATGCACTGCAGTGGCTCTGGGAATCAAAGGGTTCAAAAGCCAAGCTCAGCCGGTGGGATATGTTTCTCACCGAGTTCGACTTGAAGTCTGCCCGGAGAAAACCAATGATTTGCCCAACGCCCTATCATGCCAGCCAGACTTGGATGGTGAAGAAAAGGAAGAAGAAGAATGGGAAAGGATGGTTTCCCTGCCAGCGCCTGACCGCAACCCCAAAGAATACACCCAACTACTACAACTCCACTTAAGCAAGTACCAGATAGCGAACTACCAACAGCAGGATCCGGATATCCAGAGACTGCTGCAAGACCAACCCCAGTGCTTCGAGCTCCCTGACGATTTAGTATGGTCCCGGACCGGAAAACTTGGGGTGGACTGGCACATCTGGATTCCCAAAGGATTAAGAGCAGACCTATGCTGACACTACCATTATGACCCAAAGGCCGGACACCTGGGTATCAAAGAGACATTGCATGAACTGGAGACATGATATATCTGTGACGGGATGAGCCACCATATCCGGCAGTACGTCAACAGCTGCAAGACGTGCTACTGAGACAAAGTCAACCCCGTACCCCTGCCAGATTCCAAGCCTCATCGTAAGCATCCCGCATGGATGCAGATAGCAGGCGACTTAATGAGGCCTTACCCCAGGATCATCCGGGGAAACCACTACTTGCTGGAGTAACTGACCCCGTTCTTCCGCTGGGTGGAGACATTTCCACTGCCAAGCCAAGAAGCCACCCACATGATTAGGAAGTTTGAGCTGGAAATTTTCCCTAGAAGGGATACTGGCAATGCATCCTAAATGACAATGGCATGCAGTTCACCAGCCAGCACTGGCAGAAGGCATGTACCTCGTGGGGAGATGAAACCTGGATGATGCCTATCTACCATGGTCCGCAAGCTAACCTCACTAAGAGGAGGAATCAAGAACTCAAGAAGAGCCTCTCATTCAGTGTAGGCAACGACCACCGCCACTGGGACCAGTATATCCCAACCATCCTCTACGCCTTACACAGAAGAACAAATGAGGCTATCAACACAAGCCCCAGTCAGCTCATCCTGGGTTAAATACTTCGCCGACTAGGAGACTGGCAGTGGGACCAGCAACCCAGCGAGATCCAGCAACCGGAGGAGATCCGTAAGGCAGCACTGGCTCGAATGGATCAATCACCAGCAGCACAGGCTCACTATACACTATATTGAGAAGAAATACCTGCAACCATGCACCGGGGTATGCAGTTTCAGTATGGGCGAAGCCATTCTCCTCTGAAACCAGTTAATGAGTAAAGGTAGCCAATTCAGCGCACGAACGGCCAAGAAATGGGAAGGTCTCTATAAAATAGTAGGCCGTCAAGATAATGTATACTGGGCCAAAGATGCACAGGCACACATCAGAAAAGCAACCCAAGGGCAGATACGCCCCTTCCCAGGGATAGCACCCAAACCTGCCGTTAGCACTCCGGAATCAGAACTCGATGAGCAGGAAGAGCGAGAAGACGATCTTGCACCGGAACCATCCATTGCAAGGTCACCTTCATCTCCGATGAGATTCGACCACCAAGTCGCCAGGCTACTCCAGTCATAATAGAGTTCCCTGCACCACGAACTGCCGCGTCAAGCAGATCTCTACCTTCAACCCACAGCAGTTACTTGCGCCAAGCCAACGCCCGATATGCCCAGATGTCTCCTGCCACAACAGATATAACTTAGCGCAGCCCATAAGATCAGGAACCTCTACACAGACAGCCACTGACGAGCCCAGCGAGGAAGGAGGCCAAAGAACCCCACGCTGACGAGACAGCTGAACGCCAAGAACCACTACCTCAATCCGCCACCTCGGAAATGCCAGCCCTGGAGGGCGAACCCCGTCAAGAGACTACCACGCCGGATGACGTTGCAGCCGCCGCTGAGATGTCGCCTTTCGAGAGGGAGGCCCCTTCCAGAACTCCCAGTGAAGTCGAGGTCAACATGGTGGCCTCGACTCAGCTGGTACAGCCAGCCAGCCACGTCCAGCCTGGATGACGTGGCTACCCAGTCGGTCTTGGCGCCACACAACGCCGAAGGCCACCCCCCCCCCCCCCAGAGGAGGACCTCATCAATCGTCCCTTGGCACCTAGTGATCCAGAGCCAGCCGCAGCCGGGGATGATGATCCAGCACCGACTGGCCAGGTGAGAAGAGAGCAATCCACACATGCCTGCAGCGGTGTTCCCCAGCCTGCCAGTACCGTAAAGACCTGTGCAGGCCAACGACATGTTTCACGTGACCCTACCCTATCCATGTGGTGCTCAGGAAGAGGGGCCGACCACCCAAGAAGCCCCGACAACCAGTGGGAAGTAAAGTGTACAGTAGCACACAGCAGAATACGTGATACACCCGCTACTTCCAAGTACAGTTTTTATCCGGCATACTCATGACATACCTACATAAAGGTGGTGTTAAATATCGTAAGAAAATTGATGAGAATCTTCTTAATAAATTATAATAGATTCCCTAGCTAATAAAGTTAACACGACACACCACAACCTTTATTTGATCTACTACAAGACTGCTAAAAAGTCCACACAAAATAAATTTAATCGTCAGTCAACATCAAGAAACCCTATTAGGATTAGACCCTATACTAGCAAACATATCCTACACACCAAATACCCTCCTATAGCCTCGAATACCACCTAAGCACTACTCCATCACAGCCAGCGTCGGCCGCTGTTCGGCGGCCTCCACCTGCAAGCAGCCAGATGGTGTAGTAGCAAGCAGCACAGCCCGGCGTTACTAAGGCAAGGTGTCAGCAATGTACTGTGTTATTCACCCCAGACTTTGTGCTGACCCGAGTACCCACTAGGCCACGGCTCTACACAGGTAAAGCCCCACCACATAATAATTCACAGTTTTAAGTTTGACATTTTACAAATGTCCTTCGTGATGCTGACATCACGATAGTCTGCGTACTCCTCATTGGCTAAACTGCAAGCGACGCACAAATCTACCTCTTGTTACCAACTTGCTTTGACATTAAGAGTCCAGGGTACAAATCCCAGAGGGGACATTAGTAAGCCCCTAATCTGAAGCAACTGTCCAACGTGGCAGAGTCCATGCCCAGTTGGCAAACCAACAACACTCACTTAGAGTCAATCACGGGCTTGTGTCTCGGCTCCGCCCTTCGTAAAACTTATATTTTATATGCAGTGTTTTGTGCAGTGCTCATTTTAACCTTCTCCCAGCCAACAGGCAGGTAACACAAGCAACAGCACTTTAGGACCCAAATATACCTCAAATAGGTAATGTTGCACGTGAGTGTTGTAATAATGCATTCTCTAGAGTTCTCTCAATTATGAAAAATGTCAAGGCCTGAATAGGCCTACTGAACTTGCTAAAGGAACATTATTTTATTCACAGCAAAACAGGTTTTTTAAGGACGGGTAGGAGGTTGCAAAGTACCCAAGAAAGTGTACCATTTCTATATTGGTGTGACGTTATGTTTTTTTCTGTTAGCTATGTATCGTAATAATTACCATGGAGTGTTTGGTACATAATTATTTGCGGTAACTTTGTACCAACTAAGGTTAACTTTGTACGAAGCATTTTTGTTTAAAATGAATCCTTTACAGCTTCCCACCACAATGTATACGTCAGGGTTGAGAAATTAATTAATTTCATTGAGAACACAATTTGCAAGGAATCTTCAAGCCTTCATTTGAAATTAAATTAGGTGGGTGGTACAAAGTTATCCTGGCTGGTGCAAAGTTACCCCAAATTACTACTGGTATAGGTCATTTATTGAACATCATTACACATCAGTAATAGGTGTCAGGCAGTGTTTTAAGGCTATTGTGTGGGTTATGAATATTCTTGGAATTTCTAATAGAATATTAATTGATCTGAGGTTTTTGATATTGTAAATTGGTGTTTCACACAATGACACCACACAATTTCCTTTTAGATACTGTTCTCTTACAAAAATCTCACGAAATATGAACAACATCCCGTTTACAGAAATTTAAAACTTTAAGTGACTTATATTTCGTTCTGCTCTGACATTACGATGTTGCAGCATTTCCTCAACATTTGGCACAAGGACAATGTTTTGTCGTCCCCCCTGATGCTGCATCCCCCTGATGCGCATTACTTGCACAACTTCATCCATTTTCAAAACACAAACATGTCAGACACGATCAGCTGTCGGTGGTGCGATTGTCATACAGACTACGTCTTTGCTCTATATGTAGCAACACAGTCCTGAACATCTGACTAGCGACTCCATCCGAATTGAATTATACGAAATTGCAAAATCACAAGATTACCAAATAGCTATTTCAAACACGGCCTGTATATACTGTATTTCTTCATAAATACTGAGTAAATTTGGCACCATTACAGGGAAGTACTTTGTGTTAGTGAATTACTGATGTTGCAGTATTAAAATTAAAGGACTATAAACGCAACTTATTTTTTGCTTTACATACATCAAAGTAAAGGCTGTTCATGATAATGTGAGCACATTTGAAATCACACTTTGAAAAAAGTCACTGCACCCAACTGCATACATTTTAACTCAGTAAAGGTGATAATGATGGATGGAAAGTAAGTTCATAACGTTATGTCTATATAAAAAATGTTAGGTAACTATTTGTGATAAATTAAATTATTTCTTATGTTTTTTTTAAATCTATCAAAGTGTAAAAATGAGCAGATTTGAAAAATATTTACTTTTCTAATAATTTCACAGTTTCAACTGACAGACACAAGAATAAGTAATGTGGCCCCTGACAATGTTAATTTTACGTAAGGCGTTTCTCACTTTACCATGAACAGTCTATAATAACTGGCACCTAAAAATGAATATTGTTAATATTTTTTATAGCATTACTTCAACAATGCATGGATATAAGGCAGGTCCATTGACATGCTAATTTTTTTTAATGGTACCACAAGAGTTAAATTCACTTGAACTCACTACAGAAGCATTTTCAAAAACTGCACCAAGGGTGTGCTACAGCACAAGTTGCATATATGATACTGAAATACTGACAGAAGGACTCACATCTCGATTCTCCTGAGCTTCTGCAGATCTGAATGTTTTGTTGATCCATTCCTTCACCTCAAAGTTGTCATCAGAGAAAGCAGCCACATCCTGAAAAATTAACTAATGTAGGGTATTATTGGGTATTTTTTAAGATTTTGCAAGATTAGACTATGAAAAAACTATGCATCTAAAATACGTTTTTTTAAATACGTACTGGCTAATTATTACACAACTTTTCACCATCAGTTATTTATATTGCAACACTTCATATGTAGAAATCTTAATCTAATTATTTTAGATCATTACTGTGCAAAATGGTGCCCAGGTAAGTGCTGAGAGCACCCAGCAACATAAGGTTCTCACCATTTCGTTTCTCTTTCTGCCCTTCGGGAGTCGAGAGAATTTGAGGTCAAAGTGACCTTGGTCAAAAATATTTGTTAACCCATTCAAAGCAAATGAACACATTTAGGTGTTTTTGTGTCTAAAAATCAGAGTGGCATATATAGTAGACACCTTACACCTGACATATTTATTTTTGTGATAGTTTACGTTCCAAATGAATTTCACCACTATTGATGTTATTTTAAAATACAATTCATGATCCATAACATCTTAAATTCAGTACATTATCTCTTAGGAGATAAGTTGAAAAGTTGCAGATGCTCTCATTAAGTAAACAATAACGATGGCAAACCAGTGAAGCCCATTAAAATCAACCCACCCAGCAGATAATTTTCCCTCTCAACTCTCCAGCTTATAAGGAGGAACATAAAATGCATGACCTATATGACCCAGGGACATTTTGACCTGACAAATGGAATGCCCGCCACTATACTGCTTCAGGTGAATGGAACGCAAAGGAGATGAAAGGTCAAAAATAGAGGCCAAATGGAACAAACCTATAGAAACATGATTACATTGTTCATTATTCGGTAATTTGTAGTATAATTCCTGATCATGGAAAACCTAACTAGTGTGACACATGGCTGTAATGCATCACCTTAAGAACACTATAGGACTATTTTTTCTGAGTTGGCAAGTGTTTATTTCAATATGGATGACTTATCATTTTCTGTCACAAGTTTAGTTATTAGATTCTGGACTATTACTTAATAGTAACATTGTATGTAATGTGATTTGTGGCATAATTTGTGAATAAATGAGCACTAAAGTGATGTATGCAGCTAGGCTATACTGCATGTCTAACACATTAAAGTTACTCTTAATGCTGGTGAACATAACAAAGTGAGTTAAGTCATATTTGTGATTTTTACTTGATCTGATGGTACAATTTTTGTGAATTAAAAAGTGTGGATACATTTATTATGAGTGTTTAGGGTGTGGAGAGTTCGCTATGTTACTGGTGTTCCCTGAATAGATACATAATTGATAGTTTTAACTGCATAATCATTATATTCGGACCTTCACTTGACAACTGCTGAAATAGGCTTTATTTTTTTCCAGTATTTTCATGTAAGACAATATTATGGTGTGAATAAGTATCCAGAGCCTAAATTGACTGTCGCTGCTATGACAGTTTTATCTTAATTATATTTCCTAGATTGTGTGGTACTTCCAACTAAACTAATTGTCTTTTATTGAAACCTTCATTTGAAATAATTGGTACACTGAGTTTTTATGGAAATTACAGAATGTCTATGTGTGTGTATATTATTACCATTTTAAAAAGGAATCAACATATTTCAAAACTAAGAGTTATGTAAAAGTTTTGTTACAGAAATTTGAGTTAAAATTTTTTGTAACTGTACTGCTGATAAAGGTTCCATTTTATGTTTTTTTTTCATATATAAACAAAAAAAAAGTGTGTACTGTTGCATATTCTTGTAGTTTTGAATTTTTGCTAGATACCTAGAAACAACAAAACATCCTATAAACTGGAAACATTCATTCAGCTACAATCCTAAGTTTTGCATTGCCACTTGTGACCCTCGTGGTAATTATTCAGAAAAAAACAGAAAAATAATACCTGTAAGTGGAATAAAAATGGTAATTTCTAAGCACACGTAATAGGAATTTTATTGGGGCTTCACGTAATTTGCAGTATGTACCATGAAATGTGATCATGAGGAAGGCTATGAAGATTGAAGTGATTAAATTACTGTAAACACGCAATGTCTGAATATCATTCAATTCTGATGAATATTTCAAGGCTTTCCTTCTTGTTATTCAACATATGATTGCACTACATACTAATATATAAGTTGTAGAAAAAATATATACACAGTCTATCATACACAAAACGTTCCCCAATGTTGTTTACTTGTACAGGGTGAGTCCAGGCCCCATGGAACATGTGTGTAACGGAGCAAGGGAATGAGGAAATACAGTCCAGTGTGACAACAAAATACCTAGAGTAGGTGCTGGACGTGGCCACCATTGACCTCGAGGCAACTGTGTAGACAACACCAAAAGTTGTGAAAGGCATGGGCGAGGACATGCTGCGGGATGGCATCGATAGCTGTGATAATGTTGACCTGGCGTTCTTAGAGTGTGTGCGAGTTGTTGCTGTAGACCTGTCCCTTTAGAGTGCCCCACGAGAAGGAATCGCAGATGGATAAATCTGGAAAATGGGGTGGCATAGATTGGTTTGTTCCGTGACTGATGACACGATCAGGCTGGAACACCGACTCAATGTGCACAATCATTGCATGTGCAGTATGCACCGTGGCTCCATCCTGCAGAAAGTAAGCATTGTTGCGCCCATCCTCTGTCAGTTGTTCCACAAAAACATTGAAAATATGTTTGACGTAATGAGCCGAGTTCACAGTCTCATGGAAGAACACTGGGATGATGCGGTGTGATGACACAGCACACCAGACATTGAGTTTCTGAGGATGCAGTGCAGCTTCCATCAACATGTGTGGATTGTCACCTGACCAATGGCGCATGTTCTGGGAGTTTACGTACCCTGACAGATGGAACCATGCTTCATCGGAAAATAATACATATCCATCCTGCAACACCTCCGGAGCAATATTGGACAGAAACCATTCCCAGAACTGCACTCAAGCTGCCTTGTCCACATCCAGCAACTGATGCACTACAGTAAATTTGTACACTGGTTTGTATTTCCTCATTCCCTCGCTCAGTTACACACATGTCCCATGGGGCCTTTTTTAAAGGACTCACCCTGTAGTTGACATGTATCGCCATGATAGATTTGTTCAACAACGATGCACAAAGACAGGCAACAAATGTGCAACGATTGTGGTCGTCCTATTCAACATCCACCTATTTCATATCACAGTTGTATGCTGGTAGTGTCCAGACTTTCAGAAAATGAGCGAATTTGAGCGTGTGAAGGCTTGTGATTTACGAGTGCTATTACATGTGTTTCTCTGGGATTATTTTCATGTGACGTGTTAAATCAAAGTATTGTGCTGAAATATGAGTGTTTGAGGAGTTTACACAAATTGAAGACGTAAAGTGTCCTATACGTGAGTTATCAGCAATTGAATCAAAGGAGCAGTATTTGCATTTTACATAGGTGAGTAATGTAAATAATTCTAGAGTTTTAGCATGGAAAGTGTATATTGTATGGTGAATTGTACTGTGTAGTATTGTATGTGACTGTGGAAATAGGAGGACTTATGTACTGCTGCCGCCAGCCATGTAAAATGCATAATACCTAACCAAATTAAACCTAACTTCATGATACATGAATCACTGAGGGTGTATGAACCGATGCAAGCTTACTTATTGTACTTTTTCTAACATACTATCTCGTGTTGGCACACTACGTCTGTAATTACATATTGTGAAGTTAGGTTGAGTTAGGCTATGTCTTCTTACATTTAACGTGGTTAAGGAACCTAAATTACATGTAATTTACATAAGTTTTACATGCTTTACCCCAAAATTTCCCTCATCTTCATAACCCTCCCCACTATTGCATTTAGTAGTATGTAATGTGAATGTTGTGATGCCCCTAGTAAATTCATGTTCTGTGTGATAAGTAATGTTGATATATGCCAATTTCTTTTCGGAAAATTCCCTATTCTGGATAATTACCTCAAAATGTTTGTTTCTAGATTATAAAGACATTTTTTGTTTTCATGATATTACGATGTAGTCATCAGGCGAGCACTCTGCCAATTTTCCAGTTCAGAGAGAGAACATTTTAGTGAAGTATTTTCGCAACTTATCAGGTTCTGCGGTGCCTGCGACAGGAAGCTGTATCCGCTCTAATACTGCCTGCGGTGATTTCAGCACTGCGATTGCTAACCACGTTTGACAAGACAAGAAATACGTCCTGTTTTTCCCAATATTTTCATCCCATGACTCCTGGAATCACGCACTGTATCACACACTATTTTCTCATCACATGATTTCGATACCACACTTTGGGGCCGTGTGCAAAGTTCCAGTTCATTGGTTGACGCTCTAACATTGCTCTCTCATTGGTGGGCGACTCTTCTCGCCCTGACTTCTCATTGAGACTGCTCATGCGCGACTTCTTGGTGGAGGGAGACTTCTCCCCACTACACTCATGTTGCTTTATTATGGCATGCACGGCCTGAAGAAGAGAGACTTCAGCTGAGGATGCCAGACTGTACACCACCATCTGGGATGACTCGCCTGAACTGCGCTGAGAATCCACTCTCCATCACCGTGGCTATAGAATGAATTCACTTCTATTACCGTTGTTAGTTTGTTTTATATTAACAATTCCCATGTCCTCTTCTGCCACATCGCCAAGTAAATTGATGTATAATTAAAAGTGTTAAATTTACTTAGATAGTTTCTTATTGAGTGTTGGTGCTCAGCCCTAGACCGCTCGGGCATCACAACATCAATAATTACAGTAGAAAGCTGATTATCTGAACGTTGATTATACGGATGACCAGTTACCCGGACTCATTAAAAAAATAAAGAAAACATTAAAGTCTTTTTCGTCACAGCGTTTCCCTTACCCATGGAGAGACATATACTTTCGTAAGCTAATGTGATGTTCCTATCACGTGTTTTTCCCAGTAAACAACATCCAGGATGGGGGTTGTTACTTGTTAACCAATAAAATATTTTTATTTTGTGTACAGTTTCTGTTTTGGATAAGTTTATTATGTTCTATACATGTGTAATAAATTTTACGTTTTGTGAAAATGACACTTTACAAATTCTTTTACCTTCATTTTCAACATATTTCTGTTATCCAGATTTTCAATTATCCGAATTATTACCTTTGGTCCCTATTAGACCGGGTAATCGACTTTCTACTATACTTCGAAAATAGCACTGACACACAAAACGCTTCAAAGCATATAACGGCTTTCAAAAAGTAAACAAAGTACATAGGAAACACTTCAATCAGAATAATACAAGACACAGACACTTTTGCACACATTAATTAAGTATGTTTGGATCATGGGGCTCTGTGACCGGAAGTCGGTTAATTAACCCAAGACTAATACAATAATTAATTCTATACCCAACTATTGCTGGATAACACTGATAAAAGTAGGATCCTCTTCAGCCACTTATCTTTCTGTTAACAATTGAAAACTAAAAGACAGGTTAAATAAAATTCGTACCATCAGCGTAATCATACAGTCGCTGTGAAAGTGGGTGCATTCACTACCACTAGTTGTGGTGATGGCCCATTGGTGCTCTACTTGGTCTGTTTCTGGTATGCAGCACAATAAATTGTTGCGAAGGGTACACAAGGCTTAACTGGAGTCACTTGTCATTTCATACATACATACATACACTAGCAATTAGGCTACCGCCCGGCGGCGAGCTCTCTCAACTCTCCTTCACCCAACCAACTCCTTTTCCACTCCCTTCCTGAATTTACCAACCCCTCTCACAGATACCAATTCCTCCCTCAACACATTCCACTCCCTCACAGACCTCACAAGCATGGACTGCCTACCCCACTCCGTTCTCCTCCACACCCTCTGAAGCTTCTCACTGTTGTTTCCTCTTCCCCTAAACACCCCCTTACTTAGCTTGCAGTGTAGCCCTCCCCATCCTCCCTCTTCATTCACCACCCTGTACATCCTGACTAACCGTTCAACTTTCCTCCTGCCCTTCAATGAGCTCCACCCCATTTCTTTCATCATCACTGATGACCTATAGTTCCCTTCTTCCTTATCATCCTGCCCTTGCCTTCTCCACCTACGCTTCACCCATCTTGCTGCCTTTCTCTGCACCTTTTCCAGTTCTCGCACCTCCACCTCCACATACGGGTCCCATACTGCTGCAGCATATTCTAACATTGGCCGTACCATTGGGCCATACGCCTTCTCCTTCACCTCACAGCTGACTCCTTTCAGCACCTTTCTCAGCATACCCAGAGCCCTTCTTCCCTTTGCTACCACCCTCTCTACCTGTTTATTCCACCTGAGGTCTCCCTGCAGTACAATCCCTAGATACTTATATTCTGCTGCTTCTTCTATCTCTTGTTCCTCCCATCTGTACATGTCTCTGCTTATATCTTCTTCCTTGTGAACCTCACTACCTTAGTTATTCTTACATTTATCTTAATTTTATTTTTTCTGGTCCACAACCATATCTTATCAATGTCCGCCTGCAAATTTCCGCCCCCCTCTCCCACCTCAGCATATACAACACAATCGCACAGTAGTACATTTGTAAAGAGTAAGTTTTCAGCACACAGTATGAAGGGCAATTCAAAACAAGATCATAGTAGAAGCACTTTACTTGTTGCAGTAGAAAATGATACAGTATATCCGGTATGCAAGGAGAAACATCCATTGAGTAAATGTGAGCAGTTCTTGACAAAATCTATTCCAGATAGAGTCAAGTTTGTGAAAGAACAATCCATGTGTTTCAATTGTTTGAAACCCAATCACAGTACACAAAAATGCTTGGTGAAGGTGCAAGAGCTGGAAAAGGTGCAGAGTGAAGGGTAAGTGGAGAAAGCAGGGCCATGATAATGAAGAAGAAGATATCTATAGGCCATCAGTGATGAAAGAAATGAGGAGGAGCTCATTGAAGGACAGGAGGAAAGTTAACGGCTAGTCAGGATCTACAGGATGGTGAATGAAGAGGGAGGATGGGGAGGGCTACACTGCAAGCTAAGTAAGGGGGTATTTAGTGGGAGAGGAAACAACAGTGAGAAGCTTCAGAGACTGTGGAGGAGCACAGAGAGGGGTACGCAGTCCATGCTTGTGACGTTTTTGAGGGAGTGGAATGTGTTGCGGGAGGAATTGGTATCTGTGAGGGGGTTGGAAGTTCAGGAAGGAAGTGGAAGAGGAGTTTGGTCGGGTAAGGGAGAGGTGAGAGAACTCGCCACCGGGCGGTAGCCTAATTGGGAGTGTAAGTATTATTTATTTATTTAATGTATACTTTGCATGCAGTCACGAAAACAGTGGCACATGTTTATTCCTCTTTGTACTTATTATGGCTGTGTTCGAGTAAAGCTTGACTTGCAACCATCCGTTTCATCCGTCAGCCGCCCGCCCGCCCGTCCGTCCGTCACGTGATCTTCAACCAATCGCAGAGCAAAATTTTTTTATATTCGTCAACCTATCAAATATATCTTAAACTTTAACTTCCGACAGATAGGCCACTGCCTTGTAATA
Organism: Dryococelus australis; assembly: GCA_029891345.1. Taxonomy (NCBI): domain Eukaryota; kingdom Metazoa; phylum Arthropoda; class Insecta; order Phasmatodea; family Phasmatidae; genus Dryococelus; species Dryococelus australis. Next base: position 170,636,875 of record CM056993.1, read on the forward strand.
TTGTTCCTTGAACATGGCTGTCGGAAAACAGCCACTTATTTTTTGTCTGAATATTTTTCTTTTTAAATACACAAGGCAGTGGAGTTGTTTACGTTTTTACGTTTCACCTTTGAATTGAACTAAAGATGACTTGTAGATTTCCAGAAGAAATGATAAATTACATTAGGGAAACAGGATGTATTGATTACATTCATAAAAAATATTTGTGTGTGTGCGAGAAAGATAGTGTTATTGGGTGGTAACGCTGAAAATCTTCTGGCCCGACGGATCAACGGACTGTCGTGAGTCACTTTCAATTGATGGAAGAAAAAACCAAAGGATGGCTGACTGGCGGACGGGCGACTGACGGAAGTGATGGATGGTTGTGAGCCAAGCTTTAGGTATAATTCCTGGGTTTACTTATGTATAGATGTTTGTTATTGATATACTTATTAATTAAAACATTTATTAAATAATGTTATTGACATGCTCCATATCCATATTGTCTTACAGACATGTACAGGGATTGCCGCAGTGAATTGAAATATATAAATAAAATAACTAAAAAAAAAAAAAATACTTCTGGCCACGTGGTCAGTCTAGGCTTTGAAGTTGCCAGCAAAAGTGCGAAAGAGTATTATTTGAATTGAGACAAGGGCTTAGTTACAGTATTCCTGGTGAGACGTCAGAAAAAGTGTAAAAAAAAAAAAAAAAAAAAAAACTGTTATTACAACTGAAGACTTACCATAATTTCAGATCACTATGACCAAAGTCTCTATTTAGAGTAATTTATAAATGACATACGCGCACACTATTTACAACCTTTTTTCTTCTTCTATAGCGGCGCAAATGCGCCAGGCCTTAGCCATGTGTCCTGTACAGCCAGTGAATACCACAAAAATCGAATAAATCTCAAAAGCCCAAAATCTTCATACTGCGAAATATCCAAAATTCAAAAGTCCATTAAACTCGCCAAATCGTCAAACGCTACACACACAAAGGGGCATCGCAACCCCGATGCTAAAGAAGCAAAAATACGAACAGTAAATTCGTAGAGAATTTATGTACTTTCCGGGATTTTTTTTATTATTTGAATTTTGCATTTGTTTTATTTTTGTTTGTTTAATGTTTTTGTTTACAGTGATGACCAACAAGCATTGCCGAAGGGGTTTCCGAGGGAAGCCGCCTCGCCTAGTTACATCGGTCACATGTACGGACGGTTGTATTAGAAACAGTGTTTGGTTTTCTACATCTACATTCGAGAAGTTAGGGAAAAAAAATCGCATTATTTGTTTTGTCCATAAGGTTCGAATGCCAAGAATAGATGAGCTGAAAGTGGTGTAGCACGTTATCGGTGCGTCCACCTTTTCTATGTCAATGCGATGCTGCGATTGAAATAACCGTGGAGTAAAGAAGAACCATAAACGTGTTAACATAAGTAAGTTAAAATTTTGTACCTTGGGCTACTTGCTACAATTATGCCAGAAAGATGCATTATGTCCATCCATGGTTATTTATTACGTTTCTGAAGCCCTGCTGAAGTATCATAACCACTGTACAATTACTGTACACTCCCACAAATCCTAATTATTTTCACTACATAACATCCAGTAAAAATGTGCTCGGCATTCCATCCAAATAACTATTTTCACTGCTTAACACATGCCAAAAATATATTACATACACATATTATAGAGTTAGTCTTTACTTACCACTGCTTTGAGAAAACTTTACAAGTGTAACTCTACTGATATAACTAAATGATTGTCTTGTCCAAACGTAATCCAAACTCCTCAACACAACCCTGTGGCATAGTATCTTTGCATGATTAACAGAATATTAAATGAACAACTAACCTAGTAAAGAAACTAAAACAGGAAACACTAAATAACTGTAACATTTGTTTTAACTTTTAAAAATTAATATAATCATTAAAGCAGGTACACCATAAATATGGTACTACCACACCTATGATTTTAACAAATATATTAAAATAAAAATTCTAAAAAGACAATTAGCATTAAATAAATAACTTAAACACAGTTTTATCAAAAATGTGAAAATTACCATATTACCGTACATGCATTACCTTACATTGTACAAGTAGACTACCTAAATTATTGTATGCCCCCACAATTACCGTACGGGTTGGCAACCGTGCTATTGTTCCATCTCATACAAAATTGAACTAAGTGTAGAAAATCACACCAAAGGAACAATGCACTGCACTCATGCTCACTCAGTTTAATTACATATTTGCATGAGAAATACTTTCTTACTGGGTATGAAGTTTAAAATGCTTGTGTTACGTGCTACATTTGGGGAACAACAGGAAATACATAGGACTGAATTTACCATTAGGCCAAGTAGGCCTGGGCCTAGAGCAGCACTTTTTAGGGGGCAGTCATATTGAAATGAGAAAAACAAATTCCATTGTGTTTTGTTTATAGCTATGTGCACGAATAAAATTAATATCAAATCTGGAATTAATGCAAGCAAAGTGACTGATATAGGTCTATATTTATTGCAGTAATATTTGCCGTTGCCGGTTCTGTGTCTTTATCATGGGAAAGAAACTTGTACCTATAGATGGACCATGTGATTATTTTTGTAGAGCTTCGCTGTGTTTTGAGTGCTTGGATTTCGCTGTACTAGTAGCTAACTAATTATAGCACCTACTTTTTGAGTTATATTAATTTTTTTTCCTTGTAATAGAATCGGTGTCTGAGTTCGAGATTTATAATGAAAACGTTTTACTGATAAGTTACTGAAAGTGACATGTATGATCACTATGTGCAAATTAGTTGCATGTGACCAGATCTAAAACTGGAAACTCTATTCAATTTCTTGCCATGTACGCCCCAGCATCTTCATGGTGACACATTCAAATGCATTGCAAATGCGTGCCTTCAATTCCTGTAGGCCGGTAACCTTGGTTCGGTACACGTGGTCCTTGACAAAACCCCATAAGAAGAAGTCGAGTGGTGTTATGTCAGGTGATGGTGGCAGCCACTGAATCGGACCATCGCGTCCAGTCCACCTATCCGGAAATGTTTCATCCAGAAATTGACAGACAATTAGGGACCAGTGAGGTGGTGCCCCATCATGCTGGAAGATGTCAGGTTTTATATATAAAAGATGTTTCATATTTAAATGATCCTTTGCTACATTAAAGCTCTATAAAAGTAATGGTAACAAGCTTTAAAAGCACACATTTAATGGTGCTAGCATCTGACTGTAGTGATAAAACACAGATTTATGGCCAATTGTTAACATATATGAGTCTGTTGGACTATGTTCCAAATTTAAGAGAAACAGTTCTAAATCTTTGACTATTATGGACGTCTCGCGAAGACCCTCAGCAGCCTAAAAAACGAAAGCACGCACTAAAGGCCCTTTCACACTGTCAAATTTTACTTCAAATTACATTCAATTTTTATTGAATTTAATTTATCGAATGCTGTACGATATCATACGAATCTCATAATCCTGGACATTTTCCATTTCTTGAATGTCTGTTTTTCCTTCCAGATTTTCATTTTGTAACTGTACCATTTTTTTTTAATTCAGAAATTTAATATCCTATCTTAGCTTTTCATACAATGTTAATGGAAGTAATCTCACGAAAATAGAGTCGTGTGCACACATTTAAGGTTTTTGCAAAATAAGGACAGACAATTTTTTAAAAGAAAATGTACAGTAATATAATAAAGTTTATTTTGGTTTAACCATTTAATTTCATGTTGTGCATGAGTCATAGATACTTCTAAAAACTGGCTTTTGGTATTTTTAAAACTGGTTTCATAAAAAATTTTGTGATTAATTTTCATGGGGAGACTTGAAAGCTTATTTAATGTAATTTATTGAAAGTGATTATTCAGTTCAATAAAGTGAATTCAATAAATATTTCATTGTGTGAAATATCATTAAGGCTTGATGTGATGAGGCTGGAGAACCAACTTCTATGACAGGATTAGATAATTGTCGTGTTTGGTACATATAATATCCTGGTTAGGTACACTGATAAAGCTGCAGAAGCGGAGTGCACGTTATAGTTGGACGTTTGCACACATAAACCCGCACATATTTCTTAAGCTTCATGAAAAATTGGTTTCTTTTTAGGAGAGTGAATTTCAAGTATCAATTTTAGAAGAAATCATGCAGATTGGTGAACATGTGAAGCTACTAGCATCTTACATTGAAGGAAATGTCAAACTGACAAAATTATGCAAATTTCTTCAAAACTTACGGTTTTGTCTAAGTGTATCCAAATGTAAGCATATTACTCAGAATATTTCATAGTTATCCAGTGACCAATGGTGAAGTCGCCGATTATCAGTCGTTAGAGAGTTGAAAGTTTTTCAGTTATCCCCCTTTTTTTCCCACATTTTAACAATATATGAAAAGTATTAGAAGGAAAGTATTGAAATATGTTCCTAATTCTATTAATTCTAATGATGCAGTAAATTTTGAGTATTTTCAATCTAATAGAATGCAAACAATAAATTTAACTGGAAAATTAACTATTGGAAAAAATAATCAGTATTTTAAATTACATACTGGATTAGGTTATTATCTTCTCATTTGATTGTACAGTTTTTTTTTTTTTTATTAATGCAGATATATATGATCCTTTTATTTAAAAAATAGTTAGAAGAATACATCATACAGATTTTTCAAAACCATTTCTGTAAGAAAATGGCTATCAAATAACTTTTAATTATTTGATATATGAATTGCAAAACAATTTTAAATAAATATATGTTTGTAGTTTTTTAAGAAATTAAAAAATAATTTTATTGAAGAATTATAAAAAAATTACTTTATTAAAAAAAAAAACTTCCAGTTTAAAGTGTGGGATAGAAACAAAAAATAATATAAAAGTAAAATTACAAATAATGAAGAAAAAATTCAAAAAAGTATTTGTTATGTATGTGTGGTTCTAAACATTGTTTAAAAAATATAAAAAAGAAATTGTTAATTTGCGAAGGCATAATTAATTAATTATATAAACAAGTAAGAAAAAAAATTTTCTTAGAAGAAAGTTATTTCATTTGGAATTGATGATTTGTTAAGCTGATTTAGTGGAAATTATTTCAGGAAGTTTACAAGATATTCATATATACATACATACACTCGCAATTAGGCTACCGCATGGTCGCGAGCTCTCTCACCTCTCCTTCACCAAACCAACTCCTTTTCCACTCCCTTCCTGAATTTACCAACCCCTCGCACAGATACCAATTCCTCCCTCAACACATTCCACTCCCTCACAGACCTCACAAGCTTGGACTGCCTACCCCACTCCGTTCTCCTCCACACCCTCTGAAGCTTCTCACTGCTGTTTCCTCTTCCTCTAAACACCCCCTTACTTAGCTTGCAGTGTAGCCCTCCCACCCTCTCTCTTCATTCACCATCCTATACATCCTGACTAACCGTTCATCTTTCCTCCTGTCCTTCAATGAGCTCCACCCCATTTCTTTCATCATCACTGATGGCCTATAGTTCCCTTCTTCCTTATCATCCTGCCCTTGCCTTCTCCATCTACCCTTCACCCATCTTGCTGCCGTTCTCTGCACCTTGTCCAGTTCTTGTACCTCCACCTACACATACGGGTCCCATACTGCTGCAGCATATTCTTACATTGGCCATACCATTGTGCCATACACTTTCTCCTTTACCTCACAGCTGACTCCATTCAGCATACCCAGAGCCCTTCTTCCCTTTGCTACCACCCTCTCTACCTGTTTTTTCCACCTGAGGTCTCCCTGCAGTACAATCCCTAGTTACTTATATTCTGCTGCTTCTTTTATCTCTTGTCCCTCCCTTCCAAAAATAAATGCAGTAATTTTAACTATAATGTATTGCTTTATAAATATTGTTTGGTATTCCAGTTAAATATAAATCTGATAAATATATTATAACATTTTAAAATTCATTTTCAAAACAAGAAAACCAATTAATTTACAAACAGATAATGGCAAAAAATCTTATAATAATAAAGTATAGAATTAGTAAAAATAATTTTAATTAATTTTTATTCCATTTTTTAAATTTAAAGCTAGTGTTTTAGAAATATTTAATAGACCTCTAAAAATAAGATGTAGAAAAATTTGCTTTAAATGGAAAATTAAATTGATAGAAATTTTAAATTATTTAATGAAAGAGGTTAACAATACAATACATAGAACTATTGGAGTGAAACATATAGAGGTTCTTAAAGCTGGTGAATTATTCATAAAAAAGAAAAATTAAAAAACCCAGAAGATGAGATTTTATCCACTGAACCTAAATATATAGTTTGTGATGTAGAGTTAGAATAAGTAAAAAGAAGAAATTCATTGGAAAATATATACAACTAGTTGGTTAACAGAATAATTTATATTTGATAAGTTTTTAAATTATAATGTACCATCTTATATTTAAAAAAAAAAAAAAAAAATGTGAATTGTAATTAAATGAAATTTTTAAAGAATATGAAATCATGGAGATTAATTATTGAGATATTCATATACTGTATCTAGTTGAAAATATTTTAAAAGCTCAGCTAATGTAGACTCAGCTGCACAATTGTTAAATGGCTTGGATTTAATAATAATTCACACAATACTTGGATTAATAAAGATTATGTTTTATAAAAAGATTTTTAATTTACTTTTTATAGTTGCAGTATGTATTAAGATTTATTTAACCATTTAACACACATCAAATGCTTGTTTATACTATTATAATAAGAAATATTCAATTGGAAAATATTTAATTAGTAGAAATATTAAAAAAGAAAATATTCAATTAGATAATAATAAATTGTACAAACATTTATATAATTATAAAATTGTTTATTTCAGTTCTGTATTTTCTTCTTTAATTTTATATTCACGTCAATAGTAATAAAACTGTAATATTTATCCCAACATTTTATACAAAGTTCTTAAATTTTTTTTTGGCCATGTTTCTGCCAACGAAATCATTATAAATATGTTTTTAATTTGTATCATCTTGTCTAAATATACATAAAAATTGAGTATTGTCTTTTACTTATTGTTTTGGAACTTTAGAATAATTGTGAGCTAACTGAAAACAATCAATATTTTATGTCTTCCGTAAGTAAAATATATACAAATTGTAGCTAGTTTATCCAGAATAACATCATCAAATAGAACTAAAGTATTATTTTCACATTAATCTAATAAAATCATTTCATCAAGATTATTAAAAAATAATCTTTTTTTTCTTTCAATTTTTTGTCTTTTTTTTATAAACATATTTTAATTGATTGAAACTTTTTGAACAAACATATTTATATATAATATTAATCGTTAAATTAGTTTTTCTACAGTTAAGTTACCTGGAACAACAATAATAGTCCTAATATTATCTGGTAATAATTCACCATTTTTAAATATTTTTTTGGTATTCCAGTACCAGTTATAACTCTTATTCCCCATTTAGTTCTTTCAGCTTTCACATTGTTTTATTTATATAAATAATTCTTCTTTATTAATGAATAAACCATCTATAGTTTAAAAATTGTCAGATCATAGTTCTGTATCAAATAAAAAAGTACATTATGATCTTAACCACGATGAACATTCTATCGCTTTAATTACATGCAAAACAACTTATTTGACACCAAATATTAAAAAAAATAAGAAAAATTTTATTGTTCATCAAACCAAAGAAATTACTATCCCAAAAGGTCAGTATGGTATAGATACATTACAAATGAAAATGAATTTGTGAGAACATTTTAAAACAGATAATATAATTTTAGAACCAGATAATATAATTCATAGAATTAAAGTTCACAGCAAATTTAATATTAAATTAGATAATAGATTATGGAAAAGATGAAGCTTAAAACTGATTCTTTTACCATAGGTAATAAGAATCACTTGTTTGCGAAAACAGCACAGGAAAAACTTTAGAAGTAGGGATGATGACCCATGGACTAGACATTTTCCAGTGAATAAAACCCTAGAGGAGATGGTCAGTCAAATAAAAGAACACCTTCTTAATTATCCTGCTTATGAAAGTCATTATGGTTAGAAGAAATCTATAAAAATATTTTGAAAGTCATCTGAATATTTCTGAAATGTACTCATTATATGTTGAAGAATGCAAGTAATTGGAATAGAACATGCCAAAGAGTGGCTGTTTAGACAGATATTCAACGCAGAGTTCAATCTAGCATTCCATTCACCAGATGTTCGACACATATGATATGTATGATCTAAATACCTGTCAGCTGAAGTTTGCTTCAACAGAAGAGGAAACAAAACAAAAAAGGAGAGTCAACAGAAGAACATAGACAAAGCTAGCTTGAAATAATGCTTAAAAAGTTAGGATAAGGTAAAATCAGCATAGAATTGTAAGTTCAAAACAGTAATGGCAGATCTGCAGACGTACTTGCTTACCCCCATTTGACAAATTAACAGAGGAAACATTGAACTTTAAATTATACATTTACTGATCCTACTTCAAAAGAGTCTTTCTTGGTGTATGTTATAGAATGATATGACAGGTGGATTAAGAGGTAAAAAATATTGTATCTTGTTTTTTAGGTTGGACAAAATTAACCATTTGATAGACAGAAGCAGAAGCTTTTGACTGTTATGAACTGATAATTGCATTGGTGAAAATCGCAACATTATAATGATTCTCATGCACATGTAGTTCTTGTATTTCAGCTCCAGTCTTAGAGAAGTAAACGAAAAGTTTTTGCTGAGAGGACACATGGAAGTTGATGGAGACCACAGCATAATAAAGAGAGGAAAATAAACTGCCAACTAACACTATTCACTTATAGGGACTGGGTAAATTTTATTGCAGGTTCCAGAAAGAAGTCTTTCCAAGTTAAGTGCATGAATGATTTCAAGAATTTTGATTCACTGATAGCAAAGACGAGAGACAGAAGGTGAGCCCTTCCTCGTATCATCAGTTGTTCGGGTACAGCTGAGCAAAAGTGAAACAAGAATTTTCATCACTACAAGGGTGCAGTTTTACAAAACAAGGAACAAACTACAAAATTCCAATTTAAATATTTATTACACATAATAGTTTCAATGTTTTTGACAATAATCAAGTACTCGGGAATTTTATACACAGCTGTACACACTTTCAGAACCAAATGTTACAGTATAAAGCTGATAAAATAATGTGCCAGAATTGCATTACAATTATTTCATCACCACGTGCAAGCCACGTAACATTTAAAAGAGACAAAATACCTCGTTTATCAAGGAATATTGCTTGGACTAGAAATGTGAGTAACGGTGTTTGACACCAAAATTCATTACGAGATTCATAACTTATACCAAATATATATAATTAACTTTGACTCGCCTAACAATTCACTGAAAGGGCGCAGCGTTTATTATGCCTGACAATGACACAATGAATTACAACAAATCTGATGACGGACTCTTAATCACAGCTTGTTCACATTGAAATGTAGTACGCAGGGAACCACAGGCGTTCACTTATTTTGAAAAAAGTCGTTACACATATATTCATACCTGACCTCATGCAAAATTAAGTCTCTTTTTACCTTAGTTGATATCCAATGGTAATTAGGTAGGTACCAACCAACTAGGGTGCAATAAGTATTCCAATATTTTAGAAAAATGTGAAAACACCAGGTTTATACCTAACTAGTTGTTTCATGTGCAGTGACAACTTATCACCATGATTGACCTTCAATTACAAAAATATGCCAATCTAGCGGTGTTCAAAAAATATTACCATTATTAATGAGCAGTGAAAAATATTTAATTAAAATGCAGCAGTGACATTCAATGCACATTAAAAAATAACCAAATTGAAAACTGGCAATTAACACACAATTATGTTTAAATAAAGCCTTGCAACATGTGAATTATTATAGAATTCAAAATACTGACATTTATATATAGCACTCAAGAATCATGTCGTGGGTAGGCACCATTAAAAATATAGCAAATTCTAGTTTAATTTGACGCGTTTGACTAGACTCTGGTATATGAAAAAACATGTTCATTTAGAACATGCGTATTTACGCATTATTAAATTTAATAACCTGGAAAACTTCTAGAAACACACATAGTACTCATTAGTCCTTAAATGATAACAGAACTCCAAGAATTATATTGACTATAAATTTATGTTGTAAACTGCTATAACTGAAAATCATGGCATTCATAAAATACAAGTAGTCGAACTGCAATAATTACACTTAAAACAGCTCAATCATAAAATAAGATATTAAGAATTAACATTAAAAACATTTGCTAAAAAACCAATCATCAGTTGTGGCAGCTGCAAACAATAATTAAAATATAGCAACCCGGTAAAGCACAGTGACGTAAAAAAATGTTGGATGACACTCCAAGTATTTACGTGCGGAAAGCTGTGGTTGCGCGCAATGGAAAACGACTTGGTCGGCTGGGATAAGCCATAAAGTACTATCAAAATACTAAGGAGAATTCATTAAACTGCAAAGCCACAAGCTAGGAAAGAACTTGCCACTACTGAATATTAATTTAATACGTGACAAAAGATTCTCCTGCAACTACAACAAACTCACACTGCAATTTCAAATAACTAAGCATTAGCAAACCAAAAGGCACCCAACTACCAAACATGAAAACCCCTCTAGCTGGTCAAATGCTTCCATAACTCACCCTCATCCATCCACTTACCGATGTACAATGTAAAAACTTTTAATAATAAATATGCTTGATATTACACGTTATTCCACGAAGGCTGAACAATGTCGAGCATGCCGTACCAGAAAATCAAATTATATCTGCGCTCATGGTTTCGGATCTAGACGTCAGCTGCAGCAGTATCAGGACAAGCAGGAGGTGACGACAGCAAGGTCTTAGACAATATTACCTTCACCTGAATTAAAACTTGTGAAGTCTCGAGGGTGGGTAAAAGGGAGGGGGGAGTGAAAGAAGAAATTAGGGGAGACCAAGAGTTTATGGAGAATGGAGCGCGGCTCTGCAATCTGTGATCTTTAAACTAAACAAAGTATCATGGTGGCGCCACAAGCTTCGTGAATTCTTTATTACAGGACTGATTGATTTTAATGGGGAATTTAAATCAACTTACTTGAAAAAGTATAAAATGCTGACCTCTTTCCCATCCAAGATCACTTCCACAGTTAAGAAGAGATAGGGAAAAAAATAAGCAACCAGAAGTACAAGGATCTTATGACTCCCCAACAGTGGATTCCTCAAGGAATACAAGTTATATTACAGTGAACTACCTCATGGAGTCACAACAAATTGGGACTTCCTTGAGAAAGACTAATGTATCTGTGGACAGCCCATACAGCAGTCAATGTCACATCCAATTCTTGATAAAAGATATTCAGGTGCTTCGTATTTCTTATATATATTTTACTGAGTTTTTACATACTTTGCTTAAGTACATAATAGCTTTTGTACTTTATGTGATTTCCTTGCAGTTTTATATTCATACGTATTAATTTCACATTTTTGCATATTTAAATATGTCTTTCCTCATTTCTTTATCTTACAGATTTAATTGAAAAATTACCATGTCATTTTATTTTACATCTTCAAAATACTAATTTTTTTTACTGTTAAATGCGAGGTGCTATTGCAGCTTTCAAAAATTATTTCATTTAGCAGCTTCTCCTGTTGCTTTATAACTGTTAAGACACACTTTACTGCCAGAAAAGTTAGAAGTGATTCATCTAAAAACCACTACATCAGAGTAGTCAAGTTCATATTGTAATTTTTTATTTCATTTCTAGTTTGGCATTTTGAACAAATGCTCACAAACAGTCTGTGAGTGCTTTAGCTAACAGAGGAACTTCCATCGCTTGTGCTACTTGTATTTGTGGCTTCTTTGATTGAGATGGTGAAGTTACCAGAATGGTAAACTTAACACACTTAACTTTATTATCCATGTGTGTATGCTTCCGTTTGGTTGCGGGGTTTTAGAATACCATCACAGGCACCCCGGGCTTGTCGTGAGAGGCAACTAATCAGAATGCGCGGGTACGCAGTCAGGATCTGACATTTGTTTGGGCCATTTTCTCATGCTTCTTTCTTCATCATCTTCTCTTTTGACATCCTTTTTCTTTCCATCTCACCAGGTCCCCACCCTTCTTCCTTCTCTACAGATTGTCTCAAGCCAGGGCAATGTCCTTCTTCCTAATGAGGGTATGTTCTCACAAATGAGTGCTGCCTGCAAATTGTGTGACCATATGTGGTGCCTTTGTTAGTGACTGTAGGGAACCCTTCTCACTGGCCCAGCAAGCAATCCTATGTACGGAGCCCATATCCACTTATATGTACACCCACGTTGGCAACTTCACACTTACAATCAGATATGGAGTTCATATCACAGGGACGGTCGGGGTCATGTGGTAGAGTCATGGCTCACCAGTTCTCATATTTCCCTGTTGAACACTGGTACTCCTACACGCTTCACCACCCATACTGGCACTTCGTCCTGCATCAATTATTCTTTTTGTAGCCCAGCTTTGGTCACCTACTTTGATTGTTTTATTTCCCCAGACCTCTGTGAAAGTGACCACTATCCAACTGTGTTAGAACATGTTTTGTTTGCAGCCCCCACCCATACTACCTCACTGGGTGCTTAAGAATGCAGACTGGGCACATTTCCAGCGTTCCCTCCACTTCACTGCTGAGGTTCCTCTTGACGTGAGTGTGGTGGTGGAACTCTTCACCTCTATTGTTGTGTCAGCTGGGGAGACTGCTATCCCCCAATCTTCACCTTGTGGTAGTAGGCGTGTTCCTTGGTGGGGTGACGATGCAGGCATGCTTTCCATGCTCGACAACGTGTGCTTAGAAGTTTTAGTGCTCGCCCCATTCAAGCTAACCTGGAGCTCTTCTGCACCTGACAGGCTCACGCCCAACATGTCATCAAGGACAGCCATCAGAAATCCTGAAGAGACTTCGTTTCGTCGCTCATGGTACATGCTACCAGTAAGTTTATCTGTGGCAATATCTGGAAGTTGTGCAGACAATCTATCGCCACACAGGTTTCCTTCCTTTGGGTCAACAATAATATTGTCACTGAGGGGACAAATGTAGCAGATTTATTGGGTCAATATTTTGCAGATGTTTCAAGCAGTCCACATTACACTCCCTCATTTCGAACCATCAAGAAGAAATACAAGACGCTGGGTGTCCACTTTGGTGACTCGGATGAGCCTTTTACCCGTCTCGAGTTGGAGTAGTCTTTATCACACTCAAAGTATACATTTGTTGGCTGTGACAATAGCCATTATGCTATTTTGTAACACCTCCCACTTGACAGGAAATTGTTGAGGTGCGCCTTGACCTAGTGGAATTTCCTAAGTTGACCACTACTCCATTTATTTACACGGACCTTTTTGTTGAGCTTCTGTCTTTTGTGTTCAGTGTTCAGTGTTTTTATTTGCTTTTCACGGATGGTTCCAAATTGGATCTCTCAACTGGGTGCGCCTTTGTGATTGGTGCTTCTCGGTACCTTTTTGGACTTCATCCATCTTGCAGTATTTTAATGGCTGAGCTTTTTTCTATTTTCAAGGCTCTGTGTTTTATCAGTAGGGGATTTTAACATAAATGCAGTGTGTGCTCTGATTCGATGAATGCCTTGATAACCATTCAATCTGGCTCCATAACTCATCCGCTTCTTTTTATGATCTGGGGGAAGCTGGCGGGGGCTGTGTGTATTGATGTTCACGTCGTCTTCCTGTGGGTTCTCCATTTGGGCATCCCAGGCAATGAAGCAGCAGATATGGCGGCTAAGGAGGCATGCAGCCTTCCACCCTATGATCCTCGTGTCCTAGTGTGCGATGTGCTTCATGCAGTTCGTGGCCTTGTCTGGCATGCTTGGTAGAGGGAGTGGACTTCTCTCCCGCTGTCTAACGAGTTAAGGGTCATCTATGACTTGTCTGTTTGTGCTCGTCCTGTTTTGTGTACCCGTAGAGGATTTTTGTTGCTTTCTCGCCTTTGCATCGGGCACACTCGTCTGACACACAAGTACCTGCTTTGTGGTGAACCCTCTCCTGAGTGTGGTGCCTGTGGCACTCCCTCAACTGTGCGGCAAATTTTGTTTGAGTGTTGCAGGTATGGCCAGGCTTGTCGCACTTTTAATCTTCCTGATGACCTATGGTGAATGATGTATGTTGGGGGTATGTCTGTGAGCGGCATATTCCCATTTTTACATGCGATGGGTATTTTTAATGTGTTGTAACTTGTTTATTGTTGTTATGTTGTTGTTCTTGAATATTTTATCCTGTTTTATTTGTTGTTTTTGTGATTGTCCTTTTACCTCCTTTGAGGTTTTTATCTTTTTTTTAACTGCCTTTTTTTTTGCCTCCCATGGAGGTTTTCATTCCTTTTTTCCCCAGACTTTGGTTCTTGTCCCCTGTGGAGGTCTTTACTGTGTTTTAGTCTTTAACTTCTTGTGGGTGCTAATGACCTTGCTGTTGTGCACCCCACAACACCACTCACTGTTTGTATGTATTATTATGTTTCACATTACATTTTCATTTTATCCTTTTAATATTTACAGGTTTAGTGGTATTTTTTAGTCATATATTATAAAAATAATATTAACTATACAAATGAAAGAATCTTACCTACGTGCATGCAATATTATGTGCAACATCAGAAGCTTCAAGTTGACAACACCAAAAAAAATGTGTATTTTCTTATGACAGCAGAGTGAGACATTCTGAATACCAAAGTAAAGCATACTACTGATATTTTTCAGTTGGTGTGGGGTTGCATGATTTTGAGAAAGACAGTCCATGCATGCTTCTTTTTATTGCTGCCCTTGTTCAATGACTTCTAGCAGGGATCAGACATTTAGGTATCCTTTGTGTTTCGTAATCACTGTATTGATTTTTTTAATGTTATCCAAGATTGACACATGGCGACATATAGGTCAATCATATTATCAGCAAATGGTAGGGCTATTTTTAGCTCAGTTGCAAGTGAATGGACTGCTATTGTGTGGAAATTGTGTGTTCTGTTTCACTTATGTTCTTATCAAATTTCAGCAGATATGTTTGAATGATGGCAGGTGTTTTAAAATTGGTTTTATTCATGCATTATTTACATGGTTCAGTGTGATACTGTTTGTCATTAACATTTTTGTGTACGCAGGATTGCAACAATGTCAGATGATGAAGACTTCATCTATGTCAAAAAGCAAAACACAGTGCATTATGGGTCCCTGGAGGAGCAAGAGCGAGCCCGATTGGCCGCCATCTCAGTCAATGAAAAGAGTGACAGTGATGGTCTTCCAGCAACTGTCACATCCTCCGGTGACTCAGGTGGAAATATCAACATTTCCGATGGTAAGTCTTTCTCATGACATTCAAGTGTATTATGCCTTTTTTTAATCCTGCAATTTACATATTCTGGAGATAGAGAGAGCTTGTGAGATTGGATGGCCACCATAATGCTTGCATTGGAGAAATATTAAAGTTTTAGTGTAAATTACGTAGACATTTATATTTGATGTAAATGGCATCATGTGCTATAATACTAATAAGTATATCATGTTTTTACCAAAATAATTGTATCTTTGTTTCTCCCTGCCTGCAGAGTACATGGATCTGGAGGAAGAGATGAACAGGGACAGGCAAGCCCTGCTGGAAGAATTTGAAAGACGCAAACGAGCACGCCAGATAAATGTGTCGACCGATGATGAGGAGGTGAAGAAGAATTTGCGACAGCTTGGGGAACCAATCTGTTTGTTTGGTGAAGGACCGGCAGACCGGCGTAGCCGACTCAGGGATTTACTTGCCAAGTATGTAACAGTACACTCCACAAGTGATACACATGTTATTTTCATGCAAGGCTTATTTTCCCGGAATAAGGAAACAAAATATACTTCAGTTTTTAATTTAGTTGCATTGGTAAACGAGGGGTTTCCATTCAAGGCAGAACACTGCTTATGTTGGCAGTGGTAGAGTTGTAGATATTTACAGTTATCTATCAGAAATTATTTCCATACATTGTTAGTTTGTCACAAACAGGAATTGAAAATTTTTATCCACATTATACATTTTTTTTACCAAGTTTCTATGCAATATGGCTAAATGTGTGGGTGTTATCATTTGTTTTGTTAAATAACTGTTGTACATTGTTGTATTTAACCCCATAATACAAGAATGTGTCCACTTCCTAAGAGTGCAGTATAGAAATTACTCAGAATTTGGACTATGTGATAAATATCTGTATGTTAATTTTGCTCTTTGCATTTATCCCTTGGTGCAGCACATGGTAATTGAAGGTCTTTTATCGCTAATAACATGTTGAGCAATGTTAAATTAACTATGACAAAGGTAGTGGCGAAAATTTTGTTCACTTCCATTCATTCATTTTGTGTGGTGAATTATGTAGGCTTCATCAGTTTGTTTCACAAACTTCGGCCATGTTATAAATTGCCATCCATAATCATTTTTTTCATAGTAGTAATAAAATGGAACTGCTGTGCTTAACCATTGTGTAATTTCTTCCTTTTAAAACGACGTTAGTGTTCACGTAACTGGTTTTCTGAAGTGTTATTTTTTGCTTTCTGTTATTTTTAAAATCATTTAGAGTGCAGAATTTTTTTTATCTTGTAGTCAAATAACATGTGTTGTGAATACATTGGCATGAATTAAGTCGTACTTCTGACTTTTTTTTTTTGAAATAGAAGAATTTTGATTGCAAGATTTATTTATATTGATGCGTGACGGACTTCGACAGGTGTAACGTCACATTGCCAAAATGACTTTAGTGGGCGCTGACCCTGACGGCAGGTGTGTCTAATCTCTGCATGGAACGGGAGCTCGGCCAGTGTACAGTACTGATCGAGTCGCTTTCTGGCAGGGAACAAAATCAGACTCTGCGAACACTACTTTTTGCGTTGCTGGGACCACTCATTCTGGCAAACCTGGCCGACGTACGGCCAGCTATTGCGGCGGTGCCGGCTGAGGCTCAACTTTTTGCATGCTAGGGGCTGCCTTCGAGGTGGGTGTGCTGGTCGGCCTAGTTGTGCGGGATTCGGTTGTCTATGAGGTATGTGGTTTTCGTGACGTCCTCCAAAACCTAAGGTTGGCAAAACCCAGCGAGGTGTTCTGGCTACTGAGGTAGGCGTGAACTACGTCGTGAAGTCCCTCGGTGATTTTAGTAGGTGGTTCAAATGTAATGGGCGTATAGGTTGACGAAACTGGTATGAAGAGTCTGCCAAGTTCTGCTGCCCGCTCCCGTGGGCTGAGATGCTCGAACCCAGCAGGAAGGGGTTTAAGCTCCAATGGATATTTAGAGGCAGCCTTTGCCTGTTTCACCCTCTTATGAACACCAGTACTATGGGTAAAGGGAATGAGGAAAGATAATTCTACAATCAGACCTCGCAGAAGTGGGGCAGTTGACTCATAGGTAGTGTAATTAGTGTGCGTAATGTGGCCTCCAGCCAATGCTGCATCTCACTCTCAAACTCCGACACCAGGGGTGTGGGGTTAGTCTAGCTGCGTAACAGTAGCAACAGTCCTAACACAGGGGTTAGGTCCTGATAGAGTTGGTCTCCCCAGACCCGGAGTAGTACTCTGCTCTGCACTAGAAGTGCGATGAGAAGAGCAATCTCCAAGCTGACAAACCGACCCTAAGAGGATAAGAGTACCTAGTGTCATGGCTCTACCATTCACTACACTGGGTGCAGAGGATGGGTGGCCTTCCAACTTTGGTGTGGTGAGTGTCCCAGAGGAACTGGTCCCCCCAAACCCAGGGAAATACTCTTCTCGGCACCACTAAGACGCGATGAGAAGAACAAACCTCAGACTGGCAGTCCAATTCCTAAGGAAGTGGTATCCTAGTGTCGTGGCTCTACTGTTCTCTACACAGGTGCAGAGAATGGGTGGCCTTCCAACATTTTATTATTATTGGTGTTAGGTGTTTTGGCAGAAAGAATAAAACACCGGTCACCTGCTGTCGCTCGTACGGGCCTGAGGTTTATGAAGAGAGGTACTATGACTACTGAAACAATATTCGTGAGCTAAACTGTGTTTATTTCTTTTGGCAGAAATAAACAGTGATGGTGAATGTACTGCCTCCTATCCACGTGAGCTTATGGAAGTTGAACACCCTACGTGAATACAGGTGAAGGTGACCTGCTCCTGGGCTAACAGGATAGGCAGTAAAAGTGGCACTGAAATCAGCGCTGACTTAAACTACGGTACTATTGTTGTCCTGAAGGGACCAGTATGTGTGTCAATGCTGTGGCGACGTAAGACTTGAGGTGAAGGATCTTCTGCACCTCGAGGATTCAGTGAAGTCTTGAGGAGTGGATATGTGTTCGGCACCACTAGGACACGATGAAGACCAAGTTAGGATAGCTGCTGGTTCCCGCAGCACCAGAAGTGTGGTGAAGGAACAGGACAGATGTCACTTGCTTGAAGACTGGTCAAGAGCCTTGGGGCGGCTCTCTATTTATACTGTTCGGTGGCATTCCTCTTGTTTGGCTGGCATAGGGGGTTGTCCTGGAGAGGGGGTAGCAGCTGCGAAAAGCACGACATAGATCCTCGGCATGTGTTGGCAGGTGCCGGATATAGGCTCATACTTCTGCAATCGTACTAGTAGTGGCATCTAGCTGTGCGCTGCTGTACTCAGTTGATCTTGATGCATGGCTTCGGTGGTGGCTTGGCCGGCAAATAATTATATCTGGCATGGAGCATCCGTCCTTTCCCTTGGGTAGATAAAATAATTCCTGACGTCTCGGTGTTGGTGGCGGTGGAAAAACAAACTCCGTTAAATTATGCTCCAAGTTCGTTTGCACTGATGGGTATCAGTCAATTAAATAATGGTTGAAGATGTCACGCATCAATTTAGTAAAATCCTTTCAAACAGTTCTTGTAAACATTGATCCCAACTTTTTTCTTATTCTTTGATAAAAAATATATTTTTGTATAGTAGAGAAGCAATTACGTATTTTTAATAAGTGGAGTTGTTGTTGGGTTCCCCCCCCCCCCCCCCTTTTTCATCCAGTATATTGAGTTTTCATAAAAGTAAGTACATACGCAATTCAATTTATCTGCTATTTTAATACTCCTTTGGCCAGTCAGCTGTTGGTGTCACACCCCACAAGTCAGTACTATTGGACATACCACAAGAAGGCTCCCAGTCTTGGATTTATATTCAGTGTAACACTCCCAATGCTTTGGTCAAGTGGCATGTCTTTCTTCGTTCTCTGTGTGTCTACCTCGCTTATTGCTCTTAGTGGATCTACCCACGAAACCATCTCATCCACACTCCCTTGCACAAAGACTGGGCAAAGCGTCAGGGCATTTCAAGAACCAAGTGACCATGTTCCAGCATACCTTGCCTCACAACACCCTCTCATCCTCATTCTCTTGCCAATTGGCTCGGCTTGACTCAGAGATTTCTGAGAGGTATATCAATTGCGTTGTCTGAAGGACCGCATTGATCCATCTGCGGTGCAAAACGTCCGGAGAGAGACAGACAGACAGACAGACAAGCTCCACTCCGCGTATTCAAGTTTCTTCCTCGGATAACAAAAATGTCACATGGACCTATGCACCGTAATTTGTGCTGATAGTTTTTAACTGTAACAATGAAATATGTTTCCTACAATACTGCCTAAAAATTTAAATATATTAATAGTCTAAGTTTTAATTTACAAATAGCATACCACAATACTAGGTTAAAACAATATTTTAACTGTAAATGATTTCTTACTAGCTGTTGCCAACACATCACTGCTCTCTGTTTCTTTAATTTGTATTTAATACAAAATAAATATTACATGTTATAGAAGATACTAAGTTAAAGTTTCATTTATTCTAGAATACGATACTGTACTGTAAAGCTAATCATAGTGTTACTGTTATGTATTTGTAGTATACAAGTTATTTAAAAAAGCAGGTTGACATGTTACTCCTATGGTGATTTTTCAAAAGTTCATTTCAAAACATCGGAAGAAACCGTGAGTGAACTATAGGTATTCTATTGCTGCAGTTGAAGCTTTGTGTGCCTTTTACACAAAAATGGTGGGTCCTGGGCATGTACAAAAAGAGTACAACTTTTTGTTAATTAGATCATACTAATCAATAAATTATCATCAAAACATCCATAATTACTGACAGTGAAAAGATTGTCTGCAATAAGATGGTGCCCACCCCTGGTATTTTCGTAATGGGGGAGGTATTAATGAGAATATACTTGTAGGTTGAAGATTTTGAGGACATAAAACAATGTTTGGAGAATTGTAATGTAATTTGGCTTTGTTTTTGATATTTTGAAAAATTCAGTTTAAAAACTTTTCTTTTTCAAGTGCTTATACCTCCTTTAATATTCAGTTTATGTAGAATGTGCCCTTCTTGTGTTACTTGATTTTGCATATAGAATCACTTCACAAAGTGTGTCGGTAGAATTTCACCCTATGCTGTATATGATGACTTACTTTTAAATAATACATGCCATTTTTTTTTATTCTTTCACAACTTTCTTAAATAAATATTGCCATGAAAGTAATAAACACAGAGTATGTATTTCACCACACTCGAAAGTTACGTCTAAGGCTATAATTAAATATATTTATTGACTATTATTCCAGATGAGAAGGCTTGCAAAAGTGCTCAATTTATTGTGAATAAACTATAATCAGTGTGATAAGCATTTGTAGCTAGTTAACTGTGTATCATGGTTGGGGACTTCTAATCTTTTCGATTCACAACATTACAAGGTTTTGGTGGCCAAATTACATTTTATG
Source organism: Dryococelus australis (assembly GCA_029891345.1). NCBI lineage: Eukaryota > Metazoa > Arthropoda > Insecta > Phasmatodea > Phasmatidae > Dryococelus > Dryococelus australis. The sequence goes on from CM056993.1 coordinate 170,657,602, forward strand.
AATGACTTACTGCTAGAAAAAGTTCTTGGTGCTCATTGCGAGAAGTCTCAGTTGATTCCCATATTTGTCTGGACTGAACAAGGATATTTAATATCAACAATTTTCAGCACTCGAGATTGAAATCAGTAACCCCAGATGTTAGTCACCTCTGTCAACTGTTTTTGATAAACTATTGTTATCGTGCATGTTTCTTAATTGATCATCCTTGCTGTACGTGTTTTTTAAAATGGCACAGTTTTTGTTATTATTGTTAATAAAACAGCATAGATAGTTTTGTTATGTTTCCAACATAGCTTTAATTTAATTTTGTTTACCATTTTTCTCAAGATTAGGTGAGGATGCCATCAAAAAAAAGCAAGAAGAAGAGGAAGAAAGAATTCAGCAGGAGAAGGATCAAGAGTCTACTTGGTACCATGAAGGGCCGGAATCTTTACGCATTGCAAGGATGTGGATAGCAAGTGTGTTTCTAATGGTTAATTCCAGTACTTTTTGTACTTAAGTTCGTTTCAGATTTGTGAAGTATGGTACTGCTAAAGTTAAATTGAATAGACCTTCAAATTAAATTTTAATTTATATAAATCATTATATTACATTATTGTAATGTGGGCCAGGATTTTTAAAGTAGAGAAAGCTTTTGAAAGTTAAAATAATTGTCTGCAAAATGCAACTAAGCTACTTAAAAAAAGTATGAGAAAATAATTGTAAAAGTTTATGAAAATAAAGGTATTTTTCTACAAAATTGTTTAGCCACTTAAAACATGTACAGGCAACGCTCATTTCTAAGACCCCTGGAATAGTCACCCCCTCAAAATAACAACCTTTTTTGAGGAACCATCAAAAAAATTCAATTGAAAAGGTTTTCCCAATAATGACCTCTTCGAAATAACAACCCTTTCCCTGAGAGCCATCAAAGGTTTTAGAATCAAGATTTTACTGTATCAGGGAAAAATTCTTCTTTTATGAAACTATACTACTCTTATAGCATCATCAAGCACTTAAGCCCAGATAATGACATTTTTATAGCTCTGTTAAATGTCCTTAATTACAGTGCCTTCTTAACAAACTGTTTACATTTTCCCAGTTATTAGTTTAGTTTAATTATTATTGATGTTATTATTTTTAAAGGAGATGCCAACAAGTAAAATATTTTACTGAAAAAAAAAAAAAAATTATTTTTGTTATTATGAAACTTTATTTTATAATTTCAAATTACTATTAGTAATATTAAATTTATTGTGTTTGGGAAATGTAATTTTTTTTTATGAATGGTAGAATTTGTTTTGTTGTCACGGAAATGTATGTTTCTAAAACAGCACACAATCGTAGGCCCTGATATTGCTATATTTTCACGTATTTAGATGTGGTTTTTTGGAAGGGGGCCATCTTGTGGAACACAGGGTCCATGAAACCAGTGCGGTTTCCTGTGGTAGGTTTTCTTAATGTGTGGAGATTCTTTTAAGTTGCATGATTTTAACCAGGCCTAAGAAAAAATGAAGATGCACAGCCAGGTGCAATGAAGAAAAGCTGATGAAGTGACGTCCATATAAATAGATGAAGCATCAGAGGAAGCTTTGGAATGCCTATTTTCTAGTTTTATTAAATGATTCATCATTTACGAGATCTACTCAATCTTTGCTCACGAATGCCCTGAACAATGATTTTCATCAAGAGTCTCATGCTGCGGTCACACAGGAGACTGAACTACTTCACTCCAAACATGTTCATCATTGCAAGCGGTTACACTAGCTCTGAACTAGTTCCGATCGCAGTCACTTCTTGTTCAAAGTGAACAGGTTGTGTAAGTATATTAGAATGACCTGTAATGTATAATGTAAATGGCTGAATTTGGTGGTAATTTCGGCATTTGTTGAAATAAGTAGTAAACCAGGTCAAAAACAGTATTCTCTATGTTGTTAAAGTACAAATATAGTAAGTTTAGTTTAACATTAATAAAATACTTAGCCTTGTTGAGTGTTGGAAGCAGTTGCATTAGAACCCTGATTTTATGAGGTCTCACAGTTCCTGAACATGGCCTCTCAAAATTGCTGCAGCTAGATTTTTCACAACCCCCGCCCCCGCTACAAACCCAAAACATCCATTATGTGTGCATTTTTCCAATTATTACTTCCTAAAATGGTATATACGACTGTTCTGTCTCACAAAAAAAAACTTTAACATTGGGCACAGAGTCACTTGAAGCAAGTACGGAATCACTTTCCAATAGCTTCATGAGGAAAAATGAGAGAGTTTTTTTTAATGAAATGTTAATTTATTTAATAGACATGTTTTCTGTTGAAAATTACACCCCAAAGCTGTATATACGGCCTTCCCTTGTCACAAAAAAAAAGTAAACCTTTGGTGTTGAGTTACTTTAAGTGAGCGCGAAATCCATTTCAATTATCATCTTACAGGAAAATCAAACAATCTATTGACGCATGATGTCTGTTCAACATTATAAATTCAACTTCTACTCATCAGTGCAAATCACTTAGCTGCACATTTCAACGGAGTTTGATAGGCAGTTCAACCTACTTGACATCAAGAACTTGTACCGTTTTCCCAGTGGTAAAAGATGCACACGCCACCACCAGAAGAATTGTACTGTTCACCGGCCGAACCACCAAGACTATGCATCAAGGTCACCTAGTACTATAGCGCACCACCGGATGGCACTACTAGTATGAATTGCGCAAAGATAGATCCTGAGATGGCTGGTGACATCACACGCCTAGAGGATTTAATGCTGCCAACCCCCTCCACCTGACCTAGGGTGATTTAGGAAGAGTATTAATACTGGGGCGCATCCTTTGTAGCCGCATTCTGTCATGTTCCTTCACCACACTCCAGATGCCGAAGGAACCATCTGCTCTGCTTGGTCTTCACTGCACTTCTGTTGATAGAGATCTCTCTTTGCCTCTAAGAGCATTGCTAATTTAAGTCGTCGAACACTTAGGCACTTTCTTGTCCCTTCAGGACATACAGCGTAGTGTTAGGGTTAAGTTAAGTTATTTTCACAGCAGCTTTTTTCCTACCTACCATGTTAGCCTAGAAATAGGTCACCATCACCTGTCTAACTTAGCCAGCTTCTGTTAAACTCTCGTTGATATAAGGTAGTTCAAAACCACCTTGTTTATTTCCTTACTGAAATGAACAAGTTTTACTCCACTTAAGGGTATCGTTCCCATACCACTGTAACACTACCTTGTAGACGTCAGTCCTGTCGAGGGACAGCATGTGACCGGGAATGTTATTCTCAACCGCCGAACTTACCAATAGACACACACACACACACACACCTGCCTTGGATGACCATCCTTTCTGTGCACCGTGGTGTACAGAACAATAGGGCCCCGACACTAGGTACTCATCTCCTTGGGGTTGGACGGTCGGTCTGGGGTTTGCTCTTTCCACCGTGCTTGTGGTGCCAGAAGGACTACTTCCTTGGGTCCAAGGGGACTGATCCTTCAGGGGAACTCGCACACGTATTGAGACAGCCGGACTACAACCTGACTCTCGGTGTCCACCGCACTTCTGGTGCCGGATACTGAGATATGGGGATGGCTTTGGCCTGGCAGTTGCGGTACGTAGAGGTACTCCTAAGTAGGACCAGCATTACCTGCTCCACCTCCACAAGTTTGGTATTTGTGTGATTCTTTCCTCATGCCCTTCTGTCGAAGTGGTATCTGTAAGAAGATAAAAAGGGCCGATACTATCTCTAAGTACCAACCAGAGCTTAACCGCCTCGCAGGCCCATCTTCTCGCATGAGATGAGGGTTCCAGCTACCATGCCGTTGAGACAGAGGTTCCCCGCGGGCCACCGACTCCGGCACCTGTGGCTGAGGAGGTAGTTACACCAGCAGAACCACTACCTCTAACGGCCATCCAGACTGCAACTCTCCACAACAACAAGGCTGCTGATCATATTCAGGTACCCGGTGGTGCGCTGACGACTGTCACCAAGGATGAGTCTTCAATGCCGGCCAAGCCATCTCGGAGATTGCTACCACCACGCACCCCCCAGGTAGACTCGGTGTCAGTACGGTACTGAGAGTCGCCCTGGAGGCCGGTCCCACTTCACTTGGACATATCCACAGCATGTGGCCTTGAGAAAGCCGTCCACTGAAGAAGAAGAGGCTACAGAATGAGTATGTGAAGTGCTCTGGAAAGAAAGACGTTGTGAAATCCGATAGCTGTAATTTAAGCTATCCATCGGTTAAAACGATTAAACACGTACATGCCCACAGTACGTAATTACCATAAAACAGTGAAGTTACATAATAGCCAACTATTGTGGATGCTCACCATTTTGAAATAATACGTAAAAGCTTTATTTTTTCATGTGGTTCTATCTTACAAAATGACAGAACAGTAATACCCACATCTAAATTCAATGCTGACATGACACACTGTCAACATACCAAATTAGGTTAAAATCTGTAGAATTGTTCCTGAGATATGATATAACACCATAAAAGTTTAAATGGCTTCCGTTTGTAAAGTAAGCACCCTGCGTGGTTGAAAACGTAAAAGTTGGATGTACCCCCTAAGTACTTTATCTATACCAAGTTTGGTTAAATTCAGATTACACATTCAAAAGTTTTAGGGGGGGGGGGGCACATGCACTGACACATTCATACACAGAGAAGATAGAGATTTCATAAGCCTTTCTTTCCTTTGGAAAGTTTTCTGAAAAACCATAGTGGACACCATATGTGTCATTGTACCACCATGGTGAGTGAATCCCACCTTATAACAGCCACCAAAACAGTACAACTTAGTGGAGCTGTTACGATTATCTGTACATACTTGTGAAAGTATTTATCAGCACTGATGTTCAAGTGTTCTTGTTAGCATGTTTGTTAGACTCCCATTTCTGACACATCCTTAGTTTATACCAAAGCCTTATCTGGCCAAGATTCTTTTGAAGGATGTTCTCATATGGGTGGTCTGATGGTCTTGTCTATGGCATGTAAGATTTTCATGGGACAGTCAATTTTCCTCCTATGATTTCATTCCATCAATGCTCTGCACCAATTTCGCCTTGTACATTCTTCAAAATGACTAGGAACCACACTTGATTACTTTGGAGAAAACAGTTGGTTCAGCTTGTAAAAAGCCTTTCCTAATATTGTATGTGCCCTCTCTGCCTCAAGCATGAATAACACTGCCTCAGACTGGAACAACAGTCAGTTTAAAAGTTTTTTAAAACCATTTAACATTAAATTAATTTAATAATTTCAATGGTTCTCATTTGTCATGCTCACTTAATCATCACACTCATGAGGTAAGAAGGTTGGCTAGTGATAAATCACAGCCATCCTCCATCATTACTCAGTTAACTAATACCACGTTGGTTACCGAGTAGGCAAGATGACTAGTCTTTCACTGCCAGATTGTACAATGTGAAAATCATGATTTTCCCCCCTCTTTATTAGTGTTTGGTGTGTCTTGTGTAGAGTACTCGTTGCCACGGGCAAAACTGCGTTTGGAAAAGTCTCGTGTGGAGAGGCAGCAACTGGAAGCGACAAGGACAGCTCATCGTCAAGAGCTGCAGAAGAAGCTGCAGGCCATGACAATCTTCTGCAGTCAGATAGGAGACAACAGACCCATCTCCTTCTGCCAGTTTAGTCCAGACTCGAAAATGCTTGCCACCGCTTCATGGTATTGTATCTTTTGTGTACAAACCTTTTTTGGTACATAGTTGAATTTGAAATAGTTTTAATAGAAATATAGGTCTATTTGAATTACAAAATCACCATTTGTGGAGCTACAGTATTTTTTCACATAAATGTATAGAACTTGTGTTGCTAACGATAAAATGTTTTCCAGATGTCAGTCATTATTTCTGTGAATGTTGCTGAAGGCTCTAAAATTGAAGTTACCACAAGTGTAAGCTAGAACATCACAGCTAAGTTTAGCTCAATCAATAGACACACGAGACTTCAAAGGTGCCATATTATAATTATAAAAATTCATGTCTCGTATTAGTTCCACCTTTATATATTTTTATTTTAAATAGCTAGTAAAAATTTCACAATCTCCAAGTGATACAGAGCCACGGAACAGTTAGTTCAGTGAGACAACAGAACAGCACTGCAGTAATACAGTAATTATTCACATTACAAAAAAACTTGCATCGTAAGATAACTTTACGAAGTCAGGAGGGAAATGATTTCCCTTTTGGCACCCTGCTGACCACCAGCGCCGGCAGAAATAATTTAGTAGATTAGAGTTTTTATGCAGAAAAATACTTAAACAAACACTACAAGTTGAGGTCACAAGTGCTGCCGACGTAGGCTATATTACCACACTCCAACGTGTCTCCTTCTCCAGCTAGTGGTAAACTGTTAACTCTCAGTGGGCGCTCCTGGCTCACATCGCCACACACCACCTCCCCCCCCCCCCCCCCCCCCCCCAACTCCTCGCACCAAGGTGCCCTCAAACCTTCTATGTGTAGTATTGTAATGCATCATAGCACAACTTTATTGAACTTCTAGAAGATGAACTGTATGCGCCAGAGGAAAAAAAACTTTTATTAAATACTGACACAACCTCGACTGCCACTTCAGAAAAAACAAACACACTACAGATAAACACTTGAACACGTCAAAAACTTCCTATACTGATAAAATATTCCCATTCCACGTGGCATAAAAAAACTATTACACTCATTTGCAAAAAGAAAAAAATCGAAAATCCCATTTAAAATTATTAAATTATCAATAAATAAATAAATATATTGCATCCTTACGATGCTTACTGGCAATGTGAGATCTGAAAATGTAAGATTATTTTTTTCCTGCTACCGAAATTGATTATGGTGAAAGTAAAATACAGAGTTGATAATTTTATTATTTAATGTATTTTAAGTACAGTGGAAGCCCGGTATACTGTGGCCCGTTATACCATGGAATCAGTTATACTGCAGGACATTTTATGTCCCCTGACTTGAATAAATAAACAAGTGGAAAGCGTGTGGTCTGTCAGCAGATGGTCATGAGTCGGGAACGTTGAAGGTAGGGGCAGAGGGAGGGGGTGTGCGTTCTCCCTCCTTTCAGCACCAAGATCGGTTTTACTGATTCATTACAGCCAATATTGTATGTTTTTTAGTATTCAGTTTCGTTGGCGTGGTGTGATGTCTCTGACAGAAGAATTCCTAGTGGTCCTTTTTTTATGTGACCCTATTATACCTGTTCTGCTGTTTGGTTGTAAACAGGCCAAAAAAAGTGTTACTGTAGCAACCTTTCCATTTTATCTGGGAATTGTATCAGTGTGGGGAGATCACACAACCACATTTCAAGTCATTGCAAGTGTCCTGCTGTCACACATTTACTGGCACTTACAAGTTAACATGAAATGTGCTTGTGTTGTATAGCGTAACACAACTAAGCAATTACAATTATTCCATGCCAAAATGTATAAAACTAAAGTAAGTTAAAATATGCTGGAATACTGTTGTAAAAGGGATGCTGACTTCTCTGGCGCATTCTGTATAAAACTGGCTTGTAATTCAAGGGGCTCTGGGTTTGGATTCTGGGTAAGGTAGGGACTATGTCATTTATAGGCTTACAGTTAATCTCCTACGGGTATAGCGCTACCTAGTCATAATTATAGTGTTGTACACACTTGATGCATCCCTATTATTGGTATTCAGATGACCTCAGCTACATCCTGATGTTTAGCATTGTTGAAATAGAAAGTTATTTTACTGTTTTAACCCACAAGGACGAGGAGTTCATTTCTCCACCGCTAGATAGCTGTAGTTGTATTATAGTTTGTATTTGCTTCCGTTCTGCAGCTATCTCCTTGTCCTCATGACGCTAGTCAATCAACGACGGGCAACATCAGATTTTAGTATAAAAGGAGGTCTTGTTCACACCTCCAGGGGACATTTGGCATTTGGTTTTTGTCTCTAGCACTCACTGCTCAGAACAAGTCAACTGCCAGTCTAATACTAGCTGCTCAGACACACCCCATATTCTTGTTTCTTTTCCAGCACCCGTTGCTTGGAATACGTTAGACCCTTGTAGCATAGTGGTCTGATCACTCGGCGACGTTAGTTAGGCAACTCTCTCTACGAAAATCGCTGCTACTCCCACCCCTCTCCTCAATATGAACATGATTAAGATAGGGAAACACCTATCCTACAGTCCTTAGGACTGGTCCTACATCTCCTTGCTTAGTCTCCGTATGTCGTGCCAAGCTCAGTGCACCATCGTACACCTAGGTAACTACAACAACAATAGGAGAAGCCATTCGTTTAGCCAGACTATGCCACGCTCAGCATACCACTCACCCCAGCTCAACACCAATTACCTCTACTGGCTATCACGACTTATGGACAGCTTCCTGGCCATTTACTTGTGCCGACATGCAGTGGCGATTTGCACCCTTAGGTTAAATTTACAAAACAACAAAACTCAAAGAACAGGCTACCATTTTATTTTCATTCCCAAATCAGGTACAACATGAATAATTCAGGTATAATCACAGTACATTTCTAGTGAAAAGCCGTGCTACAACAGTTAAGTTAAAAGCCTCTCAAATGTAATGTTATATTTTCTTTTAATATAATTAACCACTATGCACCATAAGAGCACCATTTGGTATACACACGTGCAGTTTGCACTCCATAAAAATTTATAGGATACAGAATAATCTTTGGTGCGTGCTCACAAATATGCTGAAAACAATATACAATATTATTAAAATATTGGTGGCTTAAAATGCAAGACATTCAATTGAGGCTGACCATCTAAGAACACTGTGCTACTGTTTCAAATTAGGAATAATTATGCCTGGCATAGCAATTAAAAATTATCATACAGATCCTGACTAATTCTTAATATTTGTTTGATTAATTGTACATTAACCTGCAAGTGTATTCATATGCCAATAAATCTGATTTTGCCAAGAATAATAGATAAATAGAACTTCACAATGTGTGCTGCGGCTGAAGCCCATCAAAGGGCATGCACATAAACATTGAAAAAAAAAAAAACATTAAAATTTCAACCAAATGGCCCAGCAAGAAAACCTTCCCCTATCAAAGTGAGCTATTTTAAAATACCTTTAAATAAATATATACCATTAATATTCCCAAGCTCTGCGAGTGATGGCACACCAGCGAACGTGGGTAGAATGGGCCAGGGATATTGGGCTGCCGACTACAAACAACAGAATTACTCAAATCCTTCAAACCTTCTACCACAATCCGATGCCTGCTAATTTTGAACGTGCCTTCCTAGATGTCTAACTACCATTCAAAACTATGGCACTGCCACAAATGCTTAGCACTTCCCACAGTAAATTAACTACGAACAAATCTGAAGACCATGTTAAAATATAATGCTCGGTGTGCCATGACTCACCACTTCCCATTCTGGAGACTCTCATTGCACAATAATTACAATATTAAATACATTAGACGTGAATACTTCCAACACTGACAATATTTCTCGTCATTCAAGATACAGTAGTACAATGTCCCCATGTTGTTCCAGCCTCCAGCAATACAATGAAGTAACGTCATAACCAGGTGGAAAGTAGTGATAGCTCTATGAATGAAGCAAGAGTGGTTATACAATATTAAAAATTATAGTGAGCACTGAAGGAGGGGAGGTGAAGGAGATGCATGGGAGGATGACAAGGAGAAAGGAGGGGAAACCCAAGTCTCCTGTGAGGTAGGAGAAGATGCCACCACCGCGCCAGCGGCAAAGTGGAGAAATAAGATGGCATGCAGTTCAAACAGTGGCACAGTCCCCACCCTAAAAATGTGCTAGTTCAGGAAAGTTCCACAGTAGGACTGGGCGGCTCTGGCTACCCGATACACACAATAATGACAGGTCTAAACACATGTAAACAAAGGCTCACAGAAGAACATAGAATTGTAAATTGAAGAAAGTGCAAGAAAATAGCAGTAGAATAGTTCATGATACATATGACACCATCACATCTTCATCTCGTCTCTAAATCCAAATGACGAAGTCCAATCCTCGGGGATTCACAGTTAAAGGTGGTCAGCCTAGCCTAAGCCGAGCCCCATCACTGGTATTTTCTCGAGCTCATCACCTCCACTTCACAACAGCCAGCTCGACATCACAGCGCAGCCAGCCACAGCTCCTCGTCGATGACCTGTGGCCGACTCGGGGGGGATGACAGGACAAACAAAATAGGCAAACATCAGCCAGGATGAAGAACAAGAAAAGGGAGGTGGGGAAGAAAAGAGATAATGTATAACAAGTGCTGAATAAACTACAACCTGACAATTACAAATGCAAACATTATAACAATACAATTACATTCTTGGTTCATATCTTTTTTAATAGGAAGTACGCGCTTTGTGAAAAGTGTGGCCAGTAGAACGAGAAATAAGCTTTACCATATTGGGGCCCAAGAATTTGTCAATCCGGAAGGGACCAACAAATTTTGGGATTAGCTTTACTGAGACATTGTTAGCCAGGTCGTGCGAGGGTAAAGTTTTTACAAAACACCAAGTCACCAGGGGAGAAACTAGGCAGGGATCTATGCTTATCTAACCTGTCATTCACCTGGGGCTTGGCTATATCTAAACGACTAAACACCTGGCAGAGCAACTGGTCTCGGGCTGAGTCAGTGAGTGGAGAAGGGAAAGGCGGGATATTCCATATATTCAGCAATGGGTGATTCAACAGGTGGCCAAGGAATGGCAGAGAAGGAGGAACCCCTGTTAATTCATGCAGTGCACTGTTGAACCCCACATTCAACAAATCAAGGTCCTCATCCCATCTAGAGTTAAATTATAATAAATAATGAGGGAAGCCTTGAGATCCTTGTTGAAGCGTTCCATCTGGTTTCCTTTCTTGAAATATGGGCTGGAAGTAAAGTGTTTCACAGCCCATTGAAAACACATTTCCTTAAAAAGTACTGGAGTCAAGTATTTTGCATTATCTGTTAGGATCTCTGCGGGAGCGCTGAACAGTTTCCATACGTGATTACACAAAGCCTTCACAATCGTGCTAGCTTTCATGTTCCTCAGGGGAATAAGAATGGTAAATTTCGTGAACGTGTCAAGAACTATCCACACACAGTTGTTTCCCTTCTTAGACCGCGTCAATGGCCCAAATATGTCCAAATGGACGATTTCCCAGGGAGACTGTGGGAACTGACATACCCCCTGCACTACGTTCGTATTCACAGCCTGTTTGCAATGCTGGCAATACGCCATGACCATTGGATGCAAAAACACAGGTACCACAATCTTCCTGGCATGCCCATCTTGCCAGTGAATTACAATAAATCCTTTTCGAACACGTACGGTATCATCATACTAGAATTAAGATCTTTAACCACCTGGGAATAGAACGGATCTTCAGCTTGGGCCTGTTGTAGCTTCACATAAAATTCCGAAAACCGTGTATAAGGCTCAATGAGGTGACAGGAGTTTCCACCTGGTTGACCTCGAAATCGTCGGGGTCATACATACGGGACAGCACGTCTGCGACCTGATTCTCCAAGCCGCGAATGTGATGGGCATTACATCTAAGCCGTGACAACCTCAACACCCAACGACCAAGTTACTTGCTGCGGATATCCCAGCACCCAACTCAGAGCCTGATTGTCCGTGAAGAGGTCGCGCTTGTCGTGCTCAATGTACTGAGCAAACCAAGGCCGAAAATACAAGGGAGCAACTCCTTTTCATAGATTCCCGAACCCTGTTCAATTTCTGATAGACTACGGCTCACTAAAGCAATTGGACCAAGACAGTGCTCCGTTTCTTTGGTTGAACATAGCCCCTAACGCCTGAGGAGCATCCACCTGTACAAGGAATCACTTAGAGAAATTCTGTAAATGAAGCGTCGGCGGTGAAGACAATCTCTCCTTCAATGACCCAAAGACCTTTTCCTGATCTGGGTCCCATTCGAACTCAGTGCCTTTCTTCTTAAGCCCATTCAAGGGTGCCGCCAACTCAGAGTAGTGCTAGATGAATCTTGCCTAATATCCCATAATCCACAAAAACATTTGCACCCCTTTAAGGGTACGGGGATGCGGAAATTCTACGATCGGTGCCACACGCTCGGGATCGATAAGCAGTTGTCCTTCAGATAGCAGGTAGCCCAGAAATCTGACCTTGTTGGCTCCTAAAGTGACCTTGTCAGGATTGACTGTTAATCCCACTTCATGCATTCTCTGAAGTACTTGCCTCAAATGGGAGAGATGTGATTCCGTCTCCTCACTGTACACAATGATATGGTCGATGTAATTAAAAACAAAGTTAAATTTAAAATCACACAAGACGTGATTGAAAATACGGAATAGAGCCTGACTCCCAAAATTGGAACCCATGGGTATCCGCGTGAACTCGTACTGGCTCCAGACAGTATATTTTCTACATGATGGGTCTAACAAACACTAATGAAAACTACGGGTAAGATCTAGGACAGAAAAAACACGTGCTTTACCCAGGTGTTGAAGGGCGCAATTGATAGTCGGGAGCGGAAAGGGATCCTTATGAATTTTCTTATTAATGAGAGACTGATTTACGACTAAACTGTATTTATTGGAATCCCTTTTCCGTACTAAAAAACCCAGAGAACAGTAATCAGAGGTTGGTGACACAATCACACCTTTTGCCATAAGCTTGTCAATAATATCCCTAAACGCTCTCAGCTTAGGGTGCAGGCACCGAAAACGGCGATCTCTAACAGGAATATTGTCTGTCAGGGAAAACTTATAAGGCAGCACATCACATAGTTGACAGCTCGATGAACAAAGCAAGAGTGGATATACAATATTAAAAATTGTAGTTAGCACCGAAGGAGGGAAGGGGAAAGAGGTGCGTGGGAGGTTGACAAGGAGAAAGGAGGGTAAACCCAAGTCTCCTGCGAGGTAGGAGAAGATGCTACCACCGCACCAGTGGCAAAGTGGAGAAATAAGACGGCACACAGTTGAAACAGCAGCGAAGAGTATGTCGCCACATTGTTTCCAATTGCTGGAAATAAACATGAACTGAATTGAAACTTTGAGAATCACTTTTCCTGTAGACCTAGTACCTAGCTCCCAGTAGACTCCTCAAAAGGAAGGGAAAGGAGGGAATCCCGGGGAAGTTGCTCAAGTGAATCAACAGACTCTTCTGTTACACCCACACACACTTAGCTCGGCCCACCTTTCCATCTACTCCGTGGGTGGAATGGGAGTGCCTCACAGGTACACTGACTTTGGTACACCATGTCAGCATGCTGTCCATCAGCCTCTCCACTGCAGGTTCCCGCCAAGAGAGACGGACATTCTCTGGGCTGGGGAGACTTATCTGAAGCAACACTTACGCGTCTGATCTTAGCCAGTGCGGCCCAACTTCCAGCGCATACTGTGGTCCCTACCAGGTGCTGGAATAAGGTGTTCGCTGAGTTACGGTCTGCCCATGGCTTGACACATCATTGGGAAAAACAAGGAGCCTGCCGTCCACTCCTCGACGAGGAGGGTGTACCGTGCATCCTAATAACCTACTCCAAGAGACAGGGTCTCAAGGAGAAGTGAGGTTGACATTACTTGCCTCCGGATGCCTGCGCAAGTATTCACTGGCTTTGGTGGCATCTATCACCAGACTCCAGCCTAGAGAGCAGGCCCAGGCTATAAGGCACCTGCAGGACCCAGTGATGCTGGAGATTCCTATGATCCTCTTCTGCGACCCAGTACACACAGACCCTTACAGGTGGGCACAGAAAGATTTTGACACTTGTGTATTCAAATGTCCCTCTCGTCAAGGACGTGTGGTACCAAACTAAAGGTTATTTGCAGTTTCTGTGAGATAGAATAGTTAGTTTGGCTTCGTCTGGAGCCGCTAAGTGTCGCATGGCAAGTAAATTTACGTGTGACAAATTGGTACATTTACAATTGCCAGCCATTAGCCTTCCATAAACTTATGATGGCTCTTACTAAAATACCTTACATCTAGACAAGTTCGAGTAACTTATAGAAACACGTTTAACTAACCTAACAATGACATACCAATGCCACCTACATAGAAATAAAACCACATGAAAACACTCAAATCCTTAATACTAATACAAGAGACCCTTAATGATATGACATATGGTACAACTTTGAATATTTAAAGTTCCTTAACTTAAAGTTATGTACATTTCTCACTATATAGTTGGATTTAACAATTTTTACTATAACGTTTCATTTACAGCACATTTAAGTTTTGTGAACATAACTTTTACAATAGTTTAGCATTGAAAGTTTATGTTAAAAGATTGACGCATTACGTAAACCTGCACATTTACTATGCGCACTCTACTAAAACAACTTTGCCCCATCTTTGAGTGCAAATACTCCTAACGGGGCAGGTTAAGCAAACAAACAGTACTTGGAGAGGTACACGTGCCTACAAGGTACATTGACACTGTCAATAGCTACTACAGACACATGCACCTAGGTTGTACCGTTCGCCCAGATTCACAAACAAGCCGACACCCTCCAGCCAAGGCCACGCCAGTTCTACAGTGCGCCACTGTAGGGCAGCACACATTCTACTGGAGCATCACCAGATTCCAGAGCCTCATACCGAGGAGATAAGAATTGAAGGGCACCCCTTCAGCAGCAAGAATTATCAACCCCTGGGTTTGAGACTAGCCTACCCCTTGGTACACATCTCTGAGCCTCTACAAACTCCGTAATTCAGTATAAAAGGTCCAGCATAACCAAGCTCCAGGCAGTCACTACACCTCCACCACTTGTGAAGGCCGGAGGTAGCAGCTGAGGGTAATTGCTCACAAACCCTCTTCCACCGCTTGCCAAGGCCGGAGACTGTCTTCAGGGTATGCCAGCCAATAGACACCAGAAAACCCACCGCTGTTATGGCCAGAATCTCTTTGCACCGGTAAAATGTCATCAACCAGAGGCTTGCAACCTCTTTTGCAGCTTCCAGCTCCACAGAACCAGCAGCTCCTAGAAGCCACCATCCAGAGGTAATGGTCATGGCGACGTCCCCTCCAGACACCCTCTTTTGCTCACCTTCTAGTGAAGCAAATTACAGTTCCCCTTCTGGTAATTAACTTGCCAATTTATGTTCTTTCAGAACCCTCCGCAGTAATCAGCTGGGCTGATTTCTACTTTCTGTCTTTTTTTTTAAATATATATATATATATATATATATATATATATATATCAGATTAGATTAATCTCCCACGTCATACTTAGTTTTGCATCCATTTTGTTTTCGCCTGGCATTTCAGAATTGGATTAACTTCCGTAATGTATTTATTTTATATACTAGTAGGAGAGTGCGGAACCTGGCGTACAAATATGTATTATTTTTCTAATCCAATTTTTGCTCAGAGTTTTAACTTCTTATTTTTTTTAACCTAACTTTTAGGCCTTTAAGAAACGTAATATTCTGTGCCCTGAGGAAAAGCCTGTTGATCGTGTAGAAACCACTAAGGTACTTACACCCAGATTAAGATGCAAACCAAGTTCTGCCAGCTTGGTAGATCTTCTAGTGCCCAAAACACTTAAGGAACTCTCCAGCACGAGGAATTGTGCGACCTAAGCATTTCCTACTCCGCCATGGCTTGTAAAGGCCGGATTGGAGAATGAATTGCTTTAGTGTGCACGACCTACTGTTGATACAACACCTGAACGCCTCTGCAATAAAACAATGTGAGACTTTAGGATAAGGGTCAGAATATTAGTACACCGCTTACCAAGGCCAGACACGGAACACAGAGTGTGATATCACATCCCAAAGTGGTGTGTTCAGAAGCACACTTTAGGACACATATCCCGTCGTAGCTTCAGAACAGTTAGTATCTGTAATTGTTTTCTCATGCCGTACTCCCGTCGAGGAGCTTAAAAATGTCTTAAGAGAGCTTTGAAAGACATAAGTGGATGAGTTAATTAGACTACCTCATCTTAAAATTACTGCAAGAGATAATGTTATGACATGTAATTTTGGGGTTAATTTTTTTTTTTTTTTAATTTCGATTTAGTTTTTGTTAAGATAGATGCCAGTAGTGGTATTTTTGATAGCTCTTTCTTCTTTTTTGTTTGGAAGCCCTTAATTTTGTGTTCAGGAAGTTTACTATCCCTTTGTTTTTTTTCTTATGATGCGATAGGCCTACCCTTAAACTAATTTTCTTAATTATTTTAATTTGGCGTTTCCTTCATTGGAGGTTAGGTTAGGGATTAGGCTGTTTCGGTTGGGTTAAGCCCTCCTTATTACTTTTTTTTGTGTATGTTCAGAGGCAAGTGTTTTTTTTTCTTTAATAAGTAACGTGGTGATAAATAATTTAATGAATTAATATCAAAAATTGGTTTTGGGAAGTCAGTTTCAAAAGTGGTTTTGTTCTGTTGTTGGGTTATGTTTTGGACTTTTTGGCCTTAAACTAGACGTCAAAGTTTTAGTTGAAAGCAAACTGATAGTGTCTCCTTTAACAATTCATTCCTTTATTTTAAATTTTATGTTATCGTGGATTTGAAATAGGTATTAAGGGGTGCGCGTGGGTGGGTGGTGTTTTTTTTATTATTATTATATATAAAAAAAGGTCACACACTGTATTTTAATGTGAAAGAGTTTCGTCACCACTGCTATCAACAGACTTTTACTGAAGCAACTGCAGCTGGCCATCTTTATGTCGACCCAGGTGCACGTTAAGTCCCCCTTCAGCAGTTCGGAGGAACTCGTGCGTTATCTCGTTCGAAATACAGGTCTGCAGCTGTGAGCTGAGCCAACACTTTCCTCGGTAAAGTCAGGCTGTTATGATGAACACGGCACTTTGCCGCTAGACTAGCCCAAGGAAAGGGGCCGTTTGTTTTTGAGCTGTCGAGTGTTGATCGCTGCGGGCAGTGGCTGGCTCTGATTGGCCAGTCATGGCGTTGGCCAGGGCAGTGACGTCAGCCGCAGCACGTGGTGTTTTCGGATGTAGTTGATGAGGTCAAGAGAGTCGTGAGCAGACAGCTGGAATGAGCAAACGCAGAGCGGCGCTGGTGTGCGGCCTGGAGGAAGCAGCGTCTTAATGACAGTGCTAAGTATTCGTTGAAAATCTTTGTTTTTGTGTGTGGTCTGGACGTTCTTCTCTGCTTCGCAGGAAGAATGGCCCCGGCCATGCCGTTAAATAGTTAGTTTTTAGTAAATTAGGGACAGATGTTAGAAGCCTGTCGGATAGTGCGTATCAAGTGTAGAGCATTGGTGTAGGAGGTGTCGAGAGAGCATGGCAGATGCTTTGTACAAAATTATGTCCAGCTCATCATCTCTGGCCAAGGAGCTAATGAGGCTATGTTTACTTTATTACAAATAATTACCTTAGGCATGGGATGGATCCTTAGTTATTGAAGTTGTTGTTGTTGTTGTAGAAAAAAAAAATATATATATATAATTGGTGTTGGTGGTAGTACCTTTGTGTTTTAAATGGCTACGCATGTCTTTTGTGTTAGTACTTGGTGTAGTTGGGTTGGTACTACTGCTTTGAAGTAAACAGAGATCTAGGTAATGTTATCAGATATTTTTTGACAGGTTCCTCCCTAGAGATAAATTTATGTGTTTTTCATTATTCATTTTAGAGTCGTTTTGGACCTTTTCTTTCTTTGCTAATTCTTTTTTTTTTTATACATTCTCTAAAGCTTATTCCAGTAACCAGGCCAATCAAACTGTCTTTCTATCTATGAATAAATTATTTGAGCAAACATAATCAGTACATAGTAAGACAAGTTGAGAGAGCGATCAAGACACTATTAAAGTTAGTTTGTCATTTTATTTAAGCCCTGGGTGGCTAATGTTGGTGAGTATTTACTTTTGCAAATTTAAGTTAGTAGTGAACAGATATTCCAACGTATTGGTCCATGATAAATTGTTAGTTAACTACATTTGCGAAAATTTTTATTTAATATTAATTAACATGTTTGTTGTCTAATCCACTTGCAGTGTGGATAAAAGGGGGCAATCTACCCCATTTGGTTTTGCAGTAAGAAACGAGGCTACATGTGTTTGTTTTCTTTTTGAGGTTTGTTTGTACTCACATCTTGGTGAGCTAAACCTGGAGTATTAGTGAGAAGGGCATCCTGTTAGCCCTACAGTAAATTCTTTTTGTTTCTCTACTCAAATAGAACACAACTTAGGCATGTGGGTTTTTCTGGTTTTTAGATTATTTATTTATTATGAAATTTGATTAACCTTATCTATCTTCTTGAGATGATTGAAACTTACGTTTTATTTTGAGTAACCCAAAATATATACAGTATTTACACTTTTTCCCTTGCATAACCTTTTCTATTTCAATACTAACCTACTTTGTGGTTTGATATTTCATTGTTACTATCAGTTGTTTTTATATTTATATACATTTATATTTTTTAACATTACTTTTTCTTGTTAGTTGTTAAGAAAACTCCCCACTTATTGCAGCTCTCGACCCTCACTACTAGTGAGATTGGTAGCAGAGTATTTAAGCACTGGGTGCTAGGTAATAGGTACAGTAGTTAAAAGTTAAATTGAGTGAAATACATCATCAATGCAATGCTTCTTTGTCAGAGTGAGACCCATGAAGAGGTCTGGGCATCTTTCGTTGCCTCTCAAGTAGATCCCCTCACACCTCCTCCATTTTTTTTATGAGTCATTTTCTTGTTTTCAAGTACGTATTTAGGGTACAGGTTATCGTGCTGGCCCTGCTGAGTTTAAAATTACAGCACGTGGTGGAGGCTTCGCAGGTTAAGTTTTGAATTGGCTCATTTTTCTTTCACTTAATTCTAAATTTTATCCCTCCCTCTACCTACCTCATAACAATATTAACACCCCCTTGTCCCTGCCTCTGTTAAAACTACCAGTTAAACCACACTCAGCTATAGAGGCGATACAGCAATATGGAGATACCCTCCTAGGTATTGACGGGTACTGGATAAAGGCCCCCTTACAGGAGACCCCCTCCTCTAGTCAGGAAGGGTGACAACAACAACCTCAGCACCACTTCTATGCAACCGGTGCAGGCCACTGTTCAACCACTCAACACCTCAGCGAGCCATCCAGCAAGAAAGAGCACACTTCTTCCCTCCAGCACAAAGGTACTGTGTCGGCGAAGGGTTGTGGGTGTAACTCCTGATTTCATGCCTACCAGAAAACCCACCAGGCCTACTATGCACACAGACCGGGCACATAAACCATCGTAAGGCCCTTGCCTTACCCTGATACCTCACGCAATTCTGGCTTCGCGATGGTTTATATCTATTGAAGTAATCAACACTAAACCCCGTCCTATAAGAAGATCTATCCATTTTTTCTTTCTTTTTCTTTCTCTCAAAGTGGTTGCTGCATACATGTGGCACTAGTGCCCACAGTGATGTATGTCAGTTTCACTGATGTATTTGTTTGAACAATTCTTACAATGGAGGTGAATAATTAAGCAAAATATTTTGGACATGCTCCATTGCTTCAATAGTGTATGTCCCAAAATATTTCACTTAATTATTCACTAGTGCGGGTATGCATATTTCTGTTCTTGGCTGTATGATCACATGCAAAGACCAAGACCATTAATGAAAAGAAAGTTTGCCGCAAATTGCCATTTTTACGCATGCAATCCGAATTTAGTGTCTGTGTTTTGCGTTTGGCAAAATTATGGCCGATACAGTCGTATAAACAAAAGTATAAGTGTGAGTGGAGAAAAGAATTACTGTGGTTTGTACATTCCAAACCAAAACAACTACATTAAATGATGTAAACGTCCTTCATATCCACTTTTTTTAACTGTCATTTGCCATTTTTTTTAATTCCAAGGATTTTACATGATTTGACCCTATGATTCCAGGATTTTACAAGATTTTTATATAAAGGAACCAGGATTTCAGCTTCAGGGCTGGTGGCAGCCCTGCTGTAGTGTCAAATTTGTTATAGAATTTAATTTCCCTGGTTTTGGTCCAGGGTGGATGTAAACAAGCCCTAAGTATTAATTTCAGTCCCAATGTGGGAACCCTATAGGTTACTTTTAGAAATAGGAACAATTTTCAAGACACAGACCCTTAATAATTATACAGTATGAAAATTATTTACAATATCACTGGAAAAAGTTAGGCATAACTGACTTTTAACCCTTCATTTGCAATATGCCTTTTATAGCATGTTTAAGTTTGCGAACTATTTTTGACAAAATTAGCAATGATCATTTTACGTTAACAAGTCATACCCTAGCAAATGTTTCTCACAACAAATCAATACATATTCCTTAGTGGATACGCCAACATATACTTGTAGCCTTTAAGTGTTTTACCACTCAAGTTAACAAGAAATGGAAAACATGAATACAAACAGTTATTATGTACAAAGAGTATATTCCTTGTGGAAAGTTTATATTTTAGGCTCGGCCTGAACTTATTTTCTTTTTTGCAAGCGTCTTACGTTACAAGTAGATGGTTTTACACAACACTAGTCACGTGTTCTTGGTCTTCCAATTTGTTTGGCTCTGTCACTTGTAGCATCCGAAACTAAACTTTGAGTTGTTCAGTTAGCTTAAGCGCTAGTCTATCACTTGATTTTTCTGCTTTACACAGTTCACTATTTGAAGAATGCAGTTTCACTGGGGTGGACAGCATAGGCTAGCTGTCAAAGTTAGTTTATTTCACTGGTACTTCAATTTACACACTCACACCAATTTGAAAGCGTGGAATGTTCAATGGTGAACTTGCTTTAGCATAGTTCACTGGTTGTGTTGTCTTCGAGTCTCCTTTTTCCTGGATCGGCCCCTTCTCCGGAGGGCCACATGGGTGGGTATGTCCACACAAACCTCATTATGGGTCGCCAGGGGGACTCATTGTAGCACTCCAGTTGAGGCGGGAGGTGGCAGGCATGCGCTGGCATCTCTCTCTTTCAGTTGCTGGGTTCTCTGTTTACTTCCCAGGTGGTGGCCTACTTGGGGCCGCCATGCTCCTGAAAACCTTGGTAAACCCTTTTCTCCAAGAAAGGCGTTCTTGGAGATGTCACCTGGGGTCGGGGTTCTTTGGACTTCCCTACACCGGTGACCAGGTGATACCCATCTCTCTTCTAAGAGGGGCTCCATCACTGACCCTGATGCCGTCCAGTGAGAGGATCAGGGTGTCTCCCGGACCAACGGGACCAACGCAGTGGTGGCTGGAGATTGGGCCTCTTGGAGAACTTAGACCTGATTTGAGTCCAGAAACCCCCAGGTGTCCGAACTGGGTCGGCCGTCAGGGCACATGGACTTGTAATCTCTTCTCCCCCTCCGGCGTGTGGCGATTCCATCTCCGTGGGAAGATGTGATGATTTGGGGCGGAGGTACGGGGTGTACCTCGGCCCTTGTGATCGTTGGTTTGGGTCTTTCTACCCGGGCTGGTTGGAAAGTCCACTGTCCAGAAGCAGAGGAGTATGTGGCTGCAGAAATGGCTTCTGGTTGCTGGGAAAATCTGGCATCATCTGGCAGCAGATACTCTGGAGCTAGTGGAAGGAGTGGCGCACAGGGTTGCTCCTCCTCCCCCCTTGTCCTTGGCGATTTACGCTTCCACCGGGGGTGGAGTAGATGGAACAGAGCTGGGTGGTAGAGGTACTTGTGTCACATTTAACTCTGGTTCCTTTGGCTGCTTGTCCTCCTGGGCTCGAGGGGCAGCATTGGGGACTATGACGTTATCTTACAGCGTAGTCTGGACCTCGGTCAGGTCCTCTTGGACCATGACAGCCAACATCGTGGAGGCCGGAGGTTCTTGTGGGTCCTCTACCTCAACGGCTTGTTGAGGCTTGTCAACCTTAGTGATGATACTGGTTTGGGAGGCCTCTGGCTGGGAGTTCTGTCCTGTGGATTCTCCCAAGAGACCTCCAATCCCGGAGTGGTCTTCTTGCTTTGTCAGGGCAATGAGTGCTACAAGTAAGAGCTAGGTATAGAGGGGAGTGTCCGTGCGGACATTCCACTTCTAAATGACAGTAGGACGAAAAGTCCTAGTGCAGGTAGAGGGTGGAGACTCCCCTGTGGCAGCTGTTGGAGGTTCGATTTTCCTGGGTGTCAGGGGTTCAACCTCTCGAAAAGGATGCAGGATTGTGTCTTCCTCCTCTGGCTCTAGAGCTTGGGTGAGAGGATCCATTACTTCTTAGATGCTGTCGTGGCAATGCTTCATTTGCTCCCGGATCACTTCCTGAATACATCCGTGGTTTTCTTCAATCTACAGGGGTAAGAGTACGAGCGTGCTATTCTAGACTTTTCTGGAACTCGGAAAATCTAGTGAGGTCTAAATCATGTTGTATATCACTGGGGTCAATAGGAGGTGCAACGATGATCGCCTCTCGGCTGTGTTCGCAGTGGATCATAATCCTGTTGTTTGCTCCAAGATATACACTCCTCTTACCATGGTAACATCACACAATTTTGGCTGGTAAGCCAAGGTTGGCCTAGAATGACCACCTGTGTAATATCTGGTGATAATGTGAATTTTGTTGTGTGTGTGAGGTGATGGATTCCAAGGGTAAGGGTTGTCTTCCCGTTGACCTTGAGGGTCTTAGTGGGTTGAACCTTCTGTACAAGGTGAGTTTGGGGTTGTAAATTAGCCATCTGATCCTCTGTCAACAGGTCATTTCGTATGAAGTTCCCTGTGGCAGCCGAATCAATTAAAGTTACCGTATTTACACGTGTATAGCACGCCCTTTTTTTCCCAAAATAAAGGAAAAAATTTCTGGGGTGTACACTGTACATGGAAAAAAAAAGAGGAAGGGGGAAAGGTAGCCATGAATTGTCCCGGGATGTTGAGGAAAGTGGCGGGTCTGTCTGTTGTCTCATCTCACCTCTTCTCTCTTTCTCTTTCAGGGGACCCTTCAGTTATGTGTAGGTTGTAACCCTGCTCCCCCCCCCCCACCCTAATGGCATCCTGTCACACCACAAAACCAGAGCTGCTGTGTGTTTACGGCCCCCCACCCCCTTGTAATACCACCCAGGCCACAAAATCAGAGCTGCAATGGTGTTTTTACGGCCCCCCACCCCCCTTGTAATAACACCCATATGTTGCCTGTTGATAATTCCGCCATCTCTCTTTGTTTCCATGGCAGAGGCTAGTGAGCCATGTTTTTTGGGGGGGGGGGGGGGGAGAAAGAATGAGGAGACCCTTTTTTTTTTTTTTAGAGAAGGGTAGTGTGACATTCTAGCCAGTCACTGCTAAAAGAGGAGAAAGGAGAAAAAAGAAAACGAAGCTGAAATGTTGAGTAGTAGGAGGATTCTGGAACTTTTTTTACTTTGACTTTATGCACCCAAGTTACTTAACTAAAGTATTTTCCAAGCATATCACAATCACCACATATTAATTTTAAAAAGACATATTTATTCCATACTTACTAACAGGGTGCCGCAAATTTTTGATGCAATTTTATTTTTTAAAAAATTTCCCCTGTAACTTGTTGCAAAAATCATGGTGCGCACTATACACGAGTGTGTGCTATACACAATTAAATATGGTAACTAAGGGCATCTGTTTATATCCACCTGGATATGTGAAGCATCAGGTGGTATGCTGCCTTCATAGACATGGTTCAATTTTGTGATGTTGAATGGCCTTTGCTTGCCTGGGATGGCTGCCCTGCAGTGGCACATCTTGCACCTGTGTATGTTTCTCTTCCCTTCCTCGCCCTTGTCTGTGGGGGCAATCTCTGTTGAGATGCCGTCCCAGGCAGAAGCATCACTGGGGAAGTGTGCCGGCAAAGAGAGAGGGCGAGCTGTGAACAACCTTCCGTTTGGGAGGAGGGGGTGAGTTGATGATCTTGGCGCCATGCATCTTGTTTACAGTTGTTTTTCTCTATTTGCCTTGCTCTCTTCACGAGCTCGTCCACAGTTCGGGGTTTAGGAATCAGTAGTAGATTCCTTGATGAGGGAAGGAGCATACACTTAATGTTTCTCACGCAGCTCTCTTTACTCTTATTTGGGTATGTACTGCGGTACATCTGAGTTTTCTGACACATATAAATCTCAATTTCTTCCTTTGGATTTTGGACTTGTGTGTGGAATTTGGAGATTACCCTTGCAATCACTTCCTCGCCAGTGAATTAGGAAGCGTGGGGAGTGCGCAGTTGTTCCTATTCCATCACGAACTCCCTATACTTTGCCCACCATTCCCGGGCTTTTCCTAGGAGCTGCTTGTGAGTGCAACTGACCCATTTCTTTGTCGGTATATTGTGTTCACGAAGTTCCATTTCACACTCTTCTATGAAAGTCATAGGATCTTCATGGGGTAGTCCTTCGAATTCAGGTAACTGAAATTCGGTTGTGACGAGGGCCGTGACAGGGCTCTGGCTAGGACCTGTGTTGGGTGTATGACAGTCTTGATTACACCTACACACGTCATAGTGGTACCAGGCCGGGACGAGTGACTTGCTCATCAGGCCAGCCGATGCACACGTGGTGGAATTCTTGCACACAGATTATGTACCTCACAATGTAAATGCCCTGTTCGGTGCATTCAAGCCAATTGCAGCGAGCTGCTTGGCGTTGGTAGCAGTCTACATAGCAGTACTCCAGACTGTCTGTGTACCTGCATTTGTCTACTTACCCCAAACATTGGTAGTGATAGCGTCGGGAGCAGTGTGTACAATGGATCACATGGTCCCCCGTGCCAGGATGTGTGTCCCGTAGATCACTTCTCAAGTACATAAGAGAAGGTTACGGTCGACCATTGTGGTCTCGGGAGCGTTAGATAGACTCCGTCCAGAGTCAGACATGACTATTGAGCATGTTGAATGCCACAGGGTGTTTATGTGGACTCTGAAGTCCTTGAGGATTCAACATCCGATGAGTATCCACTAGTCGACGGTGTATACTGGGATAAGGTTATGTAGGCCATGTTGAGCCCCCTACGTAACTGGTATATCATAAACTAGGCGTGATATGGAGTGTTTAGTGGCTTAGTCATTCAGCTAAGGCACTAATGGGAGGCGTGTCTAGTTTGGTCCTAACTAAATAGTCTGAACTATAACAGTTAGAGTCCCACATTGGGCACCACGAAAACCAACCTTCAACGTGTGCCCTAGGGGGAAGATAGTTGAAACAACAATTACTTTCAGGGGCTGGACGCGTCAAAGAATGACTTACGACTTTTGGGATTAAAAGTTATGGTCACTTGCATCACGCAGTGTTTTAAGTGGAATTGGAAGTCTTAATCACTATAACAGTGTTATTACGTGATGCCAGAATCACGATATTGAGTACCTTAATGTCTCACTGGGGCACTACCATTGTATAGAGCAGGTCCGGTGGCCTGTCTTGGGGGCACAAAATCCAAAACCAATGTCACGGCCATACGAGTAGGCTGACCCTTGTTTACAAAATTATATGGAAGTCTGTTTCTCTTTTGAGGTAGTGGGCCTGCTATCTGGAGACACTTAACCTGGCATGGCGAAGGTTGGTGCTCACCTTTGTGACTCGTAAATGGTGAAGTATTCTGTCTGTGGTAGACTGCTGACAGCTGTAGATGGATGAATGGGACCACAGAACCAGGAGTTTTATATGCCAAGAGGTGGTTTTTCACCCCTTAAGAAGACTTCTAATATGGGATGTGGAGAACCTTCAAGTTTGATCAAAGAGAAGAATTAAGGTGTCAGCAGTAAGAAGGGGTGAGGCCCTTCTTAACCTTCTCTGTCTACTTCCCTCGTGGATGTATGGGGTGGGAGATTAAGGATACAACTGAAATTGCATGAAAGTAGAGCCGGTGGCTGCCATTCCCTATTGTGTACTTCTGAATGATTCACTGTCTCCCAGGCAAGAGGAGTGGTGGACAGAGCAGCAGGTTGTGCTCAAACTGTTCAACCGGAATACCCAGGTGTGGTATCCACAAGAGGTCAGATGCTGAGAGTAAATTTTAGCTCCTTTCTGGCCCCAAAAAGAGCAGTGGCAGAGTATGGAATAACCTGAGTCACTGATTTGCCTAGCGAAGGAATTCCTAGTTGTATAGGCTCTACTAAAGTTTACCAGGCAGCAGATCTCGGATGGCCACTTAATGTATGTGTATTTGGCTTAATGCTGGGTTGTGATGCCGGCTTCACTTTAGAGGGCTGTACTGCGTAGGAAAACTATGGTGTTTTACACTACGAAAATCAGTATTCAGAGAATAGTTATGATTCACGTGTTATATTAACGTAGTAATAAACCACAGCACTGTACTACCTCCTTCATTAGATTACTTGTACACGGAAGTTTAAACTTAAGCAAGCCAGGTGAAGGTGACCTGGTAATTAATCTAACTGAAATAGACTATAGTTAGTGTTAGAAAATTAAGTATTTGACATCTCTTTCCTAACTCACTGGTGGTTTGTTCTGAAGGAACAAGATGAGGGACAGGTACCAGAGGGGAAGTGTCCACAATGCCAACACCATCCAGTGGGCAAGGGGAGGTCCTGAAGGGAATTATCGTCATCTGTTACCGGGTTCTGGGGTCACTACCAGGGGGTGGTAAGGAGAGAGCAAAAACTCAGGAGCCTCTGGTGGGTCCAGTCTCCCAGAAGCAGAGGGTCTGTGGTGGTTGCAAAGTGGCTTCTGGTTGGTGATGTCTTCACTGGTACAGATTCTGACCCAAGAAGAGTGGTGGAATTTGTGGATGTATCAGCAAGTGCGCACCCTAATGGCTACCTCCGGCACTATACGAGAACGGTGGAGGAGCAGATAGTGTCTTCAGCTGGACTTGCCAGCCCATTTATGCTAATGTTGTATAGGTGTTCAGGCGTGCGGGGGCTGATAGCCTTGGCCGCAGGGGTTGAAAATTCCAAATTTCTGAGGTGGTGCTCTCATCCCTTATCTCGCCCGCTGGATGCTGGTAAAATGTCTGCCCTCTAGTGGCACACTCAAGAACTAACAGGACCTTCACTGGAGGGAATGGTGGCTCAGTAAAGCAGTACAATTTTCATTGGGGGGTGGTGGTATGATGGCTTCTTGGGGATTGTGGGTGAACGGTACAAGCTAGGATCACATGTCTGTAGTTGTTTCTGACATTGCGCCATTGTACCCTGTAGATAGTAGATACATGTCCCGTTTTTTCAATACTGTTCTTAAAATTAAGTGTTGCCCTTCGAGATAGTACCTGTATTTTTTCATGGCCCAGATAACTGCCAGACACTCGCTCATTGATGTGGTAGCACTACTCAGTCTCATTTAAGCGAGTGGATGCATACACGATCACATGGGGTGGTCCCTCTACATCCTGCTGGTATAATACTGCGCCCAGGCTGTTCTGACATGTGTCCGTTTGTAGTATTAAGGGCTTGTCTCCTTGTGGTCGATGGAGTTGGTTGATCTTCTTGAAGTTGTTCTTCAAGTCGGAAAATGCTCGTTGTTGTTCCGGACTCCATCACCAATGGGTGTCTTTCTCGAGGAGTGGATGTAGCGGTGCCACATATTCCGCATTATTTGGAACGAAGTCTCGTAGCCAATTACATAGACCCAGGTACTGTTGTAGGTGTCGCTTATTTGAAGATTCTTCTGCTTCTTCAATTGCTCGTATTGAACTGTGTTGCTGTAAGTTTCCCTCGGATAATATGACTTGTCCCAGATTCTCTATTGACGACTTGCTGAAGAAGCTTTTTGACAGTTTGTAAGTAATTTCATGTAATTTGAATCTTTCCAATACTCGTTGCAGATGGCCTAGATGTTCCTCTCAGCTATTAGAATATATTATTACATCGTCGAGATAGGCGAAACAGAACTCGCCGATGTAACCTGTTAATACTTCTGCAGACATTAACCTTTGGAATGTTGCGGGGCCCTTTTTTGAGCCAAAGGGCATGACTCAAAACTGAAGGGTTTCGCCCTCTGGTGTCATAAAGGCAGTAAATTTGTGACTGTCCAGGTGGACCGCAATCTGCCAGTATTCAAGATTCCATGTTGAGAGTACTGAATATTTTGGCCTTTCTGATATCTCGTAATGTATGAGACAAATCTATAGCTGGGGGAGCAATCGGGTGAGTGACTTCATTTAACAATTTGTAATTTATGCAAAATCATAATTTCCCGTCTTTCTTAGGTACAAGGACCATGTGTGAGTTATATGGGTAATTTGATGATTCCACAATCCCCTGGTCCTTCATGTCATTAACCTACTCCATGATGAGGTCGTGACGGTGGGCTGACACTCGGTAAGGACAGTTGTAGACTGGAACGTCGGTTGTAGGCCATATTTCATATTGTATGGAACGTGTTTGTCATAGCAGTCCTCCTTATCCAAATACTCAGGCGTGCTCATCTAATACGGCGTTTAGTTGGTGATCTCTGGTTCTTCGAGCTCATGGTTAATGCTCACTGGGTCGATGGGCATTGGCGGGATGTCATCTGAGTTTTGATCCCAGTTTACAGTGATCCGGTTGGTTTCTCCCAGATAGGCTCTTCGTTGTCCATGATCTAGTATTCATTGGTGGTGGATGAGTCATGGGCACCCTAGTATTACTGATTCGGACATGGTTGGTGATACAATAAATTCTGTAGGTGTAGTAATACTTTGAGCTTTTATATTCAGGGTAATTCGACCGGTTACGTTCAGGGTGTAGTCAGGCTGCGCCATTCGTACCATTTTGGTTTGCGGTCTTAGTTCAGCAAGCTGTTTTGATGTTAACAAATTCCTCCTGATAAAATTTCCAGTGGCTGCCGAGTCAAGTAAGGCGAATACCCTGTTGTTATTTACTTCCATCTCCATGTGTGGGGATTGGTACTTCCTCATTTAATCCCTGGAGGATGGTTCCGTGTAAACCGGGGGTAGTGGACCTCTTCGTATCCCGGCGTCGGCATTTCCCGGCTTGGTTCCAAGAATTGGTTTTCCAGCTGGAGGTGCTGGTATAGTTGACTATGTTTTGTCAACTCGGTTGGGTGGAATAATGTCCTCCTCTGGTTTTCGAGGACAGTCCTTGTTCCAGTGGTTCTCTGGACAGAACCAACATTTGGGTACCAATGCCATGCGAGGGGTTGAGGTTGGCATGCCTTTAAGGGACGCAACTGAATGTGTTTGTACCTCAGGGGCCTTGGCTGACACTGGTTTTTCGAGACTCAACTGTGCTACAAAGTTTTGCTCAGCTTCTCGGGCTTGATCAACTAATTTGTCCAAGATGGTGGGTCTAGCTGTCAGGAGTACGTTCCTGAGATTTGGCAGCAACATTTGACTGATGGAACGAACTGCAGTAGCTTCGTCTACTCGGGATAACACGTCGAAACATTTGTTCCTTCTTTCGTATGAATATTTTCACTTTGTCAAGTACCTGGGTCTGGTTATAAAACTGCGTTTTTAGTCTAGCCAACACCTCCTCGCCAGTGAATTCAATTACTAAACTGCTTCTGTTCTGTTAATAATTCTCCCCAACTTTCCCATCATGTGAAACTTGAGTTCCATAAGTCACGAAGGTATTGAAGTTCTGAGAGTTGATGATCTTGAAAAGACAAAATTTGTTCAGAAGTTCTGTTGGTTCCTGTACAGGGTGAATAAATGGATCCTAATGCACCTTGCAGATTATTAGATGTTGTTCTGATAGTTACAATTCCACAATTATTTACGAATGATTTCAGTTCTTGGGACATTAAACTAGAGCCTCGATCTGTGTTAATGTATGGAGGAATGCCAAATAGAGAGAATTCTCTCTTAACCAGGACACGTTCTCATGAAATTTCCTGTTTGTCAATCCAAATAAATCCAATAGTCGAAGAAGTTTTCTTGCTACAAGGAAACCCAAATACTCCCATGTTCAATTTTCGGATGGATGCGAAACAGCTCTTTCTAATTGACAGCTTGTACCAGTTGGGACAACAATAAAAAACGGCAAACAGGCAACAAGTACTGAGGATCATGAGTTTAGAGAAGAAAGGGATGCTGAATCTAGGCTTAGTACTGATACTCTTAAGTCTGCTAGATAACAAGAATTCCTAAAAGGTCTTCAGGATCTCAGGTTGAGTTCTGATCGCTGAAAACTTAACACTGTTCAGGATAAAGAACCTGTAAGGAAAAGTATTCCAGTTAGACATCTTCCACCTTTCTTGAGAAATTATATCACTTTCTAGGAAGTGGTGAATGTCATAGAGTTGAAGTTTTATTTAACGTTTGTCTAAATCTCTGTGTTTCACATACTTACAATTTATTTAAAAGACTTGTTTAAAAAACTAATTTTTACTTTGTGTTAGATAATGTACTTTTCGACAAGATCTGTATTCTTATTTGTGTGATAAAGCCTAATTCTAGGTTAAGTTTTCTAACTCATTACAGTAGGCTATAATAGTTTGAACTCTGGATTCATGTTGAAGTTGAGACACAGCAATGCAGTATTTGGTGTGTCGTGGAGAGGGTGTGCATTCACATGATAGTTTTGTAATGAAGTGTCTTGGGTATTAGTAGTATTCACATAATGTTAGTTGAAGATAATGATGTCATATGTGTTACTAGATTTTATTCCATACTGATTGATAAGGAAATGAGATTTCTTCTGAAAGTGTTTGGTGTAGGGAAAATTTCTGCCACAAATTGTGCTGGTGTTCCAAAGAGGCAGTTTTTAAGCTGGCAGTAAATGAATAAATTTTGTTTATTTGTGTGTGGTTTGCATTTGGTTCAAATTGTAATACCATATACTTGGTCTTGCCAAAATACTATATGTTTTTACTTTATTATATACACACACACAAACACACACACGCACGCAGTGTTTATAGAGTCATAACCAGTAAAAATACAATTGTAAGGTTGCTTTAAGCTCATTTTATGTCATTTAAAAAAGTAACGATTTTAAGGACAAAATAAATATGGCTATCATCAAAAAGAATTTTTTGAATATGCTGTCACATTTAAATAAAGTAATTGTGTAATTTAATGTTTTGCAAAATCCAGTCATGACATAATATGTGTTAAACATTGTTTGAACATACTTAATTATATTTCTGCTCTTAGTACAAAGAAATGTGTTTATTCTCGACTCAGTTTCTAACACAATACAAATTGAAAAATTGTACACTATTATAATTATTTTATGAAAACTGCAATTACCTATTCCATTGGTTTACATACTAAACAGAAAAATCCAATAAATATAGAACACCAGTGCTACTTAGTGGCAATAATTTCTAGTTGCGAAACTATTAGCTTTGAGTTTCACAACTGAATAAAGTAAACCTTGGTGTAGCTAATAAGACAGAAGAGTGTTTGCAAGGTGCTTGTGGCTGTGTGCTTCAGGAGTGGACACTGCCGGCTGTGGAACGTCCCAAATTGCGATCTTGTCAGGAACCTGCAGGGCCACAACTGCAATGTGGGAGCAATTGTGTGGCATCCTCAAGCCATGGACAATGAAGACAAACGTGTGTGTGCCCTGGCTTCTTGCGCATTTGACGGCTCTGTCAAGTTGTGGAACTTGAGCAGGTCAGTTGTCCAGCAATTTACAGTACACTGGGACCTATCTTCATATAGGTCCCAGCTTGTTGGTGTGTGCAACATTTTGGCATTGATAATAGAATGGTTTCTATAACAAAACTGAGTATTAATATCTGCTGGTACTTAACATTTTTTTAAGTTATCGGTATTAGGTATACTTTAGTATAGATTTTAGAAAGTATAACTTGGGTCCTGGAAAATATGCAGGTGTGTAATAACCAGGGTCACACTTTTATGGTAAATAAAATCAGCTGATTTTGTCAAAATTCCACAGTTTCGTCGAAAAAATATTGTCATTCCATCAAATAAATTTTATAGCAAAAAATTGTATGCATTATTATTAAAACATGAATCTGTTTTTTTGTAACAATTTCGACTAAACTAAATGGAATCTGTTGTTCATTCATTCTAATCAGTTCATACTTAAGTTGAAAACATCAAAATGTATTTAACAATTAGAATGAAAGAACAATGTTACAAGAGTATGCTTGTCTTGTAATATACATTGTTACATCACAGTAATTTTTGTGCGATCAATCTTGTAGTTTGTCGAGACATTATAACTGCCCAAGAACACTCACTACCTATACTTTTACATCACCCCCATACAAATTTTGTTCATTTGTTCAGCTCAGTAATACTGCAAAACAAATTCACTACAACCTAGCTACAAAATACTAGTAAATATTGTATTATTGATAAAATAAAAATACTCGTTACATAGTAAAAATGTTTCTACAGAGAAGTGGCAGGAACAATTTGCTTTTGTTTTCTTAGTAATATGAAAATCACGCAAATTTTCTTCCAATGCAGTTGCCTTTTTATTTTTTATGTCCTCCACTATAACTAAATTGCTGTGCATATGGCACTGCAGTGTTTTAAGCATGTGTCTTTTTGCCTCCACTCAATGTTTGCATCGAAGTATTTGCATTGCACTTTAGTCAGTTTATAAAACACAAAAAAACTTTTTTTTTTTTTTTTCCTTTTTCTTTCTTCCTTTCTTTCTTTCTTCAAACTCCTGGGCACATTCTAAAACAATTACTATTTTTGACATTCTTAACTGGTTTTGTGATTACGGTCACCACCCTCACTCAATAGTTACAAATTCTGTATTTACTCATTGTCAAGAACCTAACCACTAAGCACAGAAGATGAGTAAAGTCTGCAGTGTTTACAAATATGGTGCAAATGTATAGTACGTAATTATTATATTTGACAAAAAAAAATTATCTGAAATATTAATCTGTGTTAGATATAGGTACTATTTACTTTCTTCATATCACCAACATTTATGGTTAAAGATGTTCGTTTATAAATAAAATACACATTCAGGCATTATTTTGCACATGAACGAGCGCCATAGCAATTAGGGTCATTGTATATTGAATTGAATGTTTAACGGTAATCTTTCGAAATTACTACCAATTGATTTATGAATTGTTCTTATGATGTAAAGTTTTGTTCGTGTACATTTTTGTAGTTAATATAATTACAACAAAAAAAAATTATTGCTATCCCATATATGTGAAGTAATTGAGAGATAATCCTGTATAACAAATGGAAAATTGTAAAACTTAATGTTTGTAAGAGTTTTCATGGTAAAAGAAGCTGGATTTTAGATACACTTTGACATGCCACAAGCGCTTTCTGATACATAGCCAAGCCTCAGCCTCTGGTGTTGCCCATAATGCACGGTAGCTCTGAACACCGCCGCTCATTTCACCTCTGTACCATTCGTATCCACAAGCGAGTCCACCCCTTGCCACCTGAGAGGCTGGCAACTCGCATGATGCCATGCGAGTCTGAGTCGGTGGACCCACCTCTTCACTTGCCTTGCCCTGGCCAGCTGGTATCGGACGCGCACACTCGCCGTTCATCAGGGGAGGTTTCCCCCTCCATGCAGCCTGCTCTAGCCGCATCTCGCTATCCACATCTCTTGAAGTTATTTATTCCTTTTCATGCCCTCCAGACAGGGCTGTTCATGGGCTGTTCCCATCAGCTCAATAGCTGGAACTCTCGCTACCTCGCCACGCTTGCTGTAACACTTGCCTTCAGCAGTATCATTGAACTTAGCCTTGTTACATTAAACTGTGCTTAACTTGTGTTTCGTAACACAATAGTCAGTAACTTTTGCTGTGGAGCCTTTTCCTAGTGAAGAGTGTTGGCCACGTGCCTCGTCTGCCCCAGGCGTGGTTGTACTGGGGTTGCTCTCACCCCGAACTTCGGTTCATATCTCGTTGCCACCCTGCGGCAAACAACTTGGCAAACTTGGTCCCTCTTCCATCAGATGTTAGCAGGCACGGGTCGGAGATATATGTCTTTTAAACTCCTTCAGATGGAATAAAACATGTATCTACCAGTTAACCTCTTTTTAGTACGATCATTATCTTTCATTTTTCACCTTCCTTACCCACTTTGCCTTCTGTGTGCTCATCCACTGGACTACTTACAGGTACACGCACAATGACCATGATTAAATATTCAAACGAAGTCCCCACGGAAGGGTGCTCCCGCCTCTTGTCAATATTTGGTGTCTAGTACTGGCTGGCCACGCCGTCCTCTAGCGCCACTGAGGCAAAAGTAGAGAGAACCTTTCTCTGAGACCCCTGAGGCTTGAAGAGAACAAATAGATTAAGTCACTATGACTCTCTGGATACACGCTGATCATGCCACTTACAGAGAGCCATGGGGTCTTTACGTGGGGAACGCTGTGAACCTAGAGGGGCAGTTGAATCCTGTAGCTGGTCATACCGCTCACTCAACTTCTCACTGAGGGTATCAGGGTGCCCTCTCCCCAAGTCACTATAGGTTCTAGCACCGCCGATCGTGAAGCACAGTTTGCAGTGCCAATCAAACTTTAGGATTCCGGCAAGGACCAACCCCAAGGCACCTGTTCTAGGAAAATTAGATCCCTTCCTGGATGGACCACGCCAGAACCTGCCCTCCCCGCATGCTGCTACGTAATTTTTAACCATGCCATGCCGTGCCTACAGAACACCACCTAAATCCTTCAAAATCATAATTCTTTAATCTTCTTTTATTTTATCCTCTGAAATTAACATAACATCACTGATTGTGCATAGCTGTGTCCTCATAGTTATTCCTAAATTCCCAATCACCAGACGACCATGAACGGGATAGTGTAACCCTCGGTGCGCAGCTACATGCTCTGGTGAGCCAGGGCCAAAACCCCCAGAGTTGAGACGTTGGCCCATACGGCCCCTCAAAATCCTTGTTAAGGAGACTCCATTTCCCTCGTCTCTAGAGGGAGACTGGGCCAGTGCGCCTTCATTCCACGTTGGCAAAACTGGCGTCAACTTACACAAGTCATTTCATTGATGTTTCGGGAATACATGAATTATTATAGAATTTCGCAAATAAACATAATTTCTCAGTATAATACAAAAAAAACTTGTAGGCCCTAGTAATGACCATTATA
The DNA here is from genome assembly GCA_029891345.1 of Dryococelus australis. Classification (NCBI taxonomy): domain Eukaryota; kingdom Metazoa; phylum Arthropoda; class Insecta; order Phasmatodea; family Phasmatidae; genus Dryococelus; species Dryococelus australis. The sequence continues at coordinate 170,692,370 of CM056993.1, forward strand.
AAATGCAAAAATTGTTGCATTATGCACGATAAAATGCTAAATTTGTATGTTTAAAAGATAATTGTAACATATTTCCATCAGTGCACGGTCACTTTCACAACACTACCTACAACGATGAAGATAAAGAAACGTTTTTTGTGCACCTTATTGTTATTAGTGATGCAGTTGTTAGTAATGATTCCTTCAAGTGCCACGCAACCTTGGTGCATTACTATGATCATTTACGTCTGACATGTTTACGTACAGTGATTAACAAGGGTGTATTTTATAATCTGTATTGTATTAAGGGATTCATTAAATAAATAAAGTTTTGGTATTTCTATGCAGTTGTAATTTCATCACATATTGAAAGAGGTGCCTATATTGAAAAAAGCAACAAGTTTAAAAAAAAAAATTCTATTACAAAAGATGAAAACAAATTGTGAGCTTTCTACACATTTTGTTAATTTTGTACTTAAGTAATGAAGCATTTTTTAAATAATCTGTTGGTTAAAAAAGTTTGTGCTTTGGTCAAAAGTTTTACAGAACATTTTGGACATGTGTAAGTGAAGTTGTATGGACAGTGTACCGAGTTTTCTGACCAGGTGAAAGCAAAACTACAGTAAAACTTTCGTAAGACTTTTCTGAAAGGAATGAAAAATTTCAGCTTATTAACCAGGAAAACTTTTTATAAGGGTCAAATTACTTACATATTTATAGACCAGGGGAAAATTGTGATGCTTATTGAGCAGGAAATTGTCATATGTGGGAACTTCTTAACAGGGTTTTACTGTATTATGTATGAAATGCACATTGAGATACTTGAAAATACATAATTGTGTGCATTACACATTACACTAGCGAGAAACTAAGTACAAATTATATATCTTTTCAGTGATACTGTTTTTGACATGTTTTAATTTTTACTCTAGTCAATACTTTTCCTCAAATCTTTTTGCTTGAATCTAGAATCTTTTGATTATTAAGTATTCTATTTTATTCTAGGGTTCGAGGATTAAAATTGTCCATCCCTAGTTTTTCAATTTTTCTTTTCTTTTATATTCCCTTAAACCCAGCAAACTTCAAATAAAAATTCTTGCTGTAATGAATTACATTTTAATTGCAGAACTGCCGTTTCAGTACCAACAATGCTCACATTTCTCTTATTTTACCACACTCTTGTTGTGTGCAGACTCATATTTCTCACTGCTATTATGTATCTTGTTCAGAAATTATGTATTTCGAAGATACGTCAAATGCAAGATTGTGGGAATTAAAATATTTAATCTTTGAGGACTAGTGAATGATTATGGTTACGAGTTTTTGCTTCCTAGCTTGTATGTACCAAAATACAAATTATTACATCAGCTTGCAAGGTTATAGTTTTCTCAACATAAAAGAATGTTTTTAACAAAATGTTATTGTATTCACAGTCTATTATGTTAATAAGTCATACAGTTGCAGCCAAATGTTGCACACTCCATTAAATGTGCAGCAGATGTGATAAAATGTTAACGTTATAATCTGTGACCAATGTGCCAATAATTAATTCCAATGACAGATAACATTATATGTACCAATACTATTACCAAATATTGGATACCGGTCATCGGTTATCGGGCCATCATTAGCAGTAGTATAAACAGTAAATATTTGTCAGTAAGCACCCGGAAGGTGAGGCTTGCAGAAGGTAACTTTATCTCTGTCCTTGTCCAGCTCTGACCCTCTGGCTGACGTGGAGGGCCATGCACCACACAGAGTGTCACGGCTTGCATTCCACCCATCTGGTCGCTTCCTGGGCACGTGTTGCTTTGACTCATCGTGGCGGCTGTGGGACCTGGAACAGGGCGAGGAGGTCCTGCACCAGGAAGGACACTGTAAGCCCGTATACTGCATCTCCTTCCAGGATGATGGTTCCGTGTGTGCTACAGGGTGAGGCATTGTTACTCCATCCACCTGTGATGATTTAAGATCATTTCTGTTTAATGTTTAAAATATTGTTTTTTTTTTAATAAATTTTTTTTATATTTTCCAAAAAGGCAACTTCAATGTGTAAACAAAGATGCTAACTGTATTCTTTCCTCCAATTGCTCCCAGTTGGTGATAAAATCCCCATATCTGTGCCACCATATACCAGCTTTGCCATGGAGTTGAGCTTTTGTGTGACATACCCATGGTGTTTTGGGAACTTGGATTTGGGAGAGTTCTGTTCTGCAGGCATTCAGAAATCATCTGGGGTGTTCCTGGGGCCTCCCTGCATAATTGGGGAGGTTTGGTTTGATGGCTGGATATTGTACTTTCGAGAGTCATTCTGATTTTTGGGGCATCTCTTGTTAAGCTGTCTTGCAAATCTGGCAGATAAAAGTCAGACTCAACAGGTCTCGAACCCATTCAGAACATCCCAGGCATAAATGAGGATAAGTGGCCTGTTGCAGGTGATCCAAACTGACCTTTCCATTGACATCTTGGAAATTTGCATTGAGCATGCCATTTGTATGAGAATGCAGCTTTTACTCCAATGTATGTAGGTTCCTAGCTTTGTAGTCCATCTTACATATGTATAATGGAAATCTCCACCACAGTGGGTGCAGTCATTATTTTCTTCCTGTTTTTGGTAGTCGGGCACGGCATACAAGTTATTGGGGCAGTGTCAGCAATGGTTTCCCTTTGAGGCCACATGAGGGGTCTACTATGTCCAACCATGGTCTGTAGTAGCTGATTTGAGCATCACAGGGTGTTTCCTAACTTCCCTAAGTCATGTCTGTTCATTTTGAAAGGCCCCATGTTGGGTGCCAAGAAAAGAAAGGTGGACGTGTCGCCTGTTGGTCGATAGTGACCAGCTTCTTCCTCTTCAGAGCTAGGAAGTTTGGCGGCTCCTTGACTATGTTTATTGCTCTGACTGGGCTGTGATAAGAATGTTGATTATATGCCATTTGGGTACGAAGACGGGAGGAGAACGATAGTTGTCAGGAACCTATTGTGGGGTTGGTCTGATCGGCGACTGGATATAACGGCTTTGGAGATGTTGTTGATAGGGGGTACAGCCAGAGGGATTGCAAAGTAGCTAGGAATATATCTCAGAGTAATCCAGATGGTTCCTCTTAGCCACCAAGTTCTGGGGACTGAAGCAGTGTTGGTGTAGAGTCGTGGTAACCAAGTCTCCAGTGAAGAAGTTTTTATTGAGCCTCACTATAAGCCTTAGTGGTGCCCAGGAAAGTGGTACTGCTGAAACAGATTTCCACTTGAGGAGATGTTCAACTAAAATCCTGATGGATTGGCAGGGCCAGCGATCCATAGGCTTGAAATGAAGTTGAGGTATGTGTGACACGAGCATAATAAGTTGAAAGAAATCAAAGCTGATTAAATTAAGTACATGGGTGTTGAATTCAGAATAAATTTGCATACACCCAGCCTCTGCTCTTGGTTCTAAGAAGGGGAGGGGAATCTGTGCTGCCAAGCAAATGTATGATGCAAGGTTAGCGAGCGGGATTAAAGCAATACCAGTAACAACGTGTGCTAAACACCTGGTGCAGGTGTGCCAACGAGGCGGAGCAGACTTCTTATTTCATACTACAGTCGACTCTCGATGTATCCTTATCGCATGTACTGATAACTCACATTGATCAACTATTGTTTGTGGTCTTGGCGAAATTCCCATTTAAATAATGTTAACATAACCCGCTTTTATCATATATCACATATTGCATCGAGCAAAGTATATCGCCAAAGATTTCCTTCAACTGCCATTTTTAAGCTGGTTGTTTATGCAAATATCTAGTAACTGGATGTGAAAATATCACGTGAGCCACAGTTTATCACAGCTCTGCAGTAAGTTGTATGTCTTCCCAACACGTCTGTCTGACACTATGGCGTGGTGCGATGTGCGAGACTGGCTTGCTACTTCCCCTTACATACCTCCGAGAGGGGAAGTGGTTACCTAGTAACCAGCATGGCGACCTAGCCTCCTCTCTCTCTCACCGCTCTTTCTGGTTTCACTCAGCCAAGCACCTTCCTACCTCCCCTTACATGCCATCAAGAGGGAAAGCTGTTGTCTAGCAAAAGAAAAAAGCAAGTCTCTCGGCTGAGTGCACTTGCCTTCACACGCCGGCCAGAGAGCAAATGTGTGCCTGGTGAACCCAGAAATTTAACAAGATTATCAGTCGTTCAAAGTAGTTCCACCTATCATCACCTATCATCACTTGTATTTCAAAGCAAATGGTTATGCTTGAAAATGTTAAACAAAACTTTTTAACAAGGAATTATTATTTGCAAAGATATTTTCTTTTGTGATTGAAGGTAATTTTTTCCCGTAAGGTTGGTGTTTCATTGTATCTGGCATAAAATTAACATGATTTTAAAACGTAATGTTTATTTAACTCAAGGGACAGCATCTTCACAAGTAAAATTATATGCCCAGAAGCATATACTAGCTAGACTTTAGTCACAGATAATGTAGAGCTCTTACATTTACCCATCATAAAGTTTTAAGTTGTATTTTATTAATGTACAATTCAGAAACCTCACCTACTGAAATCCTGCAATGAATGGAAATTTTTGGCATTCCCCTGAATAGCGATACGTCGAACGTCAACTGTGCACCACAGAGCTAACGGCTGGCGTGTGACGGGCAGTGGCGAACAATAGAAGACAGTTCCAGGTTCCCAGTCATTTTTTTTTATCGAAGAGATGATCCAATCTGTCTCCTTAAGGGGTTTCAGTTCTATCTGGGTGCAGGAGCTCTGCCTGAATACAGAACTGGCAGTGTGGCTATGCGGCAGGGCACAAAATCTTGTTGGGCTAGTATGATTCGGCGCTTTGCAGGTCCAGTGGAGGTAAGGCTACCTGGGCTATGTTTAAATACGGCGACAGTTTTGTGTGGGGCAGGTGTCACAGGTGTTGACAGCGCAGCGGGAATTTCCTGGGGTCTGAACACTGATGCAGGAAGCAGTATAGCTGGAGTCAAGTAAGCAATTACTGAAGTAGGAGGTAACTCAGGCTGTCTCAATTACTCAATGACACACTCGAGGTATGCTGCAGGTCCGGAGCGCTCAGGTGGTGAAAACAGATTGTGTGGTACAGTTATCTCTCTTGGCTCTTGTAAGTGACGGAGAGCTTGCGTCTATTCTCTGGGTGGAAGTCTGGCTACCTGTTTCACTAGGGAGGTTGATACTCATGCACTCGACCTTATGCAGTGAGTTTTGCTCTGACTTTCTCTTTTAAACCCTTCCTTTTGAAAGAAGGCATTAGCATGTGGAAATTATCCCACCAAGCTGCAATGCAACTGCAGGTATTCACTTGTATTGAAGTTACATATGTCACCGCTAGGGTGTGTGGCTATGGTAACCATGTCACCACATAGGGGTTACAGGTTCTCAGCGGAATCTGCTCTGAGGAGAAGTAATCACTAAGATAGTTTTGCGGCTTGACAGACAGTGTACCTGTGTAAGGCTCCCCCGTTTTCACAATCCAAGGATTGGTGAAAAGGGCGACCGATACTAATGTTTGATTTGTGCACCAAAAATTGTGTAGCTCGTTTGAGTACTCTCCGTGGATACCTGCAAGTACATGACATGGGTAACTACATGGTAGTATGACTACATGGAAGGATACTCAAGTTAAAAGCCACTCACGTTTTATTTTCAAGGAAAATGAAAACGTGTCGAGAGCACTCTAGTTTTGAGCCAGCAGCGTGGGCTTCAAACCTCGAAAGCTATCGTTAACCTTAAGGTGGTCAGTAGAGGCAACCAATTCAAAATAAGGGAATGTGTCATGAGAAGTACTGTAGCAGCACCTCTTGCATTGTTGGTGTGCGTGTTGAAGGAACGACGTCACAGTATCGCTGGCACATGCTTGGGAAACTAAGCGGGTACATGACAGGATGCTAGTCTTGGAAAAGACTGGGATAGGATCCACCATAGCTACAGGGTAGCTGCAGGGAAGGTGTAAGGCTGCAGAATATGTAGCGGAATAGCCCTAACTGATGTAGCCTGCCCTACCACAAGTTTTGCTGATGTAAACTGTTGACAGGGGGATTGTTCCGACCAACGCATGCTGGACTACGGTAACAATACAAAAACTTAACATAGCAAAATGGCTGTGTGCCATAGCAACGCATGCTGGATACAATGAACGGGGCAGATCCCGAGCGGCGAGCGCTGGGACTGAAGACTAGTCAATTTAATTAGAACCGAGCAACGTGTACTCTGGATCCAAAAATTGCTGCTTTCTAATCAGATCCTGAGCAACACGTGCTGGGATTGAAGACTGGTCGATTTAATTATAACCAAGCCATGTGTGCTGGATCCAAAAACTGCTGGCTGGTCAGTGCCTGAGCAACGTGTGCTAGACAACTGAAAAGAACTGGCTTAGAGACGTGGGCCGTCTCAGCTTATATACTATTGGCAGCTTCCTGCTTCCACTAGGGTGAGGGCAGGTCGCTGAGCCGGGGGGGGGGGGGGGTGCGAATGCATGACTAACCTCTTTGACGTCATCACCGGCCAGCTGGAAGGGGATGTAAAACAAAAGACAAGCGATATTACTACAAGTGCATCTAGCAGGGAGTAAATGAACTCGCTTGTCCTCCTAAAGCATGATTACGGTGGACTGGTGAATAATAATAAAAGCCATGAGGCAGACAGTACGATCTTATTCTGATGTAATAAAATTAACCTCAAACTGCATGCAAAGGACCTGAGGGATGGAGCTGAAGTCGTTAAAATTAAATTACTCAAAAAGTGTCATGCATCAGTTCGCCCCCTCTCCACTGCAACTGCTCATCCTTGAGATCGTGGGAAGTCTAGTATTGACCGTAGTTAGAAAACATGGTGGTTCCACACTAATTCCTACAAATTAAACGTAAGTTATGAAAGTTAATCCTAACCTTAATTCCCAGGTAAAGGCGACCTGGGTAAGAGCTAGGTGTATTGTGTCGGCGAATTAAAGACTGGCAGTCAAGAATAAACTAATAGTTACGCATCTGACAGCACCTAACTGTCAGGGATGTTCTTGAGCAACCTAAGAAAATGGCAACTACTAGAAGAGTAGTTGATATAGCCGCACCCTCCAGTGGGCTGAAGAGGTCTAGAAGTGTTGTCGATGTGACCTGCAAATAAGGGGGGGTTCCTGGTGGTCACCAGGAGGTGGTGGTGGTAGGCGAGGAACTATGTCTTCAGGAGTTTTTTGTATGGTAAGTCTCCCAGAAGCTGCGGGATCTGCAGTGGCTGCAGAAAATGAGTCAGCGGCTGCTGAAGGTGTTGAACTTCAGGTCGGCAATGTCTTATCAGCTAACAGTACAATTTTACGTTGGGGATTGGGTGCTGGTGCTATGACAAATAGGAGTCGCTTGGCAAACAGAACAATCTGGAACCACATGTCTGTAGTCGCTCTTGATGTGCACCAACATACCCTGTAGACATGTGTCCCATAAGCACTGTTTGTAACCTGCCCCTGTAAGAGCAACCCTAGATAGTATTTATTTACTCTAACTTTGAGAGCAAATATATTCTTAATCTTATTCATTACTGTCAGAACTATTTTTTATGCCATAAACTATTTCTAATGCCATAATAACATTTCAGTGTGGCGTAAGATATAGCGCTAAAGAAATAAATCTGTCTGGCAAAATATTTTCTTGATGACCCAGTCTTAATCTTTCTGTATGTACAGTACTGACTTCCAGAAACCTGTTAACTACAATTAATGTGTTCATAATTAACTTGTGGACCATTCTGCCCTCTTAAGCAGATGTACCAGAAGATCTCACTCCACCTCAAACATAGAGGGTAGTAGTGCATTGTATGACACTTTTACACGGATGACCAATAATTACATGTAAAAGACAGTAACATGTTGTGTTTGCATCTCCATCTTTGGCTCTTCGCACTGTGATGCAATTAGCTGAAGATGAGAGGGAGTTGTTCCCTGTTGCAGCAGTGTTTTAATCTGGTGTATCTGTAGACTGATTGGTGACAAGGACTCCCACTGTTGAGGCAGCACTAGCTTCACACACCTCGTAGCACTTCTCTCCTTGAAAGGTTTTAAACTAAGGAAGTTTTGTAGTAATCACAGAGCTTTGTTAGACTCGCTCCATTCTGAGGAAATTGAAACCTCATGCCCACTTGACCTGGATAAAGACAGGCACATACTGGTACAAACTGCAGTCTAGCTGTAGTTCTGCCACTAATTGTACTACAGTAAAACTATGTTAAGACATTTTTCAGGGGTTGAAAAAATAATACTTATTAACCAGGGAAACTTATTAAAAGGGTCAAATTACACATGTGCATATAGACAAGGTGCAAAATTATTCAACTTATTAAGCAGGAAAACTTTTCTAGTGGGAACTTTTTTGCAGGGTTTCACTGTATGTTGTTTGACATACCTAAAAAGATTGATCCTTTAAGCTGCTTGACTCATCTGTTTGCTAGTCACACGCCATTACCAGGTGTTGGGATTAAGGCATGGTGGGGGGTGCTGCAAAACCCTCTGATATTGTTGACCAATGGAAATTTCTTAAACACCCACTCTTTTCAGCACTGAATATTTTCAACTGGTCACAAACTCTTAAGAGCTGCTTGTACTTACTTTGTTTATTTAATGACAGTTCAAAGATGGACTATACAGCAGTCGTTTATCTATGGGTTAATCATCCTAACAATACTGACTGCGTCCACCTGTTTTTAGGAAAATCTAAGGTGACACCGTTCAAGAACCAGCCACCACTGCATTTATAATTGAATAGTGCTTTCTTTTTGGACCAATTTGCTGCACCACGTAGGTAGGCAGGTGATTAAATACTTGTTTCGCTTGTATGAACACTTGGTCTGATTCATAAGTCATCCAGACATTGATTCAAGACACCACCTTGACACATAATATCTTTCTTAACATTAATAAATCGACTTCTACTCATCGGTGCGCACCACTCAGCCACATACTTCAATGGAATTTGATTGGTTCCACACTCTACAAGACATCAGAACTTGTACTGTCTACCCATGGAAAAAGATGCACGCTCAATGCACGAAAACTTGTACTGTTCACCGGCCGAGCCACTGAGACTATGCATCAAGACCATCCAAGTACTGTAGTGCACTGCCCGATAGTCACCACTAGTATGATCGCCTAGACATGCAGCCCTGCATCCAGCGCCAGCCAGTGATGTCACATGCCCAGAAGATCAAGTGCTGTCACCCCCCTCCACAACTGACCAAGGGTGAGCCAGGAAGAGTATAAATAGTGGGTCCTGACCCTTAGAATGCCAGTCTGTTCTGTTCCTTTACCACACTCCTGGTGCTGAAGGAACCATCAGCTCCTATCCTAGTCTTCACAGCACTCCTGGCGCTGAACACCCTACTCTAACATATTATTCATCGCACTCCTCGGTGCCACAGATTCCTACTGATCTCTCAGTCCTCACCAGTTTTCATTGTTTATGTCGTCGTTACACTTAGACACTTTCAACCCCTTCAGGTAACACAGATAACGTAACCAAGTTTTAAGTTTTTTCATTGCCTTTGTTACGTACTCCCACTAGCCTAGGAACAGGTTGCCTTCACCTGTTAAGCATAAGTCATCTTCAGTTAAGCTCTCGCTGATAGAGAGTGCATACCACCTTTTATTTTCTTAACCAGAATAACAGTTTTTCCACTTACGGATATCTTTCTTATAGCCATAGAACCCTCCCTGTAGACATCAGCCCCATAAGAGGGACAGCAGGTGACCGGGAAATTTAATCAAACCTGTCAAACACTCCCATAGAACACACATACCTTGGACGGCCACCCTTTCTGTGCACCACAGTGTACGGAACAGTAGAGCCCCGACTCTAGGTACTTCTCCTCTTCAGGTTAGCTTGTCAGTTTGAGGTTTACTCTTTCCACCATGCTTCTGGTGCTAGAAAAGGTACTTCCTTGAGTCTGGGGAGACTGATCCTTAAGAGGAACTCACCCATGTACTGGGACCGTCAGTCAGTGATACCTGACTCTCGGTATCCATCACACTTCTGGTGCTGGGTACTGAGATAGAGATACCACATTTGGTTGGCGGAGATGGTAAGTGGAAGTACACCCAAATAGTACCACAGAATTACCTGCTTCACATCCCCGAGATCTCTTCGTAGATACTCTTTCCTCATGCCCTTCTCCTGCTGTAGTTGTATCTGTAAGAGGTAAAAAGGGCTGAGACTATCTATAAGTACTAGCAGAGCTTAGCCACATCCCCACCGGACTCGAGCACCTCGGTTCCCAGGAACAAGTGGAAGCCGTCCACTGCTTGGAGAGACTTGTCTCACCAGCCTACGAACCATGTCTCTTCATACCACCTACCAGAGTCGATGGCACAACACTCCCGGTTTTTTTGGCCTACCCGAGTGGATGAAACACGTCTCTCGACCTAAGTAACCTGTGGTTTTGGAGGGACCCCAACCAGTCAGTCTATATCGTCATCGACCAACACCGGCGAACGATCTGCGACCAACACAGTGTATTCAGGGACCTACCCCAGTGCACCACGGTCCGAGGTCCAGAAGGTCCAGCAACCTCCGCAGGTCATGCATCGCCCAGGTATCCCCATGAAAATGGTCCCACTGAAGCATAAAATCGCACTTGCGGTCCCATATTTTGTGCCCTGCCGGAAAGCCACACGGCCAGTGCTATATACTGGTTGGGCTCCAGTTCCGCACAAGGACTAAAGACACAGTCACAACCCGGGTGTGTCTGCCCTTGCACCCACCAAAACCTTGGAGCCGTGATGTACCTCCTCTGCTCACAGAACGTTGCACGTCAACCTCATCTGCTGGAAGATTTTTGTGGTTAACAAGACTAACAAATTCCAGGATTGTATCTGTAGTATGTTGAGCCCATGTGCATTATGAATTTAGTACTGCAGACGGTGGCTTGCTGGAGCTTTTTTCATCTCAGCTTCTGAAATCTGTCGTAGTTGGGTCCACCACCAATTGTGCTGGTAGAACTATAACCAGAGTCAGTTCAAATTATTCGTCTTCAATGATGACAGCTAGTTCAATGAATCCATCAATACTTCTGATTTCAGTGGTGCTGAGACTATCCACACACCCTTCAGGAGTGTTGTATAACAAATGAGCAGAGCAGCAAATGTATGTTGTGCAACCAGCCTTATCAAGGAAAATCAGCTTCCACCCCTGCAGTGGCAGCTTGTTCATATAGTGGACCCACACCCTGAACAAGACAACATAATCCATGTTGTGATAGTACTTACAACTTGTGGCACCATTCAACTTCCAGCTCTGAAATTGTGCCCACTTCCCAATTACTTGTTGATTCATAAAATTATGGACAAAAGTATTCATCCAGAGAGAATGGTAAGCGAAATATCAATATTCTTGCTAAAACTGGAATATTTAACAAGTGATTTTCAGCAACGGTGTCAAGAATAGATAGATGAAACCTTCTGATTGTAGGAAAGGAATGTATTTTATACAGAAAATGAAACTAATATGTGGAAATTTCCATAATACATGATTTTTCCTTGAGGGACATTTCTTGCTTGGACAAGTATATTCGTCCGTTCCGTGACAATTATAAAACAAAATTATTAATGTCGATCTCAATACTTATTTTGCATACCCTTCTTATTTATGATTTTTTTTTAAATCCTTTTCGGCATGGAATGCACCCATCTGTGTAATATTCAAGCCAATATTGTTCCATTAAATTTTAATTAACACTTGCAGTTGTGCTTTGCTTGTGATGTGGTGTTTTCTCAGCCGTATCTCCAACTCACCGCACAGATCTTCTATCAGGCTATCTGGGTTCTGGTGATTGTGCTCAAAGTCAGGAACAGGGGACTTTACTAGTGCTGGCCACTCACACTTACTATGGGTGATTCTGGCTAGTTTTACTTGCGTACTACAGGCCAACCTGAATATAAAATGGGCTGTGTCAGTTGGCGGCTAGGTACAAAGTCTGCTACGACCTTGGCTACTGGCCTGGGCGCTGGCTTGGGATCCTGCTGCTTACGTTCAATGACCTTTGGTCGTCTGAGAGATGGGGCAGGCTTGCTGGTTGAGGTCTGATTACTGGCTGTAGCTATTGCTGTGGCTTCAGGAACTGCTGTTGCTGCTGGTCCGGCTGTAGCTCCATGGGCTGCTGGATGTTCTCTGCAGGCTGGGAAAGTGGTGAATAGAGAGCCAGGGGCATGCAAGTCCAACTGGTAGCCGTTCTCCTTGGCGGATGGCTGCTATCGCTGGATGCGGGTTTCAGCTCTCGGGAACCTTCCAGGGAGGCTGAAACAGAGAGTAGGAGGGAGCCAGAAGGTTAAGCCCCACTGACTTGTGGGCAGCTTGAGCTCGCTCCCGAGGGTTACTTGGCAGAGTGCCTTACTGGGTTGGGTGAAACCCCAGGTAGACTGATAAACAATAGTTGCCTTCCTCTCCTTAACATTCTTCCCACCTCTCTTGGTAAAGGGCATTAGGAGCAAGGACCTTATCCCCAGATATAGGAGCATGCAACATGCGTTCCCTATCTAAAAGTGTTCTACCGTCTAGACCCACCAGAAGACGGAGAGTAGAACCTTATTCCTCAAACAGCAACACAAACGGTTGGGTGGACGGGTGCAAGCTGATCTGGCGACTTATCCTCTCAAGCAGAAGTATGACTTGTGGTTGTGGCTCTACAGTTTGGTACACCAAGTGCACTGAATGACTGGCCGTTGAATGGTGTGTGTTCTCACGTACAAATTCCCCTGTCCGGAAGAACTCGTAGTCTTACATTAAGCAGCAACTGGTATTGGCGAACCCGGTCTCCTGCTCCACTCTGCGGAATGTAGGTGTTTACTATGGTAGTCTGGAAGTACTCAAGGGAAAATGAAAGACCAGATAGGTTCAGAATGTGTTTATTCTGTGAGGAATAAGACACGGTGGCCCGTACTATCTCCTGTCTACCCAGAGTTGACCGGAAGTAGTAAACTACTCTGTCCAGGTGACCAGGTGTCCAGGTACCTGGTTCTAGACTAGCTGGGGGCAGTTTCGACTAGGTAGCTAATGACAACTTTAACTTTCCCTGTCTATGCTGTGTTCACTTGCCCAGAAGGGACTTAGGGTCCTGAAGGGTGCGTGGAGTAGCCATTGCCAGGGACAAGCAACCAGGGGGGCAATTGACTTCTGGAAGTTTTCCCAAAGGGAGGACTTCTCAAGTTCAGCAGTAGGCAGCAGTGAGCTGAAGATCTGTAGGCAGTGTAAGCGGTGGTGGTTAGAAAGCTCCAGCGAATGAGCACGGTCAAGCTGACTGTCCAGCTGGTATTGTGGCTCTCAGAAGAGCCAGCGAACAACTGGCTATTCCAGCCTCTGCACGGGAATATATTCTGCTTCAGCTGAGGGCTCACAGGCCTGGTGGTGGAGGGTGCAATGCGCACACGTCTTGGGCGTAACGAAGGGTGGCCATTGTTGTGGAAATTATGATCACGCCCTATGAATTACTATTGCAAGATGTAAAAAAAAATGTCCTCATGGTAAGAAAACCTCAGACAAATGGTTCGCAAGAAAACAGACCTCCAAGATATTAAATGCCTCATGTGCATTACATAGCATTTAATATCTTGGAGGTCTGTTTCCTCGCAAACCATTCGTCGGAGGTTTTCTTAACAACAAGAATTGTTTTTACGTCTTGCAATGGTAATTCATAGGCTGTGATCATAATTTACGTAATGATGTACAATGACCCTTTTTTCACTGGGATGGCAACCCCCATTTTACTATGTGGGGTATACGGTAGGTCAGCATGGGTACTTGCATGTTACAGTGACCGAATTGTTTGGCATGCCTACAGAAATTAATCCCTTAATATCACATGGTTTCAGTGTAATTAAATAAAGTTAATAATTGCAACCCCATCTTCACAAGGGTTTCCTGCCCTTAGAAGTGGTTTTCTGGCGTTTGTTGTCAAGACATTTTCTAACTGAAATTTTGCAAGGAACGCCCTCTCACCATTTGTTGCAGAGTTGATGACTCACATACTACATACTACAAAAAATGATCTTTGGTGTTGAGATGAAAACTTGAAACATTTTTTTGGGCACAAGACATTTCTTTAATGCATTTTGTGTTTAGACACCACTACAAAAATATTTAAACCATCATTAAATCATGTAGTTTGTACCGAAATTCTGCAACACACTTCCTGCGCCACTCAGGCAGTGCCCTTAACCTGTAAGTACTTGTACTTACGAAGTTTCACATTTAAGATTATTTAGTTGCGAGATTCTAGTTTCCCACTTGCTTGCTACTAACCAACCTTAATGAAGTTATGTACTTATGCTCTGCTTCTGTTTTATTGAATGTGGTTGTGGATTACAATAACTCATTTTGGTCATTTACAGTGGTTTGGATGCATTTGCCCGTGTTTGGGACTTACGTACTGGGCGGTGCATCATGTTCATGGAGGGCCACTTGAAATCTGTGTATGGCATAGACTTCTCCCCAAATGGGTAAGTTGTTCCCCAAGTGATGAATACTTTAAAAACATTTATGACTTGTAGTAGTAGAGATTACACAATTGTGTACATCATTGTGTTTGTCACACCACAACTGGATCAGTCAGTCACCAAAAGGGGTTATTTTGATATCAAATTTGTCTTTTCAAGTTTTTTCTTGTTCTCATGTTTTGAAATATGGACCGAAGTAAATGAACCAATATCCATTCATGCTTTAAACATTACTGAAAGTTGCTACTAGTGAAACATCATCTAAAGAAACATAAAGTTTTATCATTAATCGTAGCCATTCACATCATCTGCTTACATGTAGATGTCTGCAAGCTGAGGATTTTTCTATTCTAGTTCGAGTTGTATTCTTTAAAAAAATTCATGACTCTGAGTAGAGTTGAACAAGTTCTCTCTTAGCATTTATTACAACTGATTACTTTCCCAGAAATATGTTATTTCTGCTGATGCGTGCCGGGCTCGGGAAGTCTATGGCTACATCACGTTCAGGGCTAGTTTTGGTGTGCATGTCGGTTACATGGAGTTTACAGCTGTATTAACTCAACGGCAGGCTGGGACCCGACCAGTATACAGGATAGAGCACGTGACCTGGTGGCTGGGCACAAAGTCAACTACTGGTTGCGCAATCCGTTAGATGTTGTGTGTGGCCAGCAATCATGGCTTTACCTGCACTAGTGGTGTTCTGGCTGGACTGCTGCCCCAGTCGTGGTAGTTGGTATCGGCTGCTGGTGGAGCTGGGTGTCCTGAAGGTGCTGTGGTGGCTGGTATCCTTGGCAAAGACCGTGGTCGGGCTGGTACTCCGGTTCCCCTTAACCAAGGGCAGGCAATCCCCAGTGGGACCTCCTCCCCTTGCTAGAGGGGTTGCCATTGAGCATGTGTGTTTGTTCAACATAGGAGTCCCTGTGGGGGAGCTCGCAGTCCTACACTAGATGCGGTAAAATTTGTTTGGCAAAACCCGGTCTCCTGCTCCACTCAGGTGGGCGTGGTGTTTACTGGGGAGTCAACACAGTCACCTAAGGAAAGTGAAAGTAAGAGAGAACACATGTTTTATTCCTGAGAGGAATAGACATGGTGGCCCATACTACCTTTTAACTACCTTGAGCTGACCGAAAGTGTAAACTATGCAAGATGCCATGTGCAGGGGACCTAATTCCAGACTGGAAGGCAGATTCAACTAGGTAGCTAATAACTTTCCCTATCTACTCTGTTTCTGTGTCCTGAAGGGACTTTCTGAAGGGCAGTGGGGTTGCCGTTACCAGGTGTAATCAGCAAGGGGGGTTGATGACTTCTTCAATGTCTGCAGGGACGGTCTGGGCATCGCTGGTGTTATAACTGAAGAACTTCGGGATTGTCTGCAAGACGAAGAGCGGTCAGAGAGCTCCAGCACACGTGTTGGTGGAGCGAGCTGCCGAGGCTCTGCGGCTCTCAGAAAAGCTGATGAACAATTGTAGTTTCTGAGTTGCGAATAGGTATAAATACCAGCTGGCTCACCCTTGCCTGGACTGGCTGCTGGGGTGGGGATCAAGACGTCACTGGAGGCATAGCCAAGGGTTGTCTGCTGCTGCATCTACTGGTGGCCCAAGCATGGCAGGTGGCACTATCCCCTCGGTGCGCTCTTCATGTACTTGACCGTAAGGGGTGGTTTCGGCTGCGCTCAGCCGCTGGCTAGCTCATCTCTCTGGGATAGAGGGGGATGGTTGGCATGGCTCTCAGACTCCGGCGAACAGTAAAATACTGACATGTCTATATTATTCCCTGCAGCAAGGGATGTACCCTCTGTATGCTATCTGGTAGACATTATACTGGTTCAGACCCCGCCTGGTGCCCCAAGGAGATACACACAGGTGAGATGTGGTCATGGTTACCTATATTCGGAGAGTGTCATGCGTCAATTCGCCTCCCTTCTGATATGATGGAGGCTCATCTGGCTGAAGAAGAAAAAATTCCATCCTTTCAGTGATGATTTATTACTGTCATTATGATAAGGCTGGTTATAGCTGTGTACAGCTCGCTCTTCTGTGTGCTGAGCTCGGCGAGATGGCGGCACGCGCCACGTGTCTCATCTGGAGTGGTGGTTGGCTAGCGCTGTCTTTCTCTGGCGTAACAGCTGGAAGCAGTCGGTCAGGCAGAACGACCGGCTAATGGATTTCTTTCCTCCCCCCTTCCAGGGGGGAAGGCGTGATGAGGGGAAAGAGAAAAATGTAATGCAGTGTCAAGAGCGGTTGTGCGTGTCCCCTTCTTTTTAAGTATGCCTCTTCACAATGGTTAGCTGAAGGCTTGGTTATGTTATGCATCCATCATTTTACAGATAAAACATGTGGGAATGGAAAAAAAATTAAAAAATGCAATCAGCATAAAAAATACTAACACTTTTGTGTGTGGGCAAGGCCTCACTCATGAAAGACTTGTTGGATAGCTGGCTTCTACCTGCAGTGGTGCTGATGTTAAAGAAAAAATAGGGCTCTGCCTAGCCTTCCTAATTGTGTCACGGCAGGTAGCAGTTAGGCGTGACACATTCTCTAAGGGGTTTGCCAGCTTAGGCCTTCTGTCACCTAGTCCGGCAAAAACCAACTAATATTTACAAAGCAACATGAGTACGATAATAAAATTAACTAACTATCTGTTTGTCGTACAGACCACCTACATGATTGAAAAAAATATATGACTCCAAAGACAAAACATGAGCGCTGATATTATTTACAATAATTCTTGAAAAAGTTATTTACAAAATTTTCAATTTTGGCTTGCTGATGAGAGTCTCTTAGTTTGATTGCTTATTCTTCAGTCACAGGCCTGTTGTCATCTACTTCTCTGTTTTAGAAGTGTCTTGCACTGTATTTACACTGTATACGCTATAACTGGTGGCTTATCTCTGCATCTTTTAATTCACATTATTGACACAGCACTTAACAGCATCCTTGGGTGCCACGCATTTTGGATACATCACTGTTGGTTTAACGTAGCTATTTACGTGATAATGTTCATGTCTTTTCACTGTTTACTGGTTTACAGTAAAACCCCTCAATTACGACCCAATCCCAAGGAACCGTGAAAAGTTTGGGTCGAAAATTTGAGGCATGTCTAAAACTAGATACAGTAATCCCTCGCCAATCGCAGTATCTTGAACCGCTGTTTCAGTTGTACGAGGATTTGTTTTTGTAGACCTTTTCTCCAACGTACTAGTTTCTATTATCCACGGTTTTCAGTCTATGGAAAACAAGCCCTTACTGATGTTAGTGGTCGTGCATTTCTCAAGCTACCATGTTAAACTTGACATCTGTTGTCCCAAGCAGCGTGAAGCAATAAATTACTTAATTCCAGAATTGATTGATGTATTGTTCGTGGAAACGCGAGGGGGGAGGGGGAGTTGCAGACTGGGTCAGTAAGGATTCTTTGTCCTAGTTACATGCCGCTGCCTCTGCCTTACCCTCCCTGTCTTTTTTCGCTTCCATTATCCCTCCTCTTTTGCTGTAAAAACAGCAGCACATTACACAGACTAGTTTCTTAATCAGTGTATGTATGATAACTTTAAATTTTATTCAATGCCCTTTTTTTAATAATTATTTTTAAGTTTATGTGCGCCCATGCCTACGTAATATGCTAATTCTTTTATGATGGGCAATTGTTTTTTTTTCTTGTGAAGTCAATTTTATGTGTAAAGTGAATAAAGATAAGTGTATGGAAATAAAATGTGTTCTTATGTTACCAGTACCATATGGCAAGTGAGACAGTGTACGTGTATAGGCAACCTCAAAAGTTTTTGATTAAAAATTCGGGATAATTAATATTTCATGTAGACCGCACTAAATGTTTATATTCCTGTAAACATTGCCGGGCCTCATCGTGCCAGTGCAGAGGCCAACACGCTGCCTATATTTTGTATAAATTCAACACATTGACGTGAATCGCCTCTATCAGCGTGTTTTCCCAACGCCGGGCCGCTATTACGAAGTGAACTAGCCCTGTAACGAAAAGCAACCAACAGCTGCCCAGCCTGAGGATCTAGGGCCGAGCTTCAGCAGTAAACCGCCACGCTTACGCCCAGCCATCCTGCAGAGGATGTAGACATTCACCCAGCTACATACACTACCAGACCAAAGCGAGAGCACGGCACACACACACGTATTGTGCAACGCCACCTAAACTTTGTGATTGCTACATGCCTCATAGCAATGTATGACCCACGAGACCTGCGTAATAGATCTTTAATAATAACTTTATATTTTAATAATACATAGTCTAATCTTTTCACACACTTTCAATGGCCATGTCGTACTGTGTTGAGGCCTTCTTTTTTACGACAAGGGGTGGTTTAATATGCCTTTCTTAGGTATCAAATTAATCAGGAGATGTCCAGCTATTAAATCATACATGTTTATATTTAGTTTAAAAAGTGGTTTTTTATGCGCTAGAGACGATTCAACATGAACTTAATGCAAAAAATGCCAAGTTTGAGGGCATTAGGGTTAGGGGTGGGTCAAAATCGGCCCAAAATTTTCCCAATTTTTTATTGCAACCCCCCCCCCCCCCTCTTTATTACGACCCTATTCTCGGGAACTGTGAGGGGTTGTAATAGAGATGCTCTACTGTATTTAAATTGCAGCTATTGACTACTGCACTGATAACTGTGTGTCTTTCACTAACTTTCCTTAGATGGCAATTTATGGCTGTCAACTGGTTTTTATATTACATAACTGGTTCAATGTTCTAACTTGCAGCAATTCACAACTGCATTAAACTGTCTGTTTTTTAACAAACTTCACTAGTCAGTATTTTATGGCTGGGTAGAATCTCATGGCCATGTGGACAGAGTATGGTCACGTGAATCTGGACGTTGGTCTTCACGGCGACCTTCAATATTTTCCATGCTGATTTGCTGCTTCTTTCCTGGGTTGGCTGGCAGGTGCTGGGATATTGTCTGCAGCAGTGGCCAGCTAAGGTCCACCAGACTCCGGGGGACGATTATATCGGCCCTCTCCTCCTACAGTGGCGGCAGAGGTGGAGTTTCAAGGTGCCCCGACACCTTTCCGACTTCGCTGTTGGGCTCATCCTCTCATTCTGGGGGGTGAGTCCGAGTGACATTGGCTTCACCGCTATCTGGCATCAGGACTGGGGTGTTGACTTGGCTGTCCTGGGTAGGCACAGTTGGAGTGGATTGTGGAGGCTGAGGCTCTTCAGAGTCCTCGACCTCTGTGGCTGGGTGGCTGGGCAGCAGGGTTCATTCTCCCATCTGGGCTGAATAACCTCTGGGTGTGTTCCGATGCTTCCTGGCATGGAGACCTGGGAGGTAACCGCAGCATTCAGGCTGGATGCAGCCAGTGATAAAAGCTGAGGTAAGGGTTCCAGGGCTCCCCTGACCTCATCTGCACTTCTGGGTCCCTCCTCTCATCTGGAAGGAAGGGGGCTGGAGTTGATCCTGGCATCATCTGACATCAGGATCAGGGTGGCTGGTGGAGGCATAGTCTATTCTGGTACCTCAGTCCCCGCTGCATCATCTGTGGTTTCCTCCTGAACAGAACGTGATGTAACTGGGTTGACTGCTGCATCATCCAACATAGTAGTCTTGGGGTGGGCCGGGCCCTCTGTGGCTGGCGTGAGCTGGCTGGCAGACCAAGGTAGAGGCTCTTGATGTTCCACTACCTCGTTGGTGCGTTGTGGTTTACCCCGCTCCTGGATCGGGCTTGGTGGCGGAGGTCAACCAACGACAAAGCTTGTGGCCCAGGGGACTACGCCACGAGATCTCGGTTGTTGCTGGTGACATGGGGGCATGTCTTGCTGTGGCACTACGTAGGAAACTGGTTGGCATCGAGGGTAGAGTTCTTACAGAGGCTGCTTCTCTACGTGCTGGAATCTCTACCCACACCGGTGTGGCTTGTCAGCTCACCGGCCGGGATTCATATCCGACCTCCTGTCTCTGGGGTGGAGGTGGCTCGGCAGTGGCAGGTTCGGGTTCTGGGTCATGCTCTCTTTTTTCATCCATATAAACGTCAGACTCCTGGGCTTGGGCTGCTGGTTTGGGCGCCTCCTTCGGGGAAGGGGCGTATCTGTTGCCTTGTCACCTTCTGGATGTGCCCCCTCACATCTTCTGCAGTGTATACGTTTTCCTGCTGTCCCACTTTAATGTAAGGGCCCTCTCATTTTTCAGCCAGTCAGGCACTAACTGACCTCCTTTGCTCAGGGGCTGGTTTCGGAGGAGGACAGCCTCACCCATGTTAAAACTCCGTACTCCAGTGCAGGGTTGCAGGTACTTCCTCTCAATGTAGCAGGCCTGAAATTTGCGGGCTTGGTGCATCTGGGCCAGTGTTGCCAGGCACACCTCTTCGGGCTGTGGCCTCTTACTGGGCTCCAGTTCCCATTGCCAATCTCCTGGGCAGCTGAGAGTGTTGCCCAGGATAAGTTGGCTGGGGCTCCGCCTCGTTAGTCCTTTGGAAACAAAGAGGATTGTCAGGATTTGCTGGTCCCAATGGTAATGGTCGTTACCCACACTGAGCTGGAGACTCTTCTTTAACTACTGATTCCTTCGCTCAGTGGGATTAGCTTGTTGGTGTGTGTGGGGAAGGGGGGGTCGACCATATCTCAAGAAAATTTCTGTTTAAAACTTGTGGACGATGTTCGTTGTCTCCTGACTGGGGAGTGGAAAGGCCTCCAACCAGCATGTCACTACTAAAAGTTAGTGGTTGCCCCGGGTGCTCCTTGGGTAGGGACCCATCAGGTCAGTTGCCAGCTGCATCTAGGCACTGTGTGGTCAATGGGGTTTGGGGCTGGCTGGGGTACGGGGTAGGCCTGGCCCCGGCAGTACTGCCGGACATCACGGCTTATCCCATCCCTTATATAACGCGTCCCGATATCAAGCAGGGTCTCTCTAACCCCCTGGGTGTCCAACTTGTGGGTGATCATGACAACGGCAGAAGAGCTCCGCCCTCGGATTTTTCGGTATCCAGATCTGCCAGCATGCCCCAGGTTGTCCGCTCTGGGACCAGATGGCATTGTCTTGGAAGTCAAAGTGCTGAGAGTGTTCCTGGAAGAGCCTCTGCATATCGGGGTCTTGCTGCTAGTATTAGGTGATTCTATACTTGCCACTAGAGTTGCAGCAAGCTGATTTGCTCCTCGAGGCTGTATCTTGGAACCGGGTAAGGAGGTCATTCTCTCCCATTTCTCCTCCTCCTCCTTGTCGTTCCCGTCAAAGTCTGGCTGGCATGACAGGGCATCAGGCAAGTTATTTGTTTTCCCTGGGCAGTGCTGGACTTCAAAGTTGAATTCTGGGAGGAACATCTCCCACCACGTGAGCTTAGCCTTGGAATTCCATGACTCCCGGAGCCACTGAAGTGCTTTGCTGTCAGTTGAGAGGATGAATTGCTTACCTTCAAGGTGGTGCATGTATTTCCTTACTGGCCAGATTACGGCGAGGCACTCGTGTTCGTTATTGTGGTACTGTATTTCCATGGCATTCAGACAGGTGCTGGCGTAAGCGATCACTTGGGGGGGGGGGGGGGGGCCTTCGACGTCCTCCTGGTATAGGATGGCCCCTAGACCATTCTGGCGGGCATCAGTTTGCAGTATCACAGGGCTGTTTGTTTGCAGCAGTTAGAAGAACTCGCTGCTGCCATGAATGTACCAACAGCTAAGACAAAAACCTATTCTAAATTCTATGGCAGAGTTGGTGATGGCTGGAAAGAAACCACAGTAAAGGAGATGACAATCGCAGGCAAACATGAAGCACAGCTACATCTGGAACGAGGCGATATTGACAAAAGTGGAATGCTATTGTAACAGTCGCAAATGGACAGTGATCAAAAAGGTCTTATAAGAATTGTAATTTCAGCTCACTGTCACAAGTTTTAGCAATCATCGGTTTTCACACCTGAATAAATATTGTACAATGTGTCCACGAGCAGATGCTACAGGAAATTATGTCAAAGATCACAAATGCTACAAAAATTGGTCCAGAAGCCCCAACAGTATGGAAGCAGATATTATAATGGAGGATTTTTAATCAAGAATATAAATGCACAGACTAAAATATGGTACATTCACTGCGGATGGCGATTGCAATATGTACAGTAACATTATTTTGTAATTTTATAAATGTTTGTAACAGTAAAAAATTTATCTTGTAAAATTACTCATTTTTAAAACCACAAGCTCTGTATTTGTAATATATCTATTGAAATGTTTATACTGTACTGGCCCATATTCATGAGCTAAGCAAAATGGAAGACACTCAACAGCATAAAAGTATACAGCTGTTTGTGTAAAAAATGAGGGCTCGATAAAGTATAGCTGCGTGCAGAAAGAAATGTATTGCAAGTTTCAATAACGTATAACACTTAACACAACTAATGACTACAATTTTAAAAACACGTTCCATACTCAGTAACTGTTAATTTTAATGTTTTATTTTTACACAACTATTAAAATTCAATAAATGCATTCTTAACCCAATAACTTCACTAATATTTTGTCTGTATTTAGTGCTATATTGAGTACAAAAATATTGTAAAGCTCGTAAGTCAGTTTAGTCTTTTGGTTTAGTATATGGGATAGTACTGCAAAGGAAGTGGGTTCTAATCCCCATGCTGGCAAAGCGTGAATTTTTTTGAAGCATATTTTAAAATAGTTTTCTCTTATTCTCTGTTAATTCATCATAATTGTTTACTAGGAGAAAAAATTATTTTATGTCCACCTCACAAAAATGTAAGTTGTAATACAAGCCTATAATTTGTAATATTACAAGTATACTGTATCTTTTACAGATTTTACAAGAAAACTGTTAGTTGTTCTACAAAGGATTTTATTGTAAACTGGGTTTCCAAATATTTTTCTTGTTAAAGTACAAAAAATTTTACATGTATAATACCTTTTGAAAATATCACAGTCAATATAACTGAATATCGCAACACCATTTTAAGAATCACTGCAAAAAACTGAAGGCCATCACAACCAAAATTTCTCTGGAAAATGTTAGTTTGAGGAAAGTCTTGGGTGCAAATAATCATATATCTGGCGAGAATTCAAAGTGCTTAATATATGTTTTTGTAATGGGGCCAGAAATAATTAAGTGAATTTATTTCCACTTAGAAGAAAGCGAACTTTGTAGTTAGATAGAATATGTACTAGCTCTCTAAATACCCCGAAATAATGGAAAAAAGGAGAAAAACGAACTATGCACCAGTATGTTCTCTGAAAGATAAGCATTATACAGACCATATTCACAACCAGGAGCCTCATTTGTCCATTTATGAGTATGCAGAAGCAAATAAGAGTTCGTACAAAAACTACCTTCAACCACAGGGCAACGAGAAGAATTGGGAAGAGGTACTCTCCTTTAAAAGGATGGTGGGTGATGGAAATCAAGTTTGTCACATGCTGTGTAAGGAAGTAGTCTGCAAATGTATCCAAAGTTAAAAGCTGGATAGTAAGCTATTTATTAATGCCAGTGTGTAAGTATAACACCTGAATACCAAAAAAACAGCAGCTGAGAACCCATTTGCTTGGAATTTCAGGTGCAGCTGAGGTGTAATGAAAACTATCAGCCATGTGTGTGGGAATATATATGTGTATGTAGGTAGTTTTGTGTTTCAACTTGGCCACTTTGTTTTTCCAAGGATCTCATAAAAGCATCACTGCTATTGCTCCATTTGTCTTTTATGTAGTTACCTGAAAAAATAAGGGAATAGTTACAGTGCCTAGTTACCGTTTCTAAAGTACATTTCAATTAAAACTTGCATTCATTTATACTTGTACATATTTGTATATAATTGTAATTATATGTAATTATATTTAGAGACAATCATTTTTTACAAGTTTCACATAATGAAAATAATACAATCATTATTCGTCAACCCAAAAATAGTACAATTGTGATTTTTAAATGCGTATGCAAAAGCTAAGCACTATAAAAATGTTTGTGTAGCAGTGCCACATTTTCGAGATACCAATTTGCCATGCGACATTGCCAACAACAATCGCAAGTTTTTCACTAGTTGCAACACAAAATTAAGGAAACCCTATTGACTGCACTTTATCAATTACAATATTCAAGACATTTTTATTTCTTAGCTAGTAAATGCGACTGTTAGTTGCTCTATGAGTAATACTTCTGATACATCAGCAGTTATTTCTGTGCATTTGATTTCAAAAGAGCTGTTTAAATACAGTTTTTATTAAATTTGTGTGTGTATCAGAAAAATTTTCTTTAATATTGCCATTTGCATTATTTTATTTTAGTTACACTTGACAAATGCCTACATAGACATATCAAGGTGTTCAACATAAAGGGGGCGGGTTTTTTTTTTTTTTTTTTCTTACTTCTTCTTCTTTTCCCTCCACACTAGTGTGTATTCCACATCTACAGAATGTTGAGAGTGAATTTGGCATTTTTAGCAAGTGGTGAATATTTCATAACCTCTGAATGTTTCAAAACCATTTGCAAAATCAATTGTAAAAGCATGCATGGTTTTCTATAACTTGGTTAGAGAAATGAATGAAGTACATAACAATAATTTGATTGGGGGAGGAGGTTTCATGGCCTTACCTCCTTTTGCAGGTGGGCCAGGTAGAAACATACGAGCAGCCAAGACTATACGAAATACATTTCATATTACTTTGTCCCTCCGGAAGGGGCACTTCCGTGGCAAAACACAAAAATGTAGTGTGGTGCAATATTTTCTGTACAAAAAAAATGTATACATCGTGGTTCAAACAGTGCTTGTAAAATTATACGAAATATACTAAATATTGGTATATGGTAACTACCAACTTATATTTGCTCCTTTTTGTCGAGATGCAAAAAGTTTGGCTCTAAGTATGTGTACACTTCAAGTCATAACTTGTTTTTCCATATCGTGGTCTTTGAAATCTTCTCTAGTTTTGTCCCAAAAACATTCTCTGCTCTCTACTAATTCAATCAATCGATTTCATACTGAAAATATTTAGATATTTTATTTGTTAACTACAATACACACTGAATAAGAATTGCATACACTATCAACACTGCACGCCACCACTTATCACCTATAACCTCAAATGCAATGAACTCTCTAAAGAAGCTGCGACAATAATGCTAGCCGGACGAGTGCACATCTGTTCTGCTCACAGATATCGGTGTATTATCGAGGGGGCCACCGACATTACACTGACATGTTGGCGGTTGTCCTGATATTTGTGTAATCAGCCCAGTGTATGGCCTGGTTGTTAAGATTACACGGAATTCCAGTACTTCCGATATTGGTGTCTGCGCCGACACCAATTTCATTGGTACGTGTATGCCTGCCATTAGGTTCAAAGTGCAGTAGAGTTCGAAGGACAATTCGTTGCTTGATGAGACTGATTAAGACAATTTAAACATAGTTTCTGCTTTTCACAGTGTCATACCGATCTTGGAGTGACAACTGATGGAACTCAGGACATTTATATAAGGAGTGTGAAGCATTACAAACACAACATGACTGTGTTGAACTTATAAGAGACCTTGATGCATATGACTGATGCTTGCTAGGATTGGGAGGTTTTTGTTTAGTCAGCTGCATTGCAAGCACCTTATAGCGAGAGGAACAAGACTGGGACCCAGAACCCTTGAGTTGAGAAGAACCAACCATCTCTTGGGCTCTACAATGCTTCGCAAGAAAGGAAATGAAGTCGTCCAGTTTGGAAAGTTCAAAACCTAAGCTCATTTTCCATTCTACCTGCAGTTTGGGGTCCAGTTGTTTACACAATATGGGAAGTAGGGTCAGATCCCGTTGCTCCACAGAAGCCCCCAAAGCCTCCATCGCAGACACATTTTTCATAAATTACTGCCAATAGGTTACGTAATGACCTTGGCGAATCTGTGCAAGCTTAGGGTGCTTGTAACAATGCCTCAACATGAGCCGACACAACCAACCACTTATTCTCTGAGCGATTCTCTAGCAATTCTTAGGAAACCTCAAAGTTAGCATCAGATAATGATAAGGACTGAATCATCTCAACGGGTTCACTACTAACATCACCCTTCAAATATGTTAGTTTTTCTACTGCAAACAAGCTTGGATTATTTGAAACTAACATTGCGAATATGTTGGAAAAGTTTGGCCATTGCTGCAGGGTGCCATCAAAGTTAGGGAGTGTCCAACTTATCTTCCACTGTGATGTAGCCGACATCGTAAGATTGCTTCATGATAGGAAGGTCTCTGATGCTTGCAAGAAATAGCTACACCTTAGTCTGGTCACTGCTGACTAACTTTGAGAGATCACACGTGTGTGCTTAACTCGCCCTGCTGCCAACCTCAGCTGCTATTATCTGGCTAGTGCATCAGTCATTGCTAGAAATAAATAAGGCCTGTACACTGGGCATGTGTTCATGTGATGCAAACCAACCTTGTCAAAGGAAAGGGGAAAAAAAATAACTAACTGAACGAGGTGCGGTAAACAATAATTACCATTACTATACCACCAAATAAAAATTAAAAAAACAAATAGGCAACACACACAACAAAAAATACAGCCACTTAAAAAATTTAATGTTTTTTAGTGCATAAATATCCAGCCACAATGATGCAAAACCACAAACATGAGGTGCAATAAATTGCAAAATCATAAATATGGTGCAAAAATACCGGAAATATCCGGTCCGAAGGACCTAAAATATTATTGCCACTATTTCATATGCAAAATTAAATCATTGAGTGGAAGTGAGGCTGCCCTGTTGACACCACTCACTGCCATAGTGCTTCACGAACAACTGACTGCCTCCTCTCTGCAGCCCAGGGTGACCAACTATGTGATCCAGCACTATATGCAGTTGTGCCAACTTCGAAAGCCACAAGAGGTGGCAGCGTTGGAAATTCAAATATTTAATGTGTCCAGCACATATGCGGAAGTCAGTAGACGCATCAAATTTGCCCAGTATATACACAGACAGTCATTGACACCTGAAAATGGAGTATTCACATATTTACAGGTCCAAGCAGTCAATGTTATTTAAAATTGCGAAACTAGAAATGTCATTTTCCTGAATGGCAGAGCACAGTGATTCGCACAGTTCAGCCGTAGTACCATCAGTGGGCTGTACTCCACATAACAACAACTCATAAACTAATTCTTTCTTCTACATGAATTCTGGGACAATAGTAGCTGGCATGATTAAAAGGTAACCCAACAAACAGTGAGCAAATAAAAATGGAACAACTTAAACTAGGACAAAACAAAATTTTACTCAAAAAACCAAACTTACACTTAAATTATGGTCACCATCCATGGTGTCCATCATGAGAGGGTGGGGAAAAAATATATAAGAAGACCACATGGGCTACCAAAATATTGAGCCACCCTCCTGTCACAGGACTGCAATACGAATCATAAACCCCAGAAAGAGGCAAACAATTCAAGCATTTTCAACTCTGTTCGTAAAGGATGCCCGAAAGGAAACCCGCAGATCAATTTCCACAACCAGCGTAGCCCTCTTTGAAATAGTAAGATAAAAGGGCCGAGCCCCGAAGAAGCTTGGCTTGATATCAGCGAGGCATTATGAGCAGCAAGATGCTAGAATGTGTATCAAGCCATGTAGAAAAGGTGGACCGCACATGGGCTGTAATACAAAGCTCTATGACATAATTTGTCGAAAATTGGAATATGTAAAAATTACATGACTTCACATAATGATACTTGGAAGAGAAAAGAAAGAAAGTCAAGTTAGCACCAAAGAAGTTTGTGCGACTGGAAAATTTTGCCTGCATAGCAGATTCTATACAATTGAATGTCCATAGTACATTGGTGAATAATATTAGCAATATATTTAAATTTCCTTTTTTCGCTTTATATAAATTTCATTGTCATATAGAACAGATTTTCACCACAAGAAATGTTTCATAAGAAAAACAAAATTTTAACACAGATGCTTAAGTTTCATCTATCATGGCCCAAAACACTTGAATTAGTTGTAGTAGAGAGTCACCAAAAAGGTTGTTTACAAAACATTAACAGTAAATAATTCTTAATTATAATTAACTCATTATTTTATGTCTTCAGATAGCAATGATTAATGGTTTAGTAAAATTATCTACAGTTAACAGAGGAATGAAACAAATAATGAAGAAGGAGAAACAACAGGGCTTTGCCATAAATATCGCCTGAAAAGCGAATTATAGTTTGCGCAGGTAAATGCCGGCAAAGAGAATAAATCACCACAGCACCATAAAGTTGTAGATCGTTATTCTACTAGAACATCTGCTGACTACTTCAGCCATCGTTACAGCTACCTGATTGCCATGTCACCGAAGCCTTCTGTGCTTCTCAGCTACATTGTAGCTCTGCCAGTAATGCCACAGGTCGGAATGACATTGACTGGATTCAAACCTCACCCTCGCTCCTCCACATCTCCCTAGTCTAGGCGTCACACTCTGGTTGTCATCCTAGGATTCACCCTTCAGGCCCTAGTCAGGGTATAGACTGTGTTTACTGACCAGTCAATAAACAGACATAATCCAAATTTGGTTGAGTTATTACTCCCAGCGCTTTTTACTTCTCAACCTTGCTCCCGCTATCTCTTGCTGTTCCACCATACCTTTTACATTCTTGCTGGAATAGTCAAGATCTGGAACCATTGTTCCCAACCTTAACCTCCTGAAGAAACGTCTCGACGTGATGCTTAGCGAAACCCGCTTTCCTGAGTAGCACAAGAGCGGTTACCTTGACTGGGCTATTGCAACCTCCAGTATGTTCTTGGGTCTGCCAATGAAGTCCCGCTCGCCAAGTTACTTGCTGAAGACCAGTAGTTCAGGCCTACCTACCCTACCCTATCCAACAGCAGCCTCACCTTACTTCCTTCAGGCCATGCCTACATGTATGGTACACCCGCTGTCCACCTCTATTCTGTCCCCCCATCTCCCCTCATGCCTCATCACAAGGCTGGATGGGAGAAAGCAGCCAAGCATTGGCTAGCCCTGGTTGGAGGTCTGGAGAGTATCGAACTGGGTGCCCACTGAGTCTTCTCTTGGAAGAAGGAGAAAGATACCCGGCAGAGGGGTTTCGCAACCAGCACAACAAGAGGACACCAGAGCCTGATTTGGCATTTTCCACGGTCTGTATCACCACTGCCTCCCACACAACTTAAGAAACCAGCAGCTTCAAGTCGACCCTCAGCTGCTGATAAAATGGTCAAGTGCCTGAGCTTAGCTTGCTGATACACACCAACTCAATCTACACTCGCCAGTGCACCTCCCTGAGTTCAACACCAAGTAATCAAGGTCACAATACCTGCCATATCCGCCCATAAGAATAACCCTGTCAGGTGGACGACACCTGCTTCCCAGCCGTCTGGGTGGATGGTAGAGCTTTGACGCTGGCCAATGATAAGAGAACTGAAAGGTAAGGCGTCATTGTGACCTGTCCATTAATGCTTTGCAACTGCGAAGGAACTTCATAACTAGGCATTGAAATTTACCCTCCATTTTCACATGGTGAAAGATCACCAGTATGCTTGTTCAGAAACAAGTGCATATCTTGCTTCAAGATGTTTTGGCCAGAGAAATAGTTATTCCTAAGCTTTAAAACTTCAACACATATAGCAACCTCCAGGGCTGAATAAGCAATCTTGCAGTTAGTATGCCAGTATAAATTAAGAATGTTAAAAAAGCAATCATTAAAGAAATTTTTATTGGTACATGCATTATAAAGTTTTCAACTAAGTATCTACAATGTTTGTATAAAGTAAGCAATTGTAATGTCAGACCACAAAGTGAACTTCCTTATTTCAGTTTTGCATAACTAAGTATACGATGTGGTTAATCTTATAAAAAAGCAAGCAGACAAACACATTAATAATTTAGAAAACCTTATATGATGATGTAATTTGAAACTAAAATCTCCAGTTTTAATATGGATGCAGAAACAATGGTAGGCCTATAATAAAAGAAACTTTTTTTTTTTATTAAAAAAAATTTGTGTAGGTAAGTTTTTATGAAAATAATTGTTGCTTAACCTAATTTAGTATGTATCTGCTTTGGCCTCTGTAACAAAACAGTAAAGCAGACATGTTAATCTTTATGTATTACAGGTAATAATGTGTGGAGTATAGTGAGTTTAAATTAAGGGAATTCTCAAAATTAATTACAGTGAGTGGCTATATGTCATGCAGTGTTATCCTTCAATTTGAAATGGGTTGTGCATCAACTGCAGGTACCACATAGCCACAGGGAGTGAAGATAACATGTGCAAGATATGGGACCTGCGACGACGGACTTCCTTGTACACCGTTCCCGCACACATGAACCTAATCTCTAGCATCCGGTACCAGCGTGAGGGCGGCCATTTCCTAGTCACGTCTTCCTATGATAACACAGTGAAGGTAGGACAGTTTGTAGTTGAATGTACTTTATAAAATTCTCTAAACTTCATCAGTTATCAGTTCATGAATAGCAGTCTCAAAAATAACTGGCAATATATTTGTGCATACTCAAGATATTTCTTGTAGAGAATTCATAATGGATAAAGACTTCTCTGTAGCTGTGGTCACTAGCATGTTTTTTCATGTCTTAAGTATCATCCAGCCTGTTAGATTGATTTACTGTATATTTTTTTAATAGATTTTCTGTAAATTTTTTATATTTCTTCACATTCTCTTAAATATTATTGATGCCTAAAATGCCACTGCATACATACACTGTGTGCACGCACCACATATGCATGCATGCACCCACACATGCATGTGTGCATGTGCACATACATACGTACATGTGCATGCACACACTTCCATACAGGTGCATCCACACACATACATGGTTACACACACATACATGTGTGCACACACACATACATGTGTGCACACACACATACACACAACATTTTGATGAACACATTTTCCACACGGATCCACATGAAAAATATTTTTGTCAGACTGTATATAGTACTACATATATTTCTATAAATCACAATATTAGCAGTAAAGTAAAATGAGCTATCAGCAGTAATTTTTTATTCCAGTATTACCAACATGTGCACATGCCATTTACTGCGCATTGTTTCTTTTCATTTTCTGGTCTGTTTTGTGTAAACATCTGTAGTTTCTGTGCGTGTACTATTTTGATTGTAGCTTTCAGATTTGTGACGAGTGTGTGTTTGTGCTAAATCAGTTGTAGTCTGGCTTTAACAGAAATTGCATCTTTAGTTATTTTTCAACGCACGTGAGATGAGCATTTAAGAAAAAGTTACAGTTTTTGTAATTATGTAACAAGAGATATGCGAGCCCAAAAACTGGAATGAATTATTTGTGAAATATTATTCTTTAGCAGTATCATAAAACTTAGCTTTCCAAATTTATCTGTTCCAGCAAATAACAGGAAGTAAAGTTTTGTAATTGAATACTTTCATAACGTACAATGAGGTTAGTGGTTTTTCTTTAATTTGCAGTTTTAACGTATTTATAAAACATGCTACTCTTGATGTTCTTGAATTCTCTGATCAACATTTTGTTTCTGGTTCTCATTTGTTTGTAAAAATGTAAACTATTTAAAAAGACTTTGTATACAGTTTCGTTACTGTGACAGAAAACTCGGTTACTATGAAATTATTAAGCATGTGTGTTGGGTGTATTTCATTACCTAAATGTGTTTGAGAATATAAACTACTTACAATTGTTGTGACTGGAAATTTAATTTATTTTTGAGTACTGTATTTAGTATTACGCCACATGGTTATGAGCTGCCCATTACCATAATACAGATTCTGTGAGTAGAAAATTTTAGTAATGCTGAAGTGTGTTTTAAATCCATAAGCTCAAACTCGTCACAAGAATGTTATACTTTAACGAATACAGCCACTGAGAGCTACTTATTTTAGAATAAATATTTTACATAAATATTGAGTTTGTTTCATACAATATTCAAAACACTTTAAAATAATAGCAATTTTATTATGAGGGCATGTGATCTGCTATGTTTAGCTCCTTTCGTGTTCAACAATATTAGTAGCTAGGCCTACTTTTACATTTTTATAATTTTTGAGTCCGCATCGCTTTCTAGTATAAGTCATCTACATAATACACAAAATTTGAAATAATGATCTATTGATTGATCAACAAATTCAGAGGTGACATTCTCTTATTTATTAAATGGTACTGGTTTTAAATGTCAGGTCTATATTACACTGTGGTAAAGTATTGTCACTTGTAATATTTTGAAGAAACAGGCACAAATTTATATATTTTGTATGACATGTGTCTGTGCGGGCAACTTTATTCTTAAAAGCCCTTTTCATTCTTCAAAATCGGAAATTAATGTTTGGTTTTGTTAGGTACATTGAAGCAAATTTTCTCCATGATACATAATACATATGCTACATTATGTCTATGTTGGTATTTTTCCGTAACAGTTATACATATATATTCATGGCTGTAGCTATACCTCCACCTATGGCAGGTGGCCTAGGTGTATCTGACCCTGGGAGGCCTGGCTGGGGTATTAGCATAACCATTCCCTGCGGATGAGAGTGGTAAGAGTACCAGGGAAAAGCCACAGTTATCTAATGAGTGTCAGTAGTCTGTATCAGCCAGGGTGTCTTTATGTTGATGCATGCCACTTAAACTAATCTAATATGATTACGACTCATCGCCAAGAGTACCTCTTCCACCACTACAGACACGAGTGACACATTGCCTGCCCTACAGGCAATGTGAACTTATGATCGTATTCTCTTCACCTGGAGGATATGCAACCTGGCAGTCACGCCACCCACCCTACCCCGCACTGAGAGCCTACAAGCTGCCCAGACCTCGGATAAGGCCAAGGGCCACCAATGAGGCACGAAGCAGAAACGCTGACACCAGAGTTTCCCACGCCAACCAGGGCAAGAGGACGTCACGTCTCCCCCACACCCCGCGCCGGCAGCCTACAAGCTTACACTATATAAGTCAATACGCAGTGTCGCATGTATATTGAGCCATCAATAAACATACTTTTGTTTCTTACCTTACCACTTTTATTTCTGAGAGTATCTATCTGTTTGCCTGCACTACACGGGTTGCTACGTACACCATTGACAAGAACCGGGTAATTTATATAACTGATATAACTTCAACAGTGGGCGCCCCTCAGGGGTCCGCCATATTTTATACACACCTATAAGATGGCCACCTGTTGCTTTCCAACTGCCACAGCAGTGCCGGCGGAGAGGAACAGGAGAGCCACAACCACTAGTAACACCTTCACCCAGGGAGAAGCGACAGTATCGAGTTATTACTTTATCCCACAGCATTGTTAGTGCTGTGATATCTGCAGCTTGAGACCTGCCGCCCATCACTGTGTGAACGCACATCCAGTGGCAGCATTGGTGACCCAAACAGCTCCCCGTCTCTGATCAGCCCGCATGCGTGGGGGATCAGTGGAGACTTAACAGAGCGTGGTCAGCAAGCCAAAACCGAACTGACAATATAAACTGTGTGTAGTTTGTTCACGTCAGGATGTACTTAGTATACTGTAAGCAGAGACTCGATGCCTTGCGGCCATTGGCATGGCCGTAAATGTGGGGAACGAAATGCAGCATTCCTTGCCGCCAAACAGTTGAGTGCACTTCCTCAACCCACTCTGGAACGAAAGGCGAAACAGGACCGCGCCATTCCATGGTAAAAGGATTGTTAACTGGCACTGCTACAGGATTCAGCTGAGATAACGTCCACTTCTGGACAAACGAAGCTCACCTGTGGAATCGCCAGTTCGGCGTAGGACAAGCTCACTACGTCTGGGTAAAACCCACTATGACCATGGCACCCAAGAAGCAATAGTAAATATGTACTAACCAACACCTCTCGTCTCCCACCATCTATTTAATCTAGACCACCCCGCTTTTGGTCTAGCGGACAAAATCCTCAACCATCATGCCTAGTAGCCTATCCGGGCACGCATCAATGTGCACCAGGTAAAATCCAGTTCTGTCGTACCAATCGAGAAGCTTTGGCAAAGGGTGTTAGCTCAAGCTAGAATAATTCCTCAAGGAACTGCCTCACACACCGCTGTGTGGGGCGGAGGCGTTAGTCCTTTTCTGGTGTCTTGTTGGGCGAGATGAGCCTCTCGTAATTCCTCCTGATAATCCCAAGCTTGATGTCTTGTTCGAGCTAGTGGGAGTGGTAGGCGGGCTGTCCTTGTTATATATTGTGGTTTTGGTGAACTCCTCTAACGTGGTAGAAGGTGCGAGATATGGCTCTTGATTGAATAAATTAAGAGGAGTATCACTTCCAGGCCAGGAAGCAGCACATCTCTCATAGCTAGCTTTCTCCTTTAATTGTTTTCTCAGTGCAAGAACATAGGCAAGTAGAGCAGCCAACATGAGGAAAAACACACTCAGCTTTAATTCACTGGGTTTATTTGCGGCTTCTTGCAACGAGTACAAATTACACACAGAATACACTGGGTTTATCACTGATTTAGTCGAGATCGGGAGTTACCGAAGTAAGCTCCTCATACAGAGTCATTGCGTTATGGGATTAGCTAGCTAAAGGAGGAGGGTCGGCACCACTGCGTCTCCTGATAATGCCATGGCCAACCCTTGATGTTGATGCGGCAGGCTCACCAAGGCTGAACTTTACTCTGTGGCGGCTCGTAGCGAAGCTCAGCTGGTGGTGTAGGCGGCACTGGGTCAGTGACACGTAGTATGAAAGCTGCAGCCTTCCCTTTCAGCTGACTGGCTGGAGGAGTAGCGACCACTTCCCCTCTCGGAGGGCGGTCAGCAGGTTGCTTCCCCACATCTGTGGTGGCTGGTGTGGAGGGCAAAGAGTGCGCTGGAGGGGGCAGCATTCACTGCCCCCTGCATGATTATTGGCCCACCAGGGGTGGCTCAGAGTGCTCTGTTTTTCTCCTGGTTGGTGCTAGTCCTGGCAAAGGCGGGGGCTGTGGCTCTGGAGATGGCGATGGTGTGGTAGTAATAGAAGCCCATTTGTGGGGTGCAGCGGGGCTAGTGGCTGACGCCATGAAGTCTGCGGGGTCACACGCAATCACACGGCCATGCTCAAATTCTACTCGTTGTGGCAGTGAAGCACTGCATGGGGTTTCCTGCTTGATATCTGGATTGCTGACTCTCTTGATGTGCATCACATGCACTTTGCGCATGTTGACGTTGCTGTCTTTGATCCACAAGGTGTTTTCCCATTTTTCTGCTTCTTGATAGAGTCTTTCCTATTTACGCTGGAAATCGGTGTTGAAATGCGCTGTTTTACAGCTGAGTGGTCACATCTTCAACCATACAATTTCCCCTTCTTGTACAGCTTTCCCAGTTTGATGTGTAGTCATGGGTGTTTGCAATTAATATAGCGGGCTCGGCTAGCACGGGTTGCTTCATATTTTTCGTGCATTTTTCTTCAACTTGCATCGGTTCTCAAGACCTCGCTGTTAAAGAGCCATTCAAATCTCTTCACTCACTGACTCTTCAGTTTGCGGGATTTCACTGAGCTCTGCTTCCCAATCTCACTTCTCAGGGCGTTGTAGAAGGCGGCCAAGCATTAGCTCACTGGATGAGGCTCCTAAAGCATCTTTCCATCGATGCGGAGTGTGAACAAGATATCAGGAAGATAGGTGTCTCATCTTCGGTTATCTCCCTGCATTAGCAAACAGAGGCCTTTCTTTATTCCTTGATTCCTCCTCTCCTGTAGGTTTCCATGGGGGTGGTAGCTGGTCGTAGTCTATGGTTGAACTCCCCATCTGTGACAGGCATTTCCCAATGTTGCTTCTATGTACTGGGGACAATTATTGGTTAGGATGCAGCGGGGATACCACCAACAAGCGAATAACTCCCTGCCCATTGTGTCCACAATCGTCTTGGTGTCGGCTTTTGCAAGGGGGTAGGCCTCAACCCACCTAGAAAACAAGTTGGTGGCTACCAAGATATATTGCTTACCCTTCTGGGTGTGGGGTATGGTCCCATCAGATCAACAGTGATTTACATCCAAGCTTGCATTGGTCGTCGTGTGTTGGCAGTGGTTCTTAAGGCTCCATGTGCCTTCGTGCTGACATTGACCTGGCATTATTGGACTTAGGCTTCCACATCCCATCTTACTCCATCCCAGGTGTACCTCTGAATTATCTCACCAAGTGTGTCTTTCACTCCTGGGTGTCCCGCATGGGGGTGCTGATGGTAGTAGTTGCAGATGTCCACTCTGAGACAGTGCTACACCCACAACTTCCAGTCTTCTGTGTTGGAGGGGGGGGGGGCATACGTACCCTTGCCCCTCCTTGGAGCATTTGGAGTATTTCTTGAGTAGGTTATACACCTCAGGGTCAGCGTGTTGTTCCGCAAAAATGGCTCTGCTGGTTTGTGCCTCTGTTAACTGCACGTAACCTTTGATATTGACCTTCTGGTGCTTGGTGTACTTCCGGAGGGAACATTCTTTCAAAATCTTCCATGTTCCTGTTTCCTGGTGGGAGTTAGGAGCTGTCGATAGGGCATCCGGTAGCTCGTTATGGAATTTCCTGGTAGAAAATGGTTTAGAGACCTATTCCACTTGCATCTGTCTGGAGGATTAATGGAAGGTCGGGGAGCAACCGGTAAAGCATGCCGGAATGTGTGAACTTGTTCTTCAGCATTTGGAAACCATTTACCTTCTTCTCTGACCACTTCCTTCTTTGGTCCTTGCGTAGAAGGTTTTCAGTGGTCCCATGAGTTTGGCGATATTGGGTATTACAGTTGCGTAGCTAATTGCAGTGCCCCAATAATTTCCGCAATTGCTTCCTCTTTCTTGGTGTAGCTGCTTCTGCTATTGCTCAAATCTGCTCGGTCTGAGCAAAATTTCCTTCTGGAGTGAGACTCAATGCCCCATAAAGTAAATCTCCGTCTTCCCAAATTGGCACTTTGATAGGCGGCATGTGAGGCCGTGGACTTCGAACCTTTCTAAGACCAACTGGAGGTGGTATGGTGTTTTTGCCAGTTTTGTTAAAAGATTATGACTAGGGCTGGACGGATACCGATACATTGGCCGATTATCCCAAAGTCTGTATCGGTTACAATCGGCCATGGTCCAACCAAATCATTTCGTCAACCCAAATGATTAAATTATCATGGAAATTACCCCACTTGGTTATTTTGCAGGATATGTTTTCACAACCAAAGAATTTAATTTTTGCCACCGAAAAACAGTTTTCTTAATTTTATCTTTATTTTTTAATAACAGGTGATTTGAAATTGAACGGAAACTGATATGGCTGCCTTTGCTACATATTTAACTCTATATGTAAGCCATACCTGGTGAAATTCGTAAAATAAAATTTAATTTGACTTGTAGTACTGGTTTCTGTTTTTGAGATAGTTAAAATTAATTTGTAAAAAAAAAATTTTTACCGTTATAATATTAATTTTACATTTTCTATCACGTAAACGTCAACTGTATATTAATCTATCGCTCCAATATCATATATTGATATTTCGTTCACAGCATAACATGGTTCATAAATCAATTACTAGCAAGGTCGAAAGTTTATCGTTTTTCGTTTGTACATGCCGAAATTGCGCTCGTTCATGGACAGAATCACAACTACTTGTATATTATTTATAAATGAACATCTCTAAACAAAAATGTTGGCGATATGACAAAAGTAAATAGTGTGTATATATTAAAAGCAAATGAATGTAGTTTACACACTGAACATACACACAGTATTTATAAACACTGCTGTCTTTACTCATCTTCTGTGTTTTGTAGTTAGGTTCTTGACAAATATGGCATTTGAAAATATTGGGCAAGGTTGCTAATTGTAGCCAGCTGCTTATATCGCAAAACTTGTATTGCAAAAATAGTTACTGTTTTATATCATGCTCTGGAGATTGATAAAGTGAAGTTTTTTAACTGGCTAAAGTGATAAACTGTAATGTAAACGTTGAGTGGGTGGGAAAGTACTGTGCTTAAATACTGCCATGTCATATGCATGGTGTTTTATAGTGTATATATTGTATAAAGAATTGTATATAACTATTTTTGTATTTATTGATATGTTTCTCCACATCCTGGAGACTTTGTGCTCATTTTAAAGTTACTCAGACATGATAAAAAAAATTACAAATGAAATGATTTATATTAGCACTATCTGCGGGATTGGCCATAAAGTATCTGTATCGGTAATATCTGCAAAATGGAATTTGGACCCAGCTTTAATATGACATCATCTAAATAGGCGTAGCAGAACTTGCCAATGTAGCCGTTGAGAACTAAGGCGGCCATAAGATGTTGGAACATGACAGGGGTGTTCTTAAGGCCAAAGGGCATGACTTTGAACTGGTATGCCTTCCCATTAGGAGCGGCGAATGTAGTGTACGATCTTGATTGTGGATGGACTGGTTTTTGCCAATATCCACATTGCATGTCGAGGGTGCTGAAGATTCTGGTTTCCCCAAGTGCCTTGAGCAAGTTCAGCGATTGGGAGGGGGGGGGGGCATTGGCTGGTTGGCTGGGTAATCTGATTCAGGTAGTAGTAGTTGCTGCAAAACCTTAGAGTGCCATCTTTCTTAGGTGCCAGGACAACTCAAGCATTGTAGGCGGTTGTATGGCTCAATTATGCCCAAACGCAGCATCACCTTATCTGTTATTCGGTGATTGCCCTTCATTTGGCGGAAATTTCTTCTGGTTGGCTATGAATAATCTGGGGACGAGTCATGAATATTTTGCGATATTGTGGTGGTTTGTGCTCCCTGTCGGGGGTTGGCCTATCATTCTCCAGCAGGAAACCTGGTGAGCAGACTTTGCTGGTGGACCCAGGCACGTACTGAAGGGGGGAAATAATTCAAGGGAGCAACTGCTATTGTGCTACCCAGGATGATGGGCTTCCCAAGCACCACATTGTGATAGTCCTTCAATTGGCAGCTCTTACCTACTCCTGCAACAAGAGTGTCAGAGGTATGCTGATGAAGCAGGAGATAGCGAGAGCAGGGTAGAAAAATACAGAGTGCTGGGAGTGACAACTCAACAAAGTTCTGATTATGTCTGTTTATTGACTGGTCAGTAGTACATATACACATAAACCAGTATGTACCCTGACTACGGCCTGAAGACCGAATCCTAGGATGCCAACCAATATGATGCGTAGTCACAGAAGACGCGGAGGTGTGGGTGGTGAGGGTGACCTCAAGTCAACGGTACTCAGACTCGTGACGATTGTGGCTAAGCTACGAGGTAGTTAGAAGCGTGGAAAGCTTCAGTGCACTGAAAAGCAGCATGGCAGTGTCGTGCAGAGTAACACGCTCAACAGAGCTGCGTAAAGCAGTGACTGCTAGATGAAGTCTGTAGGTGCTCAGGCAGTTTGCGAAAGACTGATGCGAGACAGCGAGGTCGGTATGCACTCGGGCACTGTGCAACTGTACTGCATGAAACAACCTCGAACTGTGGACTGTGGACTCTATATATACTTGGTGCACAGGGCCAGTGCGGGGGTGCAGAGGTTGCGGAGAGATAGGACAGTGGAGATGGCCAAAGGTGGCGGGTGGTTCTCCTCTCGCGGCCGAATGTCAGAGGGGGTAGAGTGAGGCGTCATGGTGCGAAGCGGGTTGTGGCACAGCAGGATGCATCAGCTGGGCCAAGTCAACCCTGGGCTTCTAGACGAGCTGTGGCGTGTGCGGCATAATGTCTCTTCTTAGGAGGGGACCACGGCTGTGGCGTGGCTAGTTCAGCAGGGTGGCCACCGAACTGTAAAAACCAGGAAAAAGTATGGAATTGAAAAGGATTCGGGGAAAACCTGGAAATAGTCTGGAATTTTTTCCCTCCTTTTCGGGCGTTTCGAGTTTCGTTGCAGAATACTGTGATGATATAGGCCATTCACGATAAAGTGAGCACTTTTGAAGCCCTAGTTACTCTTTTCTTTCAACCAATTTATATCCTTCTACCACTTGTCACCCTGCCATATGAGTAATAAACACAGTTATGCATTCCCCATACCCAAAACAAAAAGTCTGAGGCCACAATGAAATGTATTTATTGGTGGTTATTATGTCTGATGGAACAGCTTCAAAAAGTGCTCACTTTGCCATGAACTGCCTTTAGGTCGGGGTAGTTGTACGTGAACCAGTGTTGCCAACCCAGGGAGATGAAAAATCCTAGATGTGACACATGTTTTCCCCCAGATTGAGAAAAAAAATCCCCAGATTATGGAAAGTACAAATAAGCAAAATGAGAACAGCTTTCCTGGGAATTCGTACTTTGTAAAATGAAACATAATATATAAAAACAATTTATCACTTACTGATTTGATGTAAAATAATTTTTACAAAAACATTTCAACTCACCTTATGGCTTATTTTCGTAGTCTGTTTCAGATATAGTTTTTGCCTATATAACACTGAAAAAACTTAGTACTACGATAATTCATTCAAAATTCCTGGAAATAAGAGTTTATATACATTATTTATGAAAGCACATGTATGAAACTAAAAAATATTGTAACGTATAATTTGCACTCACAGTCAGTTAATTTTTCTTTCTCTTCAAGTTTGCCCACACTATTAGTGTTCACTGCTGCTATACCCCTTATCTTCGTCGCCTTTAAAGTCATACATGGATTTATTAAAAAGGGCGTTGTGCTCTTTCTCAATTTTAAATTCATGATAGTACATTTTTATATCCCTCTTTGCGTAAAGCAAGCCACTAATACTCTGTGCTGAGCTTGTTTCTGCAATCCCAAAGTATTAGCTTACAAGCTGAGAAGACTCTCTCAGCAGTGGCGCTCGTGTGTGGTAAATCCAGAAACTTTTTAACAAATTATGTCAGATTTTTGAAAACAAGACTTTCATCACCCTTTTCAATTTTAATAATTTTTGCCCAGAAATCCTTGACAGTAACATTCTGTTCAAAATCAAGGTATGTTTGCATCAGTAGATGTCATTGATTATCCACATCAAAGTACTCATTTTCACAGATGATATGGGGATAGTGTGGGAAAACATCAGCAATGGTATTAATGGATTTACTATAAACCTTTTCTGGATTTAAAAATTCTAATTTCTTTAAATGGTTCATATGCTTGAATGGGAATCTTTGATATATGTGATGAGCTCCTTCTAGGCCTATGAAAAATTCAAGACATTCGACTCTAAACTGGTGCAGATCTACAGCACTGCCTATAGTTTGGTCAGATGAAATTGTTGCAACCACTTTGGCTCCTAGATGAACTTCATTTAAAGAAACAATTTGAATGGTTTCTGTACTGAGTTTCTTCAACCGGTGTACGAACGAAGTAATCTTGTTTGATGTAACACTGGAGAATGCACCGGTACACTGCTGCAATTCTGTCATACTAGAAAAAAAATCTAGGTTTTTCACTCTTCATTTCTCTGTTCAAATATTCTAAGTATGGCAGAACAAACACTTAAAAACTGAAGATAAAGTTTGTACGTGGGATCTCTAGTGGTTAGAATGTATTGAGCAGCTGGAATTCCTTCTGATAGAGAACCATCCTGGAAAAACAAAATTAGGGCTTGGTATTGCTGTAGCATTCTCTTAACAACAAAGAGAAATGACAGCCACCTAGTCTTTGCAGGATGGAGTATCTTGTGTGGTTCTGTTCCAACAAATTCTCGCAATTCACGTAATGTTGAAATTCTTTTAGGACTGCAACTGAAGTAACTGTATATGTCACGAGTAAGCTGCTCAACGAAACTTGGTAACTTTTGGCTTGCCTTTGAAGCACAAAGATGGAATGAATGACAAATACATTTCATTATAAATAACCCATGTACCACTTCTTTAAGGCGGGAAGACAAGGAATTATTTATTATTTGCACCCATTATTACATTTGCTCCATCCCCAGCCATTTCCAATAGATTATCTTGCAATTCTATTCCACCTTCCTGAAAAGATTTTTGAACAACATCAAAGAGTACATTAGCTGTGGTGCTGCCTAACTCAGTAAAACTGAAAAAATCTTCATGCACTTTGAAGTCACTGTTTACTGTTCAAACAGCAACACAAAGATGCTTCCTTCCAAAAGGAACTTCATCCACCAGAATGGAAAAATTGTTAACTTTCAATTTTGCACAAAGGTCTTCGTATAATTTTTGTCCAGTTACATTTTTGGCAAGAGCTGTACATTTTGTACAACTACATGCAATGTAGTCATTAGTAACTCAGCATTCTTTACTTTATCAGCATGACTAGTACTAGGTGCGGTCAGAAGTTGGTCAATTTTCACCTGCAACTGGACATATTTTACAGATGTTCTGTTATTTGTTGGTTTTGGAATGTTTTTATATTTCTGATTTTCTACCTTTCGCATCTATCTGACTGGTTTTGCACCACCAAAACATTGACCCCTTTGCACTACTTGTTAACGAGCCCTTGAAAGCTGGATCATCCTCCCAAGACATAATATTTCTGACAATAGGCATTTTTTTTAGTCGAGTAGGATGTTTTTCTGTTGTCTCATTGCTGCTAGTGCTGCTCATTTTTCATAGCCTAAGGAAAAACAGTAATAACTTAAAGTCTGCCATTATCAGATATAGGTAGAATAACTGTGTTTTATCTAATAATTATATACAAGAACATTTATACTCCTGCATTTGTATGTTTGTACATTTCAACAATTATTTTTACATCTTCCATGTAAAGTTTTTCATTTTTAATGCTTATATTATGAGCTGCATATACAAACAAAATCACAGACAGATGGGACTCCCAGCTCGAACCACAGAAGCAGGGGACTTCCATATAGAATCACAGATATCGGGGTATCCCTGGCTACAATGATGATTACTGGGGAACTCCCACAGATTCACTATACAAAAGTAATTAACCTATGACTAACAGTTGTATTGTGTGTGTACTTAAATCTAACAAAATAAACAAGAAAGTTAATTTTTTCCCACAACAGCTCGTACTCCCAAGAAATTGTTAATAATTCCCTAATTCCCTAGTCTATACCCAAATTCCCTAATCTAGGGAAAATTCCCTAGTATTGGCAACACTGATGTGAACAATCATTTGTCAACATTTTGCAA
This sequence comes from Dryococelus australis, assembly GCA_029891345.1. Taxonomy (NCBI): domain Eukaryota; kingdom Metazoa; phylum Arthropoda; class Insecta; order Phasmatodea; family Phasmatidae; genus Dryococelus; species Dryococelus australis. The sequence continues at coordinate 170,735,754 of CM056993.1, forward strand.
CATTTATTCCAGTCGGAGTAGTTTCCCACGCCCAGTTCCCGCCCACCTGCCATAGTAGTTTCCCACGCTGAGCGACATGTCACTCTGGAGGGGAAGAATGTCGGCAGGCATATCTCATCTTATCTCATTCAACGTCTAAGTCGCTCACGCTGCTCGTTTGTTTTTCAGTGTTTGTGTGTAATTTGCTGTGTGATGAAGTGATCATGTCAACTAGATTCTCATCTCGTTATGAATCAGAATTTCCATGGGCTTCAGAAGACACTAAAGATAGAGTTAGGGGAGCATTTCTAAGCCACGCAAAATCTAAACTGCATCAAAAAATTCTTGCTCATGACTTGAGAAACTTGTAAGTAACTGCACTCATTTCTGCACATTCGAACCAAACATTTCTTCTTGCAGCAAATGTAACTAACAATTGCTTGTAGTATTTTTTACTGCTGTGTGTGTGTGTTAACCATCCCAAATATTTCTCTTGATTTAAACATTTAAACTAACGATTTAACATACCGTTAGCTTTATTTAACTGTAGAAATTTTACAGCATAATTTTAATTCCCACCCACCCGCACAGTAGGAAGCTAGAAAGCCACGAGTCGGCAACACGTCGCGACTGCTGCTGACTGCTAGACTGTTCGTAGCTTCCCTGCAATCATCGCATGCTTCCCGTGTCGCTTGTAACGATACTTCTCTCCTTCATTGTCTGCTTCGTATAGTCAGAGATGGGAATGATGCCCATGTTACTAATTTCATTTAATCTGCAAATGTCTTCCGAATAAAATGACAGGGCTAGGTGAAAGTGTATTTTACCATCCCCTTGTCTCGATGTTAAAACACTAATAAGTGTCATGACTAATAAGTGTCCGCATTTAGTTGTCTATGGTAGAAAAACAACCATTAACTCAATTGTATATTAATTAAATATAAAATGTAGACATTTTAAAAACGAAAGATATCCCAGAAGTATTATTAACAAGTCTCATTACTATAAACAAAATGTGCTATGTGCTAGGTTCATTTTCTGTTGCTGTTAAGTAAACAGGGCAATTTATTTAAATTATATAAGTTTGTTTTAATAGGGACACGTTTTTAGAATAAAGTGTTATAAAGATGTATAAATACATAATGTCGTTATTGCCTAGAAAAGTTTGAACTTTGCTCTTCGCGTTCAGTTGCAGTTGCTTCTCGTGAGAAAACCAGCTGATAAATCATGTTTTAATAAGCAGCCAAATTCAGAATAAATTATACTCTAGATATATATAAATACAGCCTTTCGTTATCGCATAAAAAGTTAAAACCGTGCGACGTAATCTAGGCTCGAGTGTCACTGCCTTTTAGCAGGCTGTAAACATTTTTACAAATGCGGCATACTGTAATTGGTATGAGCAGATTTATTTTAAGAGTTATTGACTATCGTTTATGTACCATGGAGACACCAATTAATATCGGAGCCAAGGGTGATGGTCCAGATATTTGCCACCGCGCTGCCCAACCAGTACTTTCCTTTCATTATTTCATATTTCTCCAGAAATGTTACGGTTTTACACTAGCTACCGCTCACTTGTCCTATCAGGAGTTATCTAAAGTGTACCCCCTAAACGTAAAAAAATCTCTAATCTTAAAAATCATCATTAACATAGTAATGTTGCGTGGCCTATGCAAATCTGAATGTACACGCACACATGACACACACGCACATCATACACACATGCACGTGTGCACACATATACACACACTCACCCCCACACACACAGATATATAGGTGCGCGCCCGACAATTATTCCACTCGCACGTGGGGATGAAAGGAAGTTGGAACCACAGTAGATAGTCAGCGATGCATGAAAATAGTCCATCTTATGGCTGTCCCTGCTTGTAATCACTGCTGGCAGGCAAGCAGTATATAGTAAGCTGTGCACAGTTGGCCTGCAGATAAGCAGCACATGGCGCACCGCCTAGCTGGAGAACAGCTTTATATATAACGTGCATTTAAATTTAAATTTTTTTTGTCGAGGGTATTTATTGACTTTATTACAGTTTTTCAAGGATAAATCTTTATAAATAATGTAGATGTAATTCAATATTTTTTAATTGGGCTTATAAATTGCAGTTTTTCAAGGAATGAACTTTTTATAAGTAGTAACTTACTTAATGTGTAAATAATTTTTTTTTGTCTAGGGATGTTATAGTGCATTTATATTGTCTTTTTAATGCGAACTTGTACGTTTTTCTATATATACTGTATTGTAAAAGATGGGACACTGTACGAGACCGGTTTTTTTAATGTGTTTGTAAAATCTGGAAAATCCTTAGGATAACTTGAAAAACCCTGGAATTTTAAATTTTCAATAGAGTGGCCACCCTGGTTCAGGCAAATGACTACACCCTTGGCATGTTATGGGTCTGGCATAAAATCAGCATGATTATTGAACAATATATTAATTACTCAATAGGCAGCATCTTCCGAATAAAATTATATGCCCTCCCCTTGTCGCTAAAAATTATGTGGACATTATGCAACTAGTATTACCAATATGTAAAGTTTATTTTCAGTAGCTTATTTCAATAGAAACGTCTTTATAATAAACTGATATCCTGGAGAGTTATATTTGACAACTTTTGTAGTCAGATAATGCGTAAGCACTGAGACCACACGCAATGTAACTTACAACAAGTGTAAGTGTACAGAACAACAGAGAACGTATTTTTGATTGTTTAACTATCAAAGACTGCAAAGAAATAAATTTTAATCACCTTTTGTATTCTTCTCTGTCTTAAAATCACACTTTTTAAAGTGAAATAATTTTATTTACTTAAACTACATATTTGCCACACAACACGAGCACGACATCATCACGTAAGTTTAGATTCATCAAGATATGTGGCTTAGATTGTGTAAGCTTTAGCTATCCTCAGTTATATTCAGGGCTCACTTCCTCCCCTTACAGGGAGGGAGCTATTTGTTAATATTCCATTCCCCATTGGAAGCAACTTTCTCGGAGCCCTGCTAAATATCTACTTGCAGGCCCATTTTGTATCCTTCCGCCAAATGTAAACAAACATTGCCATGTGACTGCCATGTAGCATCTGTCAAATCAATGTTTACATGCCATTGTGTGTGTACATGTGTTCGTATACTTTCACTACACCTAAAAATAACATTGAAATGTGACTTCTACTTTTATACCTGTCAAATGTGTTGTTTACTGTTTACAGATTTTCAAAGAATTCTGTCTTAGGTCTATTTCAAAAACCAATTTGTACAAATATTCACAGTTTAGGCCTATAACACTATTTAGGTCAGCTTTATGACGTTTTAAAAATGTCTGAATTAACTATAGTTCTTACGGTTACGTTACATTAACATATTTATTTTCCACGACATAGCACATTACACATAATGCACGTTAATATTTTGCAGTGGCTGTGTTAAATACTGTTACAACTGCGGGGTAATGAACAGTAGTATTTAACTTTTTTGTTATTGATATGTGTTGGGTTATTTCTTTAAAATGACGGCTTCAGTTCGAATAACGAAGGAATAGACAGTCCAAGGAAAAAGCGACATTAAAATCAAGCACGCAAATCGTGTTGCTCATTTTTTGTTATAGAAACTTAAAATATAGCGGTGAACTATAAGCCTACCGTAACTTTTATTCCACTCATATTTATATGTATTGCTACTTACTGTGTACGAGATTTATTGAAATTTATTGGGGGTGGTCTTGTTTATTTTGTTGGGATTAGTGGTAAATCACATTACATGACTGTGTTTCAAACACCCAGGGCAAAGGTACAATGTTGTGATAAATAAACATACGTGGTTGTAAATAAATAACTTCGTCATAAAACAGTTCACATTTACAACGTATAAATAGTTCACATCAAATATTTGAAATCATGCACACACACAGATCCAGTGTAACGATCACTACGCAACCATGTCACGCTATTTCACACGCAGCAGTTAACAAAACACACCGTAACAGTACATTTATTACTGCCACGGAAACACAGATTTATCACAACATTGTAACTTGCTTAGGTAGGTTTAAAAAACACAACGTCTACAAACGTGATGTAATAATTTGAAGTATTTTTCGGAGTAAGTATAATTTACGCTTCGTTTGGTAAAACAGCAACACACCATGTCATGGCTCGCCACGTCTGCCAACTTCACTTTGTTTCTGCCCTGCCATCATATCTAAATATATTAAAATAAGTATTCAAACATTAAAATCTCTTTTCAGTTGTAAATTACAAATTCAAAAATCATTATTTTGCTGTAATAAGTATGAAATATGCTAAAATTGAAAACATGTACAATTTCACTCATACTAGCAAAGTGAAACTTCCTAAGTGTGAAAGAGACAAAGACAGAGAGAGCGACAAAGCTTGCTCAGCAGACAGTTGCTTCAAAGTTGCTCTCACCCAATAAAACAACACCGTACCATTATGGCCTACTCACAATATTTTCCGTTGTTTTAAACTGTAAAAATGAGATGTGTTGCAATCGGGGCAACCTAAATTTTTTAATAGGTACCGCTTAATTTACAAAGTATACTAAAAACTGGGTTAAAAGAATATTTTAACTGTGAACAATTTCTTACCGGCCGTTGCCAACATGTCGCTGCTCTCGCTGTTGTTAATTCATATTTAAAAATAAATAAATATTACAAGTTATATAAGATGTTAAGCTAAAGTTTCATTTATTCAATAGTAAAGTACTCTAAACCACAGTGTTATATATTTGTGGAATACAGGTTATTGAAAAAACAGATTGGCATGTTTTGCATAGAGTGTTTTTTCAAAGGTTGATTTTCATAAGTCGCTTCCAATCGGGAATGGACTATAGCAACCAGCGTGATGTCCTTTCGTCCTCCCTTGGTGTGCCAACTAGTTTGGAAAGGGGGGGGGGGTGGGGGGGGGGGTATATAGCTTCTCTACTCTTGCCGCTGGGCTTCCCTTTTTTCGTGTCACATGCAACAACATAACGGACCATTCAATAACCCCTCCTCATGGTGCACGCGGGACATTTGAAATTTTGTATCATATTATTTTATTTTTCAGAGCTTTTTAAGATTTAAGGATGGCTTGCATTCAATGTCGGATTACAATCAGTTATGTACAATATTTTGTGATGATGTACTCTTTGTTTAAAAGAGTTGAGGTGAAATGTTTTTAAATGTATTATTTACAGTAGTACTAATACTGTACAGTAAAACTATTTTAAAATATTCCCATTTTTATTGTGTGAAGCTTGTAGCCGGTAGTTTAATTATTTAACTTAATTAAATCCTTATCTCCCTCTTCCTCCCTGGATACCCGGCAAGTATTATTGCAAGTGAATGCGGACCTGGGATGTGTAGATAGGTGCCAGGCTAGGGTGAAGGTCCTCCATGTTGGGAAGATAGTTCGGATTTTTATTTCCTTACTTTAATCCGTAACGAAGGGTTGAGAGGGGTAAACCCTAAAGTGACATGCACCAGGTGTTTTTTCGAGCGGGAAATGCTGGTTCTGTGCACTCTCAAACACTTCATCCAAAATTGCGATGTCAGTTTTGTGGGGTATAAACTGTTCACTGTAAAGTGAGCACTTTTTAAGGCCCTTCAAAATTTTTTCCTTTCATACAATTTACATCTTCTTGCTGCTTTTTAATGTATACATTGCAATGTGATTAATAAACACAGTGTATACATTTCACCACCCTCAAAATTTAATGCCTGAGGCTGCAATAAGATATATTTATTATTGTTTATAAAAGGCAGGGTCCTTGATCCCTCTTCGGGGGCCGACCATTGTACAGAACGGGCCGTGTGAGCTGCCTATTTGGGACAAAATTCACACTTACTCGTAATTCGATACTTTGGTGGGCACTTTACCTTCTTAATGATGGGAGGAGAGGCACTCTTGTATGTAGACTGGCTCACGCGGTAGGTGAGCTCTGGTCCTGGCGTGAAGTGGGTGTGTCATTGAATCGGGGTATATCAATACCTAGGAGGGCTTCCCCCTACTGTAAGATTGGCGCTACAACTGGATGAGCTCTACCAGGTAATTTTATTAATGCCCCAAATAAAGGGGTCATTACTTGGGGCGGATAAGAAGTGTGAGAATCACTAATGATTGTCTCCGATAGAGTTAGATTAATTAGCTCCTGAGTTATTGACCTGAAAGCTATTCTTCGCTGTTTGCTCACACTTCCATGTTTGGCATACAGCATTTAGAAAATGCCTATAAATTCTTAGAGGAGAAGCGGGCAAGTTTCTGCGGTCCTATTAAGTATTTCCAGGATACAGTGTGATGGCACCCCTGGTTCCCACCGTCTAACCTTTGCTAACTGGGACTGACTGGAGGTGTTAATGAAAACTGTATCCTGTGTGTGTCACCCACAAGAAGCTTGGCCAGTAACGAAGGTGTTCAAGAAAGGGGTAATACACCTGGTCTGGTCAATATTCTGTGTGGATTAGAGTTCCTAATGTCTCTTAGGGCACAGCCGAAGTCTACCAGTTGGCAGACTTCTGTTTGCCTCTTAGAAGATGTTTGTAATTATCTTCATGGTGTGTACACGTGTTGCCAGCTTTTCCTCTGTGGTAAAATCAAAGCTAAATAACTTTAAATTTAAGTGAGAGGGTTCAAAATATGACAAAGTATATTACTCTCCAAACTGCTTATAATACGTTATATAATGACATATAAAGGAAACACAAGGTGAGTCCACACTAACTCCTAAAATAATGAATTTAACATATTACAGTAGTAAGCTTGGCCTTACGTTATCTCCAGGCGACGGCATCCTGGAAAAAAGCTAGGTATCATTGGTAAGTTCAATTAATTATTAATCTTTATACGTATGCCTAACTTTACCAGGTAGTGTTCTGAAGGAACCTATATTTGCCAAAAGGCAAAAGCGTAACTTCACCAGAAGGGACTTCGTTGTGACCTGCTACCAATGGAATGCTGGAGAGATTACCTCAGGGTGGGTGGTAGAAGCAGTTGACGTCTTCTGGAGCTGCTGGATGGTAGTGTTGTCTGACAGCAGCAGCTGCTGCGGGGCAGCTGGCTGCGGTTGATGGCGTCCACTTGCTGGTAACATGCACACAAAATGTTTTATAGTTGTTAGCTTATCCTTAAGATAGTTCTTCAGCCTTTCCAAACTGGAAGAGAGGGCTGGTGACCACTTACTCGTACTGCTACCCTCGACCTTTGCAAGCTGGAGGGACAGTGACTGCCTCAAGCCAGGGATGGCTCCTTCTATTTATTCTAAATTTCTAGAGTGCGCATCATAAATGCATAGACTGCATCAATGCACCAGTGTTTATTAGTTACACATTATTCACAGATAATGTACAGCTCTCATTATACTCAACATGAAGTTTAATTAGGTTAGAAGTTGTATTTTATTTGTGTACATGTCAAACCCTCATCTACTGAAATTCTAGATGTATGGAAATTTTTTAAGTCCCTTGAAAAACGGTAGATTGAGAATCCATTGTAAAACATAAAAAGCCTTCACTTTCAAACTCCTGGGAACAATTTAAAATAGTAACTATTTTTGTCATTCTAACTGGTTTTGTGACGTAGCCAACTCGCCATCCTCCTTCAATAGTTACAAATGCCATATTTACTAGTTGCCAAGAACCTAACCACAAAGCTCAGAAGATAAATAATGTCAGCAGTGTTTACGAATACAACATAAATATTGAGTGCATAATTATTACATTCGAATAAAAGAATATTAATCTGTGTTATGTTTTTATTAGGGATGGGCTGATACAGATACCCATTAACCAGCCTATACCACTACCATCTGCATTATTTGCCAATTATTATTCACTGATTAGTAACACTAATTAATTTAACACAATGTTAAACCCGGCATGCTACATCTCGTAAAGCAGATCAGATATTCTGTCAGAAACCCTAAATATTTTCGGAACTGCTGTTTTTTGATACTTAGTTCCCATCGTTTACATTTTACCGTATTTCCTGTTGGTACTTTTGCATAAGATTGTGTGCATCATTCTTTTTTTGGACTCTACCTGAATGCAATACAGCGCAGTTAATCAACAACTGGTGGTATCAATAGTATTGTTTACATCCCGCAAGAGTTTTTTGTTTTATTTTCTTCTTACATTTTTACTGTTTTTACTGCATTTGTAGGTTGGTGGCAATGAAAACGAATCACATATTCTATGACACAGTTGTTATTGTAAATGGAAAGTGAAAGCAACTACACTAATGACACAGTTGTTATTGGTAATGGAAAGTGAAAGCAACTACACTAGATTTTGATGAGCGTAGTTCTTATTGGAAACTGTTGGCTGAGGTTTTGGTTAGTGTGTTAAAGGTCTGAATAAGACTCTGCAAGTAATAATTGGCAAAAATTATCGCAAATATATCAGTTGTCATTTTAACCAAGGGATTGAGTATGGCTTGGCCGACGAAGGAATAGTAAGCAGAAATATTAATATAAGTAAAAATAAATTTAGCTCAATTTTATGTAAATATTTAATATTAAATTACTTTCAATAAGTTCTTCTTAATGACATCTTTAGGCTGTTGGTTTAAACAAACATGCATGTTGAGGTGATGTATGGTATATCTCAGATCTAAAATCCAAGTCCGCGTCAGATAGACAGAAGTCTTGATGGTATTCTTTAATGAACTCAGTTTGTACTGAATGCTGTATTGTCTGGTAACAGTTTTTCCTTGACTGCTAAGTCACTCATTTTCCCAGTTAAATTGTCCATCTTATAATTTATTATTAAAATTAGTGTTGTATTTCATTTCTATGCTGTAGACACCCAATACAAAGTGCTTAAAGCATTCACAAAATTGAATACTTCAATTTAAGTAATAAAGTATTTTCAAATATTGAGAATTGGAATTATGATTGTGCTCATCAAAACTGGTTTAGGCATTGCTGTAATCTGCAATGTCGGCAGTTGAGAATCGGTATTGTTGGTATCAGCAAAATGTGGTATCGGCCCATCCCTCTTTTTTATATACTATTTACTTTCATCATATCACCAACATTTTTGGTTACAGTTGCAAGTAGGCCACCAGGCTACCAAAAATATATAAAAGGACCAGAATTCAAGTACTCACAGTGTAGTATTGTCAACAGGCACGCACGCACACGCACACACACACACAAAACACTAGACACTAAACGACACATTTTCCATGCAGTTCCGCAATCACTACATTTACCTGGCCAGGCCAGCTTCATCAGGCGGTGAGTTGTAAGACAGGGCAGCACGGTGAGCTAATTCCCAGCATCTGAGTGCTGTAGCAGGAATCAAAATCTTTGTTGTGTGATACTGCAAGTGCTGCAACGGGTTTATCTTGTAGGTTATTGATGTGACCAGCTACACCTTTTTTGGTGTCTGCTCTGTAACCATTCATTCTCTGCCTGAATTTGTTGGTGGCGAGGCCGACGTATTTTGCATTAATGTTGTCGTGTAGCTGATAAGCCAGATTTTCTGTTTCCATGAAATAGCGCCATAGCGATTCGGGTCAATATATATCAAATCATACATTCAGCAATAATCTTTCAACCTTGCTACCAATCAATTTATGAATCTTTCTCATGATGTATAATTTTGTTTATGTTTTTATAGTCAACAACGTGATCACCACACATATAGTTTTGTTATCCACATGCATGTGAAGTAAATGAGAAGTAACGCTGTATAACAAATGGAAAATTGTAAAACTAAATATTCGTAAGAGTTTTCATGGTGAAATAAGCTCACATTGTGAATTTAGATACACTAACTGACTAACACAAGCAGTTTTGTTGATGTTTCACGAACATGGGAATTGTTATGGAATTTTACGAGTAAACATCATTTCTCAGTATTTCACATTATTTCACAGTTTGTAAAAATTTCTAAACCCTATGCATTACTTGTTTTAAGAAAATAAAGGAGAACACTAGCACAGAGCCTTTTGATCAGACATTCACACCTGCAGAGGAAGTAGTGTGTGAAGTGTGTCTTGCTTGTGAAGCCCTAGGAGAATCCCCTATTAAATTGAAGAAACTGAGCCATGAAATGAGACCTCAAGCGCTGGATAAAAAGTAACTAGAGTAACGTCTGTACTCAGAAAAAAATTAAGCAAATCACTTAATGTTACATGTGGTCCACCAGAGGAAGAGAAAGCTATTCAAAAACTTTTAGAGGAGGCTGATTATGGTGTGTATGCTGAAATATAGGTTTAAGGAGAGGAAAGAAGTAGCTGATAAGGTGAAGATTTTAAGTTTGGTACCACAATCATGGTCAGGTGCTAAAACATGTTCAGAGTTTGAAATTAGCCAATATTTGGTTAAGAATACTGGGAAGCTGGTAAACAAGTATGGGATACTTGCTGATATTGAAAAGAAAAAATATAGGAAACTGTTACATGAGATTGTTGAAAAGATCACAGACTTCTACAAAAACAATAGTTGCAGTAGAGTATATCTGGAGAAAAAGAACTTTGTGTTATTTTGAAATGAAAATGGGGTAAAAAGAACACAAGCAGATAAGGTTAATACTGTGCTATTTAAAAGAATTGTGTAAATATTTTGGGAATTAAAAATTCAGAAGTTATCGTGGCGTTCTCTATGTTTGCAGAACTTGGACCTAAATGGTGTATTTTAGCAGGTCGCAGTGGTACACGTTCAGTATGTGTATGTGTTGCTCATCAGAATATAAAACTTATTCTAGAGGGAGCAAAACTTAACATAAATTGCAAAGATCTACTTGAATCCATGTTAGTTTACATGACCTATTGTAGTATTATTTGAGTGCCGTATTTGGTACGAATCTGTTGATTATTTCCCGAGATATATCATTAAGACTTTATTTTCATGTGGCCCTGTCATAAAAAATGGTGTACAAAAGAGGCTATGTATTAACACATTTGATGCTTGCAAGAAATAATTTTAGCATGGAAAGTTTGATCAAAATTACAAAAATAGTATTGTAGATATTGCAAATAAATCCAACAAATTTATGTAGCCACCATTTTAAAAATAAATGCCTAGTACATTTAAATTGGATGTATGAATATAACCTACAATCCCCAGTAGCAACCTGTGTTGGCCCAATTTTGGCATTTGGTTGGTAAGGTGTGGTTTACGTTGGTTTGGAGCACATACATTAAGACCACTTTAGCGCAGTGGAAAATGCCAACAAAAATTTGCTACCATGAAAATGTTAGGAGATAGCATTGCCCAGACAAAGATATTAGTACTAAATCACATAGTCACATTACCTATCACAAGTGTCATTTTAAACAGTTGGTTTTTGGTTGGTAACAAGTTGGTAAACATAATATTGGTAATAGGTGTGTATTTTTCTGTTCGGCCTATGTTGGACAGCCAACCTTTTTGGTAAGTATGGAGCAACATTTTTGATTGAAAACAATGCCATTTTCTTATTATATTTTATATAATATGAGAGTATTTCATAACCTGAGTTATTTCTCTTTAAAATATGATCAATAGCGGTTGTTATGTTGTGTCTATGTTGGGAACATATTTGGTAATTGGTACTAATTGTTAATTGGGCCACCATTGTGTAATCAACAATATTCCAACAATGGTAATTACCATATTTCTAATGAAATATAACCACAATTTTGTATTTTTTTAAAAGCTATGTTTTTTAACACAACTCTTGTTTTATTTCAAATGGACTTTGTTGGTGATGTGTTGGTTACTTGTTTGAAAACCTACTGTTGGCATTTAGTATGGAAACTTTTGTTGGGCCAACATCGTGTAACTAACATTATGCCAGCAAAGGAAATTGCCATATTTGTGATGAAATAATATTTTAATTTTGTATGATTGTTTTAAAAGTAATGTTCTTAACATGCAAACCATGTCTTATTTAAAATTGACTTCATTGGTTGTGTGTTGGTTACTTTTCAGAAAACACACTATAGTCATTTGATATGTACTGTTTTCCTTTGTTTGACCAACATTGTACAACCAACTTAAATTCACAGCAAATAATTGTTTTAAATAGAAAAACATTAGTTTTCACAACATATGAAAAATTTTTTAATGTAATTTTCCTTTAACTGTGTTTGTTTCACATTGAGACAGTGTTTCGAACATAATGGTTGGTGATTGGTTAATTTTGTTATGTTGAGACAACATTGTATTGCAGATATTATGCCATCATATAATGTTATTAATATTTTCTTTAGATTATATATATATATATATATATATATATATATATATATATATATATATATATATATATATATATATATATATATATATATATATATATATATATATATATATATATTATATATATATATATATATACACACACACACTCACTCACTCTCTCTCTCTCTCTCACTCTCACACTCACTCTCACACAATCACTCACTCTCTCTCTCTCTCTCTCTCTCTCTCTCTCTCACACACACACACACACACACACTCTCTCTCTCTCTCACACTCACACACTCTCACTGGTACAAGTTTTAAATTAATTTTCAAAGAAGTAAAATCAGACTTAAATACAAAAAAATAAAGCTTGATATACCGAACTGCAATGTTATGGATATGTGCATATTTCTTCACCTCTGGCAATAAGTTAGAGTGTTGTAGTAGATAGCACCTCTGGTTGATAATCTAAAGGGGTGGAAGTTCGAATCCCACGTCCACCCAGGAAACTTTCAGGTGATAATATTAAGCAATAAGTGATGAAAACTAATAAAATTGACAGAATATCTTTATTCTTTTTAATGGGTACAATTTATTTTAAACACTGGTAACTAACATTGGTAGAATGCAGTTTATTGGTTGGCATTATGTATGCAATAACACATCTTACTGACACGTTGAGACACGTACATCTCGTCAAGTGCAGCGCCCAGCATGTCACGTCATGGTGCCGCCTTCATTGAACAATTTATTGACGCCATTTTAAATTCTACCTGCCAGATATTTTGCTAAAATAAAATAAGTAACCGGTGTAAATGGAAACTATAAAAGTCTGATTCCTTACTAAACACTATATGCTAACCTAGTTTGGTTAAATTTGGTTGTCAGGTTTAAAAGCTATTAGGGGGGAGGGGGACATACATTCTGGACAGACAATCAGGTGATTGCATAAGCCTATCTTTCCTTCAGAAAGTAAGCCAACAAGTTGGGTTATCTTGGGAACAAATACAATAGTTATTTCTAGGATCTCTTTCCATGGTAGAGAGGAACATAAGGTAATAAATCCCTCATTTCATGTACTTTCTCGACCTGCATATTTTTGTTGCAGATCTACCTTGGACAAATCCAACTTCCTTGCATCATAACTGCAACTTTTTCCTTTCTGAAGCTGAACACCAACTGCTTCATGTGTATCATAAAAAGAATTAATCTTAAAACCTTGTTTGTACTGTTTGGGAAATGCAAATATTTTCCTTTCTTGGAAGCTTTGCTCCTAGCAGTTCCTTCTCTGTTATAGAAATCTGCGAAGCAATGAAGTCAAGGACATGTTCCTTGTGACAGGTATTTTTACTGAAATGCTTGTAGTTTTCTTTTGTGTACACCTCACAGTGCCTAATATTTTTCTCAAAATGGCCATAGTTCCAGTTCCAGCTTGCCAGTATCATATTTCATGTTTTTATTGTGTTTTACACAATTGTCATTAAAAATAACTAACTGTGTAAGATAATTTTCAAGTGTGGATACAAAGTGTGTTAAGCAGCTTGCTATTTTACAAGAGCCTCATTTTGTGATGGTTTCATCCCAAATATACATAGTGGCATCTACATCAAATGAACTGCAATGCCATTTCATGTCTGTGTAGTGTAGTTGTTCTGTACCTTGATAAATGATCAGCTTTGGAAGTACAGTGAATGGTGTAAATCCTTGGTTGTGACATCCTGTGTTGCAGGTGTGGTCCAACAAAACATGGCAGCCATTAAAAACTCTGTCAGGACATGATGGGAAAGTGATGTGCGCAGATATATCCCCCGACTCTCAGTACATCGCAACATCATCATATGACAGAACATTCAAGTTGTGGGCTCCTGAGTGAATTATTCTGCAATACTGTTAACAATTTATATAATTAAAAAAATTGTGGTTATCTCTCCAGGATATCATCTGCATTTTCTGTCATCTGGCACATAAGTAGGTGATATATCAAAGTATTTGAGCTGATATGACTTGAACTTGTGTAAGTTTTGTCTAGATTAGTACAGTCAAAATGTGCCTTGGTCTATGGCCTTCAACAAATGATGGTGGTCATCGGCTGGGATCTGCATACATAAAACACTTAAAACAAGGAAAATTTTGTACTTGCTGCTTATGAGAAATTTACTAGGTAAAGGATGTGTTGTGCTGGAAGAAGACTTTCATTGCTAAGTTGGTCCCACTGTTTGTCACCAACCAGTGTACTGATTATGAACATCCCGTATCACAAGATTTGGTTCATTGAGAAGCAATTTTATTGGTGCTTAGCGCACTCAGAAGCGAGTTGAGCATAACATCTTGTGTTTTGTTATTGTAATGCAAATGCTGAAGTTTGATGACGTTGCAGCAGTGGTAATCGCAATATGTGTGTATGAACCTACATTTTGTGTGGTCAACATTGCAGTTGTCGTGTATTATTCATCCCAAGTATGATTGTCTGTGGAGAGTTGATATGTGATGTGACTGTTGGGGTGCATAACATGTCACCCAACTTAAGGGGTTCTGATGTGTTTAGTCAGAGAACACTTGACTTGACCGTACTGACTGGGTCTAGGTTTAATCACCCCTACCTTTGAGGAGCCCCATGCATAAAGCCGACTTGGTAGGGCGTTGGCACGCTATGTAACTGTCTGTGGCAGCTAGGATGTATGCAGATTCTGGCTTACCTCCTGTAAGTCAGTGTCGGGGGTGACTGGTGGCGAGCTTCTGTAGGTCCCACTCGGAGCCCTGTCCGAGGACGACTGGTGTTCAGCTGGTGGTCGAACTGTGTCTAGCTGTTCCTGGGGCTGCCTAGTTCTGGGCGACGGCAGCTGATGGCGTTGGTCAGCAGACGGAGTCTGTGATGCCCAAACTACAGGCAGTTCAGTGGGGTGCAGTGTCCCGCTGGTCTTCTGGGGTGGCTCGAATAAATGCTGGGGGATGACTGTGGGGAGTGGCCCCTGTATTTAGCAGGCAGCTTGTACCTGATCTTGAGGAGAGGAGTAGCTGAAAGGTGACTGGGATGGGTTACTTTACACCTGATTGACTGTAGGAGCTGTAGCTGCCTTTTTGTCTGCCCACTTTGTCCCTTCTCATCAGGTGAAGGGCATAGGTTAGGTTCCAAGTGCCAATGCATCAAGTAAGGGGCAGACGACAGAATTCCTTAGCTAGAAGTACCTAGAGGCAATGGTGTCATGCCGCGTCAGTCCTGTTGTTCCAACCTGCAAATTTCATGCAATGTTGGTGAGGGAATGAAGCGGGGTAGTTTCCCTTTGTTTTGGTGGTATTCTGCATTTGCTTATGGGCAGGCTGGTTTCATTCTGCTACTAGGCAGGAGTGCTTGACTGACGTGCGTGTTTATATAACTGACAATGTAAGTTCCTCCGCCGTTCTCTTGGGTTGTCCCAGATTTGGAGCATGCCTGTCGTCTCTGGAGTCAAGCAGACTCAAGGTCGAAAAAATATTGCGACAAAGTAAACACTTCACATAATTTAATTTAAGCTAATTGACAAAGATATAAACATAATGCCATATTATATTATATAAAACACTGAATTTGACGCCCGCGCTTGCCAGGTGGACAAGTGGTTAGGGCGCTGACTACCCTCTTTGTCCTTTCGAGGAAGAGGGGAGTCAAATCCCAGTGTGAGTTGTAATGTAAGACTATCCCTTCCAGGCAGTTTCACCCTCCTCACTACTAGGATCATCAAGAGGCGGGATGTCAGCTGTCCCAATTATGGGTGATATGCTCAGTCGGAGATTAATTGAGAATGGGCATGGTGATGATTGATTTAGTAAAACTTACGGAATTCATCTGCAGTGGCCTCGTTGGTTGTCGAGGGGGGACAAAGTTAGCCGGGAATCATTCTCCACGTGGTTGTGGAGCTACCTTCGCAGGGAGTCAAACCCTGATTATTTTCCTGGAGGCCAATTTAACACACAGAAGTTGGGGAGCTCTTATGTGTTCAGGTGTCTAACCCGAATTAATTTTCCCGATCATAACTGAACTGTGCTGGCACGGACGGGGGTTTCCTGAGTGCGAGATTCTGAAATATCTATATTACAGACTGACACAGGTACTGGGGGTGGCTCAGTGGGAATACCCTCTGACTCGAGTTCTCGTCCGGGGGACACCAGCCTAACCAACATTTAAGAGGTGTTTTGTGAGTTGCAAGAGTTTCTATATCGAATACTGGTAGGTTTTCAGGTTCGCTATGTAAAAGTGTAGTGGAGTTTGATTCCACTATAGTCTGCTTAATTGCGCCTCTCGTATCGCCTCTGATGACTACCTGCACTTCCATGCTGCCTGCGCGTTTGAAGGAAATCAAAAAGGCTGTCTACCAGGTTGCGGATGAACAGTCCTAGGTGGGGCGAGTTCTTCAGTCGCTCCCAAGGACCTGCCGGGTAATAGGCAAACCTAGGTAGTGAGTCCTTTCTCCTTTCGTCTCATATTGGCAGAGGATGCACTGGAAACCCCGAAGCAGCGGTATGTCCCTGCGGGCTTGTATTCCAGTCACTCTCAGGCCCCGCCTCCTGAGGAATACAGTGCATCCCACAACCAAGTGAGTAATTACTGCACAACTGAATCTACTGCAATTATGAAGTATTACACCACACTGAAATTGATAATAAAATAAATTACTAGAAATGTAAATGACCAAGGGATCTAAAACTAAAAGTACTGTAGTCAACACAAGAGAAGTTCATTTATACGTAATTTTTATTACGCAGAAAAGAAATATTTTGGAAAGTCCCGGCTGACTGGTACACTCTATAATGTAGACTGATAATACAAATTATTAAAATAATTTACTATTCAACAGGCAAAGGCAAGCCTGGGAAAAAATTAATGAAAAAAATTAATATACCAAAATTAGCTAAATAACAACAACTCTATTTACAGTGAGACTTTACGAGGGGCTCAATCCAGGGGGACGTAATCGCACAACGACCTGCCACTGCGGGAGTCAAGGATAGTTTACTGAGGTAAGGGTAGTGGGTACAGGTGTTGGAATTTCTGTTGAGGTGAGCTGTCCCTAGGCAGTCAGCTGCGAGGATGAGCCTTGTCCAAGCTGAGGTTGGAGTGCTGGCGGCCTTCTGCAAGCTGCTGGCTGGAGGTAGAGTACTGCTGATTCCCAAGCAGTAGGAAGTTCAAGCCCTGCCCTGGGCTGCCGAGGAGAGGAGAGAGATTCTTCACAGACTGGAGGTGAGCTCGCGAACCTTGTCGGCCGGCGAGCCTGGCATATCTGCTGGACCATGGTGCTGGACTTCTATTTATATAAAAATCACCCTGTGTCAGCAATTCTCCAGGGGCGGGGGGTAGCGTAGCCTTCCAACACAGGGGCGGGTTTATTGGGTGCAGTAGCACCGCTCATTTTCTTATCACCTCTGGTGGAGGCATAGATATTTCTTGCACCTTGGGCTGAGGCCGACGAGCTGTGATGTCACAAGGCCACAGAGTGCTGCTATCTCTGGGGTTGTTTGGAACTTCTTCGGTGGTTAAAGTAGCATAGTGGAAATTCAAATAAATATAATTTAAAGGTATTTTTTATGAGTCAGAGCTGCTTAAGACCAAATATGATAAAGACTACTTAGTGGAAAAAGTTTTGCGAAGAAAAGGAAATGCGCTGCTAATTAAATGGCTAGGTTTTAATAGTAGTCATAATTCTTGGGTTGATAAGAAAAGTGTAGTTGTTTAAGAAATTTTTTTTTCTATATAATAAATGGATCAACAAAAAATTGAAAGTTATGAGCGTCAGTCGTTTCTGCCAAACGACCAAACAAAAAATAATTTGAATGAATACAACAAGCGCATTGAGTTTGATATTCCTATTGGTGATGCATTTTCACATCCGAATGAAGCTTATGTTTACCAACAGTATAAGCTAATTACAAGAGATACAATTTACCCTTATGAAAAAACTTCAACTATTGATGTCTGTGAGAATTTCTTCCCATTCCAGTTCTCAAGAATAGAGATCTCTAAACATGGTTGTATAATCGAAAGTATTGACAACCCTGGCATCACTTCAACAATGATGCATACATTGCTAGGTTCGGAATCAGAATCAGCAAACACCCAAATGTCGGGGATAGAACTATGTAAATATGTTAGGAAAGATAAGCTTTATGAAATTACCTATCCATTAAGATATTTGTTTGGTTTTATGAGAGATTTTAATGCAATATTCTGGAAAGGTGGGTACAAGATCACATTCATTCTAAATTCTAGTGACGATGTTTCACTTTACAGAAGACCTCCAAAGAAAGCAGACGGATCTAATGATACAGATAATATACCAGATGCTGGTAAAATTTATATTTATAACTTGGAAATTCTGTGGCCGATAGTTGAATACGATCCTATCTATGGAGACAAAATTATACAAACACCCCGAAAATTCCATTTAGTTTTAATTATTGGCAATGCCTTGAAAAACCAGTACCTACTAATGCAAACTCATTTCAGTTTGATATAAAAGAGCAGTTCAATTCAATCCAATTTGATATGCCAGACTTTGTCATTGTTTGTTTTCAGCAAAACAGAAAAGAAGATCCTGAGCAATCCACACACGGTTCAATGTTTGACTCTTGTTTTGTCAAAAATATTCCTATTAAGAATGGTCAGAATGAAGTGTTTCCCAAAGATAATTGGAATTTAGACATTGAGGATAAAATTTTCGATAAGATGTATATTGCTTACAACAATTTTAAAAATTCGAAGACTAAACTAGATACCCCTTATCGTAATAATGAACTGTGCTTCAACTCTGCGTCATTTATTGGGAGAAGGCCATTGTATGTTATTGATTGTTCTTACAGAAAAACATCTATTGTAAAAGATCGAACTAATCTGAAACTTACAGTTGATTTTAATAAACCAATATCGGCTTCAACTATTTGTAATGTGGTACTCGTAAGCCAAAGAAACCTAATTTATGATGTTAAAAGTGAAAGAATCACCGAAGACCAATAGTATGCAAGCATGTATGATTATCCATTAAAAACATTTACTGTTATATAATAGCACTATAAGAGTGTTTTAAATTGGATCTGAAAAAGTGTCTGAGGTTTTGCATTCTTAATTGTGGCAACGGCTTCTTATTTCGAGACGAGATGTCTTCTCGAAACACTACTCGATCGGTTTTTGCATAATGTCTGTCGCGAACTATTTTATGTGTACGATATCGGCAATGACGCAACACATTGTCGTACTGAAGCAGTTACCTATCGACGTGATGGGTAGTTGCGCTTTCATTAGGTTGTACAGCGTTATGAGATTAACGTCGTTGAGAGACAGTAGCACATGCATTTCTGGGTACTCTTGTCTAAGTGCATCGAGTTGTACAATCACCAGACGCTTTTGACATCTG
The DNA here is from genome assembly GCA_029891345.1 of Dryococelus australis. Classification (NCBI taxonomy): domain Eukaryota; kingdom Metazoa; phylum Arthropoda; class Insecta; order Phasmatodea; family Phasmatidae; genus Dryococelus; species Dryococelus australis. The sequence goes on from CM056993.1 coordinate 170,755,304, forward strand.
ATGGCGTAGTATTGGTTTCCACCAATACTGATGAGCACAAACTGGTGATGCTTACCGATATCACCAGTAGGTGGCAGCGTGTGATTGTTGATGATTGCATTCACAGTATCCAGTAGCGGTTTGTACTTTTGCTCAATCTTGTACTCGTCGTATTGACAACACTTCTTTTTACACCCAGTCCCTGAATTTTTCAGCCGCTGCCATCTTTGATTTCATGATCAATGCGTACAAGCCCGGTTCATTGATAAATACGTTATGCGAATGCATATTTAACAAGGTGAACGATTCGCTCCTCTCGATATCTGCGTATGATTGCCTATGCTTTTCTCTAACGTGGTCTATGATCGCCTGTTTTGTATTCGCATACTCGAGTATGTTCGTAACGTCTTTAGCCTTGAACCACGGATTGCCTTCTTCATCCATGATCATGTACACTTCTCTACGGTCGTAGACGAGTTTGCAGTTTACAATCTCGATGAGCGATTGCATTTTGGTAGACGTGCACAGGCTTACACGTGATACGCAAATAATTTCGTGGTGTGCTTTGCTTGTGATATTTCGAGATGAGATGTCATCTCGAAACACTACTCGATCTGTCGTTGGAACTGTCTGTCGCGAACAATTTTATGCGTATGATATCGACGATGAGGTCATCGCAACTCATTGTCGTACTGAAGCAGTTACCTATCGACGTGATGGGTAGTTGCATTTCCGGGTACTCTTGCCTAAGCGCATAGAGTCGTACACTCACCAGACACTTTTGGCATCTGATGGCGTAGTATTGGTTACCACCGATATCGCCAGTAGGTGGCAGCACATGATTGTCGATGCTTACCGATATTGCCAGTAGGCGGCAGCGCTTAATTGTAAATGATTGTGTTTGCAGCATCCAGTAGTGGTGTGTACTTTTGCTCGATCTTGTACTCGTCGTATTTGCGAATGGACGGCAACACTTCTTCGTACACCCAGTCCCTGAATTTTTCAGTCGCTGCCATCTTTGATTTCATGATCAATGCATACAAGCCCAGTTCATTGATAAATACGGTATGCAGATGCATATTTAACAAGGTGAACAATTCGTTCACCTCTATATCTGCGTATGATTGCCTGTGCTTTTCTCTGACATGATCTCTGATTGCTTCTCGTGGATTTGCATACCCGAGTATTCTCGCAACGTCTTTAGCCTTGAATCACGGCTTCGTAGATGATGACAAGCACCTCTCTGTTATCGTAGACGAGTTTGCCGTTTACGATGTCGATGAGCGATTGCATTTTATTGTACATATGCTTTCCTTTAAGTTCACGCATGATATCAGCAATAAGGTGACTCGCGCTTGGCAACTGCTCTTTCATAGTGTCACTCTTTTGCAATTTTGTAGTGTCCCCATGGTAGTGTATTAATGCTGTCTTTAAGAATAAATCTTTTATCATCTTCGGGGCTTAATGCTTTTTTCCTCATCTCAATCGTATAGAGTTCATGTTTCTTACTTCTAATAAGATTCATACTTTTGTACAACACTTTTTTACCAAACAAACACTTTTTGTAGTCACCAAAACTAATCTCAATTCTGACTACAGCATTTTTCACACCCTTTGCTCTTTTCATTACACCACCCTCCACATTTATTGCATACATTTTCGATTTCAAACCAATAAATTCTTCCATTATTTTTCCATTACATTCATCTTTCATTTTGCCAATAATCTTTTTGTTAACTAACGGTATACCATATGGATTATCTTTTCTATAGTCAGAAGTATCAAAATGGTCGACCATTTCTTTCATGTCACTGTAGAAGTCTGATGTTTTTATATAATAGATGTACGAATCAGTATCTTGGTAGCACAGTTCAATATTTTCCCCATACTTTGGCTTCATTATATTATAGTGAAAATCATACATTACGACTTTCGATAGATCGAGCATACTCATCCCAACATAAATGGGTTTGTTATAGCACAGTTTTGTTTTATTCATATGAACTGCAAGCAAAGAGCTAGTAAATATAGCCCTATCTTTAAAGTTTGGTTTAGCCATTAGTTTATCCATTTGCTTAGAACTTGTGCACAACCGTATATCCAGTCTGTTTCTAATATTCGCCATTGTTTTTCCAAAAACGGAATTGTTCATTAGCTTGTAGAAGTCTTTTTCAAAGTCATTTGTAGACTTTTTTCGAATATTTGTGTTTAGATCAATATAGGACTTGAGCCAATCTGATTGATCAAACTCCAGAACTCTATGGATCTTTTTCAACTTCATTCCGAAAGATAGATATTGCTTAAGATTTACATAGTGTAATACATATTTCTCTTTACCATTCAGACTAGTCAAGAGTTTGGGGTTTTTTGAACCTTCCGGTATTTTATTCTCTGGTGCCAATGGCAGATCTTTGTGGAGATGGTGTAGTTCATGTGGGTATTCCAAATCAACTTCCAATATATACCCCTTGCTAGCATCATCTTCTATTTTTGTTACATCTATATTTGTATTTACCCACTTAAACCCACCATATGGCAAATACTGACTCATAGCCCATCCATATAAGTTATTGGTTTCCAGATAGGTAAGATAAAAGATTTCCTTTGTGCTGTCATAAGCATTCATGTATTTATTATTTGCTTTAGCATATCTCTTACAACATTGTGAAATTCCACTATGAACACCTTTTTCTGTCATCAAAATCATGTCGTAATCTGTTAATAATTCTAGTCCTCTTTTAGTGTGTTTGAGCATAAGCATCCCACGCTAACCCTGGGGCTGTGAAATACCATGCTGGATCTAGTTTATATGTTTTGAGACACACATCTCTAAAATTTTCCATTATATCAGACAATATCAACACATCAGATTTGTTATAGAGTTCTGTGTACTCTCTTAGAGATTTTATGTTGAATTTTTCCCACACCTCTCTCGCAAATTCGTAATCTTCGTCTGTAATGCCGCATTTATTGAGTTTGTTGTAAAATGCATCTTTGAATGGAAGCGATGTCTCACAAAATTTTTCAGCACTATCAATGTAGTCATATGGGTAGACACCTTTTCTTGTAACAAAGTCAAGAAGTTCATTGGAAAAATGCCTACACGTTTCTGATAATTGGCTTCTGGAAAGAGGTTGCTAGAGAGTTTATCGATACTACCAGCCATAAATTTAAATGAGTCAGTAAATCTAAGCTTTACACTTCCACACACGTGCTTCGTAAAAGAAATATATTTTTCTTTCGTTGTTGGGAATTAGATCAATTTTATTTTCATCGATGCCAAGATCTTTTATGAATAAATGTGTGTCATAGACAGATAGGTTGTGGATAAACACTGGGACGAAACATGTATTTCTATACAATAAGTTACAATCTCTGTGTGCAGCTCCCCTAAATTTCCCCGTAAGATGATCATGATCTCTCACAGAATCACCATTCAAAAGCTTTTCACATATATGGCAATGGGTAGCTGTATCATAAACAAATTGTTCTTTTTGAGTTAGTGGAAGCATTGGTTTTTCATTTGTGTATATATCACCAATAGACTTTGCTTCTTCCATTAGCATTTTAATGAACACAGTGGATGCATCAGGCCCTTCATAAGTTACTGGTGGTTTATAGTATCCATGTTCATATTTTACATAGTAACAGAAGCTAATAGGCTTGTGTTTTTGGTATGGTTTCGTGTAACATTCGTCAGGGTTTGGTTGGCAAGTTTCGAGTTTAGTCAACAAACATTCAAAATCAGCATATATCACAAACGGAACTCTCAAAGAATGATTTTGGTTTTGAAATCTTAATATTTCATTTTTTCCTTTAGATGGTAGTTCAACTCTAACACCATCGTGATCTCGACAGTCTTGTTCGTGATCTTTTAGCTTATTTACAGAGTAGAAATGTTGCAAACATCTATCACATATAAATATTTTGTGACTATTTTTCGTTACTTGTGATGCAACAAGTCTCAAAAGACTTTTCACCCAGCAGTAGTGGTCGTTCTTTTCGTCTTTGATATAGAGTAGGTTTATGTGCTTATCCGTCTTATTTTTTGTTATTTTTAATGGACAGATTATATATTTCTTACCGCCATCTTCTTCTTCGTATGTGTATACATTAATAGAAATTCCACTTCTTTTCTCAAAGGTTGGTATGCTATCCAATTTCATTGGAAATTCCAAACCCTTAAGTGCATCATCAAACTTATGTTCGTAAGCTTCGTATTTATTCACTCTTTGGGGGTCTTTCTTTACTTGATGCAATGCAGATAGAACAGACCACAGAAAAGCATTTTTGATCATCGTTCTTAACATTAATTACCGCCTGCTTAGTTTTGATTTTTTCTGGGAGATCAACATAAGAACTGCCCTTGAACGGTACATATTTATTTATTTGCACTTCTAGTTTAAATATTCTGTTGAGTACCCACTGAGATCCCTTTGCTTCGAATGCCCCCATCTCAGCTATGATTTTCGATATGCTGTTGGTATAATATTCTTCCAGATTAGTCAATTTCAGTATAATTTCGTTCTTTGTTTTAAAGGAGCTTTCTACATATTCAACACACTCGCCAATTCCCCTTTTGTACTCAGTGAAGAATTTCATGTTCACTTTGAATGATTTTGAATGCTTACTAATTAGCCCCATGACAGTTTCTTTTACGTCGTTTAGGAAATGCTTTGGGTCCTTGTACGCATTCACATTCTTTGCAGCATAAGTCTTGATCCTACTTTGAAATGCTGTTTCGATTTCTTCTACACTGATTATGGTTGTGTACTTATGAATTTTACTTCTCAAGTGACTTCTTACGAGAGACTGTTTGTATTAGTGGCTACACGTTTCACATTTCACTTGTTTCTCTCGTGGAGGCTTCTGTTTTGATATTAAGTGTTGTGGCACTTTAAAAATTTCCCATGCATTTGTTGGTTCATGTGATTTATTACGTATTGGTGTAAGACCTTTGTGCAATCTACTTTTAAGATGGCTTCTTATGAGAGACGGTTTGTAATAGTGGTTACACGTTTCACACTTGACATGCTTCTCTTGAGATTTCTTCTTCTTTCTTTTCACAAAGACGTCTTTCTTAAACTTATATTCTTTCCGAACATTACCAACTCCGTTTACCTTTTCCTTTGCCAAGGCCGTCATAATATTAGGCGTCGGTTGATTTTTATTTGCGCTCATTTATTATATACAATATTTTATTTTTTATGCATTCAAATTTCTTGAGCCACTCTTGTTTTGCAATCGTTCAGTTTGGACGAATTAAACGTCTGCCCCCAGACGGATGAATCTTTTTCGCCGTCCCACGGCGCGATAACAGGTGTTCATACAGTACGTTTTGTAGCACATTGCCGAAGTCAGAGTGATAATTGTGTTTTAATGGTTATCCAATCATTAAAACTTTATAGAGATATGAGCACAAATAAAAATCAACTGATGTCTAATACGGCGATCATTTACTCTTTAAAAAACCAAATAGAATGCCTTTGCTTAACGCCACAATCCTCCATTCCATCATATGCAAAATTTATACCACCACGATTAACACCATCTAAAACTTTTCCGCTGAAAATCTGATGATATCTGCCTGGCAAGGTTACTTTAAAATTTCCAGAAGTAATTACTGCTTTGTATCCATACCGTGTATCAGATATTTCAGCATGGTCTATGGGAGAGGTCTGTCCCATTGTAAGTTCGGAAAGTTTCTTAAATTGTTGGGTTCCGTTCAATACATTTAGCAACTGGTCCATCTTTATTATATACAATATTTTATTTTTTTACGTATCATATTTCTTGAGCCGCTCTTTGCAACTGCTTCCAAATGCAACTTTTGCAGTTACTTTTTTGCAACTGCGCTCTAACGCAACTTTTGCAGTCACTTTTTGCAGATGCCCCAAATGCAACTTTTTGTAGTCACTTTTTGCAGATGCCCCAAACGCAACTTTTTGCAGTTACTTTTTGTGGTTGTGCTCGAATCGGCAGCTGATGTTTTGTGATGGCTCGTGCATTCAATTTGCTTTTGGTTTTCTGATGGTTGGGTGACTGCTCCAAAATGCAACTTTTTGCAGTCACTTTTTGCATTTGCACTTTAACGCAACTTTTGCAGTCACTTTTTTGCAGCTGCGCTCGAATCGGCAGCTGATGTTTTGGATCAGGAAATCAAACGGTAATTTTTTCTGATGGTTTTTTGATGGTTTGGGCATTCAATTTGCTGTTGGTTTTCTGATGGTCATGGGCTGTGCTCGAACCGGCATTTCTATACTACTTACTTTATACTGAAAGCTTTATTTTAAACCTTTGGAACATGGACTTATGAAATTACAGCACAGTTAGTCTTTCAGTAAATAAAATTAATATATGTAATTACACAAATGTATGAAAGGCAAGGATAAAATGGTACGTTCTAAAATATGAATTTGCACAAATTACAGCCTACAAACATAATGTGTGGTTTGCAAATAGTACACACTGCTTACTTTTTTAAGTTACCTTTGAAAAAATACTGCACCACATACACTAAACTATTAACACTGAAGGAAGTTTATTCAAAAGACATTTATCTTTTGAAATAAATTAATATTTTTAAAAAATCCTCTTAAATTTTTCTGCAAGAAGCACTTGAAAATTGACACTTTAAAATGCATTGCTCGATATTAAATATTTTTAGCAACAAGTGGGTGTATTTTTATTTGTAAGAATTCTACCTATTGATTTAAATTAATATTTTGTGTAACTGTCATTTTGATTTTACACGAGAGATGTTTAAACACTGACATCAGAGGGGGGGAAAAACACTTTTGACGCACAATTTCTTAGAGGTGAAAATGGATCACTTAAGATTTTTATTAGGGTAATGATTTTACAAAGTGGACTCTCATAAGAGCGTTTACCATATGTTCTGAGATGCAGTATCAACACACACGCACACACACACACGTACGTGCGTACGTACGTACGTACCTACATACATACCTACTTACGTACATGTTTTTCAAGCTGGTGCTCGTACAGCATCTCAACAACAGTAAATAATCTAGGTCAACATACGAGGATCAACGGCACTGCAGGTCGACAATGAGAAAGATTATTTGCAGCATATAGGCAAACAATTTTTCATATGTGACTCTGCATTTGGCATTATTTTTACATGTCATATTTGGTGAACAAAAACAAATAAGTTTGGATATGGTTAAAACCTTTACGTAATGCTCGCAAATGAAAGACATGAGGTAAAAAATCATCGTTGTACTGGTAGTTAACTTATATTTTATGTTAGTGAAATATATTTTTGTAGTTTACATAGGGTATTTGAGCAGGAATTGAAAATCAAGTGATAGCTACGTTAATGTGAAGTACCTTACAACTGTATTTTGCTGTAGATGATTTGACAACAGTGCAGTGACATGATCTCGCAATAGTGCAATACCCCTTCACTTTTGCTCATGTACTGTCCAAACCCCATGGAACATAACGAAAACAGGCCTTGAGAATTTTTACAAAATAATACTGTGCAAGGTCACAAAGAACGTAACCTATAGTAATTGCATGTTTCAATAATGCTCAGATATGTGTGTGCAGGCATGTGACTCCAGTTTACAGGTGTGCAAACGTTCGAAAATTTGAGCAGTTGGGAATAATAATTTACAAATTATTCATGTTCGAACTTTGAATATCTTATGTGAAAATTGTGAATAATTTAGTCTTTATGAACATTGAAAGTATCCCTTACTGAGTAAGGAAGCACATTTAGAAATGAAAGCCTGAGTGTAAAAGATGCTCTCAACTCTGACTGTTTTTCAAACAAAGTTTGGAGTTTTTGTCCCAAGCTCCACCCTGTTTGGATAACAATCTACTAGCTTGACACTGACGAGGGTCAAGAGTCAGAGAGGGTCCAGGAGCAAAAGTAGCAAGGGGTGGAAGGGACTGTTTCTACAGCAACACCCATCATGATGAGAGGGTAAAGGCGCCTTTCCATTCTTCTCTCTCTCTCTCTCTCACACTCTCTTTTTTCTTCTTCTCCTCCTCCTCCTCCTCCCAGTTCAGTGAGCAAGATGTCATGCTGGACAGGCCTGAAGTCACAGTTGGGGTACCTGTTAAACAGCAGGCTGTGGAAACTGTTGTGTGGTGTCAAGCCAATCCTCTCTGCCAGTGTTCTGGAGATCAAAGACTAAACAGAAGCAACCCATGGTCGTACAATGGAAACAGCTGCCTCCAGTACCATGACGTCACTTAGCTCTTGCACACGCACACACATGCATGTGTTCACAAACCCCCCAAATCACACACACCATACACCAGTGGAAAGGCCGCTTAAGAGGAGGGTGACCGACCATAAGATAACACAAATATAATGCGGATTTTCTGTCTTAAAAAATGTTGGTTATTTTGCCTTTCTAATCTTAACATAGCTATTTTGTCTTTATGCTATAATTTTCTATGATATTTTGCACCCATCAACTCCAGCAAACCAGATGTTAAAGTCTGAAAGACGAATTTTATTAAAGATTTACTGTATTCTATAAAGTAGTATTTTGCATATGTAAATTTTGTATATCAGTTTCATAAGTTATTTCGAGTTATGTGCATGTGTGAAGTTTCCCTTACATAATGAACATGAAAGTGTTCCCTTCAGATACATTATAAAAAATGTTCTATTGTATTTATGACTTCACTTTGACGTGTGACACTTACTGAATAAGAAGAAAATGACTGGGGCTTCATCTACGTGCCTCTCTCTAAAGAGCATTGAACAAGATTTGAATTATATGATTTATATCAGAGAGACCACAGGATATTCCCTGGTTGCTGGAATTATTACAAACATGACAGAGTTGTACGTTTTATCACCGGCAGTCGGTAAGGAAAACCTAGCCTCCCTCGAGAAGATTTCAAGAACCAGCTGTCGATCTATCGCTGCAACACCCAAGTGAGCAGATATTGAAGACCGCGCCGAGAGTTAAAACCTCTCTAACAATGGCAGCCAGCCAGCTGCCCTTAGCTCAGTTTACAGAAAAGTGTGCATCACACCTCCCACTTCAGGCTTGGCGAGCCCTCGGCCACAAGAATATATAACCTTGCACTGGCTGAAAATGCCATATGGCATATCGCAGTTCACCCGGACAGTCGTAAATTCACTGCAGTTACCATACCATAGGGAGATACATTACAGTTCAGAGTAATGCTATTTGGCTTAAAGAATGCACCAGCCACTTTCCACATGCTTGTGTCACCTGAGGTCCTTACCGGATACATTGGTCAATTATTTTGCTTACTTGGATGATGTGATAATTTATTCCAAGACATCAGAAGAGCACTGTGGGCACCTGCTACGTGTACTAGAGCACTTGGAACTGCATTGAACAACTTGTAAGCTATTGAAGAATCACTTTGGCAAGACGTTGATAGACTACTTGGGCCACGTAGTATCCCCAGACGAAAATTACCTGCAAGCCTCATCAATACAAGCCATTGAAGAGGCCGAACAACCAGCTACGAAGAAACATTCCGCCTTTTCTTGGGACTCTGCAACTGGTTACATGACTTATTACCGGTCATAGCCAGCAAAATGGCCCCCCTACACCCGTTGCTAGAAAAGGGAGCTTGCTGTAAATGTGGACCGGAACAATGCGAAGTCTTTCAGGCCCTCAAAGAAAGCTTCTGCCACATCCAGCTGCTGCATCACGCGCAGGGAGACAGTCCCCTTATTCTCCAAACTGATGCCTGCCAGAACATTCATGGGGCAGTTTTGTATCTGGAAGATGCTGAGGGCCACCCGCAAGTAATCATGTATGCTATCACATGCCTAAACACCACCGAACAATGGTACCATATCAACAATCAACATTGTTTGGCTGTCATATGGTTCACTCGGAAACACCACTACTACCTATAGGACAAGAAATTAATTTTACGTACTGATAGTAAAGCACTGCATTGGCTCCAGGAGATAGAGGGATCAAAAGCCAAGCTCAGACGGTGGGAACTCTTTCTCACCAAGTTCGGTTTTGAAGTCCAACACTTCCTGTGGGAAAACTAATGATTTGCTCGATGCACTGTCCTGCCAGACCTAGACGGCAAAGAAAAGGAGGAAGAGGAATGGAAAAGGATGGTTCCCCTCCAGCACCTGACCGCAGCCCTCCAAGAACACATTCAGCTACTCCAACTTCGCTTAAGCAAGTACCGGATAGTGAACCACCAACAGCAAGATCCGGATATCCAGTGACTTCTTCAGGCCCACCCCTAGCACTTTGAGCTCCACGACCATGTAGTATGGTCGCAGGCCGGGCAACCTGGGGTGGACTGGCCAATTTGGATACCGAAAGTATTGAGGGCAGACCTATGCCGCCACAACCACGTTGACCCCCAAGCCAGACACCCAGGTATAAAAGAAACATTGTGTGACCTGGGACGGAATGAGCCGAGATGTCCGGCAGTACGTCAACAGCTGCGTGGCATGCTGCCGCAGCAAAGTGTAAACCATATCCCTGCAAGCCTCAAAGCCTAGCATTCACATACCACCTGGATGCAGATGGCAGCTGACCTAATAGGGCCCAACCCCTGAAGCACCCAGGGAAACTGCTACTTACTGGTGGTGACTGACCCCTTCTCACGTTGGGTGAAGGCATTTACACTGCCAAGTCAACAAGCCACGAAGCTACCAACATCATTAAGAAATTCGAGACTGAGCTTTTTCCCCCGATGGGGTAACCCACAATGTATCCTAACTAATAATGGCATCCAGTTTGCCGGCCAGCACTGGCAGAAGGCGTGCAATGAGTGGCGAGTCAAAATGTGGACGGCGCCTCCCAACCACCCACAAGCTAACACCACTGAGTGGGGGAGTCAGGTACTGAAGAAGAGCTTCTGACACAGTGTGGGCAACGACTATCGCCACTGGGACCAGCATGTCCCAACAATCGTCTTTGCCCTCCGCAGAAGAACGAATGAGACTATCAACGCAAGCCCCACCCATCTCATCCTGAGTCAAACTCTTCGCCAACTGGGAGACTGGCAGTGGAACCAGCAACCCAGAGAGCCCCCACCACCGCAGCCTTAATAGCCCAGACAGACCAAGCACAGCAAGCAGAGGCTGACTATATTCAGATAAAGTATCTGTACGTCGCTCCGGGGTACAGAGTTTTAATATGGGCGAATCTGTACTACTCCATATCCACCCATTGAGCAATGACGGCCAATTCAGCACAGGAATGGCCGCCACTCAGCTGTTTAGTGAGCAAGAGAGACAGTGTTAGTCAGCCAGCACCTGCCCACCAGAGATAGTCACCTGGCACATGCTGCCGCTATTGTCAGAACTCCAGTGAACAGAGCGGAGAGCACTGCAGAGACACGTCGTCTTTGTGGGATGACAGTTCTACATCATCTCTGAGAGGATGGCAACTTTCTTCATCGTCCAGATGAATCTCAGTAGCAGCAGAGGGGAGTGAATTGACACACAACTCTTACTGACTATAAGAAGAAAATGACTTCTCTTCATCTAAATGCCTCTCTCTAAAATTCATTGAATGAGGGTTTGAATAGTCTGATTTCTACCAGAGCGGCTACAGAATTTTCCCTCGTATGCTTCATCACCAGCAGTGAGTAAGCAAAGCGTAGCCTCCCCCGAGAATATGTCAAGAGTCAATAAGCCAGCGGCTGAGCTATCACTGCAACCCCTGAGTGAGCAGATAGTTGAAAGGTGCAACAAGAGATAGCACCACCTGCCAATAATGGCCACCAGCCAGTTGCCCTTAGCTCCGCTTACAGACAAGTCCTCATTGCACCCCCCACTCCAATCCTGGCGAGACCTCATCACGAGAATATATTACTGCACACAGGCCGAAAACGCCAGTTGTTGCTTGGCTCTTCTGAGAGCCACATCAGTCTTATGCAGCTCGCTCTACTGCCTCGTGCACTCGAGCTCCCTGACCAACTCCACCTAGATGCCTAGAAGCTCTTTAGCCTCATCGCTGGGTACATCTAGACCTTCTAGAAGCTTTACCCCTGCAAGCCTTCCAGAAGACATCTATCCCCATTAGTCACTTGCCCACAGAAACAGCTACCCCACACTCCCTTCAGGAAGTGGATCCCCAAAGTCTCTTTAGGACACAGACACAGTATAGGCAGGGAAAGTTGATTTAGCTACCATGGTCAAAACTGCCACCCTTTAGCCTAGAACAAGGTCCCCTTCCTGGATAGCATAGTCTATTACTTCTGGTCAGCTCGAGGTAGTCAGGAGATAGTACGGGCCACTCTGTTGTATTCCTCTCAGAATAAACACCTTCCTAACCTACATTGTTTTCTCATTTCCTTCAGTACGTCTAGAATCCATAGTAGACACCACGTCCCATCAGAGTGGAGCAGGAGACTGAAGTTTGAACTATACAATTTTACCACCTAGTGCAGGACTGCGAGATCTCCCTCAGGGACTTGTACATCAATAAACACATACCATTCTGTTGCCAACCGTTCAGTGCACCTCATGTACCTAATGGTAGAGCCACAGCCACTAGTCATACACCCGTAGAGAGAAGAGACCACTAGACCAGCTTGTACTCCGTCTACCGCACCATGTGAGTTGCAAGAGGGAGTACTTGGTTGGCTCTGGGTTGGGCATGTCTGCTTTAGAATTACCGTCCATCAAAGCTATTGGATGCCTCAGAGAAAACCCGCTATCAAAACACCACACCGTTTGTGTGGCCATCTGGATTAATGGTTAGGCTCTGCGCCTACCCAGTCTGCAAAGATGGCAGAACACTGCTAGATAGGGAACTGCACATCACCTGCTCCTATCTGCTGAGACACGGTTTTGAATCTGAGGCCCTTTACCAAGGGAGGTGAGAAAGACCTGAAGGAGAGGAAGACTATCCTTACCTGGAGCTGCACCCAGACCAATAAGGCACTTAGCCAAGAATATCCCCGGGAACAAGTTCAGACAACCCGTAAGTTGGTGGAACTTTACCCCCCAGTTCCCTTTCCTTCTCTGTTTTCATCACTTCGGAAGGTTCCAAAGACTCCACACCCCATCGTAGCATCCATCCATCGAGCAGAAAAGGTGCCCTCAGGGTTAGCCTTCCCCTGGTTTAATGTCCGCCGTTTCACCAGCCCACCAAGAGCTGCCGCCAGCAATAACAGTTCCAGATGCAGCAGCTCGTGGGAACCGCTGAAAGCTGTTCCCACGAGCTGGAAAGCCAGCTGCACCATCCAACCGACTAAGCACCGGAGTAAGTAAGCAACTGGCCCCAAAGCTAATTGCCCGACCAATAGCCAACCCAGTAATTGATTTTGTGCCTAGCCAGCAACTGACGTGGCCAACACTGTACATCTGTCTTGCCCCGGTACCAAAGTCAGTCAGTCAGTCCCAAGTCATCTTAAGCAAGTACCACCAGCCTGCACTAACAAAGTCACTATTTCTGACGGTACGTCACATTGCTCCGAGTCAGATAGTGTCACATGTCAACTTGTTTATGTTAAAATTAATCCTGGGCCATGCATTTATTTTGAATATTCCTGTTTGTATACAAATATTTTATACCAACCCAAAGGTGTAGCAAAGTACCCAAGCACAAATCATAAATTTGCGTAAATCTAATTTTTTGAAAGAACTAGGTTTAGAGAGTAGATATTTTGCAAGTAACATTAATCCTGTTCATTTCAGAAACAATGTACACTATCTGCGAAAAGGAACTGGGCACCTGTGAAGATAGGTAATTCAGTATGTCAGTTGACATGTGTTTCACGGCCTTCAGCGTAGGACCGCTGGTGTTTGTCCGTGGTAGCATGAACATAGAGGCCTATTGTAACATTCTGGATAATGAAATGATCCCAAAATTGTGGCGTTTTTATGGAATGGACCCATGTTACTTCCAGGATGACAATGCCAGGTGCCATGTTTCAAGAGCTACTATGCTGTGGTACGCAGACAACAATTTTTGCCTATTGGACTGGCCGGTCCAGAGCCCCGACCTCAACCCTATAGAACATCTTTGGGACGAGTTGGATCGCCGGGTGAGGGCTCATCAGGCGTGGCCAAAATCCATTGCTCAATTCGTGGAATGGTCGTAAGAGGAATGGCGACGAATCTCCATGGATGTTCTGCAAACACTTGTAGAGAGCATGCCAGACAGGGTGTTGCTGTTGTAGCCTCAAGAGGTGGCCCTACGAGATTCTAACGGGATGACAACCACCGAGCAAACATTGTGGACAGGTGCCCAATTACTTTTTGGTAGATAGTGTATCAAATTCCCAATTAACCGTATTAGTTGGAACCAGAGAAAAAACAAATAAGCGATTTTGTATTGAAAAACTTGGATAATCAATTTTTTTTTTTTTTTTTTTTTTTATTACGGAACACTGATATTGGCTCCTAAAATCGTGATAAAATACAGTACCTTGACACATGGCAACTTTCTACATATAATTTAAATTACTTGTACTCATCAGTGCAAACAAAGTGACAGCACCTTCAATAGAGTTTGTGTTTCTGCCACCAGCCACGGGACATCTAAATTTGTTCTACCTATCCAAGGCTTCACTCTAAATATGTTATTCACTGGCCGAGTCACCGAAGCCATGCAGTGAGATGAACCAAGTACTGCAGCACACCACGAGATGCCACTACCAGTACCTTCACCAAGGCATGAGTCTGGATCCAGCGCTGGCCACTGATGTCACACACACAGAGGATCTATGTCATGCTTCGCAGCTGCTTACCCCCCCCCCCCCTCTTCATGTCAACTCCCTATGCCAGGCGAGCAAGGGACATGTCACAGTGGAGTATAAATAGAGGGCCGCACCAGGGCTCATGATCAGTATTCAAGCAGTTGACATCTTTCTTGTTTCTTCACCGCACCTAACGGTGCCACGGGAACCATTAGCTCCTACCTTGGTCTTCATTGTGCACTAGTGGTGCCGAAGACATATCCGCACCTCAGGACTTTACTGCACCTTTGGGGGCCAAAGATCCTTCTCTTAACCAGTCTTGCATCACAGTGTCCACCAAGACACGTGCCGCTCCCTTCTGGACAACAGCCGTAGTGTAGTTTAAAGTCAGAGTGGTTTGGACAGCCACTTTACTGCCTACCCTGTTAGTCCAGGAGCAGGTACCCTTTATCTCACGTAGGATGTTCGACTTCCATAAACTGACATGGATAGGAAGTAGTGCTTCGCCATCACTGTTTATTTCTGTCAAAATAAATAAACACTGTTTTATCAACTTTCGAATATCGTTCCCATAGTCATAGTAGCTCTCCTCGTAAATATTGGGCCTGTGCGAGAGACAGCAGGTGATGGGGATTTTATTCTCTCTGTTTAGACACATAACGCCAAACCAGAGTACAAACTTGGAAGTCTACCCATTTGCTGCACTCGTGTGGTAAATGGTAGAGCCACGACATTAGGGTACTGCTCCCTTAGGTATTGGACTGCCCATCTAGGGTTTGCTCTTCTCATCATGCACTAGCAGTGCCGAGAGGGATACTTCTCTGGGTCTGGGAAGACCAACTCTAGCAGGACCTCACCTCCGATTTGGGATGGTACCCAGTGCTTCGCCACTCACCCAACCCCATACCTCTGGTACTGGAGTTGGATAACGAGTTGCGGCATTGGCTGGCCGCCGATGTATGCACACACATTATGCACCCCCACGTCAACTGCTCCACTTGTATGAAGTCCGATAATAGGATTCTCTTTTCCTCATGCCATTTAATCATAGTTGCGGTGTTCATAAGCATGCAAAATGAGTGTAGGTGGCCTTTAATTATCCATGGTAGCTTTACCGCCTCCCGGCCAGTTTCGCAACTTCGCATATCTCAGTCCATGAAAACAGTCAGCCGAACTCTGCAAGCTCCCTGTATAAGTTCTGCCAGCCCATGAACATGATACGTTTGAACCACCAACTGGAATCTCTGAGAGTTACCATCCAATCGTACAGACTTACCTCAGTGGCTAGGACACAGTACTAGGACTCATCACCTGCCAGATGCTGGGAGAACCAGGAACCTGCACCACCAGGCTGACCAGCACACCCATATCAGGGACAGCCTCTAGTGGGCAACCAGTTGCGCCATAGCCGGCACAGCCGCAACTGCCAAGCATACGTCGCCCAGGTATACCCGAAAGATTGATCCTGCCGAGGCGGAAAGTAGTGCTTGCAGAGCCCGACTTTGTCCTTTGCAGACAGCAGACCCGTCCAGTACTGTGGACTAGCTAAGCTCCTATTTCGATTTTGTTTTTTTATCTGGTGAGCTCCCAAACCTACTACACCAGCATGAGCACCTTCGCAGTTCTGTGTGCCCTTCGTCATGCATGTTAGTAACTAAGTCGGTTGGATATTGGGATACGTCTTAGGGCAAGCCCTATATGCCTTAGGTCAGTTTTAATTATTATAATGGGAGCGTGCATCGCGGCTAAGCAGGGTTGCAGTGCCATGGCCGCAATTGGATGTTGCGAGACCGGCTAGTGTGCGGAATACGAGACAGGGCGGTGCAGCACACCTTGCTTGCTAAAGACCAACTCACCTTCAAAGATGCAGCCGACATCGCCATGATAGCTAAGGCAGCAGGGAGGAATGTTGCAGATATACTATGTACTGGCAAAGAGGTAAGCCCACTCGGGGAGGACCCACATTCAGTGCATACTGCGTAGGATGGACGACACACTGAATTTCAGCCAGTAAAGTAAAAGGTACAGGAGGGTTCTTACGCAATCTTGTTTCCGGTGTTCTCAGAACCATGCCGCAGATATATGTAGTCATGTGGCAACAGTGTGCCGATATTGTTCAAAACGGGGCAATTTAGAGAGAGCATGCCGTAAGAAGAAAAAAATGCCAAAACATAGGAACTAAGCCACAGAGTAACAACGGATGCAAATCACAGACACATAGAACTCTTACACTGTTAGATACAGTAGAGGAGCAAGATGATGAAACATTAGTAGTGCACTGTTAATACAGCTTGCAGGCACTGAGATGTAAAGCAACCTTTGTTATCGATTTGTGTTTGGATGGCAAGAAGCTTCGCATGGAAGTAGATATAGAGACAAGTTTTCCTGTTATCAGTTGGGATACCTACAAGTCTCTGTGGCCTACAAAACCACCCTTGGACAACTGCAATATTGTCCTGCGCACTTGGTCGCAAGAACATTTGAAAGTTCAGGTAGTTAAGACAGTTTGTGTGGAAGTGAATGGAAATGCAGCAGCAGCAGCAGCAGCAGCAGCAGCAGCAGCAGCCCTTCCCTTGTTAGTGGCTGCTGGAAATGGGCTCAGGTTACTGGGAATAAATCGAGTTTTTCAGTGGAAGGTATTTTTACAGTTCATAGTATAGTACTGTGCTGCAGGGAACAAGTACACATGAGACAAATTGGGAAAACCAGTGGATAAAGGTGTTTGATAACAGTGATCTGGGGAGTATACTGGCCCACCAGTGGCTCTTGCACTCCAAGAGGGAGCCACGCCAATTTTCCGAAAATGTAGACCAGTTCCATTCACAGTGAGAGAGAAGGTAGCGACAGCAATCGACAAACTTTTGTCACGGGGGGGGGGGGGCTATGAACCAGTGGCCAATTCAGCATGCGCAACACCCATTGTGCCTATTATGAAAACTAATGGCTCGGTCTGCATATGTGCTGATTACAAGGGCATAGTTAACACAGTGTGCAAGACTGAGTGCTACCCCTTGCCGACCATCAATGAAGCACTGGCATCGCCGACTGGAGGAAAACTCTTCACAGAATTAGATTTGGCAGATGCTTATCTACAGGTTGGGGTAGATGAGGCAACAGCCGAGCTCTTAACCATAAATGCAATCAATGATCTTTGTAAGGTTAACCATCGGCAGTTTGGAGTGAGCAGTGGTTCAGCTGTCTTTCAAAGACTTATGGAAACACTATTAACAGGGATAGATGGAGTTGTGATGCTGTTAGACGATGTATTAATAGCAGGTCCAAATGAAGAGGAGCATTGGACATGAGCAACAGAGGCGGTTGCTAGAATCGACGAGGCAAGGTTGCGACTGAAGAAGTCCAGGTGTGTTTTTGCCTCAGTGATGGTGAAATTTTTGGGATATCGAATATATGAAGAAGGTATTCACTCCACAGAAGACAAGGTGGATGCTATTCGCAGCGTACCAGTTCCTCAAAATAAGAAGGATCTGCAGGCATTTTTGGGGTTACTGAAATTTTATGAACGATTCTTGAAATACAGAATTAGTACTCTGGAGCCATTACATCGTCTTCTTGACAAGCAAGCTGCATGGGAGTGGGAAACAGAGAATTCTGATGCATTTGCCAGGGCGAAGGAATTGTTGTAAGCCGAGTGTGTGATTGTACATTATGACCCTTCAAGGCCGCATGATTTAACATGTGATGCATCGGAGTTTGAGTTGGTGCAGTTTTGGCACATATTATGGATAATGGCGAAGAACGACCAGTGGCTTTTGGGTCACACACATCGCAGAAATGTGAAAGTAACTATGCTCAGATCAATAAGGAAGCCTTAGCTGTAATTTTTGATATGACAAAATTTCGGCAGTACTTGATAGTGGTTACGGAGCACAAACCGATCCTGCGACTGGTGGACCCATGGTGCCCAACCCCAGACATTTTGTCTCCACGAATTCTACATTGGAATCTAATGTTAGGTATGAATGACTACAAGATTATCTACAAGCCAGGAGTTCGGATTGGACATGCAGATTCCTTGAGCAGGTTGCTTCATCCAACACCCACCTTTGAAGCTCTATAGTTGGCAGAAATTCTCATGTTAGAAGAGATGCCAGGAACACCCTTGTATGCCTAATAATTATCTCGGTACACCGTGTGCGCAGTATGTGGACTGTGTTGTGCAATATAGAGGGCTCTGTACTTTTTAAAGTGAGTTTGGACTGCCTCGTTCCTGTGCGCTTTGGAGTTTTTTCCTTCCTACTTTCCCTCGACCTCCTAATATTTACACTCCCTCCTGCACATGCGCTCTCTAAGTCAATTCTGATTTATTGTAAGAAATTATTCTGAATCGGCAAGCTTAGCATTAGCACAGGCCTTTGCCATTTCAAGTTTGCTCGTCTTCATGAACATACCCTTCTGGTATTTAGCTCTGCGAGGTCCCTTCAGGACTCAAAAGTGTTGGAAAGTGTCAGTTGACTTGCTGCCATGTTGTGGGCAGCAATTAATTAAGGTGGGTTTGCCTTCTGATTGAGTACAGAAGTTTGTGTGTGGTTTGAAAAGTAATTCGTTAGGCGTGTTCTTAGCTTCAATTCAAAATTTTGTTTGAATTTGTGTAATAAATTCTTTTTGTCTTAACTTGTATAGCTGTGAAACCCACTAATGTAGTTTGCTTCGTCTTGAAGTGGAAGTATTTTGATAGCATGGCAAATGTTTGTGCAATACATTGAGTGCCTACAAAGTTGATGGCTGTCAGATGGGGCTGGCACCACTCGTATCCACTTGGTATGATATTTTCAAACAATTCATCAGTGTCATATTTTTAATTGGTTTTAGAAAGTGATCAAATGGAATGGTTTTAGAAATATTGTTTTTAAATGTCTATGGATTTAATAAAAGTTTTAAGTGGTCTGGCTTTAGTACGCTACTGTGCTCCGACTCACTGTTTGCATTTTAAAGATTATTTTTAGAGAATTCAATTGGTCTCATTGTTTGCATTGGTCTCATTGTTTAAGGATTAATTTTAGAGAATTCAATATGTCTCCAGTAGTGGAGTTAATCTCCAAATATGAATTTAAAATCTGCCTTATAATTTATTAGAAATCCCAGAAAAGAAGTATATTGTACTGGGCAGTTTTAATGAGATTATGTATATTCCCCTTTAAGTTCACATTTTTAGGATTTTGTGTAGCTCTCGGCTTTTCTTGTCCTCGTAACGGCGTCCGAGAAGTGACTTTTAATGTGTAATGTTTTAAAATGTTTTTCTAAAAGCTTGTGGAAGCTAATGTAGTTGAGTCCTGAAAGTTTATAAAATAAAATCAAGAGTTACTTTGAAATTTGTTTGTGTAAAAATCTCCTTGTTTCCCGCCACACATGGAAGAATCGGTCTTAAAGCAGGTGAAGCAGTATGTGCAACATGGGTGGCCACCCAAATTGCTTAATGAGAATGTTCGTCCATATTGGAACAGACTATCGGAAATATCTATCTACTGCGATTGTTTGCTGTGGGGCACTCGGGTGGTAATTCCGCATCAGATGCGAGAAGACCTGATCCAGATGCTACATGTATCACATAATGAAATTGTACACTCCAATGCAATAACAAGAAGCTACAGCGTGATGACAAACTTTAGTGAAGCCCCAGGTAAAATGTGAACTGACGTTCACTTTCTCTCTCATATACACCACTCTTCCCTGCACTACCGTTTGCCTCGTCTCCTTCCAGCCAATAGCCAGAAAGCTGCCTTATCTACTACCTGTGCGTAGTCATGTCAGTTGTAAAGTGGTGAAGAACAGTTGTGGCAACCTGTGTTTAGTGGTTTTTCATCCAGTTCCGTATCGCGCACATTTACATGCAAGCTTAAAGTATTACGTCTACTATATGTTGTAATATGACTTGCCTGCATATTTGTTGTCTTTGCTGGATCATTAGTGAGTGAGTGAAGAGATTTGGGCTGCTCTTAACTGTGAGGTCTTGAAAGCCGATGAGGGTGATTGAAGTGAAAATGGAGCGGCGCCGGAATGAAGGGATGGGGGAAATGGGAGATCCCCGAGAAAACCCGCCGACCAATGGCATTGTCCGGCACGATTCCCACTTGCAAAAATCTGGTGACCCGGCTGGGGATTGAGCCCGGTTCGCCTTGGTGGGAGGCGAGCGTGCTAATCGTTCAGCCACCGCGGACCTGCTAGATAATTAGCTGTTCGTCATTAAGGTGTGTTTGTGTGCAGCGGCACGTTTTATTTATCTATCGTAATGTTTGCGATGCCTGAGAATCGTAAAAGCAATATACCCGTGTACAGCGAAGCTAGAGAAATTGTTAGAAGTGCAATTCAGTTTTGCGATATAGAAAATGAAGGTGGTAATATTACGATTTCTATTCAATGTTCAACAAAATATGCTTCAGCTGCACATAGGAAATAAATATAGTCCACTCTGGATTGAAAGCGACTAATGAAAATCAACCTTTGAAAAACACTCTAGGCATAACATCTCAACCTGTTTTTTCAATAACCTGTAATCCACAAACATATAACACTGTGGTAAACTTTAGAGTACTGTATTATTGAATAAATGAAACTTTAGCTTAATATCTTCAATAACTCGTAATATTTATTCCTTTTTAAATATGAATTAACAACAGCGAGAACAGCAGTGTGTTGGCAATGGCCACTAAGAATTAGTTCACAGTTAAAATATTATTTTAACCCAGTTTTTTAGTATACTATTTATAAATTAAACAGTGCCTATTCAAATATTTAAATATTTAGGTAGCCCCGATGGCAACATATATCATTTTTACAGTTTAAAATAATAGCGGGAAATATCGTGAGTAGGCCATAATGGTACGTTGTTGTTGTTTTATCGAGCGAGAGCAACATTGAAGCAACTGTCTGTTGAGCGAGGCTTGTCGCTCCCTCTATGTCTTTGTCTCTTTCACACTCGGGAAATTTCACTTCATTAGTAAGCAACAAAAATTATACATGTTTTCAATTTTAGCATATTTCATACTTATCACAGCAAAATAATAATTTTTTAATTTGTAATTTACAACTAAAAAGAGATTTTAATGTTTGAATACTTATTCTAATGTATTTAGATACGATGGCAGAGTAGAAACAAAGTGAAGTTGGCAGACGTGGCGAGCCATGACATGGCGTGTTGCTGTTTTACCAAATGGAGCGTAAATTATACTTACTCCGAAAAATACGTCAAATTACTACATCATGTTTGTAGATGTTATGTCTTTTAAACCTACCTAAGCAAGTTACGAGGTTGTGATAAAAATCTTTGTTTCTGCGGCAGTAATAAATATACTGTTAGGGTGTGTTTTGTTAACCGCTGCGTGTGAAATAGCGTGGCATGGTTGCGTGCTGATCGTTACGCTGGTTCTGTGCGTATGCGTGATTTCACATTTTTGATGTGAACTATTTATGCATTGTAAATGTGAACTGTTTTTATGACGAAGTTATTTATTTACATCTACGTCTGTTTATTTATCACAACATTGTACCTTTGCCCTGGGTGTTTGAAACACAGTCATGTAATGTGATTTACCACCAATCCCAACAAAATAATCTAGCCCAGCCCCAATAAATTTAAATAAACCTAATACACAGTAAGTAGCAATACATATAAATATGAGTGGATTAAAATTTACGATACGGTTATTTGTGTGCATGTTCACTGCTATATTTTAAGTTTCTATAACAAAAAATGAGCGACACGAGTTGCATGCTTGATTTTAATACTGCTTTTTCGTTGGACTGGCTATTTTTTCGTTATTCGAACTGAGGCCGTCCTTTTAAAGAAATAACCCAACACATATCATTAACAAAAAGTTAAATACTACAGTTAATTACCCAGCAGTTGTAACAGTGTTTAACACAGTCGCGGCAAAATATTAACGTGCATTACGTGTAATGTGCTATGTCGTGGAAAACAAATATGTTAATGTAACATAACAGTAAGAACTATCGTTAATTCAGGCATTTTTAAAAGTCATAAAGCTGACCTAAATAATGTTATAGGCCTAAACTGAATATTCGTAAGAAATGGTTTTTGAAATAGACCTAAGACAGAATTCTTTGAAAAGCTGTAAACAATAAACTACACATTTGACAGGTATAAAAGTAGAAGTCACATTTCAATGTTTATTTTTAGCTGTAGCGAAAGTATACGAACACATGTACACACACAACGGCATGTAAATATTGATTTTGACAGATGCTACATGGCAATGTTTGTTTACATTTACCAGAATGATACGAAACGGGCCTTCAAGTAGATATTTAGCAGGGCTCTGAGAAAGCTGCTTCTAATGGAGAATGGACTATAACTTTATTCTTAAATTCATAAAGAGGACAGTATACCATCTAGCAGCGTAACAAACAGTCAACTCGCGGTAAGAAGAGAAAAATTGCGGACAGAAAAATACAGTTCCATTCTTTGATGTTTGAGGGATGCGAAAAAAATTGCACGAGTTTTAGTACAAAAAAAAAAAAAAGCAGTCTCCAACACAGAAACTTGTTGGAATTATGGCAAGATAAATTAATTTCAGAGTTAGTAGGTGCATGGCAAAAATTAATTAAAGCAATGGGGTTCAAGTTTATAAAAAAATATATAAAAGAAAGCAGTTCTTCTTCACTGAAAGAAACAAGATCGTCTCATGGTGCGCGAAAACCTGCGAGCTATAAGAAAAAATTACAGACATGGCAAAAGTAAATACTTGTAATATACCTGATGATGCAAGGAATCATCCAAATTACACTGTGAACAAGTGTTGGCAGCATGATGACATAGCAGGAGTGTACAACCATTAAGGCTAACAATGGATTACAGTTCCTCCTGATAGTGAAAATGGCTCACTTAGGGAGCCAAGTTTATTTTTAAAGACCAAACTGGAGGTGGAGAGTATCATGATGAAATTAATAGCAACAATTTAATGAAGGATGGGTATTCGGATAAAGGTACTTTGAGACTCTTTTAGAGAAGGTAATGATGTTTCTGCCAAGAGAAAATAAAAATATAAATACAGTAAAATCCCTCCATTGCGACCCCATTTATTACGACCACATCTCTATTACTACCCAATCCCGAGGAACAGTGAAAAGTTTGGGTCGAAAAAGTCGAACATTTGTGGCACATCTAAAAATATATACAGTAATCCCTCGCTAACCACTGTATCTTCAAATGCGGTTTCAGTTTTGCATGGATTTGTTTTTGTAAACCTATTCTTCAACCGCGGTAAAAGTTTCTATTATCCATGGTTTCCAGTCTATAGAACACTGGCCTTTACATATGTTAGCGGTCTCCCATTTCTCAATACTTTGACAATTGTTGTTCCAAGTAGTGTGAATTAATAAATTACTTCAAGTCAGAAGGGGACACACTTTGGTATTTGGAGTGGGGAGGAGGTTGCAGGCCATGTTGAGAATTCTTTGTCTATAGTCCATTCCCGATTGGAAGCGACTTATGAAAATCAACCTTTGAAAAAACACTCTAGGCATAACATGTCAACTTGTTTTTTCAGTAACCTGTATTCCACAAATATATAACACAGTGGTTAACTTTAGAGTACTGTATTATTCAATAAGTGAAATTTTACATTAATATCTTCTATAACTTGTAATATTTATTTATTTTTAAATATGAATAAACAACTGCGAGAACAGCGACGTATTGGCAATGACCGGTTATGAATAGTTCACATTAAAAATATTATTTTAACCTGGTTTTTTAGAATACTATTTGTAAATTAAACGGGATCTATTGAATTATTTAAATATTTAGGCAGCCCCGATGGCAACATATATCATTTTTACAGTTTAAAATAACAGCTGAAAATATCGTGAGTAGGCAGTAATGGTACGGTATTGTTTTATCGAGCGAGAAAGCATTTGAAAAACTGTCTGCTGGGCGAGGCTTGTCGCTTTCTCTCTCTTTCTTCGTCTCTTTCAAACTCGGGAAATTTCACTTCGTTAGTAAGCAACAAAAATTATACATGTTTTCAATTTTAGCATATTTCATACTTATTACAGCAAAATAATGATTTTTGAATTTGTAATTTACAACTGAAAAGAGATTTTAATGTTTGAATACTTATTTTAATATATTTAGATATGATGGCGGGGCAGAAACAAAGTGAAGTTGGCAGACGTGGCGAGCCATGACATGGCGTGTTGCTTTTTGCCATACGATTCGTAAATTATTCGTACTCCGAAAAAAATATTTCAGATTACCACATCACGTTTGTAGACGTTGTTTGTAAGTTTTACCTGTGAACTGTTTTTATGACGAAGTTAATTATTTACATTCACGTCTGTTTATTTATCACAACGTTGTACCTTTGCCCTAAGGGGTTTGAGACACAGTCGTGTAAGTGATTTGCCACAATCCCAGGAGAAAAATACTAAGTTCAGCCCGATAAATTAAAATAAACCTAATAAACAGTAAGTAGCAATACGTGGAGATATGAGCGGAATAAAAGTTATCGTAGGCTTATTTGTGTGAATGTTCACCGCTATCTTTTAAAGTTTGTATGACAAAAATGAGCAACATGAGTTGCGTGTTTGAATTTAATGTGCCTTTTTCGTTTGACTGGTTGTTCCTCCGTTTTAATATTTATTCCAACTGAGGCCGTCCTTTTAAAGAAATGACCCAACCCATTTCAATAACAAAAGGATAATTAGTACAGCCCTTTACCTCGCAGTTGTAACAATTTTAAACACAGTCGCGGAAAAATACTGACGTGCAATACATGTATTGAACTATGCTGTGGAAAACAAATATGTTAATGTAAAATAACCGTACAAAATGTCGTCAATTCAGGCATTTTCTAAACGTCATAAAGCTGACCTAAATAATGTCAGAGGTTTAAACTGTGAATATTCGTATGAAATTGTTTTTGAAATATGTCAAAATTATTTGAAAAGCTGTAAACAGTAAACAACACATTTGACAGGTATAAAAGTAGAAGTCACATTTCAATGTTTATTTTTAGGTGTAGCGAAAAGTATACGAACATATGTATACACACAATTGAATGTAAACACTAATTTTGACATATGCTACATGGCAGTTACATGGCAATGTTTATTTACATTTGGCGGAAGGCTACGAAACGGGCCTGCAATTAGATATTTAACAGGGCTCGGAGAAAGTTGCTTCCAATGGAGAATGGACTATAGTCACGTACTGTACCCCCCCCCCCCCTTTATCACCCAGTACAGAGGCGCCAACACGCCGCCTAATTTTCGTAGAAATGCAACACATTGATGTGATTAGCATCGACCAGCATATTTTCCCAACACCAGCAGTAACGATGGCAGTGGCGCTGGCTAGCAGTTAGCAGTGTTGCCAACACGTGAAGAGGCGATTTCGCTTCAGCTGTAGTAAAGTCTGCTACATTCCACTACACAACTATTTTTTGAAACTTTATTGTAATAATTTTGTAGGGACGTATGCCTGGCCTAAATAACTAACCTTGTACAGCCAGAAATACAATAAATCTCGAAAAAGAATGAAAAGCACGAACAAACACGACTACAAACTCTCCAAAATTCAAAGTATCCAAAAATCGCAACTCTAGAAACTCGCCAAACTGCCAAACAGCACACACACATAATGACATCACAACCCCGATACTGAGGTACAAAAATCAGAACCGTCACAGACGGCAAGAACTACTACTCAACTATTAATGGGGGAAAAAATACCATTACAACAGGTGATAAAATCAGAAGGGTTAAGATATGAGACATTCATTTCATAATAAAGATGTATTCTGAACATACTGTTGTCTTCAGCGCAGTGGTGATATTGACGGTAGCAATAGTAAGTATTTGGTGATATGTGCTGAATTACGTGGTCTTCGAACAAATTGTATGTTTACAAAATTAGAACAATATTAAAATATTAACAAATAAGAAATAGTGTTCAAGCTTCTACATTTTCTATGTTTATCACTTTTCGCCGCTTTGTCTCCCCAAGGTATAAAGGTCGCTATGCGTAACTGAATTCCGCTACTGTTGGCAACACTGCTGGCTAGCCACCGCCCCCGAGTAATCTTGTAGCGATCGATCGACAACTGGGCGAGGCAGCCGGCCACGGTATGAGCAACAGTTGAGCGGCATTCGGGGCAGAGGGTGGCTATGTCCTATACCGTGCAGTGTTAACAAGTGAGGCCAGTGTATAGCGTGAAGTTAGGCGGTTGTTTTCCGGTGAAAAGGGTCACGTGGCCAACATTAGCCAAAAACATTGTATTGGCCTATCTTTCACGTGTATTTATATGAGTATTAAAATCGACATAAATTAATATACAACTGTTTTCGACCTAAACGATAATATACATAAAGCGTGAGTGGGTTTGTATCAGATAACTAGATATAAATTTCGCCGTTAAATATGTAACGTTATCAATTATTTACTTTTAAATGGAAGTGTCGTATACGGTGTTTTTGTTGATTTGCTTCCCATTCCCTATATATTTGCCTTGAAAATATTCCAGGAAATAATTTTCGAACGACTGTAGGAGCTTTTCAAAGTTATGATAAAACTTTAACAGTACTAAAATCGAATAAAATACGTTATTGAAGTTGTCTGCGAGTGCGTTACAAGTGAAGCAGCCATGCGATAGAGAGACAACTGTTGTTTACATTGAAATTTAACAGCCTTGCGCGTACTATATGAATTCACTAGTTCTGAATATTCTCTAAATTTGTGTCATTCTTGCGTTTGTGAAATATGAATTTGGCATGTAAACACGCCTTAAAACTATAATCTATTTTTTTTTTATTCGGCGACCAACAAAAAGTAATATTAATGTATGAAAATGCGTATGAGCTGGGCTATGCAATTGCAATGTTTAGTGTATTCGTATATACCGTGGATACATTCGTGAAAGACATCGCACAATTATTGTGTGTATAGGGATATTTCTATCTGTGTAAGTTTATAAATTAACAATTGCAGTGTGTTTAATTTTTGCAAGTGCGGTTACGATTACTAACGTGCCGTGAATTTAAGGGCTAACCTGTAAGTTGCGGACTCGTTAGAGGTACTTTTATAAAACTGCAGATACGTATTTATCTAAATGCCGATTTGCTATTTCAGTGTAGGAGTTCATTGAATTAATTTGTTAGTAATGGCAAATAATCTCGTAAACCAATACAAATCTACACCTTATAAAAACTCCACTCTTACAATTTGTGTCTCCCCAAGTCAGCAGAGTTGCAGTGACAAACAAGAAGTCAGCTGTTTACCAATTCAAGAATATAGACCTACAACCAAATCAGTTCTCATATTTTTAATAGCTACTGAATTAAGCCTTCATTATTTGCAATTTCCATGGTTTCTCAAACTCACTCCATGCAATTTCTGGGGTGAGTCAATAAAGACAATTTGACCACTTCGTTCATTGTATTCGCAATTAACGTAGGTTGCATACATACATATACTCGCAATTAGGCTACCGCTCGGTGGCGAGCTCTCTCACCTCTCCTTCACCCAACCAACTCCTTTTCCACTCCCTTCCTGAACTTACCAACCCCTCTCACAGATACAAATCCCTCCCTCGACACATTCCACTCCCTCACAGACCTCACAAGCATGGGCTGCCTACCTTGGTCCGCTCTCCTCCACACCCTCTGAAGCTTCGCACTGTTGTTTCCTCTCCCTTTAAATACCCCCTTACTTAGCTTGCAGTGTAGCCCTCCCCATTCTCCCTCTTCATTCACCACTCTGTATATCCTGACTAGCCATTCAACTTTTCTCCTGGCCTTAAACTAGCTCCACCCCATTTGCCTATAGTTTCCTTCTTCCTCATCATCCTACCCCTGCCTTCTCCACCTACCCTTCACCCATATTGCTGCCCTTCTCTGCACCTTTTCAAGTTCTAGCACCCCCGCCTCCACATATGGGTCCTATAATGCTGCAGCATGTTCTGATATTGGCCGTACCATTGTATCATATGCCTTCTCCTTCACCTCACAGCTGACTCCCTTCAGTACCCTTCCTAGCATACCCAGAACCCTTCTTCCCTTTGCAACCACCCTCTCTACCTGAGTTTTCCATCTGAGGTCTCCCTGCAGTACAATTCCTAGATACTTATATTCTGCTGCTTCATCTATCTCTTGTCTTTCCCATCTGTACATGTCCCTGCTTATCACCTTCCTTGTAAACCTCAGTACCTTAGTTTTTATTATATTTATCTTCACTTTATTTTTCCTGGTCCACAACCTTATCTTGTCAATGTCCACCTGTAAATTCCCCCCCCCCCCATGCAAACTTCTGCATACACATAAATATGCATAAAATTGTATCATAACAGAGAACTAATGTAATGTAAAGAGAGGGAATAACTAAAATGGGATTTTATTTTATTTACCAGAAATCATTTACTATATTGAAATTAAAATTGTATAAAGTAGATGAATTCATATTGGAAACAAATCTCTCGCGTCATTGTCGGTGTTAGGAATTTAAATATAAATGCCAGCAAATAATGATTTATTCGGGAACATGTGAACTTTGCCTTCCAGAAATTCAGCTAGGCTGCTGGTCGCCATTATGTTGCACTCATTACTGATATGCAACCTGCAATACATTACACGGCAACGGTAGCACGCTTGTTATACTTTATTTAATCATTCATTCAAAAAATTGTTTACCACAAATCCTGATATATGGGCAATATATCTAAAACATGAGCACATAACCCAATACTGGTCCGCGGTACATATACTCACTATCGGTAGTTTTATGAGGAAATTATTAGATTGCATAACTAACACAAGCCAATAATAAATTAGTAAAACTTCCCATGTGAATTGTCATATATATATATATATATATATATATATATATATATATATATATATATATATATTTGAATGTAACCTTTCTCTTTAACGTCATTCTAAAGTAGACACAATGTTTTTGTTTACTGGCAAGATGGCGGCTAGAGTCCATAGATTAATTACCTATCTCCAACGACTTCACCTACGTCACAACATGCCATCTTCTTTATACTCGTAACTCGATGTTCGTGCGGCCTGGCACGAGCATCACGCTCGTGCCAGGGCCGCCTACTTCACAGCCCAGCCAGAGGATCTAGGCTCGAGCGACAGCAGTAAGTTGCCGCGCTAGGCCGCGTTGGAGAAAATCTAAATGCTCGCCCAGCTATGCACACACAATAGACGTGGGCGAAACGAGTATTTTATTGATTCGAAATATTTGGATCAACTCTGCTAGATGAGTCGACTCACTGATTCGAATCTGAAGATTCGAGACATCTCGAGGGTTCTGAACTGTATTGAATCAACAACACACATACATCTTTGCGTAGTTTGTTTCAACTCGAAGCAGTAGGTTTGGCTCACAGAGAATCGTTGATCGTTGCCGTTAAGCTGTGTTGCAGTGACATGTGTTAGGCGAGAGACAGAAATACGAATATAGTGGGAAATAAAAATATTAAAATGTAACAATACAAGACTTTACGAGATTCGAAATTTTATTTTGTCACATATACACTCGTTTTAAAATAATGGCTGCCGCATGTATGAATATTTTATTCATTTTTAGCAGAAATATAAAAAAAAATACAGGTATATATTATGAGGACGTACTTAGAAAATGGTGCTTTCATTCAAAGTTTTGTAGTTAACAATGTATAATTCATTTTTTAAAAATACTTTAGAATAAACTCTTACATAATAGAACATCAATAACACTAACAAAAATAAACAAAAAGTATTTTCAAAACAATGCTCGTACTATAAAAATGAGCGCATTAACTGTACCAATAAACACTGCAATACAACGACGATATAACTAATACTACACACGAGAGTTAAAAACCATTTACGACACAGTGTCCGATACATCACTGCCATTTAGTTTGTGCCACCGAACCATTGGGAAAGAATCGAAAAACCTTTGGCTCGTTTCAAAACGTACGGAACAGATCACGCATGTATCGCAACTCGTAACTCAGAGCCATGCCGAAAGTATCGAGTCACCGGCAGACGAATGTTCCGAATCATTATTTCATGTTGGTGAGTCGATTCAGTGATTTGAATCACCCACTCGTTGCCCAAGTCTACACGACAATGTATTCTCTGCTAGCCACAGCACACTAGTGATTTAATCTAAATAAAAGTGCGGTGTTTTACTTCAAACGTAAGACATATTCAACAGTGTTTTAGTTACTGCTTTGTGCGTAATACGTCCGATTTTCTAGTAATGAAACGCCCAGACCAAAGCGAGAGCACGGCGCGCACACACGTATTGCGCAACGAGACCTAAACTTTCTGATCGCTACGTGCCTCATAGCAATGTATGACCGACGAGATCTCCGTAAGATCTCTAATAATAACTTTATATTTTAATAATACATCGTCTAATCATTTCACACACTTTCAATGGTCATGTCATATTGTGTTTAGGACTTTTTTTTTTACTACAAGGGATGGTCCAATATGCCTTTCTTGGGTATCAAATTAATCACGAGACGTCCAGCTACTAAAATATACACATGTATTTATATTTAATTTAAAAAGTGGTTTTTTATGCGCTAGAGACGATTGAATATGAACCTAATGCAAAAAATGGCAAGTTTGGTGGCACAGTGGTTAGGGGTGTGTCAAAATCGGCCCAAAATTTTCCAAAGTCTTTATTACGACCCCCCTTATATTACGACCCTATTCTTGGGAACCGTGAGGGGTCGTAATAGAGAGGTTCTACTGTATTATTTTCTCTCGGATGAATAAAAATGTATTGGCAAAAACATAATAACCTATTTTGAAACAGATTCACGGTGCCAGTACCCGAGTACCGTTTGTTAAATATCCTTGATACTTAATTAATAAGCTGTGTAAATTATATTGATCAAATTACGTGTCATTTATTTGGCAAAGTTAACTAAGAATACAAATATTTGGGCTCCCATTTTCCGAAATTTACATTTTTTCAGTGTTATATTTTGAAAGACATACTAATTTGACTACAAGTATTTACATCTATAGTCCATTCACGCTTTCTTCGACCTTTTGGAATCGAACCTTTGAAAAATCACCCTAGACGTATTATGTCAACCTGTTTTTCCAATAACTTGTATTCCACAAATACTTAACACTGTGATTAACGTTAGTGTACTGTAGTATCGAATAAATGAAACTTTACCTTAGTATCTTATATAACTTGTAATATTTATTTCGTATTAAATTCGAATTAACAAAAGCAAGAACAGAGACGTGTTGGCAATGGCCGGTAAGAAATAGTTCACAGTTACAATATTTTTTAACCTCGTTTCATGTATACTATTTGTAAGTTAAACGTTGCCAGTTGATATATTTGTATTGTTAGGTAGCACTGACGGAAACTCATTTCATTGCAACAGTTAAAAATATCCGCGCAAATTCCCGTGTGTAGGCTGGTGTTTTTTCCCGTCCGGAATAAAGGTTCAATACGCAAAGCAGAGCGTGTCTCTCTCTCTCTTCCTCTCGGGAAGATCGTACCACCTGTGTAGGAAAGGTATACATTTTGTTATTTCTAATTTCAGTACATATCATACTAATTACAGTAACATTAATGATGTCTGAGATAGTAATTTACAACTGAAACGAGATTTTATTGTTTAAATACCTATTATATAATAGTTAGATGCAACGACACATTTTAGATGCGATGGCGCGACACAGCTCGTTGCGCGACACTTACAAATCCAGCAGGTTGGCAGACATGGTGTGGAAAGCGTTCACAATAAGACGGCGGCGGGCGACATACAATGACGCGGCGTGTTTCACAATGAAGCGTCAAGTTCGTACTCGTGTTTTTGAAACATCCTACGGAAGTTACAATGTTGTGATAAATATGTGTTTCCACGGCAGAGATAAATGTGTTTGTGATCGTTGCGTATGAAAGGGCATGGTGGCTGCGTTGTGATCGTTTTGCAGGTCGGGTGTATGTGTTGATTTCAAATACCATGAACTGATGTTATGACAAAATTAATTATTTACCTTTACGTCTGTTTATCACAACGTTGTACCTTTGCGCTAGGTGTTTGGAAAACAGTTGTGTAACGAGTTTACATTTCTGTGATTTGAAAATCTGCAACAATCCCAACGAAATACTAAACCCACCAAGAAAAATTAAATAAATAATAAAATAAACCTACAAAACAGTAAGTACTAATGCATGTAAATATTAGCAGAATAAATGTTACGGTAGACCTATGCGTTTGCGTGTTCACCACTATATTTTACGTTTGTCGATGTACAATAAATAAGTGGCACAAGTTGCGTGCTTGAATTTACTGCATCGTTTCGTTGGACTGGTTGTCCCTTCATTTTAATTTTTATTCCAAACACATATTAATAACAACAGATTTAATACTACTGTTGTTTACGCAACAGTTGTAACAAACACCGTCGTGGCAAAATATTAATGTGTATTATGTGTAGCGTGCTATATCGTGTGTAACAAATAGTTATAAAGCTGACCTAAATATTGTTATAGGCCTACATTGTGAATATTCGTAGGAAATGGTTTCTGCAATATGACACAATTCTTTGAACAGCTGCAAACAGCAACCAACACATTTGACAGTTATAAAAGTAGAAGTCACATGGGAGTGTTTATGTTTACGTGTAGCGAAAGGATACGTAATCAGCAACGAAAAGTAGAAATTTGGCAGGGCTTCAGAAAAGGCCGAAGTTATTGTGAATCAACTATATGTGGACCTTATATAAGTCTCTTTCCGATAATAAAATATAAAAAAAAATTATCATATAATGGCTTTAAAGTAAACCACGTGTCTCTCCCGGCTGGTAGGTACTGAAGCTCTCCTGCATTTTGAACGATGTGTACAGGTATGCACGGCTGTCTACTGATACCTCTCCCACGCTGTCACGAGGAGACCTCGCAACACCAGCACTCTTACCACCCCCACCCGGGGTTACACTTAATTTTGTCGCACTGTATATGTGATGGCTAAGAATGGATAAAGACATTGATAAGATCATCAGCCACTACCAGAACTGCCAGGCAGAACGTAGAGCTCCGTAGAACATGTGCACCGAAGAAACCATGGTTCCACCTTCATCTAGATTTTGCTGGCCCCTTCCGAGAAAAAACATTCCTGATTGTCACTGATGTGTTATGCAAAAGGCCAGAGGTGAAATTGGTACCACCAGTGTCATCAGCTGCTCTATTACAAGAGCTCAGGAATCTGTTCAGCACCCATGGTATCCCTGATATGATTGTGTCCGATAATAGGACTGGCTATTCATCTGGTGTGATGAATATATTCTTAGAGAGAAATGGCATAAGTTACAGATTCACACTTCCGTAACATCATGTAAGCAATGGCCAAGCAGAACGGACCGTTCAAACAGTCAAGGACAAATTGCAGAAATTGCAGAAAACACCTACAGAAGTGCTAATGGGAAGGAAGTTGCAAACCATTTTCGACAGACTGCATCCCCATTCATATTCCAGTGCGGCAGAAGAAGTAACTAAGGAGGTTTGGAGTGGTAACATGAGAGTTTAACGAAAATGACACAGTGTTAATCCGCAACTATGCGGCAGGAGCACAGTGGATTCTTGGAGAAGTTTGCACGAGTGAGCGGCTAGTGGCGTACCTGGTGCA
The DNA here is from genome assembly GCA_029891345.1 of Dryococelus australis. Lineage (NCBI taxonomy): Eukaryota > Metazoa > Arthropoda > Insecta > Phasmatodea > Phasmatidae > Dryococelus > Dryococelus australis. The sequence continues at coordinate 170,789,581 of CM056993.1, forward strand.
AACAGAAGATGGTCTCATATGACAAGGTAACACAGAGACCAAATGCTACAGCACCCTCTTCAGAAAAGGCATCTAGATGTGTGGGTTCATCGTCCAGACCATGGTACAGCAGGTCAGGATAGGAGGATCGTGGAAAAATGGGTGTGAAGTGTCAAGAAGATTCAGTATCATCATTCTACAGAGCTGATAAAAGTTCCAGGATGCTTGCGCGAGCCCCTTCAGCGAGATACCCAGTCGCGAGTGCCAAGGGTATCTGACCAGTCTTGGGAGTCCCAAGATTGACTATGTTAACCAACATCAGAAGGAGCATCGGGGACATGGACGAGCCTAGAAGACCAGGACCGACCTCATTTGCCAGGGGACCTGGAGGCGTCATTCCTGAGGTTTCCCTTGGAAGATCGGAATGAGCAGGTGGGCTGTGTTTTTTCTGGAAGGCAGGTAGCAAAGAAACCACAGGGATGCCGTGCGTTCTCTTTACAAACTGTCCCAACAAGGTCCCATGCACAGGACCAGGTTCTGGGGACTCCACTAAGCAGCGGGAAGCTGTCTGTCTTGACACAGGTTCTACATAAACCAAAGAAACGGAGTGAATGTGTCCTTTAGTGTACATGATAAAAATCTTGTAGTGTTTATTATTTTAGGGTTATCGTCATTCTTGGAGGGAAGGAGTATTATGCATCGAAATGTAAGTGTGTGGTTATGTATCTCAGTGGCAGAAGGTGTAGGTTGGCAACTGTGATGCGTGTGTGTTATACCACGAGTGTGGAACAGAACAGCAGACTGTACGGGCGTGCGTTAACGACGGATAACCAGACAAAATAGGAATCTTTATCAGAACACATCCATACAAGATGAGTAATCAAGTATATCAAAGTTCTGGAATCTTCTTACATTTTATGAACTTAGCCATTTTCACCTGGTTCATGTGTGACTCTTTACCATATTTATTTGACCACATTTTTACCGAAAACAATGACAATATACAAAAAAATTCAGTTAGTTCCAGAAATATTTGTGTTTTGATCAAACCTAAATGTTTATCATCTATGTACAAGTACCTTTCTTTATATCGAATATCATATTTAATGTTTTCATCACAGTATGTTTTGTTGTTGCATATGAAAGTGCAGTTACTAATCTCACCCAAGATGTCAATTCATTGTATGGGTTGTAGAGATTTAACTTTTGCGATGTTATTGTAATACTGGTTTAATGTATGTAGTGATGTTTATAGCAATATTTTAATAAACTGCATTGTGTGTGTTACACATTAACATATATATTTAAAATTTCTTAACGTAATGAATTTTACATACTGCTCAAAAAAAAAAAAAATCTTCCTCCATGTAATTAAGATAAAAGAAACAAATCAATCTCTATGTAAATAGCAAAATTAAAAGCTTATAATATTTTTTCTCTTTGGCACAAAAAAAGAAGTCCAGTTGGGAATGTATTTTTGAGAATCAATCTGCTGAAAGTCTATCTAAGAAAGAAAATATATTGAAATATATATGTAAATAGAATTACATTTGAAAATGTTGACTATAATTTGTTTACTGTTTGCAACTGCAGGTAATTTTGGTTTATTTTAGTGTACTGTATATTCAGTTTATTGTATTAAGAAAAGGTTCTACTAAAAATAACTGAAGTAGAATAGGTTGACTTCAAATACCTGTATTGTTATTTTCCTCAGTACTACATTTGTAATTTTCAAATCTTGTGCAACTTGTTACTACAGTGTACATGTGGATGGGGAATCGTAATTGTCATTTTGTTGTATTTTTGGAGATTTTTTTTACAAAACTGATTTATTCTAATCTTATCAACATTTTGCAAAAAATTTAACCTTGCAAATGTGCATGTGCATTTGTATGGGTGTGTGTCTATATATATATATATATATATATATATATATATATATATATATATATATATATATATATAATGAAATTGTGCCAAACCCCACACTTTAGTTTATGTTGCAAAGCTATCAAAACTAAGAAATATTGCAGCTAGAACTTAATAAGTGGGAGACAATTAGTGTTAAATAATACTACTTACATTATAAAGGTACATACATGAAATAATGTAGCACACAAAGAAAATATTTTAAAACACTTATCACTTGCTGCAATTAAATTCATGGCAACACAAAGTTTAGCTTTCTCTGTGAGATTGGTACCTATGTTTACCTGGAACACGAGTGAAGGTGAACTAAGGTAAATATAAGGCTTCCACCACCAGGGTCAGCTCAGCAGTTGGTCACCCTGTCTTACAACAGAATGGAAACAAATCTAAGATGCCATATAAGTACAGTTATTACAGTATATGCTATAGTAGCACATGGAAAGCTATTGTGCTTGCACGAATTATTAGACCAGGTTAACTTTATTTTGATGTCATTAATTTTTCTAAACTTGTTATGAAATTATATTAGATATAGTGCATATATAGACCATAATTTTTTATGAGCAGAACTGGACATTGAAAATGCACTCCTGAAACCAATAAAAAGCTGAACATATTGGTCAAGAATTATCTTAAATAAATATATTTCTGGTGTTAATAACATTGAAATATACCCATCAATAAAGTTTGCAGTCACTACTAAATTTGGCATTTGTGTAGATTACGCAAAATTTTGGAAATAAAATGCTGCCCTTGAATCAGGTCGGCATACTGGCCTTTGCCAACAGGCTTCTTCGTGCTGTATATTGTTCTCCCATATCGCCCAGTTTATGAAGATAGTACCAGCAACAGCAGTTGTTATGCACCAATTGATTAGGTCCACAGACTATATTTAATTATCCTTGGTTACTCAAGCAAAGGCTGGAATGTTACATTAACTACCAATGATACATGTTAAGTCACAGATGGTCGCTGTGCTCTAGCGGTTGTATTCTTCCAAGAACCCCAGTAGTCCAGCTAATTTTTGTGATCCCAAAGTGCAAGCACTTCCTGCCAGATAATTCCACAAGATGATGATCACGGCACAGCAGACCAAAACCAATTGTTTCATTATAAACACATTTTGCTGGGGGAAAAGGGGTGGGGGAGGGGAGGGTTGTATGCACCACCAATAAATGTTATATTCATGTGTATTGTGGGTCTGTGTGCTTAGGCTCGAGGCATTTGTGCTTCATGTTATAATGTAGAATTACATGGGGAAGTGAAAAACTGATTACAATAAAACCAAGTGCGAAGCTGTGTATTATCTGGAATGATTAAATGTTTAGTAAAAATTAAATATTAAATATAATTAATACCATGGCTTAGTGCATGCGATTTGTGTGGCATCCATCTGGCAATGGCAGCAGTGCCCACAATTACCCTTTTACAGCCGGCCATCTTGCAGAGAATGTGCCAATTGTACCCTGAAAAACATTGTTAGTGGGAACTCTCAGAGGGATGTAGCAGATATAGGTGGAATCCTAAATGCTGGTCATATTTCCCTGAAGGCAGCATTTACTAAATAGTATATATATATATATATATATATATATGAATTATTTTTTGTACTTTATAGTTCCTTATATAAGTGTTTTATTTGTGATTATGTGTATTTATATCAATTCCTTAATCTAATACACCATATGACTTTGGATAAATATAAAACTTAAATATACTTAGTACTGTGTTAATAAGTTGGCGATTGGAAATTATTTACATATTTACAGCATTGAAGTGTTGGCGTGTTTTGCATTGATCTAGGTGTTCGCATGCCCTATCATAACCTGAAGTGCGCATCATGGTGTTGTTAATGTGTCCGAGCCCACTAGATGCCATATCTCAGAGCGAACTGCATGTCTGTATGCGAAATGAGTAGTTAATTTAGAAAATAACCCTAAAGTTGAATTATTTTTAATGGTGTCATGACATTCAGTGTAAATCCAAACTTTATAGCACACAAGGCTGGCCATGAAAACCCCCATGGTCCTGCTCCATGCAGACCACACATGGAAACGCATAAACCTGCCACAAAAATACCCCGACCCATGGCTCAGAGTGGGGAAAATATAATTACTGACTTTCATTCCTATAAAAGCAGTGTACAGCAGAGGAGAACATTTCTTAGGGGATTTCGGGGACCTTTATCGTTGGTTTGATTTGGTTTTTAGGTTTTCTGTGTTGCAAATGTTAAGTTTTGTTTATTTAGTGTGATTTTTAAATATATTTTTAATTGTGTTTTTGTATTTAAATTAATATAATATTATATGCATGAGTATCTAAAGCTATCTAAATCTGCTGGTGCATTGAGTGATCAGTATATACTGTTCTTGACTGATGGGAAAGTCCAAGGAAGAAATTTGCTTTATCTTAATAGCACCAAGCCTTAAACAAAGAATCTATGTTTGCACACAATATAAGATATCGTTAACTAAGAGTTAGCAACTGCATACCACCCCAAGTTTTCTTGAAATTGGACTGTCCCACATCCAGGGTTAGTCCCATCAGTTAACCACTGTACATAATATATTGGCAAATACTAATGAGCTTGCATATTATTGTATACATATTTAGGGTTGATGCGATCCTGGTTTTTATGGATTTATTCCGGCGTTTGGAGATTCTTACCTCATCTAGTATATGTGTTGACGTCGGTGTCCTGCTCGGAACGCAGCACACTGCTGCTCTGCTTGTGCACTAGGCACACGTGTTCGTTCACCTCGAGTACAAATCACTGCTGCTGGTCTTGCAGGAACTGATCATTGAACAGGGCCACGACCTGCCAGACCCTCTTGTTCCAAGAGTTAACTCTGCCCAGTATGTTTACAGAGCAATTATAATCTGTGCCCCTGAAATTAGAGTCCAAAATTCGTAAGGGAAAGTGTTAGCTCCCTTTTGCCCCCTTAAGTGAAGCATAATTATCCTACGAGTGCTAAGCCACATGGATTATGTTTTAGTACTAAACACGAACTCGAAACACTCATAATTCTTAATGTATTTTTTTTCATTTTTATTGCTATGTTTAGTTTGTTTTAAAAGGGCATATTTTATTTCCTTGAAATTTCTTAACTTGTAATGTAAAGATAGTAGCAGTTCCGGCGTCCGCCTTGCCATGTACCCAAAGCTAAAGTACTTCACTTTGTATTAAATTACTATCATAATTTAGTAACATGTTTTTAACTGCCGCCAATGAAAATGTTAAATACTTTCTTTGATTCTTTTAATGATTTTTACATACCTTTGCCGACCCATTCTGGCTTGTTTATTTGATTATTATTTTCCGACATGAAGTGCAAAAATGAAATCTGCGACTCAATGTAACAAGTATTACTTGTCTTAACTGTTACAATAATTCCTCCTGTGCTAATTATGTATTTGATAGTGTTTTCTAATATGCATCTTACCAAATGTATTTTTATCTAATTTCCCTATCGATGTTGGCTGGAGATCTCAATGAGGTAGCTGGATGTCTGAGCCACCATCTTCAGTCAGTTCTTGGCGGGACTAGAGGATACACATGTGCCATGTCGTGGGAACCTTCATATACTTTGTCTTATCACATAACTGCAATAGTAAGTTACAAGTGTACCGGAACTTTTTAATTGTTTTTGTTTTTGCTCCTCCCGCGTAAGTATCCTCCTCTCCATCAGACTCGCGGCCCCGGAGATTTCAGTACCTAAAATTTTGCCAGGTGCTTAACCACATTTTTGCCACCTCGGCCAAAATACCAACCCGCTTCAGATGAGGTTCAATGTGTATTGTGTTTCAAATGTAATCTCATTCTGACAATATACGTTTTTAGACGATCCGAGTCATAAGTTTCTTGCTTCTGTACATAAGTACCTTCGGGACCTGGTCCCCTCCAGGAACTACATACTCAAGTGCATCGACTGTGTAATTGTGACCAAACTGAACTTAATTTCTTTAGTTTAACATGAGCTTAGGGGGGGGGGACACCACGTGGCTGTTGACCTGCTACTGCCCTGAGAAGTAGAGTCTATGTGCTCACCCATGAATTGATGAGCTGGTGCCCTATGGATATTATTAACATGTTTTCTGAATTCTGCAATAATCTATCTGAAATCAGGCACATTTCGCCCATCGCCAGCACCCAGGCCACTTTATAAGTCACCCAACTCATGTGGCGAATTTCGGACAAAAAGTACAATGCCATGAACATTTTCCAAACATTATATGAAGCCACGAATTATATGGTGTTAAGACACGAGATGCACAAATACTGCACATGGCGGGAAAATTGTGTTCAGAAATGTTGCCATTGTACAGAAAAACCATGTGGAACAGTGAAACGGCCGCCATATTTTGTGCGTATTGACCCCCTTTGTTCGAAAGGCTTGAGATACCCATGATGTCACCGCATACCATGGTGATACCCAAGACGTCACCAAGTGCCTGCAGTCTGATGGGGGGGGGGGGGGTCCAGTTCAAGCATGTGCTGACTACTGCACCCCCCCCCCCAGGTCAGGTGGACCTGGTCTGGTCCCTGGGAGCCCCTTGTGCACATGGGCTAGTGAACATCAGTGATTGTATCAACCGTGAACCACTGAGGCTTGGAATTTTCAACAAATAGGTGGGACACAGGCGAGATGTGCGCAATGTGTGGAAAACTGTATCATGTGACCCTTTTGCATACCCCAAAGGAGAAGTGTGCTATTTACTCCGACAGTTACGTAAACAAGCAGTGTGACATGTTGTTCATGCCCTTTGTGTGACGACACCAGCCACAATGCCATGCGCTGGGTGCACTTCGCCTGTTTGTCAGCAGGAGAGTGGCCATCTGTACGACACGATACATTCAGATACCAGACCAGCATTTCCAACCAGACCAGTCAACTTGCAGCAGCACAGCTGATAGCACCCATTGAAATACTGCCACCAGAAGGACTCTACGAGTAAGTGCCAGACTGTGATGTGGAACGAGATGTGTTGTTGTCACAGTGTGTGTCAGACAGTGATTGGAACAGTTTTTGCTAGGGTACATTCCGCTCTGAAGAGTGTGTGCCAGTCTTCGTCCACAACAACAACACGCATGTGGATGTAAACAAAACTTATGACGTCACATAGGTACCACAGATTGGGTGTGGTGCAGATCACAACCACATGCGCCACCCACCCCACTGCAGAGACCACCACGTGTGTGGGAAGAGTTGCCAGAGCCGTGTCGAAAGCAGCCTGCAGTCAGCACCCCAGATCATTTCCAGACACTCCCTATATTTTCTTGTCAGGGTGTTGAGTAGAAGAGTGGCCGAAAATAATATATGGACAGCTGACATGTGATGCACAAAACTGGTAGCGCTCTACCATGAAGTCCAACATGTCATGGACACAGTTTGCCTTGAAATTCACTGCCCGATGTGCGAGCAGGTATATAACCCTTAAATAACAACGTTCGCTGTTCACCGAGGAGGCTTTTGTCGGCCGTAAAATCAGCTTGGCCAACCGCCACTACCAGTACCTGTCTCCTGAAGATGTGCTGGAGTCAGTACTGGAAACAGTGTTGTCAGAACACAGGCCTGCTCTGCGCCCTATGGTGTATAGTGGATACCAGCGATTTATCATTATTAACATCTTCTCTGAATTTTGCAATCATAAGCCAGGGTCTATCTGAAATCTGGCGCATCTCGCCCCTCACCAGCACCCAGGCCACATTATTGAATTATGTAGTTTATGGTGCAGATGCCCCAAACAGTGTCATTTCAACTGATAAACAATTAAGGGGCCTGCTCTCCTACCAAGATTCTATTCATGGAAATCAGGTCATGTGTTTAGGTCCTTGGACCTTTATACTTACCAGGGATCATATGATGAACATGGGGGGATGAGCATGAATTAAAAATAAAAATCTGGGATGAATATCAGGTGAAAGATAAAAATCTGGGTGGAAAGTTTGAAAAATTAATAAAAATCTAATATTAATTAACTAATTATTGCTCAGAGATCTTATTTATATTCAAGGCAGCTACAAGAACACCAACCTCAACCCGCGAGGCCCCAATCTAGGCAGTATCCCCGAAAAAAAGGCCTCAAAAGTCCATAACCCTGGGCATGGTGGGGAGGGGACTATCGCGAGTTATTAAAATATCTCAAAAGGTAGTGTCCTTCAGCAGCGAACTCGTCCATTGGCATCTGGTGGTTAGTAAATATCTAGGATAATTTTTAATTGGCTTTTTATAATTTTTATGATTTTTGTTTTATTTAATTTTTAATTTTTTAATGTTTTTTAAATATGTGAAATTATGCAACGCAAATGTTACTAGAAAGTGATGAAAGGATTTTGTTAGTTAATAATTATAATTCAGGGTAAACCTATGTCTAGCTAATCCTAGTGGTTAATATATAAAAGTAATTGTATTGTTAGTGGTGTAATAGTGTAGTATATTATCTCGCAGTGCTCAACGAGATTTACTATAACTAAATTAATTAATGCACATTGTGATTAACATGTTAAATTTAAATATTTACATATTTACATTTTCCGCAGGGTTTTCTGTATGTTATGGGTATCGGGCGTGTTTTGTATGTGTCTGGTGTGATTCTATTCCTGGCTATTGCTGATCTGAGTGTAGTGTGTTTGTTATCTGGTGTGTAGGTGTGTAGAGACCTCTTGGCAGCACTAGGTGTGAGGGTCGAGTGATGTGTGAGGCTTATTGCTAATCGCTAAACAGTGAGGGGGCCTGCTCCCCTACCAAAGACTACTCTTTACTATGCAAGTCGATGTGTTCAGTTGCATTAAGGTTCTCTACACTTACCATGGAACTTATTATGAACATGGGGGAATGAGCATGAGTCAAAATAATAATCTGGGATGAATACCAGTGGTGATAAAGAAAAGATAAAAATCTGGGATGAACTTTTGAAAATTTTTTTAATAAAACCCTAAAAATTATTAATTATATCGCGTTCAGGGATCGTATTTGTTATCATGGCAGCCATTAGAGCAACTCCATGAACCCCCAAGGCTGCACCCCAGGCGGCATCCGCGAAAAAAGGTTGCAAAATGCTGCAAACCCACGACACCTTTGGAAAACTAAATATCTCTTAAGGCAGTGTTCATCGGCGGCGAACTTGTCCAGGGCATCTGGGGGTTAGTTTGCTAGTTTATTTTAATTTTTTATATTTTCAATTAATTTTATTATATTTTTAGTGATTTATTGTTTGTTTTTGTTTTTTTTTTCATGTTTTTTTTTGTGGTGGTTAATAGGGGAATTACAATTAGTTAATTGTTAATAAATCGACGAAAGGTGTTTGATTAGTTATTTGGGCTTGGATTTCGTCCTAGTCTAGTTAGTGTATGTCGAGTATACATGTATGTTAGTGGGGATTATACTAATCTTACTAGGTAAAATCTGGTAGTGTTACGCTTAATTAGACATATACAAGATGTAACATAAATTAAGCAGTTAGATTTACATTAAAGTTGATAATAAAAATAACTAGAGCGAAATTAGTTATTATTATTTACAATATTTACAGCGCAGGTTATTTTGAAGTTGTGATGTGTTCTAATATGTGTTGTAGTGTGTGGTGTGCTTCATGGAAAAATGTATTATTACTCTGGGGCGTGTATGTGTTGTCTGGTGTTGTGTACTGTGTACCACCATACCCTCCTGGCAGCACGAGGTGTGAGGGCTGACTGATGTGTGAGACCCAATTTTTTTTCTAACTGCCCTATAACTAAGTGTTAAGTGAAAGTCTGGTAGGTAGGGCGGGATTTTGTTGCATCTCATTGCTAGACCCCTTATGCCTATAAGGATAGGAAATTATGCAAAGGGACATGCATCATGGCAGAGATGGATTGGGCAGCCATGGCCTGTAATTGGGGCCATGACTACCTCCCTAAGAGTACTAATAGCTAAGCTAACACTAGAAGAGACTGGGAAAAACTGGTATAGACACCGTAACAACTCAGTCGGCAGGATAGAAGTCAAAATCATTCATGCAATAATCAGAAATGCTATGTGAGACAGAGTGTGTGTGTAACATGCTCGTGTTAGTAGAGATGAAAAAGCTAATAGAGAGGAGATGGGAACTTTATTATTATTTTGCCTCCGCAAGTGGAAGGAGACACTGTCTTATAACCAGAGACATGCTTGCATGCCTCTCTGGTAAGGGGTGGCGCTATTGGGCAGCTTCCCCCTGATCACCCAGTAGAATCTGAAAACCGAAGACAAAGAAGGTGAATTGCCAGTAAGTGTCAGCACGACCAACACTTAATGGCTTTTTGATGTCTGGGAAGAGACGGTACAGTCCGCAAAGAGAAAAAGGTTAATAATTAACCTAAGTTTAAAATAGCCTAGTGTCTTATAGTAACATATGTCCTCGAGGACATAGTTGTCTAAACTTAATGCTGTACTACCTCGCAGCGGCCAATCCCTGTAGCCATAAGCTGTAACAGAACATATCTACGGCCATATGCTATGAGTGCACGGAGCTTCGGGTAAGGTAGTGTTGGTTGATGAGTCGACTCAGGGGAGGTCTCTCACCAACTGCGGTAGAGAGCCGCACATCACCACAAGCCCTGAAATTATTTGCATGTATAACTGTTCAGTGGCTGCCTAGGAATCGGCAGTGGTGAAGGGCCATACCTACAAACAATTGGCTGGGAAGAGAGTCTAAACTTAATAATGATAATAACTCAACTAGGCTGAGCTACCCCTACAGTGCAGCTCAGTTTATTCTACCGCAATTATAATTATAAATTATGAGTTTCATGCTGTGTGTGGGGAGGCTCTCGCCAGCAAATGCAGAGAGCACACTATCGCCACAACCTCCTCAGATTTTGCAGATAATCCGACGAGAGGCAGTCCTGGAATCGACTGTGGCGAACAGACCATACCTACAAGCAGCTGGCTGGAAATAGAGGTGTATTATTTTAATTATAATAGATAATATTAAATGATTGATCATTTAATCTAGGCTGAGCAGTCCCTTTAGGACTTCTTAGATTAGTCTTCTGCAAAGGACTGCTAAGGCTGCGCAGGCGCTATCAAAATGGAAATGGCAGTGTGCTACACGCAGGGCTAAGGGGGGCCTATGGGTTAAGAGTGACTTTGGTCGTTTATAGCGCTGTGTTTCGTCTATATCATAATTCCCAAGGGCAGTAATGAGTGGATTGGCATGTTCTTCATTAGATTCGTAAAAGGTTTGGGCCTGTTCTCGAATTACGTCTTGCAGCAGTTCTTGTTTAAGTTCTGCATGCAAGAATCTATTACGAACATAGCGTGATGCATGTGCTGCCATCCTAAGGTATTTATTCTCCACCACTTGTAGTGAATTGAGATGGGTTTGTGCGCAGTAGGCCCAAGCCGGGGCTGCATAAGTAGTAATGGGTCGAATCATAATCTTAAATAACTGAATCCCATTTTTACGTGACAACCCAGAATGGTAGTTTAAAAGTGGATATAAGGGTTTCATGCAGGCATAAGCAACATTTATCTTAGACTCCACATATTTTCGCCATGTCAGCCTTCTATCCATTGTGAAGCCAAGTTATTCTACCTCGTCTTTAAAGGAAATATTCTCCCCGAAGAGAGTAAGTTGAAGGTTTGGGGGATGCTGCAGCTTGTGAAGACTAGTGCGTCGCATTTGCCCACGTTTATTTTGATTCGCCAGAGGCGAAAATAAGTGTCTAGCTCACTGAGTTGTGCCTGGGCACTTTGAATTGCAAGTTCAGCTCTGCAGGATTGGGTGTATATGACAGTGTCATCTGTATAAATTCCTAAATCGATATGTCAATTAGGGGGGCGTGGAATATCGTGGTATATATATTATAAAGGATTGGCCCTAGGATACTGCCCTGGGGGACTCCAGCCATAATATTTATCTTTTCAGATATTGCTTCTTCTATGGAAACAGAGAAGGAACGTTTATCAAGATAAGATGCCAGAAGCTTGATATAGTAGCCTGGGAAATTATTTTGTTATAATTTATTAAGAAGCCCTACGTGGAAAACTCTGGCAAAAGCTTTTTCCACATCTAAGAATACCGCAACCGTATAAGGCCAATTGAAAGTATAAGTGACATGTTCAGACAAGCAGACTAACTGGTGTACAGTAGAATGATTTTTCCTGAAGCCAAATTGCTCATTAGGAAAGAAATTAATATCGCGAATATGAGTTTTGAGGTGGCGCAATAAAACTCGTTCATGAATTTTAGAGAGCGAGCTAAGCAGGCTGATCGGACGGTAGTTTTGTAATTTGGTCGGGTATTTGCCCGGTTTGGGAAATACAATAACTGAGGCACTTATCAAGGGAGTAGGGAAATGGGCAAGATTAAAACTTGCATTAATGCACTCTACTATAGCCTCAAACATGCTGCCAGGCAGCTGCTTGGGGACTATAACCTGTAGGGAGTAAAACCCAGGTGATTTTCGAGGCTTCATATATTTAATAATACGTTTAACTTCCTCCGTGTGCATGGGATCTGGTTCAGCCACTGTGGGCTACCTCAGTCGTACTAGGAGGTCCCTATGAATATGGACCACGAAGTCTGGATCAGCCGGATTATTATTGGGTTGGAAAACCTGTTCTAATTGATTGGCCATAGCCTCAGCCTTCTGCTGAGGCATATAATCCACTCCTGCATTGCCTTGAAGAGGCGAGATTGGATCACGCTTTTTTGTAAAAGCTTTTGTCATGTGCCATAGACTATTATCCTGGGAACATAAAAAGAAACAATTTACATTCCAAATGTCAGCCAGCCAAGCAGTGATTTTAATATCAATACTATTTCTTATATTATTTATCTGGGTTTTTAATTGCCGAGATCTAGTGCTGGAATAGAGCCTACACAGCCTATTTTTGCGCGAGATGAGCTCCCTGATAGGATCAGGAAGCTCATCTGTGCTAGTCTTCGATGTTTTCTCCGGAACAAACTTAATAATTCCTGTCTGAATTATATCTGTGACGCGCTCGTTAGCAGAGTCTAATTAGTCGGGAGTACTAATTGGAGCTAGGAGATTAATTTCATTGTCCAGGTAATCCCTAAAGCCCGGCCAGTTCGCATGCTTATAATTTTTAATTTTACGAATGGGTGTATTGTCTGTGTCGATTTCATCGAAAGACAAGCGGACAGGGTAATGGTCCGAGCCCAATTGGTGGAGCACTTCAAAATCTAATGTCATATTAAGGCCTTTATTAAGCGCGATACTAATATATCGGGCCTATAATTTACTTGATGTGGATCAAAAGTCGGTTCGCTGGCACATGAACTACATAATTATGTTGCTCCTGATGTCTAAAAAGAGTAATCCCATTGGCTGTGCTCGCGAGACATCCCCAAGTGGGATATTTAGCATTTAAATTAATTAATCCATCAATGTCTGCATGCAGAAGCGGGAGGCCTGGCGGGCAATAAACTGAGTAAATCGTGATATGTTGATTCCCTAATTTAATAGTGACACCCACAGCCTCAAGTGTCTGAAGTTGTAATATTTTCGCGGAATTACATACAATTGAGTTATGAACTAATATTAAAAAACCGCCACTTCGATTTTCGCGATATATTCTGTAACATTTAAATCCAGCAATTGAAAATCTGTGCTGTGGGTTCAGATGTGTTTCATTTACTGCAATAATAGGGATCTGGTGGTGAGAAATAAAATCTATCAGCTCTTGTTTCTTACTACGAATGCCATTAGCATTCCAGTAAGCAATACTACGGACTAAATTAAACCTAAGAGAGGGCAGACTGGTGTCATGCCCTATAACAGCCATCAGCTGCTTTGGAGTTCACCGATTGCAAATAATAACAATTAACATAATAAAGAGGATAACTATCATGCTTAATTTAAATAATCGCTGTACAAGGTCTGATACTGATTTTGACCTGTATGGTTGTGTTGTGAGTGCTGTGTGTCATGTATGTAGGGTAGAAGCTTGTGTTTTTTCTTTTTATTAATTGTGTACCTACTAAGCTAGTTAAATGATCAATAAATTTAAAAGTCTACAGGTTTGTTTGTATTGTGTCTGGTGCCCCAGTTGTATCAGAGCTTTCACCAGTTTACAGGGTTTATGCTGGGCCCCTCTGGCTAGCGTGGCACTCGAGGGTGATACTCACCACCGACACTGACCCCAGCAAGCAATCCCCTACTTTGGATGCCACCCCCAGATCGTCCTGGTTTTTGTGTATTAGTTTGTACCTATTACATCAGCTTGCACTTGTCTCTGGTGGTGTATTTTCCCGGCCTCCTCACAACATGGTGTTTATGTTATTGTGTTTTCTAGTAGAACTTTTCATTCAAATCCTGTATCCTGGTGAATATCGTATCAATTTTTGCTTTTTCGTGAAGGACCTTTACATTTGTGATTCTCTTCAGATGTAGTATGCTTCTAAGTATTTTATTCTGCATCCTCTGAAGTGGTCTTATGTGTGTCAGTGCAGTCATTCCCCATATCTCAGCTCGATGTAGCATTGCTGATATGATCATTGATTTGTATAGCATAATTTTTGTCTTGGTTGGCAGCCTGCTTGCTTTGAGTGGGGGATATATTTTTAAGAACTTGCCAAAGCTGCATTTCCTGCTTTCTTGATATGCTGCATCCAAGTCATTTTTTTTTTATCGAAAGTGATACCTAGATCCTTTATTGTGTGGGCTGTCATCAATTCTTCCTGTATAGTTTAATTTTCTTTGTATCTTTCTTAATACTTCTACTAAATATCATTAGTGTGCTCTTTGCGGCATTTGTCTTTATAGCCCATTTTGCCCAGTACTCTTCTAGCTTTTTTACATGTCCTAGGAGCAGTGTTTTTGCAAAGAAAACTTTCCTGTCTTTTGCATAAAGAACAGTATCATCTGCTTATAGGGTAAATGAGGATCCTTCACATTTCGGCGTACCTCTTGTGTATAATACATTGAGTAATGGTGAGAGCACTGAGCCTTGTGGGACTCCTGCTTCTATGTTCTTCTGCGATAATAACTGCATGTCCAGGGCTATATGGAATTTCCTGTTTCTCAAATAGCTTCGTATTATTTTCCACTAGACTGAAGGAAATCGTGCTTCGATTAGTTTGCGTATTAAGAATGTGTAGTGAACTTTATCGAATGCTTTTTCTATATCCATATATAAAGCAGCTATGTGTTTCTTATTATAGTATCCAGTAATAATATATTTAGCGACTCTAGTAGCATCATGTATGATAAAATGATGTTGCCGAAAACCAATTTGTTGATTGGGTGGTAACCTTTTTTGTGTTACTATTTTCTGGATTCTTTTTATGAGTATCTCCTCAAATACTTTGGCTATTGTATTCATGTTTTGGAGAAAGATTGGATTTTTCCCTGGTTTGGGTAAAGTGATTATTTTTGCCAGTTTCCACTCTTGTGGAAAGTATGATGTTTTCAACATCTTATTATATATGGTCCTCATATGTTCACTTGTCTGTAGTGGGAGTCTTTTAATCGCCTCATTTGGTATCCTGTGAAAGTCAGGGGCTTTCTTTAAAGGCAAGATTTTGATTGCCAGAAGCATCTCTTTCAGGGAAATGGGTTTATGATTGCTCCCTGTACATTTGTTAAGTTTGCCTCTTATTCTTCTTTTGAATTCTGTAAGCTGGTCTTCGTCTACTAGCTGGTGATTCGGCTCAAATTGCAATACCAAGACTTCTGATATTCCTCTTTCCCATGGATGACTGGGAGGTCATTTACTAGTTTTTCCCGTGCCTGATGCTTGTGTTTTTCCACAACTTCCTTTATCTTCTTATTCAGGCTATCCAGGACTGCCTTAAATTTTTGTGTACGAATTCTTTGGTGATTTTTGAATGCCCTGTTCCTCTCTGTGATGAGCTGTTCTAATTCTTAATTTACTACTGTGCTATTTGTTTTTCTTGTGGTTTTTGTTGGTTTTGGAGCTCACTTTATATGTTTTTGAATGGTTTGTGTTAAAATCTTCATCTCCCAGTCAATGTCTTCCATGTTGTCTGTGGGGATTGTGGGGTATGTTTATTCCATGTTTTCTTTTAATTTTTTCCCAGGTGTCTGTTGATTCTTCTAAATTTCTCCTTTTTGGTAGGTATAGCTAGGCTTAATGTTATCGGGAGATGGTCTGATCCGAGTTCTTGTTACACTGCTATATCAGTTATATAGTTTGTGTTTGTAAGAAACATGTTTAGTATATCTGGCTTCTGTCTGTAATTTCCTGGATAAAATGTAGGTTCTTCAGGTGCCTTTATCTCGAATTCATAAGATTCTGAAAGGTTGTGTAATACTTTTCCATTTTTGTTTTGTCTTTGTTCCCTCAGGCTGGGTGTTTGTTGTTAAAGTCTCCCCCATTACAAAGTTTGGAGCTTGTTGTATAGCAAAGTCCAATTTTTCTTGTACAGTGTTGCATCCTGGATGACAGTACATGGCTGTGATACAGATATCTCTATTGCTATTAGGCATGATTACAATAGCACAGCCGGGTGGTGCTCCTATTGGTTGGCTGTTGATATCTTTTCTTATTAAAATTGCAGTTCCTCCTTGGTCCACTCTATCTGTTCTATATATGTGATGTGTTGGTAAGGACCATTCGTGAGTTGTTTTAAGTTTAGTTTAAGTTATTAGTGTAAAATCTATGTTTTCCAGTTTTAGGAACTTTGTATATTCATATTCTTGGGGTCTAATGCCATTTGCATTCCACAGGAGAAAATTTAGTGTCTGTTTGATTTCTGTCTTGTTTCTGTTCTGTTTTTCTTGGTTATCCATTGTAGTTTGTATTTATGTTTCCTGTTGTGTTGCATTTTTCTTTATTGGCTTCATCTTCTGACTCGCTGATATCCTCCCAATTTTCACGTTCGTCCATGAAGCTTACTACTTCAATTTCCTCTTCGCTTTCTTCTTCCTCCTATTCTTCTTGGTCTTCATGATCAGGTACATTTTCTCTGCAGCAGTGTTCTTTCCTCGTGTCTTCTGGTGGAGTGTTGAGAGCATTCATTAGTTCTATTAAAATTGCATTCTGTTTTCAACTGCAGTTGTGGGAAGTTGGCAAGTGTTTGTTTTATCTTCTGGCTGTTCTGTCTGACAGGCGCTGTTGCTTGTTTGTTGGTGATTCTTTATTCGAGTATTTGCTGTTTTATTTTTTCCATTTTATACACACCTTATCGCTGGCTTTGTGTGATCCTTCACAATTTGCACACTTGTAAGCTATAGTAGATTGTAATTTCTGGTGACACAATTTGCTATGATGGTTACCTGCACAGATTACACATGTTTCTGGTAGACCGCAGCATTTACTGTGATTCCCGAAGCCTTGACATTTGAAACAATGAAGTGGCTTTTTGGGTTGCCTGTATTGTTCAATTTGTACTCTAAACCCACAAATGCTTGTGAGGTTGTTCATCTGGTTTTTCTTATCAGTGGGTATTTATACTATGTACAGTGGCTTTGGAACTTGCCCCCCCCCCCCCTCCAACCCCACCGGAGTGGTAACAGTTTTTTTTTCATTTGTCGGATGTCAGTCACTTTCAGTCCTTCTTCTTCCAGCATTTCTTTTCTGTAATGGAGGAATGAAGTCCTCTTATCACGGCTTTGTAGGTTCTTGTGCTTGCTTGGAATGTATAGTAGGGAGCCTGGTCTTGTTTCAGCATAGCAAGAACATTGTCATAATCCTGCTTCTTTTGTGTTTGAATTTTTCCTCCTTCTTTTGTGAAAGTTAATGTTGCCTCTTCTTGTGTAATTGGTGCTATTTTCTTTGCAATGATGCGAAAATTCGCAACATTTGTAATGATTATCAGTGGTGGCCTCGGTTGTCTTGTATGCTGGGATTCCTCGCTGGTTTTTTCTAGAGTTTCCTTCAGTGAGACATTTGGTGTCGTTTTTCAACCCTCTTTTTGGTGACTGCTTCATCGGGTATTCCTATGCTGCTTGGTCTCTTCATTCCCTGCTGTGAGTGACTGGGGGTGTCAGATTTAATATGAGTAGTGGCCTTCTGATTTTCAGTGATATTTCCTGTAATTAATTGCCTGATTTCTATGAATTTTCCTGATGTGAGTGCTTTGAGTTTTCCATTAGTATTTACCTTATTAGTTTTATCGGAATTTAAATTTCCTATGTTTTTCGGAGGTTTTGTTGCTTGTGTGCCTGTGCCAACCCAGGGGCTCTCATTGTGCAGATGGTCTATTCCCACACAGAGCATATCACCTGGGTTGGGGCCTGGTACAGGTGCTGACTGCCCTGCCCAAACTCGACCTGCATGTGAGCCCGTAGCCATCGAAGTCACTGACCTTTGAGAGGCTGTGTCAAAGAGGACTGTCCCCGGTTGCAATTACATGTGTGATGTTTTGATGCCAGCCCCCTGTGTTGGCACCATTAGGTTTCCAGAGGGTGAGCTTTCTGCTGGGTTGTTCTTCTAGCTTTCTTGTCTATACTGCTGATCCGGCTGCTGAATGACCTTATGCTGCTGGCTCTGATGCTGCTGGCTCGGATGCTGCTGCCTCGGATGCTGCTGGTTTAGCTCCTGCTGATTATTCTTCTTGCTGCTATCCTGCAGTTGCTTTGCTATTTCTGTAGGCTGCTCTTCTGCTTCTGCCCCGACTTCGAGTCATGTGGCTTCCCCGACTGTGGGAGGCCGACTGCTCTGGGGGGGCCTCTTATCCCCCCCCCCCAGTCTTGCTGTGATTGTCCTGGAGGCTTGGCCAATAATGATGCGCCCTCGCTGATTGGCCTGGAGGGTCGGCCAATCAGGAGCTGCTTCCCCTCTATCGCTGTTCTGGGCACTCATTGCTCTCTGAGTGGCTGAAAGGCCAAGCCAATCAGGGCATGCCTCCTTTCCTCCTGCTGCTGCTCCCTCCCACAGTCTGGCTGGTGGTCGCCTCGCCTCCTGTTCTCTCTGCTCTGCAGCACCTCTTCTCGAAGATCTTCTCTTGAGCTCCTCGGACTGACCCGAATGACTCACTCCTCCCTGAGCTCACTGAGTTGGCTGGGCCGTTTTCTGGCCCTTTTTATAATGGAGGCCAGCGAACCTCCACATCCAATGGGCGCGCAGCTGGCCTCTGACTGGCCATGCAGGCAGGAGTGTATGTTGCGACCACACAAGGTTTTGGAGGGGGCTGGCTGGCTCGGCTGCTGCAGCTCTGACAGCTCCAATGGACTTTGTATTTTCCCCCTTCTTTCCCTTCTTTTAGACATGGGGATTCCTATATTGCCACTGGGGTTTGCGATAGGGGTTGGCGAGAGGCGGGAAGTCCACTTCGGAAGGCTGGCTAAGGCACTATAGCCATTTGAAGTATGAAGTTGAAGGTTTTGTGCGAAATGAGGCACAAAAGTATTCCGTGGTGAGTGTTGTTGTCTGCCCTGGACAACATTACAGCCCTCTGCATACTGGGCAGGCACTTGATGAAGGGGGGGGGGGAGGTTGCGGGCAGGTTGAACCATGGAGCATGGAGCATCATAGTCTGAGCGAGACTGTGAAGCGACTGAAGCAGAGTATCTGCTCTGCTGCTGCCTCTTCCTTCTCTCTTCAGGAGATAGGAAACACAATTTTTCCATCTTGTAGGCCTCACAGGCCATGCAATTGGCTGCGTGGTTGCCACTGCAACACACACATTTTCTCAGTGACTTGTCGTCCTTGTCCGACAAGTCACACTGTTTTGTTGCATGATCCTTCCCACATAGCTTACATCAGGGGGGGGGGCGGAAAACGCGAGCACTATGGCCAACTGTTTGGCAATTGGAACATTGGGCTGATCCCTCGTGGCACTGATACTCCTCGACTTTCATGACGGGGCCACACAACCCTCGCAACTGGAAAATTTTCTGGGATTTTTCTGTGGGCGGAAGTTCCACCACCCAAATGTGTAGAGGTTGTCTGTCCTTTGTGGACAGTTTCGGGGCGATGCTGAGTGGAGTGGTTGGTATCCGAGCACAACCAAGTCTTATCGGATCCAATCCGCAATCAGCTATTTGTCGAGCCCATTTAGGGCTACTCTGAGCGACAGCACACTCCTCGGCGTGAGCACTGAAAATCCTACATTGAAGCTTCCGAGGATGGTGATGGCTCTTCTGTAGTCATCGATGTTCTGTGCGAGGTACGAGACGACCTCTGGGACGACTGGATTTACCGTTGGCTGGCTCAAACTCTGACAAAACAGGCAGCATACTAAGGCGCAGTATGGTATACAGTTGGTATACAGTACGGTATACATCAGTATAGTATACAGTGAAGAGCTTTATGTCAGGCCATTTCGATTTGAATGGCTGCGCCTGCTGCGCTGAAGAATTTGCGTGGTTTTGTGATGCAGATGATGCAGACCTTTCCTTTAATGGGGGGGGGAGGGGTGGGGGGGTTGGACATTTCGGTGGCTTTTCGATTCATCTAGGCTGCATCCTCATCCATGGCGATTACCTGTCAGTCAGAAATCGGAGGGGGGAAGGGGGTCCCCAAAGGGCCTATTACCTAATCTCTTCTCTCTTCACCTTGAGGGGGAAACTATAATAAAACCTAAAATAAAAGTTATCTACTTAGCAATTGGCCTCCACAAAACTAATTTTCCCAGACCTCTTCCTTTGACCGGAAACGAGACATGGGGAAATCAGCCGCTTGACAATAATTAAGTTACCCTGGTTAAGGGGTGTACCTTTTGCCTGTGCCCTATAAGAGAGCACAGACCTTGTGTTGCTAAACTCGCAGCTCCTCATCTAACAGAAAGTAAACTTCTTCTTGCAGTATTCACTGCAAAATCGGTGCGATCACACAATGTGCCTGCACTACACAGCTAACCACCCTTCAATGAATCAACAGTTCAGAGCGACTATAAAGCACAACCGACCTGCAGCGAGTACTGCCACAGTTGTTTTGACAAAATCCGTCCCGGACCGACAGGAAAATCCTGCCAGCCCAGGAGGATTGCAAACACTGCGATCTGGGCGTGTTGTGTGTTGTATAACTTGGTTTTGTGTAAATGTATTGTGTTATGTGTGTTCTAGATGTGTTGTTTATATATTCTAATGCCCAAAACCTCGGGCAACTGACTGCTCTCCCCCTAACGGAAGCGGGGGCTAGGCCGGTGGAGGAACCTGTGATCCCCTTCTCGGGGCTGACTAGTGTACCTGTGAAGACGACGCAATGCTGCAGCTAGCAACGATGCCAGTTCCAGCATTACCTCGCCCTGCATATTGTGCTGGCCCTGTGCTACCTGGTGGTCGGTGTGGCGTGGCTCTTATCGGCCGCTAGGCACACTCCCTAGATCAGCAGGCCTTCCAGCAGTAGAGTCTCCCCCCTTCTCCGGGGCAAAGGCGACTCGGAAGATTCTGGTCCAGCGCCCTGGGGCCTGATTGCAGATCCGCCAGCAGCGCTCAGGGATGTTGCCAGTGGTGTTCAGGGTGGCGGTGATAGCTGTCTCGAACACCCTGGCAGTGCTGTCTCCTCATCTCAGTACCACGAAGTGCCAGGGCTCCATCTTCTCCTTGTTGTTGTCTGTCCACCTCTGGCTGCTGGCTCCTTCTCTTCTCGACTGTCTCCTGGGCATTGTCGGAAACATCCTGAGTGTTCTTCTCTGGGCGTGTTGTAGTCCCAGACTCGCAGGGGGAGTTGTCGGTGCCACATACATCCGCAGCAATGACGTTCTGCGATGTGGGCGCCTTGCTGCTCTCCTGCTGGACTGGTACTGGCTGCAGGGGCTGTGGTGCTTCCGGGTTCTGTAATGGCTCTGGGAGGTCAATCTGGGAAGCTGTGTCAGTTTGCTGATGCATTACTCTTAGGGTGTCTTGGGTCTCACAAAAACATTATGTAGTGAAGTGGGTCTCGGTCCTGGTACACATATTTGCCATTCAAAACAAATCTGATGGCTTGGAAGTTGGCTTGAACTTGCTGACCGGCAATGGAGGACACGCCTGCTGGTAGGTCCTTCCTTTCCTTGGTCTCACCAATGGCTTGAGCTGAGAGCACAACAAAATGTGTGCCCTTCTCGTTAGAGAAGTTCCAGACGAATACTGCTTCTAGTGGCTTCAGGACTGCTTTGATGTGTGTGGCACACTTGCTGCTCTTATTCTCAGATATCCTCTTCTTTGTGGAGAACTTGTACATGAAGAGCAGCGGGGTGGTGATTAAGTCGACTGGTAGGAGCGGCTCGCAGACGCTGCTGTATTCCTGGTTGTCTGTATAATGTGGCTTGAATACTGGCGAGTCCGATTCGAATTCCTGGAACATCATGGCCACCTGGGATGGGGCCACTGCTGGGGCTGCTCCTGCTCCTGTGTTTGCCATGATATGCTTGATCATACTGAACCTGACAACAGAAGGAGTCACAGTAGTTTTGACAAAATCCATCCCGGACCGACAGGAAAATCCTGCGAGGCCAAGAGGCTTGCAAACACTGCTATCTGGGTGTGTTGTGTGTTTAATTTGGTTTTGTGTAAATGTATTGTGTTATGTGTGTTCTAGATGTGTTGTTTAGGTATTCCAAATCTCAAAATGCCAGGCACATTTCATGGAATCAACTGCATTTTTTCCTACTCTACCTTAATATAAGTGTTATGTAAATTGAAGGCCCGAAGGTAGGGCGGAATTTTATTGCATATCAGGGCTAATCCCATACACCTACAAGGAAGGAAAATCTTGCAAGGAGACATGAATCGCGGGAAATAATGATCGGGCAGCCAAGGCCTAAAACTGTATGTTTTTGTAATGGCAGTTACAGCTTAAGTTTTATCCCAGACTGATCAGAAAACCGAGTCAGCCTAGGTGATGGGTGTAGGAGTTCATATTATTGATTATTATGAATTACCAGGCTAATTTATGGATGTAAATTAGGCTGGGATGTGTTTCTGAAGGGTCTTCCTTCTGCCTAGACATGGGCTACTTCCCTCGTCCCTTTGATGGGAATGAGGTAACATGGAGGGCACAGAGAGGTATCACGTCTGGCCCGTGGCTGGGTGAGTGCACATAGTAAACAAGGCAGTGTTCCAGCTAGCTGGAAAGCTATCTTTAGTACTGCCTCTCCCATGTCTGGGTGCTGTTGGTAGCTTGTCTTTGGTTTTATTCGATGGGTAGGTTGGCTGTCCTGTGGCTTGGCATTCATGGTAGTATCCAGCATAATGTAAAGCAGTGGCCAATTCCCCTGTTGAATCCCTGAAGTGCCAGAGCTCTCAAATGCTACTTGTGGTTGGTTCTTGTGGTCGCTCCAGATGCTGTTGCATTTCGCTAGTGAGCTGCAGTGATTATTGACACAGCTATGTTTCATTCCCAGAACAGCTGTTCCAATATGCTCTCCAGGTAATTATGGATATTGCTGGTCAAGTATAAGTGCTAGAAATGAGGCATGCAATGCAGTTAGTTCATCCCCATGCTGCAGAAAGTGTGCACAGAAATTCTGTGTATTTTCCCCACCCACATTTTTTATGTGGTTGAGGGGTGCAGTGGTGATGTGGTCGTCCCTTACTGCCAGCCCATAACAGAACATGACATATGCTTGGTTCATGGAAGCAAAAACTGCAGGCTTGTAAAATAAATCGAGTACTTGGTGTAAACCTGGGCTGACTGGCAGCCAGTGTAGTGGCATAGTTGGAATTGTGGGCATTGTGGTGGTGCTAGGAATTATACCTTCAATTAGTTATAGTAGTATTGTCCTTAAATATAGGGGGAACTGTTACTATGATTGCATGCCTTGAAATCGTAGACGTAAGTGTGCTTGTATGTTATATAAAACATTGTTAAAAGTTTATCTCAAACAGATCGGAAAACTAAGTCTACCCAGACAGTGTGTATGGCTTCATAAAAATGCTAATTACTAATTACAGGGCTATTATGTTGGTGTTATCTAAGGTAGAGGTAGGATGGGAGTTCTGTCGAAGGATCTGCCAGTTGCCTAAATCGTGAGCCACTCCCCTCTCTCTTTACTGGAAGCAGGGGTTAGACCAGTGGTAAAAGCTGTCTCTCCCGACTCGTGGCTAACTAAATGTACCTACTAGGCAAGACATTGGTGTCCTGTTTGGGCACTCTTGGTGCTTCTGGATCCTTCATATTTTCCTTGGCCGAGGTTGTCTGCATTGTGGTGCTTGTCACTTCAGGACCGGGCTGGTCGCCCACAGACCATTGATGTTGTTACAGGCATGGACTGTACGTCGTGGCCAACTGATGGCTTCAGCAGCAGAGATTTATGCATGCTGGAGTGCAGAACTGCAGTCTGCTATGGCACCTGATACTCACTGTTTGTGGAAAGTGTCCTGAAGGCTTGGGTAGAATTGTACTTAACTTTCGGGTCAGTTGTCTGTATCTAATTATCTCGAGCATGTGATAAATCTCTTAATTTATCCCAGGTAAGATGAACATGTTGAATGCTGCACACTCCACAAAATAGTGCTGTGCCATTATAAGAATATGGGCTTGGTCGTCTACAGGTGACACAGCTATGTTTAGCACTTGGAACAGCTGTTCCACAATACATTCCACCTCCTTGTAGAAGTAGCCTGACAGGTGCCAGATGTGGGATGGTCAGAAAGCTGTATTATCCCCATGGTAAGGAAACGATGTGCTGGAATGTTGCAAATCTTCCCCACCAGGTTTGTCTTATATTTCTCGAGGGCATCCACTGAGATATGGTTACTGTTACACCCAGATTCTAGCAGAAAACGTCTGTTCTAGTCACCGACACTGCAACTGCAAGCTTATAAAATTCTACCAACTCCAGGTGCAAGCATGGACTGGCTGGTGGACTGTATGCTGCACTGCAATGGGTGGTGTCACTGTGATACTAGAGTTGTCTTCCAAGGCTGTGTGTTTGCACATGGTGTAGATTTCGGAAAGAACTCTGGTATATGTCCCCTTGAACCTGGAACTCAGGCTGGAAATCTTTTTCATGTTTATGTCTTGTTTACCCAAGTGGAGGAGATAAGTGGTGGTAGAGAGAGAGGCCCTTCCCTTACACCTCTTGCCTGGAGGGACTCCCTACCTTGTTAGTCTCTATTATATCAGGCGGAAGCACTAACCAGTATCTACAGCACTAGGAGAAGTCCCTCGTGCATTAATTGACAGCCTAATGTTCACCTGACACACTATGCCTGAACATCCCACTCCAGCACACCTATGACACTAGTACTGAACCATTAAGTTGGTTGCAGTGTCCCAGACAGCTCTGTAGTGACCATTACAGAAGTACTCAGTTTTTATTCTAGTCTTTAGTGTATGCTCAGAAAAATATATCTTGCTCAAAGTACTATATTTCATTAAAATTCATATGTTACCTTCAAAGTTACAATCAGTCGTGGATGGAATTTTACTATGATTATACTAATTCCAGGAGCAGCAAATCATGAGGACCTTCCAGGAAATGTTACTACCATTCCAAGCAGAGTGAGTTTTCACATGATCCCAGAACTTGGTTACATCACTCTTTACACTGTAAATGTTGCCAATGCGACTGAGGCCCTGGAAATGTTCAAAAACAAATGTGAAAAGAATGAAACAACACATTTCAATGAAGCTCAGGTATCAAAATATAGGTGTAGCCGTGTGTATTTTAGTTATACTTCCTACTGGAATTGATATATTTATTTAAACCAACACTAAACAGACAGAAAAATATTTACAGCTATTCGGAAGCAAATATAGGAAAACTATGTAACTGTAACCCTAGATATTAATTTACTCTTAACTTCTAGAGCAAATATTTTTCTGATCTGATGCAATACTTTAAACTATTTCTCATGCTGTAAATTTGCATGTTTCAGTGTGGTATAAGCTATAGCATAGCACTAAAAGAACTTATTTCAAGATATTTCCTCATAAAGTAGCCAGAATCTGTAATTTAAAATTGCCCTATCTTGATTTTTCTGTACATACACCAGAAACCTGTTAACTGCAACTAAACTATTCAGAATTAACCTATATACCATGCACTCTTAAAGGTCTCTTAATGACAGAACAAGTGTAATTCCAAAATAAGTTAATTGTACTCCATTCTTTTTTATCAAGTCTATATACTTACAAGAATTTTCTTATGCGAACTGCAGTAGTAATTATCTACAGTTTGCTACAAATATATAATCTCAAAATATTTCTGTCATTTGATATTTTTAATTTTCTTTTCAACAGTATGCCAGCAGTCATCTTAAGGCGTGTATAATTTCTCTGGTTAATGAAACTACAGTAATGCAGCTCCATAGCCATGGAGTTCAGAACATCATCCACACATTGTGCAAGTAAGTTGGACTACTGATGTGAACATTGTTTGTACTTCTGGGAATATCATGAAGGGTTTGACTAAGCAAGTGTAGTGTGACAGTTCAGGTTGATATTTGCTTCATGGTGGGTTTTACCACCTCCTGCGCAATCAGGAGATTGACCAGCAAAGAGTTGGGCTTGACTGCTGGCTAAATAGATGGTAGTGTTTTACCACTATTGTGTATCCTCCTGTTTGCAATCTGAATGTTTGGGTCTGATTTTATAGATGTTAGTAAAAAGAGTTACTAAAAGCAAGTAAATTTTTGAGTTGATACCATTGACACCAGGCTGGGTGTCTCTATAGCATGGAGAAATAAAAAAGGAGCATTTAAGTGGAAATTTGGTTAAAGGTTTTGTTTTGCCCAGCGCCAAGCATCGCCAGAAGCAGTGCCAGAGTTGTAGAGCTGACTCTTGCTGATGATCTGGGTCGTGCCACCGACGACCAATGCCTTCCTTTCCTGGCTCCTTAAAGAATGATGAATAAAGGTTAAATGTAAAGCTTCGTGGACTCTCAGGGTGAACCATGCACCACCTGAATTAAATTAGTTGAAAAGAATGCAGTACAGAAGACTCTTGAAATAAACATGCTCATTACACACTTGAGAATGGCGGGAAATGAGAGTCCTGTGCCCTTATGCGCCCAGAGGCATAGACAGACATAAACATGTACTTTCCTGAGTGACTCTATTTATTCGTCCGTAACTTTACATTCTTCTCTCGGAAGCAACTTACATTGCTACCGGACTTAACCTGTCGGTGATGGTAAAACTGAATTAAAAAGGCCACCTGGGCTACACAATGTTTACAGGTACAATTAATCTTCTAGTGGCCAAGCAAATTAACCACGAGTGGAGGAGTGTTGTCCCAAGTGGCTAAGCATAGAAAGATTCCGGTAATATTAAGTCTATTGCAAATTAAGATGATTACTAACAAAAATTGTATGCCACCTGGGCACATGCGACACGAAACACGGCGACACGACTCACCCCTCCATCTGCCAAATGATGATTAATTTGGCGCGTGGACACAAGGATCGGCGGTGTGATGCCCACACATCACACAGTACTACTTCCTTGCACAAAGTACCATTAAACTTACTTGAGGTCAAGCACAGGTGTAGGAGGCACACAATAAATTAAAAGACAATGCAGAATGCATAATGAACACTTAATATAGGTTGATGGATGAGGTGGGGGTGAAACATGTGAAATGTAAACAAACATGAAATTACAGAAAACACTGATGAAGGCAAATGCACTTAAAAATGGCTTTTATACGTACGTCTCTCCCAGTCTCTCCATATGTCGGAGTATTGCTTGAGCCATTAATTACATATTTTTCCTTTTCAACACAACTGGCACTCAGTACATATCACTCTGTAATGTGGAGTAACTGGCGGGTTGATCGCACTCCTACACTAATCTGCCCCCACTACACCTGGCTTGCCCTACTCTACAATTCTACACCTCCACTCCCTTGCACTGACTTGAAACACTCGCTGGACACTGCACATTGCTGCGCCCTGAGTAGAGCCCGCGTTCTGTCAGTGCATGTCTCTTGCTGCAGGGGGGAAACGGTCTAGGGAGAAGCCGTGGTCGGCATCGCCATTTTAAGAACATTTAAAGAAATTTAATAGGGGACCTAATATTATGTCTTTTATATGATAAAGACATTATTTTGTAATTATATTAAAGGCTAATATTTATTTAATAATACCAAAATTTTGAGGTTAGCATTTTATGCTTTCAATATCGGAAAGGGGACCATAGTGGCTGAGCAGTTACTATGCTCGCTTTCCACCAAGGTGAACCAGATCCAATCCCCGGCCAGGTCACTCCCACATTTTCGCAAGTGGGAATTGTGCCAGACGATGCCACTGGTCAGTAGGTTTTCTAGGGGATCTCTCATTTCCCCCGCCTGTCTCGAGACCTCACTGTTAAGAGCCACTCAAATGTCTTCACTCACTTAATATCGGAAAGAAAAAGTGAAATGTTAACATATTTCTGACAAAAATAATATTTTGTTTAATGTCTGATATTCTCTATTGATCGCAATTACAGTAAAACATATTAACTGATATTTTCAATATTTAAGTCTCCATTGTCATGTATTTATACACACATCAGATTCTGGCTCATCCACTCACAAAATGCAAAAATATAAACATGAAAAAGTGCGGTTTTCTCCCGCATTTCAAAAAATACCATATAGGAAAATATAACACAAGCAATGTATTAATATTCTTAATATCCTTTACAATTCTTTTAATTAATTTAATATTTTTCAAAGTCAAAACTGCATTTCTTTATTCACAATACAGTATTTATGATTCATTGTACCACTGCCATGCTAGATGTTGTGGTTCACAATTTCCTGGTAGATAGCAGCACAGTAACATCCAAACTTGTATTAATTTTTGAAACTAAAATGACATCGTCGAAAGTCACATCAAAATGTTACTCAGTGGTAGTATTTATGATATGAACACATAAAAAATATTCATGTCTGGGAGTATTTCAAATCATTCTAATGTTATTAAATAAATACTCGTAATTTCCACATCTCTGTCTTGCATTCCAAATGCGACATAATTTTCTTTGTACCCTACCTAGTGGCCAGTTCATCCTCAGTAACCAGCAATGGGGGACTAAAGTCATTGCTAGATATTGACTTCGAGATGGTGAAACCAGCCCTTAGGGTTTGCTGCTTGCTAAGTACCTATAACACTGAACAAATTGTTAACACAACTGGTAGCTGCAGGATATCTCATCTCTCCATAATCTCACCTGGTCACTAGCCTAACTTACTGTCTCACGCAGAAGTAGATTCTCAAACACTTACAGCACTTCCTTTGTTTAAGCCCGTATTTGTACTATGGACAACCATTTTCTACTAATACAGCAATAACATGGCAAAACCCTATATACAAGGAAAGAGGGATGGAAAACTGTTATTGTGTGAGTGATCGGACAAAATGTTTTATTTTACTGATTTTTGTACACTCAAACATTTTGATTTCCAAGTTCATAAATTGCAGTGTTGTATGCAGCTCTGACATGGGCAGTAGTGGCCAGTATTAAAAAGAATGCGACGCCAAATTTTCAGGAAAGCATTTCTTTGTAAGATTTTAATGGCTTTTCCATTAATATTTTTGGGGTCAATATAGTTATTCCATCGACCTTGAAAGTGTGGAATTTTTATTCTGAAAGCTGCAGTGATGAAACACTGTAATGTGCTCTGTTCTTGAAATATCTGTGCATTCATGCAATAAAATGATGCCACCTCTTATGAGAGTTTTAACATTGGAGATGAGCACCATTCAGTGCATGCTCGCTTCTATTTCCCTGTGGACATAGTTCCACCATGCTCCCCTTGGCAGCAGCACTAATTTACAAAACGAGTTTGCGACTGAGCAGCTACCCGCTAGAGGCCAGTACATTTAAACGTGTTTTTCAGTAGCTAATGAGTATGCTGGGGCTAAATAATATAAAATAAGTCCACATTCATTGCACTTAAATGGCAAGGAGTATTAAACAAAGAGGTTTTTGTTGCTGTAAATATAGAAAATTATTTTTAATGATGTAGAAACCCTGTACACAATTGATTTAATTTAGCTGGACTCTGTAAAATGAAAGTGTCTTTAAAAATGCTTTAATGCTGGCGCGACACGTCAGACGCCACGCAACTGGTGTGATGTCACTATAAATGTGGTTGTACTGAAAACACTATTTTTACCACTCATGGCTGAAAACACGTAAATGTCTGAGAAGACCCTCTGTATATTTGTGGGAAGGAATGAAAAATAATAATTTGAAACACAAACACCCACATTAATGTTTATGTATTAAATATAGTTTTCCAGTCAGGAAAAATTGTACGGCCTAACCATATCAATGTTGGATATTATAGCTAGATTGGCATTCCAACCTGTTTTAGTTTTGCCGATTTATGTCTGTTTCCGTTCTGTTTATTTTATTTCGAAGGAAAAAAGAAAACAGGGAGGAAATGGGGGCTTTAGTTCAAAATCTTTCATGAGACGACAGTAGCATTTTGAGTGGCATATTGTTGTGATGGAACAGTGGAAAATTTTGCTCGTATGGAAATAACATTCAAATTATTATAACTTCGTAATTTTCAACGTCAATGAAAAAACAAAACACGACATATACATCGCTGTTATAATTCGTACATATGCAGCAATACACACATACACACTTTGTCCTAAATTAATCTTACACCCATTGAATTTACGATACTTACAGGTAAATAAACAATAATTTCACACTATAAATGTTGAAAGTTCAGCTTTTTCAGGCACTGTTTGTAAAATTCGCAACACTTTGAACACGTGTTTAACTATGGAAATCCTTACAAGTTTACTTCACTAAAATCACGCTTGTTCGTCACTAGCATTAAATAATTTATTTGTGTAATCGTTCAGTAAAATCAACACTGCCGACGTTTCCTGAAACCACAGTTACACGAAGTGGTACACATGTGACGATTAGGGCCCTGCTATAATTGCCATGTCCCCTGTCCTCGGATGTCCTCGGTCCTCTCTGACATCGCGAGCACTGATTAGCCCACATGGTCAGGTGACGTCATGAACCATGTCCCCATTTGTCCTCGCATGTCCTTTGTCACCAGAGTTCGCTTGTTCCATGTCCTCGGTTGTCCCATGTCCTTGATTATTTCATAGAAGAATGAGAAGAATATTGTACCGGCAAAATAAATGCATAATCTGTGGTAAACAAAATCAGTTCTAAATATAAACATAGAATCGAATATGAAGTGTGCCAATGCCGAGGAGGACTAATATTCTAAAAAATAAATATGCGCCTTGCAGTTACGGCCTGAATTAGCCAATAAAACAGGTATCTCAGAATTGCACAATCGAGGGAATATTTATATTCCAATGAAGGAATTGAATTTTGGATAAAAATGCAGTCTGAATAAAAATGAAAATATGTTCAAGTAACCAATAAACAAAATACATAAACTACCAGAATAATCAAAATCGCCTTCAAATCAACAACTCAAATTTATATCAGCCAAATACTCGTGAAACTAAAAAAACAAGTATAAAACGAAATGGCGCAAAGCATTTACTGCGATCTGGAAGATGTTTTGGAAACTACTTGTTGGGGCAGCTTTGGACATCTATGGTTGCAACAAATTGTGTGCGATCTCGTGATGTCAGCGTGGACAGAGGACCGAGGACATCCGAGGACAGGGGACATGGCAATTGTAGCAGGGCCTTCAATATTTCATTTCCCTCAAGAAAAGACACTACAGCGGTACCTGCAATCACTATGCTTAAAGAAAGCAAATTACAAATAATTAACTACGTATAAAACATTCCGACAACACCAACAAGATCTTCACATGTTATTACAAATGTAACCAACTTAACATTGCCACCATTCTTGCAACAATAAGTTACACTAGTTTGTTGGTTATCGTGTCCGCGACCAGACAACATTAGAAATTATTTCTATTCAGCAAATCCGTCGCGCCTGTGATTTCTGTCGCATTGATGTCACAAAATACTCGTCTGTGATTGGGTGAAGCATCGCATCGCGCTCGTCGTATTCTGCCTGTTGCGCCAATGGAAACCCAGCATTACAATGCCACTATTCGACTTGGTGCAAGCGGCGCAATTTTTTCTGTGTTGTGTACATGTATTGCATGTTGTATGCAAAAGTAATTAAAAATCAAATAATTTAAAAAAATATTATATTTAGTTTTTTTTTTTTTTGCAAACTGATCATCATCGACATTTATTTAGGAATGGAATGTGAAATTCCGTGGGGGGAAATCCATTTTAACATAGTTGTCAATCTGGAATAAAATACTTTAAGCCCCTACCACACTGTAAAATTTGCCATCAAATTGCTTACAATAAGTTTGTAAAATAAAGGTGGACAGTTATGGCGTCATAAAAACAATCATAAATGGCGCTTATTTACCTGAGAAAGTAGGATGACTCAAATTCCCATCAAACATTTGAAGATTGTGCTGGTTATAAAATTTCGTTTGTGTTTAACAGTCTCCGCCATTCAGAATCGTGCACAACAAAAATGGATGTCAAAAACTTTAAAATAACTTACAATTGCTGGAAACGAAGTTGGTTATTAAGATAATTAATTTTTGTAGCAGCTTTTTGGGTATGAGTGCTATTTTTAACAAATATTGCACATAATATTATGTACGCAGTGGCATTAAATTTCATTGCGCAAGAAACATCTCTGATAAATAAAACTTGAATTTAGTAAAGAAGCAAAAAAATATTATATAGTCACTTACATTTCTTCCTGCAATTGACTGCTTGGAAAACAAAAGCAGTATCTCACTATGAAAATTAGGTTTAAATAATAATTTAAATTATGTTCTCCAAGTAAAAATTATACATATATAAAAATTATATATATAAATTTTCACACACATTCTAGATTACTTGGTAAAATTTGTTAGAAGGAAAAAATTGATGGCCGTATTTTATCTTCAAATTTTATTGTCAAATATTGTAGAAGGGGCTTTAAGCCAATCGAAATTGTGGTGAGACTGCCTTATTCATAGTCAGAGCTTCGCCCAAGGATGATCCAGAGATGATCTTCCTCGGAGTTGGTCTGAGGTTAGTCTGGACAAAGAGTGGACTAACTATATCGTATTTTTAAACCCCGACTAGAGTGAGATTAACTGTAGTCGAAGGATCATCGAAGCAAATACTGCATAATGGGAATACGCGAAACGCACTGAAATAACTGGCGATGGCGATGCACACACCATCCAGCGGCACGGGACTGATGCAACCCCAACCAATAAAGGAGGTATGCGGAAAACTGAAGTAAATAAAATTACGATTTACGTACGATAAGTGGTTCCAACATATGTGATTATTAAAATTATACGCAAAAGCATATTGACATTATGTTTAGTAAATTATCGCTGTAATAATTAAATACAAATACAATCAATTTTAGAGCTTAAAAGTTTCTTAGCACACTGTTATATTAACATTTAAATGTGCATTATGTTTGTAGCTTTAAGATTTTTTTTTTGTTAGGCACTTTTGATTTAAATTCTTAATTTTTCTCATTGGCACAACATTTTATCAAAACTTTTATATATTTGTCATAAGACAACTGCTGGCAGTCATCGTATATTACTGTCGGTTGCTGGCATACCTTCTGCATTAATTTATGTTTAAAACCTTTTCTATACTTTCTTGAAGATATATATATATATATATATATATATAAACCATTGCATAGTATTTAACGAGACCATCGCACAAATCCGCTGCTACCAGGTTTGGGTACAACAAATTTTTTCCATCATATTGTTTTGAGTAAATGTGGACATTATTTGGATCAAGCAGCCCAGCCCAGAACTATTATGGGAAAACTGTTTACCCAAACCCAAAATATGCCAACTGTTGTTGGTGATAATCTTGGCCTGTAGTATCTTCTTGTCATCTTGCAATTTTGAAATAATTTTCCTTTACTTACTAATCAATTTTGTGCATTGTTCAGTTTTTGTGTCGTCTCATGAAGCTTCTTTGTTGAGTTAGCTTCTTCATTCTCTGTCAGTCGGTCTGCTATATATATATATATATATATATATATATATATATATATATATATATATATATATATATATATATAACAACAACAACAACAACAACCCTGGTATTGATTATTAAACTGTCTTTAAAAATCGAATACATATTTCATTCAACACAGACTGTACATACGTAAATTCTAATCTGCTGTTACATGATTACGATTGGATTCAACTGTAGAGATGCCTCTTTTTTTAGGGCTCTGTCTCTTTAGTGTGTGATTGTCATTTCTGTAAAGTCCTAACGATGGCACTAAACCATTTTTGAGTGTGTAAACAGAAAAAAAACTCCTTTATCTATAACACCATTCACCTACAGCTAAATTAGCACGATACAAATGACACTGAGAACTAATAGTTATTTTAACACACTACTTACCCTTGACTTTTCAGGCTGGGATCCATGCAATCATGCTTAGAAAAGTGAGCAGAACAAATTCGATAAACTTTGTACAGTTTCTCACTTCCATACTTCTTAAAAAATAAACCCCAAATTAAAATCCTCCCTTCTGCATCTTGACACCCACAGACCACAACTGAAATAAAGCACATAAGTAGTTTCTAGTAGTATTTGATGGATTTGTAGGGTTACATAAACAAGTTGTAGGTAATATATACATTTTGAACATGCATTAGAACAATAAAAACTGTAGTTTGCAAAGTATTTTTTGTTTATCTGTCAATAGATGTATACTTACACATATTGGTTTTTGGTGAAACGAAAAAAACGATTTAGATGCATTTTTCACATTGTAATAACTGCAGCCATAAACTGCACATGTTTCCCTGCCATTGCTGAGCAGCAGAAAAGCACACACGCAAATAAATGCACGTTAACAAACAAAACTGCTTATTCAGCAGTCATTTTTCGCGCTATTTTATTGTTTTACTCTAAACGGTTGGGATTGTCCATCAGTCCAAAGTCGCTAGATGGTGCGTGGCGCGTGGCGCGTTTCCCCGAAAGACAGCATTGCACGGGTTCGGAGTTTCGTGTATTCCCATTATACAGTATTTGATCGAAATACACTGTGGCAAGGTTTATTGCACATGTGCATTGCAGAAGTTCATCTCAAATAAAATCTTTTCTACGGAAGGAATATCACATTTGCGACAACACACATATTAAAAGTAGCTTCAATAAATTCAAACATATATTGTTTCTTTACCAAACGACCAAATTTCCCATTAATTGGCACTTATTCAATATTTCATTTATGATTGAATGTCCTGCAATATTTTATTTATTTTAGCCAAAATCGTATAGGACTGTGTAGAGCAGTGGATAGGGTTCTTGCTTTGTAATTGTGAACTGCAGGTTCTGATCTTACTTGTCCAGTCTAATATCTTTATTATGACTATTTGTTTCTATGGCAAGTACTTGATAAAAATTATTTGTATCTTTAAATATTTATTACATAAGTCCAAAAAATTTTCTTTTATATTATTTATACATTTGATTCTATATAATATATTGTAATACTGCAGGATCGAGGACAACAAAATTTATATACTAATATCTTATTATTACATATTGATTTGTTAGATTTTCATAGAACACCTCTATGCACTGGTATGCCAATACTGTATATATAGTGATATTAAATGTGGATTGTAATAATAAATACATTACAAAAATACATAATAAACTGGTTAAAATCTTATTACCCAGACGAAATTTGAACTCGCATCCTTGTGCACATCAACCCACAATGTTACCATTTTTTGTCATATTTATTGTCACACACAATATTCAGAGGTATTCGCCTTAATGTATTGTACAGTACATATTAAAAAAAACAACAGAAACAATAACAAAATGCCCAATAAAATATCTACACAATTCTTACATAGGGGCATAAAATGATATGAATATGTGGGAACTGGGTTTGATGACAAAGTCGAAAAACCAAACTTCTGTGTTTTCTGACAATAATTAAATATAGTATTTTGGTGACCTCTAGTGTCAAAAACTACCCCAGCTAGCTTTGAAGACAACTCACAATCTGCTATATGGTACAACTGAGAAACTTGACCTCATAAGGCGCACATGATAACCACTTTTTTTGAGCTACTGATACATCTGCTTTTTGAATATATATATATATATATATATATATATATATATATATATATATATATATATATATATGTGTGTGTGTGTGTGTGTGTGTGTGTGTGTGTGTGTGTGTGTGTGTGTGTGTGTGTGTGTTCGCAAAGAAGGATTTGTAATACACTCTTTGAGTGTATTAATATCACATTTCGTAAGAATATATTTTCGGAGAAGGAATTTGATTGACACAGAAATAGAAAGGCATTGCTGCAGCTTAAAACTGATGTATCATTAAGCTTATTAGGTATATTTTCTTTGGAATATTATTCACTGACCACTTCCTCCATTAGATCGGCATATTTTTGCATACAGATTGACAGAATCTGCCTTAAACGTAATTTTTATGTTTTGTGAACTTTATATTGCTTTCACTAGCATGTAATATTAACGAAACTGTTGTATTTTATGTTCGCCATGTTTATTTTTTACTTTAATTCTTCGTTAATCCTATCCTCAGTCCCGACTAAAATTTAGGCCGTACTAAAGCAGGATGATCCTCGGACTAGCAACTAGCAATAATAATGCTTTCTGAATATAAAACATTTTGGTCGGAGGACGATCGTTCTTTAGTCTGGACTAAAAGCTGCAATGAATAAGGCCCTCTTTGTCTAAATTGAGTATCTGAGAAGTACAGATAGGAATTTGGCAGAAATCACTGAGGCCAATAATTAATTTTTACTATTCAGATTGACTCTCCTGATAATAAAAGTGTTTCAGAGTGAATGGTATTTTACCTAGTAGATGTAAAAAAATTTTAGAATTTTTGTTGGTACACAATTTTATGATATAAATTAAGAAATTCATTGGTTTAAATACTAAACGAAACATTTTTAGTGATGTTTCAAAATGTGTGCTCTGTTAATAAATTTTTCAGTCTGCAAGATGAGATAGAAAATTGTGGGAAGAATTTTCTGTCATCAATAACACCATGCTTGGATGATGTCGAGAAAGAGAGCAAAGAGGTCATACAGAACATATGCAAGGCTCTGACTGACTTCTTCTGTTCAGACCACATTCTTTCTGAAATTACTGGTGAGTATTTCTCAATTGGCAAACATTTGAAATCAGTTTTTGGAAGTGGCATTTGTGTTTAAGATGCTTGTCAAATCATAATAGAATTAAAGGTATAAAATACAGGATTAAGAAATGTTTATAACTGATGTCACCTTCATTGTCCAACTCGGTATGCAGCCCACTGCTGCTCTGCATGTGCACCAGGCACACACATTCGTGAACCTCGAGTACGAATCACCAATGTCGGTCATGAAGGAGCAGTGTATTCAACCAGGTTACGATCCGCTAGACCCTTTTTCCATGAGTAAATTCAGCCCAATATGTTTACAGTACAATTCTAACCCGCGCCCCTGAAAGCAGAGTCTCAAATTCGTAAGGGAAAGTGTTATCTTCCTTTTGCACCCTTAAGTGAGGCGTAATTAGCGTAATAGTGCGAAGCCACATGGGTTATGTTTTATTACTAAACATAAAATTGAGACACTCAAAATTCATAACATAATTTCTCAGTGTTATTGTTATGTTTTGTTTGTTTTAAAAGGGCATAACTTGTTTTATTGACATGCGTTAACTTGTAATGTAAACTATACTGGCAGCTCTAGCGTCCGCCATTTGACATACCCAAAGCTAAAATCCTTCACCTTATATTAAATTATTTTCATAATTTTATAATATGTTTTTAAGTGTCAGTGTAAACGTTAAATACTTTGTTGACTCTTTTAATTATTTATACATGTCTTTCTGGCTCATTTCTACTTGTTTATTTTATTAATATTTTCTTACACTTAATTAATATATAATTTAACAAATGTTACTTGTCGGAATTATTGCATTATTTCCTCCAGTGCTAATTATGCAGTTCCTGGAGTTTTCTTATGTACATTTTACCAAACAAATTTTTATCTAATATCCCTATCGGTGTTGGTGGGAGATCTCGGCTAGGTAGTCGGATGTCTAAGCCACCATCTTTAGTCTGTTCTTGTTGGGTCTAGAGGCTACACATGTGTCGTATCGTAGGAGCTTTCATCTACTTTGTCTTATCACATAACTGCAATAGTAAGTTTTTTTGTGTACCGGAACCTTGTAATTGTCTTTGCTCTTCCCACATACATATCCTCCTCACCGTGAGACTCGTGGACCTGGAGACTACAGTACCTCAAAATTTACCATGTACTTAACCATATTTTTCTGCTTCGACCTGTGGCAGGCCTAAATACAGTGGCCCCTTCAGACAAAGGTCAATGGGTATTGGGTGTCGAATCTAATCTCGTTGTAACAATATACGTTTTCATATTATCCAAGTCTTAATTTTCTTACTATCATATGTAAGTACCTCCAGGACTTGGCCCACTCCAGGAACCACATGCTCAAGTACATTGACTGTGTAATTGTGTATAACCTGAACATAACTTCTTTAGCTTAAAATTAGCTTTTGAGGTGACCTCCACACGGCTGTCAACCTGATACTGTCCTGAGAATTAGAGTCCATGTGCTCAACCATGAATTGGCGAGTTGCTGCCACCCTACTGACATTACTAACATATTTTCTGAATTTTGCAATTATTAGCCAGGGTCTGTCTGAAATCTGGCACATTTCGCTCCTCATCAGCACCTAGACAATGTTATATGGTGCCCAACATGCCGGTCGTGGGTGTGGGGGGGGGGGGGGGGTTGAATATGCACGATATACAAAAAGGGCGCATGGCAGGAATATCATGTTCGGAAAAGTCACCATTGTTCGGAAAAAACAGCATAGAACAGTGAAACAACCACCATCTTGTGTGTTTATCGATCCCTTATTGTTCAAAGTGCTGGAGATACCCATGATGTCACTGCATACCATGGAGTTACCCATAA
This sequence comes from Dryococelus australis, assembly GCA_029891345.1. Lineage (NCBI taxonomy): Eukaryota > Metazoa > Arthropoda > Insecta > Phasmatodea > Phasmatidae > Dryococelus > Dryococelus australis. Next base: position 170,828,284 of record CM056993.1, read on the forward strand.
TGTCACTGCATGCCTGCAGCCTGGCGTGCGTGCATGGTCCAGTCTGGAAGCACACTGAACATTGCAACCCCACCACCCAGGCCAGTTGGACTGGGTCCAGTCCTGAGGAGTCCCTCATGTGTGTGGGCTCGCGAACAGCAGTGATGGTGACAATTGTGAACCATCGCGGCATCGATTTTCAACAAATATGTGGGCCGCAGACGAGATGTGGGCAATGTGTTAAAAAACTGTATCACTGGACCCATTCGAAAAATTCAACCTCTAAGCAAACATCTGCATCTGCATTCCCTAAGAGAGAAGTGTGCTATTTGCTACGACAATTACGTCAACAATCAAGGTAACATGCTGTTAATGCCCTTTGTGCGACGACACCAGCAACGATACTGTATGCTGTGAACTGTGCCATCTAGGAGCGCACATCGCCTGTTTGTCAGTAGTAGAGTAGCCATCTGTACGACACGATACATTCAAATGTCAGAACTGCATTTCCAACCAGACCAGCCAACCTGCAGCAGCACAGCTGATAGCACCCAGTGAGTAATTGCCACCAGAAGGATGCTCTACAAGTGAGTGCAATGCCAGACTGTACTGCGGAATGGGATGTGTTGTTGTCATGTTCAACTTGTGTAACAAGAAATACCTTCCAAAGTGTGTGTCAGGCAGTGATTGAAACAAATTTTACTAGGGAACAGTCCGCTGTGAAGAGTGTGTGCCAGTCTCTGTCCGCAACAACACCACACATGTGGATGTGAACAAAATCTATGCTGTCAAGCAGCCACCACAAATGGGTCATGGTACAGCTCACAATCACACGTTCCATCCACCCCTCTGCAGAGACCACCACGTGTGTGGAAAGAGTTGCCATACCTGCATCGAGAGCAGCCTACAGTCAGCACTCCAGCTCATTTCCAGACACTCCCCACATTTTCTGGTCAGGTGCCAGAGGATACAAGAGCAAGCATTTTTGGTAGAGTGTACCCACCCCCTGTAACGCTATGGTGTCGAAGTAGAAGAGTGGCCAAACGTAATAGATGGACAGCTGACAGATGATGCACGGAACTGGTGGCACTCTGCCATGGAGTACTACATGTCATATACACAGTTTGCCATGAAATTCACTGCCCGAAATGCAGATGGCTTTCCTGAGCCCTTGCTGGCATAAGCTTTTTGCTTGAAGCAGGGCGGTCTCCTGTGGTGTTGTGAGCAGGCCGGGTGGTAGTATGCCGATGAACAGGTGAAGGCAGCAGAAGGGCTGCTCGTGTCTCTGCTCGGTGTCTGTTGCTGCTCGTTGCTGCTGGGCACGGGGGTGGTGCCTCCCCCACATATCACTGATGTGCTCTTACGCTGAACACTGAGCTGCAGCGGTGTCAAGTGTGGCAGTAGGCTGTGTGGTGGCTGGAAAGCTGCGAAAATCGAGGGGTGATGTTCCCCCCCACATATCACTGATGTCCTCTGCCACCGATCACTGTGTTGTGGCTGTGGCGGGCTTGGCTGTAGGCAATGTGGCAACTGGGAAGACATGAAAATCGAGGGGTGACTGCCCTCGTGATGATGTCGGACTTGTACCCATGTTGCTGCTTTGGTTGAAATAAGATGACGAAACGTCAATCATTTCCACCTCGGTAGCACTACCTAGTTTTAAGTCGAGTGATTGACTAGTCACTGTTTCTACTGTTGGACATCCAGGTCATATTGGTGTTTACAGGCACAATCTTGTTTGATGTAGCAGGGTGGATATTTCGTGTTGCACTTATATTCTCATGGTTGTCAAGTGAACATGTTTTGTCAATGTCATCGGGTTTGAAAGTGGCACAGATATCATACCTGTGGACCTTACACCTTCTTCCTCAGCCCTATCTTTACCAGATGTGACAGTGGACTGATATTTTCTGGACCACTGTGCGGCCTTGATCTATTTGGGGCCAGTCCCACATAAATATTCTGTTTGACGGCTGACAGGTGGTGCACACACATGTAAACAAATGCACCTGGTAACAAAGGTTTATGTATCCTTTTGATTTCTGGTAGCTATTTTTGAATGTAGCATTTTGAGTTTCTGTGTACTTTGTAATGGTGCTGCCTTCTTTCCCCTTCTCTTACCTCAAAGTCTGCAAGATCTGGGTTCGAGTCCAGAGAATGGCAGGCAGACTCTCCTGGGCATGCTAGGCCTGCGTCATACAGTAACTTGTCAGGAGATTTTCCTGTGGCCTCGTTAGTACAGTTGTGTAAATACAAAGTTATACCTGGAATTTACTTAGCCCATGTTGGGTGAGTATAAATACTCTGCTCCACACACTGTTGCCGGATTACTTCCACGGTGAAGAGGGTGAGATGCGTGTCCTCAAGAGAGACACGGTGGAAGAACTGCCAGATGAAGAGGAGGCTCCTGAGTTCACTATTGATGAAATGCAAGTCACCATCTATGAAATAAAGAACGATAAGGCTACATGGATGGACGGCTTTAAGGCAGAAATCATTGAGAGGTGCCACTCGAGGATGAAGAATCAACTCCTGGGTGTATATAATGGGTGTCTCTCTGGGGGTGTGTTTCCTCGCCCTTGGACACAATGGGCAATAAATAAGGATTATGTACAAGGGAGAAGGAAAGGACAAGGCAGAACCCAAGTCCTATAGAGCATTTAATGTTGCCTCTGGTCCTGGGCAATATATATATGAAAGGATCATGAATACAAGGTTAGTGGCTGCTTTGGAGGCAAATGGAACTTGTGAGTTTCAATACAACTTTAGCGAAAAGGAAGAGGAACTGATTTTGTGCTCCATGATGTGAAGGCAGCAGTCACTAATAGTCAATAGAAGTATGTCATGGCTATATTTTTGGACATTGCAGGATCCTTTGACAATGCCTGGTGGCCAGAGGTAATCTGGCTACTTAAGAGAAGGATATGCCTTTCAAATTTATATTATAGCCCTATCGGACTATTTTAAGGACAGGAAGTCCTATTACACTGCAAGGATTGTTCAAGTCAAAAATACTTTGACAAAAGGGTGCCCCCAGGGATCGGTCCTATGAAACATCCTGTTCGATGAGCTGTTAGAGATAACTCTCCTGGATGGATGTCATATCTTTAGATATGCCGACGACGGATTGGTATTGGTAAGTTGATTTGCAAGACAGCAATTGGAAGATAAGGCTGCAAGAATAATGACGAAATTAGAGAATTGGGTAGCAAGAGTTAAATTAAGCTTCTCTACTACAAAGACCAAGCCCATGATGTTGAAGGGAAGACTTGGAAGAAATCCTACAGTAAGGTTTAATGGGTAGTTTATTCAGTAGGTCCATGAATACAAATATTTGGGAGTCATCCTGAGTGACAAGATTAGCTTAATGGGACATATACAGTATGTTGCTCGCAAAGCAGTTGTGGTCTTCCATAAACTTCGAAGCATTTACAATATATAATGGGGCCTAGACTTACATGCATTAAGGAAGATCTATAAGGCTGTCTTCGAAGTTATTATCACATATGGAGCTGTGATGTGGTATTCTCAAGCAGAGCTGGTATTGCATAAAAGAAAGCTCATCAAGCTCAGAGCATGGCACTGTTGACAATGATGAAAGTGTACAAGACTGTGTCAAGTGAGGCACTCAAGTGAGGCACTTTCTGTACTGGTGGGTTTACTGCTTGCTGACTTGCTGGTAAGAGAAAGAGGACTCATAGCAGAAAGTTCAGGGATATGATGGCTGACCACACAAGGACGATGGTTATACAGGCAGGTCACCCTTCAAGAATGGTAAACAAGGAAGAAGGAAGGAAGGAAATTGGCCTTAATGTCTCGTCGACAGCGAGGTGATTAAGGACGGTAATGGCAAAAATATGGGAGAATTCCACCAAGGCAAGAATATTCAAGTATGAACTGATTCCAAGAGTGGAAGAAGGAGTTAAGAGGAAATGGGTAAATATGAATGACTACTGTGCTCAGCTGTACGCTGTTCATGGTAACTTTAAGGCAAAGTCACACAATCTTAGACTGGTCACCTCCCACTTATGTGAAGTTTGCGGTGTTGATGACACTGTCCAACATGTGTTAATGGGATATTTAAAGATGGAAGAGATAAGGGAAGGGATACAGGGGGTGGCTGATCAGAGATGACTCTAACTGGAGATCCATAATATCATAGCCGAAGAGAATTTCCTAACTTGTGGAATAAGTTCGCAACTAAGAATGGGAAAAGGCTTGAGGAGTTCGACCAGTGACAGCTTGAGCATTCCGATGACCCATGAGGATTTGCTCGGGTAAAGGCTTTAATGTTTAAAGTCAGGGCACAATCGATTAGCGAGGAGGAAAGGTTTTCAATGAGAAAACTGGCTACGGCTGTTTAAGACCAACAAAGAAGGCAAAAGGCATCTAGACTCAAGAGGAGAAAGTACTGTGCACTGTCTTACTCGTACGAATACAGATGCAGTGCGGGAGGATGGAGGGTGTGCTGGCCTTCGGGCCATGAAAAAACTTGCCAGCATGCCCCCTCCTGCAGGCTCTACAAAAGGGGCGTCTGCATCCACTCTGGATGCCCTATGTCCTCGACGCTGTCAATGACCGCCCGAGACGTACTACTAGGTATGGAACAGGCCATTCCTTACTAACAGGCTGAGGCAATGCCCCTCGTGTTGTCTCACCACCTGCTGCACTTCAGTGTAGCCAGCGCTACGAGAGAGGTAACAGCATCGCACCAGTGGTCTCCCCAGGAGGGAGGAGGGGGTGCATTTAACTTTGCCCTCACTGTCCCTCTCGGTATGAAGCCCACTGTGCTCTGCTTGTGCACCAGGTAAATGTGGCTATTTGTGTAAAAACTAAGAATGAGGTACTAGATGCATACTATAGGTATCAAGCAAATGCATAAAAGTTACATGGTGTGGATATAATTCAATCTGGTCTACGAAAGAAATTTTGGAGAGAAGCAGTTATGATTGCAGTTCATGTAAGAAATAGGTTTCCATCATATGCGATAAATTTTCAGATTCCTTATGAGTTGTGGTTCAACAGGAAGTTTGGAGAGGAAAAGGTTGCTAAATTGAAAATATTTGGATGCCAAGCATGGGCAGTAAGGGTAACAGAAAGAAGTTAGATTCTAAGGCAGAAGCATGTGTTATGATTGGGTATGAAGCGGAGACAAAATGTGGTTATAGGCTATGGAGTCTTGAAAGGGAAAAAGTAATCATAGGGAGGAGTGTAGTATATGAAGAGGAGAAATTTCCATTTAAGGGAAAGGGGCAAGTTAAAGAAGTACCCAAAATAAATGTGCTGGAGTCCAAAGGAGAGGAGGCATATTTGGACATAACACAAGTAGAGGGCCCAGAAATAGAAATAGGGTTTAAACTGGAAGGTGTAGGGCAAGAAATTGAGGTCCACGGGGGGATATTGGGGGTTGAATCACTAGTTAGACAAACTGAGCCAAATGTAGAGGAACCAATACATGATATGAGGAGATCGGAGAGGCATAGGGCAGAATGTACTTGTGCATGTTGTAGGGTAGTAAATGTAAAAGAAGTAGGGCAGGAGAAATTGACAGAACCCTTGACGGTTGGTGTAGCTCTGTCGAGCTTAGAGTCTGATAAGTGGATAGAAGCCATAAAAGTAGAAATGAATGAGATGAAAATAAACGATTTTTGGGAAATCGTTGAGCGACCAGAAAATGTGAAGGTGTTCTCATTGAAGCATGAGAGTGAGGGTAAAATTCAGAAGTATAAGGCTAGTTTGGTAGCTCAGGGATTCAAGAAACAGATGGATTCTGGTTATGAGGACACATTCAGTCCTGTGATAAAAAAGAAATTCAATGAGGCTTCTCATGGGTATAGCTGTAGAAAATGGTTGGATTGTGGAACATCTTGACGTGACAAATGACTTATTGGATAGCAATATTAATTGCACCATATACATGGAACAACCAGAAATGTTTGGAGAGTGTGATGCACACAGCTATGTCTGTAAATTAAATAAAAGCATCTATGGTCTTCCCAACTCTGGTAAGGTTTGGAATATTTGTATTGACAGTGTATTGAGAAGGCTAGATTTCAAGTAATGTATTAAAGAGCCATGTATTTATATAAAGTGTAATCGTATCATAGGGTTTTATGTTGATGATATTATTGTGATAGGGTTAGAAAAAGAAGTGAAGTCCGTGAGAGATAATTTAGCAGGTAAGTTAGAAATCAAAGATTTGGGATAGTCACAAATGTACTGTCTGTTAAGGTAAAGCAAACGGAAGGAGGGGGCATGTTAAGTCAAAAGGTGTACATAGAGAAAATGATCAATGACTTCGTATGACCGAATGTAAGCCTAGTAAAACAATTTTACCTTCTGGGTATACAGCAGCTGAAGACGATGAACGGGAATTTAGTGCCACCGTTTATCGAAGTGCAGTAGGTAGTTTGTTACGCTTGTCAAACAATACTAGGATAGACATTGCATTCGCAGTAAGCAAGGTCAGTCAAAAATATCAGAATCCAAAGGTCAAGGATTGGAAAGAGGTCAAACATATTGTCAGATATTTGTGTGGAAATAAGGACTTAACTATGTTTCAAGGACCATTAACAATTTGTACAGGTATTTTGTGATGCAAACTGGGAAGGGGATACTGACTCGAGAAAGTCTGTAAGCGGCTATGTAACCATAATAGCAGGAGGAGCAATGTTATGGTACAGTAGAAAGCAGAGCTATGTAGCCAGGTCGACGATGGATGCGGAGTACATGGCTATGGCTGAGGTCTCTCGCGAGGTGATCTGGGTAATAGACCTGAGTTCAGAACTTGGAATGGAAGTGATCATAAGTTCACCCTGTAAAATCAATGCTGACAATGCAGCAGCAATTAAATTAAGTAAGTGTGGTAATGTCAGTGAGAGATCCAAACACATTTATATCGTGTACCACATTTGTGGGGAACTATCAGGAAAACAAATTATTGATTTTGTTTATGTTGCATCAGACAGAAATTCTGCAGATTTATTTGCCAAGAATTTACCGAGCAGTAAGGTTCAGAAATTTTGCAGTGTGATTGGATTGTTGTAGCCCATTATGTGTCTAGTGATTGTGATTCCTTTTAAGTGATATGAGAAGAAAAAAATAGGGGGAGTGTTGGAATATTTGATGTATTTTCCTTATTCTTCTGATAGAAATGTTATTTCTGTTCTATTTAAATTGAGAAGTTTTGTTTTGTTGAGTTGGTTGTTGTGAAGAAAGAAAAAAAAAAGGAAAAATATAAATGTGTGGTGAAAAATAAAAATGGTGTTCGTTTTATTTTCGGATTTAAATAATGTGCATATTACTTTATTAGTTAGTGAGTTCTTTCTTCCTGAAATGTGATGAGTGTAACGAAAACCACGAACACAAAAAAACAAATATTACTTGTTGGGATTGTTACATTAATGCCATCAGTGCCTATTATGCATTTCTTAGTGTTTTCTTATGTACATTTTACCAATTGTATTTTTATCTAATTTCCCCTCTTGATGTTGGCCGAAGATCTCGGTGAGGTAGCCGGATATCTGAGCCACTATCTTCAGTCTGTTCTTGTCTAGAGGATACATTCATGTTGCGTCGTGGGAGCCTTCATCTACTTTATCTTATCACATAACTACAATAGTAAGTTTTTAGTGTACTGTAACCTTGTAATAGTCTTTGCTAATCCCGTGTACGTATCCTCATCTCTGTCAGATTCGCAGCCCCGGAGAGTTCATTACCTAAAGTTTATCACATGCTCAACTGCAGTTTTTGTGCTGCGGTGGCAACCACACCGCCAAATACAAGGCCTGTGCGGCCTACAAGGAAGAAAAATGGCGCTTCCTACCTATCGAGGAACGAAAGAAGAGAGAACAGCAGAGCAGATACTCTGCTGAGGTCAAATCTAACCCCATGCTCGCGAATTAAATCGCACCAGACGCCCGCTGCCTCCCTCCCCCACCAAGCCTCTGCTCCGAACCCAGATGACTGGACTACAGTTCAGGGGAAACCGCTCTCCTGCGCACACTTTCACGCCTCACTTCGCACAACAAAGGCCAGTTTGCCAATGACTATGGAGCCCTGGCATATTATGGTCAGCTCTCAGGGGTTGACTTCACACCTTTGGCAACCCTCCACTCCCTCCAGACCCCGATATCAGTCACAAATGCGACCAATATCAACGAAAGGGAATAAAAATAAGAATTCCCGACAAAAAACATCACAGCTAACTTCACAAACCCAGAAGCAGCCCTAGGCCCCCTCCCTTGCCCGTCAGGCGGCCCTAACAGACACTCCTATATGTGTTGCCCACTAGGAGCAAGCTCAGCACACACAGATATTATTGTATTGATTCATGCATATCCGGTTCCACTCGCTGTCGGCGATTTAAATGCCAAACATCTTACTTGGGACTGCGTCGCATGCACAGCCAATGGGAATAGTTTACTTAGACATATGGAGCACCACAAGTATGTTGTTTATGCACCCAGCGAACCTACTTTTGATCCTAGTCAAGCTAATCATAGGCCCGATATACTTGATATCGTGCTGAATAAAGGCCTTAGATTTTGAAGTGCTCCACGAATTGACTTCGGACCATTATTTCCAGTCCACTTGTCTTTCAACAAAATTGACACAGATAATACACAAAATCGCAAAAATAAATACTATAAGCATGTGAATTGGCCTGGTTTTAAGGATTATCTGGGTGTAGAGATTAACCTGCCAGTTCTTATTAGCACTCCCGAAGAATTAGACTCTGTGGTATGGTACGTCACCGAGCTTATTCAGACAGGAATCAGTACATTTGTCCCAGAAAAAATGCCGCGGATTAGCACAGATACAGTTTCTGAACACATCAGGGAGTTAATATCGCGTAAAAATAGACTCCACAGGTGCTATTCTCGTATCAGAACTAGGCAAATTAAAGCCCAGATAAATGAGTTTATAGAGCAAACATATTATGAAATCTCTACCTGGCAAACTGATAATTGGAATAATAAATTATCCCGCTCATGTACCAAGGATAATAGTCTGCGGCACATGTCAAAAGCGTTTACTAAGAAGCGCGACCCAATCCCGCATCTTCAAGGCAATGTAGGCATAGTTTATACTCCCCAGCAGAAGGCCGAGGCTGTGGCCAATCAGTTAGAGTCAATTTTCCAGTCGAATGTTGATTCTGCAGATCCAGCATTTGTGGCCAGAATTTATAGGGACCTCCGAGTGCGTCTTCAGCAGCCCACAGTGGCCGAACCCGAACCCACGCATGCCAACGAGGTCAATCGCATTATTAAGCGCATGAAGCCCCGCAAAGCACCTGGGTTCGACTGCCTGCAGACTATAGTTCTTAAGTAGCTGCCTGACAGCATGTTTGAAGCTACAGCTGAATGCATAAATGCATATTTTAAACTTGCCCACTTCCTACTCTCTGGAAATGTGCCACAGTAATAGTTTTTCCGAAACCGGGAAAAGACCCGAGTCAGTCACAGAACTATCGCCCCATCAGTCTGCTCAACTCGCTCTTTACGATCCACGAACGAGTCTTATTGCGCCGTCTAGATACACACATTCTTGAAAGTAATTTATTTCCAAATGAGCAATTTGGCTTTAGGAAAAAACATTCAACAGTACATCAACTCGTTCGAATATCCGAGCATATAACAACTACATTTAATTGGTGCCACTATATGGTTGCGGTTTTCTTAGATGTAGCAAAGGCCTTGGAAAGGGTTTTCCATGCAGGACTAATTTATAAATGATATTAAACTAATTTCCCCGACTGCTACACCAAGTTTTTAGATTCCTATTTAAAGAAGCGCTCATTCTCTGTCACTATGGAAGGAGCGACTTCAGAATAGAAACTCATTAGGGCAGGAGTCCCCCAGAGCAGCATCCTAGGGTCAGTCCTACATAACATTTATACCCAAGATATTCCGCGCCTCTTTAATTGGTATATCAATTTAAGAGTTTATACAGATGATGCTGTCATCCACACCTGGTCCCGCAGAGCTGAACTTGCCATTTAGCGCGGCCAGGCAAAGCTCAATGAGCTCGAAACCTATTTTCGCCTGTAGCGAATAAAGCTAAACATGGGTAAATGCGAGGTTTTGGTCTTCACGCGCCGACGCACACTCCTTAATGTCCTCCAGCTCACTCTCTTCGGTGAGAATATTCCTTTTAAAAATGAGATTAAATACCTAGGCCTCATTATAGATAAAAAGCTGACACGGCAATGCCATGTAGAGGCTAAGCGAAAACTTGCTTATGGCCCCATCTCAGCTTTATATCCACCACTAAACAGCGATTCAGGTTTGTCGCAGAAAAATGTGATTCACTTATATCAAACTACGATTCTACCCATTATTACTTATGGAGCCTTAGCATGGGCCTACTGTGCCAAAACTCACTTAAATTCATTTCAATTGGAGCAAAATAAATACAGTAGAATGGCAGCAAATGCATCACGTTATGTCCCTATTAGATGCTTGCACGTAGAATTAAAACAAAACATGCTAAGAAGACATTCGTAAACAGGCCCAACACTTTTATGAGTCGAATGTGGAACACACCAATCCACTTATAGGTGTCCTTGGGGACTACGGTATCGAGGAAAACCAACGACAAATGCGACCCAAGTCACTTCTAGCACATAGGCCCCTTTAGCCCTGTGTGCAACACACTACCAGGCCAATCACTATATCACCTGCGCAGCCTCCTAATTGTACTATTGTAGGCTGAACTGAGTTGTCCTGAAGGGGCAACTTTTCCTAGATTATCTACTTATTAATTTACTCACTATTATCTTTAGGCTGTATTAGGCTAACTAGGTTTATCCTATCATCCCAGCCAGCTGTCTGTATGCGTATGTACCTGCGCTGCAGCTAATTCTAAGGCCACCTCTGCGTCACTGTAGAGGTTTGCGGCGTCGTGCGGCTCTCTGCAGCAGTTGGTGAGAGACCTCCCCATCGTTCATTAATTATCCCCTTCGAAGCTCCATTCACTCGCAGCATTATGGGTACAAATATACTCCGTTACAGCCCATGCCTATGGAGGCATGCTCGCTGCGAGATAGCACAACATTAGTTTAAGCCATATGTTATTATAGATCATTTAGATTAGTCATAATTTCCTTTCTCTAACAGGTTATTACCGTCTCTTCCCGGCAATGAAAAAAACATTAAGTGTTGGCTCTGCAGACACTTAGTGGCAGCTCATTCCTTTTCTTTTTAATTTTCAGGTTCTACTGTGGAATCTGTGGGTGGGGGGGGGGGTGACGCAATAGCTCCACTTCCCAGTGTAAAATTGATGAACTCCAAACGAAGTGCCCTCTCCCTACTAGTTTTTCATCTCTACTAATAAATAATGTTAAGCAACCTCTGTCTCCGTAGCATTTCTGATTAATGTAGGTATAATTTTTAATTCTATCCTGTCGACTGGGTTTTTACGGTGCTCATGCTGTTTTTTTCAGTCTGTTCTAGTCATAGCTTAGCTATAAGTACACTTAGGGAGGTAGTCGTGGCCCCAATCTTGGCCATGGCTACCCAATCCCTCTCTGCAATGATGCATGTCTCCTTGCATGATTTCCATTCCTTGTAGGCGTGAGGGATTCGCCCTGAGACGCAATTAGTCTCCGTCCTACCCACCGAGCTTCCACCTAACACTTAGTTGTAGGGAAGTTAGAAAAAAATTGTGCGCTTATCTGCTTAAATGGTAGAATAAGCCATTAAATTTAACGAGTCCCTTCCTCTTAAACATAGTGCAGCGTCTCCCTTCAGCCAGTTCATTTACTCCTATATCTCCTCGTTTACTACCACTCTGCAATTAAGCATTTCAAGGCTATTTGCGTCAATATAGCTAGAAGGGAAAACACTCAGGGGGTAATGTAGCCAGATGCTAATGAGTACGAGCAACCCGGGAATTATTTAACTACAAAACACATTTATTAACATGATAATCATACAAGAAATCAACAATACATACAGATACTATTACTCTAATGTGTAAGTGGAATCTCTACTCTTGACATAAATTGAGTTAATTAAGATTACTTAGTGACATGCCTATCCTTGTCAGTGGTAATTAATAACTGAAACAATACGAATAACGGGGTCTCGATAGGTTGCCTTATGCCCTACTGCCAAGCCGGACTATGCTCACTATATGAAGTATCTGCAGATGGCCTAGAGCTCCTTTATGCCTGAATGGTAGAGTTGTCCTCGTCTTCAACCTCGCTGAACCTCTGCGTTGTCGGCTCCGACAACTATTCGTAATACTTCACAGACCATTTGTGGTATCATTAGGGGGGGGGGGGATGGGTGCTTCGCGCTTCCATTATATACTCCTAGGGGAGTAAGTCAGGAGGTGGTGTTTGTAAAATAAAGTAAGTGCCTCGTTCTTGTCGCTATACCCTTATGTACCTTAAGTTTGACCTTGTGGCCGCTACACTGCCCCCTTCGTCGAAAATTGCAGCCATCCCTGATGCTGGAATGGAAGTGATTCTCTGGGGCCATCCTGGAAAGGTTCTGAGGCACAGGTAGAGGCCGAGGAGCTCATACTCAGGAGCGAAGAGTATAGAACGAATGGTGGCATGCGCGATTTCAAGAGATGGCAGTATCGAGGACACAAGGCTAAATTCGAATTTACGTTTAACAAATGGAAAATCAGCGTAGATAACAATATACCTAGTAGAAAAGTTTATTATTCATAGTTATTTAACTGCATATTGCTGGCAAGGACGGTATTAACGAGAACATAATAAATATAATATGTGATGATGTAAAAGTAACCATGGGAATTTATATAAGTTATATTACTGGAACATTAAACTAGATGGTCGACCATAAAACAATACTACTGAAACACGTTGTGTAGCGGGACCATGGGATAGAAGGAAGTATGTCCAGCACCACATTTAAAATAAAAATAATAAGAACCCCAAATACTAGGAGGTGGACATGGGTAAGAGGAGGTTTGAAAAGTGTGCACATGTGGTACTAGTTCGCTTTACAGCGTGCCAGAAAAATGTCACTGGGAAGAATTACAATTGCACAAGTTGGCATGCCGAATGGTTTAATCATCTGAACGTAATTTAAATAAGGCTATAAACAGTAAGTACGGTAAAAAAGGGTCAAATAATATAATATAAGAAAACTAATAGTAGTAGTAAAATTGTGAGTAATTAAATCACAAATGGGAAGGTTGACGTGTCTACACAGTTGATAGCACTAAACATCCGAGCCTTCTTTTGTCAACAAAGGCACTCGGGAAAAACACTTAAGGTGAGTTTAAGATTGACTTAACAGAATAAGTTCTCAGTGTCCTTAAGATAAGATTATATGTATTCAAGGGTACTAGTTTATGACTGTCGTGTGCGGGTCTTGACGGGTCGTGTACATTCTTGACATGACTTAAGAGATCGTTATATTTTATATCTTAAGTTCAAGTCAAGACGAAGTAGCCAATCAAAGCACAGCGACAGTTGTTGTTGGCGGGAAACTGTATTTAAAACTTGTATTTAGGTTATATCGTATTGTGAAATCGTATGAAAGTAATTATCTTAATTTAATTTAAAGAACCATTCATGGTCATGTTTTCTTTCGCGGAAGAGATTATTGAATTCGCTTTAATTAACCTTTTCAGATTTATTGATGTAAATGCCTGTTGGCATCGCTTCCCCTTCTATAAGATTTCACGAGTTTTTTAAAACGATTACACAAGTAGTAACCACAGATAATTAAATATATGTAAATTGTCCATTTTCCCAGGTTATTTCGGTTGCTTACATCTCCTACTATTTCGATTGGCTAGACTTAACAGTTGCTAATTCTATCATAAACTGCACATCTTCTTATTGTTAATTTTCGGTGTGCTTATCGAGTAATTAAGTATAATTCTTAATTTAACAGTCTTTAATCTTAAACCCACCTTTAGGTAGTGTTTTGAGGCTCGCTTGTGCGGTGTGGATTTTGTTGATACACATATTGCAAGTTATATGTTTTTACATAGCCATGAACGGAAGAATTTAAACTACTACAGATACATAATATTTTTACATAACACAATATAACACTCTTAACAAAATGCAGTAAGCTATTAAGCTTGCTGTTATAATGACGAATGCCATGTGGTTCAGTTGATGGACATAAAAACCTTTATAATTTTACACAAGTAAGTACATTGTGCAATTATATAAACTAACATGCATGATGGTAGTAATACAAAGAGATTGTGAGACTTTGACGATAATACAGAGTTGTCCGTAGGGATTATGACAGTGTTCAAAAATATTACACATTTACAACATTGTTTGCTATGTTTACACAGTTTTCGTTTGCATTGAATCAAGTGTAGAATAGTACTTAGTGAGTTTGTGTCCTTATTGTCTGGAGATCTGTTTTTTACACTAAGTAACTTAACACTGAAAAGTTCAAAGATCGATTCTCTGTCTTAGCATGGAAGCGCACGGCTTGTTGTATAGAACTTTAACCAGTTAATGTCTTTTGTGGCTTTTCCATACAATAATAAAAGTGAAAAAACAGAGTGCAGATAAAGTTAAACATATAATAGAATGAACTTTAAACAACTTAAAATGAAAATACAACAAAATCGAAAGGTCACTTCATTGACATTGTTGTGATTGTATACAAGTACATATAAAATGTATTTCCTAATACATAATAGAAATTATGTGAAACAAAAGAACACGGAGTTAGTTAAAACACATAAGCCATGTTGCCATATCAGAACATCCATAATATTCATGAACAGGTAAGGGAAATATGGAATTTTTTTGTTTACACAATCACAAGGATGTTGACCACATGGATTTGATATGATTAAACCCAAAGTGATATATATATATGTTATTGACTTCGTATAGACATATAAGAATACTATTTACATTGGAGATTGCATTTCCTCAACAAGAAAATCTACCATACGACATATCGTAGTGCGCTGATGCAATATAAAATAGGGAAGGATAAAAAAACACCTGAACTATATATACACTAGCTCGATGACCTCTGAGTAGAACAGCTACAGTATGAACTGTGTTCTATTCTTATTTAGTATAAATGACTTCTAAGGTGGGTCCAAAATGCCCTTATTGAAAAAATGTGATAAAGTTGATTAAATAATAACTTGTGTATTTGAGGAGACATGTACCATCCCCTAAACATCAGATATCTGTTTCATTAAATTGACCTGTTGGTCTTTATTCTATACTTTTCTCTTAATAGTTTTTCCCTAGTAAGGTCCGAACTACTGGTCCTTTCTTCAGGGCCTGACAGCTTCGCCCTTCCTTGCCTGCGAGAGTCTGAATTTTGATTTTCTTTTTTTTTTTCGTTTTACTTAAATCACTGTGTGTGAAAGCATTAATATTAAATTTAAGTGTATATGTATATACTTACACAATCCAGTTTACACTTACAGATTGTATTAAATGTACCACATGTTTTCTCATTATACTGCTGTGGTGAGAAACCAGATGAATAGGATTCTTACGACACTGGGTTTATTCTTGCTAGGGTTATAGAAAGCTTAACAAGCTTGACATACATAGAAATTTTTGCCAATACAAGTGCAGTTAAGAATGCCATGGTAATACAACTTCAACACTGAAAACTACTTGGCCTGCCTGAAGTTACTATGAGTGCCAAAATTGCCAAGCGTTGGCATCACTGACTGCTAGGTGTGGTTTATCAACCAGTTCGTCTCAAGTGCACTACTAACATTGTAGAAGTGGATACCTGAAGTTAAAGATGATTGATCTAAATGGAATGCTTGCTGATTCAGCCAATGAACTGGGATGACAGTTTGTTGTAAGGGAATAGTAGGTGAATGTATATCGCAAATATGTGAGGTGTCTACTACTATTTGGTGTGGAGTGGCAAGCTGACACCCACATGGCACGTTCACTTCAATACATCCTAGGTGATGATCTATGACATTAGTGTTTAGGGAAGTATTCATACACTGTAACTTCGTACATTCTCGAGGATTAGTTAATAAATATTGGTGAGGGAGAATACGGTGGATCGAAAATGGTGTACATACGGAAAATTTCTTCATTTGCTATAGCTTTGGCCACCTTGGCTTTGTCTTTAGTTTGTAATTTGTTCTTGAAGTAGTTCTTTATTTCTCCCAATGATTAATGGTATACTTGACAATGTTCTTTTTAATTTCGTGGTATTTATCATCTGCTTGTAAGACACATTCGGCTAAGGCTGTGTATAGGGATGTACAATTTACCATACCATTTGTTGTTTAACTTCAAATGTACTGTTGTTCACTGTACTACTTTCTGTTTGTACGCCCGTGTTTGGTAGTAATGTGGCTTAAGGCATCGGGGAGTATATTCAATTTACCTTTGACAATGTGGGGGTCGAAATCATATTCGCTTAAGGGGGAATATTAGATGCCATATTTGCTTGTAATTTGTGTGCAGAGATATCTACCTGATGCGAGAGCAGATACAAATCAAATTGCACGCAGGCAGTTCACGAATTTCCCGCTAGGTAACACTATCATCGCTTAAATGGGAGAGAAGCTGCAAAACGTAATAATAAAAGGTTTAACACTGACGCCGTTGCCAGTTCTCTTACAAACACACTCTCGACCGGCCATAGGTCATTCATGTTTCAAAACTTTCAAACCTCATGTAAACCAGTACAAAATACAGACATGGCCCTTTTCACAGTTAGAAGTATGTTTCACTATAATTAAATAATATATTGTTTTTTTTAAGTTTACATATATAATTATATACACCTGCTGTACCTTCATACGAAATAACATATACAGAGGTAGTTAAATATTAACCCAAAAGCGAAATAAATAGCATTTTAATGTATGTGTACTAAGTGTATATATATATTTATTTATATATTAGCATTTCTTAATCTCCAGCAGTGTAATGTAATGATTTATGCGAAGTGATATCGCAACTTGAAATGTCTGGTTCGAATACAGATTCTATATTTACATTAACGAACGTAGTTATACAGTGTTTTACAGTGTAGGAATGTTGGATATGCATCGTAGGATATAACTGGTGTACAAATAACTTTTACATTTTGTACGTTTCTGAAAGAAATAGTTTTCTTTTACAGTAAACGGACAAGAAATAATTTTATTTCCTTTGAAGATTTATGTAAACTAACTTGGTTGGTTTGCAGGCACCTTCTAAACACATCTTTTCTTATATGTAAAAATCAACACTGCATTACACGTACCACTGAACAGTACACTTGTATGACGTAGCCTATGTGATACCGAGATACTAAACTGCGATACATAATTTTTTATGTGTATGAAACAAAACCGGTCTGAGTTGCTGCCAGTTTAAACAGTATTTCTGTATGCACTCGGGGGGCCCAGGGATGGGGGAGGGTGAGGTGGTGGGGTTATGTGAGCATATTTGGGGGCAGTTATTTCTTTGTAAAAGTTAATTTTGAGCAATACTCAGTTAACCAACTAGCTTCAACTAAATGTTTATTTTGTGCCAGCTCAAAGGTTTTCAACGTCTCAAAACCAAACAACATAGCTTTAACGTGCCTTATTAGTTATCGCCAAAGCTTGAATAAATTTAAAAGCACGAGGAGTGTGACTTGGGGCACATTAATAACTGTATATAGTCTAGTCAAAGTGACCGCTAAATTAAAATACTATCACGTGCAAAACATTTATTCACTTCGTCGTGGTTTCGTCCAGTATTATTTATAAAGTTGGTAATTAGAGGGGTGGGGATAATTAATAAAGCCAGAGATGTAGAAACTCAGTGAAATAAGAAAAATTGTGCATTGAGAACATTTTGAAATAATTAGTGTTTTGGGGTCTATAAATAGGATGTACCATAAAATTATGTTTACTGTGCAACTGATACTGATAGCGAAGTTATCAGCATATCACTACCTCTCATTTTTATATCCTGTGCACAGGCCCCTATGTATGTATGTGCGATTGAATATGTATGTATGTGAACGTATGCATATTTATGTGTATGTGTGTATATGTGTGCATGTATAAATGTACATATGTATGGGGTTAAGCCTAGTTTTCCATGAAAGATTGTGTGACGTTTAGCTATTGGATATAATTTATACAAAGACTGCAGTTTCCAAATTATACAAGCAAGCATGACGTATTATACTTCGTCCGACATGTTTCTGATCCGTCATTATTTTACTTGAAAACCTATGGCATTGAACCTGCAAGTGTAACTATTATTAGCTTACTTTCCGAAGGAAAGAAAACTTTCCTGTCTCTGTGTATGTATGTCTGTGTGTGTGTCTACATGTCTTCAATTTTTGAAAGCATCGAGCAGATTTAACCAAACTCGTTTTATATGCAGTACATACTTAGTAAGGACATCTGACTTTTATAGTTTTCGATGTCAAGAACTTCCTTTCAAAATGGTGGCCATTTTATTATCTAGGGTGATATGTCGTATCTCGGGAATCATTCGATCGATTTAAATTAAATTTTGTATGCCCACAGAAAATCATGTAAGCATTAAATTTCTAAGTTGATGTAAGACCTCAATTTTTAAAGATAGCATAGAATTATGAAATAAAGATTTTACATAATAGATCGAAGACTATCACATTAATTCCCACACAATATAACAAGTAGTCTGTCATACTATGACAGGTCAAGTAAACGTACACAATTGAACTTGCTTAGATACTTATTTCAAAATGGTGACCGTACAGATATTTTATGTTTATGTGGTACTAGCTAGACATCGCTTCGCTCAGGTTTTATGGAGTTACTGAAATACATACCTATAGGTATATGCGATTGCCTGTGAATACCTGAGACAACACGTGACCACCCATGACTACCTTAAATTACCAGTGACTACCCGTGACTAACCGCGACAACTTGCAGTAACCTACAACTACCTGCGACTATCTGTGACTACTCGTGATTACCCATGACTACCTGCAACTACCCGTGACTACCCGCGACTACTTGTGACAACCTGCAACTACCTGCGACTACTCGTGATTACCCATGACTACCTGCAACTACCCATGAGTATCTGCGACTACCAGTGACTATATGACTACCTGTGACTACCCACATGACTATCTGCAACTACCTGTGACTATCTGCGACTATCCGTGACTATCTGTGATTACCCATGACTATCTGCGACTACCTGTGACTATCTGCGACTACCTGTGACTATCTGCGACTACCCGTGACTACCTGCGACTACCTCGTCTATATGTGACTACTCGTGACTACCAGTGACTACCTGCGACTACCCACGACTACCCGTGACTACCCGCGACAACTTGCGACATTTTCATGTAACATTGTTTCAATTTATCTTTAATGATTTTGGAAGAGCATGCTTAGAAAGCAGCCAAGCAGCTCATTTTTCTCCGACTTGATTTACAAATTTTGAAATTTTTCAAGGGTTTTTTTTTTTTAAATTAAACATAGCCTTAGTACACCTGGAATAGTGTAGCTTTCTAAAAGTGAAATAATTATAAGAATCGGCCCTGTAGTTTTGGTAGAGCATGCTTAGAAAGGAGCCAAGTATTACTACTTGGCTCCTTTCTAAGCATGCAAGCTTTTTTTTCTGCGAGTTGTTTTAAAAACTTTGAAATTTCACAAGGATTTTTTTGATTTAACATAGCCCATGTCCATCTGGAATAATATGGCTTTTTATCAGTGAAAGAATTGTATGAATCAGCCTTGTAGTTTCCGAGAGTAGCGGTTTAATATAAACAGACAAACTCACTTTATCTCTTTAAAATATTATTAGTATAGATATCAGCTATACCATTCAACCAATTTAGACCAAATTTTGTATGCTGAAAGTGTCTATTACAAGCATAAATGTGCTAACACATAGACATATTTGTCAGCTAGATTGTAAGTTAGTGCCACATGAAGATAAAATAATGTATTTATGCCATAAAAATAAGCCGACTCATACGAAATTTGGCAAACAAGTAGTACTGCTTCAGGCGATGTTCAATTATACGTTTCAGGTATCTCAAAAACTTATTTTCTATATGGCGGCCATATAGTTAGTTTAGCTTAGAATGTTATATCGTAGAAATCATGTAATCAATTCGAACTTATTTGTATGCAGACAATAAATATTACAACAATTAACTGTGTCTACATATAGCATATTTTGTCCGTCATTTTGTAAGATAGTGTCACATGAATAAATCATTTATATGTAATATCTCGGGAAACAATTGATCGATTCCAACCACATCGGTTAAACATTTTGCACTGCAGCAGGTGGTGTAAACTGCTATGTTTTAAGTATGGCTGTGTTCGAAACAGCCAGCACTCACACTTGCACTTCCTCCTTATGGAATTATCGTCACTCGCACTCTTCAAATTAAACGATACTGTCTACAATCGATTGTTACGCTGCATGAAAAGAATAATATTTACTTAAAAATATATATATATAATAATAATTAATATTTACATTTCAACTAACAATTGATTGATTAGTAGGGATGATGTTGGGTATGAGAGTAATGTATGAATATAGTCGGGTATGAATTTTTTCTGAAATCAACAGTTTTAGCTTGGAATTTTAGCACCGTTTATTCTAAAAATATGAATGAATAATTTCCCGAACTTATAAATATATTAAATATTTACTGAAAATACTTTACAGTGAAAAAATACTTGTTTATGTGCCATTCCACTGTTGCTACTAATGTAGAAAACATACAAAAGAATGGCGATTGTAGCGAGCATCAGCATGCATGTGCAAATACTCGTAATCAAACACTCGCTCTCACACTCACACTCGCTCTCGATGGACATTTGGAACAGCACTCTCTGACATCATCGCGGAGTGCGAGTGCATGAGAGTGCGCATTTCTTACTATTTGGAACACGGTCGAAGTAAGGCACTTATTTTAAATTGTGGCTCTATAAATATTTCAGCATAGTATGTTTTATTATCGAACCAATTTCCAATGTAACTTTGTATGCTGGCAGTATCAATTACAACCGTTAAATATGTCTATACAGAACTTCATTTCTCTGCCATTTTGTAAGTTAGCCCCTCAATACAAATTACGTTTTTGTCGTATTCCGGGAAACACTCAACCCATTCGTACCAAAATTTGGCGAAGAACTGGTATTGTGGATAGACATATAACTATAAGTATTTTTTCAGTGTGACAGTCATGCTCATAATGGTGGCTATAAATTAATATTAGGTTAGTGTGCTATATCTATTAAATTTATGCAATATATTTTAGCATTTCTTTGTATACTAGTGGTATACAATCATCGAAGTGCTAATACATAATATTTTAATCCTCCATTTGCGAGGATAATCATTTGAAAAACATAGTGGTTTTATATCATATCTCAAGGACTAATCAACCGACATTTACCAAATTCTGCACACAAGTAGTACAATAGCAGGCTTTGTAAACTTATGTGTATAAAGTGGATCAGTCACTTATTTAAAAAATGATGGCCCTGTAAATATTTTAGGTTACTGAACCCTATCATTCGAAACATTAGGCTGATTAAATTTCAATTTCGTAATGCAGTTTGATTCCACACTAACTTATGGTACGAGGTTTTCTGGGTTCGAGTTTTAGGTAAGACACGTGTGTATTTGTAATTGTCTCACTACTGTTGCATTTGTTTCTGGTTTCACCTGTAATGATATTGCTTTCAACGAGGCGAGAAGTCCTACCTACCATCAAAGGTTTTAAGAAATTATTTAAAAATTAACTGCATCCATGTTGAGGAGCGTATGATCATGATTTTTATCGTCGTGCGATGTAGGTAAGGCAGCAGGTGGGTAGGCTATGAAGTGGGACGTCGGCTGTAGTACAACTCAGCAGTCAAGTAGGGGCAGTGTCTGGTAACTTTTCGATATACACGAGACAAACTGTCTCAAACTTTTAACATTTTATTAAGAAATTAAAATGTTTGTAGTAAAATATTTTGGGTTTTAAATATAACATTATTTTATATGTAAGTATTTGATATTAATTTATTATATAAAATAATTAAAGGATTTTATTTTAAAAAATTAAACAGGTATACATTAAGAAGAGAGTCTCAAAATCAATGACATGCTTCTGATTGACAAATGTCATTTTGACACATGTGTTGACAGGAGTGTTTTCTGGTATGGAGTGTCTGTTCAAGAATTCTGCAGCCTTTGAGAATTGCTTGTCACATCTCAGCTTTTTTGAGTTCCCAGAGGATGTAAAAATAGTGCGGATTTTGCCAGACTTCACAGTAAGCAAGGAGAAATGCAGGTATGTTCTTAAAAATAATAGCATCTGTTAGATAATTTTAACAGAAAAAAAATTTAATTACTTTAAACTTTTATTGCATCAGAAATGAGAATGCAGGCTGTTGTGATAACTGTGATGGTTCTAGGACTCGCACTTGCTCATTTCACTTGAGTCACATGTTCACAAATAAAAAAATTAGAAAATTACGTTTGTAGTAATATTAGACAGAGTTTATCACTTGCTATGAAGGGGAATATATTCCAGGATTCAAAAACTCTTGAAAGCCCTTCAAAATGCTCTAATAAAGATTTACACATCTTCAAAATAGCCCAATTCTGAAACATTGTCACCGGAAAATGTCACAGGTGCAAAATGGCTATATTTTACATTGTTGTACCCAATGTCCACAAAAAAAATATATTTTAAAGCTGCTACTGTAAAAGTTTATAGTGACAATAGCGGAGGAATTATTTGTTTTTATTAACACACTGGCACAGTGAAACATGTGAGAAAAACTACGAGGTTATTTAATTGTAAACACAATGTGTTTGGGCTCAGTAGTTCATAGTATTGAGCTTTAATTTAATAGCATGGTATTATTATTTTGTTGGTAGCAGTTTAAAATGACTGACATAACTGCTTAAGACGTAAACTTGAATATAGGAAGTGAAGAATCCCCAGAAAGGAATGATGCAAGTGTTTTGGGTACCAACACAGAAAATGTTGCGAGCACTGTCAGTTCCAAGAAACAAAAGCAGCCAGCTCAGTGGAAAAGGAATCTTAAATAGAAACTATAGTCCATTCCCCACTAGAAGAGACTTTCTCGGAGCCCTGCTAAATATCTACTTGCAAGCCCGTTTCGTATCCTTCCACCAAATGTAAACAAACATTGCCATGTAGCATCTGTCAAAATCAATGTTTACATTCCATTGTGTGTTTGTGTGTATATGTGTTCGTATACTTTCACTACACCTAAACATAAACATTGAAGTGACTTCTACGTTTATACCTCTAAAATGTGTTGTTTAGTGTTTACAGCTTTCAAATAATTCTGTTATATTCCAAAAACCATTCCGTACGAATATTCACAGTTTAGCCTTATAACATATTTAGGTCTGCTTTATGACATTTTAAAAGCGCCTGAATTGACGATAGTTCTTGCGGTCATTTTACATTGTTAACATATTTGTTTTCCACGACATAGCACATTACACGTAATGCACACTAATATTTTGCTGTGACTGTGTTTAACACTGTTACAACTGCAGGGTAAAGAACTGCAGTATTTTACCTTTTGTAATTGATAATGTGTTGGGTTATATATTTAAAAGGACGGCCTCGTTTGGAATAAGTATTAAAACGAAGGAACAGCCAGTCAAAAGAAAAAGAAACAATAAATTAAAGCACACACACTCGTATCACTTATTTTTTGTCATACAAACATAACAGATAACAGTGAACATGCCCACAAGTAAGCCTACAGTAACATTTATTCCGTTCATATTTTTATGTATTGCTATTTACTGTTCATTATGTTTATTAAAATTTATTTGGCTGGGCTTAGTATTTTGTTGGGATTGTGGCAAATCACATTTCCCACTGTGTTTTAAACACCTAAGGAAGAGGTACAATGTTGTGATAAATAAACATACGTGGATGTAAATAATTAAGTTCGTCATAAAAACAGTTCACATATAAATAATGTATAGCAAATATTTGAAATCATGCACACACACAGGGACAGCATAACAATCTCTTTTCTATGGTAACGACCATGATGCAGCAACTCCACACGCTTTCACACGAAGCGGTTAACGAAACACACATAACAGTATATTTATTACTGCCGTGAAAACACAGATTTATCACAATATCGTAACTTGCCTAGGCAGGTTTAAAAAAACACAAAGTCTACAAATGTGATCTGGTAATTTGAAATATTTTTCGAAGTAAGTATAATTTACTCTTCGTTTGGCTAAAAGCAACACACCATGTCATGGCTTGCCACATCTGCCAACTTCAGATGGTACGCCTAACTGTCCCGCCATCATATCAAAATATATTAAAATAAGTATTCAATATAATAAATCTCTTTTCTGTTGTATATTACAAATTCAAAAATCATAATTTTGCTGTAATACGTATGAAATATGCTAACTTTTAGACATATATATATATATATATATATATATTGACTGCTACTTAACGATGCGAAACTTTCCGATGGAAAGAGAGAGAAATTTAGTGAGAGTGACAAGCCTCGTCCAGCCGACAAAAAAAAAGTTGCTTCCTCAATCGATAAAAAAAAAAAAACACTGTGTCACTAGGGCCTACACACGATATTTTTCGCAGTTATTTTAATCTGTAACAATTAAATATGTTGCCATCGGGGCTATCTAAATATTTCAATAGGCAATGATTAATTTACAAATAGCATACCATAAAAACTAGGTTACAATATTTATCTGTGGACTATTTCTTACATGCTGTTGTCAACACATCGCTGCTCTCGCTGTTGTTAATTCTTATTTAATACGAAATATTATATTACAAAATACTTAGGACAAAAATTCATTTATTCAATAATAAAGTACTCTAAAGTCAATCACAGTGTTATATATTTGTTGAATATAGATTATTGAAAAAACAGGTTGACACATTATGCATAGGTTGATTTTTCAAAGGTTCGTTTTCAAAAGTCTCTTCCAGTCGGGAATGGATTATAGAAGTAATTATTTTATCTGTCTTATGACCTACCCAAGCACATTTGAGTAACTGAAGGCCTAACCACCAAGAGCAGTTTCAAAATCATGCAACTAGCACCAAAAAATCTTGTAAAATCATATACAATTTAAAACATTGAGATCGTCGTTTTAAGAAACATTTGCGAGTTATTTAAATAACGAAACGTAAAATAATAGTAAAATTTAAAAAAAAAAAAGCAGTATAATAAAATAAGATTATTTTTCCTTACAAAACATGGATAGGTTTCAGCTATGCTAATATTGATTCACAAACAGTGTTCAATTATAACAAACATTTTAGTAATTTACTCGTTTAGTGGGCCTAAATTAATACTAACGGATTAATATTTACCTGTCATTCACATCTTGACAGATTTCTTTCATTCGCTAAAAAAATTTCACACAGAATTATTTGCATGTCAGTTATTTACATTATAAAAAATGTTTGCAGTATCGCAACATAACTATTTCTTTAGGCGTTCTGCTTGTTTACACAACTCATCATTTGGCTTGAACCCTTCATCTCCATAGACTTTCATATTCTACAGTACAGACAAGGTGGGCACGGATGGCAACATTGACACATTTTCACATTGAAATGTCGGTTCGGCTTGCATGTTTACCGGGGAGAGAACATTTCCCCACTCATCCTCATCCCGCGCTATCGACTCGCCTGGTGAGCGGGACAGGTGGTCAGGGAGCTGGTTGTCTTCTCCAGCCACCACATGGTGCACCTCGAAGTCGTACGTCTTCAGTAGGAGCACCCAGCAGGTGAGTTTGCTGTGGCTCTCTTTCATGTTGTGCAACCACAGTAGGCAGCGATTGTCTGTGCGTAGTATGAAGCATTGGTTCTCTAAGAGTTGCCAATACTTCTTAAAACCAGAAATCAGACATTCACGTTCGTTGACATCGTACCGCTGCTCTATCGGCCGAATCTGGCAGTTCCGAAGTCGATAATGTGGCATGTGCCATCGTCAGCTAGCTGAAATACTACGACGCCGAGAACTTTCTCGCTCGCATCTGTTTGCACATACAAATGATGGGCTGGTTCATACCGGGCCAATGCAGAGTACTGTCTGAAGTGGTATTTCAGTTCGTTGAAGCTGGTTTGTTGTAAACTTTGCCACTTGAAGCAGACATTCGGCGACATTAGTTCTGTGAGTGGAGCTGTATCAATGGCGAATTACACGATGTATTCTCTCAGCATATTAATGAGCTCAAAGAATTTTCGCAGCTGTTTAGATGTTGTTAGCACTGGGTAATCTTCAGTTAGATCAGATGTTCTGGTGTAGGTCAGCTCCCATTCTCGTCTACAATGTTGCCTAAGAATTGGACGTTCTCTTTGCCAATGTGACACTTCCTATTGGTGCACGTCAGACCATTGATTGCCAATCGTTCGAACATGAGTGTGAGATGACAGATGTGATCCGGCCATGATTCAAACCATACAATCGCGTCGTTCAAGTAGGCCAGGGCACGGTCGCCGATTAACCCATCCAGCACACACACCATCATTGCCTGAAATCTCGACGGCGCACATTTCAACCCAAACAGCACAGCACAGAATTGAAATCAATTTCCATTGGGGGCAGTGAAGGCTGTCTTTCGGTGGTCCTATGGTCGGACTGGTATCTGCTAGTAGCAGCAATGAAGGTCGATGGTCTTCGCACACCCCAGGGTGTTCGGTGCATCTCTAATATGGACGTATGGCGGTGGTGTGCTGCACATGGCTAGGTTCATGTGGTGGGAAGTCCATGCATAAGCACCATGTACCATACTTCTTGGATGCTAGCAAGATGACTCAGTTGTATGATTCTCTAATGGCTCGATTACTTCCTCTTGGGGCATTTCAGTGATTTGCTCCTTAATGATTTTGACTGGTGCGGGTAGTATTACTATGGGTTGTCGTATATTGGCACATCTGTAGTGAGTTGTATGGTATGCTCTACTACTGTTGTGCAGCACAATGGATCGACCACTGTGAACACATCTCGACGGTTGTCCAAAAGACATTGCATGACCTGTCAGTGCTCCTATGGCATTAAGTGGCCCAGATCATCTAGGAATACACCCAGTGCGCTCCCAGCTGGACAGGGATCCAGGTTATAAACTGCCTGGTGTTTCTTGTACCCAAAATATTCCCCATGTCACCGGTTCGACCGATGTGTTTTGTTCCATAAGCCCCGAAATCCAGAGAATGACGTTGAAATCAACATTGGTACAACGAACAATTGACAACTGGTGTGTAATGAATTGGTGTGTCGAATCATGAGCAAATGTCGAGACACCTGTCATGCATATGTTCCAGCTGTAGCGCACAATGCAGTGCTACAGTACGCTCATTCAAACAACCTTGTCGGCCATCCAGGCACTGCACAAACACAGTGCAATGTGCTGAAACATTTCCATTGGCTGGGCATGTTGGTGGGTGTGCGAAACTTCGTGCACGATTGTGTGATTTGCAACCAATACAAAAGCCGGCACTCTGATGGAAACCAACAACTGCCTCGGGAGCCTACTGAACAATTCAAAACAGTAGTTGTCGACTTATTGGGCCCTACCCGCGCACATTCCATGGCAAGTGTTTCATCGTAGTCGTCACTGACCTTTACTCATACTGGGTAGAGGTATATCCAATGTCAAGCATACGTGCATGAACGGTGGGCAAAGTCATCGAAAGTGAGTTTTTCGTCTGCTGGGGCTACCATGGACCCTGCTGAGCAATAATGAGCAGTTCACTAGCAATGTGTGGCATGAGTTCGGCACGAAATGTGGTGTGCGACAATAAACAACAAACCAATGGAGAGCCATAACCAAGAACTGAAGATTTAATTATGCTTGCATATGGGTTGCAACCACACATCCTGACCCGAACAGCTGCCCACTGCCCTTCATGCTGCGCACATGGACGAATCTGGCCATGGGCATGATACCAGCACATCTGCTCTAAAGTCGCGACCTTCCCCTCCCTGGCGAGATAACCATCGCGACAAGTGAGTGCGCCAGAAGTTCGGTGGAAGGGAAGAGCAGAAAGGAGAGGTGTGAGCAGGCGATAGGAGAGGCAAGGGAGAATCAGCGCCACTACATGTCATAGTGGGTGCCAACTTTCGCCCACCCCCCCACCAAATCTTCAGCCTGGCCAATGTGTTTTAATGTGCATGCCCATCCTTAATCGGCTGGGCAGAAAGGCTTCTGCATGGGCTTCGCTGCAAAATGGAGCAGCCCACACACCATCACACAAGTGCTGGGTGACGCCTGTTATAAGGTGCGTCTCAGTGCACAAAGAGCAAAGCATTTTTCACGACTATGCCATAAAGCTCGCCAGCACTGTCATCGCGACGCCGGGCATCGACCTGCCTTCGTCGGGTGGCAATGGAAGTACAGTCATTTCCTCACCACCCACTGATGCCGACATAGTAGCAACATTCCAGCATGACAGCACTACACCAAGTGCTCGTACATCTGCAATGCCTGATGCCACCATGTCCACACAGGCTCCAGCTAGTGATGTCGAAACTGCCAAAAGCTGTCAACCACCATCTATCCAGCTGCCAGTTCAAGATGTCACGGATGACGAGCCAGACTATAAAATAGGCAAGACTTGATACTTGGTTGTCAAATGGTAAACAATCTTAGGTCCAGAGGTAAAGCTACTAGATTATGAGTAAAAACATGTTAATTGTGGTGGTGTACTATAAATTTATTTTTTGAATGGTTATTGAATTCATTCTTTGTCAAATATAGTATAAATTGTAAAGAAAGAGTATTATCTTTATACAGTAATTTCATGTTTACGAAATACCAACAAGTTTGGCAGTTTGTCATAGTAATATCTTAAATGTAACATGAAAATATAAGAGATAATATCACATGATCAGAGTCTTGGGGTATAAGATTTAAATTACCTTTTACCAATGACTGGGGCAAGATATGAGAATGATTATTTAAAGAATAAAAAACTTAAACCTAGGATGCATCCTTACATACTATAATGAAATTAGTATTACTACATATCATTCCTTCAAACAGAATAGTAAATATACTTCATGTAACACAAAGTAGCATTTGTCAATAAAATGGCACGGTGTCTTAAAGTCATGTAAATTATACTGGTGCTAGTGTCGATAAAAATTAGTTCGTGGGTACAAAAAAAATACACTTAATAAACCCACCAACTGATAGAATTAAATACTATGCAACATATTCATATAAATATTGTTAAATTTTATAAAGTTCATAATTGTTTCCTTCATATTTGAATAAAAAATTATTTAGTCACACAGTTATATTTTAAGGAACAGTGAAATATGTTCAAATTATTATTTTTTTTAGGTTAAAATAAATACGTCCGCAAGCTCAGGTTGTAATAAGATTGAAGTTCATTGTATCTTGAGAATATATTTTTGTATAAAGAAAGTACGTAATATCAAAACTGGCCCAGATGAAATAAAAAAGGTTAATACTGATTTAATAACGTGTAGAAAGTGAAGTGTGTCCATAAGTATAGATGGAATGAGATAAAATTTCCACATGCATCTTGACTGGTGACCAGTAGAATTCATTCCTCAGGAAGAAATGGAAAGATCACAACATATTTTAACAACTTATGGAATGGAATTGAAAGCCAGCAAATGTACAGAATTTGACTGAGTGGGAGAACGTCCAGATGTGAAACCCTCACTATAACAAAATTAATGAAACGGAATAATGAGTAAAAAATATATAAATGGGTGCATAAGATGCGACGAAAATAAATTAAAACTGTACTCGCCAGACGTAGAGTAAATTCTGATCACATGTTGTGTTGCAGTAGAAGCACCAAAATAAATAAATAAATAAAATACACAACACCACAAAAAACTACATATCTGTGGCCCCTACTCTAAGTGATGGTGAGTGCGTAGAACACTAAAAGGGGGTTGTAAGTCCCCGAGAACACCATGGTTACTGCATGTCGATAAAGCGTAATGACGACAACAATGAAATTGCAGGGGAAAAGGCCGGATGAATGGGCAGAGGAAGGCAGCTAGTACCAGGGTTGCCGCTAGATGGCATAGGTTGTACAAAAGGAGGCAGAGCGCTGCGTCGATGGCCTCATGCACGTGATGGAACAGAGTTTTTTATACGACATCACGAACTGACTGCGTGATCACAGAAAGAAAAAGCAGAATGAGCTACAGGAAAAAAAAAAAGCATGTTGAAGAAGGGCTACAGCCGGTGCGACAAAGGAATGTGTTACGTTTCACTGCAATTCTCAGAATATATGCAATTAACTTGAAAACCGACAATATTTAAAATTAAGTTAAGTAAAAGATCTATAGACAATGGTAATTATCAGTAACGTAGTAACTGATCAAAAAATTTTAAATTATGTTTTCAAAAAAGTTAAAAAATGAGATATAAAAAATTGATAGAGATGCATATTGCAAAAAAAATAGTGGCATACTCAAGAGACAAAAATATGGTAACATAATTAAAACATTAATATAGGTACATAAAAAAATTCTAGGAACATAGTTTAAAAACTTAATGTAATTAAAAATGCATGTAAAAAGTATTTGAGATGGCATAGTTGACATTGTCAGATTTCAAGAATTGTGTGTTACTTATTTAGTGGGCTTAAAATATTTGATGTTTGTTATAAATTTCACGAAATCGCATGGCTGACATTTAATTTGTAAAATGTTTTTCTAAGATTTTTGTTAGTTGTATTTTTGTCTGTTGTATATGTTTTTCCAGTCACTATGATATATTGAAAAGTCGTGTGAATTGCACAGTCCAATGCAAGCTGCAATCTATAAACAGCCATGTTTTCCATTCTCTCGTTCTTAGACTCTGCATATTTCTTCAGTGTGTAGTCGTCTTCATAGAAAAGAGATTAGTTAGGTGGTCTTATTCTTGCAATATTTTATATCACCTTTCTTCGTAAGATTATTTAGTTTTCCGCCATTATTGCTGTTCCAGTGGGGACCCATGTGGCCTTAACAGCCTTACTATTATGCCTTGATGCCTTCGTGAGCTGAGAAATGCGCCTGTTTATTGGGATGGCACATTTTGAGTTTATTCCTCTGCAGTATCATGTGTGCAGGAAAGATCTTTTGTTCTTCTTTTCCCCATGGCAATTGGGCGACTACACTACTTCACATGCATGTCTGAATTCGTTTCTTCTCCTTCCCGGAAGTCTCATTTTTTGATACAAAAATTGTTAAATATAAATTAAGTTTGTAACCTTTTTTTTATTTACAATATATTTTATATATAAAGCAATTATATAATTTCTAACAAAGAAAGAAATTTCTTTTTCAAATTTCAAAAGTGTGCCGTACCATTAAATATTTTAACTTCCTATACAGATGTAATATAAAGGTCAAAAAGAATACTTATATTGCAATACTCGTTTGTATAATAACACTAAGACAATGTTTCTCAAAGTGTTGGTCGGTACTCCCATGGGGGGGGGGGGGGGCACAAATGACTTGAAAGGGGGGCTGGCATGTTGCCCAGGAGGGAAAAAAAATTAATTATCAGAAAATGGAAAAGCATATAAAAACTTTTGATGAGGTAATGTTAATGTTATCTTGAAGTAGTTCATAACAGTACTCCCAGTTTTTCATGACACTAGAAACAAAAAATTGTGTAATCACGACTGTTTTATTATTCTCGTGTCAGAAACATGATTGAAACACAGCTACAACAACTCTGAAAAACGTTCCTCATATTGCACCACTATTTGATAAACATTGTTCTCGAAAGCTGGGCCATGCATAACACTAAACTTTTAGAATAGAAGTCTCATTGTCTCTACAAATTATTTCATTTGAAAAGTACTTAAATATCGTTTTATTCGTGTTTATGTCTATTTTATGATCAACTTCAAGATTTAAATATGTAGATATTTTAAACATTTCTTTTTTGCTGGTTATTTAGGGTTCACCCTAAATGTGAAATATGTATATTAGATATATGGCCAAGTCTAAGATTCAAATGTCTATTTTTGCTAAACACGATTTTTTTACTTCTTAATAAAATATATTTTATTATAATATATGTTCATACCTATTGTATAGTTATTATAAGTGTTTAAAACAATTTTAAGTCAAAAAGGGCTTAACAATGTCCACAAAAACACAAAATGTATAACATGTAATATTTACCATACTTTTTTATTGCCAAATTTAGGTTTTAATGAAAAATAGCGGGGGCCAGTTTCTTTGCAATTGTCAAGAGTGGTACGACCATAAAAAGTTTGAGAACCACTGCTGTACTAAGAATATAGTATATATATTTTGTTTGTTCATTGATTCTTTATATTTGTTCTCTTGCCCAGTTATTTATGATAATGCTTATATATATATATATATATATATATATATATATATATATATATATATATATACAAGTGCTGGTTTAGAAGTCATGACAGCTATTGCATCTCCCGAGAATTATCCAACTCAGGAAATGTACTATGTACAGGTGAAAGTGTACGACAAGTACATTGTCAAGGTGACACCACAT
This sequence comes from Dryococelus australis, assembly GCA_029891345.1. Lineage (NCBI taxonomy): Eukaryota > Metazoa > Arthropoda > Insecta > Phasmatodea > Phasmatidae > Dryococelus > Dryococelus australis. The sequence goes on from CM056993.1 coordinate 170,860,760, forward strand.
GGAGTATGGATGCAGGAATGTTTGGCAAAGGAACGAAGACAAACATAACTTCTTGAAATCACAGTTTAATTGATCTATTTTCATACAACCTGTATACACTCATATGAACGGGTAAATATTGTACATGTATAAGCAGTTTAACATCCTTCATAGTAGTATCCTAGGTTGTCCACAGTTCGTCAATATGTGCTACCCCACATAAAACAGCTGCTGCCGTCAGATTGGATATGAGTGCATCAGTCCAGCCATAAGCACCTTCTGTATGCCAGTTGTTGAATGACAGTGGTGTGAAATGGATACAACCAAAGTTGCACATCTGCATACATCAAGATAGCTTACGCCACGAATGCAATGCCCGCGAATGACATGCATTGGGTAATCATGCTATACAGTATTGTACACTGGTAAGTTGTGTAGAGACCTTCATACAGGTAAGTGAGTCAACAACCGACCTACCTTGCAGTGGACGTGCTGTGTCAGCTGACCACAACATACAAGTGGCTGTGGTCGAGCAGTGTCTAATGGACGACACTCACTATATTGTTATGAAATTAACCCAGCATACATGTATTCCTGCATCGCCAGTGCACCGAATCCTACGGCGTAACTTAAATGTATGGAAGATTTGTGCCAAGTGGTTGCCACATCACTTAACTGAGGTAGAGAAGTGGGCCCGATATGAGACATATCGTACCAATCTGTAACTCTTTCACCATGGAGGTAATGGCATGCTGAACCACATCATTGCAATTGATGAAACATGGGAGTGAGCAAATGGACCTAAATTGAAGCGACAGTCCAATGAATGGCATCATCCTGGATCACCATGGAGACACAAGTTACGACAAAACCTGCCACCCACAAAGCTGATGATCATTTTGACAAATGGCAGTCGAGGTGTTTTGGTGTGTCATCCATTTCGTGAGGACTGTACTGTAAATGCACATTATACCTGTCATTTCTGCAGTACGATCTTTGTCGGGTAATTTGAGAGACATATTCGAGAGAAACTGCTGAGCAGTGCTATAGTCTTACATGACAGTGCTAGACCTCATACAGCAGGTAGTGTTTCACATTGTTTGCGGCATTGGAGATGGAAGGTTTTGCCAACCCCCCTACTAATTCAGTCTATATTAGTCTGTGTGATTACAATCTTATTCCCAAAGTGAATAGCCCATTGTATGGTAAACACTTTACCAACAAACAAGACATTGTCACAGCATTTCGACGAGAGGTAGTGTATATTGTCAGATCTCACGCAGCCATTGTTATTTCCCATCTGCCTCATCACTGGCAGCGAACCATGGACAACCTCGGAGACTACTCTGAAGGATTAAACAGCTCATACACACACAATATGTACCTGTTCAAATGAGTGTGTACAGGTTTTACAAGAATAAATCAATTAAATGGTGATTTCAAGCAGCCATGATTGTCTTTGTTCCTTGCAGGATATTCCTGCATCCATATCCCATGTGGTATTCCATTTAAAATGTACTTGTCATACACTTTCATGTGGAAACAGTCCATTTCCTGAGTTTGATCATTTTTAGGAGATAAACAATAGTTACCACGACACCTGAATTGGCCCTTGTATATATATCTTTAACTATAGTAATTATGGTCGTGTCTATTTACCAAAAGGACATTTATGGACTTAACCAACGACACAGCAGAAAATAGTGGTATTTTTGTAGGTTATTGTGGTATATTATGTTTAGTGCAGATGCTTCGTTTTAGGAAGTTGGCACGAGAAATGTATGTCTCGTATGTTTATATTTTAAGGCTGACAAGATGCAATGTCGTTGATTTTGAAGTAGTACTGATGTTATTAGAATAAACGTGTTTTAAGGTAATCTACATGTGTTATGAGTTAACCCATTATGCAAAACTGGCGACGAAGATGGAATTATGCAATATTCAGTAGTAATGTAAACATTTTGCGAGTGGCAGTTGAATAAGTGGAATAATAATGGCTGTTGCCACGCCACTAATTGGAGCCATAGGCGAATTTCAGTTGGAAAGGGAAGATTTTTCGTCTTATTTAGAATGTTTCGGACAGTTTTTGAAACTCAATGCAATCAGTGAAGATAAGCAAGTCCCCTATTTTCTGACTGTCGTGGGAGCAGAGATTTATGGTATCTTAAAATCTCTGTTAGTTCCTGATTTACCATCAGAAACATCGTATGCCAAGCACGTATCTGCTCTGTGGATGCACTTTAGCCCTAAGTTAATGGTCATTGCAGAGTGCTACGAGTTTAATTCTCATTGTCAAAAGCCAGACGAGACTGTGAGTGATTACATTGTGGCATTAAAACACCTTGCTAAGTCGTGTGACTTCAAGGAATTCTTTAATGATGCTTTGTGGGACCATTTTATGTGTGGGTTGAAGAATGAGCATATTCGAAAAAAAAATTACTGGACTCAGACTTAATGTTTGAACATGCCTGCCACATAGCTCAAAGCATAGAATTAGCAGTGTCAGAAGTAGCCTTATTGAAACCAACCGATTCTTCAGAGGATGTAAAATATATGCGAATGAAACCTAAGGGGGAAAAACATCAGAATCTGCAGCAGTCATCATTGGATGGCACCAGGGAACATAAACGGCCAGTTCTCTATAATAAGTCAACTTCCAGAACTCCGTGCTACTGTTGTGGCCATCGTTATGATGCAGCTACTTGCCCAGCTTAAGACTGGGAGTGTTTTAACTGTCAGATCGTGTTTGCAAGTCCAAGAATACCACATTAAAGAGGGTAGGAAAAGAAAGTTCCGACAGTGCGGGTGCAATTGTGAGTATAATTAATAAAATTGAGGATGTGACGAAACAAAATGTGGTCGACACCTTGAGTGCCAAGTCATGAATTTCAGGGTTGACAAAGATATGCGTAGATAACCAACTCTTAGAGATGGAGGTGGACACAGGTGCTAGTGTGACACTCATACCATATGAAAAGTGGGAAGTTATTTTCAGCACAAAAGACTTAGTAATTGTCGTGTGAAGTTGAAAACTGTTTCAGGGGCCCCTTTGTGTGTAGCGGGACAAATAAATTTGAAGGTTCAAGGTAAAAATGGCAAGATGCGCTGTTTGGTGTTGTTGGTTGGTAATCCTAACCTAGGAAGCAGTTTCATTACTTTGCTGGGTCGATCTTGGCTGGATGCTCTGTTCCCATCCTGGAGACAGCAATGGTGAAAGATTATTCAGCTTGTGAGTGAAAGGGAAGAAGCTGCTACTAATTGTGGGAGCCATGCCAAAAGAAAGAGTAAAACCTGGTGAAAAATTTTGGTAAAATTTTTCCATTTGTTTTTTCAAATGATACAAGTAAAACTATCCAAGGGTTTCAGACCTCTCTAGTATTAAAATAAAATTGTACCCCTATACTTTATAAGGCATACAGTGTACCATATGCATTAAAAAATGAAGTAGGGAGACAGTTAAAGCAGTTGCAGTCTCAGAATGGTATATTTCCTGTACATCATTCTGACTGGGCATCACCTGTGGTGGCAGTACCAAAAAATATTGACAGTTGAGATTGTGTGTGTACTTTAAAGTAACTTTAAACAAGGTGCTTAATGCGGACCATCACCCCTTGCCAAGAATTGATGATGTGTTTGCTACTCTTGGTGGGGGAAAGGTGTTCACATTGTTAGACTTAAGAAATGCTTATCAGTAGTTGGAAGTTCCTGAACAATATCAGCATTTGCTTACAATTAACACACACCTAGAGCTGTTTCATTTTAAGCGCCTCGCATATGGTGTCACAAGTGCTCCAGCATTACTTCATGTATTCATGGACAAAATTATTGGCTATATGCCAATGGTTACATGTTATTTAGATTATATATTGGTTGCAGGCTATGGTGAGGAGGATTGTAAACAAAATGTGAAGGAGGTTTTGAAGAGGTTAAATATTTATAGAGTACAGCTAAATGTAGAAAAATGTCTATATTTGGTTATATCAGTTGACTACTTGGGTCATATTATTGATGCTGAGGGCACTCACCCCACTAGAGCTAAAACAGAGAGTGTACTAAAAATGCCTGTCCCTGCTAATTTAAAACAACTTAAATCTTATGTGGGGTTAATAAATTTCTATGGCAAGTTCATACCAAACATTTAAACTATTTTACCGCCATTGTATATGTTAAACAAGAAAAATGTTCCATGGAGGTGACACTCATCATGCCAGGGGACCTTTGCAAGATCAAAACAAATGTTTTTGGACCTTAATGTGTTAATACACTTTGATCCTATACTGCCCCTTGTGTTGTATTGCGATGCCAGCTCTTACGGGGTGGGTGCCACGTTGAGTCACATAATTTACAGTGAGGAGAGACCAGTGTTATTTGCTTCCAGTACTTTAATTTCAATTGAACAGAGCTACTCACATCTAGAGAGGGGGGCACTGGCCATCATTTTTGGAGTTAAATAGTTTCATAAATATTTGGATGGAAGGAAATTCCTGTTGAAAACTGATCTTCAACCTTTGAAAACCATTTTCTCTCCTGACAAGGGTATTCCTACTTTAGGAGCTTCAAGGCTACAGCAGTGGGCAATAATATTGCAGGCTTACACCTACCAAATTCAGTATTACAAGGGAACTAGTATCGGGCCAGCAGATGCTATGTCGCGTTTACCTGCATCCACTGCAGTTGGAGTAGATGAAGGAAAGGCTTTAGCAGCTAGTCTTGATTTTCTTCCCATAACACACTTGGCAATAGCCAGAGAAACACAAAAGGAAGATGTGTTAGCTAAAGTGTTGTCATTTTTTAAGATAAGTTGGCCTATTCGTATATCTGATGTAACCTTGAAGCCATATTTAATTCAAAGATCCCTGCTATTTGCTTAAAATGGATCTGTAATGTTCGGTAATAGAGTTGTCATACCATGTAATTTGAGGCAAAAAATTTCGAATTTATTTCATGAACAACATCCTGGTATGTTACATATGAAAATTCTTGCTAGGTCATACATGAGGTGGCCTAAAATGAATAAGGAGATTGAAAACAATGTCAGGCTGTGTGAAGCATGTCAGTTGGTTAACTTTAAACATATAAGTATGTAATTATGTTTACAATTGGCCACCACCTTTTTAATATTGGTTGATTGTCATTCCAAATGGGCTGAAGTCTGGTAAATGAAAAATACCCATGCAGGTAGAGTTATTGAAAACCTAAGGACATGTTTTATTGTTTTTGGACTGCCTGGGGAAATTGTTTCAGATAATGACCCCCCCCCCTCCCCGGCCCAAGCCATTTGCTTCCTAGGAGTTCACAAAATTGTGTGCATCCAATGGCATTAAGGTGTTAAAGTCACTTCTTTACCATCTATGTTATGGTGGAAAGGGCAGTGCCGACAATAAAGCACTCCATGACTAAACAGGTATCGTATTACTCAATGCTAAATTGTAGCAAACCCGTACAGTCGAGGCTTGACAACCTGCTGTTTGCTTATCGCACCACCCCAACTGTTACTACACAAAAGACCCCAGCAGAAACACTATTAGGGAAGAAACCTAGGACCTTGTTGTCATGTGCCTAACCACCTCGGTTACCAAAGGAAAAACATAAAGCAGTACTGATCCCAGTGCCCCACTATTGCAACCAGGTGATAGAGTATTGGTAATGCTTCGGACTAAACAGCTTCCTAGAGAAACTGTTATCAAGAACCAGTTTAGCAGGTCAACATGCCTAATAAATGTAGATGGCACTACAAAATTGGTACATCCTAATCAACTTGGGCACTTAAGAGATATACCAGAGCGTAGAACTTCGGCCCTCAAGCCTAATAATAAAAAAAAATACAAGTTTTGATTCTACATCCATGGGAAAAGTTAGGGCAGTTGGGAACAGAAAATCATCCAGTAGGCCAAATTCAGAATTATCAAGTGTGGAAAAGTACAGGGTTTTGGGAGAAGGAAATATATCCAGTAGACAAAATCAAAAGTTATGTAATGGGGAAGCAACTCACCCAACCAAATCTGTTGGCACATCAACCAGTGTTAATGATTCGCATGTATCTGACCCTGACCAAAGTAAATCTGTTGGCACATCAGTCCATGTTAATGATTCATCTGTTTCAAGCAAGGTGTACACGTCAGGATTATGCAGAAGCTCCAGGGTGGTTGTGCCTCCCAAAAGATTTATTGAGGAGGTTTAAGGTTAAGTAGGCCTGCCTGCTTTATTGAGAAGAGGACGAGTATGTGGTATATTATGTTAAATGGAGATACTTGGTTTTAGGAAGTTTTCATGAGAGAAGTGTGTCTTATATATTTATGTTTTAAGGTTGATGATATGCACTGTCGTTGCTTGTGATGTAGTACCAATGTTATTAGAATGAATGTGTTTTAAGGTAATCTACATGTGTAATGAGTTAACCCAGTATGCAAAAGTTATGCCTGATCCTAACCTTATTGTTCTTAACAAGTACTATCTTGTGAAGGTTGAACTAGAACAAAACATTCTCTTTCTTTAATTTCTCTATATTTGCCTTGGCAGCTCTTGTTTACAACCAAAGGAATTTCAATTCACACCTTCCATTGTGTTCCATCTTGTTGCAGGGGAGATGAACACTTTTTGGAGTTCCTGACCTTGTCACGAGGCATAATTACAAATGTGATAGCAGGCTATGGTATTTGTGGTGGATTTTGCATTGGTTGGCTAATCAAATAAATTAGTCACAGTTAGGGCCTGCAGCTCCTAAAGAACACAACAAAATAATTTATTTATTTGAAGAATGAAATCTTTTCAAATGAGATACACGAGCTCTTTTAATATAGGCTCCTCAACTGGGAACTGCAAGAGCTGCAGTGACTGGCATAAAAAAATGTTAGATTTTGTGATGGTTGCTAATGATAATACATAATGTTCTTAAATCTATCTGATTTCTTAATTCTACAATATCGTCTCTGTACATTGCTTGTCCTCCATTCCATCTGCACAATGGCCAACTTTACTTAGTTGCAGTTCCCACTAAAAAGTGCTAGTGGCACCAACCTTACTCTCCTTACACCTTCCTTTCTCATTAAAAGTACACACCATCACTTGTGACTATTGCGATATCCAAATTACTTCACTTAAATACAATACAAAATTGATTTTTCCTGTTCAGGACCTTACTATTGATGTGGTATGAGTGCTGGTGAGGGGCGAGTTGTGCCAGATTTCAGAGAGACCCTGGTTCATGATTGCAAAAATTCTGAAAATATTTTAATAATGTCTGTAGGGCACAAGCTCATCTGTTCATGGGTGAGCAAGTGAAGATTAGTTCTCAGGGCAATAGCAGGTTAACAGCCATTTGGTGATTTCCTCACAATCTCATGTTAAACAAAATAATTAAGTTCAGATTGCACACAATTACACAGTCAATGTACTTGAGCATGTGGTTCCTGGAGTGGGGTAGGTCCCAAAGGTACAAGAGTAAATAATTTAAGACTAAGATTCTCTGAAAATGTATATTGGCAGAATGAGATTACATTCGAAACACAATGCATATTAACACTCATCTGAAGAGGGCATGGCATTGTGGCTGACATAGGCTGAAGCAGCAAAAATGTGGTTGAGCACGTGGTAAACTTTAAGGTAGTGAAATCTCTGGGGCTACGAGTCTGGCGGGTAGGAGGATGCGTATGTGGGAGGAGAAAAAACAAAAGGCTCTGGTACACTAAAATTTTACTATTGCAGCTGTGTAACAAGACAAAGCATATGAAGGCTCCTGCGACATGATACATGTGTATCCTCTAGGCCTGCCAAGAACAGACTGAAGATGTGTGGCTGAGACATCCGGCTAACTTGCCGAGATCTCCTGCCAACATTGCGAGGGAAATTAGATAAAACACATTTGGTGAAATGTACATAATAAAACACAAAAAAATACATAATTAGTACTGGAGGAATTAATGTAACAATTCCGACATGTAATATTTGTAACTTTGTGTCCCAGAGATTATATATTCACTTCGTGAAGGAAAATAATAATAAAATTAACAAGCTGGTATTGGTCGGAAAGGCATGTAGAAATTATTAAAATAATCAATGACGCATTCAACATTTACACTGACACTTAAAATCTGTTATTAAATTATGAAAATAATTTAATACATGGTGAAGGATTTTTCCTTGGGGTATGTGGCTTGGCTGATGTCAGAACTGCCACTATATTTTATGTTACAAGTTTACACATTTCAAGAAAATAAAATATGCCCTTTTAAAATAAAGCATTAACACAGAAAATTATATTAGGTCTTATGAGTGTTTCAAACTAGTGTTTAGTATTAAAATGTAACCCATGTGGCTTCATGCTCGTAGGCTGTTTGTGCCGCACTTAAGGGGAGCAAAAGGCAGATAACACATTCCTTTGAGAATTTTAGACTGCTTTCAGGAACACAGATTATAATTGCACTGTAAACACACTAAGCTGAGTTTACTCTTGGAAGAGGGGTTCTGGCTAGTCGTTATCTGGTTCACAAATCCATTCCTACAAGAATGATGTTGGTGACCGGTACATGAGATGCATGGCTGTGCATGCTTGGTGCACAAGCAGAGCAGCAGGGGGCTACATCCCGAGCAGGACAGTGAGGGCGATGTAAAATGTCATAGACCCAGGAGACTACTGGTGCGGTGCGGCGAACTCTCTTGTAGTGCTGGCTATGCTCAAGTGCAGCAGGAGGCTGGGTGGCACAAGGGATGCTGCTCATTGTTGTTGCTGAGCGTGGGGTGTGGCACCTCCCCTCACATGTTGGTGATGTTTCGGAGTTGTTGAGTTTATGTACAGTGGAGATGTCTTTGAACTTCGTGATGTAAAATGGATGGAATTGCGAGCACAAAATATATACACAAAAAAAAAATTCCACACGAAGTTGGTGTTGAATGCCTTAACAGGACAACACAACCCTACACTGGCATGTAAACAAACCCTGGTGTTAATAATGCAGACAAATGAACACAATAGACAAGTAGAGATCACAGTAATCTGGCAGGTAGTGAAATCGACACCAAACCATACGCTGGCGAGGATGTCAAAATATACTAACCACTGGCAGACATGGCGGTTGGTAAAACTGGCATGTAAACAAGACACTGGGGACGATAAACATAAACAAAACAAGTAGACAATACAAATATCAGAATGGTGATGATGTGAACATGGAACTGCAGCTTAGCAAGGGTGGCAAAACATACTGACCGATACTGTGCGAGTCTCACTAGCGATCACTTGCACTTTAGGCTGTACATAATGTCGAGAATGATATTGGGCACAGGGGGGAGCTGGCTAAACTCACCGATTAACTCTCGGTACCCAGTAATGTATTCCATGTGCGAAGGGGGGCTTACTTTACCCGCAGCACTGTCTCAGCATACATGATGATGAAAAAGGTATCGTGTACAGAGATGGGGTTGCCAACCCACCAATTATCTCTCGAAACCTGATCCCGAGTGAATGAGCGAATAAGTCGAATTTATGATGTTGTCGGGCCAAGAGGTTTGTTGGGGGGGGGGGGGGCGCTTGCTATACACGCCTATTATCTTTCAAACTTTATAATGAGTGGATGCACCGGACGTATAGACTTGCATTGGTATGAAGTTGCGACGAATGAAATGTACACGATTTGAGAGTACGAAACATGTTGCAAAACAATACATAGCAACATGGCAAATAAATGAATACAGATGCCAAGAAATTATGCTCAATATCAAACAACGCCTGAATACAACACAGGAAATGCGAGACACTGATGACTATAAAATATGAACACTGAACCATGATGCAAGCGAAAATTAGGTTGCATGCTAACAGGATGCGACTATTATTGGTGTTTCGGTGTTGTTTCTAGTGTCGTTGCACAAACGGGATGAAAGGTGTGTTACCTTGTTGGAGGCACTCGGCGGGTGAACAGCACACTTTCCTATCACTCGAAGTAAGCGGCGACAGTTGAATTATTTTAGGTTACATGTCGTGTTGAGTCCAGTGCCACAGTTCTTCTCCACACCTCGCACATCTTGTTTACATCCCACATGTTCGATGGAAAATTGTGCCACAGGAGTTTGCAGACCCATGCACAAGAAGGGCTCTCTTCTTGCCTGGAGAGGGGTTGGTGGTCATTAATGCACTCCCGAACTGCATAACACATGCACACACACATGCTAGGCAGCAGGCACATGGTGACATCATGGGTAACTCCATGGTATGCAGTGATCTCATAGGTAGCATGCTGTCGATGCTGTGTAATGTACTAATATTTTCTTCACAAATATCTGCAAATAATTGAATTTATTACCATCGAGACTGATTTCCATAATCGTGCTGTCAATAAACGAGAAGTATGAAAATAATGCAGTATAAAAATACATACAATGCTTTCTGTATAGAAAGGAAATACATTTCTTGGAGGTGCTTGGTTTTCAGTAACACAATACAGGTTTAGTTCAAAGAGAGGATTAGAGATACATACAGGTTTACTGTTATTAGAATGTTTCTTTATATGTTTTTTGTTAATTGTAATACTACAATATGTATAGCAAATACACATTCTTTGAGCATGTTCTGTTTAAAGTAAATAAATCTAGCTTCATACCAAAGGAAAAGGTTTAGCATTGTGCAGCTTTTAACAATGCTAGACCTTTTCCTTTGGTATGAAGCTAGATTTATTTACTTTAAACAAAACACTCTCAAAGAATGTTTATTTAAAGCAATTACTGTTTTTCCTCTGCTTGTACGGTAACCTTATCTCAGGGGTCGAAACTATAGTGGTGCGAAAGTACTATGTCTATACTCGATTCTACGGGAGGCAATGAATGCGCTCATATAGTTGGGTGTACATTGGGAGCGAACTAGATGGTTTGTAATTTATACTGCCAGCATACAAAGTTAGGTTGGCTATTGGTTCGTTAGTAAAAGATACTAAGTTGAAATATTTATAGCACTGCCATTTTGAAATAAGTGCCTGACATACTTAAAACATAGCAGTTTACACCACCTGCTGCAATGTAATATAGAAGCCGTATTCGAACCAGACATTTCAAGTTGCTATATCACTTTGCGAAAATCGTCATATTGCTCTGTTGGAGTTTAAGAAATGCAAATATATTTAGACATATTTGTGCCTAGAACAGGTACATTAAAAATGCTATTTATTTCGATTTTAGATTAGTACTTAACTACCTCCGCATATTTTATCTCGTATGAAGGTACAACAGGTGTATAGAATTATACACATAAACTTAAAAAACAATATATTATTTAATTTGAATGAAACATATTTCTAACTGTGAAAAGAGTAATGTCTGTATTTTGCACTGGTTTACAGGTGGTTTTAAAGTTTTCAGACATGAATGACCAGCGCAATAAATTTCATTTATTCTCTATGGCACGAGCCGAGGAACCATATCCGGCCAGTCGGAAGTGTGTTAGTAATAGAACTGGCAAAAGCATCTGTGTTAAATATATTTTTTAAAAAACGTTTTGCAGCTTCTGTCCCATTTAAGCGATGATACTGTTACCTAGCGGGAAACTTGTAAACTGTGTGCGTGTAATTTCGTTTGTATCTGCCCTCGCATCAGGTAGATAGCTCTGCACGCAAATTACAAGCAAATATGGCATCTGATATTCCACGGTAAGCAAAATTGTTCTGCCACAAGGACAACCTTGCAAACACCGTACATATGCGACATAACCAATCGATAATATATAGAATGAACATATCGTGGTGACCAAGACATGAATAAGAAAACTGTAAATTCATATTATTATTTCTCTAAAATATTAAAGATAACTTAAATTAAATTTATTAGGCAAACATACAAATGAAAAATTAAATATAAAATATTACACTGAAAAAAAGGGAAAGGCAATATAATGATGCCTTGTATGACATCTATTGGGCTAAAAATGAATTACAAAACTGAGGCACAGTAGTGACCACGGCTGTAGAATACAGGCCAGACACTTGTGTTAGCGAATTTACCCCCCTTATTAACTGATTTAATTCATGCAGTAGCCACAGATCACTGCAAGCAAACTAGTGTTGTTAGCATTGCTGGTACAGGGATAACACCATAGAGATATGTCATTTTTCCATTTCAAAGCTTCTTACACAATAGAAAACTTTAGCATTTGACTTTACGTTTCCTTTTCTTCGACGAAACCACCAATACACAATACAATAGTAAAGTAAGAGTTTAGACAATTGAACATTGGTTCTGCCAGCTTCGTGGAAATGTGTATCTGTTATGTAGATATTTATTAGATTATCGAGGAATGATTTTTATGCACCATTTTTAAATATAGGCTTAAAATTTATATCAAGATTTATTTCAAAACAAAAACTCATTTGTTCACTTTATTATAGTATTTCAATTCATATATTGCTTCTTCACATTATATTTTTGCCATTTATTTAATTTAAGAAGAGCTTTGTTTAATATGCCGAGATTAAAATCGCCCTATAACCCATAACACACTTTCCACATAACTCCTGTTAGATTCTCGGCAAAATGGTTGCTTGACTTTGACATTAAATATCAATTTTTTGAAATCGTAAATTTAAGATCACTTGACTTTACCTTTGACAGTTCCATTGTGTCAAGCTCCATAAGAAACAACATGTCGGAAAGCAAACGTAAAGTGAAATGTTGAAGTTTTCAATTGTGTAATGGCCTTAAGAAAAAATTGCAATTCCCCTCCCTATACTAGCCATGTCAACAGCACTACTTTGCTAGCAACGCTTTGCGGCTGGGTTCATGAACTAAATGGGTCAATAAGGTCGTCGACTTTTCAAGGTAGTGTCCAGACCTGTCTTCTACGGCTATGGTAGAGACCTTATCAAAATACTCTAGTAAACGAATTTAAAAAAAATGAATAACAGGTAATATTAATGATGTTGCTGCATTTATAAATCACATTACATACATTACAACACACTCTGATAACTCGATATAATACGAAAGTATAATATGAATATTAGACCTGATGTAACAAAACCATAAATAACCAACTAGCAAAAAAATTAGAAAAAAAAATATCTTCAAAAGAAACAAGGAAAGACGATAAAAATGACTATGCCAAAGAATGTAAATTGTCAGAAGGCAATTTAAGAAAAGAAAAAAAAAGATGAGCAAGAGAATGCCATAGCATGGCACAACACTCCCTTCCTTAAAGCAGAACTACCCCTGCGATGGTGAACTACCACAAAAAAAAACAGTTAAAAAATACAAGTGCAAGGGTAAAAACAAACTTTACCTAAACTAGTTAAATGAGCCAACACATGCTAAAGTCACTCAATAGATGAAGCAGGATGAGGATGTAAGTTCACCACCACAGTTCTCTCGGGTAACTAAGTGAAGGGGACAGAAGGGTGGGAAGGAGTGGGGTACGCTCTGCGATTGAAATGCAATATAAACCACAGACACAGTGCAAGGGACAGCGAAATATACAGTATTATAGGTGCACTAGGAACAAAAGATGCACACTGAAAGAGAGGCAAGGCCTCCCAAAAAAAATCAAATCACAGTATTAAAAATAATACTAACACTACAAATTACCAATGAACTTACAACCATATTAACCCAGTACTAGCAATCCTAAAACTGCCCAGAAATATCCCCAAAAAGATAACATTTACAATTCCAAAAAAAAAGTATTTATACATAACCTCAATCAAACAATATTTCTCATTTAGAGCAAAAATATTTTAAATACTAGTACCATGGACATTTATTTGAATTTAGGCACATAAAACAACACAGATAAACATAATCATAAGTAGAAGATCCTACGAAGACTTTTCAAAAAAAAAGGGGGGGGGAAGAATCAGTCCACTGCCAAGACTGAACCAGGGTACATTACAAAATTTTACAAAAATTACATGTATGGAGTACTATGAGTAATTAAATAATAAATGGCAGGTAGGTCCTGGTACCCTAACACTGTAAAAAAACTAAGTCTAAACTTGGGGATGAAATTTCTTTAAATGGGAGATGTATGTGCATGTGACAAAAGCTACTGTTTCAGTGTCAGCCAGTCTGGCTGTCACAGGACTCAGAAACCGTTGTGGTCCGATATGGACCAGCCTAATGAAAAGGCAGCTTTGCCATTCTCTTATCCATGGCCTTATTAGAAGGATGAGTTCTCAACAACACTAACTCGCCTACCGTAAATGGATTTTGCCTTCAATTTACTTTGTATCGCTCATGCATCCTCTCGTGAGCAGCATTCAAATTTTTGAGGGCTGAAGACCAAACTTCCCTAATATTACTTGCATCATCAGGGAGCAAATCACTCAATTCCCATAAATTGGACGAGTAGTTTGGAAAGCATGTGAACATTAATTTGAAAGAAGTAAATTTGTGATCTTCATTCCGAGCATAATTAAATGTCATCTGCAAACAATGCAAATTCCTATCCCAGTTTGTCTGATCTTTCGCATGGAAAGCAATTAGAGCTGAACAGAAGTTTCTGTTAAAATGCTCCATATGCGAGGGAGGAGGATTGTATGGGGACCGGGTAATATGTTTGGTTCCAAAAGAGAAGCATATCTGCTTAAAAGGTTTTTATGTAAATTGAGAACCCTTATCAGAAACTATGGAGCAAGGAACACCAACATTTTGAAAAATATTCGCCTGAAGCGCTTGTATGGTAGTCAACACAGTAACTTTCCTTAAAGGTATTAACCACACAAATTTGGAAAAAGCATCTACACATACGACAAGCTGGGACAGCGCCGGAAGTTCCGCTAGACGAACTCGACCACTCTGGGCCACCATAATTCTGCGACATCATGCAACACCTCCTAAACGAGCGACGTGAATTGTTTACAGTAGCAGATCCATTATGACGCACAACAGTGGGCGAGCACAGAATCTCGCTCTCTACTGAGATGCCTGTGTATGACAGCACATGTTATTACTCACATCAGTGCCACATCATAAAAGAAGCACATTTCCGAAATGTTACAAGAGGGCATTATTGATCCATTGAAAAGTGAATTTAATTCGGCCATTACATTAGTGTCCAAGAAGGGTGGATCATGGCAATTCTGTGTTATTTTCGCCTAATGAACTTAGTCACAAAAAGCATAACACTACCATACATTCATGTCAAAGATGCGCTAAACACTTTAGGATGTGCGAAGGTACTTACAACCATCGATCTCCGCAGTGGCTATTGGAAAGTTCCGGTCTGACGAGAAGACCGTCACAAAACATCCTTTACCATCCCCGATGGGCATCGATTCCAGTGGATTTGTCTTTTCTGGACGAAGGCCACAATGCATTATGAGACATGCCTCTTGCCCCAATAACTGGCATACCTCCGAATGGTTCGCACGAAAAACTACTTTTGGCACTCGCATCGCAGACCCGATGAAACACTGAGGCAGTATTTGATGTATGGATTCAAACTTGACTGTTCATCACGTTCTGCACATTGAACATAAGGCATGGATGGCTATGTACATCGAATTTAACATTGACAAATATGCCCAGGCCTCGAACGAATTTGAGAAATCGTTTTTTAAATTGATGAATAATTCCGTAAACGGGAAAACTTTGCAGAATGTCAGTCGAGAAAGGGACATAAAAGCCGTCTCGCATTATGACAATATCTACAGGACTGCAGAATTGATAGGGCTCCCTGAATTCAAGACACGACAAATCAACGATGAGAATCTTGCCCTTATCGAAATGTCAAACAGCTGTGTTACATTTAACAAGCCTTTGTACTCTGGTGTTGCCATTCTTGATTTGTCAAAATTGGCCCTATATGAATTACACTATAACTATATGGTTCCCAAATTTCCTCTGCCAGCCTTGCACCTTTTATATTTCGACACCAACAGTTTGATATATGAAATTGCTTGTAATGACCTGTATAAGTCAATAACCCCATTTAAATGTGTGGTTTGATACATCCAACTATGCGCTCGATAATCTGCAAGGATTCTCACACGAGAACAAAGGTGTGATGACTGGGGTGATGAAGTACAAATGTGCCGGCCGCATAGTCACAAACCATCTAGGTTTACATCCCAAGCTTTACACATACAAATTTATCGAATGAACAGTGTATTTGTAAGGTAAAGGGCGTAAAACCTAATGTGTTGCAATCACTCCATTACGAGGATTATCGGGATTGCCTCGATCGTTGTGCTAGGGTTCTGGGGATTCAATGTCAGTTCCGTTCGTGTGGTCACGACATCTACACCAAACGTGTGACCAAGGTGTGTTAACAGGTTTAGACAATAAGTGCTTCATTCAGTCGGATGGCGTGTTGACTTTACCTTGGGAACAATAAAAAATTGCAAACTAAACTTTTTCCCCACCCCTACCTCACACACCAGCGATCTAGTTAACTGACACAACATGATCAGCGAACTAGTTAACTTATACAACAAATGTCTGGCACATCACCTCACTACTTCTAGCCACATCACGAGTGAGCCAATCTAGTGCCGGCTAGTGCCTCACAACAAATAACATATAATCTAACTGTTCAACAGCCATCGAATGTTGTACATAAAGAAGATTGATTGGTTTTGTACACGTAAATAAATACTTTAAGAAGATTGTGTTTTTGTATATATCTACGTGTAAATATTGTGTTTCTTGGAAAAATGGAATATGTTAAAATTCATTTCAATCTGAATTTTTGTTTTATTTGCTTCCAAACAGAGTGTAGCTCTGGAATTTTATAAAACACATATCTTATAGAAAATACTGTGTCAATGATTATGCAAAAATTAAATACATTGTATTACTTTGTTAATCAGGGGCCATCATTTTAAAGTGTTTTATTTTAAATCATAATATCGTTATAGTGTACAAAATTTTTAGTTAAGCTTGTGGCAATGCAATGTGCTATAGAACAAACAAATTAAATTTCAATAATATTATTATCGAATAATAATATTAAAAATGAATGTTTACGAAAGGAAAATAAATTCAATAAATTAACCAAGCGAGATACAGATGGAAACAAAACTATTATGATTGAAACATTTAAATACAGTTAGGGTTTACCAAGGGAACACGTAATTATTCGTGGGTAAACCCTTTTTACAGATATAATTTGAAAACAAGTATACCAACAAAAAATACCTGGGCGGGATACGAGAGTGGAAATTATTCGTTCTTCAGTTAAGTGATATTTTTAGTGCGTTATTAGTGAGAAGAAGAAAATTTTTTGGTAGGATATTACACGTAAATTGCAATTATTCGCTATGCCGAGTGTGCTCACAGCAACTACCGTATCATCTTTTCCGAGCACATTCCCATGTCAATAAGCACTACTCTCTCGCTGCGAAGACAGTGTGCAACAACATTCCAACATACTTGTTAATATTTAACACAGTAGAAAATTCTGCACGTGGAGAATCGTAAAAGAGCAAACAATTTTTCATTTAAAGACCGGTAAACTAAATTAATGTTAGCACGAATGCCTTAACGACATGCGTAAAATTCAATTAATGGGATATATCAAACACATACGGTTTCATGGGATATTAAAAAAAATAGAAATGTAATTTACTCTATACCACCGATTAGTATGTGTGTAGATTTGCTACTTTAGTGTGCAAATCTTTAAAATATATAGTAATGCGAAACGTAAATGATACGATCGTTTCGTGTACTAGGCTTGTGGATTCAGAAAGACAATAGTTTCGGGGCTAGAATGTGTGCGCGGACCAACTTGCAGGTTGCAGACTTAATATCTCCCCTCTTTCTGCAGGTCCTCGCGTTTCTGCTTGCTGAGGGGGGCCACAGTGTTCCCTCGGGGAGCCTCATAGTGACCACGCCCTGGCAGCTTTTAACGGTTTTCATAAGAGATGCGAGTAATAGACTTTCAAACAAAAGAAAACATTGAAAAATGTATTTAAATTTATTACGACCAATCGTTAATAATTAAATGCATATTCCATTAAAATTCCGTTGTCCTGATGTAATTAAGAACAACACATTCATTTATCAATTAAACTTTTAATAACCATTTTTTAAATATGCGATAGTGAGCTTAGTAATGACGTATAATATTTCAAGTAGAGTTGTTTGGGTGGGATATTACACGTAATATTCAATCAATCTTCCACCGAGTGATTTAACAATACTGAACACGTAAAAGAAACAAACATATAAAAAGTTAATAAAACATATACACGCCATTATTTTATAAGTTTTATACGGCAGCGAGTTTACACGATGCTGTCTGCTGAGAGACGTTGCTGCTGTTGTTTAGCAGAATAATGAACTGCTACTGAGTTTTGTGAAAATCTATGAACCGCGACGACCTGTTGTTTGCTATAAAATACATTTTACACTTAATTGAATTAAACACATTTAATTTATTAACAGTTTCTAAACAAAACGGGAGAATAGTATGAAACTGTGTTACGACTTAAAACTATCTTTAATATTATAACATGAGGGAAATATAAGCTGGGAAATTCAAAAAATATAAATGTGTGTAAAGATGACGTTCTTTAATTTAATAAATCAAAGGGGATTTGCTAAGGTTGACTAATACATCTATAAAGGATTTTATTATTACAGATTGATTTTTTTGTTAAACACATAGTATCTTAATACGTGATTTGTAAGATATTGGGAAATATTGTAGAATAATTTTGTTTTTTAATGTCACGTACACAAAACTTGACATGTGATATAAACTATTATTTAAAAAATTTTAACGGTCGTCTTGTTAACACTCTAAGCGGATAGTGCGCGAGAAACAGAGAATATGTGATTCGCTCATAGGGAAGCTTATATGCAAATGAGGTCAACAACGTATTTGATTTTCTTGGTTATTCATTGTTAAAGAACAATTCTTGAAGTAAATCTGAGTGGTTCAATATTTTAACTCGGAACATTTTAACACAAAACACTTACACACTATAATGACAATTAAGTTTTATTTTATTTATTTTAAAACACAAAGTGTAGTTTGCAATACACGATAACATGTTTATTTAAACTTGTTGTTAGAATGATTTGGCTGTAGCATAGTGATGGCTTTGCATAGCTCGGGCCTGCTCTTGAGAGCCGATGAGATCTGTGGTAAATCGCGAACCCCCGCGAGGGATGTCATTAACGTGTATTATTTTACACGTAATGGTCTTTGCTTACACGTCTTGCGATATGAGTAAAGATGGTAACCTTTTTACAATGCGAAATTCACACTAATAGAGGATTATGTTAAACACATTTTAATTAATGAAGGGAAAACGTTCTTATGGCATAACGTGTAACAAATTACTTTATTAATCACCATCTTTAAAACCGATTTCGAAATAAGATTGGAACGTATTTTCAATAATTTATTACAAATAGTTTTTTTTACGAGATGTATAAGTTATGCTCAGGTTATTCATGTGTGTGTCTGTTAGCTATATGTCATAGTTTGCCAATGGGGAATATGAACACTTCAAGAAAAAGGGGGGGGGGGGGGGGGTCACGTTGTGGAGTGTGGTTTGTGGAGTACTTGCTCTGGGGTATAGTGTGCGATTAATGATACGATAATTGTTTAATTAATTGCTATATTTAATATTTCTGGATTTTAATTGATTTGTCCTGTTTTTATAAATTATATTGGTATGGGAACAGGGCAGGACAGTAAACTGACATTTACGCATTTAATTTGCTGTCCGTATTTGTTTTGTGTGGTCCATAGTTGGAATTTTACGTCTCATTGCGTGCGATTAGGTTTAATTTTTACTTAGTTGCATGTGAAGTGTTTTTCACTCATTCATTTTCTACTTAGTTTCTCTCTTACATTTTATAATGTCGCATAGAACACAAACATTTTTAATGTCTGGTTTTTGGTAATCATTAGATGTCGCTGGATAAATTCGGTGCTTTACTTTATTATTTTAAAACACTGATTTATTACAATTCTCGAATTATGCATTTCAAACCTCCGCCGATAACCATTTCACATATGTAGAGCTCAGTATGACAATACACAATTCTGTCTTGATGCTCCCAACGCTCTTCCCTCCCCTCACCCAGCTTCCCACCTCAGTCCTCTACCGACATTCGAACAGAATGGACATGTAGCCTCTCTCCCGGGATCCATTCCATTCTCAGACTTCGCCAACGATTAACCTGTAGCTTCGATACCTTTCCCCTACATAGCCTCAAACAGACCTCCTTTAAAATTATGATTCCAACTACGAAGGACTTGTGACGCTCTCCTCACACAGTCTCCATACCTCAGTGTCTCGACAGACATCGACATTGATGGCCTCTCCTGCTCTATGCCCCCTCCCCCCTCACCCACCTGCCGACTTAATTTCAAACTCAGCATACAAAGAAGGACCTCTGACATTCCCATCACCCCCTCTTGCTCCTCGTCCAACCTCCAAACTTACTCTATAAGAGATTTAGACAGCTCTTACCCCAAAATGATACTTATGCCACTCTTGCCTCAATATATATATATATATACTCACACACATATATGCTCCCCAACCCCTCACACCTCATCCGCCTGTGAGACGTCCAAGGGTGAACATTTATACTGCTCCCCCAAAATGACCCTTGTGATACTTAACCCTTTCAACACCAATTAAAGAAGTAACATTTTAAAAATACAATTAAAAAATTACCCCTTTATACGCTTGACCCTTCACCTGCGATTAACTCTTCCAATAAATTTAACCCTTTACCTGTAGTTGACTCTTTGCCTGTTTCTAACTATAATTAAATAGTTAACCCTTTCAATCAAACAGATGCGAATAATCCATTCAATTAATCCTATAATCCATCAGATAATCCCAATTAATCTCTTCCTGGTCTCGGAGTCTTCCGCGTCCACTACAGATGGAGCGGGGTGGAGTGGTGTTGGAATTGGAGGAGCAGGAAGCGCAGAATCTGCCACCTCGCTTCCCCGATACACTCTCGCTTGCTATGCACAACTGCACTCATCCCTATGTATTTTTAGAGGGCCTGTAACCTCGCAGCAGAACCCCGATTTAATCCAGTACATGTCCGCTACCACTATTGGCGTGGTTACACAGCCACAATTTTCCTAGATGTTGAAAAATCTTTTGACAGGGTTTTTCATGCAGGCATTATTTATAAATTATGTGAGAAGCAATTCCCTGACTGTTATGTCAAACTAATCTAATCTTATTGAGCTTGTCGCTCATTTGCAGTCTCTGCAGAAGAGGCAGCTTCAGATTTAAAGCAAATTAGGGCCGGAGTCCCTCAGAGCAGTAATCTAGGTCCAGTTCTGTATAACCTGTATACACATGATTTGTCACGCCCTCCCACTTGGCGCATTAATCTAGGCGTATATGCTGATGATACAGTCATATACACTTGCTCGCGTCGTGCAGAAAGTGCCATTCAGCACACACAGGAGCAGTTTAATCAGCTCGAAAAATATTTCCGCCTGTGGAGAATAAAAATTAATGTCGGCAAATGCGAGACAATGGTTTTCAGCCGACGACATAACCCTCTTAATATCCCCCAGCTCACACTGTTTGAGAAGAATATTCTGTATAAGGAAGACGTTAAACAACTGGTCGTCACTTTAGATAAAAGTATGACATGACAGCGCCATATGGAAATCAAGATAAATCTTGCCACGCTCGTATTTCAGCCTTATATCCTATAATGAAACGCGGTTCCAGCCTTCAGCCATACAACGGGATACGAATCTATACCACAATGATTCGTCCCATAATCACATATGCGGCCCCAGCCTGGGCCTACTGTGCTTAATTTCACATTCAGAAACTGCAAGTGGTGCAAAACAAATTCCTCAGACCGGCTGTCAATGCACCCCGTTATATCCCCATAAAATAATTGCACTCCAAACTAAAGCAGGAGGTTTTGCGAGACGTTTTTCAAAAAATGGCCGAGCAGTTTTACGAGTCATGCCAAGAGCATAAAAATCCTCTAATTGCTGCCCTTGGGGACTAGGACCCAGAAGAAACCCAGCGCTATAAGCGACCCAAGTCGCTTCTAGCGCATAGGCCACCATAAGCCTGCATATTAAGCGACTGTCCTGTGATATATAGCCCCTATGCAGTCGCGTAATAGTTAGACTTAAAAACTGAGAAATCCCGAAGGGACTGCTAAGCCTAGATTAGTTATTATTATTTAATTATTATTTTTAATTATTATTAGGTATGTTCCTACACTCCTCTCATTCCCAGCCAACTGTATGTACGTATGGCCAGTTCGTCACTGCCGATTCCAAGACGGCCTCTGAGCAGTCATACAGCAAATAACTGCAGAGGCTATAGTGATAGTGGACTTTCTGCAGCAGCTGGTGAGAGCCTCTCGGCAAGAAAGAAGAAACCATCCTCCCTCCTCCTTCGGCGAAGCTCCGTGCACTCGCAGCATCATGACCGTAGATACGCTTTGTTACAGCCTATGGCTACAGATATTGGCCACTGCGAGGTAGCACAGTATTAGAATTAGACTCACATGTCCCCGAGGACATGTGTTAGTAATATATCATTTAGGTGAGTCATTAATTTTCCTTTTCCTTTCAGGCGATCTCTTCCCCCTTATGATTAGTAAAAGCTGGTTAGCATTGGCCCTGCTGACACTGGCCGGCAGCTCATTCTCTTTTTACTTTAGTTTTCAGGAGTCCACTGATGAATCGGAGGGAGGGGGGACCGGCCTCATCGCACCCAGAGTGGAGCACTCTCTCCATTCTGGTTAAGCCAGCGCCAGACTCAACAAAGGAAAATAAGATCCAGCGCTCTCACTCTACTAGCATATTTCTCTTCTCACTAATAAAGAGTATTGTTCCTATAGGCTATTCACGGTGAAGTGAGCACTTTTGGAAATCCCTGCTTAATATCTACTTGTATGCTAAGTGTGTATTCCTTCGCCCATGAGCCTGATCACTCTATTTGGGCGTCGGTCAAGGGAAACTGTAAAATTATCAGAAAAAGAAATACTTCACAAATCTGATAATTTTCACACTTTTGTTCACTTAAAAAAAAAAAAAAAAAACAGAAAGAGAAATAATTAATTTTAAGTAATCACAAATGGTTACTTAACACTTTTTATTCGACGTTAAGATATGGAACTACTTTCCATCCATCATTATCAACTTTACTGGGTGCATGTCACTCAGTGTGCCCATTAAAATATATCCATGCAGGGGCAGTGACTTTTTACAAAGGTTCATTTAAAAAATGCTCACTTTATAGTGAACAGCTTTTACCTCTCTATCTCATGCAGTATTTTCTATTAATACGTGTTAACATTTTGAACCATTTTCTGTCGAAAGGGTTTTTACGGCACTATCACGGTTTTTCGCTTTCTCTTCTTAGTTATAGGCGTGAACTAAGGGAGGTAGTCATGGCCCCAAACTGTGGCCATGGTTACCCAATCCCTCTCTGCCACGATGTATGCTTCCTGGCATGGATTCCCTCCCCTGTAGGCATAAGGGGCTCAGCCTTGAGACACATCTAGCTCCCGTCCCTACCTCGGACGTACATATGACATTTAGAATTAGGTTAGGTTAAAAAAAACTGTCTCCAAATCAGTCGCACTTGTGTTCTCGGACCCTGTGTGTCACTGCCTGAAGACGGGAACAAATTGTAGTTCCCAAAAAGTCTCATTCTGTCAATAGTGAAAATACTACTGTTTGTTTTTGTACGAATTTTTTCGTTGTGTTTGTTTTATTTGTGAAAGTAGATAACTAGCGTGTGTCGTCTTTGGTGTGTTGCCTGTTGATCGTATATACTTTTTCATATACATATATAGTATATTAGTTTTCCGCATTTAGCTTGCTGTTCTGTTTTATTTGACTCGATTCCTTCATGGAATTTTCTTGCTTTTGCATGTATATTTTTGACTACAGCATACCTTGCTTTTATTTTGTCGTGTCTGGTAAAACTGCTGTGTTTTAGTGCGTTTCTTTGTTATGTTGTCCCATTTTGTCTGATTCATTTTGTCAGTGTTGTCCTACATTTTTCAAGCAGGTATCTTTCTTTTGTTGGCTTATATGTGTTATCTGTTTGTCATGTATATATACATATGATTTTCATAATTAGATGTTGTTCTGTTTTTTGACTCTATTCCCTCTCGGAATTCTCCAGTGTATTTATTTTCTCGTCAATAGGTTGCTTGTCTTATTTAAGTTTTTTTTCGTGCTCATTCCTGTTTTTTCCATGACAAACATCTGCATCGCAATGGAGAATGCCCAAAAATATCGATATAGTTACCCAGTAGGTATAATCCAGATGCTTCTTACTTTTAGTCATAGCAAAAATTTATCCAAAGAGCTTAAAAGTAATACAAGCTTATTTTAGTAAGTGGACATTGGTCATCATATTAAACATATATCATCAAAAATATGTGGTGTTTTTTCCAGACAAAAATTATCTTATTCTTTTGCAGTAATATTCTCACATTGTTCTCCTTTCCTTGCAGTGACCTGAAGAACAGTACTTTATGCTTTCAAGAAGCACTGTCAGAATGCCCACCATCATTCGTAGGAGAAGTCATCCATAAAACTATCGAGATTATTTTTACTGAAATTTGCAGCAAGTACAATATGGGCCTAAAGTAAAAATTATAGAAATTATATATTCCAAAATTTGTTGTTTTTGTATACCAAAAATATATGTAATTTTCTTTAATTAATTTCTCAAGCTTAAAATGATATAGAATTCTGTAAGAATTTGATTAAAGTTATTTATGTAAATGTTTGTGAGTATTAACTTGTTAATAATAAAGAATACACATGTGCAGTGGAAGTGGATTCTCTATCCATAATTTTCAGGGGGCTGACAAAACATTTAAATACATGTGGACTTTCAATGAATGTGTGCTTGAAATGCAGATGGGACCACAGAATATTTTTCGTGGATGTAAACTTTTAATCCATCTGGGATACATAGAGGATTCACTGTATGTAGCAATAGTTGAAATTATTTAGCACATGTGATTTTTAAATAAGCATCTTTGAATATTTCGTTAAATAGGGCAAGTAGAATGGTGCTGAATAAAACATTGCATACTATGAAATACAGGCCTAGAGCTGAAACATTCGAGTATTGTCTGAGATTCGATAGGCTGGTACGAGAATTAAAGACCGCGGGAAAACTAGGCCTACATGATGAAGAAGGAGTTATCACAAAGTTTTTACTTACAATGCCTGAAGAATTGGAAGGAGTAGTATCTGGGCTTCAGAAACTGGGTGCCGATAAACGGTCACTGGAGTTTGTCAGGCAAAGAATTGAAGAAGAGGAGAGTTGTCAGAAAGAAAAGAAAGGAAGCAAAAGTTGCCATGTTTTTCACCTCGTCGCCTTTTCTGGAGCAAGATGGCCGATAGGAACTGGTTCTAAGCCAGGAAGCAGCAGGGAATCCAGCGAGACCATCCAGAAGGAAAAGTTTCCATACAAATGCCACAACCGTGGGCTTGCGGGCCACAAGAGACATGAATGTTGGAAACCAGGAGGAGGGATGTTCGGAAGAGGACGAAAAGTAGGAACAGGATCGCCAGGAAGTGGAAATCAACCGAAGAATGTTCACCTTGCCCAAGATGAGAAGAATGATGTACCTATGTACAGCTTCCTGATGTCAGTAAACGAGTGTCGTGCAGTAAAAGATAATCGTGTTGATAATAGTGTTTGGTTCCAGATTCAGGAGCAACCAATCATCTTGTAATGGCAGATACCCCAGTGATAAATCATTTTAAAAAAGACAAATCAGTGTCAATAGGTGTTACAAAATCGAAAGTTTTTCTGGTGGCTACAGGTATAGGTGATGTGTTAGGAGAAACACAGGTTAATGGAGAAATCTGGAAACTTGGCATCAAGAATATGTTGTTGGTAGAAAACTTGAAATACAACTTAATTTCAGTACCTAGGCTAGAAAGCAGTGGTTTTACATTGGTATTTGACAAAGGTAGGTGTGTTATTTCTAAGGATCACTATATTGTAGGAGTAGGAAACAGGGAAGGAAATTTGTACAAGTTGCCTATTGTAGTAGAAAATCCAAACAGTGTAATTGATGCTTGTTCAGTTGTGAGTAATACTAAACTATGGCATGCTAGACTGGGTCATATTGGTAATCAAAATTTGAACAAGTTATCAAAAATTGTAACTGATATTGAGAAAGTTGAACAAGGGGGTACTGATCTGTGTGGGGTTTGTATTGAAGGTAAACAAACAGCAGGGTCCCACAATCACTCTAGGGTTGGGGCAACAAAGCCATGGTCCAATTATACCTTCCACCTATGATGGAAAAAAATATTTGTTGACTATGATAGATACTTGTTTCACAGTAGCATTTGGCCTAAGATCAAAGGATGAGGTGTTACATTACCTAAAGTTGTATGAAGCCATGGTTTCAGCAAGATTTTAGCAGAAGATTTGTAACTTCAGATGTGATAATGCAGGAGAGTTTGTTAATCAGGGCATAAGAGATTTCTTTGCAGAAAAGGGTATACATTTTGAGCTATCTGTTTCAAGGGTTCCAAAACATAATGGCGTAACCAAGCGCATCAATCGATCTATTTTGGACAGAGCATGGCGTATGTTCCTTGGTTTCAAACTAGGTAAAAAGTTTTGGTTTGAAGCAGCATTAACAGCTGTATATTTGATAAACCAAACTCCTACTTCGGCTCTACCAGAAGGGAAATTCCCGGCTGAATTATGGTATTATAGGAAGCCTGACCTAACAAAGCTTAGAATGTTTGGATGCTTAGCATATGCACATAAAGTTAAATGTAAGAGGAGTGGTAACTTGATTCCCATATTCGAAAATGTTTCATGTTGGGTTATTGTGACAATGGGTACAGATTGTGGTGCACATATCTGAAAAGAGTGATTGTTGCTACTAGTGTTAAGTTTGATGAAACTAAAACTAAATTTGAAGAAAGGTACTGGGATCATGAATGGCAGGAGACAGGACAGGCAAAATAACCCGAAAAAAGTCAAGAGGACATAGATTCAGGAGGGGAACAGGAACATTTCAGAGGTTAGGAGTTACCTGTAGATGAGGAATATAAGGTATGTAGAGTTAAAAAGTCTTCTGAATATCCCAAAGATTATGTAGTAAATGGGTTGAAGAAAGGCTCTAGAGGTAAGGTAGCTGTTGTGTAGGGACATGTGTAGGTGCGGAAGATGGTAATTGCAGTCTAGGAAGATGGCGGCCGAGTAAACATAGCAGTGGCGACGATGCGGATATAAACAAGGAAGAATTAAAGTAAATAGTTCGGGATGCCGATGTTTGGGGACATTGCGGAATTCGACGAAAATTCCGATGATGAATTATCATATTTAATGTGGTTGCGGCACTACCTGGATGCAAATTCGGTGCCTGAGGGTAAGCACATGACGGTGCTTTTATCGGTGATAGGGGAGGCTGCATTCTGTGCTCTTAGAGATTTGGTGGCATTAGAAGAACCAGGCACTAAATCATCCACCGAACTAGAATTAGTTTTGTGACACCATTATGTTCCCAAAACTTTAATTGTGGAAGAGCATTTTAAGCTCTGCAGCAGAAGACAGAAGGGAGACAAGACGGTAGTAGAATATTCAGTCGCGATTAAGAGGTTAGCATCAACATGTAATTTTGGATCGTTTTTGAAGGAGGCATTATGGGACAGAGTTGTAAATGGCATAGTGAGTCAGTGCATTCAACAGCAACTGATAGAAGAAGATTGCACTTTTGAGGAGGCGTATGAGAAGGCCACTGCAATGGAGTAGGCAGAGATACAACAACAACTGTTTAACACATCCCAGACAGCAGTGTTTCCTGAGGAAGAGGCAGTTTGTATGGTTATGAACAAATAATTCGACAGTGGAGGGAAGAGAGTGCAAGGACGAGGTAAAGAGAAGACTAGAGAGTTTTCCATGTGGCAATGTGGGGCATGTGGCAAATACATGTCGGGATGTAAAGTTTAAGTGAAATAACTGTGGTAAAGTAGGGCACCAGGCCCGCAAATGTCGGAGTGCAAAACAGGGTGTGATGCAAGCAGCACACACAGAAAGATAAGAAGCTGAACACCAAACAATGGACTTGTGGCATGTAGGCCAGCCATAAAAAGAAAAGGGTCCTACAAAGTCACAGTAGAAGTATCCGGGAAACCATTGACAATGGAAATAGACACGGGGCAGCAGTCTCCCTGATACCATACAAGGAGGTATACTGTGCCGAGTGGTCGGATATTCCCTTGAAACAGGTGGACATCCTGTTGAGGACATATTTTGGGGAGAAATTACCTCTAAAAGGGAGGATGAAGGCGCGGGTAAAAGTGGACACCGAGTCTCAGGAGCTGGCACTGTTTGTGGTGGACTCAGGGGATCGGCAATTACCATCTCTTATGGGGCAGGACTGGCTTTTGGCACTGCAGCTGGATTGGAAGGCAGTGTGTGCAGTAACAGGGGACACCCAGCACAAGGAGGTAAGTCAAACACACCTAGCCACTAAGAGATTAAGCTCAGACCAGTTGGGGAAGAACAGGGCTGGGAAGGCAGTAGAAGAACGAGACATAGTGATTCAAAAATTTCAAGATAAATATGCAGAAGTGTTTAGTGAGTAATTTGGGGAGATTCGTCAAATGGAAGTAAATTTTGTGCCGAAACCAGGTCGTGTGCCAGTCTTTCGGAAGGCAAGATCAGTTCCCTATGCAATAGTAGAGAAGGTAGGGGAGGAGTTGGATAAATTGGAAACATTAAGAGAGTTAGAAAAGGTGACATACAGTAGGTGGGCCAGTCCATTAGTAATAGTGCTAAAGCAGATGTGTAGGTGTATATTTCAAGAAAACTATGAATCTAAATGTCGAACATAAACGTCATCAATTGCCATGAATAGAAGACATATTTGTTTCCTTGGGGCAGGGACAGGTGTTCTGTGTGCTGGACTTGATACATGCATATCAGCATCTGGTGGTGGGCGAAGACATACGGGAGGTGCTTATGGTCAATACACACAAAGGATTGTATCGCTATAGATTGATGCCCTATGACCTGTGTTGCGCTTCCAGCATGTTTCAGGCAGTGACGGAGCAAATTTAGCAGGGAATTCCCCACATAGTAGCCTATTTAGATGGCATACATAGTGACAGGTGACAGGATGTTCTGTACAGGAGTGCATCCGGACATTAGAGACAGTGTTGCAGAGACTACAAAGTTTGGAGTCAGGGTCAGCAGGCACAAATACAAATTTCTCGACTCAGAGGTCAAATTTCTAGGGTATCACAATAGTTCCACAGGAATTCAACCAGCTACTGAGTTAGTGGTGGCAATTCATGGGGCGCCGAGGCCGACATAAGTCACCAAGTTGAGAGTATACGTAGGCTTGCTCAACTTCTATTCAAAGTTTATCCCTTACATGGCGAGCAGATTGCATCCATTTTACGATTTGCTGGGGAACGATGTGGAATGGAATTGGATGGATCAATGCCAGAAAGTTTTTGAGGCAAGTAAGACATGGATCGCAGGGGCCCCCATGTTAACACAGTGTTATCCTAAGAAATCACTAATAGTTGCAAGTGACGCATCCCAGTATGGAGTAGGAGCCGCATTGACACAAGATGAACGATGCTTTGGAATGGCCCATTTGTTTTGCATTAAAAACATTTTCAGGGGCAGAGAAGAACTACTTGCAGCTGCAGACAGAGGCTTTGAGCATTATATTTGCTGTGAATAAATTCCATAAATACATGTATGGACTTAAGTTTGTATTATACAAAGATCACTGGCCACTAGTGGCCATCCTGGGGCCAACTAAGGATGTACCCTGTTTAGCAGCAGCATGGCTGCAAAGGTGGACGTTATTATGGTCCGGCTACAGCTATGATGTACAGTATTAGAAGGGACAGGACATGGGGAATGCAGATGCTCTGTCGAGGCTGCTGCTTCCACAGTCAGAACCTTTGGAGCATCCCATATATCATGTGAGTACTATGCCTAATGCAATACAACCAGAAAAGATTGCTCAGGTTACTGAGGAAGACAACATCTTGAGATACCTGAAGGGGTATAGCTTGCACAGGAGGCCAGCAGAGGTTGAGGAGAAGCTGAAACTACACATCAACAAGAAAGATAAACTAGTGGTAGATCGAGGTTGCCTGATGTGGGGGACAGAATAATTATTCCCACGGAACTGGCAGAGGAAGTTCTACAGATATTGGATGAGGGACATCCTGGAGTAATGAGGATGAAAATGTTCTCAAGAAGCTATGTGTGGTGGCCAAAAATGGATACGGAGATTGAAACTGTGGTGAATAAATGCACACTATGCAAATTGTCTGGTCCGAAGAAAACCACGGAACCAGGGGTGGCATGGCCAAATACTAGCCAGGTCTGGGAATATGTGCA
Source organism: Dryococelus australis (assembly GCA_029891345.1). Taxonomy (NCBI): domain Eukaryota; kingdom Metazoa; phylum Arthropoda; class Insecta; order Phasmatodea; family Phasmatidae; genus Dryococelus; species Dryococelus australis. The sequence continues at coordinate 170,891,053 of CM056993.1, forward strand.
CGTTGATTTTTCAGAGATGGAGCAATAACATATGCTCATTTTGGTGGATGCCTATTCTAAGTGGGTGAAAGTGGAAGCGATGGGTTCAACAATGGCAGCAAGAACAATAGAGCATCTGCGATCCAAATTTGCAGCATAAGGATTTCCAGAGACAATGGTGGCAGATAATGGCCCCCTATTCTGGTCAGAGGAATTGAAAACATACTGTAATACCATGGGGATAGATTTACAACTGACCCCACTGTTTCACCCACAGTCAAATGGGGCGGCGGAATGAACAGTTCAGTTGGTAAAAATTGTACTATTGAATCAAACAATTGAAGGCTCGTTGGGAGGTGCATTACATTCCTTACAGGGTAGCATTGGCAAATGGTTGTTCTGTTACCGAAATACACCCCACACAAGTACATGCAGGTCTCCGGCAGAATTTAAAAAAAAAACGGAAGCCTCGAACTAAACTCCCACTCTTAAAACTGACATTACCAGGATATGTCAGGCATACAGTCCTTAGGGGTGACATGAGGAAGATGGGTTTTACTGTTGGGGAGCAGGTCCTGGTGCAATGTATTAGGGAAAAGAAGACCCGTTGGGTGCCAGGAGAGGCGATGGAGGTAGTGGGTCAGAACACATATATGGTAAAAGTGGGACCACATGTGTGATTCTGCCATACAGACCATCTATGGAGAAGTCAGTTGGGAAGTCTGAAAACACGCAGTAAAGAAGTTTGTCAAGCAGGCAATGGAGAAGGAGGAAAGCCAATCAAGGGGGCCAGACAACAGAAGGGCGGGCAAAGAAGGTAGCCACAGGCGCCGAAAACAACGAGTCAAGAGGCAGCGACCAAAGGGAGTGGAAGGGAGACATCTACAGACCACTCACACACAGAAAAGCAAAGGACAGGGAGTACAGACAGGATGGAAATAGAAAAATTGGAAGAGGAAAGGGGCTTTAGAGGGTTCAGAAGGAATAAAGAACAGATGGGGGAGACTTTAGAGGGTTGTCAGAATGTGGGGATGGCCAGGGATCAAGAAGTGAAGCAGATCTGGAAGGGGAAGGCATTAGGCGAAGTGGAAGACAGAGTCAACCTCCCAGGCGATTGGATATGTAGGAACAGAGTTTTTGAATGCACAGGAAAATTAATTTTGTTTAGTTGATAAAATCGCTGACAATTGTAGTTGTTGTCTTGTTCCTTTACAAGTCATGGGTTTGAGTGTGAAGGTTACAGTTTTTTTTATGGGGGACGAGTGTAGGGACATGTGTAGGGGCGGAGGTTGGTAACGGGAGTCTAGGAAGATGGCGACTGAGTAAACATAACATAAGCTAAAGAAGGGGATAGCTTTGCTGTAGTGTTGATGGGTTTATTAAGCACAGAGCAGCCAGAGAATCTGAATTTTTTTTTTTTTTTATGTCTTCAGTGGATACTGTAAATCTTGCATTCAGCGCCACTGGTTACTTTGAAGGGGTAACAATGAATGTTGAAGAGCTGAAAGACAGAAATGACAAAAATAACTGGTTTAAAGCTATTGATGAGGAAGTGAATTCCCTAGTAGAAATTGAGACATGGGATGAAGTCATATTACTGGAGGGAAAGAAAGCTATTAAAAGTAGATGGGTATTTACTCTGAAACATGACAAAGATAGAAATTTAGAGAGATGCAAAGCCAGATTAGTTATTAAGGGTTGTGCACAAATCAAGGGTTATGATTACGGTGATACCTGTGCACCTGTTTCTAAACTGACTACTATAAGAATTTTTCTGTGTCTGGCCAACTTTAAGTCACTGTATGTTCATCACTTAGATGTTAAGAATGTTTTTTTTTTTGCATGGGGTTTTAAAGGACGAAATTTTTATGCAGCCTCCTGTAGGGGTCCAAGTGAATGAAGGTAGAGTTCTTGAGAACATTGTATGGATTAAAATAAGCACCGAAAGAATGGAATTCGAGGATTGATGTGTTTGTGAAGTCACTTGGCTTCAGCCAGTGTCATGCAGATAGATGACTGTATACATGTAGAGATGATGACTGTATTGTTTACTTGCTACTATATGTTGATAACTTTTTGATTGCCTGTAATTCAATACCTAAACTAAATGAGTTGAAGGGAAAGTTCATGTCTGAGTTTAAAATGAGAGATCTGAAGGATGTGTAGTATTTTCGTGCATAAAGGTAGAACGAATAGGTCAAACAATGTACTTGAGCAAAATTGTTATCTTAAGAAGTTGTCAAAATTTAAATTTAAAATGGAAAACCACAAACCTGTACCAAAACCCTTGGAACTGCAACCAAATTATGATGTTACTAAGGAGTGCATTGTCAATGCAAAACCTTATTAAGAATTAGTTGGGAGCCTCATGTACACATGCTTGACCACCAGACCTGATATTTGTGCGGCTGTGAACTTTTATAGTCAGTTCCAAACTGATGCCGCTGAAGTGCAGTGAGTAGGTTTGAAAATAGTACTGCGATACCTTAAAGGAACATTAGATTTAGGATTGTGGTTTAAAGGAATCAGCGAAGTTCCTTTACTGGGGTACGCTAATGCAGATTTTGCAAATCGACCAGACAGAAAATCTGTGGCAGAATATGTCTTTGAAATGTATGGTGATGCTGTTTGCTGGGCAACTAACAAGCAACAGAGAGTTGCTTTTGTCCACTAGAGTCAGAGCTTGTGGCCCTAGATTCAGCAACTGTAGAGCTACTTTGGCTTATGCAATTGTTTACAGATTTAGGTATTGAACTTTGTAAACCAATAACTGTATTTGAGGACAATCAATCCTGCATTTGTACTGTGGGTAGCTGGGAACGAAAAAGCTTGTAGTATATTGACATAAAGTATAAGTTTAAATATAATCTATGTCAAAACAATGTATTCGCTGTTAGATATATCCCATTATCTGAGCAGAAGGCAGATATGTTGACTAAAGGTTTGTCAAGTGATCTTTTTGTGAGACATAGGAAACATCTAGGAATGATTGAAGTACATTGCCATGCATAGGTCTGATAAGAGGATAAATTGAGGAGGGGTGTTGGAAGATGCAATTTATCGTTATGTATGTTTCTGTATTGTAAATAGTTTCATTTTTGTGTTTGTCCTGTTGGAAGTTACAGCGGAAGTGCTTTTCGTTGGAGACTATGTTCCACTGGAAGTGTGTGTTTGGGATGGAGATTATGTAACCCCTAGAAAATTGGGATTGGTGTGATTTTATGATATGGCTGATACAGAAATGTGTGTGGTTTTGTACGTAACAGTTATGAATTACAATTAGTGTTGATGGAGGACAATTGGCTTAATTTAACACTAACCTGTTACATCTACCAACTTGTCCATCAGTTACATCCCTGTTATGATACTATTATTCAGAATAGTAACATAGTGATAGGGAATTAAAGTCGCGAAAAGTAGAAGAGTCAAGTGTATTAGCCATTATTGCTTCTTGTCATTATGTGTTACATTTTTTAATGCTGTACAATTGCCAATAATATTATTTTATTTATTTTGTTATTAATTAAATTTATTGGATCAAATAAAATGTTGTGGATCAGGAAGTTCAAATTTTGCTGTAAATGGATTCATGGAGATGTGTAGAGAATATGAAATTTCCAGTTTTTTTTTTTAAATAATTAAGTAGGAGTGTTTGTAATTAAAATTAAATTCCCAGTTGCCAGCAGGTTTCTTGTGTTTTAACTATACACACTCAGAGTGGGTTTTACCATCACCTGCTAAATATTGAGGTTGGCTAGCTGGGAAATGGGCTTGACTATTTGCAAAATAGAAGCTAGTGTTTTATCACCATTCCACATTTTCGGAAATTCACCAGAGAATCCCCGATGTACACCAGATGTTCGGAAACTAATGTTTTGGTCGAATTCTGTTGAACCATGGTATCCACCGGTTCAAGCAGCTTGAAACATCGTTGGATATGGTGGATGTGCATTGGAACATGATTCGATGAATTTTCGAACACAACCTCGCAAACACAAATGTAAATAAGTATAGTACACGTCAACAGTAAAGTCAAAGAAAGGTATATGGTCACATTTTAATACTGCAGAAAACTTTTGTGCTTTTAATGTGGACAGAGGTCATATAAAGATGTAAGATGTAATTTATATTTGATAAAGTTAGAGCATATTTATTAGAAAATATGTTATCCAGTATTTAATGTGGGTTCCTTGTATTATGAAGTTATTCTGCATGTATGACTTTATTAATTTGTATTAGTAACACAAGTATATAAACAACCTGATGTTCGAAAATTCTCTCAGCAGGCATACACGGTGCACAACATAACATTCATCACTGGTGGATCTATTGGTGAATTTCCAAAAATGCGGATTGTATAACCTCGTGTTTGTAATCTGAAAGTTTGTGTTTGTGTATATGTTCATAACAAAAGCTACTAAAAGCTAGCGCCTTTTTCAAGAGTGTATTGTTTCAAGAACAACACTTTAACAATTTTAATTATTTAGTTTTTATATTTTCTTTGGGGTAAGCATATAATTTTGTAGTTAGTGATTTATTTGTAGTTAATTTTTATTTAATAATACATAACATCTGGGGTTAGTATATTTTACTCGTCCTATATAGAAAAGCAAAAGTGAAATGCTCAAAAGTGAAATGTTCATATATTCGTGACAAAAAATATTTTGTTTCATTTGTGTTAATCCATCTCCAATTGATAATAATTACAATAAACGAATAGTAACCAAAATTCTCAATGTTTATGTGTTTCTGTTGCCATGTTGTATTAACACACACAACAGACAGCAGCACATCCTCACACAAAGTGCGAAATAGAAATATAATAATGAAAAAGTGGTGTTTCCCTTGATCTCACAAAATTCCACTCTCCAGTGAAATGTTACATGAGTGACAGTATTTAATTTAAGAATTCCTTACATTATTTAAATAGTGGGCAAAGTCTGAACAACATTTCTTATTTTCTTTATTATAACAGCAACACTTAAATGATCCATTGTGCAGCTGCTGCGGTATATGTTCTTTAGTTAATGGTTGCTTTTAAGACAGCAGAGTAAAATCCAAAACAATTACTGGTTATTGATTGTAGAAACGAAAATGCTATTGTTTAATGGTGTATTCCAATTGACTGCTCTGGGTTCGCACTCTGTGCGGCCGGATCCATCACGACCCACTCGACTATTTTAGGCTTTTTCCAGATCGCGAATGAATGTTTACACAAACAACACGTCAATCAAACATGATTTTATAATTGAATCAAACAGCAGCTCAATTATATATTAATTTTCTTTTGAATCAAACATCAACTCAATTAAACATTAATTTAAATTTTAGTCAAACAGCTACTCAATTTAACATTGTTTTTTTAACTGAAACAAACAGCTACACTGTCTCATTTGTACCCGTAAATTAAATCAAACAGCAACTCAATTAAACATTAATTTTAATTTGAATCAAAGAGCAACTCAATTAAACTTTTTTTTAAACCAAAACAACAACACATCAAACACACTTTAAACTAAAACAAACGGCAAGTCAATCACACTTTAATTTTATACTTCATGGGCAACAGCAACTCAATCAACTTTTTTAAAACTGCAAATCCAAAAGCAACTCAGTCTCGCTCGTGCCTGAAAATTTAAAACAACCGTAACAGATATCTGTCGAAATTGGGATAGCCTTCGCCGCCATCTCCTTTGTGCCGATTACGATGGTACATGTCGCTGGCAAGAATCAGAAAATCGTGCAGTCCTTCTCCATACCGATGATTACTTTTCCAGACATACTCGGCCAGGTAGCCGACCCAAGATTTTTTCCATCGGACAAAGCAGGGAATGATGTATTACACAGAACACCAACTTCGCTCGATGTTATGAGTTTGCATCCTCAACATCTCGCCCCTCTTCATTTTAAGCGTGTTTCGAGTTTTTACCATTCCGCTATTTTTGCTGCAAACTAATTCCCGACTATGATTCACATGCATGTGACGGTAGCCGTGAATGTCCAAGTTGCTGTAACTGCACCAGCAGTCTGAAATTATCGTCATGCCTGGAGCAATCCAATAGCCAATGATTTTGCTCAGGTTCGCCTCGTTCCTCTTTTCCACCGGCACCAGGAAGAATTTCGTCGGACCGTCCCGCTACACTACGCCGAAAAGTCACTGGTCGTGAACTTCACACCCTTTGCGGTTCTTGCGTTTGCAGAATTTCGCTCGTCGATATCGACCACTTTGCTGGGCCCGCCGATGTGTTTCCTGTATGTCAAAACCCAGTATATGCACACTTGCCGGCAGGAACTCGACTAGGCGATGACCGTCTTTCCCGAGCACAAAAGTTCGTTCACTATAGTCTGCTGTTGTGGGTATTTTATCAGGCACCAGAGTAAACACAACTCGACTATCTTGCCCGGAGACAAGTTTGATTCTCCCAAGAAACTGGCCTGTCTCGCCGACACATAAAAGTTACATTTGGTGCCATCCTCCAGTCGCCGTCGGCACCAGTAAAACAAGCCCCTGTTTTCCACCAATTTCGTTTCGCCTTCCCCGAATTTTTCGCACTGCATAGTCGATTTGAGAATATCGTGATCGATGAGAATTGTGTTTGTGTCTGCTGAGAATGAATAACTTGCCTGACGTTCAACATCGTGATTCTACATCCTGCCCACACCATCTTGCAATTCGCGAAAGAAAATTTGCGGAAAAAAGTGCTTGGAAACGCGATACGAAATAATAGTTTCCGAATTTGGATGCGCTAAACGGAACTTTACCGGATACGAGAAAAGGCATTAGACTGACTGCAAAGTAAACAATTGGAATGGATACTCTATAGTACACACTAAATGTTTTATGGTTTTCTTATTACGATATGTAATATGGGACATTACCAAATAACTGATACAATAAATAAACGAATAGTTGTATTGGTGAAAAATACAGTTATTACCGATACTAGGATCGAAAATGCGAACAAATACAGTCCTCTATCGACCATGTTTCTTCGAGAGATCATTTTAGATTTACATGTGTCATGTACCACAACCCTTTAGACCATTTGTCTGGCAGTAGCCTGCACCTCCCACAGCAGGGTTGTGCACTCTACTGGTGGGTAGAGTGTGCAATAGGTCATCAGAGCGACCAGGTTCAGAGCAGAAGCAAGGGCACACCGGCGCAGTGCAGCCGGTGGTTGCCAATGCAATGTAGGATACCACGGAGGAACAATTAAACCAGTTATATTGAACTGGGACATTGAAGGCCTAATTAAAGATGTTATTGTGTTTTTCTAATTAAAGTGTTTATGATTGTTTTGTGTTTATGGTTATGTCATTTCTTTGCTAGATAATGTGTATTTATTTATTTTATTTTTCCATCAAGTGCTTTGTTCATATCATTTCACCAGGGTTTTTAAGAGGTCTATTTATTGTTAACAAGTCACTAGTTTAGTTTTCGCAAGTCGTGCCATCAAGTAGTCCCGTTTAGGTTCGAGGACAAGCTTCGGCGAGCCCTCGGGTTGGGCAGGAGAGTTAGTCAGCTGCAACAAGTCAAGGAGGCGGAGAGCATGCAGTAGACTTCCGCGTTTTTTCCAGCGCAAGCTGGTCGACCATCATCATTTCGCAACTGGACATGTAACTACAATAGACTAAACTCATCTCGAACATTTTTATTATCTAGTGACCCGGTAAACCAACTCCACTCCCCAGTGGATTAGCATTGCCCCGGAAGCTTGAATTCTCACGTAATATTTTAACTGTCGAAAGACACTTTTCTGTTTCACCGTGTGGCTGGTCCTAATAGCATAGTGTGTTTAATGTAAAGTTCCCTCAGAGAAGGGGTTGTAATCAAAACATAATAAATAACACGTTTTCAAGTAAGTTGTTTTTTTTACGATCGCATCATGCGTTTATAGGGATGGGCCCTGATAATCCCCGCTCAACCAATACACAAGTTCTAATTTTCAGTGTAACCAGTCTTGTTCCGATCTGTATGGGCGTGTGGGAGGCCCTGACAGCCCATGTGTGTGAGTGTTAAGAGTTAGGCATTTCTCCATCAAGAATGGAGCATAGTCGGCCTACTGGCTATCGCTTAACAAGTGCTACTCATCTAGAGTAATTCTCAATGGGGCAGAGGTCAACAGTCATCAGTCATCACCAATGGAAGGAAATTTGGTCTGGATGGACGGTCCACAACCCCGAGATCCAGGAAGTCGACCATCACCTTGATGTCGCCTCGCCATCATTTGGTGCCACTAAGTAACTACCATCCAGACCTCTCTTTCACCGCCCCTGAACACCAATATTCATCATTTCCAAAGTCCCACAGGCGTCAAGATGTGTAGAAAGTAAAGTCCAAAACTTGATCTGGATTTTGTGCTCTAAAAGTATTCATTTGATTTGACAGCATCGTATCATTCGTATAGGCACTCACATAGTTCCAATCGGTACAAGATCCATTCGAGTTGACTTTGAGAGCCAATAGGTATTGTAAACGAAATTGAAATAATGTTTTAAAATGGCGATATTTCACTACTTTAGAAGGATGAATACCCATAGTGACGGATAGGTTAAATATGACATTTTTTTTTAAAAGGCCACTAATTTTTTGGCGTATTTGTCGACATCGTCATTGGTAGGAGGTGGTTGGATGAAAACATTGCTCGCTAAATCGAAAACTCCTTCATGTGTGTTCTTTCACATCATTATGAAAATGATTTGTGTATATTCCATCATTCTAAAATCCTAAATCTTTCATTTCAATTTCAATTCCAGATTTGATATATCGTCTATGTAACTTTGACATTGTAGGTATAACATTAGGTAGTTAACTGGATCATCGAGGAGATAAGTTTATGTGGATTGGGTATGAAAATACTACCACAGTTGTTCTGGGTGGGCGCCAGCGTTCTCAGCAGACAGCACAAGTACAGATGAGGTTGTCTGGCCGACGGCCATAAGTGGCCTTCTCGATGTCCGATGTCATATTGGTAGAGATTGCAGAAAGTACATCTTTAAAACATCCAAGTCCCTGGGCTAGTGAAGGTTATCTGAGTTATTTCCATATGCTAGTGCTCACTCCCAGGCTGTTATAGGCTACCTTACATCTTAAAGAAAAATACTAGTTACCTTTGAATCAGCTGTGAAGTGGTCGGTGAATTAAATAAGAAATGCGCCACTTCACGTGATATGCTTATTTATTTTAGTTCACCTTCCGAAGAAGCATGTATAACTTTTCCCCATTTTAGCAGGGTGCATGCTACAGCAGAAAAAGGTGGCAAAGTGCCTACATGAAAATTAAAGTATTTAAGTCCCGGCCATGTACAAAATGGACCGTGCCGTAAGATGGCATACTCCCCGGGCTAAAGAAAGAAAAAATGGTTCCTGAGTTACGTTGCTATATTAAAAACTACATGATTCGAACAAGTGTTGAAGTGCATTCGGGGGGGGGGGGGGCACACAATGGTACGTATGTCTCATGCATCCCTCGAGAAGTGACCTTTTAACACGGTGGCGTGCTGCCTGTTCCCGAGCTCCAACTACCACCACCATATCACATGACAACAAATTACATTAAACACAATATTTAATTAAACTAATTGGATGATCATGGCCCTAGATGAATATGTGACACACAAAACACTATACAATAAACCTCACATGAATATTAAATGAAAAAGAAAATTTATAAAAATTTAAACATAAACTTACCATATAAGGCACCCTAACCTCATTGGTGAGTTACGGTTCTCCCGTGCATGGTTCTGTTCGTGCCGGGATCCTCTTACATTCAATTACAGAACCCTTATTTATTTATTACAACACAATAAAAACACACTACATGATAAATTCAATATAAAAAGAACAGTTATTATTTTTAGGCCTCTATTGGCACGAGGTCATAAAGTTCACAACCCATGTAACACACTAGATGTTTTCACCAGTATGTGTACTGTCTTTGATACTGTTCAATTTGAGAATATACTTACTTAAAGAAATGTAAGCTATCATAACTACAAAACAACTCTGAAAATATTTAAGTAAATATTGCACGTGTGTAGTGTCCTAATAAATGGCTGCATGGTGTGTTTACCTAACGCCAGCTGCACATGTCAACATATTGATACATATAAATACATGGAAAACATAAATGATATTAAAACCTTCAAACAATGTTAATGCTGGATTGCTGATAAATTAAAGGGGGAGGGGTATGCAGGAATCAGTACTAATGTGCCCTTGTGCAGTAGTGCGCCGCAATACAATCGGAATATGCTACCCCGCGAGTGAAGTGAACATAGTCATTAAACTAATCGTGAAGAGATCGTTAGTGCATTGCAAGGCGCAGAGCAACTACATGCGATCGTGTGCACGTGTTTGAGGAAACAGATCCTACAAACTCTGGAAAATGGCAATTAGGTGTAAATTACAGCACGCTCAGAGACACCACCAAAGAAACATGTAAAAGAACAGCCCTATTACATTTTAAGATCCCCTGCGCTCTTAAGAGTAACACTTCTTATTTTTCCTTTATTTTCATTCTTCATTTGTTCCATCCCAATCTCACCTCATCCAGTGTGTCACATATATGAAAGGGTTTTTTCGGTCTTGTAGAATTGTTTATGCAGGAATTATGAATACGTAACCAACATGTATATGTATTTGTAAGAGATAGATGTGTAAGAAAGTAGTTCGAATGGCCTGCTTGCACGCCAACCTGGCTAGTACACCATGTGGGAGAGTTCAGTCATACCACGGTGTTTTGAGGAGTCGGCCGTGCTAACCTACAGGGTCGCATTTCACGTGCTTGGGCAGCACATCAACATTTGATATCCAATAATTCACTGCAATAGACTTTTTAATGTCCGGAACCTCGTTTGTTTCAGCAGCAAAATACATTTCCGCTCCTCACCTCTTGGAATAGCATTGCCAGGGAAGGCTTATTGTCTGATATTAATTAATAATGGCCACATGCCTTTTGTAATATGTGTTACCTTGTCAGCAGGTTAAACTCGGTGAAATGTGTAGGTTTGTATTCTGGAGGGGTATGTTTAATAAAACCCACTGAACTAACTTGAAGTGTTTGCATCTTCATTCGGGTCGCCTAAGAGCTATAGGGGAGCTGATCACCACCATTTCTCCCTTTTCACTGTAGTGTATTGGGCAAGTGTTTAATTATGTATTTCAGTGTTTTGTCATCGTATACTTAAATATGGGTGTGTGAGATGCCCAGAGATCTCACTGAATAGAATGCACAGTATAGGTGATGTATTTTCTTTTATTACGACAGTTGGAACACCAGGAGGACACCGTCCATTGACTGTCGGCACACGACCAGGGGGAGAGGAGTTTACTATACTGCAGCCTGTCGGTTTTGCCTATGTAAAACCTGGCACCCAGAAATCTACCAGCAGAAGATTTGGTGAGAAAACTATGGAACATCCCCTGTCCATATCACAACCTTAAAAAAACAGCATTTTGCTCCACTACCTTGCAATAAAATGGCGCTTAATTTATGGGCGATGTAATTCTGCTAATTCCTACTTCAAAATCACACAAAATTTTCTTTCCGAAATATTCTGCAATTTTTTGAAATATTCATAATTATACTGAGCCATGCCGACACCAGAGAGTCGTGAAGAATAGAAACAGAGTATAACCACAGATGTGGGATGCCGCCACAATGTCCCAGGATGCCAGAAATTAAAAACACATGGTCAGGGAGGAAAAGCACGTGGAAACTGTAAAAGCGCCGCCATTATGGCAACTACGAGAAAATCTACACAAGGGTAGCAAACAGCGGCCATTTTTGGAGAGCCGCAGGGACTACAGCCACAAGCCAGCTAGGAGCCCAGCAGGACAAAGCGTTTGCAACATCCTCCCTCCTCCACCGCCTGCATCGCATGCACCCAAGGAGGTCGAGGAGGAAAAGAAGGATGGCGGAAAGGGGAAACGAAAATCTCCTCCTACCCGAGCTACCATCTGTGCCGGCGACCAGCTGTGAGCCACACCGATCGTTGACCCCTGTGTCGCGCCGTGCTCTTGCAGGTCTGCCATGCCATGACATCATCCATGTTGTGCTTCTGCAACTCGCGCTTCTGCGATATGTGTTTCCGCGATACGTACTTCCGCGATACAAGTTTTCCATGCCCCACCTCCGAGATACATTGGACTGTTCGTAAACATCATGGCTGACCGGAACGACAGCAACAGAACACGCCTACACTGTTGTGTCCACAGTATCTGTGCCCACGATCACACGACTGGATCGCAAGGTATGGGAGAGAGGTATGAAGAACTGTCAGTACTACTGTAAGCCAAGGCCAGTAAACATCCGCGTCGCGATCAGCCACGATAGTGAGGTACAACAGGACATGGCAATAGAATCACCTTAATTTATTTCAGATATTTCGGACTTTTAATCAGTAAACTATTGTCAAGATCTGATTTGTCCAGGTCATGACAAGCCACTCCTTAAATGCAAAGAGTGAAATCATTGTTACCACGAAGCCTGCATGAACACTAGGAACAGGGAACAATAAACTCTCTATTGTTTACCTCAAAAACTGTTATTCACCATCAATTAAGCAAGAGTACGTCAATTAAAATTGGGATAACTTTTTACGGATATGCAAGGCATCAACTCATGTGATTGCACAAACTGCAAAGGGTTGATGAATGGAGGGATGCAGTATTACAAGACATGCAATGTCAGAGTACACCATAAGTGACAAACAGAGGTTGAAGAGACAATGACAGAGGGAGAGCAATTTATGTATCGGGATTGCGCGGCCAGTAGGGATGCGATGTCTGCGGTGTCTCCGATGTAGAATGCGGACGTAGTACCCACAAGGACTCCGGTGTTAATAGTGCAACTCACATGGGTAACGATCGCTACACAAATGCCTCGACCACAGTTGGCTGAAATGCCCTAAATTCCGACAAGACATCCCTTCTTCTCAACATCAACCTACAATAGTAATTTTCCAGCAGCTCTGCCCAGTATCATGCAAGTTTTACCAGTTTCAACAGATGTAAACAAAGAGTCAGAGAATGTAAACAAAGCTGCACCGACAATATCCAGTTACTGCAATCAACCAGACAAGCATTGCAGACCTACAACAACATGTTTACAAACCCTACTAACATTTTATGGAAAATTAATGGAGAAACTGTTGGCTTTATTGAGTGACTGCACTACACACATGTAGTGATAAGGTGTCTCGAAGGACAAATTGCCAGGTTGTGTAGGAAAGCAGATGGAAGGCGAAGTAAAACAGTGGTGTAAATAAATTATCAATGAACCACTATGGCCTCTACTGGGTGTTAATACTTCATGCATTCCACTGCAGATTCGGATGCACCTCCATGTCCAGACAGGCCCAGAGTAAGCTCACCTACAACAGCAGCAGGTATGGGAGACCCTGACAACCTTCATTAATAGAAATATACACATGGTGATGAGATTTCGCTCAGAGTTAGCAGAGAGGGCAGTCCTGGAAGTTATTTCAGAGACCGCCTTGCCCGAGTATCGGGTGGCCCTAGTTCCGCTACTCAACAGTGGACTAGAGGAAGTAATGAGAGCAGCTGTAATCCTGGAAAGAAACATGTGTGTACCGCGACAGGACTTAGGAGGTGCACAAGAGAGCAACGAGTAACGCGATTATGGAAAATTCCGAGGACAATATCTGAGAAATACACAGGACTTTCAGGCAAGGAGGAGTGAACAACCAAGAGTTTGTAACCTGAACAACTTCCAAAGTCGTGCATGGGGCGGGAATAGTGTACCAAACGTGAGTGCGCCCCAGAACACGAACAGGTACGTCAGGTGAGATAGGTCCCAACCACACTCATGACCATGTCGGTATTGTGCAGGTAGGTTATACCACTGGGATGTCGACTGCCCAAAGAACCCCCACCTGAACGACTGGAACAGAATACCAACCAGCAGCTAAAACCAGCAGGGAAACGTGTTGCAGGGGTAAAGTTGCCTGCCATAAACTATACCCCTCCCAAGGACCTCAGCACAACTGTCACACCACAGAGAGGTCACTAGATAATAAAAATGTTCGAGATGAGTTTAGTCTATTGTAGTTACATGTCCAGTTGCGAAATGATGATGGTCGACCAGCTTGCGCTGGAAAAAACGCGGAAGTCTACTGCATGCTCTCCGCCTCCTTGACTTGTTGCAGCTGACTAACTCTCCTGCCCAACCCGAGGGCTCGCCGAAGCTTGTCCTCGAACCTAAACGGGACTACTTGATGGCACGACTTGCGAAAACTAAACTAGTGACTTGTTAACAATAAATAGACCTCTTAAAAACCCTGGTGAAATGATATGAACAAAGCACTTGATGGAAAAATAAAATAAATAAATACACATTATCTAGCAAAGAAATGACATAACCATAAACACAAAACAATCATAAACACTTTAATTAGAAAAACACAATAACATCTTTAATTAGGCCTTCAATGTCCCAGTTCAATATAACTGGTTTAATTGTTCCTCCGTGGTATCCTACATTGCATTGGCAACCACCGGCTGCACTGCGCCGGTGTGCCCTTGCTTCTGCTCTGAACCTGGTCGCTCTGATGACCTATTGCACACTCTACCCACCAGTAGAGTGCACAACCCTGCTGTGGGAGGTGCAGGCTACTGCCAGACAAATGGTCTAAAGGGTTGTGGTACATGACACATGTAAATCTAAAATGATCTCTCGAAGAAACATGGTCGATAGAGGACTGTATTTGTTCGCATTTTCGATCCTAGTATCGGTAATAACTGTATTTTTCACCAATACAACTATTCGTTTATTTATTGTATCAGTTATTTGGTAATGTCCCATATTACATATCGTAATAAGAAAACCATAAAACATTTAGTGTGTACTATAGAGTATCCATTCCAATTGTTTACTTTGCAGTCAGTCTAATGCCTTTTCTCGTATCCGGTAAAGTTCCGTTTAGCGCATCCAAATTCGGAAACTATTATTTCGTATCGCGTTTCCAAGCACTTTTTTCCGCAAATTTTCTTTCGCGAATTGCAAGATGGTGTGGGCAGGATGTAGAATCACGATGTTGAACGTCAGGCAAGTTATTCATTCTCAGCAGACACAAACACAATTCTCATCGATCACGATATTCTCAAATCGACTATGCAGTGCGAAAAATTCGGGGAAGGCGAAACGAAATTGGTGGAAAACAGGGGCTTGTTTTACTGGTGCCGACGGCGACTGGAGGATGGCACCAAATGTAACTTTTATGTGTCGGCGAGACAGGCCAGTTTCTTGGGAGAATCAAACTTGTCTCCGGGCAAGATAGTCGAGTTGTGTTTACTCTGGTGCCTGATAAAATACCCACAACAGCAGACTATAGTGAACGAACTTTTGTGCTCGGGAAAGACGGTCATCGCCTAGTCGAGTTCCTGCCGGCAAGTGTGCATATACTGGGTTTTGACATACAGGAAACACATCGGCGAGCCCAGCAAAGTGGTCGATATCGACGAGCGAAATTCTGCAAACGCAAGAACCGCAAAGGGTGTGAAGTTCACGACCAGTGACTTTTCGGCGTAGTGTAGCGGGACGGTCCGACGAAATTCTTCCTGGTGCCGGTGGAAAAGAGGAACGAGGCGAACCTGAGCAAAATCATTGGCTATTGGATTGCTCCAGGCATGACGATAATTTCAGACTGCTGGTGCAGTTACAGCAACTTGGACATTCACGGCTACCGTCACATGCATGTGAATCATAGTCGGGAATTAGTTTGCAGCAAAAATAGCGGAATGGTAAAAACTCGAAACACGCTTAAAATGAAGAGGGGCGAGATGTTGAGGATGCAAACTCATAACATCGAGCGAAGTTGGTGTTCTGTGTAATACATCATTCCCTGCTTTGTCCGATGGAAAAAATCTTGGGTCGGCTACCTGGCCGAGTATGTCTGGAAAAGTAATCATCGGTATGGAGAAGGACTGCACGATTTTCTGATTCTTGCCAGCGACATGTACCATCGTAATCGGCACAAAGGAGATGGCGGCGAAGGCTATCCCAATTTCGACAGATATCTGTTACGGTTGTTTTAAATTTTCAGGCACGAGCGAGACTGAGTTGCTTTTGGATTTGCAGTTTTAAAAAAGTTGATTGAGTTGCTGTTGCCCATGAAGTATAAAATTAAAGTGTGATTGACTTGCCGTTTGTATTAGTTTAAAATGTGATTGATGTGTTGAATGGTATGTTTAAAAATAGTTTAATTGAAGTTCTCTTTGATTCAAATTTAAACTAATGTTTAATTGAGTTGCTGTTTGATTCACGTTTAAATTGTTTTGTTGAGTTGCTGTTTGATTCAAGTTTAAATTAATGTTTAATTGAGTTGCTGTTCAATTCAATATAAAATTAATGTTTGATTGAGTTACTGTTTGATTAAAATTTGCTGTTTGTTTCAGTTAAAATTAATGTTTAATTGAGTTGATGTTTGATTCAAAATAAAATTAATGTTTAATTGAGTGGCTGTTTGATTTAAGTTTAAAATTAATGTTTAATTGACTTTAAGTTTGAATCAAGTTTAAATTAATGTTAAATTGAGTAGCTGTTTGATTCAAGTTTAAAATAATGATTGATTGATGTGTTGTTTGTTTAAACATTGATTGGCGATCTGGAAAAAAGCCTAAAATAGTCAAGTGTGTCGTTATGGAGTCCGACGACAGGTGTACTAGCATTTGTTGCATCCGCAAAACTTGGATCTGTCAGTTTCATTTATTGAGGTGAATTGGTTAAGAATAAAATTACATTAATTGGCGATCCCGAAAAGGCATAGTGCGGTCGTGTCTGTCATGACCGGTTTGGCAGTTGCCAGTTGCAATTGCATATGCTTTAGCTTTCGCGTACTTTGGACTTACCAGTTTCGAGTGTTGAGGTAAGTTATAAAAAATATGATGGTGTATGTATGAAACATTAAAATAAATATGGTTGAATTTATTAAAAAATTAAACTTTTTACTGTACAATGTTTTAGCGTACCTTTTTTCGGGATTGCGTATATGTGAATCTTTATGTAATAAATGGTTAAAATTATTTTTAAAAATGTTAATAAATATTAAATATTCTCTTTAAAATAAATAAATAAATTATGCATCGTGAATCGCATGTATTTAAACAGTGACGAGAAAAAGGAGAAAATTATTATTTTTTGGATACACGATAGGAAACTTTTAACAATAGTTACTTTTGGCACCTGGATATGCCAGGGGAAACAAATGGGGTCTTTTACCCTATATTCCGTTTTAGATTTGGATACACTATATGAAATAATTGGGTGTAGGTCGAAATTTATCCCCGACTCAGCTGGATACGCAATTCGAGACAAGTGGGGTGCGGTACCAATTCCCCCCCCCCCCCCCTTTTGGATACGCAATGTTGTCCTTTTCGGTCCTGCCCGTTTTGTCACCTGGATACGATAAAACGGAATCTTTTGGAAAAAAAAACCAGCTTTTCCAAGGCACGCTGGATACACAGGGGGAAACTTTGTATTTAATTTGGGCTTTTTCCTGGTCGTGGTTGGATACGTAATGGGTGCTTTTTGTCTCGACTTTTTTTTATCATTGGATACGTAATACAGTCGTTTTTGAGCGATTTAGTTACGCAATATGGAACAATCGCCGATCTTTTGAACTTTTTTCCCACAGATCCCTGGTGAATCTCTCAAGTTCCAGCCAAATGGAGGATGAAACAGATACGGAGGATGTGGAGGAAATGGACGAGACACTTACGGCTACAGATAATGAGTCATCAACCTCTTCATCCCCTGGCCGATCAACTTCTTCAGCCCCGGGACCATCAACTGCTTCTTACCCTGGACCAAAAATTTCTTTGCCCGAATCTATGTAATTATCATTCACATTTATTATAATAATTTTTTCTAATGTGGTTGAAATTTTATATATTTGAGAATAATATTTTTTTTTTGCCAACAGAACTGTTCGAATATCACAAAGGCATAGATCTACAGTTGTGTCCAACCAGTCGAGACCTCAAACAACTTCTAATGTCCATCAACAAAGAGGCACAAAGGGCAAATCAGCACCCGACACCAGCCATGCCAAGTAAAACCAAGCACTGAGTAAGCGTCGAGACAAAAACCAACAAGAAAACGTCTCTCACCATCGAAGAAAAAATCCTAAACCAACCAAGATGACTGATATTTCTTGTTGGCAATTATAGCATGAAACAGCTCGAAAGACTCGTTAAAATCTTAGATAAACAAATCAAAGAAAGTATCAGAAATATGGTTCTGATTTTGTATTATAATTAACCTGTATATGTTTATTTACAAAAAATAAATAAAACATAACTCTTAATTTTTTATAGTTATATATATAAAAAATTGTTTACATATTATTTACATTATTGTTAACATTTCACCATTTTCATTCAAAAAATATATGCATAGATACCTACTGGCATACCCATAAATCATTGGCTTCATTTAGTCTTGTTTAGGGTTTTGCCCCACGTTCAATTAAAATTTCACAAATTTCATTCGTAGTATCCCACATAGTTGCAGTTTCGCCATTCAAATCCTCAGTAGTTAGGAAATATTAAATTTTTTCCTTGTCGTTATTCAATACTGTAATGTTATTTCGTCCCATTAATAAAATATGTTCTCCGTTTTCTAGCAGATAATCTACCACTTCTACGATGCCGTCTTGGGCCGCGAAATGCAGTAACAAATCCTTTTCTAAGAAAACCGGTTCACCCAAACTTTTTTCATTTAGGTAACGAACAATGTTTTCACAATCTGCATTAGCTGCTTTCACCAATAATTTCCAGTCTTTGTGAATCCCTTTCATTGCCGTGTCTATTGTTTGCACCAAATACACAAGTACGGGCCAATTTTCAAAATACTAATTGGCACACCCCATTATGGGTATGCCAATTATGGCTTAAACATTGACACCTTCTTCTATCATGAATTTTACAATTTCCAAATTCCCTGCCGCTGCTGCTCGCTGAATTGGAAATTTACCACCAAAATCATTTTCTTCAAAATTCAATTCCGTCTCCTTCATGCGCACAAGTTCATCTAGCCAACCGCGATAGGCAGCTAAACTCGCCATTGACAGTTCCTTCTCGTCAAACAAGTCTTGTTTGATTTCACTGGCTCTCATGGTATCTTCATTGACTTTCATGGTGTTCACTGGCTCTCATGGTGTCTTCACTTGCCCTGATGGTGTCTTCAACTGGCTCTCATGGTGTCTTCACTCTGTAGTTTGCAGAGAGCGAGTGTGATCCCTTGGTTCAATCGCCTCGTTTTTAACACACACTGTGCGAGATTTATTATTTTTGTTATTGACTGAGAAGGAATGTAAGTTTTTATATATTTTTTTATTGGCCGAGAAGGAATGTAAATTTCTTTATATCGTATCGTGAGTTTTACTGACCTTGAAAAATCGATTAAAAATATTTTTTATTTGACTTCCCCATACACAATTAATTTCAGATGCAAAAAAAGTCTACGATATATTAGCACGATCAAGTCAATTAAATGTGTGTAAAAAAATTAAGCTTAGATTTGTGCGAAATGTAAAAATGTAACGCCTCTTGTTTTGTCCTGCAATCATTACGCAAGTTTCATTGCAAACCTTTTTTAATACTTTTTAACTTTAAAAACATTTTCATGTAAACGACAGATGGACTCATGAGAGAGCAGTTTGACTCGCGCTCTCGACCTCAGCAGTCGGGTAATCGGAGTTAGTTTTTGTTTATCAAAGTTATCAAATAACGCAGCTGCCACTGATGAAAAATATTTCATTTTAACATTCGCTTATTACTTTTAAAATTTCAGAATTTTTGGCATTAGTGACGAAACTAATTGAAAACTCTTTGAGGTTTCTGGATGCCTTGGGAGATACAATCACGATTCGTTTGTTATCGGACCCGTTAACTAATTCGATTCCATTTTCAAAAGTCCATTCAATGAAAAATTGTTTGTAACGTAGCGGTTGGTCGAGTAAAGTGTTGTAATTTACGTCATTGACATCCAACGAACCCTTGACATGGCCGTCTTCATTATCGTTTAGACGAACCGTGAATACAGTTTGCGAATGTTCGTCCAAAAGGTCGGAAATTGTATTAAATGCTCCGAAATTTAACAGTTTCAAAATCTTAAATATTAACCAAGTAAATACACCTCCGGGAATATTTATAGTGTACCTCTTTGCTGTTTTAAAACGAATCATGCTGGACTCTATCATGATGATTGATGACTGTATAGATGCTATTTTTGTGTCGGTTAAACTAGATTAATTAGTATTTGTAAAATCATCGGTTTCGGTAGTAAATTCATTTTCCAGAGATGTGGTCTTGGTGGAGATGTAGTTTTTTTCTTTCTACCCCACCACGCTCCTCGCCCAATTCTATTATAGATGTGTAAAAATTGTGGTGTTTTTTTTTCAAAAGTATATACCGAGTGGAATTACAATAATTAAACTAATTATAAGTAGATTCAATCCCACGTAGAGTTGTTCATTTCCTTTATACATATTTCTTATCTATATATTGGCAAACGATAGTAAAAAACTTAAAATTACATAGAGCGATTGTCGGTTGTATTGTTGTGTCCATCGGGTGCTATGTCGACCGAGCTCGGATCGCGAATGATTGTAGGCAAACCATAAAATACTTGCCGCAACGATGTTTGAGTAGTGTTTTCATCGTATTTTACAGACAGGTAAGTGAGGAATACAGACATTATTTCTAAAATTTGAGAATAATTCAAGGTATCGATAAGAGGTGCTATAGATTTACGCATTTTTTGGGGATCGTTTGTCTTTGGAACGCCCTTCCATAATGTCTCTACATAAGCCAATATATCTTCGCGTTAATTTGAAAAAAAAATTAATTTTTTTCACATGATTGAATATTTTTTCGCACTTGTGTCGTACAGAACCGACTTTATTCCTAAACTCCTCAATTTGAAATGATACGGAATTATATTTGTATAGTAATTTTGTCAACTGTTTAATATTTTCATTATCTGTCTGTTGTTCGACTCTCAAAAACATTTCATAATTTTCACGAGTGAAGTGTGGGCACAAACAATTTTGTTGGATAGTATACTGCTTAAGATATAGAAAATTTAAACGATGGGTTAATTGTGAAATTTTAAATTTTATTTCAGAACTGAGTTTATCACGTTTAGTCATTAATGAATATATATTTACGCCTTTTAACCTCAATACGGAAACGTAAAAATATTTGTTATTTACGATGACTGTAAGATATAAAAAATTCAAGTACAGTGGCGGATTTAGTTTTATAAATTCAACCGATTCCATAAATTCAGAATGTGTCATGTTTTGTATTTAATTTTCTCTGCGCTCTTAACTTTAACATCTCTCTAAACACAAAGATAAAATCACAAGGTATTATTGCTTTTTTTATAGTGTAATATTAATTTACTTAATTACCGGCAGCTGCAGGTCCAGAATTTGTAGCGCCTCCGAAAGATGTACTCTCACCATCTTGTGTATTCACCGAGCCTTTGATTTTACTTTTAAATTTCCTAAAACAAACCCTAAAATTCCAAATAATAAAATAGATCCTATTACGATAAACACGTGTATTTGCTGTTTTTTATTCATTGTCTTACATACAAATACAACATGTAAAAAAAATGTTTCATATAGGGTTGGGAAAAGTAGGATAGAAAAGAATAAAGACAGGAAATCACAACATGCTAGGAAAAAATATTTTTTTGTTATTCATTGATGTATTTACATATTAACAAAAAAGTATTTACACTTGAATAAATTGAAATTTATTCTTGGTTGTTGTTCTGGATAAGACTACATAAATTTATTCTAGCATACATCCCGTCAAATTTGCATAAATATCATTGTCAATTGTTAATCCTATACTGCTAAGAACTGTATTTCCATACGTCGTTTGAAGCGGGAAACCATATAACAAGAGTTTACTGTTCTTAGTAGCTTCATATGCGTCTTGAAAGGCAAATTTATCAATCATATAGAGATTCATCTTGAATAAACATTTTGGTATCAGAAAGAGGTTGTTTCTTTGCTCGTCACACATGAGTATTTCGTCTCCAACATGTCCCAAATAATATAAAACTTCACCGATGCATACTCCATGGCCATGAATTAACTATGGTAGAAAACACCAACGATTAGCGGCAAGTAGGCGGGTTTGAGGTATTCATTCTTCTCTGTCATTAATGTTTTTTTTATCGTTTGAAAATAAAATCGGAGTGATCATAGAACGATTTTTGAAAATACTCTTTTTGTCCATCTCAGTTACGCCAAGATAGCTGCTACATTCTTTTAGAATTTTTTTTATTTGAGCGAGAACAGCAATCGACACACTTAAATTGAAATAGTGTCATTCGATGTTTGTAAAGGCAAAGAAAAGGAATCCGGGAAACTTTACCAAGTTTTCCTGCACCCAGTTCATAATAGTGGTTCTTGCATTCCACACAAAACGAAGCCATGTTGTATCCAAGATCGCAAAACTTGCATTCTTTTACCACTGTACATATTTTGTCAAGATCAATCAATGAGCACCAAACATGAAGCAGTTTTGATTTTCGGCTCAATCGCAGTTGTCAACAACTCTACCGTATATACAAAATTCAGAGTGAAATAACTCATGTTACGATTGTGTGCGCTGATATGACGTGTACGTAGTTTATTCCAATTCGGAGCAGTATTTAAAGTTGTCAGAAATTCCTGGTATTTCGAATCCGTGTTCCTAAACTGTGTGGTACGGAAAAAATTATCACCGCATAGTTCGCGAATAAGCTATATGTCGTTGGGTTTGTTTGTCACAAATGGCTTTAGCTGACACTGATCGCCACAAAATACACTCAATTGTTTACTAAAAGTGTGCTTCACCATTTAGAAAAATTCAACTAAAAATTTTGCTAGGTATGCGCCTATTCGTATTCGTCAACAAATAAAACAATGGGTGCATCGAAGTAAACTGAATAGTGGTTCTTGCATTCCACACAAAACGAAGCCATGTTGTATCCAAGATCGCATAACTTGCTCAATTCTTTTACCACTGTACATATTTTGTCAAGATCAATCAGTGGCACGAGCTGCATGAATTTCAAATATTCGTAGTAACTAAATTTAGTCAACCGAATTAGGAGACTTGATAACGTCAAACCATTTGCTAGTTTCATCTGTAGACAAATATTTCGCAATAGAATGTGTTGCAGGGTGTGTAAAAACTCCGTATTTTTTCTCCAAGAAAATATGCAATAATGTAGATTTCCCACTACTGACAGGACCATTTAACGTTATGTATTTAAGTGTAGCCAACTCACCATCATTCTCATCGAGCCATGTAAATAAAGTAGTTTTAACAAGTTCTTGTTCCATTTAAAGAGTTAACTTTGCCGACATAAAATTTGTCGTTGTTTCCACAGCTTTCGGTTCGGAATTCGATGAATATACAAGAGTAATTAACTTATCCTCGAGATTTTCACGCTGAATTTGTTGCGCCCATAAACACATTTCATTACTACTCAACACACCTCTAAAACACAAACTCCAATTTGGTTTATCCTGAAGGCCATGCTTCACTCGTAATTTATGCTTGAAGATTTTTCCAAAGGTACTGATCCATGAAATGGGTTTTTTTTAATGTTTGCTGAGGAGATTTTCGAGGAACTGCCAAAAAAATTAAGGGACCATTGTGATATTTTAAACCTTTCACCATGGATGTTGCCGGTATAATAAAAAAAGTTTCTTACAAACTAAACCTTTTATAGTATATTGTTCTTATCCATTAAAAAATATAAATCAATATTGTTTTTTTAGTTCGATATAGTGTAAATAAAAAGGTTATGTGTTGCAAAAAAAAGGTAATGTATATATATATTTTTGCTATATAATAATTATAAATTAAAATATGGGAAGTTCGCAGAGTTTTCATAAAAATAACAATTTAGATGGTGCCGATTAAAAAAAAAAAACATTTTTACAATTTTCGAAGGTCTAACAAATGAATACTCGAAACATTTTTTCTTACTAACACGATAAAATTAACCGATTATAAAAATTTTATTTACTGTTTACAAAATTTACCATCATTGAATGACTATACTTATTTTCTAAAAATTTGAGGGAAAACTTCCGGATAATTTATATCAAGAAGAGGCGCGGAAAAAGGGATATGGGATTGAACATATTAAACAAAATTTTTTAATTATATCACAAAGTTTACGTAATTTGGAAATTAATTATGAGACTTTTAAACATTCGCACATTGGCCTGTTGGCAAATGACACACACCACATTATTTGTGTATTAAACAAAAGTTGTGCTGAACCTTTTGATTATATGTATCATGCAGATACTGTTTCTTTAGAGAATATTACCGACTTGGCGGAAATCGAATAAGAAAATAGACAAATATTCCTAAATCTACCCGAATACAAGTCACTTAGAGTTTCTCAACATCGTTTGAGATTTAATAGTTCCGATATATTGGACTGATACAATAATTACATAATGGTTGCCGAATCGAATTCTTTTAAAGATCTTAACAATGTAATTAATAGTTTTGACAAAGTACTCGTTACTAGTAAAACTGGATTCGTGATACTTCCAAAAAACTTACAACCTTGTGAGACTCTATATTTAACCAGGTTGATGCGGGATGTTGCCTCTAAATAGGGTAAATGCGTAAAACACGATTTTGACATATATATATATATATATAGTTTTTGCGATGAACTACACTGATGTAAATAATTTAATTATTAAATATAAAAACACTATCATTTTACAATTATCAATGGCCACCATCAGCCAAATCGATAGTGATTTTACATATGGATTGGATGCTCAAACTACAGTGGCAGTCAAGTCATATATCAAGGGTACAATTCGAACACCAAATATCATAAAATTTACCATAAAGTGATTGTGGCGAAATAGGTTGAGTACACCGATAAAGAGATTCGCTTACAACCCAATACTGAATTGGGAAAATTGTGGATTTCTGTTCTCGATAAAGACAATGACTGGTTGGCGGTATCAACCTATCAAACAAGCACTTGTTGTTTTTCAAATCCACGTCTATGTTTTATAAATCCGATACTAATTTTATAAACCTTCCCATCGAGTATTTCGAGCTATAAAATAATTTTGTTTTCGTCGTGCCAAGTAACATAAAGAATAGCATAGCGGTGACATCGAATAGCGATTTGGTCAAAGTAATGATCGATAGTTCTACATCACTAGCACTCAGTTCGACTCAGATTCCTGTTCTCGATAAGTTAAAAGATGAACACGTCATTGCATTTTTTCCATCTGGTAACAATTAGTATATTTATCCCTTTGATAGCTATACCACATACAGTTCTTTGAAAATCCGAAATTACAATAGAATATCAAATACTAAAACTATCACAGCGAATGGCAGAATTGAATATACTAATTTTAATTCTAATAAATACAGGTATTTTGCACTCATTGGATCCACTTCAGAGCTTTTAATAGAAGAGGCGAAGGAATTGATCAACAAGTACAACATTAACTTTTTGTTTCAAGACAAAAGTAATTCAGTATCTCTGTTGGACTAGCCCAGGTTCAAAAAGTACATTTCGAATGCGCAATATCAGCATGAAATATTTGTTCTTTCAAACACATATTATTGTATGATATGCCATCCAAAAAATATATCTGTTACTAAGTGACTAAACAACAATCAAATTTTCCACTTCTCCTACCCATCATCCCCGTCCTCCTCTTCTTCCTCCACTCCTTCCACTAATAAATTAGTGATTGGTTTTTCTAAATTAATTTTAAACAAGGCAAAAATTTTGGATTTGGATGTAAGTATGGCTAATGTTATCTTTTCATTCGAACCAAATAACTACGAGCAAAATAGTCAAGACGGGGTGTTTGAATCCTTGGGGGAAGCTGTTTATTCAACAGTAGATTTGAATTGGCACATAGTAAGCAACCACGAACTAAAGTTGGCGAATCATTGGAAAGTTCATGTATAGCTTTCAATAAAATGCGAAATTTGTTTAACTCGAATGATGTGTTAATCAATTACTTTGCAACATACGTTCTCTAATATTAATCTTTTTTTGTAATGTTTCCAAACTATTTGTCCATGTTTCGGTGACGAATTTGGCCACATTTAAAAGCCAACGGACTAAATACACGCCCAATTTTGTTATGGCGGATAGGCTAAACAATAATTTTCAGGAAAATCAACTAAATACAAAACTTACCGGTGTTTCGTATAAAATGTGCACCGCATCCAATAGTTCCATGTATCAATACATTTTATAGGAGTTCTAAACACATCCCAGCTCTACAACAGAAACAAAAACAAAGTGATAGTCCAAATGATCGGGTAGAATAAAACACTACGATTTGTGATTAATGAAAGCCATAAAAAATATGTGAAGGCCAACAACAATGATGATATTATGGTGACGGCATCTTTATATAATCCTTTGGCGAATGAACAATTTCCATCAAATGCTGAATATATGTATAGTGCGATTGATGGTAAACCTCTGATCGTTTGTTGGTATTCCAGGGATTTCTGCAATTTACGAGGATAAGGATCCGGGAGAAATAACCATTGACAACACACATGACAATCATGAACACTATTTTCATCGAACAGTACTATTCAAAGCAATTTTATTTGATTTGTATTATTTGAGTAAGTACTTGAAAACCATACCTGATGGAAAATACACACTAGTGGTGAAGATTATCGATTCAATCATGGCAGATAGCGGTATCGTTTTAAAAAAAGATCTAGCCAATTTATTTAACGAAAGTAATGGTTTCCAAGTCAATGAAAATATTCAAAGGAACCTCGTCATCATTTCAAATGCTTTCCCCGAACTTCTAAACAATTGTTTGCAATTCGAGGATGGTGCAAACACAATGAGTTTGTTTAGTTTTGTGAATATTCATCAGTGTGCTCCATGATCGACATTCCATTTCACCTCATTCCTACTTTAAACAATCAATCAGATTACATCATTTAGTTCTGCCCACTCCTTCCAGGTGCCAAATTTGGTAGTGTGTATAGAAGTGAGATCATGGTGTAATCTGATTGGTTGTTGAATGAAGTGGTGGGGAAGAGTAATGTCGATCATACAGCACTCTGACAAAATCTCATTGAACTAAAAGAAATTATCCACTGGTTCTTATACAAGTAATTAGTATTCACAGTTTTTCTTGAACAACGAAGTTTGAGTATTAATAAGGTATATAGGGAACATTGGATAAGTTTGTTTAGTTCTGTGGGATTTTGTCAGAGTGCTCTATGATCGACATTCCTTGCCCCTCCTTCTCACCACTTTTATTCAACAACAAATCAGAGTACAGCCACGATCTCACTTCCACACATGCTACCAAATTTGGCCTATAAAAGAACAAAATCTGGTAAGAGAATTCAGTTGGTGATAAGCATTTGAAAGTTCATTGATTCCCCTTCTCCCAGGAGCAGAAGGAAAGTGGTAAGTACAAAGAGGTAAGTTATCAAATAAATAATCCTTATTAAATATTAATATTTAATAAACTATATATATATTCTTAAATATTACTATTCGATATTTAATAAAGTATATATCTACATATATATTTTACTAAATATTGATATTTAATGTTTAATAAGGTATATTTATTAGCTAACTTACTTCTTTGTTATTACATTATTTCTTTTGCCATGGGATAATATATGGTTCTCCTTTCTGCTTTCATCCTCGACTGAAATCTTTTTTCCAGATTTTGCTCCCATATATGTCAAATTCGGTAGCATACATGGAAGCATGATTGTGGTATACTCTGATTGGTTGTTAAATAAAGTGGAGTGGGAATGGAATGTCGATTGTGAGCACTATAATTGGTTGTTAAATAAAGCAGAGTGATTGCAATGAACTCTGATCAAACTCATCAACTTCTAGTCCAAATTTGTTCGACTTGTAAAAAGTGCAGGAAAACATGCTGTAAAATGAGCAAGCAAAATACTTCAATTATGGACAAGTCTGTTAAATTCCAAGAACATACTTGCCAGTGTGTGTTGCAATCACATCGGTTTGGTTCTGAGAAAAAACTTGTTAGTGTGTGTTACAATCACCTTCCCCCACTTATATTCAACAACCAATCAGAGTATACCACGATCTTGCTTCCATACATGAAACCAAATTTGGCCTATATGGGAGTAAAATCTCGGAAAAACACTTTAGTTGGGAATAAGAGCTGAACAGAGAAACATTAACTTTCCTCCTACAAGAACAAAATGTAAGAAGTAAAAATAGGTAGGTTAGCTAATAAATTTACCTTATTAAATATTAGTAATTTATAATATATAAAACATTAATATTTTATAATATATTAAAAATATTAATATTTAATAAGGTATATCTAATATATAACTTAACTCTTTAAACTTACTTGTTTTCTTTTGCACTTGGAGGGTCTATGATTCTTTGTTCAGCTCTCATCTTCGACTGAATTCTTTTTTCCAGATTCTGCTCCCATACAGCCTAGATTTGGTAGCATGTGAAATAGAAGTGAAATAGGGTGGACTCTGATTGGTTGCTGAATGAAGGGGAGGAGGAAAGAGTAATTTCGATCGCAGCACACACTGGTGAGTACTGGGTGTGAGAGTCGAACCCAATCTCCTTTCCTATTGGAAACTCAGAGTTCTGTTAACCCTTGATCGCTCTTAACATATATCCAAGAGTTACGATTTTCGACCATATACATGGCATGAAAACACGTCAAACGAACAAACTTGTTCGACATTTGTCTGGTCGTATGATTTTCAGAGGTGACGATTTTATAACAATTTGGGCAAACTCGAAATCATCTCCATTGTATGAGCATCGAAAGGCTCGTTAATCTATCAGTTTACAATTCCAAAAGATTGTCGCCATATTTTTATTATTCCCAATGATGAAGGGTGATTGAGCAATCCACAGCATGTACACTTCATTATTTTTTAAATTCAAAGTTCATATGTTGGGATTCGAACTCACAACCCTTGGATTGCAAGTCTAGAGGTTGGCCTTTGCTTATGTAAAATGTGTTTACTTCAAATGGATTTTTTCCATTATAATTTAATTAATATACATGAATAAAAATGAATACTCCAATTGTATTGTATATAGAATATTATGCATTAAAGGGTTAAAAATAGCTGTCGCAATATTTTATATGAAGAAATGCAATCATATTTTAAAGAAATTTGTGATAGGTTTTTGAAGGATTTTCAATGTGTATGATGATGTAACACTATTATTCAGTTAATAAGAGAAAAAATAAAAATAAAAGTAATAAATACCCTTTTGCTTGTTATATGATTATAAAATATTATATTTTTTGTAAACATTGTTCTATATATAAGTAAGAAACATTTCATAGGACCATGACACCTACATTGCAATTGGACTGGCGGTCATTTCAGCTTTCGAATTTCAAAAACATTGACTGTTGGATTTTCACATTAATGGACAATAATGGAATTTAAACATTTTTTATTGAACAGAAAAGACCATTCATCATTTCTGAGTATAACCAACCACTTAATGTAATTTCAGACTTGGTAAACTTAAAGTGAAAAAGAAAGTGGTTGAATTTTGAAGGGAGTGGCTGGAATTGCTCCCTTTCCAAAATTCAATTTTGGGGTTACAAAAAGTTCTTCTATTTAAAATTCTATTTTTAATACTTATAATTAAAAATTTGTCTAACTCCCCTTGACCCCCACCACAAAATAACACATTCACTATGAACCAACAACCAATGTCATAATAGGGGCTACTTTAAAGGATCATTGTGGGTTTAGGTCCCACAAATAAACCCTAAAAATTCAATTTTCTAATATTTATATCATTAAGTTTACCCAATTACCCTTGATTCCCCCTCCTCCAACTAACACCTTCACTACAAATCAACAACCATCACTAAAGTAACTGTAGTTGTAAATTGTGTGTGTTTTGGCCCACAAATGTCCCCTAGAAAGTTTAATTTTTGACAATTTTTATTAAATAAAGCTTTTATTTATTACTTAATGAACACTAATTTGATTGAATAATAAATATAAAATTAAATTTTGTAACTTCATTGTTACAATGAACTTACAAAAATTCAAATTCAATATTTAATATTTATTAAAATTAATATTATAGAATAAGCAGAATCATAAAATTATAAAATACTAATAATTTTTCTATATATATGCAACTGAACTTCATTTCACTCACAATCTTGTTGGTCGAGCCATCTTTTCAGATGTTAAATTTCAAGAATTTGAACTGTTGGATTTTTTGTGCTGATCAACTATAATGGAATTTAACAATTTTTGTTATAAAAAAAGATGGGTATATTGCATTGATTTTTGGGTATAAACGACCACTTGATGTAAAGAAAGAGTACATGAGTAAATTTGAAGGGATCAGAGATATACCTTCCAAAATTCAATTTGGGGTCCCAAAAATTGATACAATGACAAAATTAAATTTCTTATATTAATTATTAATACAAATTAAAGAGGCATTCAATTTGAATTTTCAAATTTAGAGACTTTCAACATTTGGATTTTCATGCTAGTCAATCGTAATGGAATCGAACAATTTTTTATAGAAGGGAAAAGATATAGCATAGTTTTTTTGGGCATTAATAACATCCTAACTGTAAAAGAACATGGGTAGATTTAAAAGGTACCTCTCAGTGTACCTTTGACATCTCCTCAAACTGGCAGCTGCATAGCATTTTCATCTTTGAGCCTGGCCTGTATGCTCTGATAACACTCTCGAAACTACCAGAGGTTGAAAGGTTCACTGATTGGGTATACGAAGATGTGCTACTCTCTTTGAGAAAAAGGGTTCAATACAAACTCAATATAAAAAAAAAAGAATATTAAAGTATTGAATTGTGGCTTACTCAAAGCAAATAAATATTTGCTATTGGCCAAAAAAATTTGATAAAAATGAAAACTCGATAACTGCCAGACAAGATAATAAAAAAGCAAGACAAGATTTTGAAAAAAAAAACAAGACAAGATTCAGAAAAAGTAAAACAAGATTATGTAAAAGTAAGACAAGATTCTGAAAAGAAAAAAAAAACACAAGATTCTGAAAAGAAAGGCAAGATGCTGAAAAAGCCAGACTAGATGAAATGGTACTTTCTATCACATCTCTGACATTGCCCAGGATGTGATAGTTAAACCCAAATCTGATAATTTGTTAAACACTTTGACCATGTATTTGCTGGACAAAACAAACTGAAAAATTGCCTTCACCCAATGCCAATGTCGACCACTCGCCAAATCTTTGAAATGCCTCAACAACAAAAATTCGAATGTCAGGGAACTTTACAGGAATAAGTACGTCCCGAAATGCGTGAACATTTTGAATTGCATGAAAGACTGGCTTAAGGAATATAAAATACAATATTTGGCCCATAATAACATTGTGCACATTTTGGATCCCATGGACTCAGGAATAAATCATATTGTTTGTGCATAATGTATTCACTTGACCTAAAGTCTCAAAGAAAATGTAATTTCTGCAAAATGAAAAAATAAAACATCGAATAAAAGAATATATTATCAAAAATAATATTTTATTTTATTTTTTTGTAATAAGGGATTGAACACAATCATTCCATTAAAAAATATCACACTAATCCAATGTCATTGATCATGCAATCTCAACAGTTGTCAAATTACCAAAATTTTGATTGTTGGAATTTTACACTTGTCGATGACAATGGCAACAAACAATTGTTGTTCAGGGGAAATGATATAGCCTTGGATCTTATATATATAAACAATCACATTAAGCAATTTTAAATACACGGGCTGATCTGAAGGGCACATCTATAATACGTACACTCAAAAATTATTATTTTTATATTTATTACACAAAGTTTGATTTTCTTTCGAAAAACCCTGAAAATTTAATCCTTTATTGCATATCATATATGCGATATAATAGTTAAATATAATTATGATTTTTTTGCAAATGCTTTTACTTTTTGTGTGTGTGTGTGTGTGTATATATATATATATATATATATATATATATATATATATATATATATATATATATATATATATATATATAAGCAACTAAACTTAATTTTATAAAACTATTAGTTTCACATTGTCATTAGTTAGAAGGTATTTTCCATTGTCGAATTTCGAGTATTTTGACTTTTGGATTTTTGTGCTAGTCGACCCCTAATGGAAGCAATTAATTTTTTGTTCGAAGGTGATGATATAGCGCCATTTCTTGAATATGAACAACCAAACAATGCGATTTTAGACTTTAAACTGAAATGGAAGGGAATGTGTGTAGATTTTTACGGTATATCTAGAGGTACCTTGACATCCTTTCCAACAAGCACCTTCTCTACAAACTAACATTACAGGTTACTTTGAATGAATATTGTGAGTGAGGGCCCTTGCCCAAAGAGGGGCCCTTTTACAAATTCAAATTTTTAATACTTAAAATTTAAAGTTGACCCAATTCCCCTTGACTCCCTCCTGCCACCAAAATTAACACATTTGCTACAAACCAACAGCATAAAAGAGGTTAGTTCTAATGAACATTATGGGTAGGAGCCCATATCCAAAACGGAACCCCCCATAAAATTTAAATTTTCTAATATTTATTATTAAATAAAATTAAAAATTATTTAAAAGTAATTAAAATAACATATCCAGAATTAGGTGAAATGTCACATAACTAATAAGACCTAACCAGAATTAGGCAAAATGTCACATAACTAATAAGACCCATCCAAAATTAGGTGAAATATTATGGCACTAATTAGACTTGTCCAGAATTAAACTATCTATGTACTTACTTACTTTACAATGGTGCTGGTATAAACCAACCAACTTCAAAGTTGTAATAATTTATTTAACATTAATAACCCCTTAAATAAAACATCCAAGGACAAACTTTAATTCTAGATAGGTCGGAATAGTTCCACAAGATTTTTCCAGAGAACTCTACAATCGACACCCTTTATTCAATGACCAATCAGAGTACACCACAATCTCACTTCCACACACACTATCAAATTTTCGCCTATATTGGGGTGAAATCTGGGAAAAAGACTTCAGTCGAGGATGAGTGATAAACAAAGAAGTATCTACCCTTCAAAAGCAAAAGGAATAAGGTAAGGATAAAGAGGAAAGTTATCTACTTTTCACACTTACCTTTCTCCTCTTCTGCTCTGAGAGGAGAGTTTATGAACCTTCGACAGCTCACCCCCGAATGAAGTTTCTTACCAGATTCTGCTCTTTTATTACATCAATGTGCTTCACCCAAGAAACAAGGATTGTATAACCTATTTCGTTGTTTTATATTTCTATTCATATGTTTTCCTTTTTTTCATCCATCATGTGAGAGTCAATTGAGAGCGAAAAAAAAATTTCAAACAAAAAGTGCATCAAGTAAAAATATCACGTGCAGCAAAGTTGAGAGAAATTAGGTAAAAATGTTGGCATAATCATGACGCAAACTTGAAAATTGCTTCAACTTTGCCACAAGATTATCCTGTAATTTTTCATTTTATAACAGTATAATTTTAAAGGAAAGTAGAGGCATCCTTAATATTGCCTCAAGAACTACGTGAGGGGAATTGAGGGAACCTCATCTTCCCCATCTCATTGCCTCTTATTACATTCATTCACTCTCTTAGTTTTGTGAACAGACATGTGATGCGAATGGATGGCGCTGAAGAAAAGTCGGGTATCAGCATCATTGTTATTTTCATATTCCAGGATATCAATAGTGAATGTAGCATCTGAGGTGATAGCCAGTCATTTTATGGGCAATATCGAATAATTTGACTAATCTGCAAAAAAAATCAGCCAGGCATTTTTCAATTGAGTTACATTTTCATAATGGAATACCTCCAGTTTAAGAAATGGTTCTGAAAGGTTGACCAAGTAGGTGATTTCCCCACAAATATTTATTTTTAAACATGCAGTTATAGCATAAAACATATTTATAGTTTATTGTGTTGCCATAGGTAAAGGAAGTCACATGAAAACTCAAGTGGATATCACCCCAATCCCTTTTGTAGAATTTTACAAAGTCTGTGACATTGAAACATCTATTTGTGAACTCGAAAAACTACAGCCATCATTCTCAATGGTATTGATATAATACATTTTTAGAAGGAAAAATAAATAAATGTTTCGAGAATTAATGTAATTTTTACCTGATTTTTCTCTTGGGCGATGTTGTGTTAAATGGACTAAGATAGGAGATGTTCGATACCTGTTTATTTTACCCTACAACACAATCATGATGAATTATAATGGGAAACTAGCAATTACAATACCAAGGGAATATCCAATAAAACCAACACAACTCGAGTAATGGAAATTGATGATAAATGCAAGGGTCAAACAAATAAGAAAAAAACTATAAACATTAAAGCCTCGACACTGTTCAAATACTTAATACCAATAGATGCAAAATTGATTACTTATTTGATTATATAAATCCATGCAGTATTCAGCAGTGTAAATCATCAGCAGACTACTTGAACTGGGAAGAGGAAGAATCTGACCACACGTATTTATAGTTAAGTTATGTTTAGTTTTACATTATAAAAAAAAATTGTTACTGCCTTTGGTTATTTTTAATTAGAGAAAAACTTTAATGAGTGCTCTACAATCGACATTATTCACAAAGTCAATTTCACTAATGGTGTTACTCAACATGATGGTAGCAATACTGGCAATAGCAATGATGTCAGTAGCAATGATACCTATATAAATGATAGTCTTCATTGTAATAGTGAAGATAACAGTGAGAAAATGGTCATGATGGTGATGATACCAACAATGATGATATTAGCAGCAACATAAGTGATGGTTATGATGGGAATGTTAGTACTATCAACAATGATAGAGGTAATGATGATTATAATTGGATTTAGACAATAGTTACAAATTGTTTGTATTTAAATAAACAAGTATATATGCAAACAAAATGTTAATGGATAAAAATGTTAATAAAATAAAAATATTATTGATGAAAAATTGATATTTTACAATATGAAGCTGTAATTACCAAAAAGAGCATAACCTAGGTGTGATGTCATAACCTAAGTTGAGAAATGGGTGTAACGTTTGTGTGATATCAGAAAGAATATCCCCAACTCATCCAAAGTTATATTATTAATATTCACTTCAAATTTGCAAGAAAAATTCTGAATACTAATTAGTTGTGAAACAACCAGAGGTAAAGTTTGTTTAGTCCCACAATATTTTGCCAGAGTGCTACATGATCGATATTCACCCCCACTTTATGCAACCCCCAATCAGAGTACACCAAAATCTCACTTCCATACACACCACCAAATTTTGGCCTATATGAAAGTGAAACCTTTAATACAATACAACAGTCGAGGATGAGGGCTGAAGAAAGAAACATCTACCCTCCCAAAGCAAAAGGAATAAGGTAAGGGCAAAGAGGTAAGTTATCTAATAAATATATCTTTTAAAAAGTTAATATTTTATAAGGTATATATAATCTTATTAAATATTAATATTTAATATTTAATATAGTATATTTACAAGATTACTTACCTCTTTGTTCTTACCTTACTTCTCTTGTATTACAAAGTTAGATTTTTCTTTGTTTAGCTCTTATCCTCGACTAAAGTATTTTTCCAGGGATTGGTCCAAAACAGGCAAACTGAAAGCAGAGTAAAGGAGGGGGAAATCAAATTGTTCAATCTGAATGGTTGTTGATTAAGTGGGAGTTGGAGAAAGAATGTCGATCTGGAGAACTCTTGCAAAACGAATCAAATTTATCCACTGATTTCTATATACCTTATTAATATACAAACTTTGTCTTGCAAGACTAACCTTGAATACTAATTACCTGTATAAGGATCAGTGGATACATTTTTTCCAGTTCTGCAAGATTTTACCAGGCTGCTCTATGATTGACATTCCTCTACTCCAACACTTTATTCAACAACCAATTAGATTACACAACAATGTTGCTCCCATACACACTACCAAATTTTGGCCTATATGGGAGTGAAATCTGGAAAAAAGACTTCAGTCGAGGATGAGAGCTGAACAAAGAAAAAACCCACCTTCCCAGAGCAAGGGGAATAAGGTAAAAGCAAGGAGGTAAGTTATCTATTAAATACACCTAAAAATATTAATATTTAATAAGATTATACATATATTTATAATTGTATTAAATTTTAATATTTATTATTTAATGAGGTATATTTACTAGATGACTTAAATTTTTGTTCTTACCTTATTCCTCTTGATCTGGGAAAGTAGATGTTTCTTCATACAGCTCTCATCCTCGACTTAAGTATTTTTTCTATATTTCACTCCTATATAGGCAAACAGAAAGGAAAGGAATGGAGGGGGAAGTGAAAAAGTTAAATCGATTGGTTGTTGGAAGAGGGAGTCGGGGGAAGGAATGTCGTTTGTGGAGCACTCTGGTGAAGTCTTGTGGAATTAAAATGTAATGGTGCAACCTGATTGGTTGTTGGAAGTGAAAGTGTAGTGCTTCATTGACAATTTGGTGTGCTGCATTGATAATTTTCAGTGGTTTTGGTGGTATTGATTATTACAATAGTTTGGGTAAACTCGAAATCAACTCCATCATATGAGCATCGAATGATTTGTTAATCCTTTGGCTCACTGTTTCCATAGATCTTTGCTGTATTTTTTTAAACGTTGGTTGTGAAGAGTGATAGAGCCATCTACACTACATACATATTTTTCTGGCATCACGATTTTCGACCGACTATTCAGCATAAAATATTTGCCTTGAATTGGAGAACCTAATATATATATATATATATATATATATATATATATATAAGAGACAACCAGTTGGTGCTGACACAAATTTTACAAGTTCTCATTCTGTTGGTGGTCCCATATTTGCAACGACTTCTACTTATTTTAACACTCATCTGATTATTCATTTATTTGATAGTCATTGAGTGAGTGCCTTCAAATTTCAATCTAAAATCTTTAGTCGACAATAATGATGATGCCCCTTTGTCCATCATTCGAATATGTGCTCATTTTGGTTTGGAAATTGAAAATAATGAAGAAAACAAGTCTTTCTGGAACATTGAACAAAATCAATGAGTTTTAATTAACAATGACTTATTAGAGTGGATGGGTTATTCTGGAGATTATAGAATACAAATCAAAATACACCTAAATTGCTTAAAAAGAACCCATGCATTAAGTATGAAGAAATTTGCAATAAACTTTTTCCAAAGAAACAGTACTACGTGATGGGTGCTATGGATTTCGAGTCTTTGTTGATGTTAATGAAGACGAAATAAGCAATCAAATTTCATAGAATAATGACTGAATAAGCAAATCGCATCGAGGTATCTTGATTATAAAGCATACTTTTACGAGATACAACACAAAGAATTGGATAATGAATAAATTGGACAACTTGACGAATATGGTAAAACAAGAATGCCAATTGGCTCGAGAATGTGAAGAAAAGTCTGGACATTAATGGAGATTGGTGCAAGAACACAAAGAAAAGGCAGAACAAGAATGTCATTTGGCATAGGAACACAAATAAAAGGCTCAATGTGAACACATATATTGGTACAAGAATGCACAGAAATGGCTAAATGTTCACGTAAGGCACAAGAACACAAAGTAAAGATAAACAAAATTTTACAGACAATAACAGAATGTTCATCGAGATAGTAGCTCTGTTAGTATTGCAATACCCTAAAGCACCACATAAGCTCAATCACACCGGCGTGTACCATTTCGACAATCGTGATGATGCGTGAGATGATGTAATCGAAATTGAGAATGACCACATACAAGAATAAAAAAGTTGATGAATGGCATAAAAACTGGTTGGTATTTTATTTGTAGACAAATGGATAGTTTCCAAAATAGTTAAGATGAAGCAAAAAACAAGAGGGGTCATCTTTGAGAAATCTAAAAGCATATGACTGTGTGGGCGATGTTGTAAATATCACCAATGTTATAAAAGAGAAATTGAGACTGAACAAAAATCATATTTTCAATTACAAATTTGATGTGCGAGGTAATAGTTGCATGTTACTGTCATCAAATTTAGAAAAAAAAAATAATGATAATTGTGCTGGTATCAACAATGATAAATTTATACATTTTGTAGATGTGTCTATTCATAATGTGTGGGTAAACACAGCTTATGATCTAGCTAGTAAATATGAACAAATGTTATATAATTGATAGTTATTGTTTGTGTTTTATGTTTTATTTTCAATAAAGAAAATAAATATATTAATATTGTGTTTTATAATATAAACATCACACGGAGGTTACACTTGATTGTCGACTAACATTATGAAGTCACATGAAGGTAATCCTTGTACAACCTTTGACACCCTTTGTGCAACATTATGTTATGAAGTCACAACGCGTTCGTCGACTTTGGAAATGACATCACATTCGTTCATCGATGGTGATATCGACAGTACCTTGGCCTAAGGCGATTCCCCACATTGTAGCACCTTGAACGCATGGATAAACCTCAACGGCACAGAGCAGCACATGTGTCAAGTATCCAGTGCAATGTGTATATCTGGGTTTGTGTAGCATTTGTGTAAAAAGTGTATTTTTATGGTCTGTTTAATATTTATGAAAGTGTGAATAAGTGTTCTGTGCATTCGTCATGATGTTATTTACACGAGTGTTGCTATAGTGCCATATACCAGTGTTTTGCTAGGCTAATTATTCGGTGCAACTTATTCCAGTGTTTTATTTTGTTCTCATTCCATATTGTGCAAAAGTGCACACAACGAATATATCACGTGCTTAATATTACTTAAATCGTCTATAACAGTTTAACAAACAAATGTGTCAAATAAGCAGAGTGCACACCATGTGCCAATATTTACATGTCAGTGTTGTGATTTCTATGGGCATATTTATTTTTGCCATGGGTTATATAATAGCGTTTTATTCTCCTGTATACCTTGCACCTCACATAAGTAAAAAACAAGTTGTTTCTTTTATGTTCTGTAATATCAATAGTAATTTTTAGTGTTATTTAGTGCATTGGTTGACAGTTGCCAGGGTTTGACAGTTCATGTACTCGAAGTGCCATCTTGTTTGATTTGCAGATGACCACCCAAAAAACAACTGTTTTACATGTCATGTACCAAAATATTTCTAAATAGTGTTTGTGCCCTTTTAGAGTTCATAGATATTTTTATAATTTTTAATTATGTGAAATCAGCACAAGACAGTATGGACAGTATTGAAATACTGCCCTTTTTTCCTTGCATTCTGTAATGCCGCACCGAAGTGAACCAGTGTACGCAAACACTTGGCCACTAAGAAATATATGTTTTAACATTGTTTGTGGACAACCAAATATGAACTCACGTAATTTGACAGTGGTAAAATATGTACAGACAAAATAAACTTTATGGGGTAAAGACACTAAAGAGTTATTGCTATGTTTTTACCAGTGAATAAAGTGAGGTTATGTTGCCATAACAATGCAGAGTGGTTTATGTGAATATTTATTGTTATATTTGTAATGTGTGTATTTTGGTTTTATTGAGAAGGGTTTATTAGGATGTTCATGTCACCGGCATTGCAGTGCTCATCTCATTAAATTAAATTTGTTTTGTATTATGTCAAATTATCACATAGGTTGGAGTCTCGGCCTGTGAGAGAGCTCTGCCAAGCATAGTAAAGTAGCGCCCTAGACCTTGTGAGATGACCACTGCATCGCGGTGTTCCGACCACATCAACTTTGTTTTCTACTCACCATGTAATTCTGTTTTATTAATTTAGTGTACCATAACATCGTTCATTTTTTAGTCCAGAGTACTCTGTCACTCACACCTTGGTCTGTATTTTCCACGGCCGAGGCATAGTGTTTTTATCTTAACCAAATATACCCTATGGCCCTTTTGCATCATCAGAGGCTGCCTGGCTTTAACAGCTGTGTAACAAATATATGTGCCCCATTGGGGGAAATAATTGTAATAAAATATGTGACTTTGTGATGCCTATCTTTTAATAATAAATAACCACCTAACAGTTACTTAAACGTTTTCGTATTCTTTTATCTGACCATGTTTCTTAAAGGATAGCATTGGGTAACCAGAATAACACACCAGGAGTGTAGTGGCATATAAGGTAGGCCGACAGACCTTACCATACTAGTCAAACTGGATATAGTATGTGACTTGTTGAGAAATTCATCACCATCGACACCTAACCTACAAGATGATGACTACTGGGGGAAGGCCAACTGGTTGTTAGCCGAACGATCCCAAGATCATCTCAACATTGTTCTCTACCCACTATGGAGCACTGGCACCCACCAGAGAAATTCAATTTGGTATCACCACCTATCCGCATAACCTCTATTTCCCCATGGTCCACCCCTACCACATTGCACACATGGGTGTCAGCCACGAGTCGTGGACATGTGGTCCAGCGGAAGAAATCAAGATGCTGTCACCACATCAACCTTGCTGTGTGCCAGACAAAGGACATTCTGATCTTCGAAGCACAAACGGGAAACCAGATTCCTTGTGTGTCCAATGCTTATGAGCCACTGTTCCATCCAATCCATTCTCATTCGGATGGGATAGCAGCAACATGTGTATTTGCTAGGACTCCACCACCATAAAATGGATGTAGCAAGAGATTAAAACAGTGAATCAGAAACTGTGTAATAGCACACTAGCTCACATCACCATGGGGAAAATTGAAGAAATGTGCAACCACTGTCTAAAACCACTGCAGGCCAAGGGCTTTATCAACCCGGCATGCCCACCAGTCTTGTGTACA
The DNA here is from genome assembly GCA_029891345.1 of Dryococelus australis. Lineage (NCBI taxonomy): Eukaryota > Metazoa > Arthropoda > Insecta > Phasmatodea > Phasmatidae > Dryococelus > Dryococelus australis. The sequence goes on from CM056993.1 coordinate 170,931,871, forward strand.
TGTCCTCTTGCAATCCGGGACACATAACCATTAAAGTCATAATTATGGAGAACTCTGAGGAAATGTGCACATTATGCCTCGTGTGACGGGAACAATACTGCCACACTCACGTGTACTACCTGAAAATTTGTCTACCACAAAGGGTGTATTACGCCATGGAAGCAAGCTACAAGAAGTAATGCACACAACATCAACTGTACCTGCTGCACCTTAGAACAGCTAAGTCTGGAACCATTAAAACAAGCATGCGCATGAACTGGAGAAAGTGTAGGCCCGATGTACCTTACACTGATGCAGTATCGATGTTAAAATAAGCAAGAGATATGGCCCAATACAGTGGATGAACATCTGTTCCAAGCCCCACAGCTGGTACTACCCCATCTGCCCACCCAGTCAACCCCACTCCTGAGAGAAGTGCCGACGGAAACCACTATGCTCCTCCGGCAACTGCACCAGATTACATGAGCAAGCATCAGTGTTGCCAAACAACCCCTAGCAACCCCAGCCAGATTTCAATTGCCTGACCTAAACGGGTACAGCCAGCAAGGACCCCAGATTGTTCATACAAGACTGCGAACATCGACTAAGCCAATACAGGGTCGATAAGGAGGATTGGACTCATTGCATCGGGGAATGGTTTCTCATAGATGCCAAGACATGGTGCCACGGTATAGCCCACTACAGAATTACATGGGAAGATTTAAGACATAATTTCTAGTGCAGATTCGGTACCACATTCACATCCTTATGAGCACACAACTAGATGATCATGCGGAGAACAAGTCGACAAGTCACTGTATGAATTCGCTACTAGTAAGATTAACCTTATACACACCTACTACCCGGAATTGTCTAGGAGATGTCTTGGAAGTAGTTGCCACCTCGGCAAGAAAGGAGCACCACCCTGCACTAGCATCAGCGATCTACACCACTGAACAGGTTTTTTTTACCAATGATACTCATATTGGATGCTAACAGCCCTCTGCATTTGTGTTACGACCGTGACAACCCACAGCCATGTTGTGAGGCGAATGTCAACAAACCAAAGAACCCACCCATGGGAAACGCGATGAACGGAGTGTCAGAAACCGGTACAGTGCCAGTCAAAACCATCACCTCATGGACTGTTTCGACTGAGTTAAACCAGCACAGTACACCTGCACCGAGACATGCGAGCAGAAGCAGAATGGCTCCGCACCCCTGTAGGTGGTGCAATGGGTCATATTGGGATGACTGTCCAACGTGGGTGGACTTCCCATGAGGGCCACCACCACAACAACAACACAGGTGCCGCCAGGAAATGGACTGCGGGGGTAGTGCCGCCTGACACCATCTGCCCCAGACCGTTACCAGAACAACAGTGCACAACATGCATCTCACTAGGCCAAATTACAAGCAAGACAGATAATTTTATACACATTCCAATCCGAATTGATAACGTTCCCTGTAGAGCATTAGTAGACATGGCTGCGTCGCATAATTTCATGCATGGTAGTTACGTGGATCCGGCCAAAGTGAAACAAAACAAACAGACAATACAATTGGCAACACGACAGCATGCAGGTGAAGTGATCGGCGAAGTGACAGACGCGATCAACATCCTGGACATTATGACCTCCAAAACGGCACTGGTTTCCCACATCAGGGAAGACGTTGTCCTGGGGATTCCCTGGTTAGTAGAACAAAAGGCAGTCGTCGAACCCGCCACACAATGGATACATTTCGAATGTAAGGAGCGGAGGATGACACATCCACTGTCGCCTTGCATGACCTCTACCATGCAGTTCCCCAGAGTATCGCAAAGCTGTACAAGAATGGCTGACGAATGAAGGGACATGTTCGTAGTGGCCGATCCACTCCACAGGACCACCATAGCGGAACATGCCATTCAGTTAACCACAGACACACAAGTATATCACAGCCTGCATCGTTACTACTCACACCAACAGAAAATAATACAATAGCAAATAGCAAATACCATTATCACCTTGGTGCCAAAAAAAGATGGCACCTGGCTTTTTTTTGTGTGGATTTTCTTAGGCTAAATTTGATTACCTGCAGTGCTCCACCACCATATACCCACATTCAAGATGCTTCGAACATGCTGGGACACATGAAGGTATTAACAACTATCGACCTCCGCAGTGGTTAGTGGTTATTGGCGAGTACCGGTAAAACCCACAGACCAGCACAAAACGGCATTTACTGCCTCTGACGGATGTCGATTTCAATTTTTTGCCATGCCATTCGGCCTAAAAATGTGCCCCATCGACCTTCCAGGAGATAATGGTTCACGTACTGGATGGTTTGATTGGTGTCTGCGTGCTGGCATACCTGACGACGTGATTGTGTGGAATGAATCATGCCAGAACATCTGCACTACATGTCACTCATGTTCGAGCACTTGGAAATAAATGGTTTAACATTTGCCACCAAGACGTGCCATTTCGGCAAGGAGGACATCCAGTTCCTAGGCCACCTCATTAGTGAGAATGGCCGGAGACCAGTTCCGGAACATCTTAACCTCATCAAGGAGTACCCTATGCCCACCACCCACAAACAGTTGAGAAAATTTTTCGGGTTGGTTAACTGGCTTAGGGAATACATCAAGCACTTTCCATCATCACAGTAATGCTAACGGAATTGATGTCACCAAATGTGATCTTCAATTGGCAACCCACACAACAGCAAAGTTTCGAGGAAGTGAAGCAGTGTTTCGACAAGGGCCGAGTCCTGTCAAGCTACGACCACAGCCGAAACTTATATGTCCAGATGGATGAGTGAAAAGGGACTAGGTGTTGTAGCCTTTCAACTGTTGGACGACAACGAGTGGCAAATTGTGGACTTCGGGAGCGCGAAGTTCGGCCCAGTATAGTGGCGGTACAACGTGAGTGAACGAGAGTGCCTAGCCATGGTGTGGGGCTTGAAGAAATACAGAGCACTACTAGAGTACAAATGTTTCACACTACGGACCAACAACCGCTGCCTACTGTGGCTGCACAAAATGAGAGAGAGAGAGAGAGAGAGCACGAGTAAGCTCACATGCTGGGCCCTCCAGATGCAAGCATATGGCAAGTGGAGTGGTTTACCAAAGATCTACAGCTTGCCTTTCAATTTTTTATAACCAAGATCATCACCATTGGGATGGGGATCTGGAGTTTGTCAATGTTGGGTTCAATAGTGTATTGCACGATTCCACGGGTGTTCCTCCATCTTAACCCATCCTTGGGCGGCCACTTACCCATTCACTTTTGAATATGTGGAATATTCCGCCGTTTCCTTCCCCCCGTTCTGAAAATTACCAGGATGAATTGTTGGGCGAGGTCTGCCGGTATTTTCTCTCAGCCAAGCAGGTTGTTAATGATAGGTTATATGTTAATTGTTCCCCTGATTCTTTTAATGTCAGCAATCTCGTTCTAATTAAAAGCTTTCGACTGGCAGATCTGGCTAATGATATTATGTCGAAACTGTTGCCATAATTCGAAGTCCCTTTTAAGATAAGCAACTGCCTGGGGCTAATACTGTGAAACTCGTTATGCAGTCGTCAGGCAGGCCTTTTCATAAAGCACATGTTGTGCACTTAAAAATATGTGTGCCTAGAATTTAATTTGTTTCAAATGCTCCTCTTTAAATGGGTTTATTTATATTTGTAATATTGTATTTTGATAGTGCATGCTGTTAGTCCCTTTTCCATTTTTCCTTCCATGAAAAATTAGTTTAGTTAATTTGCCTATTCTAACATTCCGACATTTGTTTTTTGTATGAACGAATCATAACCTCGAGCTGAGCCATGGAGACATCTTGTCGCGATGGAGATGAGCGGTGGTGCAGCCAGAAGATACTGCTGCTTTGATGTCTGTCGACCCCTGCAACCATTTGTAACTGGAGAAGAAGCCCGCCTCTCAACACCTGGATAATACTTTGGCTGCTATGTGTGCCTTCCCGGGGAAGAATTTTCTTTGTATTGTCGAATTGAAGAGACGGAGAAATTGTTTTTGTGATTGTTTCTGTATTGTGTTGTTAAACTGTACTGTATGCCTGTTTTGGGAGACTGTTTCTGTTTCACTATACTTCAAAACTTCCTGTACATACTTTGAATGTCTATTTTATTATTGTTTATGGATGTGTGTTAGAAGAGCCAGAGTTGCCATGAGTGTGGAACTGAACTTAATTTTCACCAGCAAGGGTTGTTTTGGGTGGGGCTTTCAGCAGTGCTGTGCTCTCCTGATAAGTTCGTGCCATCGCCACTGCCGCCAGCGCGCGAGGACGATCTTCATTGCCAGCTGGTTCATCCTCCCTTCTCCTTTCTCTCCCCTAGCCCCGTTCTCCTCCCAGAATGTGACTAGATTTTATTGGAGGGGGTCACGTAACTACTGCAGGGTAGGAGCACTGACCTTTTTCAAGTTTATTCTGCTGCCGATCACCACATCGAGTGGACTTGCATATTACAAGGAGGGCATCGTAGGTAGTCATAATAGACACGACGGATTAGAAATTGTAATGTCCATTTCAGCTTAAGAGCGTTAATTAGTAAATATTTTTAATCTATTTAGTATTAGCTAGTCTGCCTCGATGGGAACGAATGTGAGTGGTGAGTGCTGGACAGTTTGATGAAAGATAATGGGCCTAGTTTTGTAATCTTTCCAGTAGCTGTCGAGAATGCTAAATTTTTGGTGATGGGTGTCATTAATGGGCAGAGTTCTTGTATATTTGGCTTGCACATTTTAAATTAAAATGGTATTCATGTGTGAATATTTTTGCATCTCAGTATTTTGTATCACAGGCACATAGTCTAGTTTGTTAGCCAGTGCGCCATTTGTCTGGCCTGGTTCAATGTTCCTTGTGTCAGCGAACTGTCCACACTTTGCCTTGAAGCAGAAACTTTTTAAAAGTATTTTCTTTTTATTTTTAATGTCCAGGCTCACTGCACTTTGGAGGCCTGTAACTCAGTTGGCTGCCATTGTGTAAGTCATGCTTGTCAGATTTTTAATGAAATAAATTTAAACATGTAGTATTTTATCATGAATGCCCTTTAATGGGCCTGTAGGCTGCGGTGTTTGCCATGGTTCTAAAATAATGTTATATTTGGAGTAAGTTAGAATTTTGCTATTATGTGTATGTTCCTTTCTTAAACTAAGTATCTCACATACTGTTAATAGTTTGCATAAAAGTGATCAGCAATTTTCTAAGAATTTTGGCATATTAGAGAGGATTGGCTTCTTACAGAAATCGTGATTTCATTAATACTCGTCCATGACTGTTAACAAAGTTGTCTGAGGTATATTTTTATGTTAAAGGCAACCAGGTGAGAATACCAGCAACCTTTTTAGTGTCAATTAATGCAAACACACTGGTAATTACAGCTTCTTTGTCACAATTAAATTCAGTAATTCCAGACTTGGCGTCAATAAAAAAGTGTACTTTGCTTTGCCATTGAGATTTTATGGGCACTGCATGCCGTTCTGTAAATGAGGTGTGTTGTTGGGGTTTGAATTTTTTATTATATTTAATATAGTACTCTGTTAGAGTATTCTCCCGAATCAAAGCATTACCTTTCAGTATTATAATTATACAAGCTTGTGTTTTCATATTTTATATACCAGTGTTGATTGAATCTATAATACTCACTTTTCATTATGGACTATGTTGCTAAAGGTAAATAAGTGCTCTTTGTGTATTTTTGAAACTGCTCAAGTAGTGAAGTTGCAATTTTTAGGAAAGTCTGTTGTTATTTGTATGTACATGTTCTGGCCTGTCAGTGCAATATAATGGTCCAACTTACATAGGATATATAATGATTTAGTGGCATATTTCAGACCAAAGTGGATGAGTGGATGATATCGAACACTGTATGAGAATTTTGGATATAATACACATTTTGAAATATTGGTGCTGTTATTACTGGCTATTCCTATTTCCTCAACAATCCACTTTTGAAATTAAAATTGGAGCAGTGGTGGCTGCATAAATACACACCAGTAAGAAAATTCGATATTCCTAAGAAAGGCATTGTTGTTAATGAAGTAAAGAAGTTTATCGACTTTGCCAACCTGCATTTTTGGTTTGTTTGTTGGAAAACACAAAAACTCAATGCAACACCCATGTGAAAACACAAGAACCAAAATGCAAAACCTTTATTAGCAACTACTATTGAATTATTATCCTTTCAAACAATCAAAGAAGGCATTCCCGAAAAAAATAAACAACCTGTACTAGAGATAAAAATTACCTGAATAAAGATCGAAAACAAAAAACTGGCCAAACTATACACAATATTTTCATGTCCAAATCTCAAAGATTTGTTCCACATGTAGCTTCCAAGATTGCTGTGATGACAGTCGAGAGAAAAGGAATAAACACTCCACAGACATGAAAATGCTAAGAAATGCATTGCCACATTAGGGAATTGTTTTGACAAAATTTCACTATGTTTAAAATGTTTTGTAATAAAATAAAAATTATAGATAATATTTTCAATTACTATTTATTTTATTATTTTTATTTAATAAGGTGTGAAACCTGTCAAACAAGAAAAAGGAATTTGACAATTATCTTCAGTTTAATGTGATGGTGTTGGCCTAAGGCAACATGAAGTTGAGAACGCCAGCATTAGTTTAATGTAATGGTGACCTAAGATGATGTGAAGTTGATAACATCAGCATTAGTTAAAAAGCAATGGTGGCTTAAGATGACTTAACGTCGATGATGTCAGCATCAGTCTAACGTGATGGTGGCCTATGACGACATGAAGGTGGCCTAAGATAACATGAAGTGGATGACATCAAGCAAGTTTTATCAGTTGATTAATTTTGGTAATTTGGGTATAGTTATAGTATTTAATCTCCGTCTTGCAAATGGGAAGTGAATAAGACTGTTATTACTTTGGCTTTTTTGGGTTACACGCACTCTTTCTAACATCACATTTTAAACAAAAATTGTTTTAATGGATGCACATCTAAATGTTATTAATAGAGCTATGAATTTAGATTGCTTGTATAGGGACTTGTGGATAAGTTTGTTTAGTTCCGCAAAATTTTGCCAAAGTTCTCAATGATCGACACTCCTTCGCCTCTGCCACTTTATTCAATGACCAATGAGTTTACAACATGATCTCGCTTCCATGCATGCTATTAAATTTGGCCTATATGGGAGTAAAATCTGGAAAAAGTCTTCAGTCGAGGATTAGAGCTGAACGAAGAACCATATACCCTCTCAGAGCAAAAGGGATAAGGTAAGGATAAAGATGTAAGTTATCTAATAAATATAACTTATTAAATATTAACTATATTAATATTTAAAATGTATAGATTAGTATATATATCTTATTAAATTTTTTTATATATTATATTTAATAAGGCATATTTATTAGATAAATTACCTCTTTGTACTTACCTTTTCCTATTGGTCCTTGGAGAGGAGAGTTGATTACACGTACATCACTCATCCTTGACTGACATCTCTTACCAGACTACATACTTATGCAGACAAACTGGAAGGAGGGGAAGGGAGGGGAAATTAAATAGTTCACTCTGATTGGTTGTTGAAAGTAGGAGTGAGGGAAAAGAATGTCGATCACAACATGCTCTGGTGAAGTCTCGCGGACTAAAGAAGTGTAACCCAACATGTCGAAAGTTACATTAATATTCACTTCACATTTTCCAAGATGAATTTTGAATACTAATTAGTTTTATAAGGACCACAGGATAAGTTTATTTAGTTCCATGAGATTTCGTCAGAGTTGTTTAGTTTAACAAGATTTTGCCAAAGTGCTCCACAATCCATATTTCTTTTTTCCCATCCATTTTCCCCAACAACCAAGATTACACCAAGATATCACTTCCATAGAGTCTACTAAATTTTGCCTATATGGGAGTAAAATCTGGAAAAAAGACTTCAGTTGAGTATGAGAGCTGAACAAATAACCATGTAACTTCCCAGAGCAAAAGGAATAAGGTAAGAATAAAAAGGTAAGGAGAACATTGCAATATGTGTGGGCTGTGCCTGGATGTCCATTAATATGATGTGCATGAGCCAAATGTAATAACATTTTGCATGAGGAGATGGGCACAAATGTGTGCCACACATCACTGTTTATGCTTGCTCATAATTGTACACAGTTTTCAAACACTAACCATAATTCCACTGTCTTTTCAGTGCATGTGGTTCGCACTTCTTAGTGATGTCACACTTTTATTGTTCCATGGTGACATAATCTTGCAATTCTGGTAATGTCAGTGTTCTGGCGGGACTGTACATTTCAGGTCGTCTAACTGTACAGCAGGTTCTTCACCAGCTCGACGAGGTTCTAAGTTGCATACTGTGCATCTCTCTTTTTGTCCATAATATATTCTTCTGACAGTGTGTTCGACTACGGTGGTTTGTTGTCAACCATGGTATCCCAAGGATGCTGTCCTCATGGATATTGTCCAAAACAAAAGCAGCGATGTTCGTCTCAATGTCCCTGATTCTTACTGTGATGTGGACGTTCCCTGAAATTTCGTGATTGTGTTGACGAGTGGTGAGTTGAATTGTTGGTTGCACTGTCTTAATTTTGCTCTTGTTAATTGGTTCAGTTCTAACAAAGTTATGCGAAGCAGTTGTGTCAATGAGGACACAGCATGGATTTTGGTTGATGAGAATCATGATGCAGATTAACTTCTTGTTATTTGTTCAGGCTATTTGCAAAAAAGCAAAACTTGCTGTGGGGTCTGGTATGTCGATGACTGATTCGGCATGGGTGGCATCCGGCTGACCTACCCCCGGAATCCATTTCCCATCATCACTGTTCCCTTGGTTCTTCCTGGGTGTTGTAGTCTGCCCAGAGGGCATTAATTGTTCCAATGGGGTCCACTGCACCATCGTCATGGGTGAAATGGTGAATCAAATCCCCTAGTTTGTCATGGTTGCATGCTTTTTGTACGTGGTTGACTTATGGTGTTCTGTTCTGTTGTTCCAGTACTCGTGGTGTTTGATGTGCTGCAGGTTGCTTCCTCTTGGCTAGTAGTCTTGGTCTTGGTCATCCTGATATAGCGTAATGTTTGTGTGGAATTGTGGTTGCGCCATGGCTGACTGGGGATGCAGGTGTCCCATAAGAGCACTGTCTGTATGATGTAGTTTTCACTGGCATGAATAACAGGAGTTAATATGGCCTGGAACTCAGTTCTTGCGGAACTTGTAACTACTTCTAGTATCTACTTTAGCAAGAGTTCTGGTGGTTTGGGGGGCGGGGGAGGGGGTGTTCTGATGAAGCTTATCTTTTGCGTGGTGAAATTGTACACGGTTTCCTCGCCCTGATCTTTCAAGATGATTTTACTGCAGGCACGCAGAGATGCGAATGTGTTGGCGAATCTTCCCTTGAATGTCTGCTGGAATTCGTCCCAACAAGACATTCTGTAATGTGTGATGCCTCTCCACCAGTGTCTGGCATCGCCAAAAAATCTTTCGCCAATGCATTTAGTCCAATCTTCCTTGTCCACTCCATATCATTGTAGATGGCTCACACAATCGTACAGTAATGCAAGCAGGTGCTTGGTTGATGTCCCAGATTATGTATGTAGGGACTGGAATCGTACTGGTGTTGTATTACTTCTACCCAAATCGCAACACTGATATGTTACGCGGTGTGCTGTGTGCTTGCTTGGTCCATTGATGGTGACTGCTGGCACTTCCTGCAAAAAAAAATGTTGATTGTGCCAGTGGTTACGTTTCTGCAATTAGTTGGGTAGGTGGTTTCGGTAATTACACTGTGGTACTCTTTGTTGTTGTCACTCCAACATGACCATTTGTGAAGCGAAGTTTTGTAGGCAGGAATGTTTTGAGTGTGGTTTTACCAGGTCGGGTGCCTGCTCTGTCGTCAGAGAACATGATGTTGCTGTGTGGTCTTGTGGTCGACTACACATATGTCTGTTTCCCAAATGTCATGCCGTCTCCTGCAGGACCGCAGGTGTTGATGCTGATGATGACTTTACTACACTCCATCTGCCTAGGCTATTGAGGGCTGTATGCCTCCCCCAGGTGCAATTCTCACTCCCAGAGGATGTTTTGGGCCACCTTACACACAAAAATAAAATAATTGAAAATATGTAGTCATGATCTGGCTAAATAGCCTAGACACATCTAAGCAAATAAAAGAAGTAAATTCAGCTACACAACTTTTATTCACATGATTCCCTTGCAGTGCACTTAAACAGTGATTCACAAGTAAAGCGCGGAGAGCTCTTTAAGAGATAAAAATTAGCAGTTAGGCTGACATAGTTTTAGTTTGCACGCAACACCCCAGCCATGTAAAAGATGAGCTGGGGTGTGGGGTGGCATGCTCTCCGGGCGATAAAACGAATGAACAATGTTACAGTAAATGAAGTTAATGCCAGATGGCCAATCTTGTGGTCACATTAGGCCTAATGCATACGAAACCATTGAAATTGAAACATTTGGTTATATATATATCATAACAAAATGATCATTATTGTTTCCTTCTGATGCTGATGACCGACACAAATATATTTACATATATATATATATATACATATCATATATATATATATATATATATATATATATATATATATATATATATATATATATATATATATATATATATATATTCGGTTTTCGAAAATCGTGGGAATTTTGAATTAAAAAATATTGCTAATCGAAATATAGGTCATCTTTTTATCGATGTTAACAGTCTATTATTCGTAACAAAAATTTCGATAATCTCATTATTCGATAATTATCGGACATCCTTAGAGTGCAGGGATAATGGCGCGTGTTTGTACTTAACCTGGTGTTATTGTTTACATAAATAATAAATTTAATGCATTTACGATTTCCACATCATTTTGTGAACTATTATTGATCCAAAATGACCACTCAAGAAAGACCCTGCGATGGTGATCAAATTTTCAATGGGATAAAATATTATGTGACAGGAGAAATACCAGACAAGGTAAGTTTAGATTTATTTTCTTTTAAACTATGTCGTGGATGGTGCATGTTTTCTTGAGCAACTTTTTCGCGGACTTGGTATGAGGCAAGATTTGTAATTTACGTTAAAAGTAAGCTTTTGTATAGTTAAGTCTGTGGAAATATAATCAGTGGCGGCGCCGGAAAGAATTTCAAAATTAATTTGAAAATTAATGTAATACTATTAAAGATGCAACGAATTAACAAACCTCTAAACACACTGTGTTTTCACGTTTAGCAGTTTCGGCATGATTTTTGTTTACATACATACAGACACTCGCAATTAAGCTACCGCCTGGTGGCGAGCTCTCTCATCTCTCCTTCACCCAATCAACTCCTTTTTTACTCCCTTCCTGAACTTACCAACCCTTCTAACAGATACCAATTCCTCCCTCATCACATTCTGCTCCCTCACAGACCTCACAAGCAAGGACTGCCTACCCCACTCCGTTCTCCACACCCTCTGAAGCTTCTCACTGTTGTTTCCTCTTCCTCTAAACACCCCCTTACTTAGCTTGCAGTGTAGCGCTCCCCATTCTCCCCCTTCATTCACCATCCTGTACATCCTGACTAACCGTTCAACTTTCCTCCTGTCCTTCAATGAGCTCCACCCCATTTCTTTCATCATAACTGATGGCCTATAGTTCCCTTCTTCCTCACCATCTTGCCCCTGCCTTCTCCACCTACCCTTCACCCATCTTGCTGCCTTTCTCTGCACCTTTTCCAGTTCTTGCACCTCCACTCTTCCCAGCATACCCAGAGCCCTTCTTCCCTTTGCAACCATCCTCTCTACCTGTTTTTTCCACCTGAGATCTCCCTGCAGTACAATCCCTAGATACTTATATTCTACTTTTTCTTCTATCTTTGTCCCTCCCATCTTACATGTCCCTGCTTATCATCTTCTTCCTTGTGAACCTCACTACCTTAGTTTTTCTTACATTTATCTTCATTTTATTTTTTCTGGTCCTCAACCATATCTTATCAATGTCCGCCTGCAAATTTCCGCCCCCCTCTCCCACCTCAGCATATACAACACAATTGTCTGCAAACACCCTGATTTTTCCCCTAATCCCCAAACCCATGTCATTTACCATTATGGTAAATAACAAAGGACCCAGCACGCTTCCCTGTGGTACCCCTGACGTAACCTCCTCTTCTTCCGATATTGCCTCTCCCACTTTCACCCTCTGCCTTCGCCCCCTGAGAAATCTATTCCACTACCCTCCTGTCTGGTAACAGCGCCTCCACTTTCCTCATCAATGTCCCATGGGGCACCTTATCAAATGCCTTCTCAAAATCTATGAAGCAGGCATCCACCTGCTTCCCCTCATGAACTACCTGCACCAGATCCTCTAATAACCCAGCCAGCTGAGTCTCACATGAGTAACCCCACCTGAAACCATGCTGGGACTCCTCCAACCCATTCCTATTGTTCATAACCCTCACCACATACTGCACCACCAGCCTCTCTAATACTTTTCCTGTACTTGATGTGAGACTCACCTGTCTGTAGCTGCCAGGCCTCCCCCTATCCTCTCCCTGCTTGTGTATAGGTACCACCATAGGATCCTTCCAATCTTGTGGTAACTTACCCTCTTCTAAGACCTTTTTAAACAGCACTTCTAAATATTTTGCCAACTCCTTGCCACCAAATTTTAGTGCTGCGTTTCCTATCCTTCTACTGAGGTAACTACTACTCAGATCAAGCTTATAAACAACTGTTGAAGTGAACTGACACCCCGTAAAACAAGCTGACATAAGGAAGGAAACAGGAATCTAAATGAAAAAGAAACTTCTGGTAACGAATGTCATGGTGTTTGAAATTTTTAAACTTAATAATTGGAGTTTTATCATTTCAGGGTTTTTAGAGAAAATTACATTACTTAATGCATGGAATGACTGTAATGTGTGTTGTTATTTTATGTGTTTACGTCGGCTAACAACCAGTGGCAGTCAGACCATGACGGCACTCACATCTCACGTGACACGTGGGTAAGCATGTGCGCCAAGAGGCCCACTTTCCTGCTGCTGGATTATTATTGTTTGCAGTGTACTGTATGTTTCTTCATTCTCTTTAAGGACTTTGCGCAATGTACTTTACAAATTCAAAATGTGCGCAGTGCGAAGAAACAGACTTTAATATTCAGGCGTGAACGCCTTCAAAAGAAATTTTAATTATAATGATATTTCTGATTTAAAATTGCTTTAGTAATTTTGTGTTGAAAATAATTTAAGTGCCACTTCTTTTCACGTAAAAACATTTTCACTCGGCGTGCATTGCACTTCTGCTTCTGCAAACCCCATAGGCAGCCATGGTAGGTCTGTGCGATCTATGCTTCTGGGCAGTTGTCCAAGGAGAGCTCGTGAGGTAAGATGCTGTCATGTATGCACTTCATATTTTTGCACTGAGTTAGATTTTCCATAGTTCACTTTAGTTTACTGGTTAAACTTTGCTTTGCAAATTTTTTGTCAGACATCCCTAGCATTATGCTTCTGCTTAGAAAATCTTTTGCAGCCCTTGTGGCTTTTTGAACTTAAGTCGAGGGAAAGAGGAAAGATGTCGGAGAGGCTACGAGGCCCGCGCAACTTTGAATTGGGCGCCATCTGCCAATGTTAATGGCTTTTGCATTGTAATTTCTGCTTCATCATTTGCGACTACGTGGTTAACAGCCGCCAAGTGTGTAGCTACGCCATCCTTGCATTTAGAGTGTTCTTGTTTGTAATTTCTTGTACGCCATAATTTTCTCAGTGTAATATGTATCGTTCATTGAAAGGTTTCTTGTCGTTTGATCATGATAGATGTTTTGTAACGGACCACGCGGTCAACCGCGCACGTGGATATTTCTGCTATCAGGTAAGCTAGCAACGCTTGAATGTCTGAACTGCAATCAGAATAATTTTCTGAAGAGCACCATAGTTTTTGCAATAAAATATTGCAATTTCACCTGCACCACGTGGCCCACTAAGTACTTCATCCAGCGGCATCTGCGTCATGTAAGAATGCTTTTACCCATCTGCATGTTTATTGTGCCTGTTCATATAATGTCCCAGGTTTTCTGATAAATATTTGTGTAATTAGTACGGTGACATTATTTTCGTCCTAGCCTGCTAAGTGTATGGACCATCACCACACACACCACGTGGTTGGGAGACATGTCCTGACGATAATGCGTTAGCAACGTCAGTAATCACACGTGTTAGTATTCATTTGTAGTTCTCCGTGCTCTGCGTCCAGGAAAAATCAACAGTCCACCCTAGCGGCTGTAGATCCCTTTCCTTGTGGAAACTGTTTTCCAACACCAGGGAGAAGTCATCCATCTAGGAGTTTGCTAGTGAAACTACGAGCTGGGGGGAATCATCCAACAGAGTTAGCTAGTCACACCCGAGTTAAGTCATTAATTCATATTCTGGCATGGTATGTACTTGGAGATCAATAAATGCAACCTCAGTGACAAATCTATGCTTTTCTATTTAGCGTCAACCAGCAAACTCCTGCCTTTTTCATTGTTAAATGTTAAGTAATGCAAAGTGCTTTGTAAAGAAGCTCGGGTGAGACAAACACACAGAACCCACAGCATCCCTGGGAACCCTGACTCTCGAAGTGCAGTGTCTGGGAAGCACCGCTGGCACCCACCCACCAGTGAGTAAAGTTTATTCGCTCATCTCTTGTCTCGCCCGACAGCATCAGTGTGTGTGTAGTTTATTTGTGTGTGTTTTTTTGTGTATCTGTTGCTTTTTTTTAATATGTTTTTTTTTGTATTTATGTCTGTTGTGTAGGTGACAGTGGAATATTTTTCAGATACACATGCTATTACGGGATGGCGGAGGGCAGCAAATGAACTATTTCTCGGACTACGTTACCCACTGCATTGTAGGAGAAAATGCTGCAGAAAATGACATCACTGATGCTAACGAGTTGTATGAAATTCCTGCTGTTAGAATGGAATGGCTAGTTCTCTGTTCAAAATGCAAGAAATTACTACCGTATCCTTTTATGAATGGATGTAGGATATTCTAATTATACTTTTTAACAAATTTTTTAAAAACAAAAGTTTACTATGTATCGTATTATAGCATGTCTTATTTTATTTATTACTGTTATTTGGATCTACATTAGTTGTGGAAAATCAGAATCTGCCTTAACTTATATTTGATGAACAATATGGCAATGATAAAATGTGTTGCAATTAATATTGTACAGTCAGTCTGAAAGTGTTACCAGCTTTCATTTGATGGAAGTTTTATTTCCATTCAAGTTTATTCAATTTTATACATATGAAATTTATGTTAAGCTACAAATTATGACTGCTAATATACTATTTTAGAAATTTTACAGATATTTATATGTAGAATACTTTATTAAATTAGGAATACCAAGCTGTTGTACCATCCATAAGTAAATCTTACCTTACCTTTTGCAACTGTAAGAATCTTTGTATTTATATTTCCCTTGACATATTCCACAGCACAAAGGGATTTCTTGCTGGACACGCTCAAATATTTTCTGGAGTTATAGCATGTGTGTCGAAGCTGAACAAATCGGATGCAAAGCGAGTGTGGGTGATGATAACCTTCAATGGTGGGAGAGTAGAGTCTTTTCTACAGCCTCTTTCAACACATCTCATTGTTTCAAGACCAGAAGGGGTAAGTTTATTCTTTATAGTGTTGTATATTTACCAGGACATAAAAACAGATATCTGAGTATTTTAATAATACATGAAACTCACTGGTAAAGTGTTAAAATTGGGGCAATGGAAATAACAAAAGCTTGAAGAATTTCATTTAAATATAATATATTTTAAGAGTAAACCATTTACTTTTTGAAGTTTTTCTTTTCAACAACAAACTTCTTTTGTTTTATTAAAGCATTACATAATTATTAGAGCTATCACATTTGACATTTTTCTTTGTTATTTTAACACCCTCGGTCAATGAAAAGATATGAATTCCAGAAGTAGAGAAACAGATAGTTTTTATATCAGTCCATTCAGTTCTATATCTCAACAGAATCTTTCAAGAGAAACTTTGGATACTGCCAATCTGGTCGTTGGTGTTATTATATTTCAGATTAATCACTCCACTATCGACTTTTTCTCGTACAAAATGAAATCTGGTGTGTATATGCTTCATTTGCCGATAAGAGGCTGAATTTCCAGCCACATAAATATCAACTTGGTTGTCTTCGTTGATGATTATAGGACAGTTTTTCTTCACACCGATGTCCTCAAGTATATTTTTAATCCAGCAGGCCTCACTTACTCCACTGTTTAACACCATGTACCCTGCCTCTGTAGGAGTCAAACTGACACACTTCTGCTTTAATGAGTTCCATGAAATGGTACATCCCAGGACTTTAACAAACTTGTAATTGATGATTCTTTTGACGTACCTCAAAATTCTTTTGAGAAAAGTAAAAAGATCTTTACTTGGCCGACTTTGGCATCTACTAGCAAAATTCAGACAGAATGCCAAATCTGATGTGGTTCCTAAAACCGCATACATTAATGACCCAATGATACCGCTATATGTGTTGCCCAAACTTTCATCAGACGTAGCAGAATCAATCCTTTTAAAATTTGGGTCCATTGGGGTTGACGTTCTGCAATCTTCCATGTCGAATCTTTCAAGTATTGATTTCAAGTAGTTAACTTGAACAATTTCAATTTCTCCTGTCGAGAGATCTTGGAACAATATTTAGTCCCAAATAACTGATCTTATCTTTATAATTTTTCATATGAAAGGCAGATTTGAATTTTCCTTTTAAGGTTTCAATGAGATGCAAATCTTTGCAAAAGATTAGGATATCGTCAACATAAACCAATATATAAATAAACTTTTCTGTGTGGTTCTTGACATATAAGCAATAATCTGCTTTGGATCTCATAAATCCTGCCCTCAGCATAAAATTATTAAATTTTGAGTTCCAATTTTTTGGAGACCTTTTTAATCCAAATAAGGATTTCTTGAGTAAAAGAACCTTTCCATTTTATACAATTCCTTCTGGTTTCTTGAGGTAGACTTCTTCAATTTCTTCATGTAAAAAGGCATTCTTCACGTCCATTTGATGGATCTTCATGTCCCTGTTCACAGCAATAGTTAGCAATAATCTTAGTGTTGGAAGTTTTTCCACTGGAGCAAAAATTTCATTAAAATCAAAATCTTCATCTTGTTGAAAACCATGAGCAACAAGGCGCGCTGGGCTTTCAATACAATATTCTTTTCTTTCTGCTTCTTTCGGAAAATCCGCTTTGTGTCAATTGTTTTCTTTTATTGCAATCTTCCATTCTTCCCAATTTAATCCTTTAACTACTTGCTCATAAGTTAAATTGTCTTCTTGAGACACTATGAGACATTTTTCAATGTCATTGTATTTAGATGGCTCCTTATTATTTTCTCTTGATCTTAGACTTTTTAAATTTTGTAAACGGCCTTGGATATATTCATTTTCATAACACTGTGATGAGATTTCTTCTGGATGGAAATCATAGAAGTCATCTGATGAGTCACTGAGGTTACTAAATTTTTTTGAACTCTCCAGAATGTTTCCTGGTATATGATTCCCACTTTGATCCTGTCTTCTTTCTTCATTTGCCATTCCTTCAAATATTTTTGTATCCATCCCAGCATCTTTAACCACATCTCCTCACTTCCTCTGTTAGAACTGTTCTCAACCTCCTCTGACTCTATCCCTAATGTTTTCTCTTCTGCAGTAAGCACTCCTCTGACTCTACAGTTGTTTTCTTTTTTAGGTTTTTTCTGAAGTAAAAACTACATTCCTCATTTGTTTCTTCTTGTCAGAAAAGCAAACCCTGTAGGATGTGGAATCTATCTCATAACCTACAAATCTTCCTTCTTTTCCTTTAGGATCTAACATTTTTCTCTTCTGGTCAGGAATATATACAAAAACCCTTGATCCAAAAATTTTGAGATCTAATTTTATGGTAACTTAAACCACATTTTATGGTAACTTAAACCACAGTTCATATGTGGTTTTTCCTTTGACTGAACTTGTACCTGTCAAGTAAATTGTGTAACCAGCCGTATGCATTGCCTCAGCCCAGAAACGCTTATCCAGTCCTGATTCGATTAACGTAGTTCTTGCTGCTAATGTTTTTGAGTCACTCGGTGGAAATTATGAACAATGCTGTTTCCCTTGAATACAAGAATCATATGAGAATAGTTCATCCTTAACAGAGCTGTCAATGTTTAGTTTAGATAAAATGTCTCTTACTTGCTTGATAATGCAATGAACAAGTTTCCTGTGCCATATTTCAAGAGATTTTAAGTTAGATACACTGACTGCTGCTGTCTTGATTTTCTGAACGTCTAAATTTACAACAAAGATCTTTCCTTCAAAGTTTGCTTCTGCCATTACTTCATTATTTTTAATTAACGTACACTCATTTCCTTCTGCTATTAATGTATGTCCTTTAGCCAAAGCTTGAGAAACTGAGAAAAGGGTTCAATTGCAAATACAGTACAAAAAGAACATTTTTTAGCACACTCTTAATTTCTTTATTAACTACATGGCAAACAACATTTATATCACCAACACCCAATGCCTTCAGTAATCTTCCATCTTCTATTTTAAATTCTTTTGAGCAATCTCTAAAATTTATAAAATAATCTTTGTAAGGAGACATGCTCACTGGCTCCACTGTCCGAGTAAAACTTATCATTTTTGATCAAGTTTACTTGATTAGTAACACTAGCCATGCTAACAAAAGCATTTTTGAAAACCTTGTCATCCTTTGTATTCGTACTTCCAGACTTTACTGAGGTCACTGCAATAGCCATAGTCTTGTTCAAATAAAAACGACAATCCTTTTTAAAATGATCTGGCTTATTACAAAAGTGACAAGTCAGAGTCTTTTTATTATTTGCTGCATTAGTTTTATTTTTAAAACATTTTTCAGTTGTGTGGTTCCTTTTATTGCAAATAATGCAATGCCTTTGAAAAGCTACAAAAGTCTGATTCTGTAAAAATAATGTATCTTTCAGCCAACTTTCCTCTATAATAAGTCACGAAGTCAACTCATTTAGAGTTTGTCTGACAGGATCGACAGATTCCCATGAGTACATAAAATGTCTGAATTCTCTGGGAAGGGACATTAGTATTTTTGAAATAACTTGGCGGTCTGAGCATATGTGAGCAGCTATCCCTTTTCTTTCATATTGAAAACTAAAGAATTTTTCGTGAAGCAAATGAATTAATGTTTCAGACTTTTGTTAGTATATAGACAAGAGCTTTTTTCACATTTCAGGAGAAGTTTTACAATTTCAAATATGAACAATAGTTTCCTTCTCCATTCTAAAGACAATTAGTTCCTTGGCCTTGGAATCCTTTCCCTTCCAAATATCTTTTGACTTACTTTCTTCATTAGGCATGATAACCTCACCCGTCATGAAATCTAAAAAGCCTTTCGCTTCTGCTGCTACCAAAATTTGAAACTTCCAGATGTTCCATTTGACTTCTCCCTTCAGCTTTGTTACCTGAACTTTCAATATGTTCATACTTTTTGCGTATTTTTGTTTGGTTTTTACAATTTCGACTGGGTATCCTTCCGTCAAAAATAAAAGACGTATTTTACATAAAAACCACTTTCCTCAAAAACCAAACATCACTGGGCCTATAACCTGATAAAATTAGGGCAATAGAAATAACAAAAGCTTGAAGAATTTCATTTAAATATAATATATTTTAAGAGTAAGCCATTTACTCTTTGAAGTTTTTCTTTTAGACAGCAAACTTCTTTTGTTTTATCAAAGCATTACATAATTATTAGAGCTATCACATTTGACATTTCTCATTGTTATTTTAACATGAAATTATACTTTGAAAAAACAACAAATTAAATATAATGTCGTCTTAGTTTCATTAGAAAATAAAATCATTGCCAATTATCTTCATCCTTTCATTTTACTGAAATTACTTTAAGGTAGTAAATATCACATGATGCATTACCCTTTCAGGGCTTATGCCATGCCTTCTTTCACCAGTCTACTGTTTAAATGTAGAGTTGTGAATATGCAACTGGAATTAGATATAACTGCTGTGATGCATCATTCAATTTTCAGCTCAAAGTGTTCATGTCAAATACAAGGTTTCAATTGATTAACAAGCTTATCCTGAGGATACTGAAGACAGTCATTACCTTGTGTCAGCAAGGCCTAGAGTAGCTTACGAAGTAATGTGTTTGACCTTGGGAAGCTTGGCTGGGTGCCATTTATAGAGATAGTGAACTGTTGGGAGGTTTGATTGTTCAGTATGGTTTCCTTGGTGGTTTGATAAAGTTCTCATGGTAATAGTTCCTTTCATGCTAAAAGAATTCACATTTTTAATGTGTTTAAACACTGCTCATTGTGCAGTGCGTTCCAACAGTATGGTCTAGGTCCTTAAATTGAGCAATCTAACGGAGACAACTTTCTATGGGATCTTTTGTGGAAATTTATTTTGTGATTCAGTTTTCATAGGTTAAATGTGTGTCTCCCCATCAAAATCCACAGGCATGCTTGGATTGAGTATAAGTTGGTTAGGTGACTGTGTAAAAAGCAGGAAATGTCTGCCTTTCAATATTGTAAAGGCTGTTTATAGATAATGAGCAGTTTTGAAAGCCCTGCTAATTTTCTACTTCAGTCCATTGCTTGCGTATCTTCCCGCGTCTATTGGATTTCGAATATTTAATGATGTCCCCGATAATTTTTTCTGTTTGACGTTAATTAATGCCTTTAACTTTGGTCTTCACTTTCTAGGACATAAGAAAATATGTTTGATTTAGGTTGTCAACAGAAAACAGAATATTTAAAGATTCTTTTTCCCATTATAAATAAACACCAAGAGGTTTCAAAAGTTCACCTTGAAATAAAAGTTGTGAATAGTTTATATGCTCGTCTGTTAAAGAAAGGCAAGCTTTTAGAGAATCCTGTGAATTTACTCCTTTATACAGAAGACAACATGCCTTAAACAATCATTACATGACGTAAGAATTACATTTAACAACATTTATGTGTAGGATTATATTGCATAGATTATTGTACAAATCAACATTTAAATGTACAATTATGCACAAGGAAATGGCAACTATTGCTATTACATTACGAGTATTGAAAACAACTGTCATGAAACTCAATGGTTAAACAAAATTTATCCAAATTTTCCAAATTTTTACAGCATACTTTCTCAGTAATATTTGTCACTCAGTGCAAGTTTTGTGAAAATTCATTTAACCACACAGTTTTTAAAGCTTATAACATGAACGTTTCTAATGACTTATCACTTAGGTTACAAAAAAAATGACTTTTTGCTTATACAATCTAAATGTCTTCACTTATATGAAATTAACTTCACAACA
This sequence comes from Dryococelus australis, assembly GCA_029891345.1. Lineage (NCBI taxonomy): Eukaryota > Metazoa > Arthropoda > Insecta > Phasmatodea > Phasmatidae > Dryococelus > Dryococelus australis. The sequence goes on from CM056993.1 coordinate 170,953,188, forward strand.
GTACAAAAAACGCAACACCTAGCAGTTTACAATGCATTTCATGAAACTGCATCCACACATTTAATGCAGAATTAAATTTTGCCCCAAATTACTTACTTTGAAGGAAGTAGTGGAAATTAGTACTTACTGTTTGATATATTAAATTTTTGGACAGATGTTATAATACTGTTTTAACACATCTATAACACTAAAAAAATTATTCATACGTGCAGTATAAAACATTTTTATGCCCTTATTGTTTCAAAATGACTGACATACGTGCCAAGGTATTAACTGTATGATTGTAAGTATGGAATCGCCTAAATACTAAATAACACACACACAATAATTTAAGCTTTCAGAGTTGTAACAAATATCACAAACATATATAGCAAAACACACTCATCCAAAGTTTCTTCAAGTTTATTCGAGGTTTTGAAATTTTTCTGACTTCAGTTGCATGAAGAACCACATTTTCCAGGTAGACATGAAATTCCAAGAATTTCTGCAACAAGAAACTACGTGGAAATACAGCAGAAAGCAATAACAAACATGGCCACTTCATTCAGAACATTAAATGTTTTATTTATTACGATAACAAATAATTTATGTCAGAAATCACAAACAGACCAGGAAAAAAAAAACAACGAACCAGCTAACTTGAATGTGTCGTCAGCCAGGTGATGGTATGAAAGATTTAGAAACATAAATGTATTACAATCATACCAAATTCTATTCTTATTTGCATATAATTAAAGAAACTTAATTGCAGATGACACCAATTTTTAACTTTAGGACTAGTATAAGATGTTATTACATTGAACTACTTCTTGTAATTCCCTGGCAACTTAACTTAAGTGTGTGTTGCTATAATTGTTCATCCATACTATTATATAAAGAGGTAAAGTTAGTTAGTTTGTTTGGTAAAGGTAATCTCTGGAACTACTAATCTGATTCTTATAATTCTTTCACTGTTAGAAAGCTACATTCTTCCCGATGGACATAGGCTATGTTTAATTTTTAAAAAATCCTGGAGAAATTTCAAAATTTGTGAAAAAATTAGCTATTTTTCTGCTTTTTTAAGGATACTCTAACAAAACTGTAGGGCAGATTGTTATAATTCTTTCATTGCAAGCAAGTCACATTCTTACATATAGCTATAGACATATATCAAGTGGGGCCACAGAGGCCCTGTGGGTAAAGTAATCTCAAGTGGAGCTGCAGTGGACCAGTGGGTAGAGCGATCCCAAGTGGGGATGCAGCGGCTCAGCAGCTAGAGCACTCTCAAGTGGGGCCGCAGTGGCTCAGTGGCTAGAGTAATCCCAAGTGGGGCCATAGTGGCCCAGTGATTAGAGTGATTCTAAGTGGGGCCACAGAGACCCAGTGGGTAGAGTAATGCCAAGTAGGGCTGCAGTATCCCAGTGGCTAGATCACTCTCAAGTTGGGCCACAGTGGCCCAGTGGCTAGAGCAATCCCAAATGGGGACGCAGTGGCTCAGTGGCTAGTGCTATACTAAGTGGCGCAGCAGTGGCTCAGTGGATAGAAAAATATCAAGTGGGGCCACAGAATCCCAGTGGCTAGAGCGATTCCAAGTGGGCCACAGTGGCTTGGTGGATAGAAATTTATCAAGTGGGGCCGCAGTGGCCCAGTAACTAGAGCAATCCCAAGTGGGGCCGCAGTGGCTCAGTGGATAGAAATATACCAAGTGGAACCGCAGTTGTCCACTAGCTAGAGCGATCCCAAATGGGCCATAGTGGCTCAGTGGCTAGAGCACTTTCAAGTTGGTCCGCAGTGGCCCAGTGGCTAGAGCGGTCCCATGTGAGTGGCTAGAGCGATACCAAGTAGGGCAGTAGTATTTTGTCCTTCTTTTCCACTCACTCATGCGGGATGGGCCAAGGTTAGTGCGAATCAGTGGCACATAACACTGCCCCCTCCTCAAGTCAGCTTGTCCTGAACAAACTACAGACTCTGCAACATCCGGACCTTAGCAGAGTGACAGATGGTCGATGTGGACAGCCTTCGGCTCCGCCCTAGTGCCTTGACGACAAATCTGAAAGACCACATCATTCATTTTCTTCAGAATCCTGGTGAGGCCTTCCCAACATTTCTGTAGATTCGAGTACCCATTTTGCTTCTTGGGGTTGTACAGCCAGAACAGTTGTCCTTTTTGAAATATCAAGCCCGACATTTTCCTGTCATACCAGGTCTTCATCCTGTCACTCTGTGGTCGTTTGTGCTTACAGGTGACTAATCCTTTCATTATTGGTTTGAAAAGATTATGCAACTACAGAATTTTCCCTTGAATCATCTTTTATAGTATGGCTACAGATCTGAAATGGGCTGGCAGTTGCAGTGCATGCTGCATATTGTGGCTGAATCCTCGTCCGATGTACCCTGAAGGGCTGGTAGCTCTTGTTGACTGCCTCACTCCCCTTCTCAAGTTCACACAGCTGTTTTGTTGCCCCCCCCCCCCCCCCAATGGCACTTGACCGCTATCCTCAGAACCACTACTGAGAGGGACCATCACATACCTCGCTCAATGCCATGGGTTCCTTTCACTGTTTGTGGCACAGCATGTACAGGGCATCTGGATAGCACTTGCAAGTTACTGTGTGCATTTTCCAACTGCTTTGTGAGGTGTGCAGTTCGCAGCATCAGCTCATCAATGTGGTGTCTCAGTTGTTGGGTGCACGAAGCTCACAAATTTCTTAATGTAAGTGCTTGGATGTGTTCATCAAAACCATTTGTTCTTCACCTCGCTGCCTCTTTTCCTGTTGCCCCAGCTGTCCACATGACCAAAACTCCTACAATTTGGGTGTCTTTGTGTCTTCGTTATTCTACCTTCATCTTCATTCAGCTTCAGGGTCTGTACAGGATGCCGGGGTGTTGGCTCCTGTCTTGCTGACTCCACCTCCAGTGCTTGAGCCAGAGCATCCTGCATGTTGTGGGGTGCAGATAGACATACTGCTTGTAGAACCTCTGTGTCGGCGATGGCATCAATGAAAAAGCTTACTGCGATCGTGTCACTCTTTGTCGCACCCTTCCAGAGATAGGTGGGAAATCAGCACGATGTCTTGCCATAGCTAATGCAGTGGCTTCTCTGGTTGCTGGGTGCGGCTTCGATGGTGGGCATGTCACAGCTATCGGTCGCCAAAATGTAGCTGCAAGGCCGACACCACTGTGCGGTACTCCAGTCCATGTTGCTTTGGCAGTGATTGTAGTATGCTCAGTGCAGGGCCTCTCAGTATAGCTGCAAGTTAGTAAGCTTGCTGTTTGGATAACCAGTCATTCAGGGTGGCAATTTTTTCAAACTGGTGTTGGTACTCCCGCCAAAAATTCTGGCCATCATAACGGATTGGCTTAATTGAGACCCCCTTCTCCACTCCTGGCTGCGCGACATCAATTCTGCATATCTGCTGACTGTCCTCCAAGGTTGCTGCATTTGTTACAATTTGCACTGCTTCCCCACTTTTCTTGTCTGCCGATGTGATGGTACTGGAACTCCGCTGCTGAAGAAATTCTTACCATTCTTTCTTCATCGCACTCATTTTGTTATTGACGCTGGCCATCCTTCCACTGACACTGCCCAATACTTCAAGTACACTGTCCACTTTTTCATTTGCACTGTTTTTTTGTCCACACAGTCAACTTTTTTATTCACAAACTCACTAGTGCCTTCTATTTTCCTGTCAGTGTTCTCATTTACTGTGTCTATTTTCTTATCAGGGTCTATTTTACTGTCTACATTTTCATTTACAATGTTTATGGTTTTTATTACAGAACTTTAATCCTTCAATTAATGCTAGAAGTGCTTCTAGTGCTGCAGAAAGTTTTCTTGTTAACATACACTACGATGGTTATACAAAACAGTCTTAATCCTACTGCAATCAAAATTCATTAATTGGTTTTAATATCACTACTTATTATAATTTTACCTAACTTGATTTACAATTCATTTGTTAATAATTGCCTCCATCCACTTTCTGACACCAGTGTTACAAGATGCCTGAAATGCATATCTGAGTTCGTGAGGGATGGAGGGTTTAATAAAAATAACAGAACTAAATTTAATTTTAATTTATTTCCTCAACTTTTATTTGCAACATTTAACTATCTATTTCCACTATTACGAATTTTTATTTCTCAGTGAGCACAGTATTCAGTGTCTATCTCAACCTTAATTAAAGCCCTTCTCAATGTCTTTGTTTGGTTATAGTCAATTAACTCGCATCATTAAACACATGTTCAATACGTCTGTGGCCATCATTTGAAATGTTTTTCACTCACATATCCAGTCTAATAGTCCTGCCTGCCAGTTGCACCATTCACCAATGCTCACAGTCACAGATTTTTTTCTGCTGGTCACTTCTCTTTCTGCTCGTTGTTGTATCGCTGAAACTCTTGACACTCATCAACTGATGAAATCCTGGCTCGGAGGCCTGGCACACTTATATATGCATCTCGAGTCATGCAGAGAGAAACAAGGTCAGTAAACCAGAAAATTAATCAGATAAACGTAGAAACCGTGTCCACCGAAGGTCAGGAGCATGCGGGATGTCAAAGGGTTATCGCGGCGGAATGCCTTCATAAATCAAAACACTGGTAAGATTATTGCTCACCTGTCAATCAAACATTCCTTCATGACTCGCCAACTCTGTCCTTTTCTGTTCGCTCGTGCAAGATGGACCAAGGTCAATGTAGACCAGTGACACGTAACAGTATGTTAATGTGAGACAAAATATTAGTTTCCATCAAAAAATGTTGTGAAATTTAAAAAATAAAATTAATTTTGGAAAAATTTTTTAAGATCGAAATGTAAAATAATTATTAGTTAGATTTTTATAACATTTAATTCAGTTTGAAATATGAGAGCCCTAGCTGGTGTTTAAACTGGATGCATGATTGATTGACAGACATTTTAAATAATGGCAAGGGACAGACTGCAAACGTGTAAATCATGAGTGACTATAACCAATATAGAGACATTGAGCAGAATAATAGACATAAAATATTGCACTAACTGTGAATAACAATATCAATAGTGGAGGTAGGTAGTTTAATGTAAATAATAACTGTGTAATAAATAAAAATCAAATTTGGTTCTATTATTTTTATTAAGACATTCATCCCTCACGAACTCAGTTACGTCCTTGCCATCTAGTAACATTACTATGTTCAGCCTGTCACTTTTTCCTGTGTTTGTCTCTCACCACGTGAATTTTCATTCTCTTTCCCATTGTGAAAGTTAACTGTATTCTTGGTTACCTAGTTACTTTCAAAATATAAGAACAGGGTTAAAAGTGAAAAGAAAACTGACACCTTTTTCTTAAGCTTCACATAAAGAAGCATGTGTTTGAGATTAATACCATTATTGCAAAGTGCAGTAGGAGGAGATATGGTAAAATATCCCGAAATACAGTACTGCTGTGAATAAAGTTAATTCAGCAGTTTTCCATCTATGTAAATATCAACTAACAGACCCACCCAAATCACAAAATTCATAAAGCTAGCCATAGACAGTATATTACTCACTTCACAAATGGAGTCAAAACACTAATGAACCCCCTTACAACTACTTGAAACATTAAAATGTATATTGATGGTGGTGATGATGATGGCGATGATGATTATAATAAAAATAATACAATTTTTAAAATTTAATTATTGATATTTATTGTGCCACCCAACAGTTGAAACCTTTAAAAGGGGGCCACAGGTACAAAAAAACATATAAACTAACTACTGAAAATAAGATGGGACAACACATATAAACAAAACACATGAGACATTGACAAACACAATATTCAACTTACTTTAAAAACTAGGACAGAACACACATTTAAACAAACAATACAAATTGGACAGAAACAGACATAATATATAACACATGAACAAAATATAAAAAACAAGTTACTTATAAGATTACACAACGGTGATTCAGCAAAGTGGTTAATATAATGTTTATATAATTCACTAAGTATAATTTTTTTTCCAATAAATGGATTGTAACTAACAAAATATTTATTATAATTAACTACACATCTACTAACTATAACTTTTCTAAAATTTAAAGAAGTAAATGTATCCATTATTTTATGTTTATAATTAGGTATTTTAACACTACCTTATTTAAAAATTGTGAACATTGTACATGGAATTGAAAAGAATTGATTAAAAATAATCCATTGTAGATATATCTACGTAATTATTGAGATTTTGTTTATTGAATCTGGGAAGTTCATTTTTATATATAAAGTCATGGGTATTGTGAAATCTAAGAAATAACAGTTCAAATAAATTTTTTGTACATTTTCTATTCTAGTTGAGTCAGTGTTGGTGATATTATTCTAGATCACAGAACAGTACTCTAACCTAGACCTAATTAACGAGTAATACTGACATAACAAAGAGTCAGGAGATGTGGCTGAAGAAGTAATACATTTAATTAAACCGAATGTGCTACTAATGTTATTTATTAAGGTATCTACATGACAATGTGAAAAATAATTTACAGTCTAAAATTACTCCTAGATCTCGTATATATACTCTACTCTATTTATTACAATATTCTTGACAAAATATTTATGAATAATTATATTATTTTTCCTAGTGAAAGTGATGCACATTCTTTTGGTTTCACTCAAAGCCATAGCATTATCCATACACCAGTTCCTAATTGCAGTAATATCCTGTTGCAGCAGTACACATTCCTGCTCATCCTTAACACTTTTATAAATCTTTGGATCATCAGCATAGAGAAGAGCATGTATATGCCATACTACACCGATAATATCATTCATAAAAATGTTAAAGAGTAATGGAGAAAGTGTACCGCTTTGGGAAACCCCAGACATTACTTGATGGAAATCTGAGTAAATAGTATCTATTCTAACAACAGATTTTCTTTCTAAAAAGTATTCAGTAAACCAATCAACATATGAATCATCAAAGCCTATATCTTTTAATTTTTCCAATCAAAATGACCACATGTTGACATGTGTCAAATGCTTTTTCAAGATAACATCCATTTGATTTCTAGGTAAAACTTGATTGTATAATTCTTTCACAACATTTAAACAAATTAGAAGTAGTCTTTTTGCCAGATTGGAAACCATGTTCAAATTCGGTTATTGGATTTGTAGTGTGGAAATTTAAATGTCTATGGGCATAAGGGCCCCACTTATGTTACTCACGTGTGTAACATCTAACATGGCCTCTTGTACCAAGTATGGGGAACTCGAGACTGGGTGGAATACTGTGATTCACTGTGTGCTGGCAAGCATTACAAATACACAGTGCATCACACAGCAAGATTTATACTGTCCGATTGGATTTTTAGAATAAGGGCATGGAAGTTATATAGATCTAGCTGGGGCATGAATGGGCCCTGTTGTTCCTGAGGCCAAGTAATTAGGATGTCGGCTATAATTATTAACACTGGTAATGGATATTTATTATTAATTTAGCTGGAAGTGCTTTTGATTATTATTAATCTATATTTCATTATAAATGGACTGTTTGTATGAAAATGCAGCAGTACTAAAACATGGCTCACACTCCTTGTGTCAGTGGATCATTGCTGTTTTACATGGAAGATGTCTCCTGCAGTATCCATCAAAATGTCTGTGTACTAAGTTGAACAACTTTGATGCAGTGAATGCGCTTAAAGCCTGGTACTGTGGCTTCTGCTATAAAGTAGGCTCATGTTCCTAGAAACACCATTCCTTTAATGTAACATTTTACAGGTGCGTCATTGCATTTAGTCCAAAATAATGTATTGTACTGAAATATGCATGTAGTATAAATTGTTTAATGTGGACTACAAAAACAACTTTATTGCAAGACATTGGCAATGTTAAGTTATATCAACAAATGGTTACATATTATAAACAGTAATGTAGTAAAACAACTTTATAGCAGAACATGCTATACATATAAACAGCAGTCATGTAAGCCTGTGAATTTAATTAATATAACCAATGAATTACCGGACATAATATACATTTTGTGTTTGTGTGTGTTTGATGTGGGGTTTATTTTTAGACAAAGTATGAGCAAGCAATAAAACCTGGTAGTCCAGTTGATGTGGTGACACCAGACTGGGTGGCTGATAGCATACGTGAAGGGATGCGCTGCGAAGAAGTCCTGTACCATCCTCGACTTCTCCTGTTACCAAATTCTCATGTGGATGATATCCCATCACCAACAGCCAGCATGAGTGAGTTGAGCGTAGAAGATTAAATGTATGCATGGTGTTTCTTTTTTTTAGTGTCCGCTATGACATTTATGTTTCAGTGCCTTGGAATGTGAAAACTGGGTTTTCCATAACATTTAATAATTTAAAAATAATATTGTTTTTCTAATCAGGAATCTTGCAAGTGTTCCGTTTTAAGCTGAAACCTGATTAAGTCTGAGTACTAAAAGTTTGGTTTTTCTGTTATTTATCCATTGAGTGATGAGAGTATATTTTTGTCTTTAATTATCTCTGATTGTTAAAATATGTATAATTAATTATATATATATATATAAGCTATACCTTGAAGATGAGGAGCTGATAAAGAACATATTGGTGTATGTTTTACAGGCCTCAATTCAATAACAAAAGTATTTCAAAAACACTTTATTTTAACTTAATTTTGTAAGTGGGATGTCACTTTCTTTTCTTTAACTTACTATCAAATACACAAAAGCATAAAAATATACAAAATAATCTTAATATGATTTTTTTTTTACAGTAAATCATCACTGAAGAGGCATTTGACTTTTGCCATCTAAAATCAGAGCAACCGTGCGTGTGTGTGTGTGCGTGTGTGTGTGTTAGAGAGATAGATAGATAGATAGATAGATAGATAGATAGATAGATATTGATATTTTTTTATCTTTTTCAATCATTCCCCTTTTCCTCTTTTATTTAATTTTTCTCTTCCTCTGTTTCTCTTTGTCCTTTCTTTCTCTTTGTTCCTCTCTTTCTTTCCCTGTCTCTCTTCCTCTTTTTGTGATTTTTATCTCTTTATTTCTGTTCTTCCATATGTATGTGAATTAGGATATGTTCATAACCATACATGTGTTATTATGCTTTCATAAAGTGTTCATAATTAGAATTGTGTATATTTCATTTGAGCAACTTAATCCTGTGAAAGCAGAATTGCTGTGCATACTGAAATTAATTTTTTTTTTGGTATTCAGCAGCACCAGTGATGAACTCTGGAGCGACTTTGTCAACTGCACAAATCCTAGGGTTCACGGACGATGCAATAGAGAACAGTGTACCTCCACCAGCCTCAACAAGTAAAGCATCTATCTTAGAGCAGTTAAAACAGAGGATGCCCTGGAACCAGCCTACGTTCACTCAGCCCAAAACTGTGGCAGTTTCTTCTGCAGGGACTGCGCCACCTTTCCAGCAGGTACACTCTTGGTAGCTGCCTATTATATGTAAATCAGCACACTCTCTGCAGTGGTTGGAGTGGAATGTATATCATTGTCCTGGTTGGCTACTATAGCATACTAAGGTACAGGAATCCGTGGTCTGGGTATTCAAAGGACCACCCATTAGGAAAGTATTAAAACACTAATGTTCTCCCTTGTGGTTTACAACTCCTATGTACATGATAAATAAAATGAAACTCACAAAATGTTTTGTTTTATTTATTTATTGTGTTATACTAAAGGAAGATGGACGTCAATGTCCTTGATGAAAGAAACATCACAGGGTTTTTCCATACAATTTCAACAAATTAAAAAAATGCTGGTTGCTTCATAGTTTCAGAAAAATTATATTATTTTTTATCACTAAACTAAACATGTTTTGAGAGATCAAAACCAATTTCGGAAACAATTATAGTCTTGCATATGGCTTATCCTGCCTTTTTTATGTGGCAATATACAGTAATTTTAGCATTGTCAAGCATTTGCAGTAATTGCTGTAGCACCCTTATTCATAACACAATTTTAATAAATCAATAATAATTTTATTCAGTAAAAATAGTTGTTTTTCAAGATATCAACACAAACTAATCTTATTGGGTAATTTCAAAATATTCTGATTGTCATTCATGCATATCTCTAGTAGGACACGTCAGAAATATGTTGTTTTTTGTTAAGATAGTTAGACATGTAACAATGTATTAAAATGTAGAGAAGTGGTCTGCAGATTAATGAAAACATTGTGCTGGGAATTTTGTGCCATATACTTGTGCTAATATTTGTTAATTTTTAGTGGTGTGCGGGAATTAATTTTTTCCTCGGGAAAAATTTGGGCGGGAAACTTAAATTTCCCGCGGGAATTTGGGAAAAAATATTTTAAGTTAGGTAAAAACGTTTGTGGGTTTTCAGACGTAGTGAATAACATTCTATCACGACTTATTCCATTAAAAAAAAAACATAAACATGGAATAATGACTGTATGTGCTAAACATTACATTTGAGCTAGAAAAGTCTTATTCTATATTTTTATACACTTAGTTGTTGCACTATGAATTAATCCTCTGGGTTTGGAACACTTCTTTATAAAATACTTGCTTCAATTTTAATAGGAAAATCCAGTGTAATAATTTTTAAATAACAAAAAGAATTAGTCTTACGACATGAAAAACAAAAATTTAACTTTAAATTTTTTTGAAAATATTGCCTTCATGTTTTCAGTTCGCTGCTATTTACTTTATAATTTAATGACATCTACTAAGTAACTTTTGCATTATTCGTTCCATTTTTGGTAGTAAAATGTGTGTACATTGACACAAATGTACTAAAATTAACTTTCAGGGGAAGTTTTAACATCCGTAAACACAGTTACGCTTCTAATCTAATAGTGGAACTGCATTCAAAACCAAGTTGCATCGGGCAGGTTATAAATTCATCATACAGAATCCGTATGCTAACAAAGCTAATCCCCTATTAATAACGGAATTAAAAGTAACTAAGTAAATCAATTATATTTCTCTCATAGAAAATTAGCTACGTTTGGAGTTTGTCAACGTCTCGGCGATAACAAGTGAGCACAGCACACAATTAAAAACAAACACATTCTGCCGAAAACAAAGACAATTTGTTGGCATGTTACGAATAGTTTTAACCACACCCATATTTAAAAACACCATTTTAGATCTCAGTCAAATAGTTAAACATTTGGAGTCAAATTAAACATTCATTGTGCACTAGCTTATTTTACATGAATGTTTAGGTTATGTATATCAAAACTCGCGTACATCAACCAGCAATCGATACTTACACCGTATTGATATCACTCGCATATAAGACAAATGCAGTGCGCACGGTTCACCGTAATTTCATAATAGTGCAAGTTCACAACAAGTTTTACTTAATTTTCTCAATAGACACGTAGTTTTAACGTTACATAATATATGACCTACAAAAATTATTTTAGGTTATTCAACAAACTTTGGAATCTGTGAATAAGCGAAAAAAAAAAAAATCTTCTCAAGATTTGAGTCATCAAATGATAATCACGTACGTAAGTGTCGATATACAGCTTATCGTACAAAATCCGACTTGTAATTTAGTTGGAACAACCTACAAACGTGAACATAAATTTTTCCCAAAAATATTGGGAAAAAATTATATCCCGCTCGACGAGAAAACCATTATGTATTCCCAAAATTTTTCCCAAAGTTTGGGGTCCCGCACACCACTATTAATTTTGCAAATTATTTTGACACATGCTTTTGCTCTTGCTATTGCAGTTAGATCACTGATTGCCCTCCTGAGCTCAGTCCGTAATCCTTTCGTGGTGTATTCTCTATTAGTGATACTTTTTTTGGCCTGGTGGGTTGTCATTGGTTTACAGGGGTGCCACTTATTGGAGGGATTACTTCTGAATGGAGGGGAATCAAACCCCAGGGTGATTTGAACCTTAATTGACTTCCACCAAGGGAGTGCAATCTTACTCACCGATAGGGTTGCTAATAAGTGGGATGCTAGCTGTCCCAGGTTACTTACCACGTAAGGGACCGCGGACGCCAAGTAGATTACCACAATAATGGGGGTTGGAGATTCAGTCAGAGTTGCTGGTTCGATCCGGTTCGGTCTCGTCGGTCTACGACCAGGAATGAAATTTAACGAGGCGGAAACTGCACGGGGTTTAGCAGTGGTTTTAGGGGGTAATTTTATCAGGATCACCTTCCCTGATGCGGTACGAATCGTACACATATAGTGTGGGCTCATACCATTGTCTTTCTTAGAGGGTGATACGGTTGCGGAAGGCGAGAGAGTTTTCAGCTGAAGGTAGCTCATGTGGTCTAAGTCCTGCCACGGCCAGCAGATTCCCAGATAAGCTTCTAATTCAAATGTGTGGTCGAGCGGGATGCTAGGTGAGACTGGGCGTGGCGTGATCTCACGGATTCGCCGGTGGGGGTGCATCCTCGCAAGTAGTCTCTACCTCAATTTGTATGATAAGTTGTCTTTGTAGAGCCAGATGCTCTTTACGCCTATTCCGGCTAGGAATTCTGCATCTATTACTATTGATTCAGACCAACTCTCTTCTCTTCCTGCTGATGTGCAGCCCTGGGAGATATGTCTTCAGACACGCCTGAGGCACTGACAGCGGGATGTGCAGGAGAGAATTTGGGTGCCACCACGGGTAGGCGAGGGTACACTGGACACCCAGGAGCTTCGGTATGTCCGTTTCGGACTAAACGCCTTCTTCAGACCTGTCTCATGTAGAGTTCGGCACTCACACCTAATCGGCAGTGGGATTTTTATTTCAGATAACACACAACGACACTTCAATTACAAAAACGTGAGGGGAACAATTAAGAATAATAATGTAGTCAACGAATATAAGATTTGACATAAGGTTTATTGTCACGTCTCTGAAAACAATGAGGAATGCCGGTTAATCGTACACACTAATTAAATCTAATAATAATTACGTGATTACTTTATGCAGGCGAAGGTGAGCCTAGACAAGAACTTGTTATAATACTCTAGTCTGAGAATTATTTATGATTTATGCAATTAAGAACATATGCCTTCCGAGGGGGTGGTGTCCAGAAGGGAACGTCGCAATGACCTACTACCGCGGAGTCAAAGGAGTGACTGGCGTAAAGGGGTGCAGGGTCGAGGTTACCTTTGGAGCGTCTTGCAGGAGCTTGCGGTCATGCTGGTGCAGGAAAAGTCTTCTCAAGCTGCAGGTGAGGTAGAGCCTTTGCAAGCTGCTGGAGAGGAGGAGGTCTTGGTCAGACCAGGGAGAGCTCACTGACCTATGCGGCTGGCGAGCCAGCAAAATGTGGCTAGAGGCGTTTCTGTGCCTCCTTATATAGTCCAAGATCAGTGCTTCAGGGCTCTTCCGGGGGTATGGGGGATGATAGTCTTTCTCCACAGGGGCTGGTTATCATAGGGTTGCGGCAGTGCTGCGCATTCCTTATCATCCTGAGTTGAGGCTGGTGACAAGTTTACAACCTCTGCTCAAGGCTTGGCGTAGGTGATGTCGCAGGGCAACAGGATTGCTGCAATCTTGTGGTGTCTCTTGTAACTTCCTTCTCCGTTATCGCTGGGTAGTGGCTCATCAGGTAAAACAATCTTGGTTCAAGAGGTTGGCGACCACATGTCGGATCCTGGGTGGACAGTACAATTTGATAATTAAACACGTTAGTTATAATTGTGGCCTAGATTGTCCACAACGCATGGAGTCAACTCTGTCGGCCGTGAATGGTAGTCTGCCATTGTTATAACTTGCCCCGAGCTCTTCCTAGCTCATTTATGGAGCGGATTCGCCCGTAGGGTGCACAGGCGTGCTGCACAGCAGTGTGGCATGTGTCAAGGTAAAAGGAGATTCAAGGATGTACTGTACTTAACCATACTAAACCTTCCTAATTTCGTTTAGTTTTAATATTGACGTTAAAATATCAGGCTACTGGTCGGATGGCTGTGCCACAGACTGCTTTTTGTCATGGTTATTGCTATCAATCGGACACATACACTCCAAGTCTCATCAGAACAGAGTTTTTCTTCATCAGGTTTCTACTTGCTTGCAACTTTATGTGTAATACTGCTTTTGTAGTATATCAGTCAGTTTGTCACAACCTCTGTTGGAGTTCACAATCTGTGTTACTTGTTATTGCTTACGCTGGAAGTAAGCCATAGTAGTGTAGTTTGAAACAATGCTTAACAATGATGCTTTCTGTGGTTTATTATTGTAGAGGAGAATGCCACAAGGATATTTATGGGAAAATAAATGTAAAATTAAAATGTATTTAGTGTCACCAAGGCGAATTGAGTTCAATTACAGACGGGGTCACTCCTGAATGTTCACATGTGAGAATTGTGCTGGATGATGCCACTGGTCAGTGGTTTTTCTCGGGGATTACACGTTTCCTCCACCCGTGCATTCTGGCACTGCTCCTTACTCACCCAGTTTCACGCTCATTAGCTCTCAAGACGTCGCTGTTAATAGTGGTCCAAACCTCTACACTACAGAGACCTAAGTGAAGTTAGTCAAATCGTTCTAAACTATAGATTAATTGTAAAAATTTAGTGACAATTTGTGAGTACCACTACAATAAATATTTGCATAAATATTTTCAAATTTTTGGCCAATGTTGTTGTGACCTCTATTAAGCTTCATAAATAAGAGATAACCAAAGCCTTAGTAAAAGCTTTAAAGTTGCTGTTTGTATTCAAGACCTCATTTTGAGTTTATTTCAGGGAAGGAATTGTGCATTACTTGTTTTAAAAAATATTTATGAAAACACTAGCAAAAGTGTTTGATGAGAGACATACATACACCTGTAGAAGAAGCAATGAGTAATAAAAATTGTTAAACTGAGTTATTAAAAGGCGCCAAGATCTAGAAAAGGAAAGACTAGGCGTGTGTTCATCAGTCTGATAGCAATAAACATGACAAAGCAGTGTGTGGCACAACCACTGCCCCTCCAAACAGTGGCCTGATATTTTAAAGTAAATAAAAATATGTACAAATATTAAAAATAAGTGAAACTTAGATGGTTTAAATTAGAGGTTTGCAAATCAGATACCTGAAATTGAATCTAATTTTGAATCAAATAAAATATTATCCTTGAATTTTGAAACTTTTTTAATTTAGTCACATATTTTTAGATATGTTCAATTATGTTATTTGTTCACTTTTTTTTAAAGATAGTTGCAGTTAATTTTTCAATGTAGAATTTTTAAATTTGTGGTTATTTAATGGGCTAACATATTTTTAACAAAAGTAATTTATAATATTTAATAAATGTTTTTAAGAATGTTATTTAAATAGGCGCTTACGAAAATAAACAAAATCTATAGTAAGCCTGCACTGAATGCAAGTTGACCCCAAAATTCTAAATCCATTTAAAAAGAAAATAATGTAATACAGATTGCAATCTGAATCTTGAACATCCTGTCTACTCAATCAGTTGAGAGCATGTTGAGAGGTTGTTGATTGGGCAGTGTGTTCTTGGCATGCATGATGGTGGAGAGGAAGCATCAGTATGTTGAAGGGGGAGGGGTGAGTGTGAGACTCCACGAAGAAGGGGGAGTGGGGGGGGGGGGGGGTTGTGTGTTTTGTGGATGCGTGGATGCGTGTGCGTACATCTGGACACAATGCTGTGCCTGGGAAAGTGAAGTGAGTCACAAAGAGAGAAAAGAAGAAACGTGGTTCCTGCACCTGAAATAGCCTTAAAGCAATTAGAGAAAAATGATAAAACCGTGTCGTGTTTAAAGTGCTCATCTTGGTCACTAAATATACACGTGGCACTTAAAAATGTAACACGTGTTCCATGCTAGCCCAATCGTAAATTTGTTCCTTATCAGACGTTACCTTCCGTATGTTGTGTTCGGAAGTGTAGTGCAGATGTAGAAATTATATACACATGATGCTGCAAGGACACGTCAAGGGTTTTGTTACAGATCAATGGAAAGTTCGTAACATCAATTCTTTGAAAAAAAAATTAATAACTTGTTCACATTTATTGCATGTTAAGGAGAAACCACTTGCTATAAAATACATGGTTGATTAAACTACTTTGAGCAACAATAATCTTGATGAAAATTTCTGCAGCCTGGGATAGAGCTGGAAATAATATCCATGGTGCTTTGCCGTACAGGACTGGTCACATACTGAGTCACATACTTATTGTATGCTGTGACCTTGTTACGAGACAAAAAATTAAAAAATCACGGCAATATGCAAAAAATTGTGGTCAAAGGTTTTTTAATATGTCGACAAGTGAAAAAATGGACAGGTGACGATACATGAGTAGTATTAGTTATGAGAGTACGAGCGCAGTGCAATAAATCATCAAATAATAAAGAAAATTAAAGTCAAAATCAAGTAAATTTCTTGTTTTCAAGCAACTCTTTTATTTTTCTAGAATCCTTATTTCGAGTCTCTGCAAATTAAAGCCAAAATCAAGCAATTTTACAATTTTTTCAAAAATGATCATGCTACCTTGCAAATTCAAGCCAAATTATGCAAGCAAAATCAAGTGAATGTAAGTTAAAATTATGGAAATTTAAGCTAAAAGCAAGCAAATTAAATTCAAAATCAAGCAAATTTAAAATTAAACAAATGTAAGCCAAAATATCCAAAAGTTGAGTTAAAAATCAAGCCAAAAATCAAGTAGATTTGAGCTAAATCTGCAAGCAAAATCAACCAGCCAAAAAAAGTAGCAGGATAAAATTGATGAAAAAATCAAGAAATACAATGAAAAAATCATACATTTTAAGAGACGTGAAGAAAAATATCAATTTAGGTTATCAAAATGAGTTTTATTTGATTAAACAACTCAAATATGTATCAAAAAAATTTTGAAAGTTTAAAAAGATTAAACAACTTAAGTCATTAAAATTTATAAAGAACTGAATTGTAACCAGCAGCTACATTAAGAGAATTCTAAATCATGTATAGATTTTCCATTTTTCATTTCTTTTAAACCTTTATTTGTTATAAAAAAATTTTTCTCATTTATTAATTTCAAAGCATTTTTATCAAATATATTTCCATAATGATCTGGTAATGGAATTTTATATTTCTCATGTAAAGTACAATTCATTTTTTTGCCAAATATTCATAAAATTGATTCATAAAATTGATAATCCGTCGTAGCATATAATTTATTATTTTCAAGCAGTTGTAGTTTTGTCAATTCATAAGAATTGTTTAACTTGCTAAGCAGTGATTCCATTTTTGTTTTATTTATAAGATAAAGAAGAAAAAAAATCAAAACATTCACAAATGAAAAATAAAGTCATCCAAAATAAAAATTTCAAAAAGGATCCAAAATAAAATTGATCCAAAATAGAAATGATGCTACACAATAAATTGATCCAAAATAAAACTAACACAAATAAAATTGATCCAAAACAAAAATGACTGCATGATAAAGTGATCAAAGAAAGAAATTTAATAAGATAAAGCAGAAAACAAAAATGGTTACACAGTATGTCGAAATCTAAATGCCCTATTTTCAACCTGTTCTCAATGCCATAAAATTACAGATACTGGTAAGCTATTGACATGCATAGGATGTATGAGGCCTCAAGTTTTTTTTTACAAAAACTCAACAACACTTCTATGTGAGCTCCTGTGGTGACACAAAGGATATTAAGCTGGTATTCAAGTTCTGTCCAGGTCTGCGCCAACATGTCCAGAGTAATGGTACCAATGGTGTCCACAGTTCGAGCACGTAGGTCCTGAAGGTCTCATACTGCAATGGCGTACACCCTATCCTTCACGTAGCCCCACAAAAAAAAGTCCAATGGCGTAATGTCGAGAGAATGGAGAGGCCACTTAATGGGTCCATCTCGTCCTACCCAACGGCTAGGGAATGTGGCATCCAGAGCGATACGCACATCCAGTGACCAGTGGGGTGGGGCACCATCTTGTTGGAACCAGAGATTTGGTTGCAGGTGTTAAACCTGGGGAAAGGCATATAGTTCCAATATGTGCAGGCACGTCGTTACTGTGACTGTCTTTTCTGCAAAAAAAAAATGGTCCGATGATCATGTTGCACATCAGGCCACACCAAATGTTCACTTTTGGACTGTCTCGCACATGTTCCATGATGGCATGTGGGTGCTCTGACCTCCAAATGCGTACGTTATGGTTATTGACAATTCCCGAGATATGGAATGTCGCCTCGTCAGAGAACATGAGGTGTCACAGGAAGGCAGGGTTCTGGTCACATCAGTCAAGCATATCACACTCAGATTTGTATTGTTGTGGCTTGTCCTCTGGCTTTAGAGCCTGCACAATCTGCACTTTGTATGCATACAGATGCAGCTGCTTTCTGAGAACCTGATGGATAGTTGTTCGCAACAATGGAAGTTTTCGTGAAGTCCGACGAATTGACTTCCGTGGACTTCGTAGGAGCGCCTGGCAGACATTTTATACCTGTTTATCAAAGACCCGCCGGCCTCCTCCATGTCTTTTCACTACACTTCCAGTGTTCAGAAACTGTGTAAAGAGAATAAATCTATAAAATTATTTTCTCCTCATAAAACTACTAAGGACAAAATAATATACAACAATATGTAAAAAATGTTGTAATGAGAAATATCATATCAAGATGTTAAATAGTTAAAAACAGTTTTGTTACTATCAATAATTTAACCACTTTTTTCAATTTTATTCCTTTATATTTTGTATTTTTATATTTTTCATTTACTTTATACATTTTTATTCCTATTAAATACCAATCTAAAATGTCATAGTCCATTTCAATAAGTGAACTATTGAAAAGAGAGTCCGGGAGTTGAGAATTGTATGTAGAGAATATAAAATGAAATATTGGTACAATCCAAGAAAGCTGATTTAATTACAGCTATTATACCATTTATTTTTAATTAACGAACAAAAAGCAATTTTGCAAATTTACCATTTTAAAATGTCAAAGTAATATATAGAAAAGATTAACGAACAAAAAGCAATTTTGCAAATTTACCATTTTAAAATGTCAAAGTAATATATAGAAAAGAAGGAATTAAAAGAAATATTTCCTTTTTCTAATAATGTATTTGTAAACCCAAGAAATAAAAGTAACAGTTTAACAAAATGGAATTTTAAAATTTACCATTATCAGATGTCAATGTTAAAGAACTATATGAAGAAGATAAAAATTATTTAAAAGAAATATTTCCTTTTTATACTAATATATACGTAAACAAAATAAATGGAATAAGCAATAAGACGTATAGAGTTAACACAGCATTTCAATGCAGATTATCAACATATAACATTGAAAATACTTTTAATTTAGTAAAGCGTAAACATTTTGTAACTTCAGTAAAAAATAAGGTTTTTGAGAGAATTATTGATCATCTTAGGAAATTTAGAGGAGTGAAAGTTCATATTTATTTAGATGCCATTTTTTGAAAGGAAAAAACGGGAAACATGAAATGTTGAACGAAGGAGAAATTAATGAGTATTATAAATACGTAAAAAAAGCCAATACCTAACTATAAAAAAATAGTTCCGGTTTGGAAATGATATAGAATAAATGGATTACAGTTATCCATAAATAGGTATAATCCATTAAATGGAGCATCATGTATTGATATACCAAAAAAGATTAATTTGAAACAAGCATATATTAATGTGAAAAATGAAGATCAAAAAGGTTTTTTCTGGGCAAGTCTGCAATATTCCCAGCAAATAAAGATCCACAGAGAGTAAATAAATATATAAATGTGGGACGTAATATTGATGAAGTAGTAGATCAATATGAATATCCAATTAAAATTGACGATAGATCAAAATAGAAAAACAAATTGAAACATTTATAAATGTGTACTCTTTTGATGATAAGAAGTTCAATATATATCCACTAAAAGTTTTGTTTGTTTACTTAAAGCTTCAAATAGTACAATGTGTGACACTGACTTTAACACAGATTTTCATCAGCTTTCCAAAATACTTTTAGTGCTAGTAGAAGTCTTTCAGTCCATTACTCATATGTCCATTATATCTGTATCAGATATAGGTTGTATCAGCCAGGAAGTATCGGTTCATACCGGTATCGGTAAAAATCTGTATCGGCTCAGTAGTAGTAAAAATATAGATTTTTTGAAACTATGAAACAATCACTGTTTGTTGAAATAATATGGACTGACCCCACAGATACATCTGTGCTAACCTTGGCCAGTTAAATTAAGGTGTTGGTAAGTACCTTAACCTGGGTCTTTGGGATGGGACCACCCGTTACTATGACAGGCCAAATGTGACTATGCGTATGGGTACAGGTCAGATTATTGTGTGAGAGATCCTGCCTTTGAACCTTGAATAAAATCTGTAGTGTTTGATATGTTTTGAGTTTGGAATAGAACACCACCTAAATGCTGGTACAGTAAAATCTTGATAATTAAAAGAGTTTGGAGCAGAAATTTTAGATTTTCACTTACATAATTTCAAATTATCTAAATAAAAATTAATTATTTTGTTATGTTTTTGATTAGGGCATGTTATTTTTTTCCTTTGAAAATGATATTAACAGCGCAGAAGTGTACAAAAATTAGAATTTGTGGTTTTTACCACTTAGCGTTTGCATAATTTTTCTAAAATAAGTCTACCTAAATGGCACTTCTGAGATATAGGTCAGGGTCAGTTGTGCAGGTAGGGGGTGGACTCTACTGCAGAGGCGTCTGTAATATGACCTGTTGGCCTTGCACTAGTCCCTTACAAAGGACACACGGGTTTGGGCTAGCTTACCACTGGTGTCACTTCCTTTCAGCAGTTGATGACTTCAACTCCGGCTGGAGTGACCGGCTGGGCAGGCTGGCTCGACTGATGCCTGAAGGTGACTTTGGGTGCTTGCTGAGAGGCTGGCATGTGGTCGGCTGGTGCTGGAGACTCGCTGGTGTCTTCTGGGTTGAATGTGACTACTCCTAAGGGGAGAGTGTACCCCTGGTGGTAGGGTGAGCAACTCTGGGAACCTTAATTGGGTGGCCAAAGAGGTTGGCATGGAGGGTAGTGGAGTGAAGCTCCACTGATGGTCGGGTGGCCTACTCTCTCTCCTGTGAGAACTTTCAGCTGAGGGCTGGTGTAGGTTGTTTACTTAGGGGGTGGTGAGATGCAAAGTTAGCAGCTGTCCTCCGGGTATTCCTCTTGCTCCCTCCTCAGTGAGAGAACGTCGTGGACAGGAAAGGTGCTACTGTTCATCACGTAGAGTGCAGCAGGCAACAAAGTCATAGCTAAAGTGTACTCCAGAAGTACTTGGGTCAAGCCTCGCCAGGCCTGGCACCCCCTCTGGCTAGGTTATAGGCTCTGGAGGGAATGAGTTAGCTTACTTGGTTGCCCCAGATGCTTCATCGTATGTCTTTTTGGTGGTTGGTGCTCAATCATACTCGAGCACCAGGTATCTTTACATACAGGGTTTACAGTATGGGTGGCAGTCGAATTTGTTCTGTGTGTGATGCACGTGTAGTTCTGGTTAGGGGCTGCCCCCAGTCCTACTCTATGTCAAAAACTGATGCCAATTCGCAGTCCCCTGCCACCCCTTTCAAGGGTGATTCTCATCAGGTTGGAGAGAAGGCACATGTTCACTACAGATCAAGAAAAGACAGAAGTTAGCTAGACTACGTGTTTTATTCCTTTGAGAATATAAACGACCCATGCTACCTCCTACCTCTACACACACAAGGTGTTCAACAGACTTCGTACAAGAGCAAGACAGGTGAAGGGGCCTATCGAGCTTGAGGAGCCTGACTTGAAGATCAGACGAGAGCTGACAACTAAGTAATTGTGAAAACAACTGTACCCTAATTGTGGCTGGTAGTCCTGAAGGGACCTAGGGCACCACGTGTTGTTTATGTGTCGGGTGTGGTGACTTGACAGCAAGTGGCAGGGGGTAGCGACGACTCTTCAGCAGCACTGATAGAGAAGGCGTCTTCGGCTGAAGAACTGATAGGTTTCGGATAGTCCTCAGGAGTACTGTGGGTGTGTAGTAGAGAGCCTTGCACAACTTGTGCTGAGGCGAGCTACGTGAACAACTGGCGTTTCTGCCTGGTTGAAAGCGTTATATTCCCCTCTGCTGGTAGGTTTTTGCATTTCTCATTTGCTTTGGTAGTCTTCATCCGCCAACCCTTCTGGTTCAGACTGGGCGGTGTTTCAGATGCCATCTCTTGGCGGGGTGGCAGCAGGGAGATTTGGGTGTGGGTTGTGGGTAGTATCTCCTGCTCGCCATGCTTAGGGGCAAACTGTCGCATGCCCATGGCTGTTTCTTAGCTGGTATACAAGTGGTGGGGGCAATGACGTGACTTCCTAGCATTATGTGGGTGCTGGTCTTGGAAGTGGCCAGTCGGGATTTGGCTCCCTCATGGGCACGTGATGATGCAGAGTCGACAATTATAATGTGTAGGAAGCATCATGCATCAACATAATTAAAATGGAGCGCACAAAATACTATTTGTGTACATGTGGTTATGTGGTTATGGGTGCTTCAAACCAAGACTTATGTGTCTAAGACCAAGATGTGTGGGAGCAATAAGGGTGGTAGCGGCACTCACATCACACATCACATCGCCTCTACACTGAACTGGTATACTGTCTTTACATCAGCAACTTGCTTCTATGAGACTTTAGTGATGACTGTTATTTTATAGTGTAATAGTTTTAAAAAATTTATACAGTAAAGGAAGTAGAAAACAGAAACTTATCTTCGGACATGAAAACTTTCATAAATACAGTCTGTAAGCTGGAAAAAAAAGGAGGAATAGTTTTAAAATAAAACTTGTTTTGCTTAAACTCATCACAGTGTTAGCCACCTATATAAGCAGCAGCTTTAAGTGTTTTGCAGGAAAGTTAAAAATTATTGGTGAATCACTGTAACTACTACTGATAGAACATAAAAATAAAACTGTGTTGACGAAATGTATGAACAGGATGGAGTAAAACCAAACAGTGATAGATGTGCATTTTATAGTCGGAGATATACGGTAACACTAGTAAATTTCCATCATTGCTTCCTTGCTGCGCTGTCTTCCACAAGAGAATCATTCCCACACCAGCCTTTTCTCTCTCACACCCCTGTGTTTTCCAACGTCTGGTAGCGATCAGTCATTTCCCTCCCAGTTTGTGCAGTGCCCTACATTCCTGTCATACAGATCAGACAACCCCGGTGTGATTGGCATCTCACTTCTGCACAGAACAGGAGAATGTGGAAACTATCCGCAGGGAACAACCACCGTACAACATCTATGTTCAGCCATTCTGTCTCTAATGCTGCCTTGGACACACTCCACCATGTTTGTTATGTGAACTAAAAGTTATCAAGTCATGTTATTACACCCTGTGTGCTGTGAACTGTGTGTCCTTTTCACTAACTCTATGTTTATTATTTTTTGTAAATTATTTTAATTTAAGCACAATTTTTCTAGTAAGGAGACATAATTAAAAGTGAGCTGCCGTACTCCTTTAATTTTTATCAATTTCCCGTAATTATTTTAAAATTTCCTCAAAGAGTGTGTGCACTGTACATACTTTCCATTGCTTGTACTCGCATCATGTATTAATTGTAAAATACAAGAAGAATGACCGAAGTTCTACACGAAAATCTATTTTTTGACAGAAAATTCTGTAGCTCTCTTTCTTTTCTTACAAAATTGTGAAGATTGTATTTAAAAAAAGAAGGGGATAAATGAGCCAGAAAATAGCAGAAAGATGGTGGGAGTTCTTTATCTGCAGACTTGCAGGATGGCAGCTCAGTTGTTTGTTCCGTGCCTCTAGCCCGCTACTGACAGACGTCCAAGGCAAGGCAACTGCGTGCAGCAGAATTCCTGACCGCCTGATGCGTGTATGTAAAGCAGCCGTTTGTGATGTTCCTTTTGTTATGCAATAATTTACTTACTTCACCATTTATAAATCATTTGAATTTTCATACAAGTATTGTAAATTCTACTTTGAATCACATATTATACAGAATTTCGAATTAACCAAACTCCAAAGCATGTCAAATTCTATTCTTATGTTTGGGGGTTATCAACAACTTTGTTTACATAGAATTTTGAATTAACTGAGTTCAGAATAATGAGGTTTTACTGTAGTTGTAATGAATTTTAATTTTAACTTCATTGCTTACTGTTTGAGGAATTTAAAAACGTGGTGTAAAGAATGTATTCTTTTTAAGTGTCATCGTATTTACTTGTGCGATATCAGAGTCCGACTTTTTCTGTATTATGTTTGTGAGAAGATAATGCTTCTGATTTATCAGAAATTTGTGTACTCTTATATAATAATATGATTTATTTGACAATACTCATGAATTTTAGTACTCTCTGAGGTGGTACAGTTAGCAGGGTACAGGTGGTGATGATTATGATGATGTGTGGCAGATTCTGTTTGACGCATCACAGACCCGGCTGATTGGCTGCCCACATCCCTGGGCGACTTGTTCGACGCTAGGCGAATCGCGTCTTTGGGTGACTAGTTGTCTCTTGGCACCGGTGCCCGACAGGAGTACAGTACTGGCGTAGTAGGCCGCCAGCTTGGTACAAAGTCCGGTTCTGGCAATATTACTCTGCATGGTGCAGGCTTAGGGTGTGGGACGTAGTTCAAGCTTGCGTGACAGCCCGTCTGACCCATGGGTGATTTTGTAGCTTTGTTCCCTTGGCCCTGGTTGGACTTGACTGAAGCGTGGGGTGTGTGTGTAAGGTGCTAAGGTTTACTACTGGCGTAGAGCCGCCAGGTACAGTCAGAGTGTAAGTGGACCCCTCGCCGAATAGGTTCTCCTGTACCACTGGATGGTATCCTTCGACTACACGGATGGGTGGCTCGAACAATGCTGTAGAAGTGATGGTTGATACTGGTATCGTGAGTTGTTGTAGCAAAGCAGCTTGTTCACATGGACTCAGTAGCCTGAACCTGCTGGGAAGGATGCTAAGCCTTTATGGATCCTTAGAGATAACCTTCGTCTTCTTAACCTTCTTCTGAACACCAACCCTGTGTGTATAAAGCATCTGGCTCTAAACTAGGGATGTTACTATTCTACTTTTCCACTATTCTCGATCTCAATGCCCATACCACTCTCAATTCCCAAACTCGCGATTCCTTTATTTACAGACAATTACTTTACAGAAATAATTAATGTACAGGAGGGTGTGAAATTTTATTATTTAAACTAGGCCTATACTAGTAGTAGGCCTATTACTAACATAAATAATATAATACTTAAACAATGGGAGCATATTCATATGAACTTCCAAAAAGTTCAAAAGAGACACATGAGATAATATTGAAAACATACATACATGTATATATTTCGTCCATATAGTTTATTCGAAAATATTTTCAAACGTCACTTGCCCTGATAAATGTTCACCAAAATATGAAATTATTAAAATGTTTGCAAGACTGGCACTTATTGAAAAGCAATCAATCGTGGTTAAACATTTTTTTAATGCAGTAATTATTTAAAAGGCTCCAATTTTAAAATACAGTATCATTTTGGTAGATTAACAAACAATTTTTGTGGAAATGTAAAGAAGTTTTAAAAAAAGAATGCTATTTCCACTAATAAATTTTAATTGCAAAGGAATTATGAGATACATACATAAACTAGACAAGCAGTCTGTGTTTGTATTAATTCCTTGCACACTTTACACTCACCTTTGCACTTTTCTCTTTACATAAAATGTCCAAATGATAGAAATTTTATGGTCTTTTACATCAGCTACAGCATCTTTCATAATTGATGAGACTAGATATTTTATGAAAACAGTCCGTTTAATGTGTCAATTTAGATACCACACATTCGTTTAATGCACATCCGTCAATTAAATGAACAAGTCGTAGATTTCTGCACACATTCGAGTTGTGAGTGTTCACTTAGCACGATTGAAGGCGGTTTATTGTTCAACTCTCTGTATCTTTTCTCGAAGTACATGTTTTATGCTTGTGTAATCTTTGGAGTGTTTGTTTACATTTAGTTTCGCAAGGAAAAAATACTTAATGTACTTATATGCGTTGTTGCATGTAGAACTATGATTTCAGAGATTTAAAAATGTTCTCAAGACGAAATCGAGAATTTTTTCATCTCTAGAATTTCTCAATATTTCCGAGACTCGCACGTCTCTAGATTTTTACAGTGCCGAAGTAAATTTGTGTATATGATTTAGGAGAAGAGTTTATTTCTTGTGGAGAAGGCTCATTTCGTGAGATATCACACATTTTTTGTATTTCGTGTTATTTCACATTTTAACTTGTACTTTTGTGTTATTTCGTTTTATCATGATTTACCACAAAATCGTGCCTCTAGTGGTAGGTTATGTATTTGTAGGAGTAGGACTTGAGTTTTAATGCTTCCATTTTTGGTCTTTCGATTCTCGGTTGTACGATTCTTCAAGAATCGCGTGTATCGAGGAATCGTGGAATCGAGTTTGACATCCCTACTCTAAACTAAGATTGGGCCTGCAGGAGTTAGGCAGTCCACATGTTAGAGTGCACATGTAGGTGCCAATTGCCACTGCCAACACCGCACCTCACTCTTGACTTCCCCACCGGGGTGTGGGAGTCTCGAACTGCAAAGTGTTGGTTGCAGGAACTGCACCGGAGTGTAAACCCCACTTGGCACCGCAAAGTGTGCAATGAGAGGAGTTCACCCCAGCCGGCAAGCCGGTCCCACCAGGAGTGTACCTAGTGTCGTGACTCTACCATTCCTCCCACCTGGGTGCAAGGAACGGGTGGCGTTCCAATATTGGTGAGGTGAGTGTCCCAAGGTCACTGGTCTCCTCAAGCCCGAAGAAGTTCCGCTCCTCGGTACCACTAAGTGTGCAGTAGGTGGCTGGCAAGCCACCATCCAGGGGACGGTATCCTAGTGTCGTGGCTCTACTGTTCACTGCATGGGGCAGAGAATGGGTGGCCTTCCAAGGATAATTTAGTCTGTTGTCAGTGTAGACTTGGAAAATGCAAAGCTGGTCTCCTGCTGTCTCCGTCATATCCGATGATAAGAGGTAGGAAGTCTGTGTGATACTTGAGAAGTTAGGTAATATCAATGTTTATTTTACTGGAGAGGAAAATGAACAAAGATTGTAGAAGCACTACTGTCTATCCATTCGAGCTTGGTGGAAGATAAACATCCTACGTAAAACAGGGCAAGCACCCTGTGCAAAACTATGGGAGTAGGCAGATACTGATGCGTGTGAAAATAGTTTACTCCTCTGGGTGAGCTCTACTCTCTGGTTGTCCGTAAGGGACCGAACGTGTCTGTGTGCTGAGTTGATGACGCCGTTGGTTCTTCCTTAGTCGAAGGCTGGAGAGGATCTATGGCCCCACGAGGTAGCGGTGAAGTAAACTGGAGAGGTGTGGTCCTTGGCACCAATTGCTTGTGCGATGAGAGCCCAGGAGAGGAGTGAGAAGACTGATCGAGAACTGAACCAGAACTGACAATCCGGAGGCCGGGACACAGCTCCTTTTATACTCCTCGGCCATCTCTTCCTTCACTGGCATAGGGCGTCTGGAAAGGGGGTTAGCAGGTGCAAGTCCAGCACCTAGATCCTCAGTGCAAGCGGCGTAATGAAGAGTTGTGGGATCTAGGCATCATACTTGTGGCTGCATCCCATGGCGCACTGCTGTACTAGCCCTGGACCTCTTGCATGGTCCCGGTGTCTCATTGGACAAAAATTAATTGGGATGTCTGTCCCTGTTCGGTAAATACAACAATCTCAACAATCTCTTAGGCAGTGGCGGTGACTCAATTTTGTTGTTGACAACTGCTAGTGGTATAGTTGCACTGATGAGTAGTAGTCATTTATTTATAAGTATAGAAGACGTCATGCATCATGGTTCAGAGTAATATTGTGATACGTCTCAATTTAGCGTCTTTGGTTAGTGCTTGTCAGAGCCACTACTGGGGTGACCTGCTGGACAGGGGCACAACCTGAATATAGAGTGGGCCGTGTTGGCTGCTGACTTGGTACAAAGTCAGATGCTGGTTTGGCTATTGGTCTGATGTCTGGCTTAGGAGCGCTGGCTTACTCAGTCCGATGCTGGGGCTGCTGACAGATGCTGCTGGCTTTCTGGCTGGGGTGTGGCTGCTGGACAACTTTGACTGTCCCCACTGGCTGCTGTGACTGGAACTCCCAACAGCTGCTGTTGAAGGACCGCGGCAGGTTGGGATAGAATCAGATCTTGAACCAGGTGCAGGCTGCTCGTACTGGCACCTTCTCTCCTCGGTTGAAGGTGGCGACGACGACGAGATGGACTTTGTCTGGAAGCTTCTGGGCAGGCTGAAACAAAGAAGGGGAGGGAGCTGGGGAGGGAGCTGGGGACTTGATCTCGTTGGCAGAGAGCCTTACTGGATTAAGTACAAACCCAGGTATACTGGTAGGCAGTAGTTTCCTGTCTTCTCTAACTTTCTTCCCCCCTCTGTTGGTGAAGGGCATTAGGTGCAAGAACCTTGTCCTGGGAGATACGAGCACAGGTGACATGCGTTCCCTATGTAAGCGTGTTCTGCCGTCTAGGCGTACCATAATGATGCAGAGTACAACCTTATTCCTCAAGTGGCAACACGAACTGTGCGGTCGTTGAAGAGCAGGTTTCCCTTGGAGATGCTTCAATAGCTTCGATGGGTGAGCCTCTTGAGCAGACAGGTCCGACCCAGAGCCAACCAAGCACTCCCTCCGACAACACAAACGGTGCAGTGGATGGGTGCAAGTTGGTCTAGCGACTTATCCTCTCAAGCAGGGGTATGACTAGTGGTTGTGGCTCTACCGTTTGATACAAAGTATGTCCTGAATTGGTGGCCGTCGAATGGTGTGTGTTCTGATGTACGAATTCTCCCATCTGGGAAAACTCGTAATCCTACACTATGCGGCAACTGGTATTGGCAAACCCGTCTCGTACTCTACTCTGTGGGACGTAGGTGTTTACTATGGTAATCTGGAAGAACTCAAGGGATAATGAGAGAGTAGTTATGTTCAGAATGAAATTATTCCATGACGAAGAAGATACGGTGGCCCCACATCTCCTGTGTACCCAGAATTGACTTGAAGTAGTAAACTAGGCTGTCCAGGTGAAGGGGACCTGGTTCTAATCTGACTGGAGGCAGTATAGACTAGGTACCTATAACAACTTTCCCTGTGTAACTGTGCCCTGATGGGGCTTAAGGTGCCCACGTTCTTAAGGGCGAGTGGAGGTAGCTGTTGTCAGGGGCAAGTGACTATGGGTGTCAGATGACTTCTGGAAGACTTCACAAGGGGGAGAGCTCCTGAATGTCTGTGGTAGGTGGCGGTAACGGTGGCTGGTCAGGACTCCGGCGAATGAACACAGTGGAGCTATCTGTTCAGCTGGTGTTGTGGCTCTCAGAAGAGCCAATTAACAACTTGGTGGTGTAGGGTCAGGGAGCTCTGGTGGGCGAGCGCAGTGGAGCTAGCTGACCAGCTGGTGTGGCCCTGAAGTGGGCCAACGATCAACTGGTGTTTCCAGCCGCTGCACGGGAATATATTCTTCTTCGGCTGAGGGCTGCGCCAGCCCATTGGGAGGGGAAGGGGTGGAGGGTGGGGTGGATGTGCTATGTGCACTGCATCTTGGGCAGAACAAGGGTGGCTATTGTTGGCATGCAAAATCTCTCAGCGTGCCCTTGTACTTCTTCAGGGTTGGAGCTGGGTGTCGATTACTGACAATCTATTATTGACATCTTTTTTGAGGGAAGGCTATGCTTAGCATGGCTTACTGGCTGGTTGTATTGTAGAAACGTGGAATTCTGACGTCTGTAATAATTGCCGGTCCAGGGAAAATCCTGTAGGCGCTTCGGTGGAAATTCTATGCTTCCAAAGTCCATTCATTATTGCTTGTAGATGAAGCAAAATCATTTATTCAAATAGCCATCATTTATTCAAATAGCCAGTAAGCATCACATATCAACTAGCTATAGTTACTGTGTGCAAACCCCAATATCTGTTGTCTTGTAGTATTCAGGCTACATCAAAGTATTCAGTGCCATAGACAGGACTGCAGGCATCTTAATGAAGCTTACCTTTTTAACAACATAACAGATGGGATGTTTTATATTTGGCTAATACATGATATAGTCAATGTTTTATGAAGAAATCTTCCATAAATCCATTGAAAGTATGTAAATATGGTCACTGAAAGTGGTTGCTCATTTATCATTCAGTTTTCTTTGCTCTTAGTACATTGTTGGCATTGTGTATCTGTAGAAAACTTTACTTCAACGTTGCAAATAGTTTTTTCTAGTGATTCCAACAGCATTCCTTCAAGTAAACTTCTCACAGGTAGAAGTAATTTGCATACAGTTTTTTTTTGACGTTCCATAATTTCTTCAATAAGTGGCATGAACTGGTCCCACTTTGAATTATCTTGCAGCACCATATTGTGTAATGTACGGTGCCACTTCATGTAATGTACTGGCTTCATCTATTTGTCAGTTTAACATTAAAGAAAGGCTGGACACTTGAGGCTCTAATGTTGCCAATCTGAAGAAATGAGGTACAAGTATCCACATATTTTGCTAAATGAAAGAGGTTTGGACCAGCATATCATGCATAATGAGATAGCATGGGTAACCAGAATAATCAGCAAATAATATGTGTTATGTTCAGACGTGTAATCTAGCATAAATGTAAGTTTTCCGATTTTTTAACTACAAGTAATGAAATTTAATTTAACTATCTTTTGCTCATATTTTGTCATTTCCTTACCCTAACTTTTCTTGCAAATGAGAGTGATTGTGTGTAGTTAGTCTCGATGGTAGGTATAAGTAATTCAAATAATACCTGTATACAATTCCTACAGAAAAAGTGACCGAAAAGAAAAGATAACATATAGTTAAAAACAAAATTGTGTGCTAATGGTGGTTCGTATTACACAAACTATAGGTGGCAAGTTTTTGAGTATTTGATGCTGGCTTGTAATTTTATATAATTGTAATGATTTAAAAAAAAAAAAAATTTGAGCGCAGTCCATTCTGCCAAATAGTTTGTGTCAATGCTTGAAATTTCATTACATGTGTGTGTTGTTGACAGCAACTGAGTTTCCACCACCAGACCCAGCAGATTCATCACCCACCACAGCAAGTGTCGGCACTCCCCAGGCCGCTCCCTGCTGCTCCTGGGCCGGTGGCCTCTGCTGTTCCCCCAGCACCACTTCAAGAGCTGCCGCAGGAGATATTGCCAGGACAGATGGGAGTTGTGCCAGTGGCACCAGGTCAGTTTTGGTTCCTTCCCTCCTCCTCGTAGTTGTTTCACATTTGTTCTGTAATACCTCCAGCAGCTGCTGAATGTCGCATTGTATGATTATTGTCTGGCTCTTTGAAAAGTCTTTAAATTTATGTATTTACCCCTCAGGTGCAACAACTTACTCAGAAAGCACTTTACAATTTAAATACAGGCACCAAGAGATAGTTTGGAAGTGTGAAATTTAAAACATTACATTTAAATGAGGAATATTCCAATTCTCGATACAATACCCTCAATACTGCTAGTGTCGAGAGGATTGATGATACTGATTCTTCACACTGAAAAATTTTTATTCCTTGTTGTAAACATTGCTGTTGAAAAAAAATGTAACCAGCACCTGAGTTGTGACATGATGCTAACAGACTAGACTAGCCTGATAGTTACCCTCCTACTTCATCCCTGTAGCAGTTCTCTTTCTTATTCTATCAGCATCACGAGGCTGTATTACCGTTCCTACCATAGTCATTCACTCATCTGCAGAAGGGAAAAAGTAGTGCTGTGAATTGCTTAACCAGACAAAGGATTAATGTTTTTGGCTGGAACTAGTCTTTAAACTATTTTCCTTGGTATAATGTGACTATATGTGGAATAGCAAGTTATAAGTGCACCAGGGGGGGGGGGGGCATATTATCTCTGTGTAAATATAACTTATTTACAACAACAGTGTCATAATATAATATGTGTCATTTTCAGGACGCAGTTTGAAGGTTTTAAAGTGTTATAATTTTGTAAGGAAGAAATTTCATAAGAGTCCATAGAATAAGTTGATGAAATGAGGTTCCAAAAATATTATTCCATACAATTATAACTCAATACAAATCTGTGCCATAACCTACAGTCCTTATGAAACATTCTCTGTCAGACTTGTGATGCTCTTGTTGCTAAACCCTCTGCAAATGGTAAGTAATATTTCTATAGAAAACGTTACTGTCACAAGGCAAAATTGGATTACTTCAAGTTATGTCTGTATGCTAACATAGAAAAGTAAAGGATATTACTTTTGTTTTTCTTAACTGTATAAGCTAACAGTTACCATACACAAAACTGTACAAAACATTTCTGTCAAACATGTCTTTCTTAACTGTATAAGCTAACAGTTACCATACACAAAACTGTACAAAACATTTCTGTCAAACATGTCTTTCTAATTACACAAAACTTTACAAAAGCGTTTCGTCATGTGTATCTTTCTAATTATACAAAACTGTACAAAACATTGTCATACTTGTCTTCCTGTGCCAACAATTCATGAACTGTTGTCGAATGCTTGGTAACAATTTGGGTTAAAATTGTTATGCACCAAATACATCAGGTCACTTTTCTTCCTCTCGGAGTTTCCTTTCTGTTTGGACTTGTGACTTTGTAAATATGGATTTGTGACCTTGTAAATATGGATTGGATAGAATTTTATATCTGTAGTAATTTCACAGCAGAACTGTATGTAGTTTATTATTTACTGACCTCTTTTGTGCAGGACCCATTTTCAAATTTCCTGCACACCTGACTTTGCGCGCATTCCTCAATTGTCAATGCTGTCTCAAGGGTTGGCAGTCCTGAGCTACAGGAAGAAAAAATCAGTTTTCGTGTTGGATATCATGGATATAAGTTTAGTTGTGTGCAGCTGCTGCCAGTCGGTCATTTTCCCGCTGAAATTCGTTGTACAGTCCATTAGTGGCAATTTAATTATAGTAGTCTTAAATTCGCTACAACATTTTTGGTCCTCCGGGGTTGGATATTTGCCAGCATCATTGCTTTGGTGCGCAATTGCTCATTATGTTGACAGCAAAACACGTGTGTGCTACAGTGTATTTGGTGTGCGTATGCTTCAAGTACAATACAAAACAAATTTTCATTGTCAAGAAGAGACCTTGTGTATGTCATGGATGAAATGAACAGTAAAAGTTCCTGGAGTTAATTTTTTTATTTTCTTTTTGCCATGCACTTTATGTGCACGTGTCTGCTCTCACTATATGTCCCCATTATGTCCATGTTTTTTGGCGCTTGGGTTCTTTACTCGTTTCAATCTTTTGTTCGTGCTTCTCGTTCGTATTTTCCTAGTTTTGAGTGGCAAGTACAGCTAGAAAAAGAACACCACACATTTTTGGAATTTGTTCACTTGACCCGGTCATTTTGTTCTCTTGACCCAGTCTTTTCATTCACTTGATCCGTTCGTTGCAAAGTGTGATTTTGCGCGTGCTTGTATTTTTAAATACTGTTTCATGTGTGTATTTTTTTTAAAGATTGTAGGTGTTTCCAGACTGACGCATGCCAACATGCTGAGCAGTGCACTCGCGCTCTCTACAGGTGACTTCGCCCCATCTTGAGCCAATGAGAGCTCGGAGCGTCAGAAACAGTGGCAAAGTAATTTCACGTATAGAGCAAGGAGACTTTATGCATTGGACAGCCGCGTTTGTAAAAGTGATTAATGCAATTAATTATGGAATGTACAGCCCGCCCAGAATCCTGCATGTAAGCGTCACCCCTGGGAACAATAAAATGTTTTTGATGAACCACTACCCTACATTTAGCTATGGAATAAATTCCAGTGGCAACATGAGATGGCAGCACCCCTGCGACCTTGTGACATCACATCTTCTCAGGACGAGGTGTTTAAATTTGTTGTCGCCTCCACGCAGGGAGATAAATGAGCGGCGGCACCACAACCCTGATAAACCTATCCCTGCGCTGGAAGGCTACTCTATCCTGCACCCCCAGAAGATCGCTGATCAAGGGATTTTTCTGTATATAAGGAAGTCTGCTAGCACCCCTAGGCAGAGACGCTGAGCTCACCGGCCGCGTAAGTCAGTGAGCACTCCTTGGCTTGTGAAGACTTCTCTCCTCTCCTTAGACTATGAATGGCTTCGGCCTCTTGCCCAGCAGCTTGAGAAGGCAGCATCAGCCCCGCAGCTTGAGAAGGCAGCACTCCAGCTGCTTGTGAAGGCAGTGCAACCCTAGCAGCTTGTGAAGGCTCATCTACACCAGCTGACCGTAAGGGCAGCTCTATATATAATATATATATATATATATATATATATATATATATATATATATATATATATATATATATATATATATATATATATATATATATATAGTGAAGGAATATATATATATATATTCCTTCACTCCCGCGGTAGCAGGTCGTCGCGACGCTTGTGCCCTTCTCGACAACCTCTTATCTGAGGAGACGCTGTAAATTGCTTAATGCAGATATAGAATAACATTTGCATATTTTAATTATTAATTATTCACCAGGTTCACCTTTGCCTGTTTCCAGTTACGTAACATATTTTAATTAATATTTTAGCTAGTTATTTAATTCTTTATAAGTCAGCCGGGACTTTCCTACTTTCCATTGACGTAATAAATATTATGTGAAAATGGAATTTTATCGCCTACCATAATTTTAAGGTTAGATCCCAGTTCAATTGTTGTATTAGTGTTGTGTGAATACTATCTGTGCAATAGAAAGATCCCACTGAGGACTAGACGTGAGTTGGGCTGAACTCCACAGGAGGTGGAGCGTGCAGAAAGCTTTATGTCCGGAAAGACACGCTGCTGCTCCTGGGTTTCTGGTGCTTCCTCGTCTACCCTCGATGGCGTCCTAATACCGGACTGCCTATCTAAATGTCAGGGCCTTGGGTGTGACTGCATAAGGCACACCCCCAGGACTGCACGTCAGCGGAAAGGTCAGAAGGCTGTACCAAATGCACACTAAGAAAGGTGGTGTTAAAAGCAGTGCCCGATGCCGAGAGCGACATGCCTTACAGAGGCAAATAAATTCAGAGAGGGACACAGAGGGCACACCCCTAATCTCACAAGCTGAATACATACCTCAACCTATCTCGCTGTTTAGCTCCCTCTTGTTCAAACTCACCCATAGACCACTTATTAGGTGCTTGTTGTTAGGACACGGAACCAGAACCTGCAAGTCCCCCTTGGTCAGTAACCGCACCACCCCCCGCCCAATTAGTGTTTGATAAAGTTAGCTTCAGGAAAGACTATCTGGATTCAACTCCCATAGAAGGTCGTCCCCAAGTCTCGTGCTGTCTCGGCCCCGTCCAACTACATTCCTGCACCCCAACCTGAAACCAATGCGGATAACCCCAGTCTCATTTGGCAGATTGCTCGCCCCCACCACCACCATTGTTTAAAAACCCTCACATCACCTTCATACCACCCTCGTACCCCCGGGACAACTGGCATCCCGTATCTTGGCAGCCCTCATAGTGAGGAAGGGAAACTATTTTGGTTCGTCTCACTCTGGCGTTTGATTCCCCTTTCATCCGACAGTATCCTCCCACTAAGCGGCCCCCTACCGTACCTACCACGACCCACCGGGCCAGTGCAGATTCTGTACGCTGCGGTAGGATTGCTTGAGGAAGCCGACAGGGTAGTCAGCGTCCTAACCACCTATCGCTGTGATACGAGCGCACTTCAAGTTAATGCTGTATGACTTTGTTCTCTGTCTTGTTGTGGAATACTATTGACAGAAGTGGCAGTCATGGTTTGTTTCGTACCGACTATGATTTTCATTGTTTGGTTTGAAGTTAGTATAGTTACTTGGCTGGCGTCATAATTTCCTTTTCTCCGCTGAGAGCCGTGTTTTTGAGGTTTTAATTCTTTTAGCTACAAGATGTCTGGGGCACAAGTGGCGCTTTTACGCCTTTGTTTGGCAGAAAGTCGCCTTAAGCACACCTACAATTTGCTCAGGTTGTTATGAGTGAGCCAGCCAAACGGAATTTGTTTGTTGCTACCACCTGAGACTTGCCTAAAGTCCGAGACAATTTTGATGCCGGTTTTATTACTGTACATTTGTTAGCAGATAAGTTACCTGATTTAAACGCTGCTGAGCATGCAGGGCCACGTGGTAGAATTTGAAAAGAAATATTTCTTCATAGTGGAAATTGTAGATGCCCTCGCAGATGAGTCTAAATGCCAGGATCAAGGCACTGCCAGCACCAAGGCATACAGTTCAAGGGTAGCTCTACCCAAAAGCACTTTGCCTAATTTCGATGGTGACCCCAGGCAGTGGCCTAATTTTTCTAACTTGTTTGCCACTCTGGTGTCGCATAGCAGTGATTTGTCGCCTTTTAAGAAACTAGCTTATTTGAAGGATATATTTAGTGGGGAGCCTCTTGGTATGATCCAGTCTTTGTGCATGTCTGAGGCTAATTTCGAGGTTGCTTGGAAATTGCTGGTGGACCATTATGAGAACAAGCGACTGATTGTTAATGTACTTGTGGAGGCATTACTTTAGGCCCTTTCAGCTTCATTTAAGACACCTACCTCATTGTGTCACTGAGAATGAATCCGTACTGAAGGCCCTTGATGTCCCAGTAGAAAAGTGGGACTTTGTGTTTTTTTGCGGGGAAATCGGAGGATTTATATTGACTTATTTCAATAGAGATGTGTGTTTTGAATAAACTGATGAAATGTAAGGGCCTATTCAATACCGTTTACCGTTTAATAATGGGTAGGTAAGCACCGAGCCGAGTGCAGTGAAACTCACGACAGGGAAAATCAGAGGACGTGGTTTTGGATGATTAATTATTAGACTGCGAAGAAATCAACTATAATCGCTTTATTTTTTAGTTTCTGTTTCAAAATTACAAGTTTTCTTTGCAATAAAATATAATTAATTATTTTAAAGGACAGACTTTTGCCACGAGCGCAAGTTGTCAGAAACATGTAGCGACATGGAGGGGTAATCCTCCCGCCGCCGCCGCCTATCCTCCACTAGCCACCGTGCACACACTGCCCGATCGATAACTTCTCAGCGTGCTCTTAGCTAAACGAGTGCGTGTTGGACATTCAAAATTTGACTTGCTTTCTGTGTCGTATAATTTTTATTTTGATAGAGTTTGAAAGTTTTAGGTCAGCTTGCCTTTGGTGTCAGATTACAATGAATTATATACAGTATTTCGAAACATTATTTTCTTTTTTTAAACATGTTTAGGGGAAATATTTTTAAATGTATTATTTACAACAATACCTTATTCTGAAATTCCCAGTTTTATTGTGTTATTAGCTTGACGCGTGCCCGGTTAAACTGAATGGCATGTTGGTCAAGGATTTTGTTGCCAGACCATTAGCGGGGTTTTTAAGTTAGACTCAACGGGGTTTGGCAAAGGGTGTTGGGTATTGACTTACACCATCGTCCTAGTTGATGCTGTCCAGGTCTCACTCAATGGTGGTGGGCTCACCCCACTCTGAAGCGGCGATTCCAGGTGGCTGACTCACTACTCCAAAAGTGCGGGTTTGACCAATTGTATCTTGCCTCAGTCTTGTACACCAACCCTTTCACCACGGGGTGGTTCTCTGGGCTGGTACAAAGTGACGGGGAAAAATATTCAATTCCAACTGGAGCAGGTGCGACTGCTTGGCGTCTGAGTTCGGCGGCGCAGTCCCGTTCCGCCTGCCTTTCCTTCGTGGGAGATGCGAGTGCACTCAACTGCTAGACAGCAAGGAATGCTATGTTTTACTTCCTATGCTTTTTGCTGTTCCTTACCTGGTAAGGCATAGAGTCACTGCTTAACAAGATATGAAGTGCACCGTGATGAGGAAACAACTTCACACTGTATGTCCAGTATTGGCTTGCTGACACAGGCTTGGTAAGAGTCTCCACTTATCCCCCATGCTTTACGGGGCGGGCTGATCAGAGATGTGGAGCGGTGTGGGCCACTAATGCCTTTGCTGGATGTGCGCTCACGCAATGTTGAACAGCTGGTCTCAGGCTACGGTTATTCCAGCACTAGACAATGCTCTGGAGTAAGGAAATAACCTGGGATTGCCGCCCTTCCTTGAATGAATGTGTTACTAGTGGTTGTAGCTCCTCTGTTCCTCCCCTCCAGCACTGATCAGTGCTCTGGCGGTTTGGAAAGCAACAGATGACTGTCTAATAGGTGTGTATAAGGACTGACGGACCCTGAGGAGCGCCCGTAGTCAAAGCTAATTCGGTTGTATAAAAAATCCCGGTTCCTGTCAGTAGTACACGTCGTAACTGGTTTCTAGCGGGCGAATAGAATGATACTCTATGAAAGAAAAGAAGCTGAAGTATAGAGAACAAATTATGTTTATTGAGGATTCAATAAACGTGCGACATGTGCTACTTCCTACCAAGCAGTAGAGTGCCGAAGGTAACTACGTTGGCCAGGTGTAGGCAACCTGGTTCTAGGTTGTAAGCGGGAAAGATAAATATATACGGTATAATATATATTACCATTAAACTGTTCTAGTGAAAGGTGTATAGAGGAGGCAAAGTGAATTTAATACGTATGTGAACACGTTAGCCGGTCATCGGGTTGACTGGTCATTGAAGTTCGAAGTAGCCACTGGGGGTTTACTTAAAGCTTAGAAAATTCTCCAGAGATCCCAGCACTGAGCAGGGCTCAGGGATGTCGCGAGAGAAGAAACAAGAATTACTGCTGGAGCCCCGCTGTGCACGGACTTATATAGTGCTCAAATCTAGGCTGCCGCAGCGGGGTGCGGGGAAGATGTAATGTCTTTCTGCCTTGGTGTGGGAGTTGAAAATCTCTGGTCAGCAGTAGTCAAAAATACTGTTTCATTCATCTTTGGTAGCACTTGGTCTTGCCCGGTGGCCGGCAGCTTGTGTAGGTTCTCGGTGTGGGTGGGAGGGAGGAAGGTGGCATGCCCGCTGGTTACATAACTTTGTGGCCACGTGCTCGGCCGCCCGAGATATTTATGCGGCCGAGAAATTGTGTGCGAAGTGTTGTGTGCACAATTCTCTCGTGGGTGGTTGATGTAGACAACTCTTACGAGTTTGAAGTAAGGGTATACTTCATGTAAAGAGCGATGAGTCATAATCGTAGTTTATTAGTAATAGGAGCGGGACTCGTCAAGCTGTACTTTATTCACAGATAATGTGCAGCTCTTACTATACTCAACATAAAGTTTTATATGATTATAAGTTGTATTTTATTGATTTACATGTCAGAAACTACATCTACTGAAATCTTGCATGTATGGATATTTTTTGCAGTCCCCTGACTAATGATAGATCGAGAGTCGGCCGTACTTCTAAAACTAAAAAAAAACTCAATAATTCAACCAATCCCAACAAAAATTGTTCAACTCCTCATAACAAAAAATAAAATAACTTCCTCAAAGATAAGAGCATCTGACCAAAAAAATTAAAAATTTTGAAGAAAAAAAAATTAGCAGGCAAATTTTGGGTTTGTCACATTATTGTTGGGTTTGAACCAACAATTGGGGCTTTTTAATATAATTCTTAATTTGGAGAAATTAGTTATAACACAAATAGTTTTACAAGTACTAGTTGTAAAGATTTTATATTGCAATGCCAGTATCGCGAGGAACATGGGTAAGAAAGGGACCTTACTATGTCATAGTCACCTTGAGTGTGACTAGGAGGAAGTGATTCCTCCTCTGGGGCTGGCTCAGCAGCTTGGCCGGTGGGTGAACTGAAGTGGATTCTGGCAGACTGTGATTTGGAGTACTCTGAATTGGTGAGATGCTATAGGTGGTGTTGAAGGGTAGGTCTGGATTACATAGCGAAGGATTATCTAGGCCTACGGGTGGCTCCTCTCCTCGCCTGAAGGGCTATAGAATAAAATGAGGAGGGCCTTCTAATCTTTCTAGGGGTTGGGGGGTCGTTTGAAATGTGTCAAAATTCCAATAACGACCTCTTCTAAATAACAGTTTCCTGAAAACTATGAAAAGTTTTAGAATCAAACATTGACTGTATAAACCTTCAGCTGGAGATTTTTAGAAAATCAACAGGAACATGATTTAAACTTATAATTTTTTTATACATCTTGGAAATCTACTGTATTTAGTCTTGTCAAGAAATCCTATGCTACACAATATTTCTTTATGGTAACATGTAACTTTTGCATTACGTGGTGACCTTACTACTAGCTCTCACATAAATACACTTTAGGCAACAGACTTTTTGCAGCAAGTGCTCTTGTCCATTTACAAAAACCACCAATTTGCTCTAGAATCTACACTGTCCTCTCCATATTGATGATCTACCTTTTGGGTCTTGTGGTTGTTGGACGATGTCAACATTCTTATCCCCAGAAGGTTGGGAAGCAGGAGTCTCCATTTCGATGGGGTTATTCTTATGGGCAGTGACAGCTGGTTTTGGGACCTCAGTCACTTTATGTTGAGCTCTGGGATGTGTCCTGGCTAGGGTAGGTCGAGTTGGGACTCAAGTTGGTGTGTAATTTGGTGCTAGGTTCAGGCATCTGACCATCTTTTCAGTAACTGAAGGCCAGCTGGAAGTGGTTTTTTTCTTAGGTGAAGTGGGGGGCAGTGGTGACAGTGCTCATGGTACATGCCAGATCAGACTTTGGTGACCTCTGGTTGCACTGGCAGTGGATCTTCTCTGTTGGCTAGCTTCCTCCTTCTTCCAAGAATATATCCGGTTAGCACCCAGTTCAGCACTCTCCAGGCTTTCAATCTGCTTAACTGTTTTCTCCCACCCAGCTGTATGATGAGGCTTAGGATGGTGACAGAATAGAGAGGTGGATAGCAAGTGTACCGTAGCGTTAGGCACAATCAGAAGTAAGGTGAAGCTGGTGGATGGGGTTGGTAGGACTGGTCTACTTGTCTTCAGTCAAGTGGCTTTGGGAGTGGGACTTTGGTGGCAGACCCAAGTACCTGACAGTAGGTGTCAGTAGCAGTTTTGGGGCATCCATTCTCGTGTCTACTTGGCGAGCGTGACATTGCTGGCAGACCCAAGAATACACAAAGAGATGGGGTTCTCTGACTGGGGATGGCCTATCGTTCTCCAGTAAGCCGCTTGGCAAGCAGGACTTTGCTCGCAGACCCAGTCACATTCTGCAGGGGGTGATAGTCCAAGGAAGGAAACCGCTGTCGTGCTACTCAGGAAGATGTGTTTCATTAAGCACCACGATGAGACAGTCCTCCAGATGGCTAAGGTTGGGAACGAGGGTTCCGTCTCAACTACTCTTGCAAGAATGTAAGGGGTATGGTGGCAAAACAGGCAATAGCAGGAGCAAGGTAGAGAAGTAAGGGTGTGACAACTCACTCAAGTTTAGATTATGTCTGTTTATTGATTAGTCAGTAAACACCCATAATCCAGCCTGTACCCTGACTACGGCCTGAAGGGCTAGTCCTTGGATGCCAACAAAAGTGATGCCTAGACTCAGTAGACGTGGAGGCGTGGGTGTGACCCCAGTCAATGGTAGGTATTCAGACTCGTGACGTTAATGGTAGAGCTACTAAGTAGCTGAGAAGCGGGGAAGGCTTTGGTTAGCTGGCAAGCAGCATGACGGTGATGTTGACTGAAGTACCTAGTCAGCAGATGTTCAGGTTGAAGACGTCTGTAGACAAACAGGTAGCGTAATGTTCTGCAATAGATTGATGCAAGACAGCAAAGTCAGTAAGAGCTCTCACAGAGTAACACCATGCAACAGAGCTGTTTGAAACAGCCTTAAACTGTGGCTGATAGCTCTATATATATCTGGAGCACAGGGCCAGCGCAGGGGGTGTGGGTGTAACAGAAAAGTCACAAAGAGAGAGGGCGGCGGAGAAATGGTGGAGATGCCTGAAGGTGGCCGAAGTTGCAGACTCCTTCCCCTCCACGGGCATTGGCAGAAGGGGTAGAGATTTAGCGCCATGGGGCGAAGCAGGTTGCGGTCCAACAGGATGCATCAGCTGGTCGAGCCAACTCTGGGCTTCAAGACGTGTGCGGTGGACCATCTCTTCTTGGGAGGGACCATGGCTCTGG
This sequence comes from Dryococelus australis, assembly GCA_029891345.1. Taxonomy (NCBI): domain Eukaryota; kingdom Metazoa; phylum Arthropoda; class Insecta; order Phasmatodea; family Phasmatidae; genus Dryococelus; species Dryococelus australis. The sequence continues at coordinate 170,995,054 of CM056993.1, forward strand.
TGCGGCTACATCAGGTTAATGATGAGGTCTGTGGCATGTCAATAGCAAATGAATGTATAGAGTGGCTAGAGTTGTAATTTTTTTTATTTTTTATTTTTGAGTTAAGTCCATAATATAAAAATATGTACAATTATTGTTTCAGCCATAGAGCTGGAAAAGCAGTCAGTTAGTGAAATTTTATTTTTATGCTAAGCCTGTAAATGTGTCTCACACTCTGCTGTCAATTTAACAAGCATTAAATGCTCCAGTGATTTGTTTTCAAATCCCTAAATTGGTCATAATTTAGGATGTTATATTAGTTTATCGTATTTTACTGTGAGCAAGAAGGCCTAATGTGAATTAATATATGCTTTGTGTAATTTTTTCTGTGCCATTTTGTTGTGTGAAGCCACGCTGTGCAGTAGGTTTGGTCATTGTTGGAACTGTTTGTTGATGCAGCTCAGCACCAGAAGTTCAGGCCTGTTCCTGTGGTGCAGCAGCCACAAAGAGTTATCCACCATGTACGAGGTCCAGCATGGCGGCCGGCCATGGTGAGTGCCACGTTACTTTTGAGAATGGGGAACTGAAGTCAAATATGCTGATTACAAAATTGTGAATAAGGTTTATACGTAAGGAAATGAAATGAAAAAAAAAAAAATTTTAAATAATACTTGTGAAGAAGAACAAACTCAAAGTTTTGATTATACCAGGCATGGTTATGCATAGAAAGGCCTAAGATGAGGGGCACTTTTGATAATAGTGGGCTGTAAACTAGGGATGTGATCCTCGATGCTGTGATACTGCCATACCATCGACACTTTATAGTATAGAGTATTGCATGATAATAGGTATCTGAAAGTATTGAGTTTTAACATTGTGCTATTGGTATTTAACACATCCTTTTTTGTTATGAAGCACAAAAACACAAAATTCCCATAATATTTGCATACTGTGTTTTATTGCATAATTATTGCTGCCATGTAACAGTCGCACAATTTTTTTTAAATTCTGTAAAGCAGAAAACCATCTGTGAATTGTTTGTAACTCCAGCTGCGTTACAACACGTGGAACAAAGAGGAGGGGAAGAATCAAAGTTGGAAGTACCGTGACGAGTTGTAGCTCTCTTCCACATCAAGAAAAAATGAAGGTGGAAGGGGTACCGTGGTAGTTGCTAAGCAACCACTTCTCCTCTCACCAGGCTTGTAACAGGAGGAAATGACATGGTGACTGGTTGGGAGGAACAATAACTGAGCATATCCGAAGGTAGCCAACATCCACACACGCACGCACGCACACACACACACACACACACACACACACACACACAGAGAGAGAGAGAGAGAGAGAGAGAGAGAGAGAGGGGGGGGGGGATGGATATAGATAGATAGATAGATAGATAGATAGATAGATAGATAGATAGTGTGTGTGTGCACGCGTGCGCGCAAGGACAGCTGTCCAGTTGCTATGCAACCACTTCCCCTCTTGTCTTGCATGTAATTGTAAAAAATATCATATTTCTCGCAATATCAATCACTATTGCCTGCAACATTACACCGTGTTTGGTAAAGTTGTCAAGAAGGCCAGACCAGAAAGAGTTTAAGGTAACATAGAGCATGACTTAAAATTTCTTAGCATTAAGGGGGAAGTATCCTTACTATCTTGGATTTACGTATTTTCCTCATTAACTTAATTTTCAATGTCAGTATTTAAAAACCAAGCTAGTCATGACATAGGTAACATTTTAATAGTTATTTCTTAATCCCACTTATTTTTCTTACATGATTAGTGTCACATCTGTAACTGTAATCAAACATTATCTAATTATTTAATAAGTTGGAAAATACAGGTATATTTAAAACACTACAAATTAAGAAAAATTTTTTAAGTAGTTGTCCATGTTATCTCTAGTTTTGATTTTTTATTTCTGGTCATACATTTTCAATACGAATATTTGTAAGAAAATTCGAAGATGGAGTGGATACTATCTCCTTAAGTGTGTTTCTAAGAGGTTAATTGTAGCGATATGTCAATGCCACATTTTCTCGATACTCAATACCAGTACCAATATCAAAACGTTCTCACAATACTCGATTCCAGTACTTTTCTTGATACCAAATTCAAATAGCCAAGAACACAAAACAACTTGGCCAAGAAAATTGCTCACTCATTTTACTATAGTGTTGTTGACACAAACTGAAACTATATAAAAACCCATAATACAATGGAATCAAATGGTGGACGGCCTGTAACTCAAACGTTCTTAATCAATGATAATCAAGCAACACAGTCCCCTTCGGTTCTATAGAATCTTGTTTCCATGGTGAAAGCTATAATCAAACTTTAAAGAAAATGATAGCTCAGTACACACTTATTTTGCAATTTCACAGTTCTTTATTTTATTTAGTGAGGTCAAGGAAATTGCTGTAATATTTGTTTACTAAAACATCAGATAACAGAGAGTGAATTGAGTGACAAACACGGAAACTTTCCATCCGTTCAGTACATCACTTGACACAAGGTTATGCTTGCTTCGTCCTCTTTCTCCTAACAGTACCTACAAAATATGTACAATTTTACTACAGTATTGTGTATAGTACGAAATTATTAGCTACTTACAAACAATAAATGTGAGCATGGAATGCAAAAAAAACTGTGTGTTTGTCCAAACAGGAGGCAGCATCTTTATTCCAGTTTTTACTTTTAAAAGACAGAAGTTTGTTTGACTTCAACATAAAAAAAATTTCGGTCACTATTTTTACTTGAGTAGTAGCAAGTGATGGTCATATTTTTGACCAGATATGTGTGTTTCATTTAAGTAAATTCCATTTAACAGAATCTTTAAACATGGAACATGCTTTGTAATTATAGTAACTATTGGGATGGACCTTGAATGTACGAATTCCTTTGGTATTAAAGCATTTGACTTTTGTACTTTGTGTATTGTCATTAAAGTCATAAAAAATTGGCTGTAAGTTTTGTTTGAATATTTAATGAGAACAATATGTTTTAAATTTCAGTTTTATTGTGAAACATTCTGTCCCATATAAAACAGTGATTTAAGCTTTGTTTTTAATATCAGTGGATTCACATTTTGAAACCATACTGAAATTCCAAGATAATAAAAATTATACCAAGATAAATGTCTAAATAAATATGTGAGCCAATCCTCTTATTTTCTTTGCTGGATGTTACTGAGCCAGTTTCTGCTGTCATTTCTAAGCTCCACCTTACATGTTAAAACAGTTTACTATCGTACAGCTTAAAATATGCTTGTAATTTTTGTTAACCATTCATAATGTTGTTGAATGAGAATAATCTCAGATGGCAGCTGGTAATTTTTGACGCATGATGCATTTCTGCGCTTCTAGGAAGCCCACTTTATGCGACTGGGTCTATCTTGGAGTGCGTTAATCCTTATGGGGCAAGTCACGCCACTAAAACAATTGAGGCAGGACATGTGCCTACAGGGTACATTGGCAAGCCCCAACTGATACTACAGACATGAGATCTCAGATCTTACCGTTCACTGCAATTCACCCAGAAGCAGTCACGTTAACACCTCTCTCCGAAGATTTTACTATCCACCGAGCCTAAGATGCTCTCCAGGAAGGTCACGCCAGTTCCGCAGTGCACCGTTGGAGAGCAGCACGCCCTTGAGGTAACTCAGGTCACAACGATGATGAAAACGTCCCCTCTGGTTCTACCCAAACAAATGTCTTCATTGCCCTTCTGGTAATGAATCCCTGCTAGTTAGGTTTTCTTCCGAAATACACCCTTTTGTTACATTAGGGAATTAAATTAAATTTGGATTTAACTATATTAATTTTTCATGCCAAGACAATCACCACATAATAATACTAGCATTGTAATCAGATTGCCTTCGCCTGAGTTCAGTTAGGAATTATTGCTTTTATTTCTCAACCATTATTAATATTCTGTTATAAGGAGAGTGCAGCCCCATATGATAAAATATGTATTAATAGACATTTTATTATTGAAACTTAACTTTTTACGTCTTCTTACTTGTGGAATTGCTCCCTACTTTAAGCTCTTAAGACACTGTTTTACATTAAATTTACCTTGAGGGAAATCCGGTAAGTCCACGTGCCAAGCCACAATGTAAGAGGTAAACCGAGATCTGCTGCTGGGTAGATCCATACATGGAATCAAGACGACTAAGGTACTTCCTTACTCCGCCACCGCTGTCATGTTTGGCCTGGAGAGAGAAGTGCTTTAGCCAACTGACCCACTATGTAGCCTTCACCTGAACATTTCTGTATAAAATGATGTTATCGCCACCTAAGCTCAGTTTCACTGCTGTAACAGTTGGAAGTTCCACTCACCGCTGTAAGGGCCGGGCCGGAACAATATAGTGTGTGGTTCCATGGAAAACCAGTGTTCAGAAGTACACTATAGGGATTCCCTTTTACACCGGCTTATTCTCAGGAGTGTTATTTCTGCATCCTAAATGCCTTACACAAAGAAAGTATGTGCCATATATAGACTGAAACTTGAGCTTAAAGCAATTGTGGAAGAATTGGTTGGACTAGCTACCTTAGCAGCAGAAGACACCACACCTTTATTTGTGTTACCAACACAGTTGCCATTTGCACCACACCCTATTCATCTGGTCATTGTAAAATACGGAGATAGTTTGTTAGGGTTAGATCACCAGTGGGTGAAACATTTCCCCCAAACAATTACCCTCTTACAATTTCGAGCGACACTTCAGCATTGCTCTACATCACTCTGCCAACACCGGCCACTGTACAGCCACTGCCCGCCCTAGCCAGCGAGGAGAGGAGCCCCATGGCCAGTCATTCATAAGGTAAGATCTCGGCGATGGATAGTACTTGTAACGCCAGATTTTGTTCCCATAAGGAAACCTACTAGGCCTACACTATACAATGACAATGTCCCAAAACGTAATTAAATTTCCCTTTTTGTATGTGACATTTTAAATGTCCTTCACAATACTGGTATCACGTTGATCGAAGTCCTCCTCAGTAATTGAAACCCAAACTACCCATAAGCTCTCATCTTACTTTAAATTAGTGCTGACATTCATGATCCTTTACCTAGAGCAGACACTAATAATTGATTTTTAGGCTTACGTTTCGATTTTAACCTATGTTAGTTGTCTAATTGAAGTGTGAAGTTTATGTTTTACAACCTGTTAGCGGTTAGGTCTGACTTACTTTCAATAAATCTAACCCAGATCTGGAGGACCAAGTAACATATTTAATGCCAGGTGTAACTATGGGTGGCAATATTCTAATTTAAGCTCTTCCTCCTCACACCACCAAATCATTTTGCAGTATTTTCAATCATTATAATCTGTAACATGAGTTACGTTACATTTTGCTCTTTGTGGTTCCTACATAATTTATGTAATTGTTTAGGAATCTAAATAAAATGCACATTATATAAAGAAAAAAATTTTAGGATTTCCAGAGAGATAGTGTTAAGCTGACACACTTGGCCTGAGCTTCCTACTATCCCTTGCTTCTCTCCCAGGTACCTAAAAATGGGTATCATTGAGTGTTGTTGCTATTGGTGGTTCATGAACATGCTGAGAATATGTTATTCGTGAGGCAATTATAGGAGATTGTTGACTGTCCCCAGTTGTCAAGCCAACACCAGCAGCCAGTGCCACTGCAGATACAGCAGGTACAATTGCAGAAGCAACAATTTGTGTTCCGTGGGGAGCCAGCCCCACCACAGGCTCCCCAGAAGGAGGTGCCAACCGTCACCCAGGCATGGAGTTCCCAGCCGCAATATCAGATCCAGTCCACCAGGCAGATGATCGAGGAGCATGCATCCCAGCCAACCTGGCCGCAGCGCCTCACTGCACAGGTAAACTCATTCCTCATTCTGAATGTTATCATGCATGGTACACCAACTGAAAAGGGATGTTTCCTATATTTTTTCTAGTTTATCACATGATGGTGTGATCAATTTTAACTAAGTCTTGCACTGTTATCCTTCCTTTATTTATGCATGCATAACATAAGGATAATTAGGGCCTAGAGATTTTTTCAAACTGCAAAATAACACAAAATAATACAAAATGCTGTGAAATTCTTTAATAATTCGCGAATTCGCGAAACATTGACGGAATTGCTTGTTTAAATACAGTAGAGTGCCACTTTAACGAACTTCAAGTTAACCAACACTTCACCATAACGAACTTATTATTTGGTCCCACCAAAACACCATACATTTATATGCAAATAACTTTCAGTCATACAAAATTTTTGGTAAAAATTTACGGGAGGTTTATTCAATATTCGCGTTAACGAACACTTTGTAATCGGAATAAAATGTAAAAAGCACGCAAAATTACATTAATTTTTTTATTTTCCAATGTTAAAAACATAAACAAACAAACAAACCGCAACATTTTTTTTTTCGGTAGTTAACTCAGTCATAGATGATACAATAAATTGGTGTGGCAATACGAGACAAAAATCCTAAATCGCAGCACTACTAGTGTTATTGCTTTAACTAATGCATTACATCATTGTGTAGGCACAGATATGAAGCCTCTAACTTCGCCAAAGTTTTATGTACAACAAAATACTGTCGCTATATCTCTGGTTTGTTCTCGCATCAGCGTATTTTACTGTGAATTGCAAATGAGGTTACCTTAACCTCTAAACGTATTTTCACTGAATTGCAAATAGAATTTACCATCTTTTAACAAGTTCGTTCTTGATTATTTGCTATAATTAAAGCTGTGGATAATGGAAGGAAAAAAATTAAGAAATCACCATGGCTTCGGCATAACGAAATCTACATTGTCAACGATAATAGGTCAATGTTCTGAATTAAAGAAAATCAATTTTTTGTCACCCGACCAAAAACTTGACACGCCTCAAACAAAGTGACAAGTTCATAAGCAAATATTTAAAAATCCTGCCACTGTAGGTAATACATACCATTTGCATGTTGCTCACAAGTGCCTTTAGTATCAATATATATCATAAATGAAAACATGTTTACTTTCAATCATGTGTATTTATGACCATAGATAACATGATCACAATAGATGATGCATCACTTTGGGTGAAAATTCTACTGAACAGCCCTGCACAAGTTTATTTGTTCATTAGGAAAACATGCCATTGTAGTGTTCACGTCCACCAAGCACCATGTTATCTATGGAATTCATGCCATGTTTACATTCGTAGTATTGTCATGTTTTAATCAACAATTCTTTATTTTTTACAAAGCGAGCGGCGGCTGTAAAAAATGTGTTCATATGCATTTACTTATGTAAAGTATATTTGTAAATCAATTTACCATGTATTTTAAACTTGTATTCGCCCAGTCAACGGGATTTTTATCATACTCATTATCTGTAAATATATGCAGTAAAAATGACACTTTTTAAGAAACAAAAGTTTTGCCAGCACGTGTCTAATGAAAAAATCTGTTTTTGAAAGTTTCTATGATTCTAAAACGTACAGGCATATTTCTCTTGATTTTTTTTTTTATCTTTGTACAAGGCACTTTGATTATATTATTTTAACAGTGCTTGTATAGTTGTGTATAAATGGTTTATATTATTCTTTTCGTGAATCATATGCCCTTGGCAGTGCATTGCGAGTGTTTGTAGGGGTCAGGCAGAATACAAAATCATAAGTAAAATCTAGAATTATTTTCAAGGTGGTCTGTTGATAGAGGAAACTACTGTGTCTGCCTTAAAACAGTAGCTGTTTATTTCTCTGGTAGTGAGGAATTTTCGCAAGGAAATAACAATTGATAAAAAAACACCGCTTGTCAATAGGAATAACATTGCCAATTTCAGGTTGTACGAATAGTGACATTTCTCAAATTAGGTATATCTGTATAAAGAGCACATAAAAAATTTGAGCATTTCTAATCCAGAAACCTGCATTTTTGTAGCAAGAAAATAACAGTTATTTTGACAAAAATAACACCTTTTTTCCCCCCCAAAAAAATAACACATTTTTGAAAAAAATAAAACTTACTTTTTCAGGTGTCTACGTATTGCACATGTGCTGTTCTTCTGCTGAGCGTGACCTGTTATCCTCTCGTATGTGGTGTGAGTCACAGTTACTTTCTTGGCCAGAGGTTGGCAATAAAGATTCCAAGCTATCTTCACTTCAATAACATTTCGCCACATCTAATTTTACCTGAAGAAAATTTTTTTTGTGCAGTTCACTATAAAGAACTTCACTATAACATACTAGCCAAATTTTTGGTCCCTTGAGGTTTGTTGTTGTAAAGCTCTACTGTATATCTAAAACCACAGTATGAGTTTCTTTTACCATGCAAACTCTTACATACATTAAGTTTTACAATTTTACACCTGTTATACAGCATTATTTCTCATTTACTTCACATACATGCAGATAACAAAACTATTTGCATGGTGATCACGTTGTTGACTATAAAATCGTAAACAAAATTTTAAATTACGTCATGAGAATGATTCATAAATTTATTGGTAGCTTGCTCGAAAGATTATTGCTGTATATAAAATTCTATACAAATCGAGCCGAATCACTGTGGCACTCATTCACGTGCAGAATCATGCGTACGTGTATTTTATTTATAAACAAATATATCTAACAAAAAATGTTGGTGATATGATGAAAGTAAACAGTACGTATATATAACACAGATGAATTTTTTTTTTTTTTTGCAGAATGTAATAATTACACACTAAACATTCACGTGGTATTTGTAAACACTGCAGACTTTACTCTTCTTCTATGCTTTTTGGTTAGTTTCTTGACAACTAGCAAATACAGCATTTGCATCTATAGTCCATTCATGGTTTCTTCGGATGTTTCTGAAGCCCTGATAAATTTATACTTTTGGTTAATGATTACGTATCCTTATGCTACACCACACGTAAACATAAACACTGCCATGTGACTTCCACCTTTATAACTGTTAAATGCATTGTCTACTGTATACAGCTGTTCAAAGAATTGTCATATTTCAAAAACCATTACGTACGAATATTCACAATTAGGCCTATAGCAATATTTAGGCCAGATTTATGACTTTTTAAAGCTGTCTGTATTGATGAGTTCTTACAGTTATTATTATACTTACATTGTTAACATATTTGTTACACAATATATAGCACATTACAAATAATACACAATATTGACACATTACTCATTCCTGTGCTTTCATGATGCACACACTATCAAATGACTTCACCCCATCTTGGTGCAATATTCCTAATGGGGTAGATCAAACATTACCAACAGTACTTGAAGCGGGATATGTGCCTACAGGGTACATTGATGCTGTCAAAGCCATTACAGACATGTGCACCTAGATTGTACTGTTCACCCAGATTCGCCCAGAAGCTGGCACATCAACACCCCTCTTTGAAGATTGTACTATCTACCAAGCCACTGGCACCCTCCAGTGATGGTCGTGCCAGTTCTGTAGTGCGCCACTGGAGGGCAGCTAGCACTCTACTGGAGCATCACAGCCTCCAGAGCCTCCTGCAGAGGAGATAAGAAATGTCAACACCTCCATCACAGGAGATAAGAAATCAAAGGCACCCCTTCAGTCACAAGAATTATCAACCCCTGAGAAGCAAGGCCATCTTCCCCCTCACCCATCTGAGGCCCTACAAGCTCCAGAATTCAGTATAAAAGGGCCAGCAGAACCAAGCTCATGCATTCGCTGCATTTCCACCACTGTAATGGCCAGAGGTGTCAGCCAAGGATAAATGCTTGCAAACCCTCCTCCACCGCTTGCCAAGGGCGGAGACTGTCTTCAGGGTGTGCCAGCCAATAGACCCCCGAGACACACCGCTGTAATTGCTGGGATCTCTTCGTGCCGGTAGTCGACAACCACCAGAGGTCCGCAACCTCTTCGATAACTGCCAGCACCCAAAATCTGGTAGCTCTTGGACGCTGACGCCATCGGGTGGTTCCTGCAGACATCGCTTTCACTGACCTCCCCCTCCTTCCATGGTTAACACCCAGAGGTAACAGGTCACGACGACGTCCCCTCTGGACAACCCCCTTCTGCTCACCTTCTAGTGAAACAAATTTACAATCACCCTTCTGGCGATTGACTCTTCATTTGGTTCTTTCACAACACCCTAATATTCATTCAGGTTAATTTACTAATCTCTTCTTGTATCAGAATATTCGGCCATGTAATATTTATCTTTGCATCCAGGTCGCCTTCGCCTGGCTATTAAACACGTACCTTTATTGCATGTGGGAAAACGCTACTTTAAAAGGCCAACATATTGCGTCCAGAAAATGTCTAGAACACTATCGGCTAAACTCACAAGGGTTCTCATCACCTTACCATGGGACTTTCTTTCAATAAACTGCCATTTAAAATTAACTTTCAAAGGAATAAATCTGCCTTACGTTCTTGTCACAAAATAAAAACTTTAAATAGCTACTATCATCTGACTTCATCAACAGAAATATCGGCAACAAACTCTTACAGCTTCAAATATTTAAAACTATCTGAAATCAGGTCCATACCCTTTAAGCAAAAGGACTACTAGTATGTTACTCACTGTACTTCACAAATTTAACGTCATACTTAAAAGCTCTCAGCAGTTATCACTAAAATTTTTGCGCCATAAATTGTGCACCATACTGAAATGCTTCAAACATTATGTCGTCGTACTGAAATACAACAGGAACCAAACTAAATTGTATTACAAACTATTAATACTGAAAGATCACTTATCTTTGACTCCTACATCATGATCTGCCTCAGGCTCCTCCAGGCCTAACTCCTGTTTTCTCACCAGCTACTCTTACGTACGTCTCTTCGGTTGATCAGCTACGATTCTTCCACTCGGTTGTGTCCCAAACGATATGGTGCGTCACCCACGCTGCTACGTTGTGGTTGCTGGGCAGACGTCAGTGAAAACACCACTGCGGCCTATCGCTTGCCTAACCCACACGGTGCTTCCGCTTCCTACGTCTTCCCCTTGGGTACCCTGGAGCTACGTATAGCCGTCCTTCAGCCCTGTCCACAACTCAGTGACTTCATGAGTCATGCCATTGCTCGCAGTATCCCCGTCCCAACAGCCGCTGCGCACATGATCCACATCCTGCGGTCTGGCTGACCAAACGGAACCCCGTGCAAGAACTTGCTCACGGCTGCGAGTGTTCTAGAGTCTTAACCAGCCAACAGACTATAAACTGGGTGAGCTTTTACAAAATTTGGAATAAGACTACAAATTAAAATCAACCACAAACACAACCACCGAATTACAGCTAAAGATGTCATAAGATAAAATCACTAAATAAACCAAACGACTCTAAAAAAACTATTAAATATATCCTAAAATAATCCAAAAACTATCTACACTGTTAAAACGAAATTAAAAAAGTGACCTGCATCCAAATAAAAAAATATGGACGGATAATCCCATTGACAACCAAAGGCTAAAACACATCCAACAAAAGGCTAAAACATATCCAAACCTGATCTTAACAAAAAAAATACACTAACTAAAAAATTATTGTTACCAAAAAAGAGCTTCGTAACAATATCTTAAGCTCTGTTTCACTGCTTGAAAGGGATGGGAGTTTCATGCACTGCTTGCCAAGGCCTGATTGGAACAACAGAGTGTAATATAACGTCGTAAAGTCAATGTGTTCAGAAGTACACGTTAGAACACGTTTATATCCCACGTTAGTTTCAGGACAATTTTTACTCAAATTCTTTCCTTGTGCCATACTCCCGGCAAGGTGGAGTTAAGAAACTGCTGAAACATGATATCAAAGATATTATAGAGGAACTTACTAAACTACCTCCTTTGGAATCCACTAGTAATACCCCGTTGTTTGCTCCTCCCCCCCCCCCCCCCCCCCCCAATTAAATACCAGGTGAAATACATATTGCTATAAAGACAATACAAAGGTATGAAGAAACCCTATTAGACCTAGACAGGCATTGGATTGAGACCCTCTTACAGGAGACCCCTTCTCTAATAAACTAGACCCACAGCAGCAGCAGGAGCACCACTTTGATGCAGCCAGCGCTGGCCGCTGTTCAGTTCCCAGTCACTGCAGTGAACCAGCCAGCAAGGAGGAACACGCCATGTCCCTCCATCAAAAAGGTACCGTCTCGGCTAAGGGTGGTGTGTATAACTTCTTACTTCGTGCCTACTAGAAAGCTCACCAGGCTTACTTTGTACACCGGCGAGTCACCCAAACATTCATAATGCCCCTGCCTTATTAAGATGCCCCCCCCCCCCCATGATTCTGGCATTGCGATGGTTGAAGTCCATTAAAGTAATCAAAGCTGAACCTTTCTATCAAAAGACCTAGGGCCGGTTTCACCAACACATCTTAAAATTTATCCGTCATTTAAACCCTGAATAATCTGTGCCTAGCGCCTTGTACCATTTCACCAACTTTAAGCTCTTCTTAAAATGTTTTAAGAAGCTCTTAAATATAGGCTGCCGAAATTGGATGCCCAACTCTTCAAGCTTTATTTAACAACATTGTAATCAAATTAAAAGGAAATGGCTGCCACTGAAAAAGTAGTGTGTAGTTAACCCCAAATGTGTTATAAAGTATTTAGCTTTATAATTTAAAATTTTTTGAAAACAAAAATATCAAATTATGGCGTATTATTGTTATTGAAACTGGGTGCAAGTCATTATTTGCTGAAATAACCTATGCATTTTTGATAATGATCAAAAACAGACACATGTGACGTGGGCTTAAAACTCGTGGTAGTCTCAAGTTGTTTATATACATTTTTCACGTATATACAAGAGGCAAAACCAATATATACATAGAAAATTGAGTTATATTCGGCAGGTAGCTGATTGATAAAATATGATTTTATTGAGTATGCACAAGCTACAGAAGTATTTGAAATAAATAGAAAAAATTAGTGATGTCAAATTCGATTCCACGATTCTTCGATACCCACGATTCTTGAAGAATCATATAATCGAGAATCGGAAGATGAAGAATCAAAGCATTTAAACTCGATTCCTATATATACATAACCTATCACTAGAGGCACTATTTTGTAAATCACGATAAAACGAAATAACACCGAAATACAAGTTAAAATGCAAAATAACACAAAATGCAACAAATGTGCAATATCGCACGAAACGAGCTTTCTCCAAAAGAAATAAACTCTTCTCCTATATTATATCACAAATTAACTTCGGCACTGTAAAAATCTAGACACGCGCGAGTCTCGGGAATATTGAGAAATTCTAGAGATGAAAAATTCTCAATTTTGTCTCAAGACAATTTTTGAATCTCAGAAATCATAGTTTTAAATGCAACAATACACTTAAATACATTATTTTTTCTTCCGAAACTAAATGTAAACAAACATTCCAAAGATTACACACGTAGTAAATCATGTACTTCCGGATAAGGTACAGAGAGTTAGACAACAAATCGCTTCCAATCGTGCGAAGTGAACACTCACAACTTGAATGTGTGCAGTAATATATGGCGGTAGCACCACTTGTTTACTAACATTATGGATGTGGGTGAAATTAATGTGTGATATCTAAATTGACACATTAAACGGACTTTCAAAAATATCTAATCTCAAATTATGGAAGATGCAGTATTCAATGTAAAAGACAGTAAAATGTCTATCATTTGGACATTTTATGTAAAAATAAATGTGCAAAGGCGAGTGTACAGTGTGCAAGAAATTAATAAAATTAATGCAAGCACAGACCTGAGCTGGTCTAAGACTTTAAAAAAAAAAAAAGAATGCAGAATATATTTATATTACGTGGCTATTGTGTCTAGTTTATGTATATATCTCATAATTCCTTTGCATTAAAATTTATGTGTAAATAATATTTTTTTTTTTTAACTTCTTTGCATTTCCAGAAAAATTGTTTGTGAATTTACCAAAATGATGCTGTATTTTAAAATAGGAGCCTTTTGAAATAATTACTGCTTTAAAAAAATGTTAACTATGATTGCTTTTCAGAGTAAGTGTCTGTCTTGCAAACATTTCAATAATTTCTAATTTTGGTGAGAATTTATCATCTCAAGTGAGGTTTGGAAATATTTTTGAGTAAACTGTGTGGAAGAAATATATAATGATATATGTGTACATTTTCAATATTATCTCATATGTCTTTTGAACTTTTGGAATTTCATATGAATATGCTCCCACTGTTCAAGTGTTATATTATTTATGTTAGTAATAGGCCTAGTTTAAATAATTAAATTTCACACCCTCATATATTTATTAGTTCTGTAAAGAAAGTGTCTGTAACTAAAGGAATCGCGAGTTTTGGAATCGAGAATAGAGAGTGGTATCGGCATTGAGATCGAGAATCGAGGAAAAGTGAAATCATTACATCCCTAGAAAAAATATTTGCCTTCACTACACTGCATCATTTTTACAGCAAAAATATGTGTACATTATCCCTGTTTGTACGATATGTTAAAATATGTGATTACTTGGGTTGAATTTGATACTGGATAAAATATAACTAGGGATGTCAAAGTTGATTCCTCGATACCCTCGATTATTACAGGTATCGAAGAATCGAGAATCAAATGGTTGATTGTAATAAATCCTCGTCCACCTTCACATGATTTTAAAATATTGCATTGAGAAATTGAGAACTTTTGTTTATCTTTTTGCATAATACTGTGTCTATATTCATTTCAAATAAATCATATATTTATCAAAAATACTGTCATGAACTTGTTAGGTCTAATTAGATAAGTCTGAATGTTACTGTAAATATAGCAAATTAACTTCACTTAGCAGACCAGAAAGTCTTTCCTGTAATTATTTTCATATTTGTGTCTGTCAAATTTGATCTGTAAAACAAAAATTACAACATTTCATAGGGATACAGTGACTGTACGCACATGTTGATAATAACTATATCCTATTTTGTGGTATCCGAATCGAGGTGGAATCGAATGAAAGGTTTTACAGTTGGAATTGAAAATTGGAATCAAGAAAAATTGATATTTTGACATCCCTAAATATAACACGTTTCCACTTATGCTTTACTACACAAGACAAATTTGCAGTACAAGTTTTATACACATTTGACTTTGTTTTGAATTAGAAAACCAACGAGAGCCCAATTAAAAGATGTCTTGCAGGTGTGACTGGTGATAATCATATTTATTCAAATTCGGTTACTGTGCGTTTCTAAATTGCACATAAGTATCGTCAATGTTATTATCAAGAAACTATCTCACAATTTCGTAAAGTTCAATTCTGGTTAGTGATGAAAGCCAACATATCAATTAACCGTCCTATCTTTAATGAGGAGATGTGTTTTCTTCTTAACATAAAACAGTTCTAAGTAGAAAAATTCAGGATGGTCTTGTAGTAGATATAGACCCAGTGTTGTTTTTTGAGGGCAATATGATATTTAAACGAAATATACATTACGTTTAGGGAATATTCAATCAGTGCCTGAACAAGACAATAGTTTGATTAAAAAATTTATCACTAACTTAACGTATTATTTTATAAAGCATTGATTATATGAATGCTTGATGAAAGCTACGAAAATATATGTAACGAGTCTAAAACATGACCAGAGTAGATCAAATATAAAACAATTAACATTCTGTCTAGTTAAAAAAAAAAAACAGCCTAGGCCTATATGAATCGTTGTTAACTTTTGCTATGAAAAATCACACTTGGCACTGATAATTAATAAAAATGAGATCACAAAACATCACAGAATTGCAACACAACACTTCCACAATAATATGTTAACCTCGAGAATTTAAAAACTTATCTGTTCACTTCCATAATTTTAACATAAAAAATTTTTGGTACGCATAGTTAATTTAACAAATTGAGTACACATATCTTTTTCATATATGCAGTGACATCTATTTAATTGATTCTTAACATTTGTCTGGCAAACGATAAAGTTTAAATTTTTTATTATAAAACAAATATTTGGTTAAGATTAGTTTTCTGAAAAGTAAACACAACATTTCACAGGAAACCCCCCCCCCCCCCCCCTCCTTTTTCTTTGGTATAACTTTCATTGGTATGTTTTTAGTCACATGACCACAACGCGCCACTACCAACATGAGAATATTTTCAACTTGTTTCTTTAAGCAATTGCCAGCTTAGACGGTCTTACAAAAATGAGTTTTATAATGGTGAAACACCTTGACATCCTTAAGGGCCACTTAATCTTAAGTGTTGCTTTGCTGGTACCTAGTTTATTCCTTGTTGGTGAAATCGGCCCTTACAGTGTTAAATTTGTCATAGAGATTCATGTCCCCAGTTGGTCAAGGGCGGACTCAAACAAGCCCTAAATGTAGGTTTCTGCCCCCAACTTGGAGAACCCATCCCATTGTGGCTTTAGTGTTAAATTCAAGTGTGTCAAGTAACATTCCACTTGAGGACTTTCACTTTGTACTAACCCAAGGGCTTGCATTCGACCCCTCAACGGTAGATAGGATATATTTAAAGTGATAAGAATCAGGCTTTAATTAATGGCACCGGAACAGGGACAATCATTGTTATATGCAGTTAGGAAGTAGAATACTTGTCCCTTTGGGTCACCCTT
The DNA here is from genome assembly GCA_029891345.1 of Dryococelus australis. NCBI lineage: Eukaryota > Metazoa > Arthropoda > Insecta > Phasmatodea > Phasmatidae > Dryococelus > Dryococelus australis. The sequence goes on from CM056993.1 coordinate 171,011,579, forward strand.
CGTAATTAAGATTACAACTGAGGCTTCAATAAATCAATCCCAATGTAGGGCTGAACTGCAAGTAGTTCTGCCGTGAAAGTTAGACGTTGCCAGCCACACCCTAATCTTACGACTGTTACAGTCAGCAGTCATAACCACAAAGGTTATAGTGGGTGTAAGCATTAGCTAGATCCCCACAACCTCCCTGCAAGTTGGCATTTAGCCAGAGGACTACTTTTCTAATTTGCCTTTTATCATGTATTGCTCATGATAGACAAATTACGTATGCATAGGGGCAAGATTTTGTGGTGTTATTTTAAGGCAAATTGCATTTTTAAAATACCTGATTTCGGTGGTATCAGGTTTATTATGAAAGTCTTAGAATTTGAAATGTCATAACTAAAATTGTGCATTATTAGAGCCAACATTTTACTGTGTTATTTTAATGCAAATTTTATAATTGAAAGTTGTTGATACTTTATTCTTATACTAGCAACCTGCCATCGCTTCGCTCAGGTTTTACAGACTACCCATGACTGCCCGGAACTACATGCTAATACATGCGACTAACTGTGACTATCTGCGACTACCAGTGACTACCTGTGACTATTTGCGAATGTATCATATTAAGATACACTTGGTTTTACTTTACCCACTGAGCCACTGCAGCCCCATTTGATATATCTCTATTTACTAACTAACTACTGCCCAATTGGAATAGCTCTAACCGCTGGGCCACTACGGCTCATGGGAAGGAATCGAGGACATCACATTGTAAGGAGTTTTCCTTACAGGGAGTCTCCACATGACATTTATTGTTACTAATTTTCTACACACACCATATATGGTTATTTAAATATTGTGAACATATGGTATTAACTTTATTTGAATTACTTAATCTAAATTCTTTTACATGTCACATTAATTAATAGATATTTTCACATGTTGTAATTTATTTAAATCAGTCAATGTTAACTATGGCTAAAACAATATTGCAACTTTTATCCACACTCTACTAGATTGACAGTTTAGCTGCATAAATTTTAATGATGGGAATTAATGTTTAAATAGTGTGCTATCTGTTTCTCATTGGTAAGAGATATATGAAAGTGTGCTCAGTAGAACACAAATTTAGTGGTTTTTGAATGTGACAAGGTAGACATGTTTTGTTTGTTAGGAAGGACTTGACTGAAAATGTTATGTTGTATAAAAAAGATTCTAAAGAAGGAACAAGTGGTCTCCAGGCAGAAGTAGCATATATGACTAATGTGTCTGATGTTAAATGAAGTTTATGAAGGTTTCAGTATTGAGGCTAAGCAGTATTAAGTATTGCTGCTAAACACACCAGAGAATATCTAACTGCAGGAGAATTATTCATTATGCATTTTCCAGTTGGTGTTGTGAGGCAGTCTGGCATACCAGCTATTGTGCCTTAATATCTGCAGCAGAACTCTTCAAGTACGATTTTTTTTAAATATTTAATCATTCAACACATTGCTATGAAGTTGTATGTGAAATTTAATAATATGGCAAGTCCAGTGGTCCGAGTGTGTGGTATTAAATTACCATGAACGACTTTGATTCTTAAGCTCTACTGATGAACCAAGCCTGGTTGTCTACACAAGAATATTCTTCAGTTAATTTTAGTAGTGAAATAATATGTTTAGTAATTTGTCAGAGCTAGTGTGATTATTTTAGGGAAATCAATTGTTTATTTTGTCACAGATTATTATTATTTTTTTTCAAATTACTATTTTTTCTTTGACAACTGACAGCAGTATCTTTAAATGTAAGATGTCTTCTGTTAAAAAGGGTCTAACCCCCCCCCCCCTTTCTCTCTTTTATTTTTCTTTTTTTCCTGTAAAGTTAATCAGTTTCCTAACACAATTCATTACAGAAATAAGTGGCGTTCCCAACGTCTGGACTTTAACATCTCCCATGTATTGTGTAACATTCCTATCATTTCTTTATAGAAATAATTGACTGCCCAATGTGTAGGCATATTTATTACATGCTGCTGCTCATTTCTTTAAACCATTGACAAAAAAGGAAGGAGAAATGACGGAGCTATTGTTTTAAAAATGCTTTTTTATGCAGTAATTGTATTGTGTACCTGTGTAAATCCCTGATAACCCCCACATATTTGGAACCGTTTGAGATATCATGATGAAACAAAGACTTAGCTAGTTCGGGGGTTATAGTCTATAGACAGTGTAAATTTCATGTCAATAAGACTAAGTTAGTCTGGGGGTTATTGTCTATAGACTGTCTAAATTTCATGTCAATATGTTCAGTTGTTTTTAAGTTAAATTCAGTTGTACAGACAGACATAAAAAAAATATAACTTTAGGTATGGCTTAGTAATTGATTATCCTATATGAATAAATAATTAAAAGTGGAAAATTCGAAATCACAGACAGACACTTCTATTTTATTTATTTGTATAGGTAGATGCATATTTCCATTCAAATTTTATAAATTTTATGCAATTGCTTGAACAAGAAAAAACTATTTATTTGAATGAACATAGGTAATGCTTAGGTTAAAAAAAATCAATTTTTAAAGGTTTTGTTTCTTCGTAACTTGTATGCTGAGGTTCCTAAACATTGTAGATTTTTTGTTACAGTCTTACATGAATCGCTTGGATATTTTTATAGAGAAAAAAAAAGTTCAGTACTGGAAATAAAATTATATTTATATTTGTTGTAACAACTTTACTATTCTCATTAAATGACCATTTCTCATCCCCATGGTATTCAATATTTACTGCTCTTATTCACTCAGCCTGAATGACAATAGCCTAAAATAAATTTTTTTCGTCCCATTATCAGAAAACTTATTCTCATCATAATGCAGTTTATACATTTTTGGATACACATTGTTGGTCATGATTTCACAGGTAAAATAATATATATTGGGCTAAATTAAATTTATGTTGTGGTTTAACTGAAATATTGGTGTTAGGCTGTGTATAACTATCATTTTGGTGTTTGGCGGTGTATTGACTTGCATTTTGGTGTTATTTCGGTTTTAATCGCTATTCACAGTATAATCTTGTCTCTACATATGCGTTACGTAATTCCAACTAGTCACCTTAGAGCTTGGCATGGCCTAAGTGACTAAAACAACATTAAAACAACTTGCATACCCTCAAAATTCAGCCCACGCTAAACCGGTCTCAAACCACCTACCAGGACTTCAGGGAGTCCGCAGAAATAAACATCCTGTAGTGCTTAACATCAGTTAGCTCCATCATGTCTGACTCTGGGCAGAGTCAACATGATGCCCCGGAGGTTCCAATGCCCGGAAATAATTTTCTCGACATGCTCGAGATAGGTAATGTCAATTAATGCCCTGGCACTGGCATTCACATAATTCACTGCACACATTGCCAGCGACACTTCCACTACACATGTATCAGGTAGGAAGATGTCCCCAGGTACACAGACGGCCTAGAGTACCGCTGTGTAACCTGCAGAGATCGGCAAACAGCTAGATGTAGCTGGCTTGAGTGCGATGGATGGGGTACGTTTACAGTTAGATGCATTACTTGTGCATCTCACTTCCATTTTGGATGTATAGGCTGGCCGGACAAGAGGATCACTCACCCTGATCAGGTATTCCACTTATCAATGTAACCTGAGCTATAGGCCATCAAACTCTGGAACTAGACATAGCTTAACCATATCACTTACCTCCACCAGTTTCAATTGCTGGAGTTTTGTGGGAGGCCTTATATGGAGTCACATTCCTTTAGGAACTTGAACGAGTACTCAAGGAACACAACATCCTGAGCAAGCAGTGAGTCCCCAAAACTCACTGCTAACTAATTGGTAAGGTCAAAGAATGGTCGACCAAGTATGGGGAGTTTATTACGGAATGGGAACAATTGCGAAATTGCCCCTAACTTCTCAGTTCACTGGAGAGGAGGTGATAGCACAACTCATTTTGGACTTCCCTACTAGAGTCCAGGGTTCAGAGGAGGAAGTAGAAATTTATATATGTTGGAAAGTGTAGATGTACTAGCAGATATATCCAACAGAGAGCGAAGAGAGTTGCACATGCATCATTGTGTGTGTGTGCCCTGCTCCCCTCTTTAAGGATCCTTTTACCAACCCCGAAACCGCAGACGGTGGAGGAGCATGTTGAAAGAGTGCTGGAGGTAGAAAAGAACAACAAGGTGCAGGCATAGATAGAAAGGCCGGCACGTGCCTCTAAGGTTACAACCCCAACCCCTCTTTTCAAGCGGCAAGTTGTCCCGCAGCCCGCCGCCTCCTCTAAACATCTCGCCAACCCTTTGCTGGTACTGCCTGGGGAGGCATCTCAACCAAGACTGTCCCACTCAACAGGGCTGAGGAAGGGAAGGAACTGGAGAGTAGGTAAAGTAGAAGTCCTGATTAGGGTGAATTTTGGTTCTGTTTGTACAGGTGAAGGAGATGCAGCAAGTAATTGCTAGTGCCCTGGCAGTGAGCCAGGAAATTTGTTTTCTGGGAAGTAAGGGGCAATGGGGTGGTGTGATTGCCTGAGGGTTGGGGAAACAGCCAGAGATCTTACGCGGGGCGATGTCAGAGTTGATGGCTGCCATTCAAGTCCCTACAGAGGTCTGTGGGTTCATTTTCTGGCAGGCTGGCTACCTGCTCTTAGTGCTCAATTTATACCCTCTGGGTTCAGAATCACTGTCCCAAGCATAGTTGTGAGGAAAAAACCCAGGGCCTATTGAGTGTTGGATGGAAGGAGTAGAGTCTCTCTTTCAGTGTCATTGCCTGAGATGTGCTCCAGGGAAGTCTGATGATTCCACTCCCACTCTGTCAGAGGCCTATGAGAAGCGACGTCACCAGCTAGCAATCATGCGTATGGGAAGCGGATAGTGATGTTCCCCTTTCTAAGCTCTGAGCTGCCTTCTACCCCCGGCGGGTTTCAGGGTACTCAATACTACCTCACTATGCGTATTTAACACTAAACCACCAAAAGAAAATCTGGGAATAGACAGCGAACTCAATTGCAAGAAATATTTGTTAGATATCTATAATAAACGTTATGCATTGTCCATACTCATGTAATCAGCCAAAAATCTTTCACCAAGGTATGTGATCCAACATATAAATGGGCAGGGTTTTGCTTTGTAAGTCAATAGCGTACACAATCTATTTAAGTTTGAATGCAAGGTTATTTTATTTACTATTTAATACACTAGGATATTTTTCATTGCTTTTCACATCCTGTATATTTCATGCCAAAAATAATACAGGCTAAACTTGTGACCGAAATGGTAACCAAACTATTATTAAAAGTTAACCACATTTACATCTCTGATGTTACACACTTTGCATTGCTAAAATTTCCACTAAAAATATTCTGGCAACACAATTCATTTAACATTTTCAGTTTACACTGCCAGATGGTCATGAAAATGGTGCGCTCTGTGTTGAATTAAACAGTTTAAAACGCTGCCAAAGATTTCCACCAGAAGTAAACTGCCCCGACAACTAAGGGCAAACAAATACCAATGCCGCTCATACCTGGTAATTTACTGGTAAGAAGAAGCAGCATTCAAGGGCTCCTTATAACCCCAATGAAACTCGTTGTTCCTCCCGTTGCATTACAGACAGGCATCAACGCCTGCAAAATATGCTTGGCTGAGAAGCAAGCATTAAGGGTGGATTACGAGTCTACCAATCGCTCGCGTAATATGCAGTTCCATGTTAAGTTCTGCGAGGATAATTTACACATTACACAGTAAATTACGGCATTAGTGGCCATTAAAACTAAATTTGCTATGTGATATATCAAATCTGCAGCCTTATACCAATACGATGTCTCGTTATATTTGGCCCGTTGATACGGTTTCAAATTACAAGTCCGCTCTGCATACATAAGTCACATGCCACATTTTACCAGCCAATTAAAAGTACATTTTATATATGGTAAAATATAATACTCTACCAAGTTACCAACTAGTATCAACCCTGGCAAAAAACTGCTATTGATAAAAAAAAATCCCTGAGATGAATTGATTAGTCTCACTCCATAGGAAGAAGTACTACCAGCTGGTCTCCCAAGTGCGCAACTGAGGCAGGTAGTTTTTTCCATGTGCAATGCTGTTCGACCCATAGGGGAAGGGAAAGCAACACCACTGCCCAGGTTGTACTTGTGTCGCTAGTGTGCAAGTACTAGCGGCCACATGGGAGATAGCGACACATGATTGCATCCTGATAAACACTGTGATTCAGTGCTTGATTGTTGGTTAGTGACTGCTGTTCAAAATTCTGTCAGTTGGTAGTTACGTTTTTTTAGTTTTATCTATGTTTTACCTGTAATTGTTTACTGCTTTTTTATTCTAATTTTGTTAGCTTTGACTGGAATTCTTTTTAATTTTCAGGGTATGCCACGTCAGTTTGTTGTTGATCCACAAACCCATGCACAGATACAACAGATGGATTCCCAGCAGAGAGCTATGTTCCTGCATAAAATGCAAAAACAAGGACAGTTAATATTTCAAAGACAACTCCAGGTGAGAGCAAAAGCCATAAATTAATTTTTACACTTGTATTAATGCTTATATTCATCTAATTATGGTTTTAGTTAAAGATAGGGAGATGTGTTTTGAGCTTCTGTTGTAGAAACGGGAATATGAATAGTGAGTTATGTAGTGTTATTCCCTTTATTATTGACATATAGCCAAAATTTTACCTACTGTATTTTTATATTGAATGTAAACAAAGTTTTATTTTTGATTAATAAATGGAAATTTTGTCTACATTTTACATGCTCATATATGGAAAGGAAAAAAAAATATTTTGAATTTGTTTACCTAATCTTATTTCAAGTTGTAAATTTTACTGGAAATGTTACATTTAACCAGTTACATCAGTATTTTCATAAAAGAATATTAGAACAAAGTTTATGAAGAAGATTATGTTCTGTTCTAGAAAATGTTTACAGTCACTATCCTGGTTTGGATTATATAGCAGTGTTTAAATCTGTCATCACTTTCAAATCAGGAGATGATACGGCAAAAACTTCACAGTCCCATTCAGTTTCAATAGATGGTGCAAGGACAGCACTACCATTTGAATTGCTTTCAGGAGATAATACAGTGAGAGCTGTGCCTCTTGTGTTGCTTTTAGCAGAGATGAAGTTACATTTTTCCCTGTTATGATGATACCATTTGTATTGATTAAGGCTCAGCAGATGATTCAACATCAGCAACAACAACAGCAGCGACAGCAGCAGCAACAACAGCAACGACAGCAACAGCAAGTACTGTTGCGGGGCCAGCTGCCACCCGGCCTCACTCCCCAGCAGCTTCAGTGGGTCAGTCAGCTGCGAGACAGGCAGTCAGTCATCAGCAGACAGCAGCAGGTGAGGCAGTTTGGGACCCTTATTCTTGTCACATGTAGTAAGTACAGGAAAATCTTGTTATAACATACATTAACAAAGCCTCAACTTTCAAACTTATTAATGTAAGAATTTTAGATACAGAAAGTCTTATTTTGACACCTTTACAACATGGGTTCTGTGAAATTACTGGAGTTAAGTCATTTAGTAAATAAAATCAATGCACAATTACAAACAAATACCTTATTTACCCGAAAGGAAAACGACCCTGAATCTAACACGTCGGCTTCCTAAAAATATATTTTTGAGGGAGAAATATTTAAACCTGAATTCAAGACTACCCCTGTGAAGTGGTGGAAAAAATATTTGAGTTGAAGTATTTTTGCATTAATTAATGACAAGCCCTTCAAGAAGATATGCTATTATATGAATAATGTGATATATTTAATTTACTCTTAAAGAAAAGCTAATCACAATGAACTAGGTGTGTTTAACCTGGCTGTATGGTAGCAGCATTTTTCTTACACCGTAAAACTTTTGTGGGTGTTATATACCTATTCGTGACTTAAGCATTAAAAGCCTTTGTCAAAATTGCCTAGGTTTTTAATTGAAGACGATTCCCGAATAGTAGATGATCCCTCATTTTTTCTATTCCTTTTCTGTGAAAAAAACCTCATCTTCCTTTCAGGTAAATACTGTATATTTTTTAAAACACAATGATAAAATCGTTCTTTGTAAAACATGAAAATGCACAGATTATATCCTGTAAATATAAAGTAATGTGGGGTTTGCAGACACAGTCGGATGCCAATTTTACGAGTACCAGATTTAACGAGTCATCAATTTTATGAGATGATTCTCAGAAGCTGTCAAAATATAACAAAAGATGACAAAAAAAAAAAAAAATCCTAGATAAAATGTAAAAGAAAAAAAAAAACAAATGAAAACAGCTTTTGCCAGTCTACAGTGATAAAATAAATGGGTTTTAATGTCAGTACTCTTATTTTGTAAGCCGCAATTAAAAAAAAAAAAATCAGGTAAAAAATTTGGCAGTGGTGTCTTGACATGAGCACACCGCATGACAACTGTAGGTTAGCATACCCTGTGTTGTGCAATGTGTAATGTCACAAAGGGATTCTGTCCTTCACCCACCCTCTCCCACACACCCTTTTTCCTCTTGATCACACCTTACTACAGTCACCGCCTGCATATCTCTCGTGGCAACTGGCGACAGCAACAGTCCACAATTGCGCACATAGCAACAAGGCCGACCAACATCATGCACAACCACCCCCACCTTTGCCCCTTCAGCTGTTAGCTTAGAGATCGCTTCACCATTTCAGTTAGTTATTATATGCGTGGTGTTTGGCTATTGGATACATTTTTTTATGATTTCATAAGTTTGATTTTGGCTTCTCGTTTTGGTTTTCGAGTTTGGATTGCATTTGGAATTAACTATATTGAGTGTTGACTTATTGCTATGCTATTTTTATTGGATACGATGATGGGGGCCGGTAGAGGCGAAAGGTACTGCGTTGAAGTGTGTAGTGAGTGAAGTGCGGCGTGGCCTGGCTTGCAAACTCGTCTCGCCTATTGTTGCCGCAGTTGCCTATGCTGATGATAGTACGCAGTGCTGTGTACGACACAGGGAGACTAAGCAAAGGTGAGGAGAGAATAGCCCTTAGGTCTAAAGGAAGAGGTTTCGCTGTCTCGAACAGGTCCGTGCAGGAGGAGAGTGGGAGTTAGCAGGGAGCTTCTCTCGGCGAGTCAGCTGACTAATGTCGCTGAGTGAGTAGACCATTATAACTAAAGGGCTTAACTGATTCTGAGCAACAGGTGCTTGAATAGACGAAGAATTCATGCTGAGCAAAGCAGTCCGAGCAACGAGTGTTGAACTGATGACTGCTGTGGAGGTGCGAACAGTACTTCCTTTTATACAACTTGGGCCACAGCCCTTCATTGAGTTGCCAACATTCTGATGAAGAGAGTATGGCCAAAGAGCAAGGGTAGCTAAGGCATGGCTTATAGCTGTGACGTAACCGGCCGGCTGGAGGATGGGAAACGGAGACGAAGGATAATATAACTAACACTATCTATCATGATGAGAAAAGGAATTTGTTGCCTGCACACATAGTTACGATGAGCCTGTGAATAAAACAAGCTAGGGAGTAGAAAGAACAATCTCAGCTCATATGGGGAAGAATCTCTACAATAAATTCTTATTTCAACTATGCTAACTTCGGGATGGAGCTGAGGTCGTCTGAATACTAAATACTAAAGACACATCATGCGTCAGTACAATTAAATTTAATTAAAAATGTAAATACGTGGGCTTTATGTAAAAGTATTACTTTTTTAACAGTTCCCAACCCTATTCTGGTATTCTAAAAAAAAAAATTCAAAATGTAAAAAATCACGCTTCTTGGAGAGTCCCATCTAGTATATCATTTACTTATACACTGAAAATAATTTATTCTTGCCGTCAACTCACAATGTCATCGATCCTCATGTCAACCTAGATTAATGGTGTTGACATCATGCATGATGTCATTTCAGAATGATATTAAGACTTAAATTCATCAGTAACCAGGCCTGCCGCCTGATGTCAACAGAGTTATTATTGTTGGCACCACAACGAAACAAAATATTTTACTGTTTGCCATGGCAAGAATGGACGTTCCAGCCTGCAAATTGTATTATTCATTGACTGCCAAATCTATGCATCCCAGGCACCAAGTACCACAGCACACCACTATGTTGTTCCCCAAGTACGATTCACTGCATCTCGTTTCTCCAAGCTGGCTGATGGCGTCACGCCTTGAAGAAGCTATTCTATGACTACCCCCTTCTCCCGCACAGCCTCTATCCTTCTGACTAAAGGGGAAGGACCTGCCAGAGTATAAATAGCAGGACACTGCTCACAAATGCCAGTTGTTCATCGGCTCTTCTAAGAGCCACAGCAGTGTAGGCAACTAACCTACATGAGAGTTATTCACAGGCTCTCTTCACCGCAGCCTTGCCAGAAATCTACCCTACTTGCTTTGCACACCAAACCTACCCTCCACATTCGTGCCGAAAGAACTACCTCTCCTTGACTCCACCATGCTCATCGGCGGAGTCATCCTATCTAGCCTAATCTTCTTCACTCCTTTCGTGCTGAAGATAAACCTGCCACATCGTTTACACATTGAGACACTGTGGCCTCTTCTGGGCACCACATACATAGGGAGAAGTACCAGTGTTCGTTATTTTCATAACACTCGTCAACCCCACCATTGTTAGGCTAGGCCCAGAATGCCTCTACCTGGTTAAACGTAGTTTAAGCTTTCCTAAGTTATTACCAACATGTTTACTTCATGTTAAATGGAATTAACAGTAGTTTTACAAAATCAAGGGTATCCTTTCCCATAGCAGAGAACCTCTCCCAGTGGACCTCACACCGCTTAAGGGATTGCAGGTGACCGGGGAATTTACTCTTATATGAACCATACACACCAGTCTAGTACCCACACGCACCTTGGACGGCCACCAATTCTATGGTCCACGGAGTTCAGAACCGTAGAGCCCCGACACTAGGTACTCAGTTTCTTGAGGCCAGCTTGCCAGTTCACCTGCATTCTATCTTTACCGCGTTTCAGCACTGGAGCTAGTTTTCACTGCGTATGGGGAGACTGTCCCCTCTTGAGACACTCACCCATGTGCAGTGTGTATCAACAGCGAGACCTGACTCTCAGTGCTCACCGTGTTTAGGCGCCGAATACTGAGATACGGTGTCCACATGTCGGCAGATGCTACATGTGGGTGTACACAAGGTAGGTCCACATGTCACATGCAGTCACTTCACGGATGTGAGGTGTGTGAATTCTCCAAATACCATATTCCCGTCGGAATGGTATCTGAGAGAAAGTCAAACAGGTGCTAACCGTTAAGAAGGGGAACTGAGTCCTAACCGTAAGTGTGACTGACCTAGCACAGGACCAAAAGTCTTTTGTACGACTTGGGTTTAAGCGACACGGGTCACTGTAGACATAGTACCCAGATCCCAATTGTCTATGCTAAGGGAAGGGAATGCAGGTAATCCCGGGAAGTTTTGTCAAGCGCTTTGCAGACTCTAACGCTTTACCCACATACCCTTAGTTTGGCTAACATTTCCCTCTAGCGAGTGGAACGAAGATGCCACATAGGCACATTGACTTCGGAACAGCTTGACACACTGGTGTCCGTAAGCCTCTCCACTGCGGCTTCGCCAAGAGATATAGACATTCACTGAGTCAGGAAGACTGAACCGGAGCAAAACCCATGTGATTGACTTTAACCAGTGTGGCCCTACCTCCAGCTCCCACTGCGGCCTTCACCAAGTGCTGAAGTGGGTTGTCGACTGCGTTATTGCACGTTCGAGGCTCGACATGTAATTTGGGGGAAGAAACAAGAAGTCTGCTTTCCATTCTGTGATGGGAGTTGTGTATTGTGTGAGTACTCATGCCCTATTCCAAGAGACGGGGTCTCTAGGAAAGGGTAAAGTTGGTGCTATTTGCTTCTGGTGGCCTGCACGAATACTTCCTGGCTTTGATGGCATCCATAGCCAGTCTTCAACCCAGAGAACAAGCACAGGCACTCCGACACGTGTAGCATCCAGTGTTGCCGGAGATACCCAAACACGTCTTCAGCAATCCCATACGTACAGGACCATCATAGCAGCCCCATTGGATTGTGGAACTGGTCTGTCTTTCAACAGCACCACAGACTCCTTTCGTAGCCTCCAGGGTTCCCGACCTTTTGCGACCCGTTTCTACACCTCAACTTCCTAGGAACCCAAAGCCTTTAACAGTACTACCTATTGTTGCACTGTCATTCCCAGTGGTCTGTCGCACTGGTATATAAAAGCCAGTGGTAACCCCTAAACACCCAAAGTGTTTAAAGCTGTGGAATTCGTGCCCTGCTGACAGCCAACTCTGCCAATTCTGTACAACGGGAAGATCCTAGCAACCCGACAGAATCTGAACCCACCATTCACACAGGAGCGGTCGGCTTAGCTCTTGGACAAATAGACTTCCTTTTGGCGCAGTAAGTAGGAGCCTACTTGTAGACTATTGGTCTTGCGTCAATAAGGGTAGAGAGCTTTCTCTGGTGCCCACTGTGGGCTGATTCACTGCCATAGTAGCAACTAGACTGCACAAACTGGCTGACTGCTCCCACGTCAAACGGCGCAAGGCATTAGAACCTCCAGGACTTTGGGGAGACCCAGTACCAATGAAAAACACCCCGTGGCACCCAAGATAGACAGACTGTATCAATCAGAATCAGGCAACCTCGTCTTCTCAGAGGCCAACTCGGCTACACCTGAGCTCAGCCGTTGCTTATGACCCGGATGCCCTGGAACAGGCATGCACCGCATACAATTTGTGCACTGCTATGGTTGGCACCATTATTCCTGCCCTGGATGAGCAGATGAACTCAGAAATACGGAATGATTAGAATACAGATGTGAAGCCTGCAGAAATCGCCAAGACATCTACTGTAGCTTGATTACATGTGCTGGACGTGGGGCCCACACAGTCATGTGCATACTTTGTAATAATCCATTCCACCAATTCGGCATTGGCTGGCGAGATGAGCCAAACAACCGGCCAGGACTTGTATATCAATGTGAGGTATGCAAGCGTGCTGCAGAGTATGACCTGCAAACCCAGGCCATTCAGCACAACGTAGCTATACGCAATGCTTGGCCGAAATGAAATTGCCCAAATTTTGCAGGCCAACTGCTTGAAGACTCTATCGCCTCTATAGAAGAATGTGAGCACAAGCTGCGAGTGCATGGCATTCCGGAAAAAACAGTGGATCAGCCGTACCCAAGCTAAACTTCAAGGAAAAGCTCTAGAGTGATGGAGCATATTTGGTGGATTGGAAACAATTGAGTACTTGCCTTGCCCAACGCTTCTCGGGGGAGGAAGTGTTAGCGCACCTGACCACTGAATTCTGCCGGTAAATGCAACGACAGGGAGAAGAAGTAGAGATATTTGCCAAATGCAAAGCCCAAGATGTATTGGCACATTTTTCCAGATGGAGATGATGACAGCTGCATATGTCAGATCACTCGCCCACTCTTACCTCGACTCCGCAACGTATTGTTGGTACCCAGGCCTACGACCTTAAATGAGGTCATTGAGATAGGAAAAAGTTTAAAAAATAAAACACTTGTGAATACTACCTGGTGCTAGGTTGGGATGAACTGTGATTTCCTCTTTTATCCTTCCTTTCTTTGGATGGAGAGAGTGAGATAGGCTAACCTGTGTGCTAGAGTGAAACAGAGTTTGTCTGCTACTGGAGCAGTGTGTTAAAGTATGCTGAAGGTTTGACCTTTACCTCCTCATATGCTGTTCTCATTGCTAGACCAAGTTGAGTCGTGAGGGCTGCGGCTCGAGAAGTCGCACACAGAGCAGAGCACTTAACAGGAGTGCAACTGAGAGAAAAGAAATTTGCCATTGAGATGACAGCTCTGCATTCACTCACACAACCACCCTTGAATCAGTGAGCCGGGGACAAGTAGAGTTCACTTTCTGGTTTGGGGACACTTGGTATCCACTCCTTGCTGCACAATGGGGCAGTCTAATGGGATACCAATCTCCCTATGGGATATCTCATCACATAAAGGTCCTTGCACTCTGCTGTTATACCTATGGGTTAGAGTAGAAAAGGGCAGTGTACCACTGTGGGTGATGTTAGAGGAAAGGTAACAGCCAGCGGGAGTTTGTGAGCACTGTCCTTCGGGTTGGTAAACATCGCCTCCTCTCAGAGGGCGTCCCTCTCCTACTCCTAAGGCAAGAAAAGAAGGCAATCCCGACTACATGGAGGATGACCAAGGCGCTCCTATGAGAATTTATTTCCCGTAGTTTCCCGTGGAGTTGAGAGAGAGACATATTGTCTTGGAGAATGTTTCTCTCCACTCATCAGGATGAGCTTCAGTCGTAGCGGAGAGGGGGCAAATTGATGCATGATGCATCTCCAGTATTTACTATTCAGACGACCTCAGTTCCATTCAGATGTTAGAATTGTTGAAACAGGAATTTATTTTACCTCTTCTTTCCCACATGAGCTGAGAGTGTTCTGTCTACTCCCTAGCTTGTTTTATTCACCGGTCCATTGTAACTATACGTGCAGGGCAACGAGTTCCTGTTCTTACCACTAGATAGCATTAGTTATATTATTGTTCATCTTTGTTTCCCATCCTCCAGCTGGCCATTGACACCACAGCTGTAGGCCATGACTTCGCTACCCCCCCCACTCTTCTCCCATCCTCTCACCCTCAGGACGTCGGCCAATCAACGAAGGTCAGCGGCTTGTGTCGTATAAAAGGAGGACCGTTCGCACCTCCGCAGCAGTCATCAGTCCAGCATTCATTGCTTGGACTGCATCGCTCAGCATGAATTCTTCGTCTATGCCAGCACCTGTTGCTTGTAATCAGTTAAGCTATCTGGTCATAGTGGTCTGCCCACTCGGCGATGTTAGTCAGGCAACTCTCTGAGAAACTCCTTGCTAACTCCTACCCTCCTCCTCAGCACGGATATGTTCGAGAGAGGGAAACCCCTTCCTTCAGTCCTTCTCAGGACTATTCCCTCCTCACCTTTGATTAGTCTCCTTGCATCGTACACAGCACCGCGTACTGTCATCAGCATAGGGAACTGCGGCAACAAAAGGCGAGACAAGTGTGCAAGCCAAGCCACGCAATGCTTCGCTCACTACACACCTCAACATGGTACCAGTCACCTCTACCAACCTTCACCATCGTATTCCCACTTAATGTCTGATTATTCATGCCAGCATACAGTTGCGAGTACATCACAATGTTCTTTCCGTTGTTGGAATAAAATGTGGACTGAGCTTTAAACCTTGAGACTTAATATTCCTGTAGACATAGTACCTAGCGCCCAGTTGTCTCCTCTAAGGGTAGGAACGCAGGTAATCCTGGGAATTTTTTCAAGTGCTTCACAGACTCTCTTTACCCACATACACCTAGCTTGGCTAACCTTTCCCTTTAGCGAGTGGAATGGGGATGCCACACAGGTACACTGACTTTCAAACAGCTTTTCACTCTGGTGTCCGTAAGCCTCTCCACCGCAGCCCGCCAAGATAGACAGACGTTCACAGAGTCAGGAAGACTGAACCGGTGCAACACCCACATGACTGACTTTAACCAATGTGGTTGTATCTTCAGTGTGGTCTTCACCAGGTGCCTGAAGTGGGGTGTCCACTGCGTTATTGCACGTTCATGGCTCGACATGTAATTTGGGAGGAAGAAACAAGGAGCCTGCTTTTCATTCTTCGACTGGGAAGGTGTATTGTGTGAGTCCTGATGCCCTATTCAGCAATCCCATACTACAAAACCATCCGAGCTTCCCCATTGGATTGCGGAACTGATCCACCTTTAATCAGCACCACAGCCTCCTGTCGTAGCCGTCAGTGTTCCCAACGTTCTGTGACGTGTGTCTACACCTCAACCTCCTAGGAATCCAAAGCCGCCAACAGTACTACCTATTGTTACACGGTCATTCCCAGTGGTCCATTGCCCAGGTACACAAAAGCCAGCGGTAACTCCTAAACGCCCCATAGTGTTGAAAGCTATGGACTTTGTGCCCTGCCGACAGCCACTCTACCAATTTTGTACAATGGGAAGAATCTGAACCCACCATCCATGCAGGATCTCTCGGCTTAGTTCGTAAACAAAGAGACTCCCTTTTGACACAGTAAGTAAGATCTTATTTGTAGACTAGTGGTCTTGCATCAGTACATTAAAGTGAAAGATACGTTAATGTGGGAAGTACGTTGTAACAGAATTTCACTTTCTGGACTGGGTTTATGAGGTTTTCATTTTATTGTGCCCCAAATTGTAACTAAATTTGTAATTCCAATACAGTTGACTGTCATGTGTAATGTAATTAGCATGGGTACCAGTTAGGGCCAGTTCAAGTGTTCATACTTGGCTCCGTCTGGCTGACACATGGATTGTGTTTCAGTCTGGTAGAAAAAATGTGATTAAAATGATACTTGTAGTAATATCTAAGCATGAAAAGCTTAAAAAAAAAAATTTTAATGCTCAAAGACAAGGTGTAATAATCATTTCAACTTCAACAAATCATTTTTTGGCTGTAAAATGGTAAAATGGGTGTTTTAGATTCAGTTTTAGCTCCTAAATTTTTTACACCCATATACCTTAAGATATGTGTGTAAGCATGCTTTACTATACTTTGATATGCATTACTGCACCTTTGACGCATAGCATGTTTTCAACAATGTATAAACGACTTCGACTTGTCAGTAAGCAAGCCTTGTGGCCTGATCCAAACTGAGTTTTTATTTTGGGATGTGTTGATACAGATTTTGATGCCAATACCGACTAACCGGCTGATACCAGACCATCGCCATCGGTGGCATCTGAACTTGATTTGCTGGTTATTATTCACAGATTAATAGCACTAATTTATTTAACACAATGTTAAATAAATCAGTATTTAAAGCATTAATTTACTGCATGCATCAATCAGATATTCTGTTCGAAACCCAAAATATATTTGGAACAATTGTTTTTCAATGATTTCTAACAGTTGTTTACGTTTTACAGTATGGTTGTTTAGGTTTGTTTTGGTTTGTGTCAATTAGGGTATGTGTTTAAATTCAAACTTGGCGCCAACTGTTGCAAGTGCCTTGGCCGGTGGCCATCTTGACTTGTGGTGCTATCTATGAATGAAAGCAGTTTAGTTACCGCTACTCCATGTTTCTGGACATCACGCAGTTGGAATGTGTCATAAATTATATTGTGTGGAAACATTTTTGGTCCTCTGGGCTAGATATGCATTATTCGAACCACTTAACAAAGTTTAATCTATAACTATGGTAAACAGTGGACGTGTTTTCAGTATTTCTTTGTGTGCGGAATCGGGCGTGGTGTGGCACTGAAACTACTTCGTTTCGCACCATGGCGGTTATGTATACAAATTCCACTGTATTTAATCACAAGTCTTCTGTTATACAATAAGTGTCATATTTATCATAAGTCTTCTGTTATACAATAAGTGTCATATTTATCATTTTCATGATTCATGGTGAAAGAGTGTTTTCTGAGGTTAGTCGCACTGTATACTAACCATAACTGCAATTGTTTATGTTTTCACCAGGCCGGCAATTTATTCGAACCACGATGAGAAATTGTTAAAATGTCTCAACATCAATTGAAGACACGTTTATGCCTTGTGAAGTGTCGTATAAGCAGACTTCTGACCTTGGCTGATGAAGTTGACAACAATCCGAGTCGGGCGGGACTTTTCAAGGCAACATACTGCGATTTGCAGCAACTGAAAACAGACTTCGAGGAAAGCCATTTGTAACTTGCTGTTCAAGCATCGGAAACTGCATCAGTTGCAGAGTCTGAAGCCAGCGATAGAGAGCTTGAGGAGTTTGACGAGGCCTACTATAGAATACAGGAAGTTTTCAACAAACTTGTTGTGATCAAAGAAGTCGGAAGAGAACAGCAATGTCATCTTGGCCGTGTCTCATCGAATGTTAAGTTACCAAAATTGCAATTGTCTACCTTTAAAGGGTTGCTTACTGACTGGCCTACCTTTTATTATTTATTCACCTTGCTGGTGCACAACAACAAGGCCCTCACTGCGGTGGAAAAGCATCAGTATCTCCTTAGGTCATTTTCAGGTGAGCCATACAACCTTATTAAAGCTCTCCCACTCTCTGAGGATAATTATAACCTAGCATGGCAAACATTAACTGAAATGTACCATAATGTCAGAGCAATAGCCATGATGCATTGGGAAAATATAATGCAACTTCCTCGCTTAGCTGCTGTCTCTCCTGACAAATTGCAGAGTATGGTAGACATTCTTAAGGAGAACTTGGGTGCCTTGAGAATTCTTAAACTGCTTGTGACTGAATGGAGCTTTGTGTTGTTAAACCTTATGTTACCAAAGCTTGATCCAGATACAAGAGCCCAGTTTGAAGTAGCTCATAAGACCACATAGATGCCCACATTTGATCAGCTTCTCGAATTTTTGGAATCGCATTGTAATGCATTGATGATGGCTAACTATTCAGAATCGGGGTACACTTTTGCACGATCAACTAAGAAGTTTGTAAGTTCAGGCACAAACATCAAAGCTTCACTCTTGGCAACTGCGGAACAAGATATTTGTATAACCTGTGAGGGCACACACCGAATTCACAAGGGTCCTACATTCAATGGTCAGTCAGTTGATGAGAGGATAGAGTAGGTGCGATGAAAAATGTTGTGCTTCAACTGTTTGCAAAGCCACAGGGTGAAGGATTGCAAGTCGAAGAGAAACTGTATGTACTGTAGTAGGAGACACCACTCCCTTCTTCACACTGCTGTCTCTCCAAATCAAGTCGAGCATATTCCACATGTTTCTAACCAACAAGAAGCAGTCACTTCCATTCCCAATGAGGAAACTGCAGCTGTAGTCTCACTTACCTCTTTCACTAATGTGTCGGAAACTGTCATCTTAGGTACAGCAGTCATTAGAGTTCAAGATGTGACAAGATGCAGAATGTTCGAGTGTTGCTCGACTCAGGATCCCAGAGCTCATTCATCTCTGAATAGTGTGTCCGCAAGCTAGGGTTAAAACGCCAAAGGAATCATGTTCCTGTTGTGGGGTTGGCTCAGTCTGTTGTTCTTGCAAACAATGGTTCTGTTACTTGTGTTCTGACACCTGCGACAAGTGAAGGGCCTCAATTAATCACCAATGCACTGGTCTTGAAGGATATAGCGTCCAAATTACCCAGCCTCCCACTTCCTCATCACATAAGGGATGTGTATCGTCATTTGGAATTAGCTGACCCATCATTTGATACACCAGGGACAATTGATCTTCTTTTGGGTGCTGATGTATACCCAGATGTGTTAGATGGTTGGCGGTACCAACCACCACGTGGGTTCCCCATTACTCTTCACAGTATATTTGGTTGGGTTCTAATAAGCAAAGTCGGTCAGACTGCAGTTGCTGCTTCCAGTAGTGTTTGTACTGTCTGAGGCTTCCCTAACAGACACCATCCGCAAGTTTTGGGAGAGTGAAGAAGTACCTTCTGTTCAACATTGTAGCCCAGAAGATATTGAATGTGAGAGTCACTTTGTTGAAACCCATTCGCGAGACCCAGAGGGTAGATATGTCCTGAGACTGCCTTTCAAGGAAAAAGAACCAGAGTTAGGAGATTCCCACAGCTTTGCTGTCAAAGGGTTGCATCAACTGGAACGCAGATTGCACAGTCAGCCAGAAACCAAAAGGGAGTATTCCAATTTTTTGCGTGAGTATGAACAACTTGGACACATGCATGCAATTAAGAATGGAGTAGGGCACTCTCATTATTGTATCACACATCACTATGTCTTGAAAGAATCCAGCTCACCAACCAAGTTAAGATTGGTGTTTGAAGCTTCAGCAGCCTCCACTTCTGGAAAGTCTCTTAATGATGTTCTTCTGACTGGACCTAAACTTCAGAATGACATTGTGGACATTATTACACATTTCCATCTTCATCCTGTTGTAATGACCACAGATGTTTGTAAAATGTATAGACAGGTGCGCATACATCCAGAGGATGCATCTTATCAAATAATTCTGTGGCGTGAGTCCCTTTGATCAGCCAATACGTGAATTCCAACTAGACACTGTCACTTATGGTGTGTCAGCAGCTTCTTTCATTGCTATGAGAGCCTTACAACAGCTTGCAGTTGAGGAAGGTGGCTTGTATCCCAAGGCAGCTAAGGTCGTGATGGAAGATGTATTTTTTGACGATGTCGTGACAGGTGCAGCATCAATTGCAGAAGCCTCAAGTTGCAGCAGAACTGATAAATCTCCTAAAGCAAGAGATTTTCCTCCAAACACTCTGGCTCATGGGATGTGTCATGGGATGAAGCTCCACCTCGAGATGTGCTGGAGGACTGGCAGGCTTTCATCTGCCAACTGGATGTTCTCAGCAAACTGTCCATACCTCGTATTGTGTCAGCACCGCAGTCAGAATATCAGCGACATGGCTTTAGCGATGCATCCAATGAAGGTTATGCAGCTGTTGTATACCTACGTACTGCTCATCAAGGTGAGGTGAAGACACACCTGCTGCTGGCCAAATCATGTGTTACGCCACTAAAAACAGTCACACTTCCTCGACTTGAATTGCAGGCTGCACATTTACTCATTAAATTACTTGAGTCAGTAATGTCGACCCTTTCAGAATGTATCCACATTAGTCGTATTACTGCATGGGGTGACTCAACAGTGGTCCTCGCCTGGATCAGGATTCCTCCTCATCGTCTGAAAATTTTTGTGGCAAACAGAGTTGCTTGTATTCAAGAGAGCAAGATAACGGTCCAGAGGACTCTCACCCCAAGATTTACTGACACACACACTTTGGTGGACTGGGCCTAGCTGGTTAATATCCGAGAAGTAATCATGGCCATGTGGAGGAGTAGCAACCAGCATTCGCGAAGGTGAAGAATAGCTAAAGCAGCTTACGGTAGTCTCATTGGTTGGGCATTGTGAGCCAAACCTCCTCGCAAGCTTCTCTAGGTTTTCTTCCTGGTCACAGCTTTAGAGAGTGCTTGCTTATGCATTAAGATTAATTTCAAACCTTAAGGTGTCACTAGGGTGTTGACGCACTGATCCCCTTACTGTCGTAGAACTTGATGCTGCTAAGAAGATGTGCCTGAAGCAGGTTCAACGAGAATGTTTCAGCTCTGAGATTGAATGTTTGATTTCAGAGGGTGAAAGCCTCCCTGGTACTGGTATTAGAAAGTTGAATCCATTCTTGGATTGTGATATTCTGTGTGTGGGTGGACGTTTACAAAATTCACAACTAACTTACAAAGCTAAACGTCAAATCTTGCTACCCAAGAAGAATTTTGTGACAAATCTGATAATTGATCATCATCATCTCATGCGCCTCCACGCTGGTTCCAATGCCACACATGCAGCCATTCGTTGCAAGTACTGGATTGTGGCAGGGAAGGGATCTGTCAAGGCCACGATCCATAGTTGTATAAGATGCCACAGGTTCAGGGTCACCAATACACAGCCATTGATGGGAAATCTCCCACGAAGTAGGGTTCAACAAGCAAAACCATTTCTAAACTTTGGTGTTGACTATGGGGGCCCGTTCCAAATCAAACAGTCGTGTGTTCAGAACAGTCGTGTGTCAAAGGCTTATTTGTGCCTATTTGTTTGCTTAGCGACAAAGGCAGTACATTTAGAAGTTGTTTCTTCTTTGAGCACCACAGCTTTTCTTGATGCATTATTCAGATTTACTGCTAGGCGATGGCTGTGTAAAAATGTTTTTTTCAGACTGTGGAACAAACTTTACAGGTGCACGCCGTTATTTCAATGATCTACAGAAGTTCTTAAGTGAGAGTGCCAACTTGCAGTGTGTTGCAGATACCCTTGCTACTCGTGGCATTCAATGGAACCTCAATCCCCCATCTGCAACACATTTTGGTGGGTTGTGGGAGGTAGCCATCAAATCTGCTAAGTATCATCTGAAAAGAGCTTTAGACCAGCAGATTCTTACATTTGAGGAGCTGTCTACTCTCTTTGCTCTGATTGAAGCTGTCCTTAACTCAATGTCGACCGTGTGCTATTTCATCAGACCATCCTGACAGCACCTCCAGTTCCAGACCTTACAGAGATCCAGTCAAACAGATTGGACCGGTGGCAGCTAGTACAGTGTGCCACTCAGCACTTATGGCAGAGATGGCACGAGGAGTACCTGCACACTACAACCACGTGGAAAGTGGACCAAGAGTGAAGATGAGGTGCAGATTAACTACCTTGTCCTTGTCAAGGAAGACCACTTGCCACCCCTGCAGTGGCAGCTTGGATGTGTTGCAGTTCCACATGCAGGCAAGGATGAAATTTGCAGGGTGGTCACCATTAAGCAGCAACATTGAACAGTGAAGCGCCCCGTTATCAAGTTGTCGCCTACCTATTCACTGAGAACCACAAATATCATTGTGACATTGTACAGTAAGTTTGCGTAAAAATGTTAATTTTGGTGGGTGGTATGTTTAGGTTTGTTTTGGTTTGTGTCAATTAGTGTATGTACTTGGATTCAAATTCAAACTTGGCGCCAACTGTTGCATGTGCCATGGCTGGTGGCCATCTTGACTTGTGGTGCTATCTATGAATGAAACCAGTTTAGTTACCGCTTCTCCGTGTTGCTGGACGTCACACAGTTGGAATGTGTTACAAATTATATTGTGTGGAAACAACAGTATTTCCTATTGTTGCATTCGCCAAAGAATGTATGCATCATTCATTTTTAGACACTGTGTGAATGCAAAACAAGACAGATAATCGATAACTGGTGCTACTGATAGTATTAATTACAGCCGCAAGGGTTTTTTTGATTTCTATTTTCTTCTTATTTCTTTACTGCATTTGTAGATTGGTGACAATGAGAAATCAACCTGTAATCTAATTATTCTTATGCATTCTTGCATTTGTAAGTTGGCGACAGGGAAAAGGAATCGCACACACTGACACTATTCAACTATCTGTGGTGTTGTTATTGTAAGTGGCAAGTTAAAGGTTATAACTCTGGCGGTAATTTGACCGACATAGTTTTTATTGGAAACTGTCAGCTGTGATTTTGGTTAGAATTTTAAAGTTCTAAATAAGACTCTGCAAGTAAATACAGTATTTACCCGAAAGGAAGACGACCCTGAATCTAAGATGACTCCTTCCTAAAAAAATATTTTTGAGGGGAAAATATTTAAACCTGAATTCAAGACTACCCCGGTGAAGTGCTGAAAATATTATTTACATTGAAAGTATTTTTGCATGAATTTATGACAAACCCTTCAAGAAGAAATGCTATTATATGGATAATATGATATATTTTATTTACTTCCAAAGAAAAGCTAATCACAATGAAATAGGTGTGTCTAACCTTGTTGTATGGTAGCAGCATTTTTCTTACTCTGTAAAACTTTTGTGGGTGTTATATACCTACAGTAAAACCCCTCCATTACGACCCCATTTATTATGACCACCTCTCTATTACAACCCAATCTCGAGGAACCATGATAAATTTGGGTCGAAAAAGTCAAAAATTTTAGACACATCTAAAAATAGATCAGTAATCCCTCGCCAATCGCGGTTTCAGTTCTGCGCAGATTTTTTGCAGACCTTTTCTCCAACTGCGGTACTAGTTTCTATTATCCGTGGTTTTAAGTCTATGGGAAACTGGCCTTTACTGATGTTAATGGTCATGCATTTCTGAAGCTGCCGTCATAGACTTTGAAATTTGTTGTCCCAAGCAACGTGAAGTAATTAATTAATTAATTCACGAAGGGGACACTGGTGTATTGTCCGTGCAAGCTCGGAGGTGGGGGAAGGGGGGGGGGGGGAGTTGCAGGCCGGGTCAGTATGGATTCTTTGTCCTAGTCATATGCCGCTGCCTCTGCCTTACCCTCCCTGTCTTTTTTCACTTCTATTATCCCTCTTTTGCTGTAAAAACAGGGGCACATTACACAGACTAGTTTCTTAATAAATGTATGTATGATAACTTCAAATTTAATTCAATGCCCTTTTTTTTTTCAATGATTATTTTCAAGTTATGTGCGCCCATGCCCACGTAATATGCTAATTTTTTACGGTGGGCAATTGTTTTTTTCTTGTGAAGTCAATTTTATCTGTAAAGTGAGTAAATAAAATGTGTTCTTATGTTACCGTTACCATATTATGGCGAGTGAGGCAGTGTGCATGTATAGGCAACATCAAAAGTTTTTGATGCAAAATTCGGGATAGTTAATATTTCAAGTTGACTGAACAAAATATTTATATTCCTGTAAACATTGCCTGGCCTCATCGTGCCAGTACAGAGGCCAACACGCTGCCTACATTTAGAATAAATTCAACACATTGACGTGAATAGCACATATCAGCATGTTTTCCCAATGCCTGGCCGCTGTGACGAAGTGAATTGGCCCTCTAACGACGGCAGTGGCGGCGGGCGGGCAGCCGCCACCCGCCATCTTGTAGTGACCGACCGACAGCAATATGCCTTTCTTGGGTATCAAATTAATCAGGAGACATCCAGCAATTAAAATATACATACCTATTTATATTTAATTTAATAAGTTTTTTTTATGCGCTAGAGACTATTGAACATGAACTTCATGCAAAAATGGCAAGTTTGGTTGGGGGCATAGGGGTTAGGGGTGGCCAAAATTGGCCAAAAATTTTCCAAATTATTTATTTTGACCCCCCCCCCCCCCCCATCATCACTCTATTACAACCCTATTCTCGGGAACCGTGAGGGGTCTAATAGAGAGGCTCTATTGTATTCGTGACTTGAGACATTTTGCTTCCCAGCAAAGCATTTCCTCTTTACAGTGGGCCAGCCACATGAGATAATGGGACCCTTGTCAAAGTTGACAGTTACAGTCTCAGCACTACAAAAATACAACCATAGGAGCCACAGTATTTAAGTATGAAAAGCCATTGTCAAAATCCTCTGTCTCGTGGCACGCCAATTTTGGAGGATGAAGACCCCGAATTGTAGATGGCCCCTTATTTTGTTCTATTCCTTTTCTTTCAAAAAACCTCTTTTCCTTTCGGGTAAATGTGGTAATTGGCAAAATTTGTCACAAGTATATCAGTTGTAATTTTAACCAAGGGATTGAGTAGGTATGGCTTGGCGGACGAAGGAATACTAAGCGAAAATATTAACATAAAGTAGCTGAATTTCAAGGTAATATTAAATTGATTTCAATAAGTTTTTTGAACCAACATCTTTAGTCTGTTGGTTTTAATGAACATATATTTTGAGGTTATATATGTAATTTCTCAGCGTTAAAATTCAAGTCCGCATCAGATTGCCTGAAGTTTTGAAGGTTGTCTTAAAGGATCTTCGTTTGTAACGAGTGCTGTATTGTCCGGTAACAGTATTGGCTTCACTGTTTAGTCACTTGTTTGCCCAGTTAAATTGCCTTTCTTATCATTTATTATTAAAGTTAGTGTTTCATTTCATTTATATTCTGTAGACACCTAATACAAAGTGCTAAAAGTGTTCACAAAACTGAGGACTTAAATTTAAGTAATAAAAAAGTATTTATAAATATTGAGAATTGGGAATTATTAATGTGCTCATCAAAATTGGTATCGGCATTGCTGTAATCGGCAGCATCTGCAGTTGAGAATAGGTATCGTTGGTATTGGCCCATCCCTATTTTTATTGTTGACCATGCTTCAAGAGACATGAAATGTTCGTATTGTCTACAGTGGCAACAATGGACGTTCCAGCCCGAAGATTGTACTACTCACCGGCCATCTAGATTATGCATCCAAGGCATTCTATTACAACATCTTGCCATATGGCTCTACCAGTCCACTCCGCCGCATCTCGATTCTCCAAGCCGGCCGTTGACGTGACACCTTGAGAAAGCTGTGCTACAGCTACCCCCTCTCCATTGCCACTCCTATCCAGTTGATTGAAGGGGAATGACTAGCCAGAGTATAAATAGCTGGTCGCTCACAGACTCGGGCCCAGTCTTCATTTTCTCCACCGCAGCCCATGCCAGAGATCTTGACCAGTCTGCTTGTTTCACTCCTAGCTCTACCTGGTCTTCATCACCACATTCATACCGAAAGAACCTCCACTTTGTCTCCACTACAACTCGTTGCCAGAGCCATCCTTCTCAAACTGCTTAGTCTTCACCGCATTCGTTCCGAAAAGATCCAACCAACGCCAACGTCATTTACACACCTAGACACTGTGGCCCCTTCTGCACAACACTAGTAGGAGCAGTACCAATTTAAGTTAGTTTCATAATGCTCGTCTACCTTGTCGTTGTTAGCTTAGGACCAGGTCGCCTTCACCTGCCTCAGCTTAGGTTAAGCTTTCCTAAGCTCTTGTTGATGCTAGGAAGTAGTGCGACACCACTCTGTGTACTTCCTGTAAAAAAGTATAAGCAGCGTTTTCGCCAACTTGAGGCTATCTTTCCCATAGTTGTAATTCCTCTCCGAGTAGACCTCACACCGTCCAAGGGATTGCGGGTGACCAGGTAACATTCTCAAAATATAGCATACCAATGATAGTACCCACACATGCATTGGGCGGCAATCCTTTCTGTGCACCATGGTGGACAGAATGGTAGAGCCATAACACTAGGTACTCAATTCTCTTGAGGCCAGCTTGCTTGTTTAGCGGCTACTCTCTCCACTGCTCCAGTAGTTGCCGGAGTTAGTGTTATCTGAGTCTGAGGAGACTGTTCCCTTTTGAGACACTCACCCATGTGCAGGGACTGTCAACCAGCAAGACTTGACTCTCAGTGCTCACCATGTTACAACGCTAAGTACTGGGATAGGGATACTGCCTACAGTCGGCAAACACTACACATGCAGCTACACCAGGGTAGGCCAACACGTCACCTGCAACCTCTTCATGGATGTGATAGTTGATTCTGTCCTGATGCCCTACACCCCTCGGAATGGTATCCAAGAGAAGGTAAGACAGATACTTACTGCCTCTGGGTATTTGGCAGGATTTTACCTTCCCGCTCCTCCTGTCTACACTCACGAAACTCACACTGTTATGGCAAATTTAACACTACAAAAATTAAATTGCCTTTAGTGGACTGTATAACGAATTTCAGAGATAAAACAACTCACTTGCGGCAGCTGCACACGACTCAACTTACCACCATGTTATCCAAAATGAAACTGCTCTCTTTCTTCCTGTAGCTCAGGACTGCCAACCCTTGAGACAGCATTGACAAATGAAGAATGCGCACCAAGGCAGGTGCGCTGTAAATTTAAAATGAGTCCCACAGAAGTATTGAGAGGTCAGTAAAATACACTACACAAGTATTACAGATTAATTACTGCTGATCTAAAATTCTTTTAAAACCATATTTACAATATAAGTCCAAACATACCGCCACCTTGAAATACCAAGAACTTCAATAGAATTAGCACTGTTCAGGTAATGGGCACAATTTAACATTTGGACGCCTGAATACTCCATTGGCAGTGCGCACTATAGCTACTCTCACAGTACCATCTCCTCCTGGATAAAGCTCTTCCACATGTGCAAGACGCCACTGCAGAGGTGGTATAATTTTGCCCTTGATCAACCCTAGTTGATTGGGAGCGATGTTTGCTCCTGGCTTCTGTCACTTCGAGCGTTGCTGGAGAGTATGGAGATACTCCCGGTGGCAATGATGCCAGAAGTCTTGTTGTAGCCACTCAATTAGCTGCCAGCGCTGAAGCCGGTTTAGGCTCACATTTTCGTGGTTGGGTTCTGGCACAGCGACAAGAGGCTTAAGTGTCAGGAAGTGTCCTGGGTTAAGAGCGACAAAGTCATTGGGGTCCGAACTTAGAGGGCACAGGGGTCTGGAGTTCAGGACAGCTTCCACCTACACAACAACAATGTGATACTCCTCAAAGGTTAGGATTTGTTCTCCAATGACCAAGTGGATTTTGAAGCATTTGACCCCGGCCTCCCACAAGCCTCCAAAGTGAGGGGCAGTTGGATGGTTGAAGTGCCACATCACTCCAAACAGTGTGAAGGCATCGACAACCCTTTTCTGGTGAGATGATGATGTCAGAAGCTGCTGGAGTTCCATCAGGTAATGGTGGGCCCCGACAAAGTTCGTCCCACAGTCACTGTAGATCTCGGGAGACCTTCCTCTACGAGAAACAAAACGTTTGTAGGCAGCCAGGAAAACATCAGCGGATAGGTCAGAGGCAATTTCCACATGGACTGCCTTGGTGGCACAACAAACGAATTTGCAGGGATAGGCCTTCAACACAGATGACTTGGGGGTCTTTCTGTTCCTTATCAGAATGTGCCCTGCCTTAGCAAATGGCTTCACTTGTTGAACCCTCATGGTAGGCAGATTGCCCATTAGAGATGTGCACGATGATGGTTTTGCCCTTCAACAGCGCACACAATAGCGCAATCGCCGTGTGATGGCATATCAGAGGATCCAAAATTTTTCCCTCAGAATGCCTTGCAAAGTACAAACACCAGGGTGTTGGTTCCTTTCATGGTAGTGTCCAATGATGAGGTCAGTCAACATATGGGTCTTGAGAAGCAGCACTGAATGCTTGTGATTGAAGGGGAGGTCAGAGTGCTGGAGTCTACCGCCCACCCTCAACAGACCTGTTTCATCAACAAAGGGGACAAGTTTTCGAATCTAGGGAGAAAGACTTTTACTCTTCTGCATAGAAGCAAGCTCTTCTTTGAATGACACAGACTGCACATGCAACAATAGAACGTGAAGAGACTTGTCTAACTCACATTGGGGTAAAGTGCCCAGTTAAACAATTTGCATGAGAGTTATGGAAACTGTGAATAAAACGCAGCACCAATGACATCACTCGAAGCAACTTTGTCAAACTGCTAAAATGTGATAGCACATTGTTAAACTCGCTAACGGAAACAAATGTTCCCAAAGCCTTAACCTTCTGCTCAAGCAGGACTGGGTCAGTGACTAAAGTTTCAGAACCTGAGGGCCACTCAGCAGGTGGTTCCTTTAACCACGCTGGAGTAGTCCATCACAGGGGATGCCCTACTAGTTGAAAGGGCGAGAGAGGGGGAGGGAAAGAGAGATAGAGAGATATATAGAGAGAGATGGAGGCATGGAGAGAGATAGATAGATATGGAGAGAGGTAGATGGAGATGGAGAGATGGAGATGGAGAGAGATAGATAAGAGATGGAGAGAGGTAGATAAGAGATGGAGCTAGACAGAGATGGAGATAAATAGATAGAGATGGAGAGAGATAGATATAGAGAGTTAGAGAGAGAGAAAAACACAGACATGTCCACACAAAGGACCACAGTAAACAGAAGATAAAAAATAAACCCCAGGAACTTCTACTGTTCACTTTGTCCGCAGCATCCACAAGGTTTCTTTGTGACAATGAAAACTTGTTTTGTACTGTTCTCGATGCACACACACACCAAAAACACTGTAGCATGCACATATTTTGCTGCCAACACAAGCAAAACAACAATGAAATTGCACACTAAAATGATGATGCCAGCTAATATCGGGCCCGGAGTACCAAAATTGTTATGACAAATTTAACACTACTAAAATTAAATTGCCATTAGCAGACTGTATAACAAATTTCAGCTTGAAAATGACCAACTGTTGGCAGCTGCACACAACTCAACTTACCACTATGATATCCAAAATGAAACTGCTCTTCTTCATGTAGTTAAGGATGGCCAACCTTTGAGACAGAGTTGACAAAAGAAGAATGCGCACCAAGACAGGTGCGCTGGAAATTAAAAACGAGTCCCACACAAGTATTAAGGGGTCAGTAAAATGCACTACACAAGTTTTGCTTTTTAATTACTGTTGATCTAAAATTCTATTTAATCCATATTTACATAATCATAAGTCCAAACACACACCAAGGGATCAATCTTAGGCATTGCGCCACCTGTAGATACCTGTCACACCGGAGATACCCAAGGACCTCTTCCCATACTCCATGCGTCTGAGCTAGGAAACATATCCCCTATTTGCAGCATATTTGAGCGGACAGGACCAATTCTTGGGGTTCGCCAACGCATACTTCAGGGGATTTGAGCCAGCGGAACCAACTCATATGATTGAACCAACCTTAGAACCTCTGCATATTAACCAACCTAGCTCACACTTATGCCAGACGGAGTTGACACAGGTTAAACAGCCTCCTCAGGTTATGCGTCGCCCAATGACCTGAAACGAAAGAGTGCTCTCACTATCCTGATTTTGTGCCCTGCCGCAAAGCTACCAGGCCAGTACTTTACACTGGATGAGTGCCAGTACCACGTAAAGACTGAATTGAATGCAAAACCCCTGCCACCAGGTGCGCCTGACCCACCAAAACCACTCTCTAGATGTGGTGATATCCCTTGACAGCCCCAAGGAGTCATGCGCCACTGTAAAAATTTAAGGTCACTTCTTTTAGTCATGTTCAGATGATTCGTAGACTCAGATTACATGTCAGTGGGTCACCTTGCACAAAGAGACAATGAGGCAAGT
This sequence comes from Dryococelus australis, assembly GCA_029891345.1. NCBI lineage: Eukaryota > Metazoa > Arthropoda > Insecta > Phasmatodea > Phasmatidae > Dryococelus > Dryococelus australis. The sequence goes on from CM056993.1 coordinate 171,041,950, forward strand.
AGTGAGTGAGCAAGATTCAGCCTTAGAGTTTGCCCGTTGTGAGGTCCTGTATGTGCACAATACTTGCAGGTAGGTGGTCTCCTTAAAGTGTGGCTGCATTGACAAAAAAGGCAAAACCCATTTTTTTCTTCTAGAACATTTTGCTTTGCCGTAATTTCAGGTATGGGTAAGTAGAGTTTGCACTCAAACTAGAACACTGTGTTTTTATTTTGTAAGAATATGTATATATAGTTTCAATGGCCACACTTTTGTTACAGGTTTTGGTACCGCAGCAAGTAGGACTGTCAAATAATGTTAATGCTGGATCTGGAGCTACCACAACCACATCAACATGGATACCAGTGCAGGGAGAAAATACTGCAGCAGGTTAGTGGTTCTTAAAAAGTGGTATCAATATTTGTGTTTTCTTTTATTCCTGATTTCTTCCGCAGTTCTTTTTTTGATGGTCCTGTTTAAAAAATCAACTATCATTCTTCGAAATGTAAGGCATTGGCTCATATCTCATTACCTGGATATGACATTTTGTTGTCTCTCTCATTCCACTTTTAGCACATTTAGGTGCATCACATGTATGAATCCACATGAACACATGGTGCTATGAAAATACATGAAATTTGTAAGAAACTTTTACCACAGATATTGAAACCCACAATTTCCTTCTCCTGTTAACTACACTGTTGGCCTTTGGTTTAGTGGAGTATAGGGAAGACGAGGAATAAAACCTCATGGTGAAAGATCAACCTTTGGGAGTAAAAGTCGTAGACAACTATCTTGATGCCATCGGGGTTCTTACACAAGCCTTTACTTATTAAGCACCGGCTAAGGTGGGGTTCTCAACGTTGGATTATTTTACTGATTTAGGAGGCTTGGGGTTGTACTTCTTGGGTTGGATACTACGGATTTCAACCCCTATGAATAATATAATATTCAGAATTCTGCGATAGGAAGATCTAGTTTTAACACAAGTAACAGACTTCAGCATTTGTGATGCCAGTGTCGCGAGGAGCCTTCATAATACAAGGAACTCTGTGATTGCTTTGGCCAAACCCCTGTGTAGAGAGTAGGTCTCATGGGTTTGTATATGGGAATGAAATCAGGTGTCACATTGACCAGCCCCGTTCGAGGCATTATCTTGTTGAAGTGAGACAGCTGCACACTCCTCGCTGGCTGACTCGTTGAGGCGGTCAGCAGGGATTCAGCGGCCGACATGTTGTTGCGGTGGAGTGGTCCGGTAGCTGCTGGGGTGTTCCTGGCGTTCGTCGAGGCCTAGGAGAGCATCTCCGTACTGTTCAACTATGTGGTGCTCAAGTTCTGAACTGCCTGGTCCGTTTGTAGGTGGCAGAAATAAAGGAGTGTTGTTCTTTGTCATGGAGGGAGGAATTTTTGCTAACTCCTATTCAATTTCTTTACTATTAATTTTAATTTCGGTTTTTTACTATTAATTTTAATTTCGGTTTATTACCGGCTTTCCTAGTGTAAGGCATGAAAACAGATAAAATGAATTGCCTAAGATGAAGCTGGTTATTTAAAGCGACCCTAACATGTACTTCTAAACAGACTGGCTTTTCAACACAATTTATCTCTCTGTGTTGTACGGCCGTTACCCAGTGGTGGATGTAACTTTTAGCCGTTACCCAGCGGTGAAACAGAGTCTTGGATATTACACGTTGATTTATGCAGCAATGCCTAGATGGGGTTCCGCTGTGTGTCAGGTGGCTACAATATCTTGTCTTCCAACCTGGCCATTACCCAGCGATGGTGGAGTAGGAAATTATGTAGTCTCATGATTCATGTGGAGGAGTTCCTATGGTGCTTGAGTGCTCCCGAAGGTCTATATACTGGTAGATCTCTGTTTGCCTCTTAAGGAGTATGTATCTGCCTTTGTGGCTTGACACGCGAGTAGCCGGTTTGACCTTAAAACAAGAGCAATGCAAATTTTTAAAATACCTTAAGGGCCTAAAAGTGGTTGAAAATCCATGATTCAGAATGTGCAGATAATTTATATTTGGAAATAAAAATAAGTTTATTAAATATGTATCATTAACACGTGGTTCCGTACTCTCCTAGGATTATTAGAAAATAAATTAAAATTAACGGAAGTTAATTTTACGTGGAAATTCCAGTTGAAGGCAACATGAAAAAACTAAGTTGACATTTTGTGATGTACAAATTACTGGCGAAAGAAGATTAATTATTATCAAATTTATTAAATCCTATTTGAATAGTAGGGATTGTTGTGAAGGAACTTAAGTTGAGCAGGAAGGGGGTCTTTACCAGAAGGGCGAAGACAATGGCTTGGCTAGAGCCCTAGGGGTTGTCCAGAGGGGTCTTCGTCGATAAGACTTGAATTACCTTTGTGTAGATTATCAGGAAAGGAAAGTAGGCTGGCATGGCAGCGACGTCGGCGGCACTCAGGAGCTGAAGCTGGAGGTTGCTGAAGAAGTGGAAGGCTCTCTGGTAGGTGGTGGTCCTCAGGAGCTGCTGAAGATATTGACGACCTCTGGATGTCCGTTGTCACTGGCGCGAAAGGGGGGTCTAGTACTAGTGCACCCTTGCAGATATTCTCCAGGTGGAGAAGGGTTTAGCACTAGAGATGGGGCCAAGGAAAATTTTGCAGATATTACCGATACCGATACTTTGTGGCTGATCACGCAGATAGTGCCGATGCAAATAATTTAATTTGTAATTTTTTATATTGTGTCTGAGTAACTTTAAAATGAACACAAAGTCTCCAGGATGTAGAAAAACATGTCAATAAATACAAAAGTTACATACAATTCCGTACATAATATATACACTATAAATCACTGTGCATTTGACATGGCAGTATTTAAACACGTGTATTTTCCCATCCACTCAGTGTTTACATAGCAGTTTAGCATTTGGGTCAGTTTATAAAAAAGCTTCACTTTATCAAACTCTGAGGCATAATCTAAAACAGTAACTATTTTCCACATTCTTAACCGGTTTTGCGAAATAATTAGCCGGCTACAATCACCAACCTCGCCCAATAGTTGTAAATGCAGTATTTGTCAAGAACCTAACCACAAAACACAAAAGATGAGTAAATAGCATGGCAGTGTTTTTAAATACCGTTCACATGTTCAGTGCGTAAATGGCATTCATCTGCTTTCTATATGCATATAATTTACTTTCTTCAAACCACCAACATTTATGGTTAGAAATGTTTGCCACCGCCATAGTAATTCAGCATTTGTGAATCAGATTCATACATGAAATGATAAATATTGCTACTACTCAATTTATATATTGTTTCATGCTGCGAACCAAGTATTGATATATGATGTGGAAGTGATTGATGAATATACAGTTGACGTTTATGTGATAGAATATGTATGACAATGAATATTATAGCGGTAAAACCTGTTTTTTACAAATTATTTTTAACTACCTCAAAAGCAGATACCAGTGTTATAAGTTTAATTACATTTTATTTTACGACTATCATCAGGTATGGCTTATGTAGAGTTTAATTTATTAGCAACTCCAAAGCGAGCCATGTCATTTTCCATTTAATTACAAATCACCTGTTACTAAAAGATAAAAATAAAATTAAGAAAATAGTTATTTGGTTGCAAAACTATAATTCTTTGTTTGTGAGAACATGTGCTGCAACATAATCAAGTGCAGTAATTTCCATGATGTTTAACTCATTTGAGTTGATGAAATGATTTGGTTGAACCACAACCGATTGTAACTGATACCAATTTTAGGTTTATCGGCTAATATAACTGTATCAGGATTGTTATCGGTCCAGCTCTACTAAAATGTTTGTATGGACCTATCAAAGTTTCTAAGTTTACATGGCCATAACGTTACCAGATAGCCAAATTTGGTGGAAATGGGTTGTTTTTTCAGAGATGTTACATAATTGGCGGACAAAAGAGATTTTGTGTGGACACATTTGATGACTGTAATACATATAACCAGCGTACAAAGTTTGATTGTAATTAATTACATTGTGTTCATTATATACCATACAAAATTGGAATATCCATATGGCACCATTTTGATAGTAAGTGTCCAACATACCTAGAACATATCAGTTAACATTACATGCTTCAGTACTATTTGTTTGCTATATTTGGTAGGAATTGGACAATTCTTTTCCTAGATGACATAAAAACATTATTTATTTGTGTGGCACTATTTTATGGAGGATGAAGGAGGCTCCATGTAGACATATTTGATGTTTTAGAGATACACACACACACATGCACACGCACACACACACATACACACACATATATATTGCTAGCAGATAAAGTAAAATTGGAATTGAATAAATGGTTTCGAAGGTATAGCATACAATGCTAAAATAGCTAGAGGGCTGCCATTTTCAAAAGTGTGTGACATACTTGAAACATATTTGTACGCATCAATTGTCGCAGTACTACTTGTTTGCCAAATTTCGTAGGAATCTGTCAATTGTTTACCGAGATATTACACAAAAAATGTATTAATTTACATAGCGCTATCTTACAAAATGGTGAACAAGAGTGTGTGTGTGTGGTGTGTTTTTTTTTTTTTTTTTTCCTTCCAGCTTGTAATAGATACTGTCAACGTACGAAATTGGTTGAAAATGTTCAAACAGTGTGGTAGTTATGCCAAATAAATCTAAAATATTTACAAGGGCTGCCATTTTGAAACTACATGCATACTAAAGTTCAGTTACTTTTATTTACCTGGCCTATCATAATATTACTTACGTTCCAAATTTGGCAAAAATTGAGTAGTTTTAGAGATATAATGTAAAAGCTTTATTTTTCATGTGGCACTATTTTCCAAAATGGCTGACCTATAACAATATTTACCTCTGAATTCAATGCTTACACTTTACGCTGGCAGCATACAAAATTTGGTATAAATCGGTTGAATGGTTTCCGAGATATGACATAGCACCCTAAGTGTTAAAATGGCTGCAATTTTGAAAATAAGTGCCCAGCATGGTCGAAAACTATAAAATTCAAGTGTCCTTACTTAGTTCTATATGTGTACTAAGTTGGGTGAAATTCAGGTCACGCATTCAGAAATATGATAATTAAATTATCTGGGTTGATAAAACGATTTGGTTGGACCATGGCCGATTGTAACAGATACCGACTTTGGGTAAATCTGCTGATGTATCGGTATCTGTATCGGTATCTGTCCAGCCCTAGTTAGCACAGTACTTGCCCTGGTTTAACGCCTCCAGCCATCACAGTGGAAGAGGTGCAGCAGACTCCGCTGAGGCCTGCTCTAGTAGCCCTATTTATACTAGAATGCAGAGCTTGCTGGACCTCAGAAGGGTCAGGGGAAGCTATTCGTGCTTTGCAGGGGTTGAGAAGTTTCAAGTTTCCGAAGGGGTGCCCTTTTCTTATTGACTTTGCCTGAGACGTTGACATTGTTTATCACTCTGCTAGAGGTGTGGGTGGCTGCAGTGCTCTAGTGGAATGCGTGCTGCCCTCCAGTGTCACACTGTAGAACTGGTGCGACCTTCCTGGAGGGTGTCCATGGCTCGGTAGATAGTACATTCTTGTGGGAGGGATGTTGATGTGATGGCACTTCTGGGCAAGATGCGGTGAACAGTAGAATCTCGGAGTATGTGTCAGTAGTATCAGTTGAGCCGCGCCAAAGTACTCTGTAGGCACGTGTCCTGACTCCATTACTCTTTGATTGGCGTGACTTGCGCCATAAGGATTAATTGTGCTCCAAGATGGGGCAAAGTTTTTTAGTAGAGCGCTCTTGCTAGAAGCGCAGGAATGTGTCATGCATCAATATGTATGGAAGAATTGTGTTGGGAGCACAGCCTATCAGCTCGCCAATTAAGAACCTTTGAGAATCTGCAGTTAGCAGTACTGACAGAAGGAAGTAAGCTATTCCTGCTCATTTGATATGCCATCGATGATGTTATTCATCCCTCTATCCTCTGCACAACTGCGGCCCCCTCTAAGCTCCATTAACCGTACACGCCCTCTAAACCTATTTGATATGGGGGCAGCAGCCCGCGGAGTTGCTGTTACCGTTTGTATGAAGATTGTCCGCATCACACCATCGCTCAGCGCTTGGGTAAGTGCTGGTTTTCCACACATCTGACTGCTGGCGTAGGAGGGGTAACCCACAGCACATTCCGGGTGCCCAGCCAACTTCTTTGCTCTCCCGCTCTGTGTTCTCTGCAACCCCATTGCTCACCTTGCACCGAGTGTATAAATACTGGCTGCAGACCGATGTTCTTGGTGGAGTGTTACAGTAAAACCTTGTGATGGGCGACTTTGATGTTTACAGATTCGAGTTAAGTCGAGTTAAGTTGTGTGAAACTTCAGTCGAGTCAAATCGAGTAGAAATTTTTTTAATTAAATTCGAGTTTGTACCATAAATGTAAATGTTTGCCTATCTACATGGTATAATGCTGGCCCTTTATAACTTCCTACCTCTCTTTCAGGCATGGCGTACCAAGAAATAAAGTTTGGGACTGGTTTCTACTAGAGTTGTTCTGATACCGATACTAAGTATCTATATCGGCCGATAATTCACTTTTTCCCGATGAATCTGTATCGGGTATGGTATCTGGCCGATAGATTAGTATCGGTTGTAGACAATTAAGTCAGGTTATTACTTTCTTTAAAGACAAAAATTACTGTATTTCAGTGTGTATACAGTAAAACCTCATTAATTCTGAGTCGATTAATTCAAAATTATGTATAATTTGAAGTGTGTGTTCTCCTGCAAATGGAAGAATAGGATTTTTTATGGTTGTGTCAGAGTTCTCACGCCTCTTTCGCCTGCTGAAGAGGTGAAAAGATGTGACAGTGTCATGTACTCTGTGAAGTAAGGGAGAGTAGGACAAAGAAAATTCCGGGCTGCCTGTTGTGACAGTTGGAGGTAGAAAGGAAGCTTGGTGCGGTGTGGGCGTGGCTTGATGGAGAGAGAAAAGGAGAGTAGCAGTGTGGGCGTGGCTGGAGGATGGAAGGAGGAAGGAAGCGAAGCTGTGTGAGCAGCGAGGCTAAGGGGAGGGATGACGGACAGCCAGTGGATGGAAGACTGTAATGGCAGGAGGGGTTGAAGCAAAGAAGAAGGGAGCAAGGGAACATTTCAGAGGCCATACCCAGCTTAGCGAGGGGCTGCTTAACACAGAAACAGCACGACACTTGGCTCCAGTGCCCGCTGGCTGGCTAGGCAGCGTGGGATTGAGATAACATTCGCCGGAAGTGCATTCATAGTAGAGGGAGCAAGAGGATTCTGGCTACCACGGCTGCAGTTTTTAACCAAATTTTACCTTATTTTTAATATATATATTTTTTGGTGTAGCAATTGAAGGCAAGAATTACAACACCTATATTTTACTGCACGTAAACACAAATAATTAATGACCAAGATAAATGCAACAAACTTTTTTTGGGCTATTTCGCTCAAATGTTTGCCTTTTTTAAACTAAAAATTTTATGGTTCCCCAAGACAGGGTTGTAACTTCGAGAGGGTAGTTATTCTCGGGGCTGTAGTTGTGTTTACTTTGGAAAGGGAAAATGTGCATTTCTTTAATACACATAAACAAACTTTTTTTTAATTCGATAATTTGAAATTATGTAATTCAAAATCGAAAAATTAGGTCCCGTGCACGTTGAATTAATGAGGTTTTTACTGTATGCTGCACAGTACAAAAAGAAAGAAAAATAAGATCAAATAAATTGCATCCACCAACAATTTTTGTGGTCCTGGCGAAATTCCTATTTAAATAATGTTAACATAACCTTTTATCATTTATCACATTTTGCGCTGATCAAAGTATATTCCGGATCCCATCACCTAAGATTTCCCGCAACTATAGTTTTTAAGCTTGATGTGTATGAAAACAGCTAGTAACTGGATGTGAAATACCTCACCCGTGCTGCCATTTATAAATGCTCTGTGGTGCGCTGTCTGATGTCTTGTCTTCCCAACACGTGTGTCAAGTCAACACTGGTTCATTTTCAGTAACTTCTTGCAGGGAAATCGGAGGATTTATATTTTATTTTAATAGACACACTTCTTTGAATAAACTGATAATATGTAAGTGCCTATTCGACACCTTTTGCCGTTTATTAATGGATAGGTAAGCACCAAGCTGAGTGCAGTTTAACTCACAACAAGGAAAATCGGAGGACGTGGTTTTGAATAGGGATGTAACAATTCCACTTTTCCTCGATTCTTGATCTCGATGACAATACCACTCTCAATTCTCAATTCCAAAACTCTACATTCCCCTAGTTACAGACACTTACTTTACAGAACTAATTAATATATAGGAGGGTGTGAAATTTAATTATTTAAACTACGCCTACACTAGTAGTAGGCCTATTACTAACATAAATAATAACACTTGAACAGTGGGAGCATATTCATATGAAATTCCCTAAAGTTCAAAAGAGGCATGAGATAATATTGAAAATGTACATATATATCATTATATATTTCACCCACATTGTTTATTTGAAAATATTTCCAAACCTCACTTGCCATGATAAATGTTCACTAACATATTAAATTATAAAAATGTTTTTAAGACTGGCACTTATTGAAAAGCAATCAAAGTTAAAAACATTTTAAAGCAGTATTTATTTAACAGGCTACAATTTAAAAATGCACTATCATTTTGGTAAATTCACAAACAATTTTTCTGGAAATGCAAAGAAGTTTAAAAAAATATATTATTTACACAAATAAATTTTAATGCAAAGGAATTATGAGATATATACATAAACTTAGACACAGTAGCCACTTTTTTTTTTTTAAATTAACAAGTCGTAGATTTCTGCACACATTCGAGTTGTGAGTGTTCACTTCGCACAATTGGAGGTGTTTTGCTGTCAAACTGTCTGTAGCTTATATCGAAGTACATGTTTTACTGCTTGTGTAATTTTCAGAATGTCTTTTTATATTTAGTTTCGCAAAGAGAAATGTATTTACGTTTGTTGTTGCATTTAGAACTATGATTTCCGAGTTGTAAAAATTGTCTTGAGACGAAATCGAGAATTTTTCCATCTCTAGAATTTCTCAATATTCCAGAGATTTGTGTGTCTCTAGATTTTTACAGTGCCAAAGTAAATATAGGAGAAGAGTTTATTTCTTTTGGAGAAAGCTCATTTTGTGAGATATTGCATATTTGTTGTATGTCGTGTTATTTCACGCTTGAACTTGTATTTCGGTGTTACTTCGTTTTATCGTGATTTACAAAATTGTGCCTCTAGTGATAGGTTATGTATTTGTAGGAATCGGGTTTTAATGCTTCGATTCTTCATCTTTTGATTCTGGATTATATGATTCTTCAAGAATTGTGGCTATCGAGGAATCATGAAATTGAGTTTGACATCCCTAGTTTTGAATTATTAATTATTAAAGACAGTGAAGAAATCAGTTATAATCACCTTATTTCTGTCTCAAAATTACAAGTTTTCTTTGCAATAAGATATGATTAATTACTTTAACAGACAGACATTTGCAATGCGTGCAAGGTGTCACCAACAGGTAGCGGAGAGGAGAGGTAATTCTCCTGCCGCCACCCCTGCCCCCAAACCAACAGCCATCACGTTGCCCAATCGATAACTTCTCCATGCGCTCTTAGATGATAGTGCGCACGGGACATTTAAAATTTGACTTGCATATGGTATCATATTATTTTCATTTTGAGAGGGTTTATCAGTTTAAGGCCAGCTTGCATTTTGTGTCGAATTACGATAAATGATATACAGTATTTTAAGACTTATTTTCTTTATTTAAACAAGTCTAGCAAAAAATTTTTTTATGTATTATTTACAGTAATACTTTTTCAAAAATTCAGTGCGAAGGGCATTGGTAAGGCCTCCTGAAAGTGGTAAATAAAATTTCTAAATTTTGTCATAAAAACTGCTAAATGCGATGCAAAAATTAACTTATAAACCTTAATGCGGTAAATAAAAGTTTACACCGTTCATCATGAATGTTTTAAAATTTAGTGCAAAAACTCACTTAAAAACAATGAAATTGAGTCTTGTAGGTAATTATTCTGGAAATAATTCAATAAAATGCAGAATTTCATAATCATGTTACTGGCTAATAAAAATGATATATTAATTGCCATCAAAATTGTGATCTGATGATTACGTTTTGACACAACACTACAAAATGTAATGATACAGTATTGTGTGTGTGTGTGTGTGCGTGCGCGCGCGTGTGTGCATGTGCGTGTGCGTGAATTTTGCACAAACAGAGTTCACTACAGAAACAAGTGTTAAATTATTTATAAATACCAGTATATGTTTTTCTCTAAATGTGCCTCTGATAACTAACAAAAAGGTGTTCTCTAGCTCTGATAACTAGTATAATTTGTGACATAGGATGTACTGTTAGCCGTCAAGTTCTACAGTGTTTTCAATAAGTGCAGTGCAGTGTTCTACTAAAAACAGTGCATAGGACTTCACAGTGTCACGCTTGGTGATACCTTAAGTTGCTTGACGCATGTACGATTAGACTGACTGGACATGGTAGTTACAGATTTTACTCACTAGACCAAAAGTGACTTAGGTAGCGGGGATGAGGCAAGGAGTGTTGGCTAGTTCTGATACATTCTCACCTCTAGTTAGGTAGTTGAGGTAAGTTTAGTCTTAAGCAGGGTGAATGCCTTCACGAATGTTCCAAAGTCATGCTTCTTTCGTCCAGAAGACCAAGTTGTCCCAACCTAGGTGAACTTCCACTCCGGTTAAGAAGCTGTAGACAACAGGGTGATACTTGTAGCTGGTACAAACACACGGGGGAAACTCAATTAATATTACCAGTGCAGGCTCGACTGCTTGACGTCTGAGTTCGGCAGTACAGACCCATTCCGCCTGTGTATCCTGCATAGGATAGGGAGATACCATTCTCTCTGCCAGGCAGCAGGGTGACCCAGGTGTTGCTCTCTACGTCTCCTACCACACCTTCTCTCATGAGGTATAAGGTAACAAACAGTTCTATAAATCACGCAGTGCACTGAAACGGAAATACTATCAGTGTAACCGAATAGTGACTTGTCAGCCGGCTCGATAAGTCCCCCCACTGATTCCCCACCGTAGGCAGACTGATCAGAGACGTTGAGCCGGAGTCGCGCCAAGCCTCTACTGGTTGTACGTCCACCCAGAATATCCATCAGCACTGCAGGTCACCGTCACCGCACACTAATAGTGTGAGTGGTGCAAAGCAACCTGATTGTGTCATGTCTCCGGTGTGAAGGTGTTACTAGTGGATACTTGTCAACTTGTACGATTTGCCAGTAAAATGTACGGAAATGCAGGGTCTTTTACGAGTGTACGGCTGTGTGACATTTTTTTTCAAAGTGTCTGCTAAAGGTTAGTGACTTTTTTTTATCATGTACGAGTTTGCATATCCACCTTCAAACCATCTGCAGTACTGAAACATAAATTTACTAGTCCACAAAATAATAACTTTTGTTCTCAATCGCCATTAAAATTATTATATTTTTGCATGTCGTATTTCATGCCGCCATACACAGACTGTGTTTGTTTTTCACGAGTCTAGCGGAACGACCAGCGAAGATACACGAACGAACATTCAATCTTGTTGTTTGGCTTTGTTCCCATGATGCAGTTAGTTAAATTGTGAGCGTGTTGTAGTTTGTTTGATCGTTGGCATGTATGGAAGTCTTCAAACAACAATATCAAAAACTGTACTCGGTTCCGTGTGTGTGCGTGTTAGTTTTGTTTTTTAATGGTACATGAAATTGTAATACCGAATTCAGTTGTGCAGGAAAAAAAACAGTATTGCTAGTCTTTTCGAAAAGATTATACCAAAGAATTTCCGTTTATTATTAAGTCTGAAAGGGGCTACTAGTTTGCGTTCTGTACCATTTGCTGTTGTGACTTAAATATTTCCCATGGTGGTAAAAATGACATATCAAACCACGTGAAGTCTAGCAAACATACAACCTATGCTAAAAATGTTGAAGGTAATTGTAAAATAAACAGTTTTTTTGTCTGTGCCAAGTCAGGAGTTAATAACGTTATTAAAGCAGAGTGTTTGTTCACATCATTCTTGGTCGAGCACAACATTCCGCTTAGTGTATCTGATCATGCAGCACCACTGTTTCACAGAATGTTTCCTAACTCGGAAATAGTAAAAAAATATGCTTGCGGAAGAACAAAGACTACAGTGGTTGTGGCAGAAATGGCTTGGGTAACGAGAGAAGACATTATTCTACATTTACAGAGTGGACCATATTCGTGGCAACAGATGGAACAAATGATACAGATTCGAAAATATATCCTATTGTGGTAACTTATTTTGACAAAAAAAAAAAAATATCATGACAACTGTTCTCTCGCTACCAGAATTACAGGGTGATGCAACTGGTAGAAATATTGGAAATCTACTGGTCAGTGAGTTGGACTCGTTGAACATTCCTCTAAGTCATATGATAGGATTTTCTTCAGACAACGCGGCAGTTATGATTGGCAATAAAAATGGCGCTGTGGCTGTTTTGGTAGAGAAACAGAAGGGACTCATCGCTGTGGGTTGTGTATGTTATTTAATTAATTTGGCAGCAGAAAGAGGCACTGCGTGCCTGCCAGTTAAAATTGACAAACTATTAGTAGACATATTTTACTACCTGGTAAAGAGTTTGAAACGCAAAGACGACCTAAAAAAAATTTTAAACTCTACATTGTGAAGTAACGAAGAGAATTCTAAAATATGTGTGTACCAGATGGTTGTCCCTTGACAAATATTTGAAGAGGCTTGTTGAAGAATGGGACCCCTTGATAAGTTTTTTCAAAGACGAACTGAGTGTGCAGAAACTACATTCTTCTAGCCTGTATTCTTATATAATTCCAAAAAAACTTGATGTTGAAGCAAGTTGCAGCTTGGAACTCAAAAAGAATATAAAGAAATTGAGTAGTGAACCTGAAAAGTGTACCAATGAAAAGACAAGAGGTGCCTCAAAGAAAAGAAAGTCAACTGATGATAGTGAGTATCTTCAGCTAGATCTGGTAAGAAATTGTTTTTGAATTCTGGGAGTACAAGGGTGTCAAAGGCTGCAGTATGTGCAATGCGCAATGCACAATGCAACTCGTGAAGAAATGCTATTCATGACTTTGTCATCTCCTGTCAATAAGGCCTTCTGTTCATTTTTACTTAGTGTCATTCCATTATTTGATAAGTTTAATACCATTTTGCAGTCATCTTCTCCACTAGTTCATAAATTGGATAAAATATTGCATGGTTTGTTGAAGGAATTGATGATAAGATTTGTTCAACCAAGTACTATGAAAAGTGGTGCATTGCTTGAAATCAAGTATCAATCTGTTGAAAATCAGCGACTGGACACAGATTTGTTGATTGGCAACGCAACCTCACAGATTGTTAGTTCACTGAAAGAAGCTGATAAGAAGGTATTTTATTCATCAGTGAGGAATTACTTTGTAACCTTATGTGATTACATAATTAATAAATTTTGATTAAAAAATTATATTTTATAGAAAGCTAGTGTTGCAGAACTTGAAAATATTGAAAGTTAGAGTTTCAGTGATGTCACTTTCTTTGTGGAAAGGTTACCATTTATTTTATCTGTACGTGAGAATGAAACTAAAGAAGATATATCTTCTATTGTCAAGACAGAAGATTCAATTGTTCATAAGTGGATCAAAGTATCTCATATTTTAGATACGTGTGGGGAACCAAAATTTGACAGGTAGTTCAGTGTCATACAGTCCATTTTAACTCTGTCTCAGAGCAATGTTGAATGTGAGTAAGTTTTCAGTCTTGTAAAGAAGAATCAAACTCAGTTCCGCTCCCAATTGTCAACTAAAGTTTTTGAAAACATGTCTCTTGTTAAATGGAAGCCATCAGGTGGAAAGTGCTATAAGCAAAATTTTAGTGACAAATTTTTAAAGTGAACAAAGCATGCCATTGCACTAGCTCTCAAGAAGAATTAAATCAATTCAAATGTTTTAAATAAAAGCTGCAACTGTTTTTCTAGTGTTTGTACATATTTTTTTAGTGTATGTACATATTTTTTTAGTGATAGAGTTTTAAGTGTGAACAGACCGAAATGTTTCAGTTTTTAAGTGGATGTCTTCCAGAGAGCTGAATTATGAAATTTTGAGGTAAGAGGAGAAAATTGTTCTTTTTTCCAATGTGTGTGTGTGTTAGGTGTGCATGTTTTGATATTTTACTGTAACCTAATTTTTAAACCTTATTTTATATCTTGATGTGATTTTTTTTAAGGAATCTAAAATGTAGGAAATCTCAGATTTTTTATAAAAATTAAAATTTCTGCATGTAATTGCTTGGATTTTTTTACAAACATTATAATTGCAGCATGTAATTTACGCTATAATTGTTATTTTGAAAATGTTTTACTGATTTCCATTTTGAAAAGTTGTCAAGTATGCTAGTGGTTGGGGCGTTATTGTTTCTTCCCCACGAGCACTAATAGTGCTGTGTGTTTGATGGGAAGAAACAGGTAGCCGTCTAATGTGTGTCTTAGTTTGGTTTAATAACTTCCCCGGATTCCATTGGCATTGCACAGCGTAATCTACCTCCAACTGTGAGTACAGATATATACCCTGGAAATAAAAGTTGCAAAGTAGAAAGCAACGTGTGTTTATTGAAAGTTCAATAGACACGTGACCTGTGCCACCTCCTACCAAGTCGAGGATAGCTGTGTGGTTCCAGATGTAGGTGACCTGGTTCTAAATAAACGGGAATAGCTGATTGTAGACGAAAATAAGAGTTACTGTTAAACTACTAATAAAAGGTGTCTAGAGGAGACAAATGAAATTAAAAGAAGAACATTTGGGTTTGTATATCGCCGGGTTGACTGGTAGTCTATGTATGTAGTTGGTTGCTGCGAAGGCATACTTGTAGGCTTCGAACTTCTCTAGAGCTGCCGAGCACTAAGAGTGCTGTGGGCGGTGCAAGAGATGTGAAAGAATGACTCCAGAGCTCAGCTGCGGCCAGACTTATATAGTGGTAGCTTGTAGGCTGCCGGTGCGGGGGAGGCATGACGTCCTCTGGCCCTGGGTGGCATGAGAATGATCTCGTTAGCAGTTCTGGCTTCGTGCCTCGTCAGGTCTGCTCAGCCATGCCCGAGGTCTGGGCAGCTTGTAGGCATCGAGCGGTGGAGAGGGAGGGGGTTTGCCGCCGGGATGCGGTACCTTCCAGGTGAGAAGGAAAAACACAGAAGTTCCTGTTGCCTATAGAGGTAGGCAACGTGTTGCTCACATCTGTAGAGATGGAAGCAGTACTGCTAGGCGATGAGTCAGAGTTGTATTATAATACATGTAGAAGAGGCACGCGTCATGCTGATATAGTTTGCACGCGTCATGCTGATATAGTTTGCAACACTACACTCAGCTTCTGTTTGTTGAAAGAATTAAGAAGCACCAGGAACTATTATGTTTGAAAAATATGTACAAGACATTTACATACACGGCGATAGTAAACGCGTGATCCTGTTGTATGATTTGATGGGATAACGAGTTTACATTTGTCGTATATGTAAACAAGGCATAATAAAATTAATTGAATATTAAATATTTAACAGCCACCACGGGCACACATTTACCGCAAATTCATACACACAGCAGATTAACATCCCATAAAAATTTAGGATTTTATAGCTAGGTTGGCATTCTAGCCTGTTTTATTTTAGCCTATTTAAGTTTGTTTGGATTCTGTTTACTTTATTTTGAGGGAAAAAAGGAAACTGGGAGAAGTAGTTGTTGGGGGGGGGGGTCTTTTGTTTTACCTCTTTTGTGAGGCAGCATTAATTTGTTGTTCTTACTTAGTGTGTGGCATTCAGAGTTGCATATTCGTATTGTTTTGGTGGAGCAGTGGAAAATTTTGCTTCTATGGAAATAACATTCAAATTATTGTATGTTCAGAAATTTTAACTTCAATAAAAAAACAAAACGTGATACATGCACGCTGTTTGTATTTGTACAGATACAGCAATACACACACACACGCATGCGCGCGCACACACACACACACTTTGGCCAAAGTTAACCTTACACTTGTGAATTCACGATATGGGTAAAGAAACAAATATTATTTACACATTACAAAAATGTTGAAAGTGCAAATTTTTTAGGCCAGAGGTATTTCAGTAATTATAGTAACGGTTTGCAAATACATTAATTACAAAACACCCAAACTTACTGTTAGTTGAATTCGCAATCTCTTGAACATGTGTTTTCCTATGGAAATCCTTACATATTTACTTCACCAAAATCATGTTTGTTGGTTACTAGCAGTATATAATTTATTTCCAGAATCATTCAGTAAAAACATCACTGAGCACATTTCCTAAAACCAACAAACTTGCCCTTTGGTGGTTCGCCGCCGATGCTAACCTCCAAATTCGCAAGGGAATCTGAACTACTTCACTGCACATATTTTGCATTGTGAAAGTAACGGACTACGGCCTTAGTTTCTAAGGCAGAAAGAAAAAAAAAAAATTGAATAGCTTTTCACTTGTGCAATAATTTCTTCACTTACGTTTGTAGACAAAATAACCTTCATTCCGCACGTGTAAAAAGTAGACATGTTGCGAGCTCGGCCATAGTTGCCCTACATGAGAAAATAATTCCGCTGCTGTAAAAGATAAAGATATTGTACGTAGTTTGCACACCTGCCGCTGCCGCGCCAGAAGTGCACATTGATGGACGCCATTTTGTATAACATGTTGCCGTAGTTTAGCTTTCTCAACTCATGTTACCATCTGTGGAATAGTAACTGCGCGACTTATATTTGTAAACACTGAACCATAATACAAATTTTCTGTCACAAATGTTTTGTAGGGGAGAAGTTAAGTTGGATTTTGTTGTGTTTGTACGGAATCATGACTTAACAATATTTTCAGGAATACAAAAACTCAGTGCTAGTTTTAAAACATGAGTGTGTGTTTGCTTTTTAATACTATAAACAAAGTTTTACTAGGAAATGTGTTTTTTTTTGCGCATTAAAGTTCGATATACCGTATTTCGCATCAAAACTTGATTTTGTGACAATTTCACATTTATCGTAGTTTATTTGTGATTGCGAAAAGTCCATGCCCCTATGCATTGGTATTGGCACTGGTATTGGGGTGTCAGTATCGATATCGGAAAACATGGTATCAGAACAACTCTAGTTTCTACCAATAAGAATAATTCTTTGCATAGGTGATTCACAGCACTACTTTTTCCCTCTCGCCAACGAGTGAATTACTGGTAGGGGGTTGGAAGATAACTGTTACAAAGGTGTAATGAGAGTGTAACTTTATGACTGGTTGGTCAGCATGACACAGGATGAGCAGACAAGCGTCCACATTTAAAGAATAAGTTACCTTGTAGTTGTTGTGAACTGACAAGCTGCCTTTATTTAAAGTATTTTTTTTTACCTAATAGTTTTTTTAAACACATGTTTTTAAAACAGTAATTTGACGCATGACCAGCTGGAACATGGTTCTACACATTGGGCTTTTGGTTTTTGGGTTTGAACCAACGACTGGGTAGGTTAAATATAATCCCTAGTGTGGAAATTAGATTTTAACAGAAATTGATTTACAAGACCCAGTAGTAGATGTTCGCAATGCCAGTATCGTGAGGAACATGGGTAAGGCGAGGACCTTAATTCCTGTTAGGGGCTTGGCCTTTGTATGAGACGAGCATTATAGGCTGTCTGGTAGGGACAAAACCCAGGGCGGTGGCTACATCCCTTCTTACACCCATGACATTAACTTGAGGTGGCTGGGAGGAGGCAGATTCCACCTCTGCGGCTGGCTCAGCGACTCGGCAGGAGGTGGGGCTGTAGAAGGTTCTGGTTGGCTGTGATGCTGTGGAGTTCAGACTCTGAATCGGTGGGCAGCTGTAGGAGTTGTTAAGGGGGACGTCTGGATTACACAACCAAGGGTTCTCTAGACCTTCTGGTGGCTCATCTCCCCTGAATGGCTCTAGAATGAGATAAGGAGGCCATCTTTCTTTCTAGTGGGGGAAACAATGGGGTCGGTATCGCACAGGCGTTAATGCTAGATGATAAGCAAGTGATATTGCTCTCGGAAGCATGTGTTGCCTTCTTCGATCTCCTCCATACCCCTTCGCTTCAGGAGTATGATATAAGGAAATATCAAAAAAGGGTCTCACAGAGAACTATCCGGTGACTCCTCTCCTACTGTGTTTGACCAAATATCTAGACTTTCAGCGAACAGCACCTAAGGTTGTTCCTTTCGTCCGGCTCCGAAGGAGGCGGTGTACAGCACGGGAATATTTTTGAAGCAGCTTCTGTCCGAATACCCGGGTGAGGGCTGCGCAAGGGGTTAATCAGACTAGGCAATTCCACCTACGTTCCAGTTCCAAAAGAAGCGATAGTGCAGTATAGAATGACAGCCTGCTCTATTCACCTGGTGGATGTGTTCCTAGTGAATTCGAGCTCCTTCGATGGACTACCAAATAGGCAGAACTTGAGTGGCCTCTTAAGTTGTGGGTATTTACTAGGCGTTCTGCCTAGGTCTCCACAGGGGGTTGATCAATCTAGGTAAGTCCAGCTCCGTCCCGGCCCCAAAAGAAGTTGTGGTGGAGTATGGAACTACTTATTCTGGTCAATTCACCTGGTGGAAGTGAACGTAAGGGTTTTGGGCTCCATCGAAGGACTATCTGTGCAGTGAAACTCTAGTGGCCTCTTAGTGTACTGGTAATTAATTTTATGTTCCCGTAATGCCGGCTTGACCCCTGTTGGTTAGATTACTTAGGTTATCAATACATCCAAGAAAATCAGATTTCAGAAATAGCCTGAAATACATGTGTTTTTATTGTTGAAGTAATAAGAACATGGTGGCTCCGTACTACATCCTAAGATAATATGACTGGCCACAAAAGCTAATAAACCTAACATAATTAAGAGTTTTATATAGAGATGCCCTATCTCATCTTTCAACACATGGGTCTGAAAATTCTGTGCCCCTAGGCAGATGTGCACAAAATTGCTGGCATTGAAAAATTTCCACAGAACATAAAAATTTAGGTCAAAATATACCCAAAAAATATAAAAACATTTTTATAACAAATACTTTACGGTGTTGATGAACATTACACTGTAATACATTACAATTTACAGTAAATAGTTGTACATGCACATTTTGCAATTTAGGTAATTTAGAAATGAGATATTAGCATGAAAAAAATTTTTCTCTGAAACATGTTTAGAAATTTGTCAACATACAGTAAATTTTTATGTTTTAATGTTGTTTCTAAAAAATTACAAATAATAAGAACAAATGAATAGCTTTTCACTCAAGCAATAATTTGTTCAATTATGTTCATAAACATAAGTATTTTGGAAAGTTGCCGGAAATCTGTGTTAAAGTCAATGTCACACTATGTACAATTTTATGTTTTAAGTAAACATACAAAACAATAGGTAAATTATATTTCACATAATTCTTCAAAATCAGGGAATAGCACTCAAAAAATACTGTAGTATTATATTTTTAATCGTAAGTCAGGGCAACTCCAGGGGGAGTGTTAGATACGTGCTAATGTCTAGTTATGCGAATTAATGTTTATAATATTACAGGTATGGTCAAAGTATTTCATGCAAAAATAATTTCAAAAATTATGAACAATACAATTTTTTTATATTGAAGAAAGTTATATGTTTTACAGTTTCTTTATAAAATGCTATATAAACAACACCACTATTATTCTTCAACTAAAAAAATCTTGTAGGTTCATATGAGATATAAACTCTGCCAAGACATAAACGTTTTACTTGTAGGAAGTTGTAATAGTCACATAAATAATTTCAATAATCACTGTACGTGGCAGCTTTCAATCTGTCAAAGACTACATTATTTAAATGAGTTTTTTCGTATGTTAATTTTTGTAAAGTTAGAAATTGACCTCGTTGTGGCATTCTGTAATGTTTCTAGAAAACATAACAGCTGACAAGTTATTTATTTGTGTGGCCGTTAACAAACACTGAGCTTTGCAATTAAACACTACGCCATCTATAATATATTTGCTGTTTTCATATTTATTTTCCTTAAAGATAGCTCTGTTTACTGCTGCACTCTGCACTACACAATGGAACTACAAGGACTGTGCTCGTGATGTCTATGAACAGCGTTGCGAACTGCTTGATTGGCGTGTTGAAGTATAATTTAATTCAACTTCACAAATAGTATTTTTTATCTCTGTCAGTGGTAGAAAAATATGGTATTTGAAGTTTTCGGTTCTGAAAACAGGTAAAGGATAGTGGTATGATTCTGTCTGGAAAACAGAGAAAATTAGGGAATTCCAAGATATAATTTCAGTGGATACCCTGGTTTTAACACATACATCAGCAGTACTAATGTCAGTATAACCTCCCTCTCTCCCTTCCTTCAGTCAGTGTAAATCCACTTTTGAGAAATTTCTGGCTACGCCACTGAATCAATACTCGAAACTGCATTCAAACAGAAATGAATTACGAAAAGTATTTTAGGAATATTATAATTATAGTACACATTAGTATTTTCAAGACTACTTTAAAACCTGAAATAATATCCAAGTGAATTTTAATTCACTAATGTGAGTGTTGATCGGAATCTATATCTTGATTCATACCATATTGTTGATACTCGGATTTGCAAATAACTCTTTGGATGGATATTTTATTTATGTAATGTGGTGAAATATTATAAGTTAAATTTTTTTCAGGCACCTAACTGAAACAAAGTGTGAAAGAAAAATTAACATCACATATTTCATCATATGTATGTATAGTATATTGCTTCAGAAATGTTTTAATCAGCCTAATGTCTGTATCCACTAATTAGCGGAGATTGCAACGTTGTTTAGATTTGTATTTCAGTCGGAGCAAATATCTTCAAATTACTAACTTTATAAATAATACTGTACGAAAACATGGCAAATTAATAAATGTTTTGCGCGCAATAGTATTTAAATTTAGTAGTCACTTCGACTTGACTATATACAGTTATTAATGTGCCCCAGGTCACACTCCTTGCACTTTTAAATTTATTCAAGCTTTGATGATAATTAATAAGGCACCATAGTCCTATGTTGCTTGGTTTTGAGACGTTGAAAACCTTTGTGCGGACGCAGAAGAAACGCTTGATTGTAGCTAGTTTGCGGTTAACTGAGCATTGGTAACAATTAACTTTTACAAAGAAATCACAGCCTCGAAATGCATATACGTTCACATAAACACCACTACCCCCTCCTGCGTGCATACAGAAATACTGACTGTGATACAGTAAATTATGCGAGATCTTAACGCCGAAATAAAAGTGCACTGTTCAAAATGGCTGCAACTCAGACTGGTTTCATTTTAATTTTATAAACATAAAAACTTATGTATCATAGTTTAGTGTCTCGGTGTCACATAGGCTACGTCATACAAGTGTATTGTTCAGTGGTATATGTAAGGCAGTGTTAATTTTTCATGTGATTGAAGGGCACACAGTGGTCCAAAAGAAGAAAAGATGGGTTTAGAAGTTAACTACAAACCAACCAAGATAGTTTACATAAATCATCAAAGGAAATAAAATTATTTCTTTTCCTTTTACTGTAAAATAAAACTATTTGTTTCAGAAATGTAAAAAATGTAAAACTTATTTGTACACAAATTATATCCTACGATGCATATCCAACATTCCTACACTTTAAAAAACTGTATAACTACGTGTGTTTATGCAAATATAGAAGCCGTTGTGATATCACTTTTCGAAAATCATTACATTACTCTGATGGAGTTTAAGAAATTCAAGTATATATAGACATTATGCCTAGAACAGGTACGTTAAAAATTATATTTATTTCAATTTTGGATTAGTATTTAACTACCTACGTATATGTAATTTCTTATGAAGGTACAAAAAGTCTATTCAATTATATACGTAAACTTATAAAAGAATATATTATTTAATAATACCCTGGATAACTAATTCTCTTCCCATATATTTCAATAACAAATCTGGAGGGAAAAAAACATCAAAATCATTAATTCTCTAAATAATACGTAAAACCCGCAAATTGAAATGAAACTCGTAGTTCAGTAAAGAAACTTACCTTATAATACATCAATAATACACAAAAACCGAACTTCAGAAAATTCCGGGATCCTACTCTGAACAGCATTTAACATGAGAATTTCAGCTGCGCTGCATAGGTTTAGGCGCTGCTGCAAGCGGGAGTCTTTATCTATGGAGCACATCCGGGTTCCAGCTGTAGATCATTATCTCTGACAGCGCCTGTCACAGCAGGCGGCCACAGTGGGATGGGAACCGCATCTCACTCTCTCCCTTTCACTTCCTGTAGATGATTATCTCTCAGCAGAGTAGCTTTTCCCATCACCCCTCCTCGTTGTTAAGTGCCAGTCTGTCAGTTTAGTTCTTACAATAAGAATGGCAGGTACCAGCATCGGCCCAGCACTAAAGATTTCCCTAGACTTAAAAAATTTCCCATGAACCTGGTTCGCGTGTTTGCACATTTTGTCCACCTCTGCACCTGGGCAGGGTTTCCAGGCCGGGGCGTTGTCAGCTCAGGTCATGTGATGCCTGAGCCAGGCACGTGGTAGGGATACAGTAGCCCTAGCCTACCTCCAAACATGTATTATTCACTCTTAATGGTGGCTGGGGTAACATCGCGAGCTACTACAGACTACCCGTCCAAGTCTCGTGCTTGCGGTTCGACTGTTCAACATAGTAATTGATTTATGATTATAGTCTTTTTACAGTTCCTTCACACTTTTTGAACTAAGCCTTGAAAAATCAACCCATGTATGATGTGATTAATTATTTTCTAATATGCTATGTATCATAAACTTTTTTAAACTTTTGTTAACATATAAAAACTGTATTTTTTGTTTAATCAAACATTTAATTATATTTTATCTATAAGCTGTATTATTCCATGTATAATTAAAATTAATAAATAGGGAGAGAATGTAAGTGCGTTGGTAATGCCTAGTAAGAAGTCATTCTTATGAAAATTATTACATTAAACTGAGTGCACACGGACACGGTGCACTGTACCTTTGGTGTCATTTTCTAGTCTAGATTAAGCTGTGTTCACATGATGCAGAAGAATATCCTGGAAGTAGAACTTTAGCAGGGCTACAGGAAAGTTTGAAGTAAGTGTGAATAGACTATATTTTGTGAATGAAAAACAAGTGCATGAGAACGTGAACGACATTATTAGTGGTTGTTCAAATGAATTTGCTCATTTTGCATCCAGCCAATTTAACACAATTGTATATTAATATGGTTTTAACAAATTAATGTTGTGTTACTATATTAAAACCTATTTAATACTCGTATGGCACCAGTAGGCATCAAATTCTAGCATTTCTCTTTTGCAGTTGAAGCCAATCTTTACCTACTGCTATCAGCTATTTTATCCATGTATTACAACGTAATATTTCAAGTGAATCAAAGCTCTCTCTCATCCATGGCAAACATGTCAGTCATAGTTTTTTTTTTTTTTTTGATAGTTCAGTGCTGCCAGCAGCACCTTCTCCAGCAGCTTTCATAAGGCTCACCGGAGGTAACCTCGACGTCCTCACCCCACAGCCTTTACCCAAAGTCTTTTTCTTACGCTGTGGTAGCAGGCCGTTGTGACATCCCCTCTGGACAACCACCCCTTAGAAACGTAACTCACTGTAAATTGCGGCTTTTTTTAGGATTAGATCATTGTGGATAATTTTCAGTCCAGGTTTGCCTTCACCTGGGGTAAATACGTAATTTTATTTAAGACTTCAGATTATACAAGAACTGGGATTGCTCTGTTTTTTCATTAGCATTAATAAAAGCTACATCAAAATTTTATACTGGTTGAATTTGTTCTTACTTACCCTTTCTCATTTAATTTATAAGTGAAAGTGTTTACAGTTGGGCTTATTAGTGTAGTTAAATTCCTCACTGTGGACTTAGTGTGAGTGGGTGAAACCCCTCAGGATCACAGGTCCTGAAGAAGACGGCAGTCTGAAAAGACATATTGGGGTTCCTGGTAGCGTCCGGTACACCTATGCTTGTTGGCAGCTACACTCCAACTCTAGCTTGCCAGCCAGTACTTGGGAGTGTCTGAATAAGACACTTCCAGTGGGACTGAACTCCAAAGGGGAAGTGTGCAATCAGTAACGAGAAATTATTATAGAGCCTCTTTTGGAAAGAGTATTTTTCTCCTAGATTATTAAAGTGGTATATCCTACCTAAGATTTTCAGATGACTAAGAAAGGATGGGGACTACCTAGTGGAAATCGCCGTCGAACACGACGAGCCCTTCAGTAAAAATTATCACAGCCTAATAGCATCTCACTAGTTGACTCCCCTCATGACATTGCACCCCTGTACCTGAAGTCACTGCTCCAGCCCCACGACCCTTCACTCCATTTATCGCGTGTGAACATGAATAGAAACTATACTCCAAACTAGGTATCTGCTGGCCGTGGCCCAGCTATGAGTATGTGAGCTACTACAATCCACCTAAACCTGTACCTGTAGCAAAGCTGCCTACCTCTACCCTGGTTATCGACGCTAAGTCATGTGAAACGTGTACGGTCTGTACAGCAGCATGAAAGGTGATCAAAATCGCTATACCTCCCAAAACCAACCCAAAATTCCTGATAGCTTCCCCACAACTTAACTTCATACCCACTTGTAAACCTACGAGGCCAGCTTCCTTCTGACGGCCAGGTAGCGAACGGGATTCTGAATAAGAACTATCCGTGGGAGTGCAATCCATTTTGATTTCACTACCATATTCGCCGCCGTTCACAGCAATTAAGTAAATTCATCCGTATTGGGTTAGCTGGCATACAGTTTATTGGCAGCCTTGACGGTGAGTAAGATTGCACTCCCTGGGGGGGGGGGACATTCACAGTCAAACTGACCCTGGGGTTTGATTCCCCTTCTAACCACTATAACCCTTCCACTAGGCAGTACCCAAGCAACTACCCCAATGTGGGCAAACCACTACCCTCCAGGAATGAATACGCAGCGAAAGGCCGCAATTAATCTTCCGGAGGGTAATCAACACTCTTTGTGTATCGTGTCGGAAGGAAGTACCTTGCCAACCTTGAGGGCATAAGAACGAAAGTAAAGAGAGTGAGCTAAGAAGAAGAAAAAGCGGAGTGCATCAATATAAATAAATTAGTCATTTATTATATATATGAATAGTTTAAACTTTCAACAAAATTCAACCAAATTTTGTACGCACACAGTATTAATTAAAAGTATAATTTATGCACAAAGAGATTCTCTTTTGCTGAATTTTTTTTGCAAAGTAGTGTCAGGTGAGTAAATTGAATATTTTGCCATATTTCCGGTTTAATTCAACTAATTTCCGCCAATTTTTCCACACCTGCAGAAGGCCATTTAAAATTACATTATTTAAATGGAGTCGGACAAGATAATCATTTTCATATGTTTGGTTGCTGCGAATCTTACCTCTTTGATTTAGTTGATAGCAAACTAGCTTAATTTTATGAGTTTTTCTGAATTTGAACTCCAGGTAAGTTACTCATGTATTTTTATTGCCTTGGTACTGTTTCACATGTTTCTGGTTTCATCTCTGATGATATTACTGTCAATGAGAGGTCAATGCCTACCTACCATCTAAGCTTTTAAGAACTTCATTAAAATTTATTTCCACCTATGTAGAGGAAAGTGGGCTCATAAGTTATCAGTGAATTCTTGTTTTTTTTTACTTTGACTCTTGCAAATTTGCATAAAGAAGTAAGGCCTAATTCCATACAGTAACAACTTTACTCTGACGCTGCAACAGATACCATTGGCAGTATTTTATTGTAACAAACACCTAAGGATATCTCAAGAGAAATGTTTTATTATTATAAAATAATTAGGGCTGATCGGTTATCACATTTTTAGTTCGGTTCGGTTTTTGATTAAAAATGTCTGTTCTCGGTTCGGGTCGGTCATAGCTACACATTTTTATGAGTGCAATAAAGATTACAAAATTTACAACAGTTTTGGAATTTCGACTTGTAAAAATACGATTTAATGAATATTTCTCTGCTAAATATTTTAAATCCCGCCAAATTTAGCAGAAATTAAGCTGAAAGAACTTAAACAAATATATGCTTCTAGCAATACAAATGGTAGACCTCGCTAAAAAAATGCCCGCCCGAAGCAAAAACAAAGGTAAAGTTCTTTATTATTCTTTTAACTACACTCTTGGAGGCAGTGAAACATGGCCTCACACAATAGCGAGGCCAGGGTTGGTTTATAATCAGGCTGTTAAAAAGCATGGTTAACCTAAATTGATTGGTGTTGCCAAAGAAAATGACAAAGTGGTCAGCAAGCAGATAAATATAACAAGAAAAAACGATCCTGTACAGTATTGTGTCCGTGCAGTGAACAAAACTTACCCTTTCACTGGAAAGGAAAAACTGCATGAGCAAGTGTGGCAGCACTGGCTCCGTAGCATCATATTTATTTGCTAAATATACTAGAGGGAACTGTTTACATGCTTTGTTAATATGCAATTATAATTAAAGTAATTTACGTTACTAACGTCTGTGTACACAATTTGAATATATAACCATGTTTAACAGAATGAAATAAAATCAGACACAATAAAAGATAAAACAGTAGTCCTGTATTGGCAGTGCATGGTTTATTGGAAAGCCATATCCTCTTTATCCCAGAGAACTGTTTAGGATGATTTTAAAGCTACAACATAACTAGTAATATTGTAAACATATTACCACAGATATGCTACATACTGTAATATAAGTGGAAGTGTCATTATTTGGTAAATTGTTAAATAAACCCTCGGTTCAATGGACTAATTGGGGGGAGGAATAGTCCAGTAAACCAGAATGTCTGGTAAATGGCAAAGTACCAAAATCATGTAAATCTACTAGTTAGAGTGGAATATATACAACGTATATTTGTGTGGAACACTTAGTCAATGTCTGAAATGGCTTCGAGACCATTATTTAGGTTACTAAATCGACCACGTGACCAATTTTAGGCCCTAAATATTTGGCGATTTAGGTTTTAAATTTGTGGAGGTGAAGTAGCACACTAAATCCCCAAATAGGTCCGTAAAATTGTCTGCTTTTGTTTGTTTACGTTTTATTTTCCACATTGTGGTGGAAATGTCTGTATTTACTGTTTTTGAAACACTGCACAATACATGCATGTGATAAATAGAAAATCAAGGATCAACATGAAGTTATTTAAAAATAAAGTCCGTATGTTGGGAAGAAAAAAAAAAAAAAGTGATCGGTTGTTAATTAAAATGGAATGTTAATTGCAGGGAGTGAAGAAATAACGAGAAGAATGATATCGTCTAGAAAGAAATAAGATCAACTATTTGCAAGACAATGGGGTTACATGAAAATACTTGGGAGAAAGTTATTTTATTTATTGATTGGGTGACAAACAAAATATCGTTGAAATTCCACAAGCCTGTAGCTTCCAATTTTTGTCACATGTAGCACTGTTACAAGCCGTTCGAAACCATCCACCCTAAATTCCTAAACCCTAATAACCCAAATTTGCCATTTCGAACACATCTTTAGAGGCAAAAAACATGCACGGGGATAATCTTTTTCCTACCCGTAAACATGTCAAAGCCGTTTTGGTGGTGCTAGGCCGTCCCGCCACATCTACTTCCAACCTCTGCCCGTTCCCACGTTATTTTTTTTGCTTTCCTCAAGCGTAGATGATTATCTGTGAATGGTCCCCATCCCCTTGCCTGGAGTGTGACAGGCGATACGACAGTAGTTAAATATTTGGAACAACACGTCTGGGTGGCCGGCGGTCGGGCTGCTGTTTCACTGCGATGAATACAGATGTATCCAGTGATAAACTTACAAGGAGTCTGGAGGGGAAAGCTGTGGTGGTGAAAAACACAGTAAAGTGGTTGGAGTGATTTTCTTACCAAGCTAGTTTTTGTATGAGTTGGGGTGAACTCAGCTGTACACATAAAACGACTGCAAGTAGGACTCTATTAAATATGTTATATTTTCTGTTATCTACCGCTCAATTTTGAACACATAATTCTTGTTTATCTTTTTCTTTACGAATATCCGACACTAGTTTCTGTTTAACTGTCAAATTCACACACTTTCTTTTTTGTTCTGTGGCAGAAGCCATTTCCGCAAAAAAAAAAAAACAGTGCATGGCGTCACTATACACCACACCCGACGCATCAGTTTAAAAATACCTCTCACTTCTTTGCAGTGTACAGCTGTCAACTCACGTGTTTGATATTCACCAAAGAACAATAACCATGTAGGTCCCGGGCCAGACGTGTCATTCTGTCAACTCACACATACACACCAAAGAACAATAACCATGTAGGTCCCCGCACTGCATGTAGTAATTAGACATAGTGGTAAAAATAATTTCACTTCAGATTTTGTCCGTTAAAACGGAAGTCCGCCGAATGGAGGTCCGAAACCAGACTGCTCCCTTTTTTTTTTTTTTTTTTTTTTTTTTTTTTTTTTTTTTTTTTTTTTTTTTTTTTAAATATGACGGAACTGAACCGAAAATTCAGTTAGCCGATCTGCCCTAAAAATTATAGACGTACCGAATATAATAAACAGGCTAGTTTTCAGCATACCTTGTCTCTCTATGCCCCTTTTCTATAATAGGTATAGTTACAAGAAATCAGGAACATGCATTACACACACAATAAGCTTGTAAAATACATAAGTTCTGTACACACCAGGTTTTATAGGTGTAGAACTAAAACATCGACAAATTAGTTTCACAATAATTTTGTTTGTATAGTGACTAGTGTAATGAAGAAAATAATTAAAAATTCTTTGTATATGTAAAACTTTTAAGTTCTTAGCAAAATGAATGCAATGTTGCAAGATTTTCCAGACAAGAGAGTTTCTGGGTATTTGTTGGTTGTGTGCGTTGTAAAAGGAACTATTCATCCTTAATGAGTAAACTTAACACATACACTGTAGTTAGCTTCTCATGATTCTTCTACACTAATACACATCAATACTTTCAAAATCATAATGGAAACATTTCTTTAGGTGAGTGTTACGTTGAACTTGCTCAAACCAGCTGTCTAGCTATACTTTGTCATCATGGTGACTCAGTTATGAAACCTTTTCTCGATTAAACATCAAAGTCAAACATTCTGTTGGTGATAAAATTGGGTGTCTTTGTTATTAAAATAAGTAAGAAAATTTGTTAAAAGTGGTTTCTGCATAAAATAGGACAATTTTGATGTAGTTTGCGTTTGATACTGCAAAATTGTGCATAATATAAATGTTAATTGTGGACATTCATTATGCCGAATTTTATCCACACTTAAACTACAGAATAACAGTAACTTTATAGTTAAACAAATTTTTACAACCCTCCTTAAATAGCTTTTTTAAGGAAAGTTTGGCAATTAAAAGAAGATGAAAATTTATGTTATATGTAAAGTTTCAATAACATTATAAACATCCTTATAAAATCAAAGTCATAGTCGTTTATAATATAATGCGTCACTCCTATCAAATTAGTTGTGGATATACCAACACATTTTTATGAACCGTAAACAAATTTCATTTTATTGTTTATATGTTTTCATGCCTTATAGAGATGAACTTATTTTATTGGTTTACGATTGACACTTTTTCATACATAATGTTTTATTATAACATTAAATATTAATGTAATAATAATTTATTGCTGCATTCACTTTTACACTAACCACTGACAAAATAAATTTTATCTAGGAAGTAAAAAAACACGCTGTAATTTCATATGTGATATACATGATCTGCCAAAGTATTTTGTATTGTTTACATTCCAGTAATGCTAATGCATGCTTGTTATCACCATCATCGCCAGGACAAAAATATATGTATATATAGCACGAGAAAAAATATTCTGACATCCATAATTTGTTTTTAGCAAAGTGCACTTGCGCTAGAATATGTTGATTCTTTATATAAATTATCATTGGTTGTGCAAAAAATAATACTATAAATGAGGCAAGCTATTTTCAGAGGTACTTATAACATGTTCAGCAAGTATAATATGAGGCTCAATCAGTAGCTGAGACACACATTGGCTGTTACAAATAGACAGAAAGTTATACAAGCATACATAAAAAAAAAATGTAAAATCTGCCTGGAACTGAAAAGTAACTAATTAAATAGACAAAACCTCCCTTACTGTAGCCATATGATTCACAGGTTAACCCTCACCATCCCAAGTATTTCCATATTTAGGAATGGTAATTGAGCAAAGGTTCCACATCTGTATCCCCATATAGCTATCAGAAGAAGAAAAAAAAAAAAAAAAAAAAAGGGAAATATTAACTAGGCACACTTCAAAGAAGAGTTTGATCAGCTTTAGCCTGTAAATAATTTTAGCTCTTATGTTGAAACTAAGAAGTTTGTATAGGTACTTTACAAGTTAGCCGGCTAAGCCAGTTCCATAGTTAATTTTAGAGCTTTAAGAGATTTTGGGCTGCATCAATAGTCTAGCGTTAGAGCCAGGGAGGATGAAATTTAGAAGGATGTGGACCAACGCTGGAATGCAATGCCAAGGAAAACATGACACTCCCGAGAAAATGTGCCCAACAGAAGCATCTTCGAACACTATTTTCACATGCGAAAATCAGAGCGTAAACCCTTCGGGATAGTTGAACCGAGATTGCCTGACTGAGAGTTGCGAGACCTAGCCCACTGTGCCAACCATGGACCCACGTTTGACTTGGGAAACAACTTTCGTCTACTTGTGTGACAAATATTCTTAATTATTTCATAATTCGTACATCAAACTACGCTTCAATAAATTCATTGCAACTAGCGGAAAACATTTCTGTGTTCATTAGTTTGATAAGTTATGGCTCTAAAATCTG
This sequence comes from Dryococelus australis, assembly GCA_029891345.1. Lineage (NCBI taxonomy): Eukaryota > Metazoa > Arthropoda > Insecta > Phasmatodea > Phasmatidae > Dryococelus > Dryococelus australis. Next base: position 171,072,789 of record CM056993.1, read on the forward strand.
TCCCTAAATATTCATTCTTAGAAGGTAAGGAATGAAGCTGAGTCAAAAGCACAGCAACACTCCAGTCAGTACTGGGAACAATCGCGCAAGCGATCTGTCGGAATAACCCTTCAGCCCATGCCTAGTTCCTTGGCTCACCTAACGGGATACACCTGTCCTTGAAAGCAAACAATATCTCCCTTACCGGCGAGCCAGTGCCAGCTCTACCCCCTCCTTTCCCGGCGTGCACTACGGACAAGATGAGGGAATTACCTGGCTATCAGAGAGCACCATGACACTTGTCTCAAAATGTGCACAACATACGTACAGTTTAAAATAAATTTCTTAAAATTCAGTTCTGTGACAATACTTTTTTTTTTTGGCATGATTTTTGTTAGAAATCTATAGCTGATTTCACTATAATTTTTGTATCAAGTATTTCTTTTCCAATTAACCGAAAATCATGTGCAAAGTTATGCATTTTCATCATTTAAAAAAATATATTTAACACCGATGGAATGGAAAAATATAACCACAGCTGGAACAATTAATGTTTTTATTTATAAGGAAAGTATTTCGACTAGAGAGATTTGTTTAGAAATGTGAGATAATGTCAAATGATTTGTCTGTACCTGTTTAGTCATTACCATATGACCTGCCATCAATGCATTTCTTAATTCCCATAAGTTGTTAATTCCTCAGCCCTAACACCTAAGCTGTCGTACCAACGAACTGCTGTTCCTTTTAGGAAACTGGGAAAATGGGTTAAACACTTTTTCTCGTCCCAATTATTTGCTGTTGCGAATCACTTAAAATATTTAGAATATCTGATACATCTTTTGAACTTTTCCCAAAGTAGTAACCAGGATCTAAAAACAAAACTACTACCTTCAATTTCTGCACAATTATCGATATCACCTGAATTTAAATTCTCAGTTTCCTCGACTGAATTCTCTCCAAAGTTATTTGGTGTACTTAACTCTGAATCTGAACTACTCTCAAATGATTCGTTCCCTGCTTCAATTTGTTTGGAAGGTCAAATGTCACTAACCTTAGAGTTCCCTTTTGTTCCACTGCGCAGTTTCAGTTTGTGGAACATATCAGAAAATAACTACCGTACTTTGATTTACTATGCCACCATTAGTGCTGCAACATTTGTTATTCCTCATGGTGAGAGAGAGAGAGAAAGAGAGAGAACCTAACACAAAAAAAAATGAAGATATACTAAGTAATTCACTCTGTTTAAAATACTTTAACACATTTAACACAGAAACAACAATTAACTTATAATTAATTGGTTAAATAATTAACAATTATGCTATAATTACCTATTTCTTAGTAACTACAAAAAAAACACCATGTCATTTTCCCAACAGCAGTAAAACAAAAACATTATACCCACAGATATTGCTTGGGTGAAGGTAAGTCCAACACAAACCACCCTCAAACCAAACAATATCCAGCGCCAAACACCAATTGAAATGGGGGAACTAGGGGAAGGTAAATTTTAGATTGAGTAAAACTGGAAAGAAATGAAAATAATTTGTACTAAAATAATAAGTCAGTGGTCAACTAAACCAACTCCTCGTTCAATTATCACTCTGAAAGAATGCCTACACCAGTAATGGTAATATGCCTCAATCATTGGACATTAGGGTGCGAAGGGCAACACAGTTCTGCAAGAAGCCCTAAAGAAAAACTGCTGAAAAATACTGAGTTCCAACTTTTGCAAACTAACCCATAAATAAACTCTTAACTTTAAAAAAATTAATTAAGACTTAACACACGCGTATGATTCAGCGTCAGTTACACACTTTACGATTTCAACTTACTGCTATTGACTCTTAAACTTAACGTCTTACCTAAAACAAGAAGAAATTATCTAGCTTCTCTCTCGTCTCTCCCCCAGGTCACTCTCTCATTTACTAAGACCTATATCTTCATCTAACCAAAATATATATAAGATTTACCTGTGGCCATTCCTCCTGAATTCAGGAAGGAATGTCCCGAGCAATCAAAACAAGAATCAGAATTTTAAAATACTTATCTCATCTTGAGAATGTTCTCAGCTGCTTCCTACAAGCCACATGCCTCTGAAGACATGTCCGCCTCGCTCGCCATTACTCTCACAACTACTACTCTGTCACGTCTGACCTCGTTACACATCATCAGTCACGTTACTGGCCTCAGGCAATCAGAGAGCGTGGTTTTCCTCTAGCAGCAAAGGGTCTGCAAGAATCCTCGCCGCAACACTCCCTTCTCCCCTCAACTGCCTATAATAACTCTGCAGTACAAGCATGTTTCCTTCCCGTCACTCTTGGTGACACCACCAATCTCGCAGCTCCTGAAATACAAACAAACCGTTGTCTGCAGCAGCCCCAGACCTTACTAAGACAACATTTGGTATACAAAAAACTCCAAAACTTCTCGAAGGAATTTCGCTACTAAAAGGTGAACTAGTCTTACCACAAAAATTCAGTAACTAGAAAACAAAGTGAATTCCTGCAGTTCTGCAAAAGAGAACATAGTAGTCTGGTTCCAGAATACTCAACTGCTGATGTCTTGGAACAAAATGAAGAATTCTTTCATAAACAACCAACTACAAGCCATATCCCGAATTCCTCAAAAAAAAAAAAAACTTTAGTAATGCATCCCATCCTAACAAAAAATAGAAAAAATATGTCTGAACAAAAAAATAAAACTCAAAATTTTTTTCCTCCCAACCCAAAAACTTTACCTCGTAACAATAAACTTCATTCATAGATCATCATTATTCTCAATGTTTGTTTTTCATAAGTTTTTTTAAATTACTAATGATAACTACACTGTAAATAATGAGGATAAGTCTGTAATAAAGGGTATACATAAATATAAAAGCTTAGTCATAAAATAAAACATAATTTGTGTTGGTTAACACTACTATGAAAGTTTTGAGAATTTTTCTAGTCACATCAGTATTTTGGATATTTGTATGGAATTTGCACGAAGTCACAAACAATTTGTGATTACAAAAAATTTCATGTCCTTTGTTATCATTCTTCTGCAGTTTGCTGTGGTGAAATACTTACATTTGTAATTTTATTAGGGAAGATTTACACTGTGTATCCCCACTTTATCACCTCTCACAGTGATGGCAATAAATGTAGTAATTTGTTTTCAAATGGATAGAGTATTTTGACTAAATGGTTAAAGGCACAATGGTTGCAATTTGTATGTAGCCTTTACAAGAACACTTTTGGTTTTACCCCTCTGCCCACCATGTTTATGCTATGCTTATCCATATGTCATAGATGTGCAACATGGAAATCGTCAGCAGCAGCAACAGCAGCAGCAACATCTGGTTCAGTTGCATCTTCAGAGGCAGCAGCAACTGCGCCTTCAGCAACAGCAGCAGCTTCAGCAACAACAGCTACAACAACAGCAACAGCAGCTCCACTTGCCATGTGAAGTGCCTTCAGCAACACAGAAAGTGCTGCCACAACAGCAACCATTGCCACAGCAACAGCAGCAGCCACTCCTGCATGGTCAGCACCAGCAGTTGCAACATCAGCCGCAGCAGCAACAGCAGCAACACCACCTAGATACCTTGATGTCTGGTCAGCAACAGTTTGCCGTCCAGGTGAGTCATCTTGAATACTGCTGAAACTGTTGCTACTATATCTTGTCCTATGTTATTTGAGGAGCATTTTTGAAGGCCCTACATTCTTTCATTATTCTTCAATTTAGTTCCACCAAATATAAAAGTTTACATTACTAAAGAATTCAGTGACTACATTCTTTTGAATTTGTTGGGTAAATAATCATAGCATTTATGTCAGTTTTTATGGTAATGTTTGGGAAAGAAGAGCAAAATAGAAACTAATTTCAGTGGCTATAAATGCACTTTTAATGAAAAGTTGAAACACAGAACTAATTCCCTTAATTTGCTGAAAACTTTGACACATGACGCTTCCTATTCATTACTATTGTCTACTCCGCATCGCCACGTGCGCGTCACGTGCCCCAGAGGGAATCAAACTCAGACTGGCCGCCTCCAAGGCCAGCACTCACGTAATGATAGGAAGACACGTCACCGTCCCCTCCACTTGTAAACCCTCTGAGAAGCTGCCGAGGGCATGCAAGAGTTTGGGCCTAAGCGAGCGGCAGATACCGCCTGTAACCACACCCAAACCTCCTGGCCGCTAACCCGCCAAGAGATGGCAGCAGTGGCGCCACCCTGCCCGAACATGAAAGGGCTGCAGCTGAAGATTACTGAAAGCAAACGAGGCATGCAGGAACCCTCTAGCCAAGGGGTATAATACACATTGTGTCTGGCAGAAGCGCCAGTTTTCCACGTATCTTGCCTCAGCTCCAGTCACACTAAGGCTCTCTACTGCACAGCTGCAGTCCTCCTAAGGACTCTCCAAGACCTACCAGAGCCGAAGAGTCGTCGCTACACCCTGACACTTGCCACCAAGAGTCACCACACCTTACACCCTGACACGTATACCACATGTGGTGCCCCCTGATCCTTTTAGGACTACAGTCCCCAATTACATCCAGTTGTATTCTCAACTACAGTAAGAAGTTATCTGTTAAGAAGTTATCTGTTAAGAAGTTTTCCTGCATAATAAGCTTTAAAAAGTTTACACTTTGTCTATTACAAATATATAATTTTACCCTTTTAAGAAGTTTTCCTGCTTAGTAAGTACACATTTTTCTGTATTTTTCTCAAACGTCTTAACAGGGTTTCACTGTACTTAATTGTCAGCTCTCATCTGCTCTTCAAGCCAGGCTCCTCAAGCCGACAGGCACCTTCACCTTCTTGCTCTTGTGCAAAGTCCATTAAGCATCTAATGTGTGTAGAGTTAGTACGGGTCACTGTGTTTCTATTTTCAAGGGAATAAAACACGTAGTCTAGTTTACTTCTGTCATTCCTTGCTCTGTGGTGAATGTGTGCCTTTTCCTTAACCTGGTAAGTGTCATCCTCGAAGGGAGCGGCAGGGGACCGCGAATTGGCAACAGTTTCTGGTGTAGAGTAGGACTGCGGCAGCCCCTAACCAGGACTGCACGTGCATCTCACACAGAACAAGTTTGATGGCCACCTATACTGTAGACCTGTATATTGCAGGACGTGTTCCCGGAATACTTGGAGGAAGTTCCTACAGATAATCGTGAGGCGATGTGGTGTCCGCAGGTGGGGCCCCGTCTCATTTCGTCATTGCAGTTCGCCGGCAACCTACATGCGCTTCCCGAACCGGTGGATAGCTAGGGGATGCCCTATAGCATGACCAACACGCAAGGCAGATGGGTCACACTACAGACGCCTCTGCAGTATTGTCTGCCTCCAACCTGCGCAACTGACCTGGTACAGAATAAAAAATACCCCACTCTTGGCGTGACATCTCTCTCCTAGGCCGTCACGCATCAACTTTCCAGCAGTCTGATTTCAAAACTGAGAAACTCGTTTAACTTGCCATAATTTGATCATCATAGTGTGATTTCTGTTGGTCTCGTTTAATGTTTACCAGCTGACCAAGTGGAAAAATTTGCAGTTAACATTTATCTTACAAACAGGGCGTATGTTATGTTTGTGATTACTTATTTTAGAAACCAGTGTAAATAATTATGATGCAAGAAGAAATAATGTTAATAAATTACATAGAGATGAAAACACTTGTGTGTTACACATACTGCTATCCAAAAATTCCCTAAATTCCTCTTCCCCATCTTGTGCAACGTACTTAACAAATTTATATTTCCCTACATCCTTTACATAATAGGCCCCTTTTGTAGATATACAGCAGTTCTGGTGGGGTATTATGAACAGATGCTTGGGTAGAAGCTATTTTTAGAAATCATTATATATTGTATTTCAGCCCAGTACATTGCCAGTGAAGCATAATTTGTTAAAGTTTTGTGTCATTATCTGACCTAGTTGAAGAAATACCTCATGTGTTAAACCTTTAATGCCAAAAAAATCTGAATCAACTTTGATTTGACATTGCTCCAAACTTGTGTGTTCTTCTGATGTGGTGAACATTCTTCCAATGAGATGAATTGCCGGTTCATCTCCGGGACATTATCAGAAACTTGGTTTCTAATGGGGCCCACGGTGGCTGAGCAATTAGCCTGCTTGCCTCCCATCAGGGTTCAATCCCTGGCCGGGTCTCTCCCAGATTTTTACAAGTGGGAATAGTTTTGGATCATGCTGCTGGTCTGTGGGTTTCCCATTTCCCCCGCCCTTTCATTCTGGCACTGGTCCATACTCACCTCACTTCACCCTCATCGGCTTTCAAGACCCTAATGTTACGAGCCACCTAATTCTCTTCACTCATTCACTCTCTTACTTGGTTACTAGTAGTGGTTTTGGAGATTAAGTTGTGATTGTTTCCAGTATATTGCTTGACCTCGGTGCACAGGTACTACTTTTGTAATTTACTGGCATATGTTTCACATGAATGTCTGGGAACTTGAGAACTAGACTGTTGGATTTGTGGCTTCCCTGGTTATCTTTCAATTATTAGGTGAATTTCCAGATGAATCCAATTAAAGTGTTCAGCATTATAAATTTACTTCCTGTATTTCTGAAATAATTTTGAACCGTTCTTAGGTTTGCATTTTAGGGTATGCAAGAAAAGGATAGATAGAGATAGAGAGAGAGACAGAGAGAGAGACAGACAGACAGACAGACAGACAGAGAGACAGACAGAGAGACAGACACAAAGAGAGAGACAGACACAGAGAGAGAGACAGACACACACGTCATTCATGTTATATAATACTACCTTCATTGGTTTCATATTTATGAAGAATTGAGAAAAAAATACATTAGTCTTGACGCACTCTACCTTCGTACTTTTTTTTTTTTTTTAATACATTAGTCTTGACGCACTCTATTAATTTTTTTTATTAAAAAAAAAAAGGTTGAGTGGAAACATTGGGAGTGCTGATTTTCTTCCGGGATATGACAGGTGAACCCTTCGGCCGTGGATACGTTTCTGATGGGGGTTTTCACCTGGCAGGTAGGGGATTGCTACGTTGGGGTTCATAATAGTGTAACGCCTGGAAAAAGGGTTGCGATTGGCTGGAGGGGAAGCAAACCCCAGGGTGAGCTTAATCAAAAAGTCTCCCTCTCAGGGAGCGTGACCTTGCTCACTGTGAATGCCGTCAAAATACAGGATGCCAACTGTTATAAGAGGGAATAATAAATGGAGAAGAATTAACAATGAAAATGGGGATGTAAATGACAATGGAATTGATATGATATTGATGTTGTCCCAGATAGTTCCTTACTCGGCTTCTCACTTGTGTTGGAGCGCTACTGCATACAGGCGTGCGTGGGTATACTGGACACACCCCAGGAGTCCCAGTCTTATTCATATTACAGTCAACTCTCTATGTATCGTTTCCACATGTATCGATAAACCGCATCCACCAACAATTTTTGTGGTCCTGCCGAAATTCCTGTGTAAATAATGTTAACATAAACGGCTTGTATAGTTTATCGCATGGAGCATCGATCAAAGTACATTTCATGGCCCTTCGCCTAATATTTCCCGCAACTATGTTTTTAAGCTGGTTGTTTATGCAAACTTCTAGTAACTGGATGTGAAATATATCACACGCACCACTGTTTATAACTGCTCTTTGGTGTGCTGTCCAGTGTTTTGTCTTCCCAACATGTCTGTCGACACTGCGGCGTGGTGCAGCGAGCAAGTTTGGATTGCTACTTCCCCATTGAGAGGGGAAGTAGTTACCTATAGCAACGAGCTTGCGACAGACGTAGTGTCCTCTCTCTCACCCTTCTTTCTGACTCTCTCAGTCGCTCACCTTTCTTCCTCCCCTCAAATGTCTTGCTGCAGAGAGGGAAAGTTGTTGTGCAAAAGATAAAACACATTTTCTCTCTCTCTCTCTCCCTCCCTCCCCCATGCATGTTTCGCTTGCCTTCCACACGCCGCCCGCCTGGCGAACGTAATTTTATCAAGATTGTGCTTTGATTAAAATAATTGCACCTAACATCACTTGTATTTCAAAACAAGTGATTTCACCTAAAAATGTTGCGCAAAACATTTTAACGGGGAATTTTTATTTAAAAGGTTGATTTCCTTTGTGATTTAAGGTGGTTTTTTTCCCATAAGGTTGGTGTTTTATTGTATCAGGCGTAAAATTAACATGATTTTAAAATGTAATATTTATTTAACTCAAGGGGCAGCATCTTCGCAATTAAAATTATATGACCAAAAGTATATACTTCAACTCCTTTTCTCACCAAAAATTGTTTGAACATCTAGAGACTTGTATTATAAGTGTAAAATTCATTTTCATAGCTTCTGTGGGGAAATCGGAATATTTATATAAATTTATTTCAATAGACACACGTCTTTTGAATAAACTGATAAAATGTAAGGACTTATTCGACACCTTTTGCCATCTAATAATGGGTAGTTAAGCACCTAGCCAAGTGCAGTGTAGCTTACGACAAGAAAAATTAAGAGGACGTTGTTTTGAATGATTAATTTAGTAGACAGTGAAGAAATCAATTATAATCGCCATATTTATTTATTTTTGTATCAAAATTACAAGTTTTCTTCGCAATAAAATATCATTAATTACTTTAAAAGACAGACATTTGCCATGCACGCAAGGTGATGGCACTCAGCAAGTAAAGGCATGGAGTGGTAACTCTCCCGCCGCACCCCTCCTCCACCCAGCTGCTGATAAACACATGGCCCAATCGATAACTTCTCCATTCCCTTTTAGCTGAATGAGTGCACACAGGAGATTCAAATTTGACTTGCATTTGATGTCATATTATTTCATTTTTTGAGGTTTTGAAAGTTTTAGGTCAGCTTGCATTTGGTGTCAATTTACAATCAATTATATATGGTATTTTGAGATGTAATTTTTTTTTATTTAAATGAGTTCAGGTGAAATGTTTTTTAATGTATTATTTACAATATTTTTTTCTTTTAAAATTCCCATTTTTATTGTGTTTATTAGCTTAACTGTATTCACAGATAATGTACAGCTCCTGCTATACTCAACATAAAGTTTTATAAATTTAGAAGTTGTATTTTATTGATGCATATGTCAGCCCACTCACACTTATTCTGCCGTAATACCATCTTGATTTAGAGCCAAGTAAATGAAACCACACTTCCAGAGAATATGATTGAAGTTACAAATTATCAAGGGTTGCAAAATGATTATCTCATGAAGGGTTATGGTTTACGTGGCATTTTTATTTATGCTTCAAGAAAACAATGCAGATCCGGTTCTGTAGAAATCTAAAATAATTGATAAATAAATTATTTAAGTTACTTCAGGCAAAGACAAATCTGAATAGAAAAAATTAACTCCTACAAAACTAGCTCCCAAAATTAACTAGTTGTCGCAATTTACAGTGAACTAGAAACTTAAGGGGTGGTTGCTCCAGAAGGGACGTCGCAATGACCTGCTACCGTGGAAGTCAAAGAGTGACTTGGGTAAAAGGGTGCAGGGTGAGGACGACGAAGTTACCGCTTGTTCTTCCCTCCGGGTTTTCTCCGCATTCTGCGGGGTAGATGCAGGAGTTTCTGGAGGAGCTTGTGCAAGTTGCTGGAGGAGAGCCTTCACAAGCTGCTGAAGGAGTCTTATCAAGCTGCTGGAAAGGAAGGCTGGTCTTCTTCAGGCTAGGAGAGGTAGAGGACTTATGCAGGCCTAGAAGAGCCCTCCAACCTTTGCAGTCGGTGGGCCGACGAGCTCTGGCAAGAGTGTTTTCAGGATTCCTTGTATAGTCTAAACCTCAGCTTCGTGGCTGTCACAGGGATGTGGGGGTTGGTAGCCTTTCAGCGCAGGGGTAGATTATCTCAGGGTAGCGGGCACCGCTACAATTTTCTTACCACCCAGGATGGAGACTGATGACAGGTTTACCACCTTTTCTCGAGGCTCTGCGGCTATGATGTCACTGGTGGCAGGGGTGCTGCCATCCTGTGGTGTCCCTTTCAACTTCCTTATAGTCTCTGACTTATCCGTGGCTCGCCGGGTGAACCAATCTGTAGTCTTGGGGATGGCGACCGCATGCAGAATTCTGGGCGGGCATTACAATTTCCATAATTAAACACTTTGATTATTCTCGTGTCTGTAGTTGTCCAACATCCTGTAGCCACTTGCAGCTTTAGACTTGCCCCAAATGTTCTCGGCGCTCACTGATGGGGCGAAGTCGACCCGCAGGGTGCTCAGGTGCACTGCTGTATAGCAGTGTGGCATCTGTCTTTATCTCTTATTTTCATTGCATGTATGTAAGGACAGGTTGTTAAAGTGGACATGTAATCCAGTTAACTTTTATATATTAGTCACATGGTAGCCTATTTATTATTGGGACTGAATGAGCATATTTACCCACATATCTTATACATTTTAATTATAATTTTTTGAGTTTAAAAGATTGGGTGTTAAAAATATGTTGGGTATTATTTGTGCATTTATTTATGAACTGATTACATCTATAATTACATTTAAAACTATGTAATATTTTTGACAGAACTGTAGTAAGATGATAGATAAAAAGAGCAAAGTTATGTTGGTTTTGTAATAAAATTCTCCTGCTGGCTGAAGCAGATAGGTAGTGAGCAAGAGGTAGCGAGAGAGAGGCAGAGACAGACAAAGGAAGCAGGGGGAGTGAGAAGAGCAAGAGGTAGGCAGGCACAACACCACCAGGTTGCTGTCATTCTTGTTTATTTTTAGATTTCTCTCTATCAGAATGCCATAAATTACCTCGTACCCAGCTACAACCTAATTACCATCTTCCCTTCCCTTATCCCCTGCTGTGTGATGTGTGCTCAGCTGGAGAACACAAAGGACTGTTTACCGATGTGCCACTTTTTTTCTCTCCATATTTTGTGACAAGGCTGGATAGTGGAACAGGATTGTCTCTCTTACATGAAATTCCCTCTCCTTTAGGCGTAAGGGGTGCAGCCCTGAGATGCAATTAAAACCCGACCCTACCTTCGGACTTACACTCAACACTTAGTATAAGGTAGTTTAAAAAAAAAAAAAGCATTTTATCTCTCTATTAAGGTCATAGAAAGTGAGGAAATTTCTCCTTATCCATGGCAGGAGGTTGGTAGAAGAGAAATTCCAGGAACTTAAAGTGAAGCACCTCTCTTCTTGTATTCCATACAAATTACTGTGTGACAAAAAAAACATGAACACAGTTTTCAATGCATCACAATAGCTACTTGTAAATATGCATTGTCGCCACCCCATCTGATGGCTGCTATATGTTGAAACTTCATAGGGGTAAAATATTTTATGTTAGAATTGGGAATGAAAATACAGGATGCATAAGATGTGCCAGGACATAAGATAAATAATTGAGTAAATACTAAGATTGGACAGATACCAATTCCGATACAGATTTCTCGGCCGATAAACCCAAAATCAGTATCTGTTATAATCTGCCATGGTCCTACCAAATCATTTCATCAACCCACATGATTTAATCATCATGGAAATTACTGCACTTGGTTATCATGCGCAACATGTTTTCACAAAAAAAAAAAATTAATTTTTGCAACCAAAAACTATTTTCATAATTTAATTTTTATATTTTAGTAACAGTTGATTTGAAATTAAACAAAAACTGGTATGGCTGGCTTTGGTGTTGCTACATATTTAACTGTTTATAAGCTATCCCTGGTTAAATTTGCTCTCGCTTACGTGGTGGTGCATACTGCGGGCTCGGCCAGGTGTGAGCATGTAGGTGGTCTCCAGGGAACTTCTATCAGGCCGGCTGTACTCAACGTCATTCTGGATGGAGCTCTCTGTTGCCATCAGGGGTAGTTTGGGGACTGCGTCGTGTACCGCCTCTGTCTCTTCTTGGTCCGGGACTGATGTGGACTGCATTGTGGGTAGAGGTGGTGGCTTAGTGGATGCACCCACTCCCTTGGATGCAAGTGCTGGAGCTGAGGCCATAGATTGGGCATCCGGCTCTACAGGTGGCTCCTCTTTTCTTTTCCGTTGACTGTCTGAGGCGGACTGGACATCTGATTCTCTGGTTTTGCCTCTCCGGTTGTAGACTGGGAGACCATCTGGGGTAGACTTGTTGTTTGACCATCTTGTGCTACCCTTCCGGCTGTAGACTCACTGAGGGTCGTGAAAACAGCAGTAGTGTTCCTGTGGCGGGATGGTGAGGTGGTCGTACGAACGACTGTAGAGTTCTCGTGTCGGAATGGTGTGGCCGTGAAAACAACCATAGTTTTCCCTCATCCAGTAGGAGTGGCCATGAAAACAGCCCTGGCGGTAGGTGCAACCGGCATCTCGGCGATGACTTCCTCTCGTACAGGAAGAACAGCTATCGGGATGTCCATGGTATCGGGCTGCGATATTGACCTGTGAAGTAACTGTTTAGTGGTCATGAGAATGACTGTTTTTTTTGTGAAGCGGAAACCTTGTGCTTACCTCCCATTGTCTGGGAACATTGGCCAATAGAACAGCCGGGACGTCGGGCGATGTCTTGACCACATCAGTCGTGTAGAGCCGTGGAGGGACCTCTTTGCCTGCTCCTTCGACTGGAGACACCTGAGTTAGAGGCCAGGTTATGACCTCCGTCTCAAGTTCGCCTATAGGTGGTCCTCTTTCACGTCTGTAGAGTTGGGCCAGTGAGTCGGCTGTATCGCAGGGTGGTGCCGGGAGCTCGAAGCTAGCAGTCCCTGTGTCGATGGACGACTCGGCTGCCAGGATGGCCGCACAATCTGGGGGATCACGGCCGCAGGTACCAGCTGAACGTGGGCCTTGAGAAAGGCTTCGTGTGGGCTGGCAGTTCTCGCTAGTGCCTAGCTTGTGGGAGGCATTGTCTCGGTGGCGGCTGCTACAGTGTGCGGTGTTGCAGGCTTCTCGTTGACTTGGCTCGCTCGAGCTGGGTATACAGGCATCATTTATCAAGGTGATGGCTTCTGGAACGCTGTCAGTTCAGTGGAACTAACTTCTGACATTCTCATGGTGATGGAGCACAGATGAGTTAGTTTGTAGCTTGGTTCTCTATCCAGTGGACTTTCCCATGATAACTTGGTCGTGCTGGGAGTGCACTTCCCGGGTCAGTTGGAGAACTTCCTTCTGAATTCAGATGGCATCAAAGGCAGTGTCTGTTCTAATTCCTTGGCTCGGGTTCTAAGGATTTCTACTCACATCGGCACAGAGTATATAATTCCCGGGCTGTGGTGCTTCTCGACGGCTCGCCCCTGGGGCTTTGGCAACTGTTCTTCCCTCGGAGTGGCGGAGATTGTGGGCACTTCAACATTGTCCGAGCCAAGGCGTACATCTCTAGTTTGTGACACTGGCTCTTACGGCGTCTGGTGCATTGGGCTTGGCTTCAGGTCTTCTTGGCTGGAAATCTTTTGGTTAGGTGGTCATTCACAGTCTGTATTTGTAATAGTTGCATCGGTTTTGTTGACCTCCATGGTGGGTCTTGAGACTGCACTGTCAAGAGTTTAATCTTACAGTTTAATGTTGGGTTCAAATTTTGCTTCTCCCCTGCCCTGTCAAGTCGAAGTACTGTTTTCCTTATTTCCTTTAAAACCGGTTGGCTTTTTGAGGCAGACTTGATGTTGTACCAGACAGTCATCCAGTTAATTTAAAGAATAATATTCGTTACTGTCACATAGAAGATGATTAAAGGTGAAATCTATTATTCAATACTCCATATTAAGCACAATAATACAGTATCAGTGTAGCTAGTTAAGGATTGATATCCCAGACGTAGGTATAACAACAGTCTTTATTCTTCCAAGCAGATACAGCCATCTCAGACTAAACACGTCTACTTGCTTACATCTCTGAGAACCAAGTGAGCTCCTAGCGGTTACGCCCGACCTTACGTTGCCTCCGGGAACTGACCCCGGTGCCCTTACTATGTCATGTCCGTCTGTCACCATATGACCGCGTGACTCCCGAGTCATTGCTTGCCATCACGTGACCTCGTGACTCTCAAATCATGGGGTTGTATGGACGTCAATTTACCAGTCCACATACTGCAATGTTTGTGAAAGTTCCAAGGAGCAGGGCCTGACAAACAGCGTGACTCGGCGGGCAGCTATTGGGTGTTTACTACATACTGATAATCTGAGTTAACATTGTCCCTGCGGACATGCCGGCTACCAAGCTTTTCCAGTACTCATCTGTATTCAAAATGATAAAATATATCTTAATATAGCTATTCCCATAGAATATCAAACTCTCATTAATTAAAACGTAATATTACACAATATTATACCTTCATTAATGCATATGTACATATATAGACCACTTCCTTAGTATTATTATTACTAATTATTACAATAACCCTTCACTTAAGACTACGTCACATGACAATAGGGTATGCTGGCACAACATACTCCTCACTTCTTAAGAGTGAAGTTACGTTTACATCACTTCAAGTTCATTTATACCGGGGAGGTATTGTTTCAGGTGCTCTGGCCTGATCTAATATTTCTAGCTAGGTTACATACTCTGCCTGTTCCCTCTAACATTGTCAACTCCTAGCCAAGGGTGGTGAGTATCTGGCCTCCATGGTGGGGCTAACATTATTCACAATCATGGGGTGAAAACAATTTCCTTCCTTTTAGCATGTCGTCACTTTTGACAAATTAAACCATTGAATACACTTCTTTTTACAACAACAAATTACTATTATACATATAAGGATGTAGATTGCCCATGAAATCATTTGCTTTTGTTCCGTATAGTGCATTCTTTCCTCTTCTTCCTCACATATGTGGTTTTCTACCTCCTCTACTTTGTGACCCGCCAGTTTAAGGTTGTCTATACTGTGAATGCTATGCAGGGGTGGCGAACATAATTTTACTGCATCTAGACTCACTCTTTGTCCGTTTTTTTTAGCAGCTTTCATAATCTAGTGAGAGTGGAGGAATTATATCACAGTTACTAAAGTTCCTCACAATCGTCCCCTGGCTATACAGAATCACTTGATTACCATATAATTTAAACTGTCCCTGAAACGTTAGACTACCAGTTCCTTCTATCTTAGGCGTTCCTGGTTCCTGTCCATGACAGAGTACGTTCAGTGTTTCCACATCCGGGGCTCACGTACAACCACTCGTTATCACTGATTATAGTCCACACTGTGTTCTTTAATTCCACTAATTATCGCGAACAATCTGCTGACATTCGTGTCACGGGTCCTAAGAATTTCGCTTCACATTCTTCCTGACTATGCGTACTGAATATCCCTGCCTCCTGTTTGCATATATTCTATACGATGGTTCTACCGCTTTGCAGTCCTTATATTCCACCTCCGTCATTATAGAGTAGTATAACAGGGATTTGTCCATTATCAAATACTCTTTACTAGGATAGATAAACACGAATTTGTCCTTTGTGTTGCTCACCGGCATTGGTAGGGGCCACATGCGGTACGTCCTGAACAAATAGTGTTCCACTATGGTACGCTCACTACATAACCAAGATAGTTTTGGTGAAGGTACATGTCTAAATCCATAATCTTCACTATTAGGTGGCCAGAGGTGGCATTCAACGGGATAGGGAAGGTAAACTTTTCAGAGGGATCCATTTCTAAGTTAACAATATGTTGGACTAATTGGGACGGGGATATTATGTAAGGTTGCAGCGAGAGATGAAAATGTCCGGAAAAAACAGGAAACTTTGGAAAAAAATCAGGTATTTTTTTCCAGTTTTTTCCTACCGTCTTGAAAAATTGGTGAAAAAATAGGAAATTTTCAAATTTCTGTAAAAAAATAACATTTTTAATGTGGTAAAAAAAGTATTTTTTCAAAATGTACAGCACTGCTTATAATATACTTAATTTACTAGTTAACCACTAGTTTTTTTTAACAAAAATACAAATTAACTATCAATAATTTTAAAACCGAAGCAATTGTGACAGAGTTAACTTATAAGTTTGTATTCACAAGCGAAACAAAAAAAATATGTAACACATTTACACACGTTCACTGTCACATTTACTTTCTGATTAAAATTTCTTTTAATGTTTAGGGCAATCCAAGACTGCACATTTATGTATAACTGTGTAGAAAAAATTAATACATATTATAAAAAACACAGTCTTTTTTTTTAAACTTAAAGCACTGTTCTGTCTGATATTGTTAATTTACTAGTCACCACTAGTTTAAACGAACAAAAAATTACTGATTATTTAAAAACCTAAAGCACTATTGTGACAGTGTTAACCTATAAGTTAGCATTTACAAAAAAATATATATATATTTAACACATTTTGTCTTCATCTGACAAAGAGAGGTCATGCTCTGATCCACCATCACTGTCACATTCACTTTCTGATTGTGAATTATTCTCATGTTCTGGGCAAACAATCTTACAAGCAGCAACATTTTTCAAAAGTGATAAGTTTGCCTGAATCGCTACAAGTTTAGTTTCTTTCTCGACTTTCAAACTGTTCCTTGTCTGGTGTGGACCTGTCCAAACATCTACCAGTTACGTTCTCATCCAGTAGAACTTGGAGGCACATTTAATATTCGACTTGCTAGTGATGCCAGTGGTTGGCTTGTGCACAATCCCTTCCACCAGGTTGAAGGAGTTGTGTGGTTTGCAGCTTCCCAGATCGTTTGCCTTGCCCATAAACCAGTTTTAGTCCTAAATTCCTCTAGATATGCCACAGCTGCTCCTTTATCATAGCCAAAAGATTGGCTTTGATGACTGATGAAATAAAAGCATTCAAGAACTTGGGCGTCCGACAGCACAGTGCCATGGTACCGTGGATCCAGGAGATTTGCATCTAAGTGAATTGGCTTGCACATAAATGCAATTCGATCTTTAATAATGTCTTCAACTTTATTCTCTTCTACTTTTGACTTCAGCTTTAGCAGGATCTTGGTTGAAATGTTAGTACATTCTTGAGGGACATCTGAAAGTTGTGGTATCCCCTTCTAATTTAGCAAGAGCTTGTGCCACTGGGTGAAAAATTTCCAAAGCCTTCATTATCCTGATCCAGAAAACGTCATCTAGCACTGCTTGCTGAAAATAACGCTCTACCTTGACATCTTTGCTGATGACAGTTCTTGAAGAGTAAAATTTTTCCAAAATTTCTGTTTCTGTCTTTTTTTTTTTTTTCTGAAAAAACCAGAAAAAATCAGGGTTTTTTTCCTGTACGCAAAATTTTTGGAAATTTTGTATGTTGCAACATACCATGTTGAGCACTTACAATTGCACTTATTAACAAATTATAGTGTTCTAACAGTTCTTTAACTATCTTTCTTAGCTTATCTAAATGTTCATTGGTGGTGGCCAACCTTAAAGTTATTTTGTCAAATTCTTGTTCTATAATGGCATTATTTTTGTTAACTTGCTTTTGGGTGTTATTTACACTCTCGGATAGAATCCTCTCAGTTTCTACAGTTCTATAAATGATTTGATTTACAGTTTGTAATGTGGATTTGACAACAGTTATTTGTTCTTTTACAAACTTTAAGAAATTCAAATGTTCATATTCTAACTTAGAAATATGACTATTATAGTAAGTAGCATCATCCTCGTCTAATGTTCCAAACAATATTTTATTTACAGTACCAATAACATTTATTAGGCCTCTTTTACTCCTGTTTGCCTTTTCCGGGCTACCAGCCACGTCATATTGCAGAGTTCTCGCCTTATCAATACTTACCCTCATTTCCTTTAAACTCAATACACACTTTGACTTATTTAACACTAATTAATGATTATACTAGTTACAAATGTTATGGGTAACTCTCTGCTTAACGTTATCATAGTTCGTGGTCAACAGTGATAAATTAACATAGGTTACTATTTTCCACTGGTATTGTACAATTGCATCTGGCCTTGCGTTGATAGTAGATGCCTGGGGCTTCCATAATCTGGTTCACTACAATTTCGAGGCCAGTGACTACGCTCACTATCACCACCATCTGCCACATCATGAGCCTACAACACACAGTAAAAGAAGAGCTTCAGGTGGTTGGCATGAGCTTTCGTCAATTTATTCCCCTTTTTTTTTCGCAAGGTACAATTAACTCCTTCTGCCTTTACTATTGTGTAAGGCCCTACCCATTGATTCAATAATTTCCTGGATCGTCCCCGCTGTTTCGTTTCATTTTATTGAAAAGCTGAATCCCCGGCTGTGAATACATGTTGTCTAGCAGTTTTATCATAGTACTCCTTGCTTTTTAATTTAACTTCAACTTGCCTTTCCCTTGCGACTTGGTAACCTTGTTGCAGTTTCGTATGCAACATTTGAACAGTCATCATATTCCTGGTATTCAGTAATAGGTGTTCGCTGCAGGATTCCCGGTAAATTTGGTTTTTGGCCGTATAACAGTTTGTGGTGCAAACCCGGTGCTCGATTGAGGTGTAGTGTTGAAAACAAATTCTGCATACAGAACCCACTTATCCCAATTGTCCTGGTCATGTTTCATATTGTGGCGCAAAAATTTGACCAATGTCCTATGTGATCGCTCTACGAAATTTGATTGGTGATGGTAGCAAGAGGTGTTTAATTTTTTTGCGTGCAGTAATTTACATATGTGCTTCATCATCTTGCTCATGAAATTTGAGCCCTGGTCAGTTACAATACTCTGCGGTGTCCTGTACTTTAATACTATTTCTTCGACAAAGGTCTTAGTCACTGTCTCCGCATCCTGCGATGGTATTGGTTTTTCTACCATAAACCAGATAGTGCGTCCTGACACGTTAGCATATACCTGTTTCCGCTTTCTATCTCCGACATCGGTCCCACAATATCCATGGCACATTTTTCAACTACTACCTGGGGCGTGTCTGTAATAATTAACAGCATTTTGATTTTTCTCTGTGTGAGCTTACAGTATTTACCCGAAAGGAAGACGACCCTGAATCTAAGACGACCCCTTCCTAGTAAGCAGGTGAGGTTTCACCCTGAATTCAGTGGTCAGTGCACTCCTCTCTCCTTTCCTTCTGCCTTTTAAAGTGGTGAGTTGGAGTAGTGAGGAACTCTGATTACTATAGCTAGAATTCATATCTAATTACATAGTTTTTCCTTGATATGTAGGTTTGGAAAAAACACAAACGTTGACGATTTTCCTAAAATGAGCTATTACAATCGAGTTTAATATTACATATTTTTATATATTTCACACAATACTACATATTTAATATATTTTAACATATTTGTTACATAAGACGGTCTTTAAAATTAGATTCTCTAAACTTTTGTCTTCTAATGTTACAGAGAAAGTATACTTTCCTAAGATTTAACATAATCTCATGGAAATACATTTGTTCCCTACCACATAGGGAGCTTACATGATTGACAGGCTATTAGCTTCAGTCATAGGTAGAATTCCTAAGACTTCCTTTTGTATGAAGGGGAAGAGGGAAGAGAGCGTGTAAGAAGTGGTTATGGATTATGGGAAGGTTTTTGCTTGTTGAGGGAAGAGTGCAGCACAGGAGTTGGTAATCCCAACATTCTAAAAATTTGCTGAGGCATGACGTCTGGTGTGGGTATTTTGTACTCCTTCCCTTCGAACTATTCAACTCTGTTCATGGATACTATAGCAGAAAGAATAAGTGTCTTTTCAACTTAACTACACTGTTTCGCCGGCAGTTAGTATCTGTGTCTCTTGCAATTGTGGCTCTCCCTTGCAACGAGCGATGCTGATGTGGGAGGCCGGTCCTGGGTTGTGCGGTGTGTATTTGGCTGCCTGCCGACAGACTTCACATTGATATACTGTACCATTCCTGGTTGAATAATGTGTTCCTCTTGCCAACCTATGCATCCATGGTGGTAGGTTTCCCCACACAGGATACAATGCACTTTGTAGGTACCGTACCCTGGACAGGTTATCTAATTGCACTGTATTCTGTGGGTCCCCGTGCCGGGGCAATTTTACTTTGAACAGCAGCTGTTTTCGGTTGTGGCTGCAACTGTGCAATTGAGCCCATGCTCGCTCATGTCGGTTACAGGCATCTTTGTTATGAATTGAGTGTCACAGGGTGTTTTATTGGACTCCCCGAAGTCAACAAGATGGTACTTGGCAGGGTCTGGCTTACCGAATCAACTGCTTGGTCGTTATTCTTGCCTTTTTGTCCCTGTTTGGGCGCTAGAAAAGATTGTTTCAGATGGCGATCAACATGGCCAAGTATGTGGTGGGGTTTTGTTTATCTGTCCGTGTTGCCTAGTAGGTACTATAGCCTTACGTTGGGTGCCAAAAATCTCCTACTACCTCTTTGATGCATGATGCCTCAAGGCTGACAAGGTGGTCACTACGTCAAGGTGGTTGGTTTTGTCATGTGCTAGGCCAGGCGCACCCTTCTGGTGGGAATTGCGGGTTTCTCTGTTAGTCCTTGAGGTCTCTTGTGCACGTCCAGTATAGAGGACTGGCCTGGTAGCTTTGCGGTAGGGCCTGTTCTGTTCTGCGGTTGGGTTCTGTGAGCGTGATCTTTTGCTGTAGAGGAATGACATTCAGTGGTATACCTGGCATGCTTAACCTCAGACAATTATTTAACCTGGTTTGTCTCTGATGGGCGTACATGAGCTACAGGCGGGTTAGAGGTCTGGTGCTCGAACCTTGTGTGAGCTGTTGGGGTGGTTCCGCTGAGTCAAGTCTGAAGCTGGAGTCTGTGACTTCCAAGGACTGATCTGACTGGCTTAGATGCGCTGCAATCCAGGGGTGTCTCCCCGTTCAGGTGTGTGGGGGCCTCGAAGATGTCTTTGGGATTCTCAGGTGTAACTGGTAACAGTAAAAAACGCAATGCTTGGGCTTAATACATTTGCAAGAACTGATTGAGCTAGGCGATGAGGGAGGGGGTAAGCTCTTGCAAACCCCAGAAGTCATTGGCACCTGTTTGAATGTCTCTCGGGTACCACTCCGACAGGAGTAAGGCATCTTGATTGAAACACACTCTCACATCCATGAAGGGACTGCAGGTGATGTGTTGTCCTACCTGGTGTAAATCCATGTGAAACGTCTGCCGACTCAATGGACACCCTATCTCAGTGCTTGGTGCCTGAACGCAGTTAGTACTGAGAGTCAGACCTCATCGTTGTGGGTCAGGGTCCTATGAGGGGATGCTCTCCCTATACTCGAGAACACAAACTCCAGCGCCTAAATTCGGTAGAGAGAATGGTCTACTGAGTAGGCAAATCAGCCTCACAAGAGAGAGTACCTAGTGTCGGGACTCTGGTGTTCTGGACTCCGTGGAGCACAGAATGGGTTGCTTTCCAAAGTGTGTGTGTGGGTACTGAGTTATTAGGTATGGCTCGTGTGAGTAATTTCCCCGTTCACCTGCAATACCTTGAGCGGTGTGAGGTACACTGGGAGAGGTGCTATGTATATGGGAAAGGATACCCTCGAGTCGGAAAAGCTTTTGTTTATTCCATTTGACAGGAAATAAACAAGTGGTCTCACACTACCTCCTAACGTTGGCAAGAGTTTAGGGAATCTTAACCCTACGTTATCCAGATAGAGGCAACCTGGTTGTAGGCTAAAAATTTTTGGGTAGACAAGGGCTATGAAAATTACTTAAACTGATGTTACTCCGTATGTATGTATTGCTCAGAAGGGGCCGTAGTGTGTCTGTGTGTAGACTACGTTGGCATGAATCTTTGGTATGAATGCAGTGAAGGAAGGGTAGGTTTAGAGAGGAGCAAGGCAAGCTGGATAGCTGGGTAGCTGCAGACTGATGAGTTCTTTTGGTATGAATGCGGTGAAGGAATAAAGAGTGGCCCAGAGTCGACTTGTGACCCGCTATTTATACTCTGGCTGGCTCTTCTCCTTAATTCAGCTGGATAGGGTTGGCGATGGAAAGGGTTTAGCTATAGCATAGCTTCCTCAAGGTGTGATGTCACCGGCCAGCCTTGGAGATAGAGATGCGGCAAAGTGTACTGGTGCAGCCATCTGGTGGCGTGCAGTGTTACTTGAATGCCTTGGATGCATAACCTCTGTGGCCGGTGAATTATACAATCTTCGGCTGGAATGTCCATTCTTGCCAGGGTAGACAGTAAAAGATGTTGTGGTCTCGTTGCGTGTCCACAATAAAACTCTGAGGCAGCTTGTATTGCTCCGAGATGAGGCAAAGTCATATATTTAATTGTTGAAAAGACGTCATGCATCAACTAGAACAAAAGATATCATTTTATTTATAAGAAATAATAAATCTGTTGGGCATATAATTTCCTACACATCATTCTTTTTAAATGGTCATTCATCAAGATGGTTAGGACTAGGAATGTTTATAACAAATATATTAGAAATAATGCATTGCAGTAGAAATACTGGGTGAACATTTACCTTCTATTGTGAGTTGAACCTGGTGACCAAATATGAAAAAATAAGTCAGTAGGTTTGCATACTTATTTGTATGCTAATTTTTAATCTGAGATTGAAGGAAATACAAAAAGTTATGTTTCGGGGTATTTTAAAGTTACTCATACACAATATAAAAAATTACAAATGAAATGATTTGTATCGTCGCTATCTGCGGGATTGGCCACAAAGTATCGGTATCTTTGATATCTGCAAAATGGGGTTTGGGCCCACCTCTAGTAAATGCGGTAATGAATTGGTACAGGGTTATAAGTTATGGCAGGTGTTCTGAAGGGTGTAAAGTGCACTGTAAAGTATGAATAAGTTTATGTAGTCTGAACCACTTTGAATCCTTCAGGCAGGGTCACTACAGTTAACAGGTGACTGTTGCCATGGAGAATAGGCTGCCCTGTCTGGAGAACATGTCTGTTGTTGCTGACCAACTAGAAGAATGGAGGAGATGAGAGATGAATTTGGGAATGAGGCAGTGACAAGAGTGAAGGTTTAGGAAGAATTGGGAGTATCTGTAAAAACCTTCCTATCATGATAGTGTTCGTCATGCTTCGCTTCCCACATAAAAATCCCCGGTTGAAAATTCACCACCTGCCAGGGTCTGGTATTGAACTGGGGTCTTCAGTGGTGGGATGTCAGAGTCCAAACCACTGAGCCAACTGTGGGCCTCTTAAGTGTTCATATTTTCTACTGTAGGCATAGTCATCATGGGTGAGATGACAGGAGGCTGTTGCCAGACAGAGTAGTTTACCCAGCTGCCCTTCCCAGCCAGTATGGATAATTAGTTCCTGCGGTGAGATAAGATGGTAGTGGAATGATCACATAAATAAGATGGGGTATGAAAAGGGAGTTATGTGAGATAACTTGTGTGTCATGTAAGTATGTGAACACTTGTAGGTGTACCAGGGCCAGGAAATGGGTAAAGTACCCTAGTATAGGGAGATGGGTGACTTACTGTGTAAAAGTGAAGTGAGGAACACACAGTTGTGACTAGAGTAACCGTAGGGGTGGTGTGTGTTTGTTGTTGTAGCCAGGGGAACCGCACCTGCCACCCCAGCAGCCGCCACCCACACTGCACCTGCCACAGCCCCCGCAGATGGCACGTCCTCACCCTCACCACCAGGCACGTGCCCTGCCCGCCGTGCCCCTGCACCAGGATCTGCAACAGCAGGTTGGTGAGCTCTGTCAGGTCTATTTCCGGATGAGATCCGCACTTCACTTCCTCCTATGCGGCCACCCGTCTGCATGATGTTTCATGACTGTGATTTAGATCATGAGTGTTGGCGTTTACAGTACATAATTAATTGTAAGCTGCCGCTGGATGCAAGCCATCCCCAAAGTTTTAAACCCTCTCAAAAGTACGTACTATAATACAGAATGCAAACCAAAATTTATTATTGGGATAATTTAACATTTTTATTGATTCTGATTTGTGATCTAGTTCCAATATTCTTGTAACACTACTCAATTGTGAACAAAATTTTTAAATACAGTATTTCCACAATTACAAACCGCACATTTTTTGCCAAAATTTTGGCTTAGAAACAGGGATGTGGCCTGCATTGGAGGAAACTTTATTTTCAGTCTTAATAAATGTAATAAAACAAAGTACTACGAAACTAAAAAATATAAGGAACTCATTTTTTATCAGACTATTAATTTCTTACGAATAAGTGCTAAATAAACCATGATATTTTGTTGAATGCACATTCCTTACAGACGATTTTGTGGTAAATCGGTATAATACTAAATAACATCGAACTGCAATTTAAAATGTGAAATAATACAAAGTATAGACAAATGTACAATATCTCAACTCTTCTTCTATGTTATATACAAAAAATTTCCCAGTCACTGTAAATATACGTTAAGCATTTTTTTTATGCGTAACAAGATGAAAACAAACACATTCCAAAGATTGCACAAGCACTAAAACATACACTTTGAAGTAAGTTACAGTAGTTTGACAACAAATTGCTTCCAAGTGTTAGTGTGCTTGGTGCGAAGTTAACACTCAAATTAGAATATGTGCAGTAATCTATGGCCTCATATTTTTTTATATTGACAGCTGTGCATGAAATGAAAGTGTGATATCTAAATAAACGGACCATTTCCATAAAATATCTAATCTCATAAATTATGGAAGATGCTGCAGGCGATGTAAAAGAACCTTAAATCTCTAACATTGACTAACTTTTATTTTAGAGAGTTTTATAATATAAATTGCCAAAAAAAATTTTTATGTGGCATACAATTTTTTTCCCCAAATTTGGTTTTCTGAAATAGGAGCGCGGTCTATTTTAGGGGTGGCGTGTAATAGGGGGCCGTTTATAATTGTAGAAATATGGTAATAACAAGATATACAAGTGTACCTGAAAAATATTCTGAATTAGCATGGCAAGACAAGTATGGTTTAAGTTGTAATACCTGCTTGAGCCAGTTTGTACTATGTGAGAAACATGTAGTAATTAACATAGGCCTACCGATTTTTCAGAATTTACTTTTTAATATATTTCAGTAACTTTTCTTTTTTGCTACCGAATGCTTCCAACTCCAAGCTAAACATGTACAGTAATTTGTTGTGTATGTATTAGTCTGATACTTTTCCTGCTTCTTGAAATGTTAATACTGAAAAATTGTCACATAAACCTATTAAAACACAGTTGCAAGCTACAACATTTAAAAACATAAGTTGTACAGACACTACCCTCATGCAATGCGTCACATGGTCAAAATAAAAGAAACCGAGCAGAAATACATTAAAATTTACAGTTGCTAGCATGCAGCACACCATCAAGGTAATTGATTTGTCAGCAGTTCCGCGGGATGGTCACTGCTGTGCAGTTCTTTTTTATGCACTGTACTTTTCTCCTGAGATATGTATATGCAATACAGTACATTCCATGCCACACTTTGTGGCAGCTGCGTCAGCAGATTTCAACATTGAAGTGCACCAAAATCAGCGTAAATAAAATAATAACTCCACATTTTTACCTAATTTTTTCCCTCATATGTTCCACCCTTCTTGTTCTCAGTGAAATCACTTTTTTATAGATAAATATTTTTCTGAGGCAGAGTTTTATAATTAAATCACACACGTTTACCATTAAAAATAATTTTACTCTTAGTAAATAAATGTTTTAATTTTTTTGTGACTTTAAGTGTTTTAAAATGAAATTTGATACCAGTACAAGATTTCATTCAAGATTGTAAAACAATTATCCTTTTTTAAATTTTTTTTTACATTTATTAGGTATATACATTGATGGAGTACAGTTTTGAAGTGAAGATATATACGTGTTAAAATATTATTTCATTAATGAAAAACATTTCATTTCCTCACGAGAAATGTAAACACAGGCCATATCTTCCTGTATGTTAGGCCTATGGGCGATGCCACAATCAATTTTTCTTGTTTATTTTAACTGTGTCAATTTTTGCACTATTGGGGTATTGTTTTACTGTGATTATATCACCCCATTAAATTTATTGTGTGTTTCATCAAAGAAAACATAATAAAATGTCCCTTTTCTTCATGGGAAATGTAAACATACTGTTGCCTCGTCACCTAGCCTTAGTGGGATTCGCTGTTGGAGGATAAGTCCGGGGTATTTCCCCCCCTGGACAAAGTTGAATCCATTGTCATTGCTTGGATGGGGTTGTTGGCTTTGACCACGTCAATAATTGTGCATTGAGCTTTGGGTGGCACGCAGGTGAGCGATCAAAGAGTGGGTGCCCTGGTATGAATGTAAGCTGGTGTGACGTTAAGGGCCTTGATTACCCTGGTAATATTAGCTTGCCGGACAAAGGTAGGAGTCCTCTTCGGCAGCATAGGTGGCAGCGGAGAGACTGTGCGTGGTACGTGCCATAGGAGGTTAGAAGTGGAGCTTGCTGAGCTGATGGTTGACCTTTGATGTGCAGTTTTTACTTTCTTCTAGTAGTATACCTGGTTGTCAACTGGGCTGCTTTCCCTTCGTACCCCAGCCTGGGCTAACCATAGCTTGGCAGCTTTGCCTCACCCAGCCCTATAATGAGCAGGGTGTCTACCACCCCTGGAAAAATCAGGGAATTTTAATTACGAGAAGTTGGCAGTGAGTTGTTACGTTTTCCCAATGAAAATGTGGGAGGTGTTTTCACAGTCATTGTGTCACTATTCCATCTTTTGTTGATAATCACGAGCATTCATGGAATTTTAATTTGAACATTGGTCTTTTACTCCATCAAACAACTCTGAAGCATTCGCCAATTATCTGGTAACCCTATGGTGATTGAGTTAACCTCGTCATGTGAGAAAGTTAACTCATTAACTCTATCAGGTTAGTTTGTGCAAATGCCTGTTATTTATGTTTGTTTCAGTAATGTACATAAATTTGATCCTAGGGTGACTAAATGGGAAATTATAAGTTTTCTGAGACATTGTTATTTGTTTAAAAATGTACCTGCAAGGAGAGCAGATTACATTCAAATCACAGGTTCAGAACTTTTTCCGAAGAAGTTTTGTGCAACCAGATGGCTAGAAAAGGTGGAAGTTGTTGAATGTGCCATACAAATCTTGCCTCGCCTTTAAAAATTTGTTAAAGAAGTGTCTGATTCTTCTGTGCCCTTTAACATTGTGAAAAGTTCTCTTGTAGACAATCTTCTGGATTTAAAATTGACTTTCTTCTACTCTTTGGCATCAGATCTGGAATTGTTTCTTACAATATTTCAAAATGAAGCACCCATGGCACCTTTTCTATATGATTCACTGGAAGACATTTTATTAGTCCTGGTGGAAAAATTTGTGAAATCAGAGGTATTGCAGAGCTTTAAGGAGAAATGGAATGTGTCTTGATTCGATTTAGATCAGCAGAAAACTTACTGACAGCAAATAACATTAGGTTAGGTTATGTAGTACGCCATGTCATCAAGAAAGAAAAACTACCAGAAGCTGATATAATTGAGCAAACATACGAGTTGGTATGTTCGTCAGAAGATTCTAAAGCCCTTCTTTCATCTTTTTCTCGAGAAGGACGCTTTGATCACTTGTGGCTTCACATTCTTAAGGCACATTCGTTTTCAGCTAAAAGTTGCCTCCTAAAGTTTGAAGAGATGTTGGTACTTTCCCATGGTAATGCCACTTTAGAATGAGGATTTTCACTAAATTGTAATCTGTTGACTGAAAACATGCAGGAACAATCCTTGATTGCACAGAGACAAGTGTATGTCTATGTTCATTATTGTGGAGGTGTAGAGCATGTTGATATCACTAAGTCCATGTTGCAGTATGTAAGGAATTCCAGTTGTAGGCAGGTGTAAAGAAACTTTGCAAACAAAAAAAAAGGAAGAGGCAAATAAGAGGAAGGTAGAAAAAAGAAAAGTTCAAGAGGAAATAAAAGAATTACAGAAGAAAAAGGCTTGAGTGTTAGAGTTGGTGCGTAAGTGCTATAGATGCAAAAGTTGAATCACTGCGGAATTAAATGTAACTGATTTTTACTAATTTTTTTTGTAACAGTGTGTGTCAAATATTTGACAAGTAACTTTTTTGTATCTTTATTAATTTTTTTTTTTTTTTTTTTGTCTGATATGTGTTTTATTGCCAAAGTTCTGTTCGGCATATTTTTATTGTCATTGTTAACTTCATATAATTGTCGAGATTGGTATTACTAGGTATAGCGAAATTATTTTTGGCATGTATTAGTTTTGTTGATCACTTACTAGATGCTATCTTGAAATGTATTGTAATTTTGGTTCATATTAAAATCAGCTTCATATAAACATCACATAATTAGTCTGACATGCGTACATTGTAAAGTAAGCTGCTGTACATATTACTCTTTTGGTAGTATTTGAATGAGTGAGCTTATTTTTGACAAGATTTTTGTAGTTATTTATTGTTAGGGTTTTGTATTATTTTTAAAGTGTGTGCTAATTTCCTATTAAGTAAAACACATTTGTTATTGTACAACTCTATTGCTAGTAATAATTTTTTACCAATATAATATGTGTATTTTTACAGTCCGGTGGAATTCTGTAAGTGTTAAAAAAAATCTGGAAAAATATATTTGTAGTCTTGGAAAACCTGGAAAAATCAGGGAATTTTGTTTCTTAGATCTGGTAGATACCCTGAATGAGGCATAAGGTTGTGGGGCTAACCAATTAGGTTGATAGTGGGCGTCCAGTAAGGGGTAGACACAACCTGATGGAATGAGGGATGCGGAGGTCAGGTGATGTTGAAGGCGTGTACTACTGGTCAACTACCCAGAGACTTGGCCCACGGAGCATCGCAATCTGACCCAAATTTCAAGCTGGATGTTTCAGTAGATGGCAAATGACGTCCACTCCCATGGCTCCCTGGAGCGTGGAACGTCGTGATCTGACCCAGGTGTCACGAAGAGCAGGACTCCTGTTGGGAGTTAGACTATTGTTTCCAAGCAAGAAACCTGGTGTGCAGAATGTCGCGGTCTGACCCAGGCACGTACGGAAGGTCGGTAGTTCAAGAAACATCTGCTCTAATGAGGCCCAGGTAGGCAAGCTTCCTAAGCAACATTTCGAGACGGCTATCAATAGGAGAGGAAAGGAGCAAGGCGTCGGCTCATGGCTAACCCTAGAAGAGTCTTACTAGGACATGTGAGGTATCAGAAAGAGAAGGGACAAGGTGTGGGAATACAGATTGCTGGTGAGACAACTCCACCAATTCCAATTTATGCCTGTTGTTTTGATTGCTCAATTAAAACACACATAAACCAGCCTGTACCCTGACTAAGGCCTGAAGGGCCAGTCCTTAGTTGCCAACTGGTATAGTTACCTATGTCTCGAAAGATGTTGAAGTGCAGGGGGTGAGACCCAAAGACTACTCTACTCGCACTCGTGATAGCTGAGAATGAGCTACAAGGTAGCTGGAAGCACGGGGGCTTCAGTATGCTGACTAGTAGCGCGGCAGTGTTATGCAGAGCAGATTTTTTGACTGAACGGCTTAAGACTGACGGAACTTGAAAAAGTCAGTAGTTCTTTGGGCAGGGTGGCGTTCTGTGAAGGCGAGACGTGTATTCTGATGGTTCTCGGGCAGAGTAGCATCGGGTAAGTAAACTGACGTGAGACGGCTTTGAAGTGTGAGCTGCAAGTCCTATTTATACTCGGCTCATAGGGCCAGCACAGAGGGTTACGAGGTGTGGTTAGAGACGTGAAGGGGAGAAGAGTGTATCTGAGAGTGACGGAGACTTCTCCTCATGCACCAGGTGCTGGAGTGGTAAACTGCAACGTGATGTGAAGCATGTTTCAGCGCAGCAGGTGGTAACGGCCGGGCAAACAGGGTTCCCTGTGGTGTGTACGGCGTAATGGCTCTTTTTAAGTGGGGGACGCGGCTGTGGCGATGCTAGATGAGTGAATGACATCCCTTGTAGCGCGTCAACCTCCCCTCTTCCGCTAGCCGTAGCCACAGGCGCGGAGGACGAACATCTTCTTGAAGGCATCAGGACTCTCAGCGGCGAACTGGAACACGTTTGTGCGCTCTCTCCCTCCCTCTCCCTCTCCCACCCTCTCCCTCTCCTTCCCCTCCCCCCCTGTCTCTCCAGCTGACTCAGTTAAAATCTTAAATGGGATAAGCGTTTGACAATTTATTTCATAGCCCTTTGCAAAGCTAGTGAAAAGTGAAAATATATAATTAGAATTACATTGAATCCTATCCTTAAGGATGTAGCCAAGTTCGCTGCTGAAATTAGCTGTGTAGGTTCTTTCGAGGTGCACATAGATAAAAGAAGTTAACTGACATAAATCTCAAAATATTGAGAAAAGTGTGCAGTGAGAAAATTCTCTTGTGTTTGGCAACTCTAGTCACATCAAAAATAGAAGCTGCTACAGGGTATGAAATTCAGCTGGTTAGACTTCAAAATACACAAAAGAACAGTTACTACGAATCCATTCATTTGTTTATCTTGAGGTAAGTGTCCATGTATTATTTTATGTTGCTTTACAGTATTGGATCAGCTTGACGCATGCCACACTGCTGTGCAACGTGCCTGCGCACCCTACAGGCCACTTTGCCCCATAAACAAACTAGCAAGAGCTCGGGGAAAGTCACAACAGTGGCAGAGGACTATTCACGTGATGACAGAATCAACTCCACGCATTGGACAACTTCAGTCACGAAATAATTAACGTGTTTAATTATGAATTCTACTGCCCGCCCAGATTCCGACATGTGGTTGCCACCCCCAAGATTGTTTTACCCGACGAGCCACTGCCCAAAGATAATGGAGAAGGAAGTTTAAACAGATAACACAGGATCGCAGCACCCCTGCTGCCCCATGATGTCGCACCTGCCGAGTTTCGAGCGGAGGTTGTAAACTTGTCAGCAGCCTGAATGCAACGCAGGGTGATAAAGAATACATGGCGCCACCGCAGTCCTGTGATAACCAACCACTGCGGAGAAAGGCTATCATCTCCCGCATCGCCGGAAGAACCCTGACGCTGAGATTTTCGACTATATAAGGAGGCATGGATACGCCTCTAGTCAGAGGTCATCGGCCTCCACAGCCGCATAGGTCAGCGAGATCTCTCCCTGGTTTGAGCAAGACCTCCTCCTTTCCAACAGCTTGCGAAGTCTCAACCTCTCCAGCAGCTTGTGAAGGCTCAAACTCTCCAGCAGTGTGCGAAGGCTCAACCTCTCCAGCAGCTTGCAGAGGCTCAACCTCTCCAGCAACTTGCGAAGGCTCAACCTCTCCAACAACTTGCAAAGGCTCATCCTCTCCAGCTGTCTGCAAGAGCCAGTACGTCACTCTATAGGTAACCGCGTTATCCAAATCCCTGCACCCCTTTACCCCAGTCACTCCTTTGATTTCACTGTAGCAGGTCGACACGACGTTTCACTTCTGGACACCCACCCTCGCAGGTTACGCTGTAAATTGCATAGATTATAAGAATTCTCAGACCAGAATATTTAATTTTGTTTGTTTTTCCAGGCTCTTACCTTGGCCTAAGTAATTTGTCGTTAATTTAGAGATTTGCTTTAGCGTGTAAAATCCACCTGGGATTCCCCACTTACGTCAAACTTGTAAATGGTTGACTACATTTCTTTTAGTAATATCTCCCCGTTCACTGTGTTATCTTCTTTTTTTTATTAAAGGAATGTTTTATGCATTGAAACCCCAGTGAGTAATAGTCGTGAGGCATGCCGAACTCCACAGGAGACATGGCTTGAATAATGCTTTGAGTCCGAAAAGACATTCCACTGCTCCTGGGTTTCTGGTGCTCCCTCGCCTACCCTCAGTGGCACCCAAATTCCCAACTGCACATCTCACCGTCAGTGCCTCGGGTATGTCTGAAGAAGAAACACCCCCAGGACTGTACATCTGCGGGAAGGACAGAAGGCTGGTCTTAATGCACAGTAAGAAAGGTGGAATTCAGACCCGCAACCTGCTAAAGACCGGCGGGCTCTACAGAGTCTAGATAACACCCAAGCGAAGGTAGAAACTAAGCGTGAGGACAGACCCCCACGGTGAATCCAGAGACTATAGACCCCGACCAGTTTCACCTAGCATCCCACTCGACCACAAGTCCACACGCAACGCGTGTTTAGGTATCTGTTGGGCATGGGAAGGTCTAGATCTCATAAGTTACGTCCAGCTGGAGACACCCCTGTCTGCCGCAATCGTAACACCTAAGGAAGATAAGAGTAAGACCGCACCAAATATGTGTACGATACGTCTCGCTACCGGGAAGGTGATCCATGTCAAACTACCACCTAAAGTTACCCCTAGACCCCATGTAACTTCCATCCCCTTAAATTACATTTCCAGCCGTCGCACAGTGTGGTATTTTCGTAATCTAGAGGGACAAAAGACTTGAGCTCAAACCATACAAATCTAATATGAAGTAAAATGTATGGGATGAAATTTAAAAACACTGTCAAAGTTTTATACATATATTGCAACATATACATTACATTTTACACATTACATTTTACATTATTGAGGTTCAGTGTGTGTATATAAAATTAATAAACTAAAAATACAAAAAAATTAGAATATGATACAATATACAAACCTAGAAGACAAATACATATCCTAACATAAACAAAGACAATAGAAAATTCAGAGAATTATAAACTAATGAGATCAGTTTGAATCACTATCAGATTATTCTGCATCGCTATAATAGTCTTCAAAATCGCTCCCAGACTCATCAGATTCGTGATCCGATTCTTCTGCTTGAGTTCTTTTTTGTGTGCAATGATAGGAGTTCTCATCTCTAAAAGCTCGCATACCTCTGGAGTAAGTTTGCCACAAATAGTTTTAGGAGCAGCACGTAAACTTGCAATGAGTGGGTCTGACATTATGAGTAACCTATTCATTAAATCTTTATTTGTATCCACTCTTGATGTCTTTCTAGTGAAAAGTTCTCTGAATTTCTTGTTTTGCTTATTTCTAGCCTCCTGTGCTTCTTCTGAAAGTTGGCCAATTGGACGAGCACAAGAAGCGATTATATCTTTTCCATGGAAAAGTATTTTATGTACGCTTACAGGCATTAAGTACCATGGGTACTCTTTGATGTACAATTCTCTCGTTTTCTTAGCATATTCTTGAAACTTGTTAATATCAATAGGAAACCCGCTATTTATACTCTCTAAATATCACATGGAAGCGTTTAATAAGCTCAACCTTGACACCAGTAATTTTGGCTGACTTTTCAACATTTCTAAAGAACTTTCGAGCTGTGTTCCCATCATTAGTATTTCCTGTGTGTTGATTAGGCATATCTACCAATATGCATAACTCACTCCTGAACTTTCCTTGCACTAGTTTTTTTTTTTTTGTCAGCTGCTTTCTTTTTTGTTGTCATCTCCCCGAACCTGCCATGATTTTATATCAAGTCAATATGAAATATACAATATACATTATAAACAATTGAATCCAAGAATGCATAGGTGACAGGCCCAGAGAAAGATCACTATTTACTGCCTTTTCTAAGATGCGGCTTTCATTATTCATGTCACTAGGTCTTAGAACCACATAAATAGCATGTCTGTGAGGATGCACATGATGCTATGGCATTACAAATTTTGCCATCCATCATGCAAAATATCAATTTTGGCTTTACCAAGACTTCCATCTCATTTACAATAATTTAAGTGGGCGACAGTGATGCTACCTGATGCGACAGTGATGCATTTTATCAACTTCCGTCATTATAACATCCACGGTTTCCTTGGCAAACACAAATTTATTAGGATGACAATATCTGGTCGAAGAAGGCGAAGGGTTTTGCCACACAGATACGTTTTCACTTTGGTCGCTTTCGAAGTACATTTGAGTAGGTACCATCAATATGCTGAATAAATATTCATCACTGCAATTTCCTTCTGAAAATGTTTGCATGTACTTATTTTGTTCGACTCCATCACAGCCCCATTTTACTAGTATATCAAGACATTTCATGTCCGTTATAGTCTTGAGGACATCATCTTGCACAATCTGTGATCCATAAGAGATTGCAACTTAATTTAAGAGTGCATTTCAGTGACATTAATGTCACTGGGGTAGCATGATTCTTTCACCATTTTCACTCTATAATAAGGGGGATACATTTTCTTGTTAATATCTTTTGATTGCTGGCGTATTATGTTATATTTGTGTGTAGAGAGATTCGCATCAATCATTAATGCGAGAGCTTGGTCCTCCGATAGTCCAACTGAGGTCTCTGAACAATTTCGCGCTTTCTTTGTATTAGTGCCTCTTCTAGGCAATAGAGACAAAGCTCTTTTACTATTGCTGCAGAATCTATTTTTCCTGACTTGCGAAGCTGTACTTTGGTTGCCATCGATATCTCTTCCTGACTTCATGTTTCAAGGAGATGTTGGATTCGCTGTCTTTTTGTTTTGGTGCTTGAACTCTCAAAGTCTTTTTGCGGTCTTCCGACTAGACCCGAACACGTTCTAGGTAGGATCGTCGGTGACAATAGCTGGTAATGATACGTTTTCTTTTAACCACTCAGAATTTGTGTTTAGGTAGGGGTCTGTATGTCTTCCTGACTTCGACCATCTTTGTTTGATTTTTTGAGATACATTTCTGATAGTGCCTTTTAAATTCCTTATAGTGTCATCAGAAAATGACGGGTCACCAAGTTCTTGCAATATAAACTGTAACAAGGCATCTGTTCGTGATTGTTTTTCGTTGGCACACCAAACATCGAAGAATTTTCTGCGTGAAATGTGTGCACTCATTCTGCAAATAAGGAAATTTGTATGAGTTTCGCAAACATGCACAAACAAATGAATGTATTTCCTGTAGCTAACAAGTAGCTCTTTAAAATAAATACAATAAGAGATCTGTATAATCCAGTATAATGTACTATTACTCAAGTAGAAACTGTCTTTGTCGTTTTTGTAATCACAAATAACCTCACTCAGTTCTAATGGTTCTCATGATTACGTTTTAAAACATATTAAGGAAAAAACCTATGCAAACTTACCTTAATACTCGCACACAACCTATAACACTACACAATCACTATTAGCGCACAGAAGCACAGCATATTCATCGAGCAAACTCAGATGACTGGCTTGCTCGCTTGCTTGGTCGACGGAACGCAGGTAGCCCGCTGTTCAGAACCATTTGCCAACTGTTCAGCGCAAAATAAACCTTCGTTTCTAGTACTACAGTTTATCTATTTTGAATATAACTTAACTATTTTGCCTGCGTAAATTAGTGTCAAAATTGATTTTTGTCATTCTCAATGTTTAAATTATGACACTCTGCGTCATCCTACACGGCCTCAATGCCTAGAGTCGACCCCACAGAGGAGATCTTCCACTCCCACAGCTGCTGTGGCTTATCCAGTAAACATGACACGTACCCTGGGACTGCAGGCATCCTGAAATTTGGCAACCCTTTGATGCAGCCTGGTTCAGGTCTGCGTGGCACGATCACCTAGGATTTGTACGCTAATCCAATATAGTGGTTTTATACATGTTTGTCAGTGGCTGGCGAGAGGGGTTAGCTACTGACTTACTCAGATGACTTCCGTGATGCTGAAGAAGTTGCGGTTTCTACCCTTAATGGGTGCTGGGATGCCCCACACTGTATTGACGGTCCAGGTGACAGATTCCCAGCTCCAGAACCTGGGATTGGCTAGGCCGTATCTAGCCTCGTTCCTGTAAAGTAGTCCTCATGGAACCGGGTGATACTCTTGGCTGGTGCGAATATGCAGTGGAAAATATACAAACACCACGGGAGCAGTCGCGACTGCTTGGCGCCTGAGTGTGGCGCGCAGTCCCATTCCACCTGCCTTTTTTGCATGGGAGGGGGAAGTGCAAATCACTGTTTGGCAGCAAGAAACGCTAGGTTTTGCTCCCTGCGCCTTTTGCCATGCCTTACCTTGAAAGGCATAGAGTGTCGCTGCTTGAACAACATACATAGTGCACCTTGATGAGAAATGATTTACAGTAGCTGCTTGCTGGTACGAGCTCGGTAAACATCTCCACTGATCCCCCACACTTGGCGGGCTGATCAGAGACTGGGAGCCGTTTGGACCACCAATGCCTCTACTGGATGTGATTTCAGTCAAGGTTGAACTGCAAGACTCAGGCTATATGGTCACTTCAGCACTATCAGTGCTCGAAGCAAGGGAATAACCTTGGCTTGCTGCCCCTCCTTGGATAAAGTTATTCCTAGTGGTTGTGGCTCCTCTGTTCCTCCCCTCCTGCACTACCAGTGCTTGGGTGGAAGGGAAGAAACAGGCAGCCGTCTAATGGGTGTGTTAGTTGGGTTTAGGAAAATCCTTGGTTTTTGTCAGCAGTGCACGGCTTGAATTGTTCCTAGCGAGTGAAATAACAAAATACTCGAAAAAGCATAAGGATAGAGAACAAAATTATGTTTGTTTAAATATTAATAATCACGAGACTCTGGCTCTGAACAGTGGAGTGCTGGAGGTTACCTATGTTAGCCAGGTGTAGGCAACCTGGTCTTTGGTTAAAAAGGGAAAAATTGTGCTAGACATGAAAAATACTTTACTACTAAACGTACTACAGAAAGTTGGTGTCTAGAAGAGACAAAGTGAAGTTAACAAGTGTTCGCTGTTCGTTGGTTGACTAGTCGTCATTGTTGGAAGTAGCCGCTGGGGGCGTACTTAAGACTTGGAAGATATCTGGAGGTTCCAGCACTGAGCAGTGCTCGGGATGTCATGAGAGAAGAAACAAGAATGACTTCTGGAGCCCCGCTGTGCACAGACTTATATAGTGCTAATGTCTAGGGTGCCTTAGCGGGGTGTGGGGAATGCGCATGAAGTCCTTCTGCTGTGGAGGCTGGTGTGGGAGGTGGGAACCCTCTTGTCAGTGTTCCTTGGTTCGTGCATCTTCAGTGGCGCTCGACCCCGTCCGAAGTGGCTGAAGCTTGTCGATACTCAGTACTTGGGGAGGGTGGTAGCAGCATGCCTGCTGATTGTGTAACCTTGTGGCCACATGCTTGGCCACCCGGAATATTTAAGCCGCCGAGAATTTATGTGCATAATGGTGCGTGCCCAATTCTCTGTGGGTAGTTGAAGTAGACAGCTCTTACGTAGGTTGAAGGAAGCGTATACTTTACGTAAGGAGCAATGAGTCATAATCGTAGTTGATTAGTAGTATAAGCGGCGCACGTCAGTTCGACCCCCTTTTTTGCAATGAACACTCATTTTGTAAAGGTGGTGGAGTGAGTTGTAGGCCTCCTCTCTGGAAGGTCTAGAAGGTTCTCTAGAAGGTCTAGGTAGGATTAGCGAAGAATGTTGGGAAGAGAAAAGAAAAAATAACATTTTCATCATCAGGTAGATGGGACCTTTAGTGTTGCTTGCTTGACCGCTGTAGTGGCACGCGCTCTGTGCTTTCGAGCCGGCCGGTGAAGGCGAGACACGTGGGATGTGGAGACCGTAGCTCTGTCTCTCTCGTTGCGACCTGCTTTCCTCTCTTTCCCCGTCGCCCAGGCAGTGCCACATTCTCTGACACTGTGAATGTGTTTTTCCCCCTGTTGCAGAGGTTATTGTTTCAGGAGTGCCGCGGTTATTGGGTGTCCCACCGGCCTACTTAATTTTTGCATGCCACAGACAAGCACTCAGCATAGCGCTGTGGATATTTACAAAAGAATATACAACATGAAACTGAAATAAAAAGCACTTAAAAATGACAGCATGCAAAAAATGAGGGGGAATAAAATAAATATGTTCAAGCCTTACTTGCAGAAGGCGGGAAGACGCCTCTTACTATCCTGGAGTTTGCTGTGGTGGTTAAAAAGAAAAGGAGAATCTTTCAGGGAACCTTGTGTTGCACATCAAGCTAAACTGTTACATATGGCAGGGTATTAGTTCGGCAACCGCAGGCCCTTCAACATCTGGGTTGACAGGCTAAACAAAACAAATGCGAGTACACTTTAAAACATTTATGAAATGCGAGAAAATGGGGCACTTTGTTCACTTTAAATTACATTCATACACTGCAATATTTTTGGAGCTAAAAATATATTGGACCTGGGTTTCACCGTAGTTAGTTCATGTGAGCTTTGTGTTTCAGAGTCTTTGGTTTGATGTTGATTTGGTGCACAATATATTGCAAACAAAACACATTCACTAGAAAATAATGAGCATACAAATGCATGAGATAAATATTGCCTCCTACAAAATGGCATTCTTCTTGTACGTGATCTTCACATACACACTGTAAAAACTCATGGGCATATTTAAGAGTGTACCTACATGTTGCGTTGAACATCATGGTGGACTGTATTACACGGAAGTTTGTTGATATGAGAACTGGCGGGCAATACCAAACACGATTTCTGCCGAACGAATTGCGAACAACTGACTGTCTAAATATACTAGTTCCTAGAAGCACTACGAGCGCACCACTGATGGCAATGACGGGAAGTTCAAATCTGTACACAGTAATATTTACAAAGACATCTATACACACAGTACCAAACATCACTGCCTACCTTGAAATATTCATTTCAACCCTTAAAGGGCAGTGGGCACAGTTTAACGACGGGGCGTTTAACAGTTCTGGCCACTGTGAGGACAGTGGCTACTCTAGGCACTTTATCATGACCAGGGTTAGCTCAACGATGCGGCCTAATCGCCACTGCAGCGGAGGAAGCCTGTCCTCTTTCATTAATACAAGCTGCTGAGGGTGAAGAGGTTGATTTTATATCTGCCACTTTGGATGCTGCTGTAAGGTGTGTATATAGTCCTAATGCCAGCGTTTCCAGAAATCTTGCTGAAGTTTCTCCACGAGCTGCCAGCGCTGTAAACGATTGAGCTGGACGTCTTCCAGGTTTTTCTCTGGAACTGTGACTACTGGCTCAAGAGTCAAAAAATGACCAGAAGTAAGTGCGGACAAGTCATTCGGGTTCGAGCTCAGTGGACAAAGAGGCCTGGAGTTGAGGATGGCTTTGATCTGCACTAGAACAGTATTCAGTTCCTTGTAAGTGAGAATTTGCTCTCCAATAACTCATCTCATATGGGACTTGACCAATTTAACTACGGCTTCCCATAATCCACCGAAGTGATGTGCTGCGGGGGGATTAAAATGCCAAGTTACCCCAATGGTGGCCAAGGAGTTTGCCATGGTCTGTTGCTGGTTGGAAGGAGGAAGCAGCTGTCGCAGCTCATTTGAGATGGTTATTAGGACCCACAAAGGTGGTTTCGCAGTCACTATATAGTTCGGATGACCTGCCACAACGGGCAAGAAAGCGTTTGTATGCACCTAGAAGTACATTGGTAGATAGGTCAGATGCCAACTCAAGGTGCACTGCTTTTGTTACACAACAAACAAATATGCAAAGATAAAGCTTTTAACAGCACTGGGCAATGAATTTGGGCCAGCTTAATAGTAAACGGACCAGCATAGTCCACCCCTGCCTTTACAAAGGGTTTCACCTGCTGAATCCTCATGGCAGGAAGGTCTCCCATTAATGGTGCCGAAGAGGCAGGTCTTGTCTTAAAGCACTTGAGGCAGTAACGAAGACAGCAATGAATGGCCGACCTGTCTGCAAGTATCCAAAATTGTATCCTGAGGATACTCTGAAGAGTTTGAACATCTGGATACTGATTGACTTCATGATAATTACTGATTACTTAGTCTGTAAAACAGTGTAATTTGGGAAGAAAATTCGGGTGCTTTTGCTCAAATAGTAAGTTTGACCGAGGCAGCCTACTGCCCACCCTTACCACTCCACAGGGATCAATAAAGGAACCAATTTCCGGATCTGAGGTGATACATGCTGCTGCTTTTTTAGAGCATTAGTATCAGCTTCAAAACAAGAAGCTCGGACATACTTCAGCTAAATGTTCAAACCTTTGTCTAGTTCAGGTGGTAGTAAGGCATCAGTGGCCTTGTTTTGTGGCACTCGACTATTGTGAATAAAACGTATAACATATGCTGTTATGCGGATAAGCTTATTCAACTTGCTTCACCTTTCAAGCAATAACTCCAAGGGGCTGGTGCCTACAAAGTTGCTGAATGAGAGAGTTTTCTGTTCAGGAATGATGGAGGCTGAAGCAGAGGTCTCTTCTGTGGACATATAGCAGGACCAATTATAACTGGTTTCCTTCTACCACCACGGTCCAGCCCACCACAAATGATGTTGCTGAAGCTGTGCGGGCATCAAACCACGTGAAGCGCAGTCAGCAGGATTTTCCTCCGACCAAACATGATGCCACCATTCAGTTGATGTGTAATCTTGAATTTCACTCACTTGGTTGGCCACAATGGTCTTTCAGAGGTGAAGTGATGATGTAATCCAAGATAAAACTACCCTAGAATCTGTCCAGGCGTAAGTGGCCGCAATGTGCAGCCTCGAATCATAGTTGTTGATGACGAGACGGAAAAGCTGAGCTAGTAAAAGAGTCGCACAGAGTTCTAAGCAAGGTAGCAACACATTCTTCACAGATGCTACCTTAGATTTGGCCACCAACAGGTGACGTATTGCTGGATCCTGCCGAGATTTCACACAAAGGTATACAACAGCAGTATAACCAATTTCGGAACTGTCAGCAAATCCGTGAACTTGATATGTGCACCCTTACAGATTCACTAGTGGACGGGCCACAGCGATAGACTACAATAATGACCATTCAGATCTGACACGGTCCCACTTTTCACGCACTTCCAAGGGTGGTTCAGTATCCCAGTCAGCACCTTTCAGCCATAGCATCTGAATCAAGTGTTTGCCAAACAAAGTTAAGGGAGCTAGCCAACCAAGCGAGTCAAATACTTGAGCTAAGTCTGACAGGATGATGCGTTTTGTAGGCGGATTGGAGTTGGGATGGATTACATACGAAAATGAGTAGTTGGAAGGGTTCCATTGCAGGCCTAGGACTTTAATAACCAAATCATGTTCCATATCAAACAAGTGAAATTAATGTGCTCCAACAAGGCCGCATGGTTGCTCATAAACTTTCTCAGTTGAAATCCACCCACATTCAGTAATGCTATGAGCTCCTGCTTTAGATTGAGTGCAGCCTCAACACTGCAAGCTCCAGTGGCTACATCATCTACATACATGTCTGATGATAAAATCTTCGCTGCAACAAGAAATGTGCTCTTCTCTTCCTCTGCAAGTTGATGGAGAGTGTGTATGGCGAGATATGGTGCAGATGACACCCCATAAGTAACTGTGTTTAGTTTGTGTTCTGCGATGGGTTCATCATCCGAGGACCTCCACACATTCCTCTGATAATCTCTGTCGCTGGGATGAATGGATATCTGCTGATACATTTGTTTGATATCTGCATTGAACACAATAGGGTGCATACGAAACTGAAGTAACTTATCAACAATGCTGCTTTGGAGTTTTGGCCCTATAAGAAGTATGTCATTGAGTGATTGGCCATTTATGGTTCTTGCCGATGCATCGAACACCACTCGCAACTTAGTGGTGGTGCCATCAGGCTTTACTACAAAGTGGTGAGGAATGTAGTAGGCCTCATTTACAGAGATTTCTCCATCTGGAATCCTTTCCATGTGTCCAGATGACAGTTAGTCTTCCATAAAATCTGCATACTGTGCTCTTACTGAAGATTTCAGTTTCAGTTGCCTCTCGAGACGATGAAGCTTATGTATTGTTTGACTCTTAGATTCCCCTAACTGTGGTCTTGGTTGACAAAAGGGAAAAGCAACACAGTAGCGCCCTGTTTAGTCTCTTGTATGAGCTGTTACGAACATCTCTTCACAGAGTGCTTCCTGAGGGGAGTGATGTGTTTTCTGAGGAACTTCGTCTAATTCCCAGAACCTTTTGACAACATATTCAAGTGAGGGGGACGATGTAAACAATAAAATA
Source organism: Dryococelus australis (assembly GCA_029891345.1). Classification (NCBI taxonomy): domain Eukaryota; kingdom Metazoa; phylum Arthropoda; class Insecta; order Phasmatodea; family Phasmatidae; genus Dryococelus; species Dryococelus australis. The sequence continues at coordinate 171,114,331 of CM056993.1, forward strand.
CATGATGTTATTGGTTGCGATGGAACAGAAGTTTTAACCCTTCCCATGAGGATCCATCCAAACACAGTCTCCAATGCAGTGGGCATTTCCTTGCTTCCATCCCTTTTGCAGTTAGTCATCAAGTGCGGAAACAACTCTGCACCTATCAGCAAGTCGACTGGGCCTGGACAGGCAAAGGTAAGATCTGCGAGTTTCAGGTGCATTACAGCATCACAAATGCTAGAGGGTAGCTGAGCATTAGTTAGATCACTTGAAATGTGTGATAGAACAAATGCATCCAGACTGAATGATGGTGAGGTTTGTCCTAAAGGACTGATTAGGCAAGTCATGGTTGATTTGGAAACACTGACTGGCACATTGGATAATCCATAAATCAGGAGCTGAATCTTCTGTCAGGACAGTCCCGATCACTGTAGGCAGGCGTTGGTTATGAAACTAGCCTGACTAGCCGAGTCTAGAAGGGCATGTACTTGTTGGGGAGCTCCAAATGCATCCTGGATTTCTACTAGAGCAGTAGATAGTAAAACTGGTGGTAGCTGTCATTGTGGTATGAGCTACAAGTGTGGATACAATTTTAGTTTGGCCATCTCCTGTATGTTCTTCTATCGTAATATCCGGAAGGGTCATCTATTTCAGGGGCCGATGCATCTTGTGATTCAGCAAAGTGTAGCAATGTGTGATGCCTAGCCCCACAGTGTCGACACGTGAATTTGGAGTTACAGTTTCTAGCTTAATGTGATGATCTGAGGCAATTCAAACACAAATTCAACCTTTTGGTAAGAGTGTAACGTTCCTTTGGGCCTATACTCAGCAACTGGGAGCACAGGGAAGGAATGTGGTCTGCCGTACATAGGGTACAATTAGCAGTAGCTGTTTGTGTCATGGTTACCATGGAAGTAGTTGGACTGTACGAATTATGTTTGCTGGATTTGGACACAATTGAAGTCTTTGACATAGAGGTGTTGACATGGTACAAACCGACTGTTTCGGCTGATTGACACTGATTTTCTAAGAACTCTGTGAATTCTGTCAGATTTGGTAGTGATTAATCACTTACTGTCAGCTCCCACTGACGGCGCAGGAAAGGGTCCAGTTTCTTCTCTATCAAGTGAAGCAACAACAAGTCCCACACTAAATTTTCAATGCTCACAGAGTACCCATATTTTCGGCTAGCGCATTTAGGAGTGCACGCATAGAGCTCGAAGAGTCAGAGGATACCACTGGCACTTGAAGAGTAAAGCTTCATTGTGGTTGGAGGTTATGAGTCTTTTATTGTCATGTCTCCTCACTAAAATCTCCCATGCAATAGTGTAATTTTCTTCCAAGAGTGGTAGGGACTGGATTAACGACAATGGCTCTGCAGTTAAACACGACTTCAGGTATGTGAAACAATCCACCGGAGATAAGTTATCATTGGTGGCTACCATGGATTGAAACGGGTTTGCTAAGTTCGACCATGACTTCGGGTCACCATTGAAACTGGGAAGCTGAATATTGGGTAACTTGAATGTGATGTATTTGAATGTGACTGGGTGACTCCTTTGTCATTCCTGCCATTGCTCACTATGACACAGTCATGTATGGCCATTACAGCGTAATACTCATCATCAAACTTGATATGCTGTTGGACATGGGACTGGGTGTCAAACTCACTACTGCCTTTGAGCGCAACTTCCAATGCGATGTGATCATCATTAAAACCGTTCCGTATTTGAGCTAAGTCCTGGCAAGTAGAAAAAAGAGGCGTGTGTTAGTATTGTCACCTTGCACAGAAGCTGACAATGTAAATGCACGGTGTAGTCGATTTCCTGCTCTTTCGAGACGTCTCTGAAGTGCCAGGTGTTTATCAGGCATGTTCACTACTATTCCGCACTATTAAGGTTAAAAGGAAATTAACGTATGAAGCTTGCGTACACTGATAAACCTGTTCGTAATAGTGATAAACTAACTGTGATCAGTAACAGTGATTTTAGCACAGTCCTTAAAATTAACAGTGATTTATAACTGATATAACTTTTATTACAGTTTGTAGAACTAAGCAGCTGTGATTTCTTAACTGTTCCACTGTACATTAACCTTATTCTTAGAATGTGTAGATCACAGTGACTACGAACAAGACACGCATCAATACAACTAAATGCAAATATGAACATTTTGGCAAAGTACTGATATATAAATGCTCTGACAATGTGCTGGGACCAAATTCCACCACAACTTCTGAAAACTCTTGATGAAATATGAGTCACGACCGAGGTAGCAAGAGTTACGACTAAAGTAGCACCGCGCAAACAATTACACAAAACAGCAATGCGGTAGATAATCATCTATGTCGGAGCAATATCCGGCACGGTTGGACTAATAAATTTTGTGTCGAACATCGTGATGAACTGTATTAGATGAACGTTTGTTGATATGAGAACTGGCAGGCAATACCAAACACCATGTCTCCCGAATGAATTGCGAACAACTGACTGTCTAAATATACTAGTTCCTAGAAGCACTACGAGCGCACCACTGATGGCAGTGGTGGCAGTTCAAATCTGTACACAGTAATGTACAAAGACATCTATACACACAGTATCAAACACTATACATCAAATTCTTTATACAAAAATTTAATTGCTGCTTTGCCTTTTGGTTGTCCATTTAAATTCTAACATGTTCACTGTGTATATTCGTAGAGTGTTCAAAAGTAAGTACGCAATAAATACAAAAGTCAACAGAGTGGAAAATGCATTCATACAAAATGGCATTCTTCTTGCAGGCAATCTTCACAAGTATACTGTAAAAATTCAGGGTAGTATTTAAAGGGGTACCTACACATTTAATTCAATATACAAAAATCTTAAACAACTAATTCCTTTGCAGGAGTCTTTATTATTGTAGGTTAAGGCTAACATGTATTTTGTCGAAGTCTCTGTCTTCAACTATCACTGGTGCTGTGGTGAGCATCTATACATGATTCACTATTGGTAGTTATTACTGTCACTGTGGTGAGCATATATAAGTAATACAACCTTGCTATGTCAGCTGTCTGCCATTTATATTACGGAACCTTGTCGTTGGTGAGGTGTAAAATGTCTGTTTTCACTGGCTTTAAATTATGTGCAGCGTAATAACTGTCTGTTGCATTTATCTCACCTGTTCCTACACTTCCCTGCTTGATGATAGCTGGGTAGGCATTTTACTGGATACACAATATTTAATCTAGCCTAAATGTGAGTGTCTTTGCCTATCTGACTGTCTTTGACTGATCAGCTAGCTTAAATGTCACTTTGATAAAGATCTATAATGACTCCTGTAATGTTTACTGTAGTGGTTTACACCTACGTGTGCAATTAAAACTTTGTCAAGCACTGCACCTACTTGTGTTTGTCAAGCTTTGGTTTAGCTGGCCTGCCCCTGGGGCATAGGTCAGCATGCAGGGAGTGCAGCCATGTTTACATTGACGTAGGTCGCCATGGTAATTCTCGGTACCGGCCAGGCATTGAGTCTGCCTTGGTGGCATGAGGTGGCATCAGGCATCGTGGTTCAGCATGTGGTGTCATGGCGTCTGCTTCTGCCGGAACTGATAGAGAGGGTACAGCTACAAGGGACGTTGTGGCAGTGCAGGGGAGTGATTCCAGGTCCTTCACCCCGCCTGCATGGATTCCTACCCGTAGGGCAGGATGTTTCTCCGTTGACACAGGGCAAGGGAGTTGTAGCAGGAGACTGCTGTCCACCTTGCCTGCAGATGCATCCCATCATGGAGCCGGGTCATTGGAGGCATCTGCGGTCTCAATGTCCAGGTCCCGCGACGAGGCAATGGTAGGGAGAGAACTCCCGACCTCCACTGTGGGAGGCATCGATAGTCTCGGCATCTGTTGTAGCACAAGAGAGCTGTAGATCACAGCGCTCGACCTTGACTACGGGTGGTGCGTCTCGCTGTAGGGCCGGGTAGTTGGAAGCAGCTATGGTCTCAATGTCCAGGTCCTGTGACGAGGCAGTGTGAGGGAGAGTAGTTTCGAACTCGACTGAACTGCACCAGGTGAAGGGTAATAGGATGCATCAATGGTTTCAATGCCTCTATTATCGGCGACCAGTTAAGCGGGAAGGAGAACTCTCCTCTTGTCCTCAACGGTGTCGATGGGCGAAGGTTCCTGCATAGCAAGAGGTTCTGACGGAGCACTGCCGAAGGCTATGCTCGACGTCTGCTGCAATTCATTGTCGGCAGTAACAGTGGTCGGCTTCGTGGAAATTGGAACGACCTTGACCCCTGTTCCGGACGTTTCTTGCGGTCGCAAAGTTTGAACTAGCTCCGTGACGTATTCACCTTCTGGTAGTCTAGTGGTGTAGTCCTCCGGGCTCATGTCGTGGGTGTATTCCGGTAGTCTAGTGGCGGGTAGTACTTCATTGTCGGAGCAAGAGGTCGACTTCGTAGAAGTTGGAACGGCCTTGAGTTCTGCTTTCAGAGTTGTACTAGATGGAGGGGTAGGCGCTCGTGTGAATTGTACCCCTCTCACCGAAAGTGCTTCCGACTGTTTGATGATGAGGCTTGATCTGCGGGGTGTCTGACGGGGTTCTCGGTTGCTTGGACTCCGCCATGACAATTCGGAACAGCTAGGGATTGCCGTATCACGTTTGGCTGTGATTTTCTCAGTATAGCTGCATGGCTTCAAGAGCATTGATTTAACGGAGAATGCTCCTTGGCGTTGTTCTACATCCGGCTTCCATGGCTCAATGCAGCTAGGTGCCCTGTCAATGACGATGGGCGTTTGCTCAGGCTTCATTAAGGATCCTGGCTCGGTATCGGGAACTACCCTTCAGGGTGGAGGTTCGACCTCATCTTTGGATTGATCAGGTGTTTCTGCTTCTGCATCGTCATCCCCAAGTGTCGGCATGTCCCCGAATAGGGTCGTATCTGGCCTTGGGTGGCCTTTCGGATCCATCCTTGTACGTCTTTGGCCCAGTAGACATTTTCTCTTTTGCCGACAATACAATACAGACTGCCCTATTTCTCAGCGAGGCCAGTGCTCAACTGGTTACTGGCCTTGCTGAGGGGACGCATCCTGAGTAATACAGTTTCATCTAGGGAGAATTCCCTTACCCCTGTGTTCGGTATAGGGTTCTTCTTTCTAATATACTCATCCTGGGCTTTTTGGGCATTAGTAGTATAGGCTAAGGCAGCAAGCCGGATGTCCTCGGGTTGATGAATATCGTTGGGCTCACTTTGCCATTGCCAGTCACCTGGTCATCGTAGTGTTTGGCCCAGAAGGAGTATGCTAGGGCTTGTGTTGACTGCTTCATTGGTTCTACTTTGAAGGGCAAATTAATTGTTAGTGTGTACTTGTCCCAATGTCAGTGGTCGCTTTCCACACTGATATGAAGGCATTTCGTGATCTCCTGGTTACTTAGTTCAGTGGGGTTGGCCTGGGGATTGTACGGTCGAGTAGTCCATGTTTCTACTCCCCATCCTTGACAAGCTGACCTCTATTGGCGACTCGTGAATTGAGTGCTGTTGTCAGTTAAAATGGCCTTTTGGTATCCCCATTGTGCAAATATCTTAGTTTTCATTTTCCGTACAATTGGGGCAGAGGCCTCTACCCACGTTGAAAACTGGTTAGTTACTATTTGCAGGTAACGGTTCCCCTTGATACTGTGTGGGTAGGGCTCCATGAGGTCGGTAGCGATGTGCGTCGACGCCGTCTTGGGTCTCCTTGGTCGCGCTGTAGGAGGCGGAACTGGGTATGTTTTGCCCCGACATCACGTAACACAGTTGCTTACATACTGATGGACGTCGCTGCTTATCCCGTCCCCGCTGTATCGAACTTTGATGGCTAGCAGGGCCTCCCTTGTACCCGGATGTCCAGCTTGAGGGTGGTCATGGTGGTGCCGGCATATATTGGCATGTAACTGCTACAGAATCCAGATTATTTCAGGGCGTATTGGTTTGTCTGCTATGCATCCACACTACGTCATCCCGTAATTCAAAGTGTTGGGACTGTTCCCGTAGTAGGCGGCATATGTCGGGGTCCTCCTGCTGACTCTATGTTATCTGGTGGCGGGTTATTTGATGCTGGAGGAGAGGGATTTGTTCTTCTGGACTTCGTTTGATCTGAGGGGGAGGGACATTCTTTCCTCCTTTTCCTCCTCATTTTTTTCCTCCAATGTAGGCAATCGGGACAGGGCGTCTGGCAGGTCGTTCGTTTACCTCGGCAGTGTTGAACTTCAAAATCAAATTCCGTGAGAAACATATCCCACTGTACAAGTTTAGCTTTAGGGTCATTCCATGCCATTTCAACAAATTGAAAAAAAAAATTGTTGCGCTATGATTTTTATTTATTATTTAATTTTTTCAGTTATTATAAACATCTTTTGTGGGTATGAAACCATTTACAGAAAAATTATACGGCCACTCATTTGGCTGTGACCACCATTTTTAGTGTCTCATGCGCAGTGATTTTGGTGTTTGTAATCATTCACGATAAATTTTCTACCTCGTGCGAATTTCATACAAATTCAACGAAACAAAGACCAATTTGTTCACCATGAAGTGCTCTTTTATGAAGTATTGTTAGGCATGTCCTTAGTGTAATTAGTTGTCACGTTTTTGCAGCACAAGTTGAGACATTGAACATGATCTTTTCTGACTTTGATGTTATATTTCACCAAGAAGGGGACATAACACCTAAACCATTTCTTGTTTACATTAACTATGGTAACAGGTTAGTCAGTCAATGGGAAAAAATTCAAGGCGTTATCAAGCCTTTTTTATTTATAGGCTGTTAAAAATGGGAAATTTTCAAAATTTGTGAATTTCAACAGTCTGTAACTTCATTGTGGGAAAGAAAAAAAAATTATCTTTGCACTACATAAAGTTTATCTAGAGTACAACAACATATAAAAATTTGATTACGGTGATCTGCAAAATATAAAAAATATTATATACGTACGTACATACATACATATGCACACACATACATACACATACACACACAGACAGAGACAGACACACACATATATATATTAAAGTTATTGTTTAGTGTTAGTTATTGGTTAGAAAGTAGAAACTACAATTTGGAAGAATTAGGACATTAGGATTTGTAGAATTAATACTATAACAGATTTGTAGGCTGTAAGGTTTAAGAATGCTTGATAACAAAAAAATGCTTTGAAGTACTCAATTGCAATGAATAGCAAAAAGTGGCAAAACCATTACCATATAAGTAATTGTTATTTAAATAAATATTTACCAAAAGTATACAGTACACTAAAAGCAAGTGTGCAGTATGAAATAGGGAAGGCAATGAGCCCAACAAGACATAATTTCTGCTGCATGTACAAGTAAGTTGTGAGCCACTGTATCTACAACCTGCAACAGAGCAATTATAAACTAAACAAGATGCTGACTCAGGCCTCATCCTGATAACGCTCTGCTTCTAGGGCAGGATGACATATAAGATCAGTTAGGCAAGAACAGACCTTAGTTGCAGTCATTGGTGAAGTGTGAAACTATGCAGTGCTCTGTTGGTGTTTGTGCTAAAGAGGAGTGTCATAAAGAAAGCTATGGGGTTGTTTCAGTAACTTTGAAAAGTTTTAGTGATTATAATAATGAGATCCAGACAATTCTTAGTCTTAGATTAAGGGACTGCAATCTTCAGACAATCTGTATCATGAGAAAAAGTATCTACGTAAGTACTTTCATCTCTGTGGACGAAAGTGTTGTGATCCATTAAAAATTCACAAAAATAGTATAACCAAGGGACTTAAAGAAATAACATTAAAGTTTGCTACTGCTTATTCACATTTAGGGTTCATTCCTGGGAAAAGCTTGTGTATTACTTGTTTTAAAAAGATACCTGACGATGACACAAGTACACAAAATATCCAAGAAGATAATCCGACATACATGCCAGTTGACGAAATAGTAGATCATGTCATTGTTGCTTGTAAAGCCTTAAGCATATCCCCTGTAAAAATTCAAAAGTTAAGTCAAGGAAGAAGACAACAGGCCTTACAGAGTAAAGTACAGAAGGTAGTTTCTACTTTCAAAGATAAATTGAGCTCTTTCTTTGACATTAACTTAGAAGACTACACTGAGGACATGGAAGAAAGTTACCAAAATTAATATGTAATTCTTTTACAAAAGTTGAAAGACACGTATAGGGAAAGTACAAGTGTGGCAGAAAAAGTGATAATTCTCAGCTTAGTGCCACAGTCATGGTCCATTGAAACAACTTGTGCAGAATTTGGGGCTAGTCATTATTTAGTAAGAAATACTAGGCAGTTAGTAACGAAATATGGAATACTCCCAAAAACTGCAGAAGAAATACAAGAAACTTGCTGCAGAAAGTAAGCAAAAAGTAGAAGAATTTTATGAAGTGATTTAAATTGCAGGATGTGCCCAGGCATGAAGGATTTTGATTCAGTTAGAAATCAGGATGGTGAAAAGAAGCACATACAGAAAGAGTTGATTCTTTGTAATATTAAGGAACTGTACCAGTCTTTTTGTGCTGAATACCCAGATATAAAGATAGGGTTTTCCAGATTCGCTGATCTTCATCCAAAGTGGTGTGTTTTGGCAGGTGCATGTGGGACACACTCAGTTTGTGTGTGTGTCATACACCAGAATGTTAAATTAATGTTGGAGGGTTCATGGCTGAACATAGACTGTAAAGAGCTTCTTGAAACCATGGTTTGTAATGTTCAAGAAGAAAAGTGCATGATGAAAACCTGTGTTGGAATTATGTGGAGATGATGACACATTCCAGGACACCATCACATACAAGCAGTGGGTGACAATCGACCGCACCAACCTGGTGACGATTACCAAGCCATGTGATGAATTCATTGAAGACTTCACTACCATGCTTTTAATTTTGAAAAAACACCGCTTTGTTTTGAAAAGTCAATCTGCGTACCTCAAAAGTAAGAAAAATATTTAGAACTTTCAGAATGTATATTAATAGGTTTTTTCTCAGAAAATTTTACATTCATGGTACAGGATGGAGTTCAAAGCTTTCATTGGGTAAATACACAGGCTACACTTCATCCCTTTGTTATTTACTACAAAGACTCAGTAGAAAATTCATTGATTTCCAAGCGTATTTGTTTCATCAATGAGTCCTTTCAAAATTATGACACTAGAGTAAAAAAACACTTACACGTGTCTTCAGTTAACTTAAAACTTGTCCAGAAAGGGCCATCCCACTTTGGTAGCCAACTTTTCAATAAGTTACCACAACACTTTCAAGAAATTTGCTTCTCTAACCAAAAACTCTGTAAAAAACAGCTGAAAGAATTTTTTTCTAAACTAACATTTTATAATGTAGATGAATATCTAGACTACAAAAACTAAGAAATTATTGCGTAACATGTCTTTGTACGCATTTCTTGTTCTGGTTTTTCTCGTTTCCTTTTTCTTCTGTTTCAGCAAAATGATGACATCCCACAGCATGTTGGAGGAGGATTGGTCAAATTATGAGGAAAAGATGTTATGCTTGTACGTGTATTCTGACATATATATATATATTATATATATATATATATATATATATATATATAATATATATATATATATATATATATATATATATATATATATATATATATATATATATATATATATATATATATATATATATATATATATCTGTGTGTGTGTGTGGGTGCGCGCGTGTGCGTGTTTGTTTTTACTATGTCCAGTGTATAAATTTTGTATACTGTAATTTGACTTGTCTAATATCTTTGTACAGCCATGTATTAAAAAGAGATCATATGGATGCAATAAAAAAAAACTATGGAACATTCAACAAAAACAGTGTATGCTTTTCAGAAACACCTGACTCAAGAGATCGTAAAAACTTCTCCATTAATAAAAAAAGTTATTTATTATTCTGATGGTGCTTCTTCACTATGTAAGAATAGAAAAAACTTTATGAATTTGTGGTTCTACAAGAAAAACTTTAATTTAGAAGCAGAATGGAACTTTTTTGGTACATCACATGGAAAAGGTCCATGTGATGGTATTGGTGGCACCGTTAAATGACGGTTTTCAAAGGCCTTTCTCCAAAGCGTAATTTCATACCACATTCTGGACCCTGAAGCCATGTATGATTTTTGTGTGTCAAACATAACAGGTATCTCATTTTGTATGTGAGTATAAACAAAGTTGAATTAAATTGATGCCTTTTGGAAGAAAGATTTAAAATCTCTAAAACAATTCCACATACAAGAGAAAAGCATCGTTTTGTAGGGTACTGGCAAAATACGTTGTTTCTCAACATCCAGTTCCAAAGATTTGGAAGATGTATACATAGGGATCCTTGTAGAAAACTTTTCATTTGACATTAAAGCAGTAGACTACATAGCATTTATATATGAGTCAAGGTGGTGGTTAGCCGAAGTAACAAATGTGAACGATTCGGAGGGTGACTGTGATGTTCACTTTTTTCACCCACCTGGACCAGCAACTTCTTTTGTGAAATCTAAAAATGATACAGTGTGTGTATTTTTTGGGAGTATTCTACGTGTTTTGATGCAAGTGAATTTGGGACATCCACTGGAAGAATAAGAAACATTGATCCTGAACTGAGTACAAGACTGTCAACATTATTGGGCATCCAACTACAAAAAACAAAGAAAAATCAACGAAAGTAGAATATGAAATAAACTAAATAAGTTACCTAATAACATTTTGAAAGAAGAAATGTTTCGAAAAAATAATGTATGTGTTAGTGTAGTAATTGTAGTATTGTTTATTGTAAAGTAATTTCATATTTATTTTCTATAGTTACTGATTGGGTAAAATGCAGGGATTCTTTTGTAGAAAACAAGACTGTGAATGATTTTAGACATCAAAAATAGATGCCGATAAACATGCATTTTAGCCCAACTTTAAGGCAAAATATTTTTAAAATTTTGCAGATCACCTTTATCAAATTTTTATATTTTATTGTACTCTAGGTGAACTTTGTGTAGTACAAAGGTAAATTTTTTTCTCTGTCCCTCATGGAAGTTACAGCATGTTGAAATTCACAAATTTAGAAAATTTACCATTTTTAACAGCTTATAAATAAAAAATTATCTATAACACCTTGAATTTTTTCCCATTGACTGACTAACCTGTTACTATAGTTAATGTAAACAAGAAATAGTTTAGGTGTTATGTCCCCTTCTTGGAGAAATATAACCTCAAAGTCAGAAAAGATAATGTTCAATGTCTCAACCTGTGCTGCAAAAACGTGAAAACCAAATACACTAAGGAAATGCCTAACAATACTTAATAAAAGAGCACTTCATGGTGAAGAAATTTGTCTTTGTTCCTTTGAATTTGTACAAAATTCACAGGAAGTAGAGCTTTTATCGAGAATGATTACAAACACCAAAATCGATGCGCACGAGACACTAAAAATGGCGATCACAGCCAAATGAGTGGATGTATGTTTATTCTGTAAATGGTTTTAAATTCTAAAAAGGTGTAACTAATAAACTGGAAAAAAAAATTTTTTTTATAAAATTAATTTATGGAGCAACCACTGTTTGTTGAAATGGCATGGAATGACCCTTTAGCATTCAGTGACTCGTGCAGCCATTGGAGGGCTTTAGAGACGTTCCGCAGAATGAAGTGTTATCCTTCGAGATAGTAGGGATATTTCTTCACTGCCCAGATAACTGCCAGACACTCCTGTTCATTAATATGATAGCGCTATTCCGTGGCATTAAGCTGGGTTGAGGCCTACGCTATCACATTAGTCTGGCCGTTCTCATCTTGTTGATATAACAACTGTGCCTAGACCGTTTTGACATGCGTCTGTTTGCAGTGTTAACAGTTGATCTTGTGGAAGGTGGAGTTGCCTGATGTTCGTGAAGCTGGCTTTCAGATTATTGAAAGCTTGTTGCTGCTCCAGTCCCCATTGCCAACGAGTATCCTTCTCGAGGAGTGGGTGAAGTGGTGCCATATGTTGCACAATGTTTGGTACGAAATCGTGTAGCCAGTTGCACAGACCCAGGTACCGTCGTAGTTGTCGCTTGTTCGTTGGTTCGTCTGTCTCTTCAATAGCTCAAATTGAATTCTGTTGTGGGTAGTTCCTTTTTGGTGACACATGTCCCAAGTAATCTATGGATGACTTGTCAAAATAGCTCTTTGACAGCTTGAAAGTCATTACATGGAGTTCTAGTTATTCAAGAACTCGCTGTAGGTGTTCAAGATGCTCCTCCCAGCTATTGGAATAAATGATTACATCATTGAGGTATGCAAAAGAGAACTCTCCGATGTAACCAGTTAGAACCTCCGCAGGCATGAGGTGTTGGAATGCGGCAGGGGCGTTCAACCCAAACTGCATTATTTGGAATGGAAGAGTTTTGCCCTCTGGTGTAGTGAATGCAGTGTACTTGCGGCTCTCCGGGTGCTAATACCCAGACTCCATGTCCAGAGTACTATGATTTTAACCTTGTCAATGTCACGTAGGGTATGCGTTAGGTAGATAGCTGGGGGTGGGTGGGCAATAGGGTGTGTTAATTCCTTTAGACCCTTATAATTGACACAGAATCTAAGTTTTCTATGTTTTATTCTGGATGAGGACTATGTGGGAATTATATGGGGAATTCGAGGGTTCCTCTATCCCTTGGTCCTTCATGTTGTTTACTTGTTCCATGATTAAGTCACAGCGGCGTGCTGACATCCTGTAGGGTCAGTTGTACAGTGGGACGTCTGTTGTTGTTCAGATCTCATGTTGGATTGACCTAGTGTACCATAACAACCCCCCTTGTCCAAAGGCGCTAGCATGTTCATTTAATACACTTGGTGTAGCTGGCTGAATTCCATCTCACCAAGCTAGTGATTGATTCGGTTGGTCTCGATAGGTGTAGGTTCAATGTTGTCTGGATTCTAGTCCCAGTTTATGGTGAGCTTATCCTTCTCGCCCATTTACAGACGGCATTGCCCATGGCCAATGATGCACTGTTGTTGCCGTATCCCTAGGCAACCTAGTATCACTGCTTCAGAAATTGCACTATAAATTTGCTAGATGCCGAGAGGCGATGCAGATTTACCTGCAAGGTAATCCGGCTGTCAACCGGGAGAGTAGTATCATGCTGAGCCATTGTGCAATTCTCCATTGGGGCGCATGCCCGCTAGTTGCTTGGTAGTCAGGAGGTTTCTTCGGATAAAGTCCCATGTTGCTGCCGAGTCAAGTAGCGCCAACACTCTGTTCTCGTTTATCTTGACTTCCATATGAGGGGCTATGGGGACTTATTGTTCCTCATTTAAACCCTGGATGATGATGGACCCTTGGTGTCCGGTGGTGGTGGCCCGCTTCCCACCTCGGCGGTGGCCTTTCCCGTCTTGCTATCAGGAGTCAGTTTTGCTGGGATAATTGCTGGTGTTCGATTAACATTGTTGGGTGGAATTCCAGACCTGTGTGGGTTCTGCGGGTTGGAGGGGGGGGGGGGCAGTCCTTATTCCAGTGGTTCTCTGGGCAGAACCAGCGTTTTGGTACGAATGCCAAGCGAGCGGTTGGAGCTGGTGCACCTTTAAGGATGCCACCGGTGGAGCTCGTACCTCAGGGACCTTGGCCGATACTGGTTTTTCGAGACTTGCTTGTGCTGCAAAGTTTTGCTGTGCTTCTCGGGCTCAATCAACCAGTTCGTCTAACGTGGTGGGTTTAGCCATAAGGAAGATGTTCCTGAGGCTAGGTAGTAACATCCGACTAATAGAACAAATGGCGGTAGCTTCGTCAACTCCGGGGAACACACTTCGAAACATCTGTTCCTTCCTCCGAATTAAGATTTCAGCTTTGTCGTTGGGTACCTGAGTCTGGCTATAAAATAAAGTTCTCAGTCTGGCTAACACCTCATCACCAGGAATTCTGCAGATAGCCTGTTACTGAACTGATTCCTGTCAGTCAGCAACTCGCAGTATCATTTCCACCAGGTGAGGGCTACATCTTTCAAATGTAATTGGGCCATGTCGATACATTGTTTCGCTGGTAGGTCCATTTCCCTGAACTCTTTTTCACATTCTTCCGTGAATTTTACCAGGTCCTTATGGAGTCAGCCTGCGGAATCAGTAATCTGATTGTCATCGTTCTCCTGGTTGCTGGATGGCCAGGTGCCGTCCCTGGTTGTATATAAATACAGGAAAGCTGGGATCTGCGGGAGTGAGATGTATGCTTTCGTCGGCACCTCTCTCACTGATGGACCATCTCAGGCATAGATACACGTTTGTCGGGCCATCCAAAAATAAGTGGTGGTAGGGTTCTCAGCCTGTCATGCGCCTGATACGATTAATGACTTGGCCGGGACAAGTGATTTCATTGCAGAATCTTTTTGGGTTATTGACAGCAGGCGCCACTTCGGTAATGTAACCCTTCTGTATCACAGGTCTCTTCTGGCCAGCCTAGGCAGGTATAATGGAATATCTTGGCGCAGTATGTGTATTCTATTTGCAGTGAACCACTGCCTGGACAGTGGAATGTTGGTATGGCTACACTGTGAGTCAGGTATGTCATGCTCATTGTCGCGGTTTTCACCTGTGGGGGCATTGATCTCTGAGACAGACATTTTAATGGTTTTGGGCACCACGGGGTGTTTCGTGGACTACCCAAAGTCTGTTCAGATTCTATGGCTTGACCCTTAGTTCTCCGGATCCTGGTTAATCTAGTTTGGCTGTTCGCTGCGTACAGTTAATATTCTAACGCCCCATGTTAAGTGCCAGAAAATCACTTGACGCATGTCCATTTAAGGTCTGCTTGGCACGATCACCTAGGATTTGTACGCTAGACCAATAGCGTGGATTTATACAGGTTTGTCAGTGGCTGGCCAGAGGTGTTAGCTACTGACTTACTCAGACGAGTAAGGTTTCGACCCTTGGTCTCAACTTAATGGGTGCTGGGTTGCCCCACACCGTATTGACGGTTCCAGGCTACAGATTACCAGCTCCAGAACTTGGATTGGCCAGGTCGTATTTAGCCTCGGTCTTGTAAACCAGTCATGACTGCTCCCTGAGTGTGGCAGCGCGGTCCCATTCCGCCTGCCTTTAGTACGTTGGAGGGGGAAAAGCAAATCACTGTTTGGCAGCAAGAAATGCTAGGTTTTGCTCCCTATGCCTTTTGCCGTGCTTTACCTTGAAAGGCATAGTGTATCACTGCTTGAACAACACACGTAGTGCAACTTGACGAGAAACAATTTAACAGTGTCAGTCCAGTAGCTGCTTGCTGGTATAAGCTCGATAAACGTTTCCACTGATCCCCCACGCTTTGCGGGCTGGGCTGATCAGAGAGGGGGAGTCATTTGGACCACCAATGCCTCTACTGGGTGTGATTTCAGGCAGTGTTGAACTACAAGACTCAGGCTATGGTCACTTCAGCACTATCAGTGCTCAAAGCAAGTGAATAACCTGGGCTAGCTGCCCCTCCTGGGGTGAAGGTATTCCAAGTGGTTGTGGCCCCTCTGTACCTTCCCTCCAGCACTATTAGTGCTCGGGTGGATGAAAAGAAACAGGTGGCCATCTAATGGGTGTGTTAATTCGGTTTAGGAAAATACTTGGTTATTGTCGGCAGTGCACAGCATGAATTGTTACTAGCGGGCGAAATAGCAAAATACTCTGTAAATGAAAAAACATAAGGATAGAGAAAAAAATTATGTTTATTGAAATATCAGTAAACACGTGACTTGTGCTATCTCCTACCGAAAAGTGGAGTGCTGAAGGTTATCTATGTTAGCCAAGTGTAGGCGAAATGGTCCTACGTTAAAAAGGGAAAGATTGTTCTAGACTAGAAAAACGCTTTACTATTGAACTGTACGGGTGTCGTGAAGAGACAAATTGAAGATAACGAGTATTAGCGTGTTCGCTGTTTGTTGGATGAATGATCAGAGTTGTTGGAAGTAACCGCTGGGGGCATACTTAAGACTTGGAAAATCTCTGGAGGTCCCAGCACTGAGCAGCGTTCAGAATGTTGCGAGATAAGAAACAAGAATGACTTCTGGAGCCCCGTTGTGCATGGACTTATATAGTGCCGAAGTCTAGGGTGCGACAGTAGGGTGCAGGGAAGGTGCGTGATGTCCTTCTGCAGTGGAGGCTGGTGTGGGATGTGGAAACCCTCTTGTCATCGTTTCTTGTTTTGTGCATCTTCGGTGACGCTTGACCATGCCGGAAGTGGCTGAAGTTTGTTGGTACTCGGTGCGAGGGGAGGGGGGAGCATTGTGCCTGCTGTTTGCGTAACCTTGTGGCTACATGCTTAGCCACCCGGAAGACTTAAGCGGCCGAGAATTAATGTGGAAAGTGGTGCGTGCACAATTCTCATGTGGGTTATTCAAGTAGACAACTCTTACGTAGTCTGAAGTAAGGATATACTTCACATAAAGAGCTATGAGTCGTAATCATAGTTGATTAGTAGTATAAGTGGCATGCGTCCCCTTTCAGTAAGGAAGATTGTACTCCCCGGATGGGAGGCAATCAAGGTTCAACTCACCCTAGGGTTTGATTCCCCTCCACTCCGGGGCAATCCATCCTCTATGCAGCCCCTTGTGAACCTACCACGACCCACCGGACCAAACCAATCGAGAACACGCTGCGGAAGGATCAGCTACCGAGCTTAGGATGGTAGTTAGCGCTCTAATCACTTAACTAGAAAGAGAGATGCACGTCATGGTTAAAAAGAGAAAAGTATTTACATGCAAAAATTATACGATGTACAAGTTACAAGTCACAGTGGTAGTAAAATATTATACAAGTCATTACGTTACATTAAATTGACAATTAGCAATTGGAAACGTGGAAACGGGTAAGTAACACAAAGGTAAACAATGAGCAAACACATTAGGTTCAGCTTGAATATGGGTTAACAGGTGCATTGTGTACGTGAGGTAATCTAAAAATGTTAAACAAGATTTTGACACAAAAGATTTAGGTAAATACATTGTGTTAAAATTAGGGATGGGCCAGTACCGATACCAATACAGATTAGCTGGCCAATACCATGACCATTGGCATCGGCTGCATCTGAATGTTATTTGCATATTATTATTCACAGATTAGTAACACTAATTTATTTAACACAATGTTAAAGAACCCAGAATGCTACATCTTGTAAAGCATTAATTTACAACATCCATCAAACAGATATTCTGTCCAAAATACATAATTATATTCGGAACAATTGTTTTTCGATGATATGTTCCCGTTGTTTACATTTTCCATATTTCCTGTTGGTACATTCGCCTAAGATTGTGTGCATCATTAGATCTTGAACACTATGTGAATGCAAAACAATGCAGTTAATCAACAACTGGTGCTTTCGGTAGTATTGTTTACATCCCACAAGAGTTGTTTGTTTTATTTTCTTCTTACGTATTTACTGTTTTTACTTCATTTATAGGTTAACGGCAACGAGAAAGTAACCTGTATACTTATTCTTATGCATTTACTGCACTTGTATGTTGGCAAAAATTAAAATGAATCACACATTCTATGATACTGTTGTTATTGTAAATGGAAAGTGAAAGCAAGTATACTAGATTTTGATGAGCATAGTTCTTATTGCAAACTGTCAGCTGAGGTTTTGGTTTCGGCAAAAATTGTCGCAAATATATCAGTTGTCATTTTAACCAAGGGATTGAGTATGGTTTGGCCGACAAAGGAACACTGAGCTAAAATATTAATAAAAATTTAAAAAAATTTTGTTCAATTTCAAGTGAATATTTAATATTAAATTGATGTCTGTGATTTCTTTTTAATGCCACCTTTAGGCTGTTGGTTTAAACAAACTAGCATGTTGAGGTTATATATGTTATTTCTCAGTTCTAAAATCCAAGTCCGCATCAGATTGACAGAAGTATTGAAGGTTGACTTTAATGAACTTAGTTTGTAATGAATGCTGTATTGTCTGTTAACAGTTTTTCCTTGACTGTTAAGTCACTCATTTGACCCGGTTAAATTGTCTCTCTTATCATTTATAATTCAAATTAATGTTGTATTTCATTTTTATGCTGTAGACACCCTATACAAAGTGCTTAAAATGTTCACATAATTGAATACTTAAATTTAAGTATTAAAAAGTATTTTCAAATATGGGGAGTTGGGAAGTATGATTGTGTTCATCAAAACTGGTATCGGCATCGCTGTAATCGGTGTCATCGGCAGCTGAGAATCTGTATAGTTGGTATCAGCAAAATGTGGTATCGGCCCATCCGTAGTCAAAATCATAAACCTTCCTTAGCATCACCATAGTCGGGTAAAAATGGTGCACAGTAATATGTGCAAGAATTAACTTGCGTATAAAAATACTAGTGAGAAAGCATTTTAAGACATGTGAAAATCTTTAAAGAGAGGTTGTACAAAACAACATAGAGCAAAACATGGTTGGGAATCGTCTAGCCATTCAAGCGTAAGGCGTATTACTAAACATTAGTAATGAAAAGAATTAAGAGTGAGTTAAATCATTGTAGCTAGCATGAGGTGCTTTATTATATAATAGCAAAGTACAAGGAGTGGTACACAGTGGTACAAAAGTTAAAATAGTTGGTACAAAAATACAAGGTAGCACAGGAATACTAATTTGGCTTCCAGGCATGCTTTCGTCTACAGTAAAATACTTCCTTGGCTTGTTTACTATGTTACACGTGCTTTCATTTACTGGTTATCTTCTGGCTCATGGCTTCAATTCACAAATGGCAGCTAAGCTGTATAAAAAATTAGAAGTGGTGTGTGAATACTGGTTTTAGTGTTTCAAATAGTTTTCAAACAGATACTAATTTTTTCAAATAATTTTCGAATATTTTTCGAATACTGGTTTTCAGTTTTCAAATTTCAAAGATTGCATAATCTTGCATAAACAGAAACAAAAACCTTCTTTTAATTCATACATGAATGCATACAAAATTATTATTTTATTTACATGAAAACCCTGAAGAGTCTTGAAAACCAACATAATGTGTTACTTTGTACCAATACTTACAACAAAATGTTTTCTTTTTCTTTTATGTTGATGTTTATGAGAAAACAAAAAAATATGTTTTTATGCTACAGATGGTACAGGTGATAAAAGTTTTGTTTTTAGCTCACATTTCTTAACGTACAAAAAAATACTTTACACTAGTAGTTACAATGTAAGGCGCACCATATAAATAATTAATTTTTGTTAACACGTGTAAAAAAAGTCACTTTGCACTATGACTGCAGAATGCACCACTGATAAATATTCAGCCATTTGTTGATATCTATATGGAAAAAATTATTTTAAAAGTAATTTTTAGTTTTTTGCTGATGTTTTTAGGAAAACAAAAGAGAAAATATATTACTTTTACTTACTACACAAGAATCAAGAAGCAATGGTGTTTGGTATGGTTGTGTGAAACAAAATATTTTCAGTATTTTAAATTTTCATGTAAAAAATTAACTGCTCGACATGAGCATGGAGAAGGGCTGTGACTACATTGCCACTTATTGAGAAAATTCTCACTTGCAACCTGTGTTGCAGGAATGGGTACGTAATGCCTTGCAACCTTGACAAGTTGAAGGAATTGTTCGCTGTGACTCCATCATTCTAAAGGGTCGTCATGCCTGGAAATTATGACAACTCTTTTTATATGCAAAATTAAATTTTGGTTACGATTAACTGAGGTGTTGAAAAATTTTGTGAGGCTTGTACACATATAACCGAGTATAGGCAGAGATTTATGTAACAAGTTGGTTAAAATTCAGTGCCGTATTTACTGGCATAATTCTAGCACCTTATTTTACAGGATTTTAGTGAAAAAAATTAGGGTGCATGAATTATGCAAGGAATCGCTAAGACACGTGCATGTAAACATTAAAATGGGGTCTACTGTAAGTAATCCCTTGCAAACCGCGGGGGATAATTTTATTTTAAAAACACAGCTATTTATTTATTGATAATAGATCTGAAGATACATATTCAAAATTAAATCACTCGTGTGCTGGGTTTGCAGTGAAAGCATTGCAGTGCTGTGTGCATGTAGCTGAGCGAGCTCCTAGATCCTCTGCAGCGCGACTTGCCGCTGTTGCTCTGCCCCAGATCTTTGGGCAGGGCAGCTGTCGGTCAGTCAGTCGCTACAAGATTACTCTGGCGGGTGGCGGCCAGCCACCGCCCGCCACTGCCATCGTTACAGGTCCGGTTCACTTCGTAACAGCGGTCGGGTATTGGGAAAACATGACATACACGTTAAACTTGGAAACAGTGAATTTTCAGTCCGCTTCTCTATTGCCATGTTCCTCTGCATATGCAATTACCTGAAGTTTAAATGCAGTAGTTTGACTGGTATATGTACCCATGCATTCGTACTAAACAAAAATTAATATAAATTTAAACTATTCCCTTTGCATTAAAAAAAAACACCTGCATACAAATAAACTCAGAGACTGATTTTGTTTACATGTTTGCAGCGTGGGCGTGCAGCCAGAAATCGATAACGGGACCAGCGACCTTGAAGTGTTGGAGCGACCTGGCGCAGTCGAACAAGCGTGTGCTGCGCGGGCCCATTAGCATTACATGCCTCGTTGAGAGAAACATGCTGCATGAAATATGAAAGGAAAAGTTTTTTCCCTAATGCGGCACCATAAAATTCAGGTGCATGAATTGTGCCAGGGCGAGAATTATGCCAGTAAATATGGTATTCGAAGTTGTTCAAACACTTCAAAATTTCAACATCTGGTATTTGTTTATCGAATACGAATAATAATAATTTATTATTCAAAAATACTTCAATTTTTTATTATTCGCACACTCTTACAAATTAGATGCAAACTTAAAAGCAAAGTACAAAAGCAAAACAAGTGAACAGAAAGCAGAAAAACTGTATATTACTATATCCTCTGTGAGCCAGTGAACATTATGGAAGCATTTGCTAGCACCTTGGTTTACAGCATCAGTACAGAAATCGGCTGAACAGACAAGTCGTGCATTCCTGGTGGCTGAGCATAATACATGACGAGATGTTTCCTCATCTTTCAGGTTTCTGGATGTGGCACTTCACTTGGCTAGCGAGATACTCTGTGAAATACGTGAAAAATGGTGAAACTTCTGTACACATTTCTTACTCTAGGCTAAACTGCTAGCACGCACACTTAACTAGGTCTAACTAAGCCTACGCTCACACACGAGCAAGGCACTTCACACAGTAAGGTGGAGGCTCCCAGTAGGTGTGTTGCTGCCTGTACTACATCACATACAGAGTCTGTTGGCTGGATTTAAGGGGGTGAGGGTTGCAAACACTTCACTCACACAGAGTCTTTCTTCTGCGCTGATCAGCTGAAGGTGGGAGGGCGGCGCCATGGCGTGTTTTTATAATGTCGGGGTCTCCCCTCGGTGCTCCTGTGGCAGGCCCATCAGGACTGCACTTTAAACTGCTGCGACACATAGCGTGCCTCAGCTGGTGATGCGGGCGGCACTGGGTCAGTGGGCCAGGGTTCAGTGACATGCAGCATGAAAGCAGGAGCCTCCAGTCTCAGCTAGCTGACTGGGGGAGTGGAGAGCACTTCCCCTTGAACTGCTGACTCTTTCCTTGCCTTTGCTTTGGCTGGTGCAGCGGTCAGTGAAAGCGTTGGATGTGTGGCAACCACTTCCCTTTTTGTCAGGCGGGCAGCTGGCTGCCTCCCCGTCTCTGCTGCGGCTGGCTTTGTAGGTGGAGTTAGCGGTGGAGAGGACAGCGCTGGCTGGTCTCTGCATTTAGATTGGCCCACCAGGGGGATGGGTCTGTGGGCGCTCTATCGTCTCTCTGGTTGGCGCTGGTCCCAATAAAGGTATGGTTGGTGGCTCTGGAGACAGCGGCATTGTGGTAGCAGAGCTTGTCTGAAGGGTGCAGCAGTGCTTGCTGGCGCTGTGAAGTGTGCAGTGTTTGTAGTGCCACTTCGGGTTGCGTGCTTGGCATGTCGGCGGCGTTTTGTTACATTCGCTCGCTGTTAGTCTCCAACCTCCCGACTTGGTTTCTTCTGCATTAACTGCACGTATTCTGTGTTGACTCATGGGTAGAGTCGGGGCTTGGAAAATTGCTGACAAAATAAGGGCCTTTTCTTGGTAGCGTCCAAATATAATCTACCTTTGTGACAGTCAATGGTTGTTCGTTGTTTTATCAGCCAGGGCATTTCTAGGATTAGTTTCTCCCCAGGTTTTTCACTACATGAAAGTGTGTCAGTATTGCTTCATCAGAAAACCCAGGGTTAACGCAGTCTTCTCTCCGTTGGTAGTCGAGCTCCTTTCAGAGCCATATGTACAGTGGAATCCGGATTTTACATTCCTGCCAATAACATTTTTCCGTCAAATATACCACTTTTGTTATGTCCTGCCATTTCCCCTATGTTTACAATACATTCCATTCCCGCTACTTACACGGCAAATGCAAGCACTTTCCCATGATATGCACAATTTGTTTGTGTTGTCTTGCGAATTGGGAGTGAAGTAAAGGATAATAGGAGGGCGATGTTGGAGTAAGATAGGCTCAACTGCTGCTGTTTTAAGTCAGCAGTTGCCATTCTTATTCCAAGAACTGACTGACAGTCTGTCTTCACGGAAGTGGAAGGGAGGACAGGAGATGCTACCCTGCTGTGAGATAATCATCTTCTGGAAGAGAACCCCACTGCCGCCTGCTGTGACAGGCACTGATAATCATCAGTAGCCTGTGTTGCGGGTTGTCGAATTAGCAGCTTTGCAGGTCCACACTGCAACCTCAATTTGTCTTTCAGTTTTTTAAATCTTTTAAAAGCAATATGAAATCTGACATTCATTACCTGGTAAGTGGCAGAATTTAATTTTGTTCTCAGTAAAATAAGGGAGTGCTAAATTTAAAAACTATATGCATTAATGATTTTTAATTTTCTGAATATGAACAAAGTTAAATTTTTTAAATTTTCTGAATATGAACAAAGTTGAATTATGCTGATAAATGTAGTACACAACCTTGTAGATTTAATATTTTTTATTTGTAAGTTTAAAAATTAAATTGTTTTAGTTACCCTGATGTTAAATAAAAATTGTATTACTGAAGTATTTTTTGAGTGCTGCTTTTATTCTTCAATTTTGAAGAATTTGTGTGAAATTTATTTTCCTATTTATTTTCCTATTATATACGTTTACTTAAAGCATCAAGTAGTACGTTTTGCTAGTGTTTAAACAGTGTATAATATATTTGCTTAACTGTTACCTTGAAGTTGGGTTTTTTCATTATGTTTTTCACTTATATTTACAATTTCCCATCATTTACACTTTCCCCTGAATTACACTATTTGCAGTTTTCCTCTTGAAAAGTGTAATACAAGGATTCCACTGTATTTTGGGTGTCATCAGCAGGCTTAATTAAGTTTTAGTGGTTTGAATTTATCATATGACTTGCGAATGTCTACCAAGTCTGTTTCTCTAATACATTACCTCCTTACCAGTTCTTCAAGTATCACTGGTTCAGGGTTGCCGAGATGTGAGCGTATTTCTGGTAGTAAAAGCCTGGTGATGTTTGTCTTCGAGCTCTTCGCGGCCTAGTTGTACCCGCTGGAAAATAAAGCCTTTATGCCTGATGAAGAGTTCTGCCTCTTCATTTTCTCTTTGATTTAGAGCATAAAGCTCATTGGTCAGTTGAATGACCATTCGAGGTCCTAAGAAGTGTGTCACTGTCCTTTTGGACAGTTCCTTCCAGGTGGTGATGAAATCTTCGTACTTTCCTCACCATTCTTTGGTTTCGCCTTGAAGCTGGGTCTTTTCCTTGATGACTCATAAGGCCTTCGGTAGGTGTGTCCTTCCAAACTATGTTTGACAAGCATGCAAAAACTTGCTTGGATTGTCTTGGGTCTTCCCCGAGTACTCTGGTAATGGAAGGGGCTGCAGTACTGGAAGACATTCTTGTGGTGCAGCCTCAGTTCTGGGCAGCAACCGCTCAGGTGTCATTCTCCAGGTGGGGCAACAGAAGTAGAGACCATCCAGGTCTCTAGCTTGGTCTTGCCATCCAAGTTAAAGGTTGTGGTACGTGTGAGGGCACTCGTGACAGGCTATCCGATATATGCCTCATCCCAGGCATTATGTTTGGCTGCATCATCGTTGACTATCCCTGCAGTTTGGACAATGGTACTCTAAACCATGGGTGTCTCTATTCTAGTCTTCCCAACCTAGGCAGAGGTAGTGAAATGCTGCGTCGCAGTGCGCGCAAGATATAAAGTGGCGGCCTACGCCAGGACATTCTTCCATGGCACAGATCTGTCCTTCTGTCTTGGTCTTTCTTTTGGATGTGGTCATTCTGGTGCCATTGACGGAAATTGGGCACCACGGGGTGTTTTGAGTTGACTCCCCAAAGTAAAGTGAGTGGTTGTTCTGGGGGTTCCCAAAAGGGTTTTTCTCAGGTGCTTCCCAGTCTGGAAAAGGTGTCAAACGGCCTGTAGTTCTCCAATGATCCCCCTTGTTGGGCACCAAAAAATAAGTTTGTCACATTTTCCTTTACCGTTAGTGGTTTTACTGTTTGAGGGTAAGGCTGATGTACTCCACCCCCCCCCCCCTCCAGAGATGGTGAAGCCGTGGTCATCGCTTGAACAGTGTTTTTCCTGGTGCCTGAGTGGTTGGCTTTGTCCATGTCAATAATTGTGTGTTGAGCTGTGGGTGGTGTGTAGGCGCGTAATGAGCAAGTGGTTGCATTTGTTGGGATTTAAACTGGTGTTACGTTAAGGGTCCTGACTACTCTGGTAACGTTAGCTAAGCTGGCCGGACGAAGGTAGGTGTCTTCTTCGGCGGCGTAGGTGGCAGAGGAGATACTGCACGTGTTACATGCCAGAGGAGTTTATAAATGGAGCTTACTGAGCTGGTGGTTGACCTTCTTTGAAGTGCAGCCTCCTCTTTCTTCCAGGAGTATACCTGGTTGTCAGCTGGGCCGCTTTCCCTTTGCACCCCAGCCTGAGCTAATCCTAGCTTGGCAGTTTTGCCCTGCTCAGTTCTATAATGAGGCATAAGGAGGTGAGGGTAACCAATTACCATACTTACTCATCTATAGCGTGATCTTTTTTCCAAAATAAAGGAAAAAATGTGTGGGGTGCACACTATAGACAAAAAATGACGGCAGAGTGGTAGTCGTAAACTGTCCAGAGACGTTTAGAGGGAGGTGTAGCAGAACAGTGTGTTATCTCATCTCTCGCTCTTACATCATCACTCTTCTCCCTTCTCTGTCTTCCTCTCTCAGCATCTCCTTCAGTTTGTCCCTCCAGCCCTCCCCCATAACCATTGCTGCTAACGCCTCCCCTTTTTTTTTGGCTTATCTGCATCTCTGTTCCAACCATTTCACGACAGTGCTTATGCAATACAGGGACATAAACGTGAAATGATGAATGCCGGAAATTCATGTGCATCTTACACTGCGAGGTTTAAGCTTTCAGTCATAAAATATGCTGTGTAAATCGCAGCCCCGTGTAAGGCTGAGGATAGCCAACTAAGGTCTGGGGGACGAGAAGGGAAGAGGCGGCACATTTTTTTTGAGAGAAGGTTAATTTCACATTCCAGCACTGCAAAAAAAATGGCTTGTCATTGCAAAAAAGAAGCAAAAAGAAAAATGAAGCAGTGTAAAAGAAGTGAAAGAAAAAAAGGACAATGCTGCCTACCCATATAAAATAAGGAAAAAGTAATAAAAGAAGCCTGCCACCGCCCACCACAGTTGACGTCTTTTGACGTCTTTCGTTTAACAACAGTAGTTTACCATGGTCGTACAGCATGCCACAATTTTTTTGGTTTTAGCGCAGCACGTTATTTAATTAAAGTTTTTTCCAAACATATCACAATCATCATAACACATTAATGTAAAGATAGAATAATTTGTTACATACATATTACAGTCGACTCTTAATCTATCGTTATTTAAGGGGCGACCAAAAAATGTCTATACATGCAGGATTTCGGTAGATGAGGGTTCTGACATGTACATCAATAAAATACAACTTATAACCTCATAAAACTTTATGTTGAGTATAGTAAGAGCTGTACATTAGTCCGTGAATACAGTTTAGCTAATAAACACAATAATAATTAGAAACTTTAGGAAAATATTATTGTAAATAATAAATTTAAAAAAATGTTTCACCTAAACTCATTAAATGTGTGACCATGATTTTATGTGCCCTGTTAGCAAAATGTGTTGTGTGAATGCAATTTTCTGTGTTCGAGAAGGTGGGCGGGGGGGGGGGGGTGAAGGGTATGCACACATGACAAATTTGGCTGTATCTCTTCATACGGACAAATTATGGGTAACATTGAGTGTCTGTAAAATCGAAGTTTAACTATTCATGGCATGTATAAGGTGGCAGTGGGGAAATTATCCTATAGTTCAGGGGCGGGAGCTGAAACAAAGTCTGCATGAAGGGCAAGGGGTTGGTTGAAAAGGACACAGTTTTGCCAGCTTAAGTGAAGTGTGTAAGAAAGACAGAAAATAAGGAATGCATTTCAAGCCATCTGATGTAATGGCAGTTAAGGAAACTGCCAAATTAGATCTTGCGTTAAATGTAGTGATAGACTAATACCCAAATTTTCTTGGTACCAATACCTTCTTGATCAATTGTGTAACTTTGCTTTTCAATACTTGATACCTTTACCAATATTAAATACTTAATATTTTGAAAATTTATTAATATACACACATTACAAGCCCGATATAATGTGGCTTTTGGGGGACATAACTCAGACCCGCATTATAGCTTTCCCCGCTATTCTGGGAGTGACCGAGTACAGTAGCAAAAAATGCCAGTGTTCTAATGGGGCATGGCACCTATCTGTCAAACACGGAGCAAGTGTTGTTATTAACTGCAGTAACTTGAGAAACGTTTAGCTCCTTGCTATCAGAACTTCATTTTTTTTATTTGCATCACCGGACTTGACAGCATCCAAGAGAGGGAAACAGAAGAAGAGAGAAACGCGCTGTGATGAAGGGGGTCACATGCATTCAAGCAAGAATAACTAACAAATACCACATTTTCCAGGCAAAGGATGTACTTATTTCACCAAGGGCGGTGTTCGCTGTGATTTGTTTGTCATGTAGGTTGAAGAAGGGGGTTCAACCCCTCCCCCCTCTCACCACCTGCTGGGCCTGGTTGGTAGGAAGTGAGAATGAGAAAAGAATGCTCACGTCCAAAGGTCGAATGCGCGCTTGCACTGCAGATGGGATCTATCAGTGCCTCAAGTGTTTTGAAACATGTCGCTTGCTTGTCTGATTTGAATTTTATGAAGGAAAACTGAAACAAAAAAAGCTAATTATTTGTGGCATGCAAAGAAATACCGCTTTTCTGCGTTAAGCCTTGTCCACAATAGCTCGTCCGCTCTGAATTTTTTTTTCAAAAATCTGAAGTATATGTATAATTGCCAGTATATATACATTATAATCAAAGTGTCTGCATCATAATTATAATGATTATGTAGAGCTATACACCGTAGGAGATTAATTATAGGCCTGTAAATGACTTCGAAGCGTGAATTTCGAGGCCCGCCTCAAATTTTGGAATTTTTTTTTTTTTTTTTTTTTGGAAATAGGGTGCCGCATAGCCGGTATATATACATTATAATCAAAGTGTCTACATCATAATTATAATGATTATGTAGAACTATACTCTGTAGGTGATTAATTATAGGCCTGTAAATGACTTCGAAGCATGAATTTTGAGGCGCGCCTCAAATTTCGAATTTTTTTTTTTCGAAAATAGGAAGACATACCGCATAGCCAGTATAAATACATTATAATAAAAGTGTGTACATCGTAATGATAATAATGATTACATACAGCTATACCCCATAGGAGATTGATGCGGCGGCTTGCTGTTGTCGTTCGTGCCTAGATCGTCGGGGCTGGGCAGCTGTCGGTCGGTCGCTACAAGATTATTCTTGTGGGTGGCGGCCAGACTGCCATTGTTACTGCCATCACTACAGGACTGGTTCAATTCGTAACAGCGGCCTGATATCGGGAAAACATGCTGATTGATGCTATTCACGTCAGTGTGTTGAATTTCTATGAAATTTAGGCGGCATGTTGGCCTTTGCACTGGCATGATGAGGCCCGGCAATGTTTACGGGAATATAAAAATTCAGTTTGGTCTACTTGAAATATTAACTATCCCGAATTTTTCATTAAAAACTTCTGACATGGCCTATACACACACACGGTCTTACTCGCCAATATGGTAATATAAGAACACATTTTATTTGCATATATGAAAAAACTTACAATATTAGCTGTAATGAATCAGTAAAATATATCTCTGCGCTGAAATGTGGGAGAACGAGCGCCCACTCCCTCCGCCTCATCCATCAACGTCCCCGACTCACGACCACCCGCCGACAGACCACAGGCTTACCTTACTTCGCACTTTCCACTTATTTATTTGTTCAGGCCGGGGACATAAATTGCCCCGCAGTATAACAGAATCCATGGTATACCGGGCTGCGGTATTCCGGGCTTCCACTGTATATCCATGTTTATCTCAATGACAGTTCGATTGCATTTGTTGTGTAGAATTGGAAGCTAAATGAATAAATAATCAAATAAACTTAACGTATTTAAATAATTGTATACACAATAAGTGATTTGCTAGAGTTTTTGAAAAATGACATCAGGTAACATTCTTTTTGTGTTGCTAATTTGTGGTTTTCACACACTTCTAAAATTACTAGAAACAAATATTTGTCAGTGTTTTAATAAATTATCATATCAATCATATAAATGAAATCTATAGAAACCAAAAGTTAGTATTAACCATTAGTCATGGAACTAATGTGCAGGTTGTGTGTGTGTGTGTGCGTGCATGCATGTGTGTATGCATGAATTGGTGGGTGCATGCGCATGTATGAGTGGGTGTGTATGTATGGGTGCATGTGTACTTGGGTGCGTGTGTACATGGGTGGGTGTGGGTGCGTGGGTATGTGGGTTCATGTGTGGGTGCATGTTTTATGTGATTTGTGTGTGATTTTATATTTGTTTGTGTGTGTGTTACTGTTTATATTAGGCCTACCTATTTAAACAATGAGATGTGAAATTGTGAAATGGTTATATTTGTTTGTGTTTTGAAGAAATAGGGGTGAACTATGAATGTTGTATGTTTATATGTTGTTTTCACTTCGCTCTTT
This sequence comes from Dryococelus australis, assembly GCA_029891345.1. Classification (NCBI taxonomy): domain Eukaryota; kingdom Metazoa; phylum Arthropoda; class Insecta; order Phasmatodea; family Phasmatidae; genus Dryococelus; species Dryococelus australis. Next base: position 171,143,394 of record CM056993.1, read on the forward strand.
GTAGCCAAGTCCAGAGGTCCAGTAACATAACTTTAATTACTTGAGTGGGCAGCACTGCTAACGTGATCCATGTGATTACTGTAATTGATGTTAAATAGGTAATTTGCAGATATGCGTGTGTGCACACTGATTTCTGTTTAGCATCCATAATCCACCGTATTTTTATGGATGTTCAAAATTTTTTTTTTCTGTTTTATACATACTTGAACAATTTAGGGCTGTACTATGATAGCATATATGCAAGGAGGAGGCAATTTTTAAAGTTTGGTTCAAGTTCAGTATGAGTTCGACGAACTTAGCATTGTTTGGTTCAAGTTCGGTTCGTGGGCAAATTTAAAGATTTGTTTCAGTTTCGGTATAGTAAAAATATTGTAGGTTAAGTTCTAGTTCGGTTCCGTTCCAAAATTTGGGTTCGTTCCACTTCTACATATTAGGCCACAGGATGAAATACTATTTCAGTATTAAATTTAATTTCATTTGGAATTTTAATTTTCCTTCATTAGAAATTATTTTTCATCTGAACATTTATAATATTTGACTAAACCAAGAGAGACTACTATTGTGTTGTTAGAAGTAAATAATTACCCTCCCCGAAGTATTGCCAACTTAGTGGATTTTCTCCTAGTTTTGGCAGAATTTGTTACTGTTAAGCAAATTATTAATTTTAGTGGGTAGCAGAATTTTGGGTGGATTTTTAGAAAAAGTACATGATAAAATACAATTTTTAGTTTTTGATTATTGGGTGCATGGCTAGAACCCGAAAGTCTCTGTCTTCTTCACTTTGACATGTTCTGAAATGTGTGTCCCTTCTTTCTTTTACACTCATAGGCATAAAGGATGTTCATTGAGAAAGAGAGAGAGGGACAGGGGAAGAAGGGGGGCTATAATTATAATTTTTGGATATGAAAATATTTAGTACATTTTGCTGACAATTGTATAAATGCTGTTATATGTAGTTTACCATAAAATATTTCCAGTTTTTGTTTTTATGGGTAGGGAGCAAGCGACTGCCAACATTGAAGAACTATAACTTCAAAAATCACATAGTATAAGGAAATATATATTTTTTCCAAATTGAAAACGCATGTTGTTATCATGATCATGATCATCATCGTTGTCATCATTATCATCATCATCATCCATCAATCATCATCATCATCATCACCATCACCATCATCCTACCATTTCATTGAAGGCCTAAATTAAAATGTTTTAAAACTTGTGTACCATATTTTAATAATTGGAAAAACAAATATTTTAATTTATTGATATGCAAGCTATGACTGGCATAACTGCAACACGTAAAAATAATAATTAAAAAACAGTACCCATTGCATTAAACATTATTCCAGGCCAAAAAATTTATGCTACTTGAGTCTAAGCCACACCATTGTTTTTCAAAAATATTTTTTTTTTTTGGAAAGGTGTGTGGTTAAAATTAATGCACTCGGGCATGAGCCGCAGGTGCGCTGCTGCTGCACTCTATTTCTTGGCCCTCCCTTCTCTCTCTCTATCTCTCTCTCTCGCTGGTGAGTCAACTTCCTATTCACCCCTTTCCTACCTCTGGGTGAAGGGGGCAGGGGGGGAGAAAAGAAAGAGGGTTAATCTAGAGTTTAATTTAAAATAAGTGCTGATTTCCCTCCGGTAGGATGTGTGTAAGGAACCTTTCTGCGCTGAATTAGAGATTGGTGGGTGTTTTGCCTGGCGGGTCAGGGTTTGGTCAATGTCAGGGTCCTTGCTGGGGGTACCGCCTAACAGAAAGGTGATGGTAAGTCGGAGGGGAATCAAACCCCAGGGTGAGCGTGATTGTTAATGTTTCCCTCCTTAGAAGTACAACCTTGCTCACCGTGAAGGTAGCCGAAATCCGTGATGCCAGCTGTCCAAAATAAGTTAAATGATGTCTTCTAAAAGATGAGGATGTCGACACACTTGAAGTGTAATGAACTGATCCTCCTTTGGATTCTTCCTACTCATTGTCCCGTTTGCGATGTAAGCGCCCAAGGGGAGACGGTCTCGTGGGCTTGCACAGTGGGATGTACAGTTGGGGTAAGTAGCTATCCAGTGTTTTGGCACAGTTGGGGGTGGAATAGTGATTTTAAATACCATTCCAGATACCCAGATCGGAGTCGAGTTCGGACTTGTGTTCGCAAGCTATGAGGGGTGAGATTGGGCGTGGTCCTGGTGCAGTGACCTTCGACACTGGCGTTGGGGGCAAATTATCTGGAACTGTTGTGGTTAACTGAGATTTTTTAGAGCTAGATAATTCTCTGTGGAGGGCCCGTCAGGCCTGGCGACAGAGTCAGCTGGATGTCCACCTCCTTTCTTCGTCCTTCAGATACTGAGTCAAATTGCTAACACATTCAATAAAATTAAAATACACTAGTCTCTCTCACTATGTCATCAAATCTCATGCCTCCTCTAGCAGTCAATTGTTAGTCCTCAGGGAATGACTTCTCAGTCACTCAGAGGCTCTACCAATGAGAATAACGGGCTAGAGTTAGAATGCATCCACAGGCAGACGTGGGTGTTCCAACCAGGTATCAGAGTATGTCCTTGCAGACTAGTGATATTTTCAGATCCAGTGATACTGAGGAGTTCGGCCCACCTGCACTTGATCCACAGAGAGAACTAATTTTACGTTGAGTCAAAATATTTAAAGCAATTCTTGCGTAAAAATGAACGGGTTAAAGATAAATTGACAATGACCACAATGTTAAATATTTTACGTAGTGTTTATTTCGCCTTTGTGAAAACACTAGGGAATCCGGTTCTCTTATAAACTAATGAATTTTATCATTTACTTCGTTCGATGCTAGGTGAAGGCAAACCTGGTTATTTAGAATATCCAAAATTCTATCGCTTTTACAGTGAGGTATTTTGACTAAGGGGTGAATTAGGACGTCACGATGGCTTACTACCACTGAGTCAAGGAAGACTGGGGTAGGGGGTGCAGGGTCTGGACGTTGTGGTTACCTCTGAAGCACTTGCTGCCGAAGCTGGAGCTGGTATCTGGAGCTGGAGTGAGATTTCGCAAGCTGTACGCTGGGAGAGGTGAAGGTCTTTTCAGGCCCAGTAGAGCTCACTGACCATTGCGGTCGGCAGGCCGATGAACTCTGGCAAGAGCGTTTTAAAGGTTCATTATATAGTCCAAATTTCATCTTGGTGGCTCTCCCAGGGGAGCGGCGGTTGTAAGCCTTTCGACACAAAATGTTAAATAGCCCAGAATGCTACATTTCGTAAAGTGTAATTTACTGTATCTATCGATCAGATACTCTGTCTGAAACCCGAAATATATTTGGAACAATTGTTTTCGATGATTTATTCCTGGTGTTTACATTTTACCGTATTTTCTGTTGGTACATTCGCCAAAGATTGTATGCATAGTTCATTATTGGACACTATGTGAATGCAAAACAACGCAGTTAATCAACAGCTGGTGCTATCGATAGTATTGTTTACTTTTCGCAACAGTTTGTTGTTTTATTTTTTCTACGTTTTGTTTCATTCGTAAGTTGAAGACAATGAGAGAGCAATCTGTATTCTTATTCTCCTTATATGCATTTACTGCACTGGCAGATTGGCGGCAATGAAAACAATTCACACATTCTATGACACTGTTGTTATTGAAAATGGAAAGTGAAAGCAAATACACTAGGTTTCGACAAGTATAGTTCTTATTGGAAACTGTCGGCTGCGGTTTTTGTTAGAGTGTCTGAATGAGACTCGGCAAGTAATAATTGTCAAAAATTGTCGCAAATGTATCAGTTGTCATTTTAACCAACAGATTGATTATGGCGTGGCTGAGGAAGGAATACTAAGTGAAATTAATAATATAAATAAAAAAATTTTGCTCAATTTCAAGTGAATGTTTAATATTGAATTCATTTCAATAAGTTCTTTTCAATGACATCTTTAGGCTGTTGGTTTAAACAACCATGCATGTTGAGGTTATATATGTCATTTCTCAGCTCTAAAATCTAAGTCCGCATCAGATTGCCGAAATTTTGAAGGTTGACTTTAATGAACTCGGTTTGTAATTAATGCTGTATTGTCTGGTAACAGTTTTTCCTTGCCTATTATGTCACTTATTTGCCCAGTTAAATTGTCTATCTTATCATTTATTACTAAAATTAGTGTTGTATTTCAATGCTGTAGACACCTAATATGAAAATACTTCAAGTGTTCACATAACTGAATACTTAATTTTCATTAATAAAAATTATTTGAAATATTGGGAATTGGGAATTATGATTGTGATCATCAAAACTGTAATCTGCGTCATTGGCAGCTGAGAATCGGTACCGTTTATATCTGCCAATCCCTACTAAAAATACAAGTAAGTGACACCTTAAAAACATAACATGTGTTCCATGCTAACCTTCTCGTAAAATTATTCAGCAAAATATGTCACTTTCCCTTCTTTGTGATCGGAAGCATCACACAGATGTCATTCAATACATTTACGGATGATGTCTTTTTAACAATGGTGATTTTAACGATTTCCATTCCATTCCTAGGTCAGTTGTTGTGGAGTTGGAAGATAACTTTGTCCCGTTAATATGCGAGACTGTACTGTCTGCCGTACAGATTGTTTTATTCACTGGCCCACTGTAAATGCTTAAAAACAATGAGTTCTTTTACTCCCCGCTAGATAGCTCTAATAGTAATTATCGCTTGTCGTATTTGTTTCGCATTCCCTTCCAGTCGGCCGGTGATGTCACAGAGGCATGTCATGCGTTCGCTCCCCCCGCTCTGTGACTACCCCTTGCCCTAGCAGCACCAGTCAATCTTCGTTTGTTCTAGCACCCGTTGCTCAGAACAACACCCTGTACACCGCTTAAGCTACACTTGCGATAGGGTTAGGTTATGCTAGTTAGGAGCTGTCCGCTATGTACCTCGCAAACTCTGTGACAACCTACAGTTATGGATGTATCTGTAGAGGACCTCTCCTTAAAGTCTTTTTCAAGGCTAAATCCAGTCATGTTCCTTACTTAGTCATCCTGCTATGTGTCAATGATTACATTACATTGTTACCTACAACATGTTTGTACAACAATGCAAGAGTTTGTTGCCTAGACTACAGCAGCTCACACCGCATTCCCCTTTTGTTGTGTTGGTCGCTACTACTGGCCCTCATAATTTGTACTGTAGCTTTCCGGCTGAAATTTGCGCTGCTGACCAGGAGCTAGAGTGCGTTCACTACGTGTTTATTTCCATCAAACAAAATAAAATATGGGTCTGTCTTTATATTGGTTATAGTCACTTAATTCACATTATTTACATATATTCACTCCAGCTGTGTATTGCCTTCATCCCAAATGTCTGTCGGTCATACATCCAGGTCAATAGTCCCACCCATTAGTCTCATTCTCCACTTCACCGATACTTGCAGCCCGCCTACTTAATCTTTTTCTGGTCACTGTCATCGCAGTTGCTTGTCACTTCACTGGCCTTGTACACATGGCTCTTAAGGCCATACAACGCTCCAAACTCCAGATAGACTGTTGGCTTGGGGCTCGCTGCAGCTTATTTAGTTCCGGTGGCCCAATTAAGAAGGTTCATCACTCCCCGAGTCAAGCTGAGGAAGGCAAGGGCAATGACCAAAACATTCTTATTGTAATAACTCAAATATAATCTTTTGAGGACAGAAGGTGGCATGAGTCTGAACAGGCTTACCATAGCGTGCTTTGAGTGACGTGGTGGCTCCTTTGTCTCTGTGCACTATACTCAAGATACTAGGGATGCCTTTGACATACACTGCCTGGAATACTCAAGCGGGATGAGGCAAGGGAAGCCACGCAGGGCGGCAATGTGTAACAGTATGTTGCATATATGTTTTTGACTAATTTTTTTGAAAGGAATATGCAGGCGAAGTTTGTCTTTTGTTTTTCATACTTATCCTGTATATAGATAGGTACATGGAGATAAGGAGATAAGTGGAGATGTGGAAATAAGTGAAGATGGGGAGATGAAGTGGAGATTGGGAGATTAGTAGAGATAGAAAAATAAGTGGAAATCAGGGATGTGGAGAAAGATAGAGTGAAAGGTGTGTGTAGTGTGTGTGTGTGTGTGCACATGCATGTGGGTACACATACACTGTGTATATGTTGTAATGATGTAGTTAATATTAATTTAAACAGGATATTTGGTTAATTTTCTTTTGTTTTACAAGGAATTGTAATTAATTATCAATATTTGACGTTTTGGCCGTGTTAGAATGTTTATCTGTCATGTGTTTGCTCTGAAATCATAGTTCAGGTTACATCAGCATTCGCAGATAAGGGTTGTTACCACATTTTTGGCCTTTTTTTTTTCCCCTTCATGAATATTCTAGAAATTTTATTGTTTTACTACTACACAGTTCGGCTGGCGTGGGAAAGTGGTTGTGATGGGGTTTGCATGGTATCTGAAGGAATTCTATGCCATGCCATGCCTTTATTTGGTTAGGTTTTTGGAACCATGAGGTGAGGGATGGGGGTAGAGCACGTGGGCCACGAGCGCCTACCACCCACTAACAGATTACGAACAGCCTGCGAGAAAGACACTTTGGCTCAAGCATTGCAAGTTTTGCCCACACCAGCAAGCACCAATGACCAATATTTCTTTTTCTTAACTCTAATATTTGCCACACGTTTATTGTTGTCTGAATTATTTCTGCTGGTGTGGGAGGTTGCTAGGGTGCCAGAAAGGAAGTGATCTCGCTCCTGCCTTCATAATTACCTCGCGATGCAAGTGTTTAGTGATGAGCATAATTAATTAACTCTGTGGCGCTGTTCTGTGTGCTTCGACTGGCTCATTTAGCTGACTGTTCGTGATTTTGTATTAGTGGAAGAATATGAACTGTTTTTTAATTTGAAATAAAATATGGAGTAAATCATCTAACACTTAAATTATTTTATTTTCTTTTAATATGGTACCTTTATTTAAGGGTTATGTTTCTACCAGGTGAGTAAAACTGAGCTGTGATTTCTACTAGCAAATTTTGACATCTGTGACTTTACAATGCGTGTGCACATATATAAAGAGAGAGAGATTGAGATTTTCTTACTTTTTCATGTAACATGTAATGATCATTTATGTATTTGTGTTTTTTTTTTGACATTGTACTACCTGACTGTGGATTTTTTGGTATTGTGGTACACTGTTGTATCTTGCAGGGCTGAATAAAGCCACTGTCAGAGTACAGTAATGCCACTGCCCTAGCACACATGATGGAGTAACTCCCAGCCGAACAATACAAAGGTGATGAAAGATGTAGAGCAATGCTTGTAGACATTGATATATGTAGCCATGCAGTCATGGCATTCTGATTCTGATGGTTTCATTGTACCAGTTATGTTATGAGCAGCTGGAAGTGTAGACAATGCCAGCTTTGTAAACAGGCAGTTGCCCAACGGGTGCAACAGGGTTTGTAAGCAAGTATTTTCCACATTTAACAACATTACTTTTGGGCCTGGCTTGTCACATATTAGTAACATATAGAAAAGTGTTTGATTTTTTACAAAAATGATTACATTATTTTACTTCCATGCACAAAGTTTGTAATTATGAAAATGCTAGAACATTATTTTTTGTACAGACGCAAGCTGTGTGTTCAAATTGGAACTCTTCATTCAACTGAGGTTACATATTTTTCTGTTGAATAAGGCACTGTTGACCTGTGCAAGTCTGTGAAATTACGCTATGTCTAAAAGTCACAAAAATGTTATCAACTTACGGTTACTGAAATTTCAGTACGTATAACCAGTGTAAATGTGTGCACAAAATGAATTTTGTTTGCAAAAGAGTTGGTTGATGGTTCTACCTTTCAAAGACTGATAGGATAGACAAGTTGTATATAAATTGTGGATTGTGATGATATTGCAACTTTACAGTTCGTTCTTAACACTGCTTCATCATGAAATACTTATTATAGGCTTAATTTGCTGAATATTACAGTATCAAATTGGGTTTTAACTAGGGCTAGACAGATACCGATACCGATACATCAGCAGATTTACCCGAAATCTGTATCTGTTACAATTGACCATGGTCCAACCAAATTGTTTCATCAACCGTAAGGATTTTACTATCGTATTTTTTAATGTGTGAACTGAATTTCACTCAGCTTGGTACACATATAGTACTATGTAAGGACACTTGACTTTTATAGTTTTTCAACCACACCAGGCACTTATTTTCAAAATGGCTGCAATTTTAAAATTTAGGGTGACATGTCATATCTCGGAAACCATTCAAGCAATTTATACCAAATTGTGTATGCTGTTAGCACAAAGTGTAGGCATTGAATTCAGTGATGAATATTGTTATAGGTCCACCATTTTGGAAAATAGTGTCTCATAAAAAAATCATGCTTTTACATTATATTTATAAAACTACTCAACCTATTTTTTGCCAAATTTGGCACATAAGTAATACTATGATATTCCCATTAATATAAGTAACTGAACTTTATTAGGCACTTATTTCGCTTATTTTCCAAATAGTGGCCCTTGTAAATATTTTAGGTTTCTTTGGCATAACTACCACACCATTTGACCAGTTTCAACCCAATTTCATACGCTGACAGTATCTATTTAAAGCAACATATACGCCATAAAACCACTTTTGTCCGACATTTTGTAAGATAGCACTATGAAAATTAATAAAGTTTTTTTGTAATATCTTGGTGAACAATTGACAGATTCCTACGAAATTTGGCAGACAAGTAGTAATGCAGCAATTGATACATACAAATATGTTTCAAGTATGTCAGACATATATTTTGAAAATGGCGGCCATCTAGCTATTTTTGGCAAAGTATCGTATATCTTTTAAACAATTTAATCAATTCTAACTTATCTTTGTATGCTAGCAGTATATATTTAAAATCGTCAAATTTTTCTACATGGAGCCTCTTTCATCTTTAATTTTGTAAGATAGTGCCACAGGAATAAATAAAGTTTTTATGTCACATTTCGGAAAAGAATTGTTAAATTCCTACCAAATATGGGAAACAAATAGTACTGCAGCAGGTAATGTTAATTGATATGTTTTAGGTATGTCGGACACTTACTATCAGAATGGTGGCCATATAGCTATTCTAGTTTTGTATGTTATATAATGAACACAGTGTAATTAATTCCAATTAAACTTTGTATGCTGGCTGTATATATTACAACCATCAAATGTGTCCACACAAAATCTCTTTTGTTTGCCATTTTGTAAAATAGTATTATTGACAAATTAAAATTATGATATATCTGAAAATGCAACCAATTTCTATCAAATTTGGCAATCCAGTAGCACTATGGCAGGCCATGTAAACATATAAATTTTGAGAGGGTCAGACATATATTTTCAAAATGGCATATATATAAACATTTTGGAAGGGCTGAACTGATACCGATATATTGGCTGATAAAACCAAAATCAGTACCAGTTACAATTGGCCATGGTTAAACCAAATCATTTCATCAACCCAAATCATGGAAATTACTACACTTGGTTATCTTGCAGGGCAGGTGTTCACAAACAAAGTATTATATTTTTACAACCGAAAAACTATTTTTTAATTTTACTTTTATCTTTTAGTAACAGGCGATTTGAAATTAAACGGAAACTGATATGGCTGGCTTTGGTGTTGCTACATATGTAACTATATAAGCCATACCTGGTGAAATTCGTAAAATAAAATGTAATTTAACTTATAATACTGGTATATCTGCTTTTCAGGTGTTTAAAATTCATTTGTAAAACATTGTTGTACATTTTCTATCACGTAAACACCAACTGTACATTAATCTATCGCTCCCACATTGTATATCAATATTTCGTTCGTAGCATGACACTATTCATAAATCAATTAGTAGCAATATTTATCTTTTTATGTACGAATCTGATTTGAATGAGCCAAATCGCTATGGTGGTTGTGCTCATTCATGGGCAGAATCATAACATGTATTTTATTTATAAACTAATATCTCAAACCAAAAATGTTGGTGATATGAAAAAAGTAAATAGTAGGCATATATAAAGCAGATGAATGCAATTTATGCACTGAACATGAGTGCGGTATTTAAAAACACTGCCGTCTTTACTCATCTTCTGTGTTTTGTGGTTAGGTTCTTCACAAATACGGCATTTGCAACTATTGGGCGAGATTGGTGAGTGTCCCCAGCTGATTACATCGTAAAACCGGTTAAGAATGCGAAAATAGTTACTGTTTTAGATCATGCCCCGGAGTTCGATGAAGTGAAGTTTTTTTTAGAAACTGATCAAAATGCTAAACTGCAATGTAAACATTCAGTGGACGGGAAAAGACACGTGCTTAAATACTGCCACATCGTATGCACAGTGATTTATGGTATATATATTGTATAAGGAATTGTATATAACTTTTTTTGTATTTATTGACATATTTTTCTACATCCTGGAGAATTTGTGCTCATTTTAAAGTTACGCAGACACAAAATAAAAAATTACAAATGAAATTATTTGTATTGGCACTATCTGCATGATCGGCCACAAAGTATCGGTATCGGTGTTATACGCAATATGGGGCTTGGACCCACCTCTAGTTTAAACACAGACAATAAAAGCATTATAATACTGGTTTCATTTACAGCTGTCTTTTTGACAGGGAGTGTATATGGGTACACTACTGTAATAATGTTTCTAACTCACTCTTGGGAGATCATAGATTTGTACCCAACCTGATGGGTATGGGTTTTGTTCTATCCCTGTTATATGCCTCAGTACAAAAATTAAAATTCCTGGCACGCACATTAAATTTAGGTGCCGATAATCTTGATGCATAAAAGGAATTAATGATTGACAGTCTTTCCTTTTTATATTTTATACTTTTCTGTGTTTTATTCAAAGCTTTGTTGTGAAATTTTTGTCCCCAGAGTTCAGAAAACATTAAGTTATTGTGACTGCATTATATATAACTAAAAAAAGATACCAAAGCATGGTATATTCATGTGCACTGCTTTAGTATTGATTATGGTGTGAAGTGGGTTAAATCTTTTGGAAGCTGTGATAAACAAGAGGTGGTACTTAGTTAACAGTTATCAGTGTACATTATTTTTTGTTGTTAATGATGATGTTCATTTTTAACATGGCAAACTGAATAAAGTAGTCGTGTATGTAATTCTGATTATTGAAATAAAAAAAAAGTCATTTCCTGAAAATAATATATCATGGTTGTATGTTAGAGAGTATTTATTACTACCCTAAAATGTATTTTATAATTGTAGCAGTTACAGTTTATCTGGAATACTATGTATGCTTAAACAAACATTTTTTTAATTTACTTAAGTATCTTTGTGGCCTGTACGTATTGTTGATTCACTGCTTTTTTCTGCTTTGAGAGGAGTAATAGCAGCTGTACATCACGACCATCAAAATTATTAATATAACCAGCATTTTTCGTTGCTTTTACACTTCATTTTCCATATGAGAAGACCACCGTAATCTTTATCTTATAATATTAAAAAAAAATTTTGTTAAATTTACTGGCATACAAGTCCTAAAGGGGGATTGTGGTGACAAGAGGTCTGCAGTGGAGCATACCCACAGTAATTTTTCATTTAACTCCTTACCCCCATTTCAGAATTAATTAAAATGGCACACAACAATATTTTCTGGGCACTTAAACAGTTGTTACAGTTATGTACAGTTTTTGTGAAAGAATCTGACAGTGTTGTTGAAATTAGATGGCCTTTAGTCTGATCTCCATCACTACACTATTACCTAGGTTGTATTAATTGCCAGTGATCAATTCAGACAGTTTGATTATATTTTTGTTAAAAAAAGTTACTGTTCATTTTCCCACATACTTCTGGAACCTGGAGAAGCGGAAATGTTCACCAGATGATGTCACAGTTTGTTTACTGCTATTGTTTGGTTAGCAAAGCCATCAATTTTTGGGTGTTTGAAATGGGTTCATTTTCTTTTGCTAGCAAGTGATAGACATCTTTAAAGGTTTTGCTTGTCCCAGTAATACTGTTGCGTACTTGTCTTTCTTTATGGAAATAGTGAAGATTTTAAATGAGATGTGGTAAATTAATTATTCCCCCTCTGGTTCATACTAAGAGCAGAAATAGTATGTATATATTCTTCAGAATTTTCTCACTTGCGTGGGTAGCACGCTTTTGAGAGATCATGTCTGGACACTAAATAAGATGATATTTATATAGGGTTTAGTGCAGTCTAAAATAAATTTGAGTGTAGCGGGTTAATTCTCTGTTCTTCATCTGCAAGTAGGGAGTTGATTTTTCAATCCTGGCAGTGTTTGCTCATGAATGCTGCATGAAGAACGTGGAACCTCGCATGTTGCCTGAGGTGTGAGCTCTATGCGGTGGCATGCTGCCACAGGAGGCGACCGCTTCTCGTACGTGTGTGTGCGGGTGTGGTTTGTAGGTGGCTAGCATTGATGCGGTTACCCCACAGCAAGACTTGGTGCAGCAACAGCAGCAACAACAACCACAACAGCAGCAACCACAACAGCAGCAACAGCAGCAGCAACCCTTCGTGGTGAACCCGAAGACTAAAACTGCTCTGGCGAACATGCTGAGCAATAGGCTGCAGGCAGGAATCCATCTGTCGCCACAGGTGCACCATCTTGCAGTCTCAGCACACTTTGCTAACTAACATGCGTGACACTAACTGTAATCTTTACTAGTTGTTTTTTGTTTTGGTAGCATCGTTCTTTGTCTGACGTGCTGTTTATCAAGTTTATTTATTCTGTAATAAAGTAGTTGCGTGGACATTTTGCACCATATGGTGAGCGAGTCTTCGTCCAACTTTCCCTGTATTCTCAGTAAATTGGTATTGTTTTGCTCCTACTGTAATATGATTTTCTATTAAATATTTTGCATTCATGAAAATTTGAAGCCTACAAAGAACAGTATGTAATGACAAGATTTGTCTGAGAATTTCTGTTTAAAATATATTTGTGTATGTTGCATACAAGTAAAATATTTCTGGTCGAATATTTACTCGTCTTATTGCTTAACTTTAGAATGTACAGTTGTGTGCACATATAATCGCCGTATAACAGAAGAAATAAACTTAATGTGATTTTTTTTAAATTTTGTTATAATCATGAATTTTCTTTGGTTGTGTAAGTATTACTGTCACCTGTAACCTGTGCAACTGTGTACATTGACTTGTATGTAGCACAGAATGATGTTAACTTTTTTTTTGACTGTTGCATGTGTAGTTGTAGTTCGATAGTGTGTTACTAAAACACAGTTTTTTTTTCTCATATCAGTTTTTCATATTTATTTTTGGGGAAGCAAAGAATTAGTTTGTGAAGAATGTTTGTGTATGTTATGCATATAACTATTTGGTATATACTGTACTAATAATTTATTATTTCTTTTCTTTGTGGGTTTTATAGAAACATAACCAAGTGAGAATTTTTAGACCTAAACTAGCATGAAAGTAATGCTCTGAGTATTGCATGTAGTTGTGTATGATGGATTGTAGATACTCAGCAGAGATAGTGAATGTTTTCAGTAGAGACCTGAAAAAATAGCATTTGCGATAAAATGAAAAATAACGTGAATTTTAACATTTTATTTCGTATAACGTGATTTTTCCTGTTTTACTTAGGAAAAAAGCTATTTTGAAAATTTACACTGACTTTTACTTGCAACTAAACCAATATTTGTGGAATGAGTGTTACAGAATGATCTGTTTTGTTGCTTTGCTAGCTAAATATGGGGGGGGGGGATGTGCACGCAATGAATGTTTATCACGTTTTGTGGTTGAGGTTAAGAATACTGGTCATGCTGTTTATCAAACATACGCCATCTTTTTTGCAGCAATAAATTATTTTTGTGTGTTAAAATTTTTTAATAACTAAGTGTTAATATAATTTGTGGATCACATTGTGTAGTAGTTTGCTTTAAACTACACACCCATTCAATCATTTAGTTTCTCACATGCACAATTCAGAAATATAAGGCTTGTTCAGGCGACCTGAGCTTTTTACTACTTCTGCTCTTTTCCTGCTCTTTTCTTGCTCTTTTCCATTTTGAGCATTCGTTTTACTTTTTGGATGGCTGTTTGGGCATCAGGAGCACTGCTACTTTTCTCACAAAGAGCATGAACTTTCTGCTCTTGCTGTCGAGGAAGAGCAAAGGAGCGGTGAGATCGAGAGCAAAAAAGAAGGTGCCAAATTTGTGTTCATAGTTTGCACTGTACAATATAGTGCTAGTTTTGCTTCAAAGTCTTTTCTGTCACGTTTATTTATTTGTGAATATGTTAGGCCATCCTCTGAGAACTGCTGAAGGGCATGTAATTGTAGATAATTATGAAAATATGACATCCTTGAAGGCAAGTGTTAAAATGATGACAGTCACAGTGATTATTAAATGCTTGTCTAACTAATCACAGGCCACTTTATTGTGCGAAGCAATAAAATTGGCTCTGAGTGTGCCCATAATAACCAATGATATTTCCAATTACTTAGTTTTTGCTATATCAGGTGTCGCAAGGTTAAGGTTATGTCGAAATTACGACTGTCATTGAGTAGCCCATTTTACAGTATTTAATGCTAGCAGGATTTCTAGGCATCCTCTCCATCGCCAAACAATGCCATGCTCAGTCAAGTTGAAAATGACAAATTAACGATGTTGCGATCTGCTGATTAGTATTAAACAGTTCTGTGACTTTTGGCATTTGGTTGGTAGCAGAAAAGAGTAATGCATTTTTTGCTCTTTCTTGCTCTTTTCCTGCTCTCAGAAATTCTCAACTTGCTCACCAGAGTAAAAAGCTCAGGTCACCCAAACAAACCTATAATAATCACCAAACAAAAGAGTTACTGTTAAGGTAGCGGGAATTATTACAAGATATTGGCGACCATAGAATACATTTGCGCTAAAAAATATTTGTCAGCAAATCTGAACGTAACTTAGCGCACGAGTTGAGATTAAATTTTCATAACTGCTATTTGTGACAAAACTACGATACAATGGCATGGTCACATTATTATTGTTTTTCTAAAATTTAAAGGTTTAGAACAGAAATGAGAAACGAAAGATATATTTTTTATGTTGGCTAACACGTCAACAAATTGCAGTTATACAGATGCTTGTTTACATACAAATTATGTAAATTAAATTGGAATTGAAATTTGGTTCCTTGGAATAATTGCAGACTTTAGTTACCCCACTTTGTTTTCTACAAAATACGGCTCTTGGAAAGAATTTTATTTCTTTCTTAAGCAATAGCGGCAGTTATCCTAGCAAACTGTGCATGTACAAGTACAGAACATGTGATGTAAACAAACAAGAATGAGCTGTATCTATGAAATTAGATACGAAACGAACGTAGCTATCAGGGACTCTTTTCGTTCATGCAGTTGAAGTACAATTTGTGGAAGTTATATGCAGAAATAATTTAAAGGGTAGTGTGAATTTTGTGTTTTCTTGTCCAAAATGCTGAAACCGGCAGTGCATGTACAGCAACGAGCAGCCGAGTTCAAAAGTGACTGCCTTTATTCTTCTGATTCTCAAACTCTAAATGTGCAGTTTTTGTAACTGCATAGTTTAATATGAAAAGAAAGATGCAATAAGAAAACATATTAAGCGTTCAAACAAACAAAAAGGTGCTGATTCAAATGCTCAAGGTCAAACATCTGTGCTTGCTTGCTTTATTAGCTCGAAAAGAAAAAAATTGGCACTTGATAATCTTGCCATTAAAACAAGTGAAGCTTTTGCAAAGCCAACATTCCACTTGAAAAGCTAGATGATCCTAATTTAAGAGGATTGATACTCTGAATTTATTGAAGGTAAGTGTAATTTCCAAATTTATATGTTTAACTACAAGGCCTGCAGGCCTACTAGGTTTTCTGAACAAGACCTAGTTCATGTAGTACTTACCTTGGAAAATAAAATTGTTTGACATTACTGTCTTAGTATTACTCAAATTCTGGTTTTAGGTGCTGGGGCCTTACCTTGTGTGCAATCTCTCAGAGTAAAGAGTAAAATATGTTCCTGTGGCAGCACAGGCACACTTTGATGCAGTAAAGCAACTTGTGCAGCAGAAATATATTGTTATACTTTGTGACTAGATGACAGATACCAAAGGAAGATGTGTGTTTGTTGTGCTTTTTAAGATTTGTTCAGACAAATTAATAAAACTAGTTTTGAAGGTAGCTGCCGTAAACATTCTGGAGAAAGCAGATGCAACAACATGCTCTCACACTATACATTAGTGTGTTAATAAAAATGATCTTAATTTCCAAAACACTCATGCAATTGTTACAGACTGGCACGTTACATGACCAAATGTGTGACATCAATGCAGGTCCCTTTTGGAGAGCATGTGGTCCATGTTCAGTGCTGGGCCCACAAACTGGCTTTAGTAGGTCACATCTTTTGCACTGAACTGACTGAAGTAAATGATGCTGTGGTACAAGTCAAAACCATATTTTTGAATACACAAAAACATAAACATCATTATGTGCTATATCTAGCTGAACATACTTGTAAAGTTGCAAATCTGTTCCCAATACCAGTGAACACCGGATGGAACTCGTGGTTCAGATCAGTGTTTTATTTGTCAGAATACTTTGTTGACATCGTGAACTTTTTCAAGCTCAATGAAATGAAAGCCATCAACAACAGTGGTATTAACTACCTAGCTTGTCTTTCAAATAAAGATGTGAACATGGTTCTTGCTCAGTGCACATTTATTATGCAGCTGATATTGTAGACCTTCTCACAAAACTTGAAGGCTCTCAGTACCCCACAGTACACGTACTATATGGTTGGCTGAACAATTTGTTGAAAAGTTTTGATGGCACATCAAATGGTATATTTGATTCCCAGTTTGAAACTCAATATTTCAGACTTATCTCTCACCACCACTGAAAAACCACTTGTGAAACAGAAATGCCAAAAAGCATCAACTCTTGTAATGACCAAACTGCAAAGTTTGATGAGTGCTTACCCAAGGATGGCAACTAATAAGCTTTTTAGTCCAAAAATCATTTTACTGAAGGAAACTAAAAGTATTTTGCCTGTTTTTGATCACATTCCTGCATTCAATGGAATGGATAGTTTGGTTTGATACAAGGGCTGTGAATTCCTTAAAGAAGCTGTTCAAGATGTAGTCAGAAAAAAAAAAAAAGAACCAGATGTAGCAAAATTACTGCTGGCTGTGGGAGTAGAATATATAGAATTCTCTTTAGCAGATCTCAAGGCTATACAGTTGCCTTCCAACAATGTCGAAAATGAGCACCTTCTTAGCCACTACAATTTGGTTGTTACGACAGGAGGTCAGATTTAAAAGATGAGAATATTGAAACATTTGCCGTGTTTTCTTTTGATGACTAACTGTTCACTTTTTACAAGCAGCTGAAAGAACGTGTTTAAAGTAAATAAGTTATATATTATGTAGGTAGGCCTACATATTGCCTTACCAATCTAGGTAAAAAACAGCTATTTTTGAGAAAAATAATATCTCTTTTCGGAAAAAATAACAACTATTTTTTCAGGTCTCTATTTATCAGATAAGTTTACTTGGTTTTCTTCAGGACTTGTGAAATAAAACTGCAGTTTATACTTATGAATGTACAGAGTGACACAGGCAACTAGTTGTTATAGTCCGTCTCATGTAAGAATTACACTTTTTGAGAGCCAGTGTGTGGTAACGTGTTCTAAACAAAACTGACAACATTCCATATATAAAATCCTGTATCAGTTGGTGTGTGAATGAATGTAAGTAAATTTCATGTTGGTTGTCCTAACAGCCTTGTCATTTCACAATAGACAACAGAGAAATACACTGGCAGGAAAGAGTTTTTAGACAAACTATTTATATATTTTATTTTGTCACCAAACAGATGTTATTAGTGTAACAACCTAAACGTAATGATAAAATAGTAATATGTGGGTGTTCCAAATGAAATGCAACCTAAATGGTTTGTGTTTATTTCATCCATTTCAACCTTCCCCACTGTCTGTAGCTAGTGTCACGTCATCCCATGTATGCTTCTTTTGAATTTGATAATTCTGCAAACCAGTAGCAAAGTGTTTTTCTAATATTTCAGAATTAATTTGATGCTGCTATTTCAAATTAAAAGTCGCTTTGAGCAAGTACGAGGCAAAAAAATTGATTTTTTACTTTTGATAGAGTAACTAACTGTTCTTGTGGGCTGCAGTCTGATGGTCAGAACTCTTAGCATGCTTCCCAAGCCATGCTCTCCCATGAAGTGAAGTGATTGGTTTCCTATATAGAAAATACAGATATATGAACAAATACTGAGAGTTTTATGTTTTCTCTGAACTATGTATATTTCTTAAAGTAACATATGGTATTTCCATGCACAGCAATTCAGCTTTCTAAAAACTTCTATTCAGCCTGTAATCATTGGCTTTTTTTCCTTTAGCACTTGCCGTTATATGTTTTGTGTGTTACTTTCCTTCCCCTCCTATTTCAACTGGTACTTTGTGAAAAAGATGTTATTTATTAGTTAAAACTATACATCGTTTTGCCCTGGAATCTTTTTCAAGACAAATAGTGTTGATTGTAATGTGATATTTTGTCACAAGAATTAAAGTGTGCTGTGTGACAGTTTATCCAAATTCCTAATATTCCGAAGGTTGGTACACTATACTCTTGCCAGTCAGTGGTTCTTGGGGATTTACGACCCTTGAATTTGCGAATAACATGGATTGTGAAAATACCCATGTCCATTATTAAAGCTCATTTGCATACTGCTGGTTCCCTGTCGATAAGGTGTAGCACCCCCTGGGGCCTGGACACATGTACCAATTTGGTTTAGAAGTCTTATAACTGTTGTATCTTCTCCTGAAGCAAGTTGGCACTCAGCTATTGTAACCATCCCTCAATATTGTGCAGATTGGCACTGAGTTGGATACTACATCCAAGCTGACCCCACACATATTATGTCTGGGTCAAATTGGGGGATCATGCTGCCATGAGAGTACCTTAACATAACACAGCATTCCAAAGATGTGTACTGTGTTTGGACAAGAGTTGTGTTGTTGAAGGACTTTATCAGGGTGCCATTTTATTAGAGGTAACACAGGAGGATTCTGGATATCACTGATGAACTGCCATTCTACCAGCATCACCCAAATATTACAAAAGGTACCTTATGTACCATGTTGCCAGGAGTAGAGTTGGTGTCTCTCCGCGACATTGTCAGGATGTGTCCTTTCCCCTTGGCATCACCATTTGTGTACATTGAAGTCATTTCTGGTGAGACAGAACAGTTCTTCATTGCTGAGCATGATGTAATGCCACTTGTCATCACTCCATGCCTCCTGGTTATGGTACCACTCCAAATACTGCCCCGTCTTTGCTCTGATATTAATGGCAGCCTTACGCAAGGCACAGAAAATCTGTAATATGGTCACGTAGACAGGGCATGGAATTACTTGGAATGTTTGTAGTGTGTCGAATAAGTGTAGGTGGCGATTACATAGGGTTGCCTAATGCTGGGCGCACAGTATGGCGATCCTTCCTTGGTGTTGTCAGTCTTCATCAGCTGGAACCTGCATAATGTCAGTGCCTTCACATACCTGTTGGTTCCAACATCAAGCCACTGTGCCGTGGGAGTGCCCCACATACCTGACAGTAGCACAATACGTCCACCTGGTGTCATGCAAACTCACCTAATGGGTGCTATCAAACTGCATTGAGTGAGTGCTGGTAAAGCTCTCCAGTGCATTTACAAGCTATACACTGTGTGTTTCATGACCTTTTTCACTGTGTTGATTAAACAATGTTCCTCACACATATTCTAACACTGTGGTTGTGTTGAGACCCCTAATGCCCTCTGGTGGCTGTTCTCTAATAATTTGCATATTCAGTGGTGGTATGCATGTGTGCTGAACAACATCCAATGTGGACCATTCCTTGTGGGTACTTTTTTTTGTCCATCTGTGCATCAGAAATGTAGGGTTGGGAATCAGTGTAGATGTGATGTAATTATTATTGTAATAAATGCAAAATTAGCAGAGAACAGCACAAATAAAACTTTTAAAGGGGCATACCATATTGCAGGCGCTATACATATGCACAATGCATCCACAATTTGTAATAAACTAACAATACCTTTATATTACATCAGTTATATAGATATGATACAAATGTTGGTAGATATAAGTTGTTTGATTTTAGTTTTGGTTGTCAAAATTCCATTACTTAAAAAAATATTTTTCATTATTTATTTTAATTTTTAGTTACATTTTAGTTTTAGCTGTTAAAAGTTCATTATATGAAATGCACATTATAGAAATTCTGGAGTGCCATTCAAGTCATACCTATAAACAAACTAAAAGCACATAGGTAATATCAACTATGAGTCTAGCGTATGTTGTTTCACCTACTGCAACAGTGATGGTGGAGGATATTTTTTAAAGCTTACTGAAAACATGTACCTTACATTAATAAGCTTACAGAACTGAAGCTTCCGGTTTGTTGCTGGTGACAAATCTGTGAATTCCCTGCAGGAAGTATTGGTATTGCCTATGCACCTGGAACAATTGCTTCTGCCAAATTTTTTCTGTATGTTTTACACAAAATCGGTTGGTCCTGGGCAGTTGCATCAAGAGGACCAAATTGGTAAATTAGGAAATATTGTTCAATTGAAGAGCATCAAACATTTTTAATCCCTCATTATTAAAAAGGTTGCCCTTAATATGAGGGTGGCCCCCTGTTTAATTCATTATGGGGGAATGTATTGGAGATTTCGGTAACATAAAACGTTTTTGTGAGAACTGTACTTTAATTCTACTTTATTTATATTATTATTATTATTATTATCCCCCCCCCCCCAATATTTTGTAATAATACTGTTTAATATCACTATTTTTAATGGCTCGTATCTTCCTTAATGTTAATTTAGTTTATAAAGTGTCTTACATGTACCCCACTTGATTTTGCATCAGGAATCACTTCACAATGTTGTGGGTCGAATTCCACCCCATAATTGTAATATGAGCCTCTGTTACGATAATCAGCTGTGTTTCTGTCTCCTGATTACTTAAGAAGCAGACTTGTGTGTTTATTTACATTTGGTAACGTGCTTGCAATGACAAGGCGGATCACGAGCAATACACATTTATTTGTTTTAATTATCTGGTATCCAATACTAGCTGCAATAAAAGAAAAAGTGGAGTTCACAAATTCACAATTGAGCAGCTTGATATGTAGTGTTTTTAGCAAAAATCAAGTGTAAACATCATACAAGATGGCAGCTGACAGTGCATACACAGTGCCGGTGTTGCCATGTCTAGTTGTTCCGTGGAATATATGTGTAGGTTCTTCACAAAAAATATGAATGCTGTGAGAGCTGAGTTATCTAATTCTTTGTCGGTTAAAAACGTAGTATAAAATAAGCGTTTGCTTGCGTGTCACAATTGTGATTTTATTTTCATATATTTAGACAGTAAATGCTGCTTATTATACATAGATTGTCACTACAAAAAGTGCAGTGGTGTAATAGTTCAGGCAATGAATATTGCATTAAATGATGCATTAATTGTAATTTCTATCCAGTTATGTCACACATCTAGAATAATTTCAAAAATATTCACGGTGACAAAAATGCACATAATTGTTATTGTGAGCATGAATTACCTGTGTGAATCCATAATATGTTTCTTAAAGCTAAAAAAGTGTGTTCCTTTCCAGGAATTCCTAAATATTTTGCATCTGTGGCAAAACTATAACTGGAACTGAAAACAGAGAACCAAGAACAAAAATTCAGGAATGAGAACCAGATTCATCCCATCACTAATTTTACTATCTCTATTTTTTTGTGGTCTTACTTTAAAATTTATATTGAAAATATTTCTAATTTTAAAGCTCATAATTTAAAAGGTCAGAAGATAAAGGGTAACGGGTTTATATGAAGACACATACTTCAATTTTAAGAACTAGATCCAAAAACATGACATATCTGTAGAGATGGTGATTTATACCATTTAAAATAATCAAATTTAGCATTTTAAATTTGAAATTTAGCATTTTGTAGCATTTAAAAAATAAGATTTATCACTTTGTAGCACTTTGCATTTTTGTGAAAAAATATAAAAATAAACATATTAAAGCACATAGGAATTTCAACATTAAATAGACACAGAAATAAAGCTCTAGCACAACTATAAAGATAACTTATCATTATCAGGGTAGGTCTCTTAAACAATGTTGTAGCATTTATAAATAAAAGCAATATGCCTACATTAACAAATTAAAGAAGAGAATGAATGGTGTATTTGTTGACATGGTTAATGCAATGCAAAGTACACGAGAAATATTATTCCACTGAAATAGCAGCATTGAAACTTAGCATGGAACAAATTTCAACAGTTTCTTCTTTCATCCTATTACGGCAGTCTGTCACTATAATGTTGTATTTGCTGAGGAACCGTTCCGCATCAACACTGTTGGTAGGAGTCCACAAACATTTGAGAGCAGAATCAGAAAATTTGTGATGCTGCAGCTTTAAAGCAAGCATAATTTGAAGACAATCAACGTCATAACTGCTCCTGATATTGGTCACAAGGTGAGCATGAAATCTTTCATAGCCTTCAAAATAATTCTTCTTTTGACCGGTTTGCAAAAAATGGTATTTTTTCCTTGCATTCCTCCAGAGATGACAGATTTAAGTTTAACATCTGACCAGCAACTGTAGGGTCAAATAAGCAACTTACTGCCATGAAAAAATAATTGATCTTATTTTTCTCCATGTGTTTCGTAAGTTTTGCTGTTCACCAGGAGAGTGCAGAAAATGTTCAGGGACCAATATTTCCCCAGGACACAATGTTTTGGCTCAAAATTTCCCCCAAAACTATAGCACATTTTCATACACGTTAAGCGACAATTAAACAGAGCCTGTTGAAAATGAAGAATTATCGTTTAAACCTTAAACCTTTTTATTTTAAAACATACCTGAATATTTATCATAATGAATACATGAAATAACATACACTGTTTTCTGAAGTCAGTTATCTCAGATAAATTGCATCTTTCCCCTCTCTTTGTGAAGGTTGGCAATCACCTTTGTAGTCTTGTACAGCTTGAGACGAGATGCTGAAGAAAATTGTGTAAAATAATATATTCCACTATGGAAATGCCTTTTCAAGGATTCTTTTAAAAGCTGTGAAGCCTTGTGAACATGAGGTCCATTCCAAGAAATAAAGACTTCATTGAAAAATATGTCGAACTGAATGTTCTGATTGTGGAGGTGGTTGCCAATTACTGATCCAACTGATTCACAAACTGCTTCACTACAGATTTTTAAACATTTTTCAAGCAGATAAATTATTTCAGGTATGTGGACATACACTTCAGGGTTAGTAAATGCTTCTTTTATTACTGTGTTGTCCTGGACGATTAATTTAGGTTTTTGATTTTCTTCTGAAGAATCAAATACTTTTTTGAAAAATGGTGTTTTTAAAAGGTTGCTTTTCATAACATTCATTTGGGAAAATATAACGTCGCTGTCCAACTTGCATCCTCGGTTTTCATTGACCCATATAACAAGTGTTTCTAGAGATCCTTTAATTGTATGCTCAGCTGTTGTATCTGGAGGCTTTATGTATTTGCTGCTGAAACATTTCCGCACATTTTCTACTATTGGAGGTTCAGTGATTCTAAGTGCTAGTTTTTAAAGCAATGTTACACAAATATTTTCTATCTAGTCTTTTTCTGGAATATTTGAAACTTTCTTTATCTGTTACTTCTTCATCCTGATGCTAAGTCTAGGAACGGCTTGATCTTTGGCAGTCTTCATCAACCAATAGACAGTCTTGGTAAACATTATTTTTTAATGACTCAATTGCCTTAAAAACTGATGGAAAATTTTTTTCGCTTAAGCTCCCTTGTTTCAGTTCCAGTGTCATGTCATTAAGTGTGCTTTTCATACAGTCATAACAATCAAAGATTGTCCAAATGCAGGTGTTTACATTCTGAGAGGTACAACTGAATTTTGTGACCAACTCTAATATGTCATTCGTCCCTAGTAGTTGATATATAAAACAAGGCTTGGAAAAATTATTGAGTTCCAATGAGTAATCCTTAGCAAGAGTATTGTTGTCTTTCCGAATGCATTCAGTGCGCTTCTTTTGTAAGTCAATAAAAAACAACTTGAAATCTTTTTGGAATGTTTTGTAGACTCTTAGTTCACTTTGAACAAAACGTGTTTCTTGGAATGATTTTGGATTCAAAACACCCTCTTGTAATTTATCTGCTAAAGCAATTAATTCTTCATAGCCAGTACCCCAGTTATAGCGCTTCATTAGATGGCCTACAGTTTGAGCTTGATTGTTAAGCCATGATAATGACTGAACTTTACGAACATCATTTAAAACACACTCATACGTATGAGCCAAGTCCCACATAGGAAGTAAGAAGTCATGATTGACGTTTTTACAAAGCCTTACCAATTTTTTATCCACACAAAGATCAAAATATTGATCATCAAATGCCATTCCATGAAGTTGTTCCTTTAACTTAATTTTACAATTTTCAAGGGTACATTGCAGTTTTTCAACAAGAACACCTGTGTGAAGTGCCACATGGTGAAATATCTATCACAGTACATATCTAAACCCCCTCTATAAGTGTAATCAGGCAAGTTATTTGGTAAGTCCAGTGTAGTTTCGTGATTTTGTCTGCTGTGACTGACACGAGAGGTAGAGGATTTGTCACTAGATTTTTTGTGCTTAAAAAAATCACATATTTTGCCATTCATAGTAAGAAATATGTTTTTCCATATTCACTAAAAAAATTTTGTTGAGTGATTTAGTTCACCAACATCAGCATCATTTAGAACATTTAAACTTAATAATCGTTCAAAATACTTCCCACCCTTGCCTATTTTAATTGCACTGTAAGCAGTTGTGGCAACCCTGAGTCCCACCTTTTCGTGTTCTTTTTTTACCATCATATCTCTCTTTTCCATTATTTCAGAAAACTTTATATACCATTTATGTGCATTTGATTCTAAATGATTGATAAGGTGGGTCTTCAAATTTTGAAACTCAATGTGTTAACTGCTTTTCACTTGGAAGAGGAAGAATACCAAAAGTGCCGACTTTAAGAATGGCTACCTCCTTGGAAACGTTTTTATAATTTTCTACACATGGAGAGCATTGAATTGTAGCTGTACCTCCTTCTAAACATGGTAACATTTGACAAATTTCTGCAACCAATTTGCAAAATTCTAATCAACTTAATTTTTGTTTCAAATTCTTTATTATTGAGTTTAAAAAAGGAGGTAATGACTTTGGCCTTTGTCATAGATTGATTTGGTTTCAATAACTCGTCAACTTTATTGGTAAGACTAGATAATGTCTGGGATATGGTTGATAACTACTTGTTGATCTCGGCAGACTCTTTAGCACCGTCGTTATCCTGGGCGCAAGACACGACTGGTAATTCCCGACCAAGTGTTCCCTCATGTTGAATATAGGCCTATCATCAAGTTTTCTTAGTTTGTTTAAAGGTTCGCAGCTAATATTGCAAGACAAATCATTTTCAGTAAAAATACCAAGTTCTTCAAAATCACAGATTTCGTCTTTTAAAAACCTTGAAATGCTACACTGATCACTAGTTCTAGGCTTTACATTTGGACGTTTATTCAAAACGTTATTTGTGAACTTATCGTGTCTGCCTCGCCACACACAAAATGCGCAGTTCACTTCCTGTTTACTTTTCAAAGTAGACTTAGTTTCTTTTGTAATTTTCAGTGTACATAATAAAACACAAAATAACACTTGTATACGCCACAAAATTTAATAAAGTAATAGGTATAGAACAGATGCCTATATTATGAATAGGGTCACAGCACACTATATATAATAAACAGCGTACATGAACAATATTACCAAACTTTAACGTTTGCTTTATTTGCTTGCAATCACTTCCAAAAAAAATAGGAAGAAACATATGCAACAGTTGACGATGTCTGTTGTCTTTTGTTCGAGAAATCAATTGATAGTTTTTGCAGAAACTATTTTCAGCCTTGAAGAAGTGTATTGAATCAAAATACCTCACTCGCCGCATCCAGCATCGAAAATGGCAGTGTATTTACATTTTGCATTATGCTGCTGGGGAAAGGGGAGCCAAGCATTCGACAGCCGAGTGCACCCAAAGGCTCCCGGAGTTGTCCGAAGGAGTGGAAAAATACCATGGAAATACTCCCCCTCTAGGCGGCGTGGGAAGAAAGGGTGCCTGCGGCCTCTGGCTCCAAACAGTGCTGGCTCATACGTGAATGCAGCAGCCCTTTTGCATGTAGATACTGCAATTTTTTCAAGCAAAAATTTCCCCTGAGCTACCTTAATTTCCCCCGAACCTCGTTCGCGCAACCGGACATATTCTGCACCCCTGCGGAGCACTTCTTCATGCACTCTCTCAGTTCTTTTATTTTCTCTTTGGTGACCACATTAGTGCATGCATTGACCAAACTCGCAAGTTTCTGATGGCAGGTGACCATGAGCATACCTTTCTAGTGTAGAACTCGCAGCTTTGAGTTCATCCCAAAGTTTGTGCCCAAATGTATAATTGGACTCTTCAGGTGTATTTATTAATTCCAATATCTTTTCAGAAACCTTGGATAGAAATACAATTTCTACTTTCAACTGTGCGGCTGATTGTTTGTCCTGAAACATTGATATCACACTAGCGCTACTGCTGCTGTTGCTTTCTTCTTCAATTTTGTTTTTAAAAAAATCAACAAGAACATCAACATATTTGTTTAAATACTGCACAGCCTCAAACCACAAGTTCCAGCTAGTATCACTGGTGCAGGAAACAGGATGGAAGGAAGGGAAGGATAGCTCTCCTTAATAACGTTCAAGTATTTGTTTCTCATTTTCCTGGAATGCAAAAATGCCATCTTAAGTTTTGATACAAGCAGCTTCAAACTAGAAAATTTCTATAAAAATATGTCCTAACTAAGTTCAGTTTTTGTACAAAACACTGAAAATGGAGCAGGTGATCCCCAACAATGGTTTGTAATGCTTGGAAACATTTTCCCATATTGTGCGGAATCGGAAACAACACCTAGGATGTTATTGTACTCTACGTCGTACTTCTTTATGCCGTCAATAATTGCCTGGCTGCAGTCCATTTGCTGTATCCAGGAATGAGCAGCTGGCTAAATAAACTTCTTGTTCAGCTGTTTTGGTGTTAAGAGTCCTAAATAAAATGGCAAATATGCACCTTACTTTGCTTTCAGCAGTTTCGTCTTCCACTATAACAACTAGTTTGTCTTTTAATGCAGCTTTAACTTTAAGTTTCATCTCCTCTCAACAGGCTGGCACATAATTGTTTTGAAGTGTGCTTGCACCAGGCAAGTCTCCTGAACTAGGCACATATCTGTGAATGAAAAAAAAAAATTGATTGTACTGAAACTGTGATGTTAGTGTCAATTTTAACAGCAATTTAAACAATAAAATAGTGTATGTAAAAGCCATTTGCTGCATGAAGATTTACTTTGTAGTAAACTGTTGTAGCATAGTGAAGTAAATTTTCATCAAGCAGTAAACACAAAAAAAATATTTTAAACATTTAGGGTTACTGCTTAGTTTCATTACATTTTCAATCTTTTAGGTTAAGGTTTTAGCACTAAATGACATAGGTCTGGGCATTTGTAAATTTATTGACATCATTCATACGGAAAAATAAGCAGTGAAATAATAAGTATGCTCATGCGTTATTTAAAAGCTACTTGCTTTGCCAAATACTCCCAAATAGCTCGATAATCCAACTTGTGGATAGCAATATTCAATTCCAAACACATATTTACTGTATCGTGAATGAAACTAGATTTTTCCATTTTTGCCTTTTTCTGGTTCTCAATCATGCTGGAAACTGTTGCTTGCACTTTTACCACCTTTCTTTCTTTGTCTGACTTCGTAGTGAAATTTCTTTTCGTGGTCTGATGCCCCTCAGATTTGATGTGCTTCTCAAGTACATCCTTTTTCTTCCACTATAGCCAGCGATTACATAATTTGCACATAAAAATATTACTCTCACTTTTGTATTCATTTATGCGATCATGAATTGAAATGGTATTTCATCCTGTTTTTACCGTCCGAAACGACACATCCACGCACGTGTTTGTAAACACAGCTTTCCACAAGATGACTGCGTCCACTTGTAGGTTCGAACTTGCTTACGTAGACACAATTTAGCAGAGGTGTTATCGCAATATGACTGTTCTAGAAGCCTTCAATCTATCGTTTTTGAACTGCACTCAGCAATAAATAGAGATATGGCTGACACACTAATAGCTTTTTGTTCTGTGCTTTGTTTACACACACAGTTTTTAAGATGGCACCCATTGGCCCATTAGTGGTTAAGTGTATTGAAACAATAATGGATTGTGCTATATGACGTGATATAATTTAGAATTCTCTAAAACTGAACTTAAACAAAATACAATAATCGGCAATCAATTGCGAATCTGAATCAGTCAAGAATAAAGTACTCTGTTTTGCGAAGTGTAAACAATAACAGTTAAAGGAAGTTTTACTACTATTTCGCATTTATCAGGGCAAAGTGCAGATTTCGCATTTTCTCGCGTAAAAAATACGGTTTCACATTTTTTCGCATCTATTTTGTGAAAATAAAAACTTACCATCTCTAAATATCTGCCATCAACATGACGTGTGACTGCTAGTCCTCCACTTGTAAACACATGGCAGCAGAGTTATTTTCATGCTCTCATATATAGAGTATGTTGGACGCTGACAGCAGGCACTCTGCTCCCCTTCTGCCACTCTCTCATCATCACCTCATCCCTCCCCTTTTCTGTGTTGTGATTGGTCAACCTCTCTCCTCAACACCCTCCCTGCCTTTTCCTACGAGGTATGCTATAATTAGTTCTAGACTTTGCTGCTAGGTGGCGCATCATTCGCTCAACCGTCAGCATAATTCTGGACTTGGCTGCTAGGCGACACGCCAGTCGCTCGGCCGCCAGCCCGAGTGTTGTTTGATGTTGTCATCTGTTGGTAGGAGTGCTGGTATCAGCTGGAAGCTAAAGTAATTTTTTACATGCTATATGCAGAAGCATTATGGTTTTAATACATTATAAAAAGCTATGAAGTAGGTTGGAATCAAACTGCCGAACTTTGGGTTGACAAACTGAAATCTGAACGAATTGAGCTACGAAGGCATGAACACCAATGGAACTCTAAGTTGTATATTAAAAAATAACCACGTATATAGGAACTCCCTATATTCCAGTAGTTTTTGTACAATATAACAGAAACATTGATTATGAACAATCATAATTTATAAATAAAAGTTATGTATTTAATTAATGTTTTTGTTATTTATCACCTAAAATTTTCAGACATACGTATATCGAGCAACATATCTACGAAATCATATTTTTAAGTATGTCACAAACATCATTTATGAATTAACTTAATTTTTATAAATAAAGTTGTGTGTTTAAATTAAATATATATTTATTTAAATTTTACAAACAAGTGTATCGAGTGATGAGTCTAAAGATTCATATTTTTTAGACAGATACAAAATGTTGTCAGAAAATATGGTTATGTGAGAATGAAAATCACCATATTGAATTTAGTAGGCATAGGAGTGATCTGTGTGTATTTTTTAATATATTATGTAACCAGTCCAACCTTACCACAAGTCATATTTTAAGTGTACTATGTCTGTATCAGACCCACACAAACTGATAAGCATAGCCTTTGAGCAATTAACCCTTTGGACACTTAACCCATTGCATACTTAACCCTTTTCATACTTAACCCTTTGCGTACTTAACCCCTTGCACACTTAACCCTTTAGGTAGTGAACCCTTTGGGTACTCAGCCCTTTGAACACTTAACCCTATAAACACTTGATATTAAATTATTTTTTAATTTAACAAAAATTTATTTTTGGGTTGTATTCCTGCTTGGAGCAATTAATGTAATGTTATTTTTGGTTTACAAGGTTTGATTTCTAGGTGAGGCACTTAATATTTTGTGCATTGAATGACACACGTGAGATAGGAAAGGGAGAATTTCATATACTTACACAATCTCGCATATAGTCTCGTCTGAGAGAAAGTGAGATGTCTCACAGCCATACGTATTGACATCCTGATAGCTGTTCAGCAGCTTTTTTTTCTCTTGGCCCATCAGCCGGCGCTTCACAACCCAGTAGGCATGGAGGGGGTAGTGTGCCTGCACACACACTTTCCCTTTTACCCTTTGACCCTTACACCCAGCAGGCTTACTGGTGATCTCAGGACTTGTTTTGCCAGGCGTCGTGGCTTGATGACATGTCAAAGTGGTTAGCTCTGACGACCGGTGAGCAGAGTGGTTCTGAGTTCGTTTCCAGATCAAAACATTTGAAATCTTTATTGTTTGTTTCCTAACCCTTGGACTTTGTGGTATTGCATGTGGGTGGAATGGAATGTAGAATGATTACAGAATAAAACATTTCAAACTTATTTTCTATACCACCGAACGATACTCGGCGCTCACCACAGGATTCCAAACAAAGGTATGAAAATGGAACACACAAGGTGTTGTAATGTCAACTGTGCACGTATCTACAAATTGATTCCCGCTTATGGTAAATGTAAATTTGTGGTATTACTTGACATTGGAGAACGATTTTACAATATTTCAACATTTTTAAAATCATTGTATATATGTTTAAACAAAACCATCATAATAATAAAAACTACATTCATGACTGTGTTTTAATCATGCTATCGAGCAGCATCTACCAACACTTGTATAGGTTTAATTAATGTTAATTGAAATGCCAATACTGCCAGACCCCTGGAGACTTGGACTATACGAGGACAGCTCGAACAATAATAATTTGTGCTCTTCTCCAACACCAATCATTCAATCAATCTCACACACACACACACTATAACACACACATGCACACAAACACATATACAGTATAACATACTGACGCCATTGTGTGAGACACGGAGACAATTACAATACACTTTACGTGCTTTGATGGGCATCAGCGGTGGTTCCTACACACCGCACTTTGAAACTTGGAGATCTAAGGAATGCTGTGGGTTCTGTATGTTCGTCTCAGCCGTGCGTACTTACAAAACAACTTTTATATATCAAAACACTGCAAATGAAACACTTGGTGGAACTAGGTACTGACACTACAAAGACTTAAAACTTTTACACTGTGAGATATGTTTATTAAGTGAAAGTTACACCATGCCAGAAAATGAATAAAGGTGCTTACACTCAAACGTGACTAGCCAGTTTCGGTGGGTGATTCCCCCAGCACGTTACTTAACTTGCGCACTCTGCATGAATGATGCTCCGCTGTGTCTGATAACACAGCCTCCATAAGGTATGGAGCCTACAGCCACTAGGATGGACTATAGGTTTTGCCCAGAGACAGGACATGTAGTATGAGATGTACATGTGCAATCATTTATACCACTAACACCAACTCGTCGGGACTCATCCCCGAACCATGTGCTGTGTGGCGACGGTCAATACACATAACGGATTAGGGCAGAAAATAATAATGCATTACAAAATTACACAAATAACACTTGATGATCATGGGCACGATATGAACAGGCAGAATAAACACACAAATGTGTGAAAGTAAGTTCAGATGGTGTGGATGCCACTGGATGAAGTTAGTAGCAGACCGCGTGTGCCGGTGTAAAAATGCATTAGTTTATGTGAAATTTGGTCAAGAATTGCCGGCCAAATGGATGTTGGCATTTAGCAAAAATGTTCCCGTCAATGAACGAGTATACAAAAGCTCTTAACGCACCGGATGGCGGAGAAATATAAATACAGGAAATGACAGAATGGTCATGAACAAAAAGGGGCAAGGCAAAGGTTAACAAGTATACTAAAATTAACTATGGAAACCTACATCAGTGCAAAAGTATGAAGTGTGTACGTGACAGCATCTTACTTTGCCAGCTCTCCTAGGACGACTGCCCAGAGACAGGGGTCATGTGGACCTACCAGAGCTGCCTACGGTGTTCACACAAGTGGAAGTGCTATGCACGCAGAGTAAAAACATTATCTTTTAAATCATAATGGCACCAAAAGAATTATCAAACTATTTTACTGACAAAATGCAAAGTTATGTTTTCTGGTATATATTAAATTGTCTTATTAAGGCGAAAACGCCTTCAAATCAATGTCTCTGTCTTCGGTGCTGCGCTTACTTTAAATTACAAATATCAACAGTGGACAAACCCTGAAATAAAACATGTGACACTTCACAGACATTTTAACCCTGAAAAAGAAATACATTGCACACTGAAATCAATTATACAGTTTTGGGAATGTCCGTGTAGTGGCACTGTACACATGTTTACTATCACGTGTAAGGTTAGCGGCAAGGGCCATTATGGGCTGACTGTGGCTGGCGCTTAGCTGGCTTCAATACATACACACAATCACACAACTCATTTGCATATTCCATACCAGGCAGTTGCAAAACCTCATACTATCAAACTTTACAGGCAATACTAAATACTTGAAAAGTATATCAACATATCATACAACTCAAATGAACAAAGCATACAAAAACAGACAAGATCATATTATGAAACCATTTCAAACTATAACACTTACAACAGACCACCCACTTGCAAAACCCTCAGCATCAAGCAAAACTAAATACTTAACAACTAAATCAAAATATCATACTCACAAATGAACAAATCTCTATCATCTATCTTCCAATACACATTATCACACACATATAATTTAAAGTATAATGTTATACAAAAAAAAGCTTTCCATGATTTCTTTTTTCTAATTTACTATATAACATCTGACGCATGTCATACTGCTGCGCAGCGCGCCTGCGCTCTATACAGGCGACTTTGCCCGATGAACGAGCGATAAAGAGCTTGGGACAAGTCACAACAGTGGCGTACTAACTCCACATGCCGATAGAGTTGATTCCACAAGCCTGGACAACCACATTCACAATTATAATAAGAATATTAATTATAAAATTGTACTACCCTTCCGAATTCTGACATGCGGTTGCCACCCCCTCAACCCAAGATTATTTTACCCTCCAAGCTGCGGACCCGCCAACTTAGATAAAGGAGTTGGACAGATACCCACCAGATCACAGCACCCCTGCACCCAGTAATGTCACAGATGTAGAGGACGCAAAACTGTCGTCAGCCTAACTCACAGGCGATAAAAAAAAATGCTACGCGGCCTGCTACGAGAGATAACCAACCCCTGTGTTGAGAGGCTTACAATCCCCGCACCCCATGGACAGCAACGAAGCAGAAACAGGGACTATATAAGGAAACTTCAAATCACCCTTGCCAGAGTTTGTCAGCTTGCTGACCACACTGGTCAGCGAACTCTCATGGGATCCGGAAGGACTCCTCCTCCTCTCCCAAGAGCTTGAAGAAGGCTCTCTCTCCAGCTCCAGCAGCCTGTGCAAGGCTCAACCTCCAACCACCACCAGCCTGTACAATGTTCTACTTCCAACACCAGCTCCTGCAGCTCTCCTGAGGTATAGTCCATTCACAGTTTCTTCTGCCTTTTTTAATCAAACCTTTGGAAAATCTCCCCATGTATGACGTGCTTGATTGTTTCCTACATATACCATGTATTACAAGAATTTATGCTTGTCTAAAAGTTACTTTTTTTTTTCTATAAATTGAAATGTTATTCATATTTTATCTATAAATTATAATGCTTCATTTGTAAATAATTTGAATAAAAACACTGAGAAAAGATGTGCCTTGGTAGCGCCTAGTAATAAATAGTTTTTATATAAAATATGTATTGTTACCACTGAATGTGCATGAATCCGGTGCGTTCTCCTTCTGGTGTAATCTTCCAGACTTAGTTAATCTTAGTTTGCACGAGGCGGAGGGACATCCTGGAAGTAGAACTTATGCAGAGCTTCAGAAAAGGCAGAAGATACAATGAATCAACTATAACCTCTACGACCTCACCCTGCACCGTCTCCCTCAGTCATCCCTGACTCCACGGTAGCAGGTTGTCGCAATGTTGTAGGTCCTCTCCCCAAAGCCGTCACTGTAAAATGCGACCTAGAAGTTGGAAGTTAAGAGTGCTAGCTTGGTTTGGAAATTCCCAGGTTCGCCTTCACCTGGTTGAACATAACCGACAAGGGGAAATTAGAAACACTTAGCTGCGTGCACCAATCGGCTTTCCCCAGACTTTCCTATTAGTGTAAATATACATGCTTTAATTGAAACTGTAACTACTTGCATATTTAATTTAACTTGTTCCCTGTTCACATAAATTTAAGTTGTTTACTTGCTGTATAATTCGGCTCAAACCTAAGTCTTAAACCTACTCTGTCGGACAAGTGTGAGCAGGCCGAGTTTTGTAGTGTCGGAGGGTCCCTAACGGGATCTCTAGTCTGCAAAGACATACTCTGGCATCTGGGTGAGCTCGAAACTCCCATGCCTCTCCACGGGCTCATACCATCTCCGACCATGGTAATCTGGTAACACTTCCGAGTGACTGAAAAGACACTTGAACAGGAATACTGGGCGACGGTTAGAGAAGGCATGACCAGTGCCGTAATTGGTGAGCCTAGAATAATTACAATTACCTGTGGATCAACCATGATTGTTTAATAGGAATCAATTCCGATGACCAGAAAAGGTGGAGGCCTTCCCAGTAGACCATGTCGCAAGGCTCTATATACATTGCAATACAAATTGGAACGACCGGCTACCCCTCCAGCGACTGACCCCCTTCAGGATAGTACTCTCCCCAGTTTACCGCACCCGGGATCACCTCATCTATACCACAACCAATCTCGCCGGCATGACTTCTTCACACAAATCAGAACTAGACTCTTGGTTAGGGATTGGTTGGTCATGGCCAAGCTATAATGATATTAGTTACTTATATGCACCCCCGCCTACCCCGGTCAGTAAACTGCCAGCTCCATCCCAGACTGTAGGAAAGTAGAGTACTAAGATGTGTACTGCACACACTGCTGCTGGGAAAGAATCCCACCACCCATTCAAACGCATAGGATCGCTGTTCCCCCTCCAACTTACGTTCCTGTGCGACGACCCACCAAGCCTTCCCCTCTCGGGAAATGCCAGTACCAACTCAATACTGAGTAAGGATAATAAGATCCCCACTTCCCCGTATCATCCTCAACTCAACATCATTTTAAATTACTTATTTCATTATTCTTTTTTTCTCTCTCATTACTTATTATTACTTCATCCCTGGACAACTGGCGTCCGGATTTTTGGCAACCATCAAAGTGAGCAAGATCATGCTCCCTGTGAGAGAGACATGTATTTTGAAGCTCACACTGGGGTTCGATTCCTCTCTACCTCACCTGAACCCTTCAGATAGGCGGTCTTCCATTGTGAACCTCAGTGTGGGCAAACCCAGACCTACCAGGCATGACAGTTACAAAGAATCACCGCCGAAGGGGCTGCCACATTCACTAGGAGGGAATGGGCACTCGCAAGAAAAACAGAATCAAAGTGCCTAAGGCACCACCTAGTCAGCCACTGTCCAACAGCAGCTGCTTAGGGCAGGGCATCGATAGATCGAACCATCGACCAAAGCCGCGAGAGTGCATCACATCGTTTAAAATAAAATTAAAATCCAAATGAAACACTCGTCTCACTCAAATTGTGTTATCCCATACTGCATATAGCAATCAAAACTTGTCAATATCATTAAAATTCCATAATCAAAGAATGTTTGTTAAGATCTGTTCTTTTTAACTGTTGATTCAATCCTTCTAGGCAACTTACATCTTATCTGTGTAACAAGTATTTACACGATTAAACCTTGTTTCATCTCATAAGAAGCTTAAGTGTTGTTTTTCAAATGTAACTATATTTATCTACTTCGAAAATCATCAGAGTTGAAGCATGCATTCTAATTTAGTCACTACTTCAACCTAAACTAAGCTAATTACAGTTATACTAACATATTCTTTGATTCAAATCCCAAGCAGGTAAATACTTGTGTATGTATTACAGTTTGCGACGTTTGTTTAAACCCACTTATCTTAAACATTACATATTCATAATTTAGCACTCGCCATTAATCATCAAGAGTAAAATATGTATATTCGCGTAACAAAAATGAATATTTAGCGAGAGTATTTACACATATGTAGTGATTCAAGAACCACACAGGGTAAGTAGATTTTTTAAAATCATGTATCTAGTAAAGTAACCAGAGTATTGAAATAATGAATAGCCAAATGCAAGTAGTATGTATGTAGTGAGCTGACATCAACTACCCACCGACCTATGAAACACAACAAAAGAGAATAGAATACAACTATAGGTTTGAGAACGTACTCCATGCTTCATATCCTGTCTATGTCCTTATAAATAGTATTTGCATATTGATTAACTAACATGATAAATTTCACTCTATGTACACATCTTACCATAACCAAAGCCATCTTTCGACTAATATATGTTCGATATTATGCGTAACTTATATGCGTATCATTTTGTAACGCACTTCACAACAAACACTTAAACAATCTACCATTCCATTACCTATCTCACTCTGTCTACATTGTCTCTCTACCAGGCTATAACAGGTTGTCGAACATCAAAGAACTACCTACTACCCATTACTTCATCAGTCTATCATCATCTCTGGAAGGGAGAACAACACTCTCGCAGATATCTTGAATGGTAGACACGAGTATGGCCAACAAAACTTACGAAGGAGATGGATTTTAATGCAACACTTGTTCCAACATTGTCGCTAAGGATGCGTGTCGAAGACAAGAAATTTGTTCCCTACCGTCCAAATGGATCACAAACACCTAATATAAAAGCCCACAAGTGTAAACATACAACCCATGCAACTAGCAACTTTACCATTCTCTATACAGAACATATCTAACAAGCTGTGACAATACATCAAAATATACATAGATCTATTCAACCACACACACACCCATGCTCACACATGCACACACAGATACCTAAACAAATATTAGTTGATACCACAGACAAGTAAATACCAAAACATTAATTGTTTGATACCACTCTGGTCTATCTAAACACACCAACCATTTACACTTTTCATGAACAAAGTAACATACGAGGAAGAAAATATATTTTAAAACCATCCCAGGGTAATTAAATATTCATAAGAGTTATAATGGATTACTTTTAAAAAATAGTAATTCAAAACTTTACAAAAAAAAATTATCTTTATATACAGTTCACATACAAGAAATAAACAATGTTTATAACTTATAATACAGGTATACTTGCAAAGGCAAGTATACCTGTATTCGGAAGGACTTAGGTTCAAACATTCTGCCAGCCCTTATCTATACACACCCATGATAATCTATTTGGTAGAGAACATTTGCTATAAGAAAATTATGCTAGAACCTTCTCTTCTACACACCATTCAGATATAAACTTCATTTTAAAACTCATATTATATTGTAATTGTTTGATGCATTCCTTTATTTTTCAGGCTTGTGTATAATACTTTTTTTTTTCACACATCACTATATATTATTGTTTCATTTACAGAAACAGAGACCTCACCATATAATATTATTAATTAAATATGTCGGCCAGATTTCCTCATTATTCAATCATAATTTAATGTGATATCAACTAACTATACAGCCCAAACCACCAAATACCAATCAAAAACTGTTTAAAATAACTCATAATAACTTTGTCATATCATATTCACTATAAAAAAAAAAGGCCCAACCTTCCATTTCTACATATTCTAACTTGTAATACCCAAAAATTACGTAAACACTACCTACATTCCATTCCATCACATCATATTGGTTATACCAAACAATTCGTTTCATACCATCCATGACAACAAAGCTATCATATGCCGTATTTCCACACTTCATATTTTTTGCCAAAATTTTGGCCTTCAAACAGGGATGCAGCCTGCATTGAAAGAAAATTTATTTTCAGTGTTAATAAATGTAATTAAACAAAGTACTACAAAGCTAAAAACTGTAATAAACTCATTTTTTTCACAGACTATGAATTTCTGGAAAACAAGTGCTAACTAACCATAATATATTGTTTAATGCACATTCCTTAAAGGCACGATTTTGTGGTTAATCGTGATAAAACGAAATAACACCTTTACACAATGTAAAACACGAAATAACACGAAAAACAGAAAATGTGCTATATCTGAACACTTCTCCTCTGTTATACAGTATACACTAAATTACTTTGGCAGTGTAAAAATACATTTAGAATGTTTTTCTTGCATAGCGAAATGTAGGCAAACACATTCCAAAGATTACACAAGCAGTACCATATTTCCTGGCATAATTCTTGCTCCTTTTTTACAGGAATTTAGTGCAAAAAATTAGGGTGCATTAATTATGATAGGAATTGCCAAGACCTATGCATGTAAATATTAAAATGAGGTCTGCCGTACTTATATGTTGTGTCAGATTGCTGTCTGCTTCCTCTACGTTGTCAGTTGAAATAATTACAGGAACAAAACAAAGAAATAAAGGGCAGTTGTTAGTATTACGGAACATTGTTTTTATATTTTACCACACCGCTAAACGTAGAAAAAGGTGTATGTAAACACCTGTAATGGCAATGCAACCATTTTCAACATGGCAGCTTAGTAGAAAAAACAAAAATATTTAGTCTACAGTAAAACCCCTCCATTACGAACCCATTTATTACGATCGCCTCTCTATTATGACCCAATCCCGAGAAACTGTGAAAAGTTGGGGTCGAAAAAGTAGAAGATTTGGGGCACGTCTAAAAATAAATACAGTAATCCCTCGCCAACCACAGTATCTTGAACCGTGGTTTCAGTTATGTGCTGATTTGTTTTGTAGACCTTTTCTTCAACCGTGGTATTATTTTCTACTATCCACAGTTTTCAGTCTATGGAAAACTAGCCCTTACTGATATTAGTGGTCGTGCATTTCTCAAGCTATAGGCTGTTCACGGTAAAGTGAACAGCCTATAGCTGTTGATGGCCTTGTTACATTTCCTTTCAGCCATTTTTTATCCTTTAAACATCTGTTTAAATAAATATTGCCATGTAAGTAATAAACACAGTGTGTATATTCCACCACACTCGGAAGTTAATGTCTAAGGCTAAAGTAAATCATACTTATTGACTATTATTCAAAATGAGAGGGTTTTCAAAAGTGCTTGCTGTACCCTGAATGGCCTTTACCAACATAGACTTTGACATTGGTTGTCCCAAGCAGCATGAAGCAATAAATTACTTTGTGCCAGAAGAAGGGGACACTGGTGTATTGTCTGTAGAAGCCTGGAGGGTGGGGGGAGTTGCAGGCCGGTATGGGGTCAGTAAGGATTCTTTGTCATATGCCGTGCTGCATGAAATATGAAAGGGAAAATTTTTTCCGGAATTATGGCACCATAAAATTGAGGTGTGCGAATTATGCCAGGGCGAGAATTATGCTAGTAAATAAGGTGAAATGCTGCACTTCAAAATAAGCTATCGTAGTTTAACAACAAACCGCCTCCTAGTATTAGTAACAATAGTGCAAAGTGCACTCTCACAACTAGAATGTGTGCAGTAATCTATGGCAGAATGTTTGTTTATATTGACAGTTGTGTGTGAAACGAGAGTGTGATATCTACAAAAAATGACTTTTCATAAAATATCCAGTCTAATAAATTGTTGAAAATGCTGCAGCCGATGTAAAAGACCGTATATCTCTAACATTTACTACCTTTTATTTTAAAGGATTTTATAACATGAATTGCTAAAAAAAATTTTATTGTGGGATAAAAAATGTTTTCCCCAAATTCAGTTTTCTGAAATAGGGGTGCGGTCTGTAATATGGGGCAGCGTATAGTTGTTGAAATATGGTAAGCATTCCTATGAAATAGTCCAGCGAATTACTCTGATAAATATTTCATCATGTATTAGCAAAACACACAATCAAATAATATCAGCAACCATGCACTATACCATAGTCAACGACCCAACTTTAACAAAATTGTATTTCCATAGACCATATTAACAAACCAAAAATCCAAATGTTTCAACAGGAAAACATTATAACCATCAAGACTTGCAATTCATATCGCAACACGCAACTCATTTGAAATCAGCATTGGCAGTCACTGTTGTGACCTTTTATCTGTGCTCGTTACGTTTACAATGCCCATGTCACTTTCAATGTCACTGTCCCCCTTAACCTTACCAAACACGTGTTTCGTGTCATGCTGTAATTCATTTCGTCCACAATTGGTGCTACTATTTTTTTCCCTAGGCTTTGTAGGAGACTACATGTGGTTGTGTAGAGGGCCACATCTGGTCTACATGACGATGGGCTTCACCACATGCCCCTTTTACCTTGTATGTTTCAGGTCCTAACTTTTCCACAACAACACCCTTTTCCAATTCTCCCCCTTGTTGGGAGTAAACCCTGTACTGCACATGGTTACCCACATTGAACGATGCAGTATGGCGTGATGACTGCAAAACTGCAGTTGCAAACTGTCATGCCTGCACGTGTTGGGATACAGACGGCATGAGTAAAGACAACCTGTTGCAAATTGTACGACCAAACAATAGATCACTGGGAGTTTCCCC
Source organism: Dryococelus australis (assembly GCA_029891345.1). Classification (NCBI taxonomy): domain Eukaryota; kingdom Metazoa; phylum Arthropoda; class Insecta; order Phasmatodea; family Phasmatidae; genus Dryococelus; species Dryococelus australis. The sequence continues at coordinate 171,183,965 of CM056993.1, forward strand.
AGTGAGTGAATGAGGTGTTACATGATAGGTCATGAGGAACCTGGGCAAAGCAAGTTTGAGAGGTATACGCGATTGAAAAAGAGCTTTAATCTTACTTTTAAATGTCCTGACCATATTTTCAGCAAGCCTGTTAGTAGAAGAGTGGTACAGGGATGAAAATGTATGTTGGATGCCATTTTGTTTGCAAAAATTTGAAAAACCTTCAGACGAAAATTGTGTACCATTATCAGAGACCAGGTGTTCCGGAAGACCATGTGTAGCGAACCAAACATGTGACCTATCCAAGACTGTCTCTGATGTAATATTTGGTAACTCGGACACTTCCGGCCACTTAGAGAAACTGTCAACCAGTATCGGGAAATACTTGCCTTGGAATGGGCTTTAATATCTATGTGCACTCGCTGCCATGGTCTGCGAGGCCAAGTCCATGGCAACAGAATAGACTTTTTTGGCATTGACTTCCCATTTAGGCAAGCATCACAATGTTCAACAACCCTCTCCAGATCTGTGTCAATCTTTGGCCACCACACATATGAACGCGCTAAAGATTTCATTTACCTATGAAATGTTCCAGCGAATGACTCGGATAAACCATATTATCATCATCATCATCATCGTCTTCGTCGTCGTCAATCTTTGTATGCAGCAATGTCAGTAGAGCAATATGGAATGCTGTTTACTGGGGTTGTATTGCCTTTAGTGATGATTCACACTTTTTACTGGGAACAAATGACCACTCTGCCAGTGTGTGTATGACCACAGATGAGCACTACAGTCTCTGCCTCATTTTACAGCAGTACACAACCACTACTACTGGCTTGATGGTCTGGGAGCTATTACATATGAATATTATTCACTACTGGCAGTGGTGTGATGGCCATGGACTGCACAGTGGTACAGTGAAGACATCCTAAAACCTCTTGTACTACCTTTGTGGCAAAGTGCTCAGGAGCCAGTTTCCAGCAGGATAACACTCATGTGAACACAGCTGTGGTATCCCAGGAGTGTTAATGTTATATTTGAACACTTTCATGGCCTGCACATTTGCCTTGTTTCCACCTAATATTTGTGGATCCAAATGGGACATGAGATTCCTCCATGTCAAAGTATTAGTGATTTGGAGCATATAATTTGCAGTGACTATGGGAAAATCTGCTACAAGATACCATAGGGCATTTGTTTGATTCCATATCCAGTCATATTTTGTGGCTGGGGGGAGGGGATAAATAAAAAGAACACCAGTGAAAGTGTGTAATGAAGAAGAAATAAGAGGGCAAAATAAAGCAGAAATAGTAGGAGAAATAGTGAAATTTGGAATCTAGCTACAAAGTTGGCAAACTCCATGAAGAAGGGGGGGGGGGGGGGGGGGTAGTTGGTAACTGTCTAGAAAAGTAATGCTTCATCACCACTTCAATCATCAATTAATTCAACAACTTCTGCACTTGGCGATTCAATTATCGCAACTACAATTGGTTCTACATGAACCTGCAAACGTGGTTACTTCAATGGTGGACAACTCCCAAATACTCACATGACCTTTAGACATTTCATCAACATCTGAATAATACTTAATAATCTTAGCACCCTCAAAGCATATAAATAACGGCTACAATAAAAATAACTTGTGTCAAATGAACATCGTGACTTGAACATGAATGTCTAGAATTACATATACCAACCTTTGAAGTACCAGGGGACATTCACCATCAGGACTGTTTTGATTAATCATTCTTAAAAAAAAACAGAACTAGTTCCAATTAATTTACATAATAAAATTATAAAATCATAAAAAATCTTTCAAGTCGTTTACAAAATTTACAAAATAATAATTTCAAAAAAATTTTCACAATAAAAGTTAATAAACAAGGATAAAAGTCTTCATAACAATAATTTAGCTTCTGTTCTCTTATAAAAATGAAAGAATATAAATAATTAAAACATCATTTCGAGCATCTAGCACAACTTTAAAACAGCTAAGGCTAGCTTTGAAAACATTAGAACTGACCTACATCTTTTAGACCTTTATCTTATTGGTTTGATAAACAGAATCGGCATGAACTAAGATTTTCACAAACAAACCTCTATATCTTTAGGGACGCAGCTTATGGTCCTGATAGTTTTTAGTAACTGATCTCAACTGTTTCTACACAATACAGGTATTATCTTTTCTACAGTTTCACATGTCAAAGTTATGAGTATTGGCTCACAAGTTTATCGACGGGAGTCTGTTAACTAAAATAAAAAGTCTCAATTAGTATCACTCGCGTTATCGACAATAAAGGCCCTGACCTACCGACCCAACAGAGCTAAACTTATATCGGCTTCAACTAAAGGTGTCCCTTACTCAAAAAAACAACATAAAAGTTCCTCCCATCTGAAGTTATAAATTTCCAAGGGACTTATAAACTCTGAACTCCTAAAACAAATAATTATAAAAACTTTAACTTTATGCTGCCTACTGGAGCCCCTACAAAAAACACTACAACTACTAAACAAAGAGTTCTTATCTTTTTAGGCCTACATGGTGTACGGCAAACCCAGGCTCCTACAGCCTGCCTTCACTGACCGACTCTAACTTCTGACTTCTAACAACTCCCAGTTCCCAACTTCTAACTTCTCACTACCCCATGCCGTCTCTCTGACAAATCTTTAAATGTCACCCCTCCACAGCTGGCTTTCATCAACAAGGCCCAATATCTGGCCTCGGTTGACGTCATCACCCCTGTCACCCAGCCTTCAGCCAATCAGAACACTCTGCGCACATGTACGGTGGCTCCCTGGGAAGACAAAGTGAACAACCTATAACAATCTGGTATCCAAATCCTTTTAAAAATAATTAAAACCCGTCCTGAACAAAATATAATTTTAAGACCTGAACCCCTCACAAAAATAAAAAGAATTACAAGTGACTCCCAATAAAAAAAATTAAATGCCTCTGTATAGAAAATCAATAAAAATAATTTCAAAAGACACTACAATTTTAAAATCCAAATAAACTACTATTACTATGTTGAGGTCAAAAAAGTCATAAGTACCCTATTACTAGAACAAATTTGTTTAGTAAACTGTCCGATATTAAGCAGAATTGCATAAAGCAGATACCATATTGTAAAAATCCAGTTAAAATGTTAACCAGTGATTAAGCACATTAGCTGAGAACGAGATGACTAATAATGCTTTACAGCCCACCCGTAATGATGATGGAAATATTGACATATTTTGATAGTTTTGTTACCTATATAGCTATTAAACATATTAAGTATGTGATGGACTTGTGAACCTGACATTTGTGAACATGTGGCAATTGTCATATAATTGTGATGATATTAAATTCTGCTATTTTTCAACAAGTGCTGGGGAAACGTTCTTGAAATCTAAGTGAGCAAGTGAGATCACCTAACTGATGTAACTTACTTCATGTAATAGTTTTTAGCTAATTATTTATGTTAATTTAGGATGAATACTTTTCCAAACTTAACTATATAGGTAGTGATTGAAAATGTTATGTAAACAGTGTTTATAGTTTAATTTATAAGGTGATTGTAGGAAATGAAATGTACCCCATTTACAACCTCACCTGTAATTTTCAATGAAGTGCTTGTGTATGTTTTAAATGAAGCTGTCTTGTCTGTGTTCAGAAGACATGGGAAGTATGATTATGTTTTTGTGACATCCATTGTTAATTGGTTTTCATTTCTTTTTGGTTTATAACGGGCCTTTCTCATTTCTTAATAATTATTTGTTTCTATAAATTAACACTGTTGTGGTGTATATGGAAGACATATTGCTAAACCATATGGCTGTATTTTTATATTTTTTATCATAATTCTTTACTGCCATAATCTACATAAATGCTCTTTGTGGTGCTGACTTAGAAATAAATGTATTTTTGTTGCTTAAGAAAGTGCAGCAATATTGTTGAAAGAACATAGACACACATAATAATTAGACACTTATTTAAACCATTATGTGGAAATAATGGGAAAAGAAATGGGATGTTGATAGCTTAATATTAATGTGTTTGAGTGATAGGTGTAAGAAATATACTGAGACTTGCAGACAGTTTTATTTAGGATACTATATTTATATGTTGCAGCATTGTACTAAATTTGCTGATTTTTGTTTGTTTGTTCCGCATTCCCATAACAGAACTACTGGGTAAGTTGGGTATTGTTACCATACAAATTATTAATTATTAATGGCATAAGTTTTTTTTTTTTTTCTTCCTTCCTTCCTTCCTTCCTTCCTTCCTTCCTTCCTTCCTTCCTTCCTTCCTTCCTTCCTTCCTTCCTTCCTTCCTTCCTTCCTTCCTTCCTTCCTTCCTTCCTTCCTTCCTTCCTTCCTTCCTTCCTTCCTTCCTTCTTTCCTTCCTTCTTCCCAGTACAGCAATTTCAATTAACAATGAACGTCCAAATTTAGTTCCCTTGTCTATAAACTGAATATTTTGGTTGCTGTGTGTATTGAGCTTGCCTAAGTGACGAATGTATTAAGCTTGCCAAAGTGATGAATGAGTGAATAGACAAATTTATTATCAGATCCTTGATTATGAATTCCTCTCATCACACTATATCAAGCAAAGATCAAATTGAACTAATTTTGGTTTGTGAGATTTTAGCAAGTCTGAATATGAAGTATCATGCACTGTGAAAAAGGTCACATTTAATTGTGTGTGTGTGTGATTGTTCATGACATACATGTATTCAGTTTGAGCACAAGTGTCCATTTGCTAATTTAGACATATTTAACATGCAGTTTTCTTTATGAGGACAAGAAGTTGGCTATCGGCCACAAAGCAGCTTGAACAATTGCATATTGATGTAAAATGGGCTGTAACTATCCAAAATTCAGTTCGCACAAAAATGTTAGGTTTTGTTTCTGAAAAACGTAATCCAGGGAAATTTTTATTTTCTTTACTTCATCACTGAAAAATATATACTTTTTCGTAAGTCCAATTTTTTAACATGTGAGAAATTTCTTCCTAACTATCCAAGGTAGGTATTGTAAGCTAAGAAATATTGTACATAAAGGATAATATTTTACTCGGACATCCATTTTGTTACAATATACAAGACAGCTTCCTCATATTCCATTTTAATAGTGTGCCATTTGTTGATAATGCCTTGAAACATTAGACACACAACTTTTACAATAAAATTGTTATTAAAGTGCAAAACTTTTGACAAATGCATCTAATGATATCAGAAAGTTTATATCTTAACTAGTGTATTGAATATTTATTTTCTGCTTTATAAATTATTGTGTTTAAAATAAAAGTTTAGTAGTTTTCAGAGTTCTGCATAATGATACACATAATCTTATATGAATTTGAAAATTGATAAACCATTACATTATGATCACCAACCTAATGAGCTGTAGGACTACCTTTAGATTGCAGAACTGTGGTCACGTGGTGAGGCATTGATTCAATGAGGTGGCGGAAGGTGTCCTGGGGTATCTGGTACCACACGCACAACAGTAGGTTCTCAATTTGACACACAGTGCAAGATGATGGTGATGTAGTATGAACCAGTTTCTCCAATTTGTAACACAGATGTTCAATAGGGTTCATAACCAAGCTATTTTTGGGCCAAGGTGTTTATTCAAATTCACTTTCATGATCCTTAAACCAGTTCTTCATGATCTCGGTACTTTTGCATGTTGCATTGTCCTGTTGGAAATGGCCATTGCTAGCAGGGAGCACTGGTGATATGAATGGATGAATTTGGTCCCCAATAACATCCAATTACCAGACATCTGTCAGAGCTTGGTGTACCAGAATAATGGGTCCTAACGTTTCCCACGAAAACACCGTCCAGGCCACTACACCATCTCCTTCAGTAGGGGTGGGCGAAGCTTCAAAAATTCGAATTTGAATAGAATATTTTCAATATTCTGCTTCGTATTCACAATCAAATTTTTTGCTTCGAACTTCGAAACAAAAAATTATTTTGGGGAACTTAAATGGTTTGTTATTATTCGCACAAAAAGCAAAAGAAGACAACGTACGCTTAATAACATCAAAGTTTTTATCCCACATTGTTCACACACATGGTTAGTGAAACATTAAAACATTACCTCAACTCAACAGAATGCCCACAAATTAGTCCAAACTGTATTCGGTGTAAAATAATTCTCAGTATCTAATTTTACTCACAATGTAGGAAAACTGAATTATCTGGGGCTAAATCTTTTTACTATACTAAACACTTCATTATCTTTCCAAACTTCATTCGGCACTTCAGATTTTAATCTGTATTATGTTTATTTTCATGTCCAACAGAATCTCGTATTACGGTGTGATAAGTAGGAGATTAAACTGCAAGTTTTACCGACTTAACTGCTGTGAAAAGTGTGAAATTGAATCCACTGATATTCAAATCTCACTTTTCAATAATGTAATTTAAAAAAAAACGGGAAATTGTTAGTAAAATACAAGCGTGGTTTCATGCCAGTAGTATTGTATCGACTCTTTACATACGCAATTATGATTTGATGAATCAAATTTAGTCGAGAAAAATCAATTTTACAGCTTATCCACAGACAGATTTGTCACGTAAGCAAAAAAAAATTACATCATATATTTTGTAACGTTAAAACGACGTATTTATTGTGAACCTTAACTAAAACTGGTAGTAAACTAACACTATTATAAAGTTACGGTAAACCGTGCACACTGGATTTGTCTTATATGCGAACGTCATCTATAAGTTACTAGTATTGATTGCTGATTGATGTGGGATGCGAGTTTCGATACATATAACATAAATATTCGCATAAAAATTAGCAGGTTCACAATGAATGTTTAATTTGACCCCAAAGGTATAACTATTTTACCGAGATTTAACATGGGGTTTTTTTAATTATGTGTTTGGTTAAAACTATTCATTACACGCCTACAAATTGTCTTAGTTTTTCGTTCGAAATGTGTTGGTTTTTGTGTGCTGTGATCACTCATTATCGCTGAGACATTGACAAACTCTAAACGTAGCAAATTTCGTATGAGAAAAATATAATTAATTTACTTAGCTACTTTTCATTTCATTATTGACAAAGGAATTAGCTTTGTTAGCATACAGATTCTGTATGTTGCATTCATAACCTGATGTGACTTGGCTGTGATTGCAGTTGCACTGAAAGTTAAGGCCCTGCTACAATGAATCTGGTGGATTGCTGGTGCTGTGCTGGTGCTGGCCGTGTGCTGGTGGATTGCTCTCATGCTGTTACAATGAAATGTCATTGCTTTGCCGGTGAAGCGTAGTTAGTTCGACTTGCAGCAGATAGCGCCACCTTCACCATGTTTTTATTGGTTGTTTTTACGTTTGTGTATTGCACGCAATTGCAAATTTGTACTAGAGTGTATTCCTCTGGATACAAATTGATCGTCACTTTACTATTAGTAAGCGCAAAAGTTCCTTAACTCTAAAGTCAGTTTTCCAAATCGACGTACTTTTCCCGCGATGCCGGATTTCTGAATGTTTGTGTACTTTTTTTGACCCAACAACAAAAACAACACTTGCAATCTATTTTGGCTGTTATCATGTACAAAATAATAATAATAACAAACTTTTTATAATGAATTGTCTTGGAATTTAGTGACAGTAGGTATCTTCTGTTACAAATATATTAATTTTATTTTGTCAGCAAAGTTCCTAATTTAATTGCGCCTGCGCAATAACATTGATTTCATTGGTGCACGGTCGTCATGGCGTGAATAACAGCCAATCACGTGCAAAGTGCTGGTCAGTTGGCGTTCCGTTGTCGGTCAGTTGCTAGTGAAAGTTAAAAGTTGGCCAACTCTGCCGTACCAATGCCAGACCGGCACCGCAGCGGCACCAGCACTGACGTCACAACAGGGTAAGCCAATCAGAATTCAGAATGGCATCGACCAGCACTATACCAGCAATCCACCGGTTCATTGTAGCAGGGCCTTTAATATGAGTAAACTTGTATCAATGTACACACATTAGAACGAAAATGCACGAGTTCCATAGTAGATATCATGAAATTATAAAGAAAATAGCAGCAAACTGAAAATATTAAGGCAATGTTGTTAAACAAATATAAACTTAAATTTTTTTTGTTTTACCGTGACGCAAGTCCAATTTTTTTAATTATTAAAAATGCATTTTCCTGTTAAAAATGTTTTTAGTTTCTTATTATGATTATTTTGCATTTAGGTCAAGTAATATGCTGATGTAATGAAAACTGATTCCTTTTGCAATAGGTAAGCTACTTTTAAATATTCCTTAAACCTGCATTAATCTTTAGTTTGTTATTTAGGTTTGTTTAGCATGAAAGGTAAAATAGGTACGTACATGTTAAAAAACTATGACCAATTTTTTTTTCAAATCGGTGGAAAACATTTCTTTTTTATCTGCCTTTTACCTAGCTTGTAAAATGCATGCAGTTATTAAATTGATAAAATAATTATAATTGGTGCAATATGTACTTGTGAAAAAAAAAACACTTTGAATTGATATTAATTTTGAATTCGCGAATATTTTAACAAATTTGCTTCAAAATGAAATTTCCAGCTTTGCCCACCCCTATCCTTCAGCTTGTCTCCGTCTGTCAGCGCATCCAGGTGCCATATCCCCTGATGGTAATCAGTGTACATGTGCTCAGCCATTGATATGATTAACCAGGAATTGTGATTCGTCAGACCAGGTGACCATTTCCAATCTTCCACAGTCCGGTATTGGTGATTTTGTGGCTATCTCATGCACTGAAGTCACATCCATAGCAGAGTTCGATGAACTGTGTGCAGTGAAACATTGTCCTGGTCGCCACTCTTGTATCTCTGTGCAATTTCGTGAACTATGGCCCTATGGTCACTCCAAACAATGCATGACAGCATTCACTGCTATCGGGCATCAATACGCATTAGTTAACACAAAAATGAATTACATATTGCTGTTTCTCCGCTGTTGCACCACTTTTGATATGTGTTCACAACAGTGGCACAATAGCAACCAACAAGAAGGGACCTTTCAAAGATGCTGGCACCAAGACACAATGCTATCACTCTCTATCTTCTGTCAAACTTGGATATATTGGTTGTTTTTCTCATTCTGATGCTTGTAGACACTACTAACAATGAGCTTGTTGGCCTTTCCTATATATAACATGCTGCCAGCCCATCACATGTAACTCTCTGCAGGAAAAATGTTCCTGAGTTATGGTGGTCATAATGTAATGGCTTATCGTTACATATTTATTTTAATGCAGTAAGCCACTTAAATATGCTATTATTATAGTGTGCGTGCATGCGTGTATATATATATATATATATATATATATATATATATATATATATATATATATATATATATATATATATATATAGAGAGAGAGAGAGAGAGAGACAGACAGACAGACACACATACATACATACATACATACATACATACACACACACCATAATAATAGCATATATCTTGGCAAAACATGTCAACCTGTTTTTTCAATAACCTGTATTCCACAAATATATAACACTATGGTTAACTTTAGAGTAATGTATTATTGAATAAATGAAACTTTACCTTAATATCTTCTATAACTTGTAATATTTATTTCTTTTTAAATATGAAGTAACAACAGCAAGAGCAGCGACGTGTTGGCAACAGCCGGTAAGAAATAGTTCACAGTTAAAATAATATTTTAACGTAGTTTTTTAGTATACTATTTGTAAATTAAATGGTGCCTATTGAAATATTGAAATATTTAGGTAGCCCCGATGGCAACATATCTCATTTTTACAGTTTAAAATAATAGCGGAAAATATTGTGAGTAGGCCGTTACGGTACGGTGTTGGTTTATCGAGCGAGAGCAATTTTGAAGCAACTGTCTGCTGAGCTCTCTCTCTCTCCTCTCTCTCTCTCTCCTCTCTCTCTCTCTCCCTCTCTCTCTCTCTCTCTCTCTCTCTCTCTCCTCTCTCTCTCTCTCTCTCTCTCTCTCTCTCTCTCTCTCCTCTCTCTCTCTCTCTCCTCTCTCTCTCTCTCTCTCTCTCTCTCTCTCTCTCTCTCTCTCTCTCTCTCTCTCTCTCTCTCTCTCTCTCTCTCTCCTCTCTCTCTCTCTCTCTCTCTCTCTCTCTCTCTCTCTCTCTCTCTCTCTCTCTCTCTCTCTCTCTCTCTCTCTCTCTCTCTCTCTCTCTCTCTCTCTTCTCTCTCTCTCTCTCTCTCTCTCTCTCTCTCTCTCTCTCTCTCTTCTCTCTCTCTCTCTTTTTTTTTTTTCACGCTCACGAAGTTTCACTTTGCTAGTACGCTGCAAAATTGTACCTGTTTTCAATTGTAGCATATTTCATGTGAAGTTGGCAGACGTGGCGAACCATTACATAGTTTCTTGCTGTTTTACCAAACGAAGCGTAAATTATACTTACTCCAAAAAATACTTCAAATTACATCACGTTTGTACACGTTTTGTTTTTAAACCTTCCTAAGCAAGTTACGATGTTGTGATAAATCTGTGTTTCCGCAGCAGTAATAAATATACTGTTACGGTGTGTTTCGTTAACTGCTGCATGTGAAATAGTGTGGCGTGGCTGTTTGGTGATAGTTACGCTGGATCTGTGTGTGTGTGATTTCTAATATTTGATGTGAACTATTTATACGCTTTAAATGTGATCTGTTTTTATGACAAAGTTATTTATTTACATCCACGTATGTTTATTTATCACAACGTTGTACCTTTGCCCTGGGTGTTTGAAACACAGTCGTGTAACCATGATTTACAACCAATCCCAACAAAATAACCAAGCCCAGCCCCAATAAATTTCAATAAACCTAATACACAGTATGTAGCAATACATATAAATATGAGTGGAATATAAGTTATGGTAGGCTTATTTGAGTTCATGTTCACTGCTATATTTTAAGTTTCTATAACAAAAAATGAGCGCCCGAAGTTGCGTACCTGATTTTAATGTCGCTTGTTCATTGGACTATCTATTCCTTTGTTATTCCAACTGAGGCCGTCCTTTTAAAGAAATAACCCAACACATATCAATAACAAAAAGTTAAATATTACAGTTCATTACCCTGCAGTTGTAACAATGTTTAATAAAGTCACTGCAAAATATTAACGTACATTACGTGTAGTGTGCTATGTTGTAGAAAAAAAATGTTAATGTAACGTAACCGCAAGAACTATCATTAGTTCAGGCATTTTAAAAACGTCATAAAGCGGACCTAAATAATGTTATATGCCTAAACTGTGAATATTTGTACGAAATAGTTTTTGAAGTGGATCTAAGACAGAATTCTTTGAAAAGCCTTAAACAGTAAACAACACATTTGACAGGTATAAAAGAAGTCACATTTCAATGTTTATTTTTAGGTCTAGCGAAATTATACTAACACATCTACACACACAATGGCATGTAAACATTAATTTTGCCAGATGCTATATGGCAGTCACATGGCAATGTTTGTTTACATTTGGTGGAAGGATGTGAAACGGGCCTGCAAGTAAATATTTAGCAGGGCTCAAAGAAAGTTGCTTCCAATGGGGAATGGACTATACATACATACATACATACATACATACATACATACATAAATACATACAGGATGGGGCTGAATTAGACCAACAATCTTCATGAGGTGATTTCTTATGCAAAATCAGGTGGCAAATATATAGGACCCTTTGTACCTAAACTAAATATTAAGAACAACATAAGTCCCTGAAAATGGAGATTTTGGAATGTATTTTTGCAAAACATGGGAAACCAGATGAGATGCATGTACAATTTGTGGAACATTGTTTTATGTTATCGGGATCTTCAACCTCAGAGCAAGATCTGAATAATAACATTCCCCCTTACGAAAATAACAGGGGTGGCCACCTTCTTATTGCCGGCAACTTCATTACTGTCTGGAATTATGAACATTTGATATTTGTTTATTGAGCAGTGTGACCAATGAAACAAAATTGGTCCCCTTGTTGGAACTGCCTAGGACCTACCGTTTTCATTTAAAACGTACACAAAGTTTCTGCTAGATTCCGCTGCCTCGATACAGTGCCTCGTACGTAGGCAATTTGCCCTACATGCGTGTATGGTACATATTGTTTATTGCAAGTGTTAACCTTGTCCGTCACCATCGGTTGTGCTGTGGCCATACATGCAAGTAATACATATCAACTTTATGGATTCGCTGACAGGTCTGAACGTGGTTATGCTGCTGTTGTATACCTTTGCTTGAAACCTCTGCAGAGTCTGATAATAGTTCACCAGTTGGTGGCCAAATCTAAGGTTGTGCCTGTGAAGGTGTCGCTACCTCACTTAGAACTCTGTGCAGCCCTTTTATTAGTTAGGCTTCTCCATCTCATCACCAACTACTATGAATCGAGACTGCACATTAATGCCACTTAATCCTGGATATTTCTAGGGTAGTTTTATCTTGGATTACATCATCACCTCACCTCTGAAAGACCTTTGTGGCCAACCGAGTCAGTAAAATTCAATATTACACGTCATCTGAATGGTGGCATCATGTTCTGCCGGTGCAGTTTTTCGCTTCAGATTCTGTGCTTTGGGCAATATATCTGGACAGCTGATATTACTAGTACTTGGACAAGTTGTTGGCGGAACAACTGTGCATGTGGGTTCGACGGGTGCATGAGTGTGTTGACAGTAAGATGTTCTTGTTGGTGAGGACAGAACAACAGGCATGGGGCACGCGATGGAAGCTGTCGGCTGCTGGTCAGGCAGACTGAGGTACTCTGCGAGACACGGGTGTACCTCCTGACTCAAGCGGGTTGAGCCTGGAACAGATCCCTTGGTATCTCTGATGTGACTGGGACGAGTAAATGTTGTAGAGCGTGGACTTGTTCTTTATGAGTTAGCTGTCCGATGGCGGTGATGAGGGCAGGGGTCAGCTCTAGTAAACGTCCAGAGGAAATTAACACCAGCTTAACTTTCTCCTTGAAAACACTATGTCTGGAAAAAGGCAATTGGTGTTCACAACACACTCTCATGTCCGTGAGGCAAAAGGCAGGACTCATTTCTCTATAGTGTTGAGCCACGTTAGCAGCTGCAGACGGAGCAGACACCTTATTTCAGCACTCGGCGCAAAAGTGCATTGAGTACGGGATGTCAGGCATTGCTGTCTGCAGTCTCTACATGTGAGTGTTGGTTTCAGTAGTGTCTTCCCAATCTAGGGAACTTCCCGTCCGGCACAAAGGTGTGGTGGAAAGGGCGAGCATCAAACTGACGAGCTGGTCTGAAAACTGTGTACCTTTGATTGGGCTCTGCCGTTCTTTGTACCGGAGTATGTAGACATGCTGGCACTAGCTAGTGTTTGTGGGTTTCACAAAGAGTGTCCTGGCTCTATTGAGTATTGTTTCCAGGGTCACCTGCTTTTCTCTCAAGGGTAATGTCAACTAGGATAGGTGCAAAGTCTACAGAAACGTGGTTTTCAGGGATCGGTTTATACTCAATGTTTTTTCCGTGCAATTGAAAGTAAACATGTGGTGACGTACTACCTCCTGGGTTTTATCAAGAGCGTACGGGAAGCTGGACATACAAAAGACAAGTAGAGGTGATCTGTTTCTAAGCTAAATGGGATGGGTTAGTCTAGCGCTGTGAAAAGAACTAAAAAACTATGACTGACTCCCTACACCACTGTTGCTTAGAAGGAGCCGCAGTGTCTAGTGTGCGTAGAAGACGTTGCAGTTAATCAGGTTGGCGCGATGCTTGGATAGGTAAGCAGGGCATGATAGGATTAGTCCCAATACTGTGGCTAAGGAAGAGGTATTCCTTCTGGCACAAAGGTGTGGTGAAGGAGGGTAGTGCGAGGAATAAAGCTGGTGAGATCTTCTGAGCGAAGGCTTAAGGCGCTGGCTTGTCAGTTCCGGCAACGAGTGTGGTGGAAGATTGAAGACTGGTCATCAGTGTAAGCTGGTCAGTTCTCCAGCAGCTAGCGCAGTGAAGAAATGAAGACGTCCTGAGTCGAATCCTGACTCCATATTTATACTCTGCCAGGCGGTCCTCGGCTGAGTGGGGGGTGGCGAAAAGCATAGCTCTCTGGCGTGATATCACCAACCGGCTGGGAGAAAGGAGAAGGGAAACGATGAAACATACTAGGGATGTCAAAATATCAATTTTTCTCAATTCCAACTGCAAAACCTTTCACTTGATTCCACCTCAATTCCAATACCATAAATTAGGATATAGTGATTATCAACATGTGCCTACAGTCAATGTATCCTTTTTAAATGTTGTTTTATAGGTCAAATTAGACGGACACAAATATGAAGGCAATTACAGGAAAGACTTTCTGGTCTGCTATGTGAAGTTAATTTCCTATATTTATGTAACATTCAGACTTATCTAATTAGGCCTAACAAGTTCATATGAGTATTTTTGATAAATCAATGCTTATTTGAAATGAATATAGATGCAGTATTATACAAAAAAGTTAAACAAAAGTTCTCAATGTCTGAATGCAATATTTTAGGTCAACTTGAAGCTAACCAATATGTACACAAATATTGATACTATTCAGTAATGAAATTGAAATACAAGTAACCTTTCATTTAGTATTGCTAATTGAAAATACTCCTACCGGACATTTTAAGTTGCAGGGACACTGGATGACTTGCTGCTACACGCATCTTTGCCCAAAAAATCTTCTGAAAAATCTATATTGGAAATTTTCTTGTACTTGTTGTGTTTACTTAAGTGTGTTCTCAATTTACTAGTTGTGCGACTAACCCCACCTCGTGAAATTTTTGCCGAGCACAAACTGCAAAATGTGTAATTTGCATCATTTATGTCAACGGAAAAATAATTCCACACATTGCTAGACATTTTCTTCACGTCTAAGTAAATAAAATCCTCAGTACATTGAAAACTTTAACACTACCCACTTTTAGAAAAAAAGAGATGGTTATTTCTTGTAAAGGTAAACACGAAAAAAAATGCTTTCAATCTCGACTACCTCAAAAACGAAATGTCACAAACAGGAAATATGTATGTTACGGAAAATGTACGTATTCTTTATCTAATATAGCGTTAAATAATAGGTAAACAAAACCAAAAATCCAAAAAATATTACAGTAGAAACTTTCTATTACTACCCCTCATGGTTCCCAAGAATAGGGTCGTAATAGAGGGGGGATCGTAATAAAAAATTTGGAAAATTTTGGCCAGATTTTGACCCACCCCTTACCCATATGCCCCCAAACTTACCATTTTTTGCATGAAGTTCGTGTTTAATTGGCTTTAGCGCATAAAAAACCACTTTTCAAATTAAATATAAATACGTATGTATATTTTAATAGTTGGACGTCTACTGATTAATTGGTTACCCCAAGAAAGGCAGATTGGACCACCCCTTGTAATTAAGAAGGCCTAAATACAGTATGACATGTCCATTGAAAGTGTGTGAGAAGATTAGACTATGTATTATTAAAATGTAACTAAACACTGTTGGAGGTGCCTTATGTGTGAAGCAAAACACAGAACTTTATTTATTGATAATATTATGAAGATACATTCAATCACTCGTATGCTGAGGCTAGCAGCGAATACATTGCCGTGCACATATTGCTGGGTGAGCGCCTATATCCTCTGCAGCCGGGCATGGCAACTCACATATGTCGATTGGTCCTAGATCCTTGGGACTGGGCAGCTGTCGATCAGTCGCCACAAGGTGGCGGCCAGCCAGCCACTACAAGATTATTCTGGCAGGCAGAGGCCAGCCGGCCGCGCCAGTGCCATTGTTATGGGGCTGGTTCGCTTCGTAACAGCGGCCCAATGATGATGAAACATGCTGATAGATGCAATTCACATCAATGTATTGAATTTATACAAAATGTAGGCGGTGTGTTGTCCTCTGCACTGGCACGATAAGGCCCGGCAATGTTTACGGGAATACAAAAATTTAGTGTGGTCTACTTGAAATACTATTTATCCCAAATTTTTTATCAAAAACTTCTGACGTGACCTATACACGCACACGGCCTTGCTCGCCAAAATATGGTAATATAAGAACACATTTTATTTGCACATACTTACCTACCTTTATTTACTTTACACATAAAATTAACTTCATAAGAAAAAAAACAAATCCCACCAAAAAATTATCATACTACGTAGGCGTGGGTGCACACAAACTTTAAAAAAAAAATCATTAAGAAACTTAGTCTGTAATGTCCGCAAAAGAAGAGGGATAATGGAAGCGAAAAAAGACAGGGATGGTAAGGCAGAGGTGGCAGCATGTGACTAGGACAAAGAATCCTGACTGACCAGGACTGAAGCTTCCCCCCCCCCCTTCACACTGTGGCACTTCCAGGGACAATACACCTATGTCCCTTTCTGGCATTAAGTAATTTATTGCTTCACGCTGCTTGGGACAACAAATGCCTTGGGATGTGTAGCTTTGGTGGGTCTGTGAATAATAGAATCTTCATAGAATCTTTGCTGACTGGAACATCCATTCTGGCCATGATAGACAGTACAATCTTTTAACATCTTGTGGCCAACAGTAATGCAAACTCCGTGGAAATCAGTAGCAGGGCTATGCTTTCTGATGAACTGAAGCCGTCTAATCACCATTGTTGAAACGTGCCATGCATCAATTCGCCTCCTCTCCACTGTGATGATAGCTCATCCTTGAAGGAGTAGGAAACTGATTCCTCCTGAGAAAGACATGGGAGTGTCCCCACACAAGCAATTGGTGTTCCTTTTAGAGAATGTAGTACTGCACTCTCAACAGCAAATTTGTTTTCTCTCCCTGTTTTGCTTTTGTAGCGTGTGCTACTGTATGTGCGCTCTTGCTCGGTGCATTGCCTTCCTCTTGAATGTAGTTGACCTTCTGTTTGAAGAATCGCTGGCTGGAAGGTCTATGACTAGGAGCAGGTGCAGTTGTGACACTCTTTTATGTCTTTCTTAGCTTCAGTGGCTGCAGATGTCTTCTGTCTCTCTCTGTTGCATGTGACTCAATGTTCTATCTTTCTTCATGCTTCAAGGGGTAGTATTATAACTGTACAGGCTGCTGCAGCGTTTTCTTGTTTTTTATTTTAGTATGAGCTCGTCATGTTACATTGCTTTCATGGTTTCTCGGGATTGGGTTATAATAGAGAAGTAGTCATAATAAATGGGGTAATAATGGAGGGGTTTTGCTGTACCAGGAATCCTGGTATTATAAAGGATCCTGCTTTATTTATTTTGTCAGTGTTTTAACCTGGCTGGGGAAACTCAGCAGTGTGCTGCAAACCTCTTTTTCATTAAAGCATGCATTCCTACAGATTGAACTTTAACGTTGATAAGAGAGAAACATGCAAAAGCATCCAGAATAAAGTCTAACAATTATGTAACTGCACTTTTGTAGACATTGTACAAGTGAGTACGGTCAACTGAATGTTAGCATCTGGTGGCTATGTTAGTTCACCAAGTCCGTTGCATGAGCACTCACTGTTGTGATGTTGTGGTCTTCTTCACTGGTCATCCCTGCTTCCTGGGAGGTGCATGTGGCAGGTTCGGCCAGGTAAAGCAGGCTGGAGGCGGCCATGGAGTTTCCTTGTAGTGGCCGGGGTTCATGTGCTCTCGGCAGGCATGTGGTGGCTTGGCTCGACGCTGGAACTTGGCAGTCATGGGATGGCCGTCTCGCTGTGTGGAGCTTTCCATTGCCGTCGGGAGCAGAGTAACAAGGCTGTCTACCCCGTCGGTTTGCATGAGAGGTGCTGGGTCCGGAGTCGTTGCATGGGTTGGTGACTCTGGGCCGTTGACTTAACTGGGGTGCCCTCCCCCCCCCCCTTCTGCTCTTAACAATGGTGGCCTGTTTTGGACTGTTGTCTGGTGGCTACATTGCCATCAGGGGTAGATGGACGAGGCTGTCTACCTCCTCGGTTTGCATGGGAGGTGCTGACTGCATGGAAGCTGGAGGTTGATGTTCAAAAATGACGTTCGCCCCCTTGGATGCAGTCGCTGCGATAGAGACCATAGGCAAGGTTTTGGTCTCCCCGGCAGCTTTGCAGTAACTCCTCTTCTGCTCGAACATGTTGACCGTCTGGGACAATCTGGTCATTGGATGCTGGTAAAGAGCCCCTCTGTTTGTAGTCAGGTTGGCAACCACATTCATGGCTGATGTTCTCCCTTAGTAGGAGAGTGCGGGCATTAGAGTGGACTGGGCCATAGGCAGGTCCACAGGATCCTACTCACATACATGAAGAAAGGGGTTTGGGATGGCCTCTGCATCATTTGCTGTTTAGGTTCAGTCTGGAGTAGGGCTGTGTCTGGCTTCTCAGCTAGGCCCTCCTCATGTCCGTGGTGGTTGACCTTGTGGACTGCTTCGGCATCGGTTGGTGCACATGATGTAGAAGTAGAAAACAGAGCAGAGTAGACAGTGTTAGCTAAATTGACCAGGGGGTCCAATTAAGTGCGGGTCTCAGTGACGTTCTTCACTTGTCCAGGGCGTTGGGCCTGGGAGTTGGCCGCGGTGCTGGGCGGCATCTGGAACTCGAAGGTGGCAGCCTTGATGTTGAACAAGGGCGTGGCGGCTAAATAGGCTGCACAATCCGGGGTGATCACGGCTGCAAGTACAAGCTGATCCACAGCCTGGGAGGCTGCCTCTGAAACACTGGCAGCTCTGGTTGCTGCCTCTCTTGGGGGAGGTAGGCTCTCAGCGGTAGTAACTGCTTTGGCGTCCGACATAGCAGGCACCTAGCTGAGGTGACGTGCTGGAACTGGTGATACTGGAGTAGCTCATCGAGATGTAGGCTCTAGGCACACTGTCGGTTTGACAGAGCTTGTTGTGGAAGTCTTCTGGGTGTCAACGGTTAGATGCAGGTGTTTGTGACACCCATCACTATCTTACGAGCTTCTCCATGATACTTCTGTGGTGCTGGGAGTCCACCTTCCTTTTTGGTTGATGAACTTCCGGTGGAGCTCAGACGGTGTCGACAGTAATGACCGTTCTGATCCCTTGTCTCTTGGTTTGTGGAATTCTATTTTGTCGGTACAGAATAGAGGCTTCCAATCGCTGGTTGCTCTGTCCCATCTGTCTTGGTAGGCTGTGACATCCATGTTCCCTTACTAGAGGGGGATTCGGCTGGCTCTTCAATGTCATCTGGTATGTCAGAATTCAGCAAGGCATTGGTTGTGTTGAGCAGGTTCTGATGCACTATCCAGGTAGTGTCACATCCGTCCCCTGGTCGCCTTTCGTATTCGTCTTCGTCAATCTTCTGTCCAATACACATTGTCCTGGCATCGGATGACCTTGTATGGGCCCTTCCATTTTCCAGCTAAACCTGCACTGAATTGGTTACTTCCTCGATTCGGGGGGATGACTGCAGAGCAGGACTGACTCTCCCATTTTGAAGGTTCGAACTCCAGTGCGTGACGGTGGGTACTTCTTGGTGATATATGCCTCCTGTTTCTCCCTGGACTTGTTAATCTGTCGCTGGGCAGCTAAACGTATGGCTTCGAGCTCTGGTGTTTCTATTGGCTCATGCTCCCACTGCCAGTCTTCAGGGTGGCAGGGTCCCAGGAGTAATTGGCTAGGGGTCGAGTCAATAGCTTCGTTGGTGCGGCGGTGCAGAGCGAAGAGGATTCTTGAGATGTGGCGGTCTCAATGGTGCTGGTCTTCTTCTAGGCTGAGGCGCATGCACTTCTTGAGTTCCTGATTGTGGCGCTCAGTTGGGTTGACTTGGGGATGATAGGATGGAGTCATCCACATTTCTGCTCCCCTTTCTTGACATGCTAGCTGCCACTGTTTGCTAGTAAACTGGATCCCATTTTCTATTAAGATGCTCTGCAGATATCCCCAGCGTGGGAAAATCTCGTATTTGGATTTCCGGATTATGTGATGTGTCTCTTGTCTTAGTAGTGGAAAGGCTTCTACCCAGCGTGAGAATATATCGGTTATGACTAGCAGGTACCTTTTCCCCTTGGTGTTTTGGGCATAAGGCCCCATCAAGTCTGCTGTCATCTACATCCGCGGAGTGTGTGGCTTCCATGGTTTCGCTGTAGAATGCCTGGCAGGATAGGCTTTGTGTTGACAGCTCTTTGGACACTTACAGATGCGCTTGTGGGCTTCTTGGCTCATGCCATCCCAAATGTACCTCGTGCTGATGTTGGCGATGGTTTCCCGAGTTCCAGGGTGTCCTGCATCAGGATGTTCTTGGAAGTGTACGCAGACATCATCGTGTGGCTATTTCGGTACCCAGGTCCTCCATTCGATTTTCGACTGTTGTCAAGATACCATACAACTTTATCTCGCAGTTTGAACATTTGCATGTATTTGTGTAGAAGGGCTTTTACTTCAGGATCCTGTTGCTTATGTGATGCTGTTACCTGCCACAACTATAAAGATTTTACCATTTGTTTACTAAATAAATAACTGGAAAGTGCATGCTGTACAAGTGGGAGGTAACAAAAAAGACAGACAGTGGTTATAAAATGAAACCCTGAAGTGCCCACTTAAGTTTTCCTGCTTTATAAGTTGAATAATTACATTGTCTATACCAGCATGTGTAATTTGACCCTTTTAAGAAGTTTTCCTGGTTAATATGCATTATTTTTTCAGTCCCTTCAAAAACCTCTTTACAGAGTTTTACTGTATATATGTATATCAATTACTGCCACATTAAAAATAAATATGTTATATATGATATTAATAGGTTATTCAAAGGAATTTTAACACACGGAAGAAAACCATATGTTAACAAGTTAGTGACCAATGTATTCTAAATCAAGTTACATAAGCCTTATAGCATTTAACCACATATCTGCTTTACAAATCTGTTAAAAAAAAATCATTCACACCAATATATTGCAGCTTAGATAGCTTTGAGTTATTCGGTGATCCACAAATTGATTACATGCCAGATGTAACTAACCGTATCATAAAATAAAAGAAGAGGCTCCCTGAACAGGATGTATTTAAATTATGAAAATCAACATTACTGTGCTTTAGTTTCTTAATATTCCCATGATTATCTTTCATTAACTGTAACATATTAATGTTATAACTTTGTGCGACTCTACATATGAGTATTTTTTTACAACAATTGAATGAATAATAAAACTTGGAAGAGACATAAAAAAATAACAGTGTTCATATCTGCGTAGTCTCTGTGTCCTCGACTCTGCCAGGATTTCAGCTTTGAACACACTGGCCATCATACTGCTATCAAATCCAGCTCACAGCCTCAAACATACTCCGCAATGTCAGAAGTGGTAAATAGCAAACTGCATAGCCGAAGTTTCATGAACATGGAAGGAAGAGAAAGCCGGAATTCAAGAATGGAATAAAACTTATACCCTCTCTAAACAAACATATTCCCCACAAGAATTAGTAACGTGACCTAAAACATTGAGATGAAAATAAAAAGTAGTAACTCACTTACCCTTAAAGAAGGGGTCGGGCGCGTGAACTAGCAGGGAAACATCTTCACACTCGCTTGGTCACTCAACACTCGATCACACAGAGTGACTACATTACAGCTTTAGTCCCGAACACAAAACTTGCTGCTGAAAAGGGGTACATGTACCTTTTTTCTTCTGTAGGTTAATAAATGCATGTTACCAAGCGCTCCGGGAGCAGAGATGCTCTTGCTCACTAGCACCGTGTAGCATAGTGGAGGCAACACTAACTAAAACATTAGTACCAAGCATCCCGGTAGAGGGTGCTGAGATGAACTAATGCCACTCCAGGAGCTAGAAACGCTGCTTTAGCGTGTCCAAAGTACAGGTTTTTTTTGTAGCGAAACAGGGGACACTGCCATAATTTACTGCAGCCTACAACTGCTTTTTCCAAGCTCTGTGCGGGGTAAAATTAAAAGCAGAAACGTGACAGAAACTGTAATACCAGCGTACAGCGCATCGGCTAACACAGAGTTAGTCACCAAGCACAGCTGGAGTGCCATGCATCTGTCCTTCTTGGCCTCTTCTCTCTCTAGCCTGCATGGGAGGCACGACATGAAATCGAATGGGAAGCCTGAAACATTATATATATATATATATATATATATATATATATATATATATATATATATATATATATATATATATATATATATATATATATATATATTGTGTGTGTGTGTGTGTGTGTGTGTGTGTGTGTGTGTATGTGTGTGTGTGTGTACATGCACACACACATGCACGTGCACACACACATGCGCGCACACACACACGCGCATGCATGCACACACACACAAATTAGTAAACCACTAATTCCCTAAAACGGGTAGTAGTTAAAGTTAAATTCCAAAATAAAAAATAAATAAAATGAACTACACAAAACTTCAAATCGCTCTTCACAAGACAATAATATTCAGGTGATCACCAATAAAGTATCACAAATAACTAAATTCACTTTGAAGGTGAGAACAACCAGATCAAAAAGTTTTTTAGATCATGTCTAACAAAATTTTTTTTTGTGTATAGAATGCAATCTCTTGCCTAGCTAGAAATAAAAGTTACATATGAACTAACTGAACTAAGTTTGAATGAGTTGCATACAAGACAGAAATATTAAAACTTTCCAAAACACTAAACCATACCTGAAACATTAAAATATGGTAAATTCTGCCCAAAATGAATACATATTGTGCAACAAAATAAATTAAAAAATTTTGAAACTGCACAACACTCATCTGGCTTTTGCTTAGTTTAAGCTGTAGGAGTCTTAGCTGCTCTTTGGGTACATGCTATGCAGGTTCAGGGGTGAAACGTGATCCACGTCTTCTTCGGGCTTCACCTCTTCATTCAGGTTTGGTTGCCGGGACAGTGTGTCTGGAAATTCATTGTCTTTGTAAGCGCAGTGTTTATCTTCAAAGTCAAACTCAGAGAAGAGGAGATCCCATCTCCCAAGCTTGGCTTTATTGTTGTGCGACTCCCACAACCATTTGAGTGCTCTGGTATCAGTCCGTCCTTAAGTCTAAATAGGTTCCTTCTAAGTAATAGCAGAATTTCCGGATGGTCCAGATTTCACCAAAACATTCCTGCTTGTTAATGTGGTACCTTTGCTCAGTTGCATTTTGCCTGGTGCTTGCATACGCTATTACAAGAGCTTTGCCTTCTGGGTCCTCCTTGTATAATACAGCACCAAGGCTGTTTTGATATGCATCTCTCTGCGGGATAAGGGGTCCCTCTCCTTGTGGTCGATGCGGACTGTGAATATGTTGGAAGCTGCTCTTGAGGGCTTAAAATGCAGCACAGTGTTATGGTATGCACGGCCATTATGCTTCTTTTTCCAACAATGGATGGAGTGATACAATCAAGTCAGCAATGTTGGGCACAAAGTCCCGGAGCCAGTTGCACAGTCCTAGAAAGTCTGAAAGCTTTTTTTTTTTTTTTTTTGTGGGGCTCATAGGGTTCTTGTATTGCCCAAATTGAATGGTCTTGTGGGAAGTTGCCTTCGGTAGACACGACTTGGCCTATGTACTCAATAGATATCTTTCCGAAATGACTCTTCGAGAGCTTGACTGTGAGTCCGGGGAGTTCCAGTCATTCTAGTACTCGTTGCAAGTGTATCAGATGTTCTTCCTGTGACTTGGAGTAAACCATCATATTGTCTAAATATGTGAAGAAAAACTGTCGTAGGTAGCCAGTCAGTACTTTGGCAGACATGAGTCATTGAAAAGTGGCGAGAGCATTCTTAAAGCCAAAGGGCATGACCCTGAATTGAATTGTCTCCCCTTCTGGTGATGTAAATGGCACTACAACTGTCCAGCCTTCTTGGGTACCAGTACGACATGGGCATTGTACAGCAAGTTTGATGCCTCAACAATCCCTTGGCGTTTCATGTCCTCCAGCTGTTCCATTATTAGGCGGTGGCGCCTACCGGAAACCTTAAATGGTCAGTTCTATATTGGTGCAGTCGTGTTCAACAATATTTCATGTTGAATAGTGCATGTCTGATGCAGTGTTCCCCCAGCTCTGAGAGCTCCACTGTATTCATCGAGAACCTCCTTCAGTTGTTGGAACTGCATGTCCGACAGCTCGGGTGGATCTCCCCTTTGCAGATAGCTGGTGGCTTCTTTTGGTCAGGTCGTTGCTCCCAGTACAAGGTGATGCGGCACTTGTCATCCAGGTATACTTTCCTTTGCCCATGGTCTATTATGCATTGCTACTGCTGAAGCCATAGGTGGCCTAGTATCAGTTCTTCCTGGATATCAGGTGACACAATAAACTCTGCTTGCATCTTGAGTTGCTGAAGTCCGATGGTAAGTGTTGTGCGGCTGTCAGTGGTGAGTGTGCACTCAGGTTTCACCATTCTCACATTTTTGGTCTGGGGGCGCAGATATGCCCTCTTGTCTGCACTGAGAATGTCCCATCGTACGTAATTCCTGGATGCCGCTAAGTCAAGCAACGCTAGCACATTTCTTAATTGACTTGAACTTCGATGTCAGGGGTCTCAGGTATCTTTGTTTCCTTGTCTGGGGCTTTGGCGGTTTGCCCTTCTTGGCCTTCAGTGGCACCCCTTTTGACCCACCTGTGGCAGCATTTTCCTTTGGTGTTGTGCTCGTCTTATTTGACTCAACTGTTGTTGGTCGTGATGCAGTGCTTGCGCCCCCTTCTTTCATTCCCTCTGGCTTCAGTGCGGACCACTACGTGCAATCCTTGTTGTATTGGTACCTGGGACAGTAACAACACTTGGGTAGGCGTGGAGCTGGCGATGCAGACGGTGGTGGCTTACTACAGCGTTCAGATAATTTATCTGTTTCTGTCGGTTTTGTGAATTTCGGCTGGTTGAGAAGCACCTGCACTTGGGAATTCTTCTCTGCTTCCTGGGCATGCTCTACTAGCTCGTATGTTAGTGGTTTGGTAATTAACACGATATTCCTCAGACGAGCCAGTAACAGACGTGTTATCTCTCTCACACAGCTTTCTTCATCTTCGTCGGAAAGCTCCTTTTGCACATTTGTACTTTTCTTCGGGCAAATTGTTTCTACCTCCTCACCTGGTGTTTGTGTGTGGCTGTAGAATTTGGTCATGAGGCGTGCTAGTACTTCCTCGCCTGTGAAGTGTTGAGCGATTCGGCTAATGAGGTGCTTCCAGTCAGACACAAATTCACCGTATTTGTTCCACCATTCAAGTGTTTTACCCATATGTTTGGCTTGGTTTCGAACTACCCATTGTTTCTCTGGTATTCCATGTGTTGTGAGCCTGCGCTCACATTCTGTTGTTAAGAGGAGTTGACCATTAATTCAGGCAGATACGGTTCTCCTGATCAGTGAGGCATACTGCAGAGAGAGGCTTGTCCGTGGTTTGGCAGTCAGTATTCGGAGGCACGTTTGCACATCTCGTATTGATAGACCAGTCCGATTCTATTGACTGGCTCGTCGGGCCACCCAACGCAGGCATGATGGTACATTTCACCACACAGGATGCACCTAAATGTGTGGTTTCCGCATCCGGGGCATGTGGTCCAATTACAGACTGCTGACTGTCTGGTTTTGCAATCCTCACATCTGAACTCAAGCCATCCGTGTAACGAGGTTCGTCTGCCCAGCCAAGGCAGGAAAAGTGATGCCACTGTTGGCAGTAAACGCACTGAATCCTGTGAACCCTCGTACTGGGGCAGTTTGGTCGTGAAAAGTGATCGCATTCGGTTGTAGCTGTGTTGGGACAGTCGAACTTGTGCTCTCTTAGTCCGGCTGTCGACATCTCTGTGGTAGTTAGGGTGACATAGAGTGTTTAGGGGACTCCCCAAAGTCCGTTCGGCTCTTGAATTAGGCCGGACTGATTTGTTTGTATTACCTCGTCAAAACTATGACAGTTACACCCAACATTGTGCACCAGAAATATTCTCCTACCTCCCCTTGAAGCATATCACCCTGTCGCCTGGGCAAACAATACATCAGGAGAAGGTGGGTTTTTGTCATGTGCTAAATCAAGCACACCCTATTCTGGTGGGGTTTTCATATTAATTCAGTCCCATATGTAGTACCGTGGCTTGGCCAATGTAGAGAACTGGCCTAGAAGCTTTATGGTAGGGCACGAAGTCATGTTCTGCATGTGCAATCTTTCACTTCAGTTTCTGTGCTTTGGGCGTTATACCTGGGCGACTTACGGTACTAGTACTTGGATGAGTTGTGGGCGGATCAACTGTGCATGTAGATGCGACGGGTGCTTGAGTGTGGTGACAGTAAGATGTTGTTCGTGTTGGTGGGGACAGAGCAACAGGCTTGAGGTACGTGATGGAAGATATTGGCTGCTGATCAGGCTGACTCAGGTACTCTTCGAGCCACTGGTGTACCTCCAGACTCAAGCGGGTTGGAGCCTAGAACAGATATTTCGATATCTCTGGTGTGATGCGGACGAGTAAATGTCACAGTTTGGGCTTGTTCTTTAGGAGCTAGCTGTCCAATGGCTGCAATTAGGGCATGGGTCAGCTCTTGTAAATGCTCAGAGGAAATTAGCACCTGCTTAACTTTCTCCTTGAGTTCACTACGTCAGGACAAAGGCATTTGTAGATTGCAATAAACTCACACGTCCATGAGGCGAAAGGCAGGGCTCGTGTCTCTCTATAGTGTTGAGCCACGTGAGCAGCTGCCAATGGGGCGGACACCTTATTTTAGCACTTTGCGCGCAGAGGTTTGATGAATAGTGAAAGTCAGGCTTCACAGTCTGCAGTCCCTACACGTGGGTGTTGTTTTCAGCAGCATCTTCCCAATCCAGGAAATGACCCTTCCGGCATAAATGTGCGGTGGAAAGGGCGAGCACTGCACCAACAAGCTGGTCTGAAAACAGTGTACCTGTGATCGAGCTCTGTCGTTCTACCTATCGGAGTATGTAGAAAGACTGGCTCTAGTTAATGTTTGTGTGTGTGGCAAAGTGTGTCCTGGCTCGATTAAGTATTGTTCCTGGGGTCACCTGCGTTTCTCTCAAGGGTAGAGGCGACCTGTTTCTAAGCTAAACAGGGCGGGGTAGTCTAGCGCTGTGAAAACCACTAAAAAACTATTACTGACACCCTACACCATTGTTGCCCAGAAGGGGCTGTAGTGTCTAGTGTGCCTAGACAATGTTGCGGTTAATCGGGTTGGCACAATGCTTGGATAGCTAAGTAGGGTGTGATAGGATTATTCCCAATACGGGACTGAGGAAGAGGTATTTCTTCTGGCACAAAGGTGCGGTGAAGGAAGGAAGGTAGTGTAAAGAATGAAGTTGGCGGGATCTTTTAAGCAAAGGCTTAAGGCGCTGGCTTGTCAGTTCCAGCAGCAAGTGTGGTGGAAGATTAAAGACTGGTCATCAGTGTAAGCTTGTCAATTCCCCAGCGGCTAGCACAGTGAGGAAATGAAGACTGGTCCTGAGTCAAATTCTGACTCCATATTTGTACTCTGTGCCGGGCTGCTGCTGGGCCTTCCTTGACTGGAGTCTCTTGTTTTGGGAGGGGTGGCCGCTGAGCAGGGGGTGGCAAAAAGCATAGCTCTTTAGTGTGACGTCACCAACCGGCTGGGAAAATGGAAGACAAACTGACGAAACATACTAGAGGTGCCATGTAACAGTGGTTAGCAGTACTCACAACCTTGAGGTGAATAGCTATGGTGGACTGGTGAATAATATAATTTCCGCCAACTGGGACATCCATTCTTGCCGTGGTAGATAGTACAATCTTTTAACGTCTCATGGCCAATAGTAATGCAAACTCCGTGGAAATCAGTAGCAATGATATGGCTTCTGATGAGCTGAAGTCGTATATCACCATTATTTAAACGTGTCATGCATCACCGTTCTTGTGCAGCTCGAAGTTATCCTCAACTCTGAGCTTCTTTGTTCACTGAGCTCGGACTAGAATGATTTGTCCACGTTTACTCCTAGTCATTTTTTAACCCATCAGCCACTTTTCACATTTCCAGAGCCAAACCTGGAGGATGTACAGTTGAATCGTTTACAGTGCTGGCAGCTTGTGGAGAAGCTTCAGCAAGATATTTGGAAATACTGGCAGCAGAATTGTCTTCGTAACTTACAGCAGAATCCAAAGTGACAAGAAGAAAATCAACCTCTTACCCTCAGCAGCTCGTATAGTAAAAGAGGACATGCTTCTTCCGCTGCAGTGGTGCTTAGAATGCTTCATTAAGCTTCACCCTGCTCGTGATAAAGTGCCTAGAGTTGCCTCTGTACCCACAGTTACAGAACCATTAAACGTCCTGCCGTTAAACTGTGCTCACTACCCTTTGAGGGTAAAAATTAGTATTTCAATATGGGCGGTGATGTTTGGTGCTGTTTGTATAAACTTATTTGTAAATAATACTGTGTAGAAATTTGGACTTCCCACCATTGCCATCAGTGGTGTGCTCGTGGTTCCTCTAGGAACTAGCAGATTAAGACCGACAGTTGTTAGCTTATTGTTGCATTTTTTTTTTTGCATGGCCTGGCTCGTATGCATTTTACATACATGCATACATACATACACTCGCAATTAGGCTACCGCCGGTGGCTAGCTCTCTCACCTCCTTCACCCAACTAACTCCTTTTCCACTCCCTTCCTGAATTTACCAACCCCTCTCACAGATACCAATTCCTCCCTCAACACAGACCTCTCAAGCATGGACTGCCTACCCCGCTCCGTTCTCCTCCACACCCTCTGAATCTTCTCACTGTTGTTTCCTCTTCCTCTAAACACCCCCTTACTTAGCTTGCAGTGTAGCCCTCCCCATCCTCCCTCTTCATTCACCATCCTGTACATACTGACTAACCGTTCAACTTTCCTCCCGCCCTTCAATGAGCTCCACCTCATTTCTTTCATCATCACGGATGGCCTATAATTCCCTTCTTCCTCACCATCTTGCCCCTGCCTTCTCCACCTACCCTTCACCCATATTGCTGCCTTTCTCTGCACCTTTTCCAGTTCTCGCACCTCCACCTCCACATACTGCTGCAGCATATTCTATCATTGGCCGTACCATTGTGCCATATGCCTTCTTCTTCACCTCACAGCTGACTCCATTCAGCACCCTTCCCAGCATACCCAGAGCCCTTCTTCCCTTTGTAACCACCCTCTCTACCTGTTTTTTCCACCTGAAGTCTCCCTGCAGTACAATCCCTAGATACTTATATTTTGCTGCTTCTTCTATCTCTTGTCCCTCCCATCTGTACATGTTCCTGCTTATCATTTTCTTACTTGTGAACCTCGCTACCTTAGTTTATCTTACATTTATCTTCATTTTATTTTTTCTGGTCCACAACCATATCTTATCAATGTCCGCCTGCAAATTTCCGCCCCCCCTCTCCCACCTCAGCATATACAACACAATCGTCTGCAAATAATCTGATTTTTCCCCTAATCCCCAAATCCATGTCATTTACCATTATGGTAAATAACAAAGGACCCGGCACGCTTCCCTGTGGTACCCCTGACGTAACCTCCTCTTCCTCCGATATTGCCCCCCCCCCCCCAATTTCACCCTCTGCCTTCGCCCCCTGAGAAAGTCCCCTATCCATTCCACTACCGTCCTGTCTGGTATCAGCACCTCCACTTTCCTCATCAATGTCCCATGGGGCACCTTATCAAATGCCTTCTCAAAATCTATTAAGCAGACATCCACCTGCTTCCCCTCATCAACTACCTCTACCAGATCCTCTAATAACCCAGCCAGCTGAGTCTCTCATGAGTATCCCCTCCTGAAACCATGCTGGGACTCCTCCAACCAATTCCTATTGTTCATAACCCTCACCACATACTGCACCACCAGCCTCTCCATTACTTTTCCTGTACTTGATGTGAGACTCACCGGTCTGTAGCTGCCAGGCCTCCCCCTATCCTCTCCCTGCTTGTGTATAGGTACCACCATAGCATCCTCCCAATCTTGTGGTAACTTACCTTCTCCTAAGGACTTTTTAAACAGTACTTCTAAATATTTCGCCAACTCCCTGCCACCAAACTTTAGTGCTGCTTTTCCTATCCCATCTGTACCTCCTGCCTTACTGCTCTCCAATCCCCTAATTACCTTTCTATCTCCCACTCCCTCATCTTAAACTCACTATACACCCCCCGAATCCTGTTTGTCCCCCTATTCCAACCCTCCTTTGCCTCAAACACTGACAAGTACTGTCCTTGCAGCATCTCCGATTTTTCTTGGTCATTTGTCGCATGCCTACCATCTCTTCCTGTTAGCAGAGGGATCCCTTCCTCTCCTCCCCTTAACCTCCTAACATACCTAAACAATTTCCCCCATTCCTTGCCTTTTCCTTCTTCCACCATGTTCCCCAGAAATACATTCTTTGCCTGTTTGATCTTCCTTTCAAGCTCCCTACCCATTTGTTTCATCATTTCTTTAGATCTTATCATCCCTTCATTTCTCCACTTGGCATTAATTTTCTGCACTTCTTCATTTTCAAAATCTCCTGTCCATAATATGGCGGATCTCCCCCAGTCTGTAACTTTTTTGTTGGCACAAATTTCTCCAACATAACCTCCATTAATCCTCTAAACTCCCTCCACAACCCCTCTACACCCTCCTCCATAGATCATTTTTTAAACCTGTCTCTCAGGAATATTTCTGCCCCCTTCTTGTCTCCTCACCCATACTGCCACACCAACCTTACTGCCATTTGCACTTCCCGGGATATGATGGTCGCTTATACCATCTAATACTATTGCACCAACTACAGCATTCCTAGGTCTGACCAACACCACATCCAGCACTGACCCAACACCCTCCTCATTCCATCTCGTAGGTGTTTCTACTACCTGGACTAATCCTCTGTTGACTAACTGTGCTGCCATTCTCTGCATCATGCTACCCATTCCTTCTGCACTCTACCCATTTCACCCCTGGCATATTCAAATCCCGTGCTACAACAACCCACTGCCTGACCTTTAGTCTATCGACCCTCTCCTTGATCATCTCAATTTCCTGCCATTCCTGTCCTGGTGGTCTATACGCTGCCAGCAAAGTAATACTCCTATTGGTACTACCACTCAATTTAATTTCCATTACCTCGACATCCTCACTAACCCATTCTACCGCCCTTTTTAGCCCTTTCCTTACAGACACCATTATTTCTCCTCCTCTCCCATCCCTGTCTCTTCTGAAGATGGTGAACTTATCCTGCCTACACTCAATATCCAGTACTTCCTCAGTCAACCTCCACAGCTACCACTATATCTGCCCCATATCCTTCAACCTTTCCCCAGAAGCCCTCCAGCTTGTTGTACACACTCCCACAGTTCACCACCATTATCTTTATACTAGTACTCTGCTTTACCATCCTACATTGCTTACCTCCTATCTCCACCCCTGCGGCCTCATCAATGCTATCCTCTCCATTTCTCTCCCCTTCCATTTCCTTGCTTTTAACTAATTGTTATTTCAACAACTACTGCTCTGCCCTGACCCTCTCCATGCAGCCAGCTACTTCTCTACCTAGTAGATCACCTAGAATCCTCTTTCCCTGCTCTGTTAGGTGAACCTGGTCCCTCCCTACACTTTCCCAGCCTACCCATTTCCTACTATCTATAAATGTAGCCCCCAAATCCTTACACACCCTCTCATATACCTCACTCGCAGCCACTGCCTTCCTATAGGATACTCTTCTCCTAACGAGCATGCCACTGACTACTGCCCTAGCTCCAGGGAACTTCTCCCGCACTTTCCTCAGCAATCCCCTGAGGTCCCGCTCTACCTCCTGCCCCACGTCCCTATGAACCAGGTAATTTCCCCCTACATGAATGAGAACAACCTGTGCCACCCTGCTACCTCTCATACCACTAACCCTTTCCTCCAAATTCCTGGTATTTGCCCCCCCAAACGCTGCTTTATATGTAATTTCCTTCCTGATATTCCTCAGCCCCACCCCCTTTACAATAGCGCTGCCTAGAAAAACTACCTCTGGCTCCCTTCCTACAACCTGTTCCTGCTTTGTGCCTCTTCCACCCACCTGCCTACCCTTGTCTACTTCGTCTCTTATGTGATCCCTGTCTCCAGCCTCCTGCAGCACCCTTGTTTTCCTCCCTTTGGCCAGCCCTCCTCTCTCCCTTCTGGCCCTGAGCTGTCTACTTTGTCCTGCTTGCTGGTCTTTGCTAATTGCACACTTTCAAGCCTCAGCATACGCTTCCTACCTTCTACCACTGCCTGTTCCCTGCTTTCTGTTTTCCGTTCCTCTATTTCTGATTGCTTCCTGCCTACTACTATCACCTTATCCCTTGCTACTATTTACCGCTCCTCTAACCTTATTTGCCTCCTTGTGTCTCCTACTGCCTTATCCCTTTCTACTACCTCCAACTCCTCTATCCTCCTCCTTTATCTTACCACCTCTATCTCTGCCTCCCTCCTCCTCTGCCTTTCCTCCTGCAGTTCCTTCTGCAGCCCTACTTGCATTCTGCCTAACTCTTTCTCTCTACTCAGCTATTCCTCCTGTGGACTGGCTTTCATTTTCCTTAGCACCCCCTTTACATCTACCAACTCCTGCTCTAACTTATCCACCCTCATTTCTACTCTACTCTTACCCATCTCATTCCTGACCTTTTCCTCCATACTCTCAATCCTATGCATCATTTCCCTCTCTTTCCTACTCATCAAATCTACCATCTCCCCTTTCGACCTCTCCTCCTTAGCCACTTCCATTGGCACTGGCACATCCTCTACAAAGCTCCCCCTCAGTATATCCCAAATCCAGTTTCCACCTTCTCCACTTATTTGTGATTCCTTCTGTACCTTTAATTTGTTCCCTACCACTGCCACTAAACCCTTTCCCTCAGCACATTCCTCACACTTCCACTCACGTTCCTGTAGTGATCCCAGTTCCTCCTCCCTGATCCCTATACAGACAACATGGTACCAGCCACCACACTGGTCGCACTGCACACCACTATCTACCCTTCACCACACCTTTCCACAGCCCCTACACTCACACCTCCCTACTATATATACATTTTTTTTCTTTCTTTCATCCTCTGCCTTTGTCGCCGGAGAAAGTCCCCTATCCATTCCACTACCCTCCTGTCTGGTATCAGCGCCTCTACTTTCCTCATCAATGTCCCATGGGGCACCTTATCAAATGCCTTCTCAAAATCTGTTAGTGGAAAATGGGGTTCTTTATTGCCCACCAGTTTTCATATTAACTAACTTTTGTAATATATAGTCCATCAGGAGGTTCATCACAATAGGTACAGAGATAAAATATTTATATAGCCACCATTTAGAAAATAAGTGCCTGACCTACGTAAAACATAGCAGTTTACATCACCGGCTCCATTACTATTTATTTACTAAATTTAGCAGGAATCTCTCAATTGTTTCCTTAGAAAATATACAAAAACTCCCCCCCCCCCCCCCCCCCCCTGTAGCAAACCTTACAAAATAGCTGGGAAATATTGATCCATGTTCACACATTTGATAGTTTTAATATATACTGCGAGCATAAATAATTAAGTTAGAATTTTTTAGGGTTTTGATAATAAAATATTACTGAGCTAAACTATGTTTCCGCCATTTTGAAAATAAATGTTTGGCCTTAAAAAATTACCAATTTATACCATTTGTTAAATTTTATAGTAATCTTTCAATTGTTTCCAAAGATATGACATAAAATGAATTTATTCATTTGGCACTAGCTTACGAAATGGCTGTTAAAAGGTGTTCCATTTAGACACAGTTGATAGTTGTAATATTTACTGTCAGCATAAAAAGTTAAGAATTATTACATAGTTTCGATGATATGAAATTAATATCTTAAATATCTATATGGCCGCCGTTATGAAAATAATTTTCTTATGTACTTAAAAAATATAATTTAACAATATTTTCTGCACTATTACTTGTTTGCCAAATTTGATAGGAATTGGTTGATTGTTTACCCAATATACAACTACTTTTTTATTCATGTGGCGCTGTCTTAAAAAAATGGTTTTGCTATGTGTTGGCATATATGATGCTTGTAATAGATACTGTCAGCATATCAAATTTTGTCAAAATCGGTTACATGGTATAGTAGAAATACCAAATAAACCTAAAATATTTATATGGCCACCATTTTTAAAATAAATACCTAATTGAGTTCAAATGCTTACATTTACTTGGCATGTCATAGTATTACTTACATGCCAAATTGGGTGAGAATTGCTCTGTAGTTTTCAAGATGTAATGAAAAATCTTATTTTTTTATTTGGTGCTATCTTACAAAATGGCAGACTAACAACAATATCCATTTCAAAATTTAATTCTTCCACAATGCTCTGCCAGCATACAAAATTTGGTTTAAATCAGTTGAATGGTTCCAGAAATATTACATATGGCCCTAAATATTAAACTGGCCGCCATTTTGAAATGATGTGCCTGGCATGGTCGAAAACTATAAAAGTCAGGTGTCTTTACTAAGTACTATATATGTACCGAGTTTGCTGTAATTCGGTTTAAATGTTCAGAAACACACACACAACATATACACACACACGGGAAATTGTAAAAATTAAAGAATCTGTAAAAAAAAAAAAAAATAGTAGTTTTATGCCAAATCAAACTCAATACCGGTATAAATCACCAGAAACAAACTACGGGTTTCTAACACAACAATAAGATACTGTAAATAGCAAAAATATAAAAAATATGTGACTTTGTTTTGGTTTCTACTTCACTAAGTAGTGATTATGTTGTGACAGATTAATATTTTATATAGTGCAATTTCAATATGCGATTAAATTCTTTGCTATGTTACTGTACAATTAATTTTCGAAAATTTTTGTATTTTGTATTATTGGAGTATGTAATTTATAGTTTTGCTAACATTAATTTTTTTCTAGCAGCCATTCACAGTTAGTAAATAGCTCTGTTGAGTGATTATTGTTCTATGCTTCTTCAATTAACTAGTTTCTCTTGTTCTATTTATTGTCTATCCCTCAACAAATTGTAACAAACATCTGTTATTTGTTTGGCTAGCAGAACTTGCAAGTTTGTTGACTTGAAATATTTTGTTAGCCTTTCTTCCACTCCCCTCCCTACCTTCCATCAGTGGTATGTAGTGAGTATTTTTACAGTGTTAAGCTATATAATAGCCCCACATATTAGTGTGTTTTAAATAACATATGCTAGTGCCGCACTATGGTTCTATTTTAATTTCCTACTTACAAACACAACTTCCAACTTTGCTTTCCCGCCACATGTATTTACCGTTTTATAATACCTAACATTAGTTATAAAAATGGAAATGAAATTAATGTAATAATAATTAAACTGAATATTATTTAAAGACCTTATTACAAATTATAAGAAAACACCAGTTTTCTCGAACACTTTCATCCACTTGCCAAGGAAATATGAGGATTGGAGTACGCAAACAGAACGACTGCTTACCGTACCGAAGGAATGCGGCAGGATAACTTGCTTGGGAGTTCGATTCATCACTGGTCGCTCCCGTTTATGGAAATAAATACCAGAAAGCAGCAGTATGCGTGTACAGTACAGGAGTTACGAAAACTCTGTTTCTCGAATCAGAAACGAGAAACTCAAATTTAAACATGTTTAATTTAAAGTTGGCACGTATTCTAGGGGGGGAGTGGACTATCTCGGAAGGTAGTACGGTACGTTGACCGCTCTGCCAAGCCTAGCTTAGCCTACCATGAAGAATACTATACCTTCAATTAGGCTTCTGAGGCGTTAGGGATTTTACGACAGCATTTGGCCGCTTGGGGGCAGGTTTGCAATGGATCGGAGGGGAGTCAAACCCCAGAATGAGTCTAATACAGGTGGCTTCCCATCCTGGGAGTGTGATACGTGTCGCTATTAGGGCTGCCAATATACACAGGATGCCAGCGATCCTGATTGGATGTAAGGGGGAGTCACAGGAAGTTGACTTAGGTAGGATTTACCTGTGTTAAGGTGGGGTATACCTGTAGCTGTTGGCTGACTCACGTGCAGGACCCTGATAGCGTGCAGGTCGAGAGAGAGAGAGAGAGAGAGATTCTTGATTCCGGTTAAGGTGTGGCTCAAGAAGTGAGGGTTAGTGGTAGAAGAGAGAGTAGCAGTGGGTCGAGCCCGAAGGAGAGCCTTCTGCAAGCTGGGTGTAGCCGAGTGAGTAGTGCGCTGCAGAGTCCTCTTGGACTGAAGGAAGGTAAGCCCTTGCGAGCTGAAGAGTAGGAGTCCTGTCGCAGACTGAGGGGAATGAGCCCTTGCGGACTGAGGAGAGAATTCAGCAGACTGGAGGTTGGGCTCGCATCCTATGCGGTCGCCGAGCCTGGCGACACTCGCTGGTGCTGGGTCTGTATTTATACTAAATGTTCTCTGGTCAGCAGTTCTTTGGGGTGCGGGGTGTAGCATAGCCTTCCACCAGGGTGGCAGGTTTATCGAGGGTGCAGATGCGGTGCAGGTTTCTTATCACCCCGTGTGGAGGCGACGACAAAAATAAAACTTCTGTCTCTGTGGCAGGGCGGCTGTGATGTCACAAGGTCACAGGGGTGCTGCCATCTCTCATGATTGCAGGAACTTCTTCCAGGGGCCAGACACAAATAGTAGAATTCTCAATAAATATTATTCTAATCACTAGGGTGCCTTTTGCATGTTTAATTCCGGACGGGCACTGGGGAGTGCAATTACGCACATAATATGCAATGATGTGATCGGCCAGCCAGGCTTGTGGGCTTCTTGGCGTAATACATTTAATTTGGATTGCCGCTGAACATATTTACGCCCTGGAGCGCACGTGGCTCGTAGATGGGGCGGAGTCGTCCGTAGAGCATGCAATCATGCTGTGCAGCATTCTGGCATGTGAGTCTGCATGTATTCTAAACTGTTTACCCTCTGCTTATTTTGGATTGGTGGATTACATCAGATTGTTACTTTACTGTGAAATATTCTCAATCCCAAAATTGGTACATAAATAGAAAGAGATGGTATGTGGGACTGATCAAAACATGAAGTCTTTAGGACGTTCAGAACATTAAATGCAACACATAAA
Organism: Dryococelus australis; assembly: GCA_029891345.1. Lineage (NCBI taxonomy): Eukaryota > Metazoa > Arthropoda > Insecta > Phasmatodea > Phasmatidae > Dryococelus > Dryococelus australis. Next base: position 171,220,809 of record CM056993.1, read on the forward strand.
GCAGACACCTTAATAAGGAGTGTAATCACCCTAAAGGATCACTCATGCAGTAACCTATCATACAAATGCTGATTGTCTCTCTGGGGTATAGTATCCCGTGCTAGTTGTACTTCTCAGTATAGCTGGGCGATGATAGTTCTCAGGGCTCGGATGGATGTGTTAGACACTGCTCTATCCCATCATTGTCTGACACATGCTCAATGCGGCTGTAATCTGGAGATGTAGCAGGCCAGCTTAGTCTGTGTATAACGTGTAGAACACACTGTGTTGCCATAGCAATGTGGGGATGTACTTTGTCTTGCTGTAAGAATGGTAGCTGCAATGTGCCAATATATGGTTAGAGGACAAGATTGACTTTGGATGTACGATGCCCCATCATGCTCCCTTGAAATAACACCGTAGGCGATTGGGATGTGTAGCTTATGGGTTCTTATACCATATTCTCCGGTGTGGATCCAGTACCACAAGTGTGAATACATGATGGATTGTTCCGCTCACTCGCATGAATACGTCCATCACCCTGTCTAAAGCAGAAACGACTCGCATCACTGAACACTACTGGTCTCCTTTCGTCTTTTCAACACACACTCTCCCAACTCCACCAGAGATGTTCATGACGATGTGCAGGTGTCACGGGTGAACATGTCAGAGGAATGGGAGAATGTAAACCTACCTCTTACAATTGATTGTTTATTGTTCGTCATATATACATATGGGAGGCCACAGTAGCTCTGATTGCACGTGCAGTTGCTGTTCTGTTAGTCAAGGCGGCCTGAACAATCCTGTCCAGGTGCTCATCGATGCAGCGATGGCACTGGTTGGGCTAGACAGGTGTGGAAAACCTCTGCCACCCATCGTCTCCACCACTGATAGAACCACTGAAATGCGATGCCTTAAGTGAGGGGCAGTTCTGCTAATGTTCAGCCACTCTTGGAGTCCCACTATACGGACACACTCAAAGTCTACTTAAACTGTTCAAATGGTGCTTGCCATTGTCTTCCAGGCACTCAGTGATACACACTCCTTGGAATCACATAGTCAACTGCACTCGTGCTGTCTGGTGACCTGCAAAAAGGCACAGTGTCTAATGACTGCAGACCAGTGCAAGTGTGACTGGTGCTCGATTAGGGTGCCCTCTACATACTAACAGTTTGTTTTATTAAATTAATTTGGATTGGAAAATGTTTTTGTTTACTAGGTGTTCTTCGATGCATCTCCATTAGTGTATGGTGTACTATCTTTCACTTTCCTTTTTCCTTGATCCGCTCTTCGGAAGTGCAGAGTCAGTGTCATCTAGTTCTATTTAAGATAATGTGTTTGGCTGTTTTGTAATGTACCAGATCTAAGCCAAAGAGTAATCTTTATTTGATCACAGCTATTAGCAGAGTGGCTAGCATCAGGGAAAACCTACAAAAGTCAGGGAATTTTACATTTCTAGAAAGATCAGAGAAAGTTATGTGAAGACAGGGAATATAGATAAAGTAATTTAAAATATATTTAATAAGAGAATAAAAATTGTATTCTAGCACTTCTGCTACATGCCATCTTATGTATTGTACTGTTACTTACTTCATTCCACCTTCATAGGAAGATTTATGAGCCTGGGGATAGTTTTGTTGTCATATCTGTAATTGTAACTGTTATTACATTTTTTTTTAAACCAAAATAATCATTCAAATGCTTTTAATGGTTCTCATTGAATTGATAAATTGTATTGTTTCTTTGTCTTTATATTGTGACATTGTCTGGTTCTGAGAATGCTAGTACTTTTTTTATAGTTTTTTATAAATATTTGTTTTTGCATAGGAAAGCATCCATATAGTAAAGGCTATGTTTTTATTACGTATCACAAAATTTGAAATTTATTTTAGGAAAAAATTTAAAAATTAAAAATATTTGTGGCATAAGTTGATCAGGGAACTGTAACAGGATACCTGCAAAAATCAGGGAAATGTCAGGAAATTTACTATAAGTAAGGATACTGCTTACCACCCTGGTTAGACACCTGACCAGGGTTTCCAAATAAATTTAAAGCTGCACCACTAAATCTTACATGACATTTCGTCAAAAACCATGAAGACTTACTTTTTTTAATAAAATTTCAACATTGTTAAACAATCATGTTACTGCAAACTGAAAACCAGTATAATTGGTACTGTATTTTGAATGTGACTAACAGAAAGAATGAATCTCCTTGATAAAGTGAACAAAAATAAATACAAAGGATAATATAAATATCACCCCCTGGTTTACAAACAGAGAATGATAACATTTCTTGTTAATACAGCAATGTATCACCCACTGAGAGAAACATGTACCTGGCTGTCACCAATGGTGGTTATCGGTCATACAGTGCATGAGATAGGAGTAATTAGGGTTCCAGGAAGGAGAGAAGTAGTCCGCTGCATGATGTACTCTTCTTCCGTAATAGTGGCAAACACTGTTGGCTGTACCCAAACAGTGAATCTCTGCCTCAAAGATGTGCTGCTGCAGTGAGTTAATATGGCTCTTAGGACCAAAGCTATGTCATGAACCATACTGCATTTGCAGTGAGTGATAACCCCCTGGGATTGACCAAGGCTTATGAGTGATCCTGGGGGCCACATGATCTCACCCCTAACAACTTCCGGTCAAGCTCTGTCAGGCATCAACTCCAATTGAATGCAGATGGCATTGTGAGCTCTGTAGAGAAAAAGTTTTTAATAGGAAATCAAAATAAATTTGAAAAATATTACTGAATTTGAGGACTCTTTCTACAGTTATTTTTAAAGCATATTATATTTACTGAGTCAAATTTGAGTTATATTGTGGTTACTTGCTTCCCTAGCTAACAAAAGTAGTTAGCACTTATAAAGTGGCATAAGTATTGTAGACGAGAGGATGCCATAGATTTTAGTAGTCATTCTCCTCCCAGTTGATGCCGAAAACTTCTGGAGAAGTCTGTCAAATCCTTCAAGCTGCATTAATTTTTTTTAGCTTGTTGCTTTGTTGCCATAAGTGCCAGACCACAGAGCCTGTTCTCTCCTATCGTGTTGTGATGCAGTAGAGCGCTCTACTTGTGCTGTAGTTATCAGCCATAATAAGACAATTTCATACAGCTGAAAGATATCAGGAGTATTGTAGTAAGGTGATGCTGAAGAAGCAAACATGCAAATTCCTTAAAAGTGAAACAGGGTGTGGTGAATTTAAGTATTTAGTATTTTCTGTAAAAGCAAAGTTGTGGAAAGGCACATGGATTTATTTTATAATGTTCCTTTCTCTCTTGTAATAATTTCATTCAGACGTTCTTTTCATTATAGAAGTCCAAGATGTGTTTTATCTGGCTGTAGTCGTTATTTGAAAACTTATCTTTTTTTAGATTTACTAGTATTTCATCAAAGTCTCAATAATAAATACATATTTATTTTGCAACTTTCTTCGGGGAAAGCAGGAAGAAAATTGGCATCCACGTCTTCATGATCAAGTTTCCTGGGAACTTATAGCTTACTCTTTCTTCCTATGTCGTAACCTCTGACTGTAAATGTTTCACAAATCTCTTAAGTTTCATTCCAAATATGCTTAAAGATTTCATAATTTCTCTCTGGAGACAAGCACTGTATGAATGCATCTACTTTTGGAAATATGGACAAAATGTACAAAGTCTCACTTTGAGGCTCTTTAGATAGCATATCTGCGAGACTCAAAATATGATGAAGAAATTTCAAGCAGAATATAAAATAAAAATTTGAGATCATTTTCTGAAGTCCACCAGCTTCTCCAGGTCCTTTTGTATTTGATAAATCATTTAATATTATTTGTAGTGTCTCAACTATCTCGTATAATTCTTCAATCACTATTAACAGTTCTTTGTAATGAACAATCCAATGAGTTGTTTTAATAAACTGTAGAGTTTTTGAATGGCTGTTCCAGTCAGGTATCCTTGTTTTAAGACACAGGTTGGGATAGTGTAGTTGTACACAGGCCTTTACATGAGTGGTAGAATTAAGGCCAAGACAAGCATATGTATTTTAATGTTACTTTCAGAAGTTATGACTATAAATAGCCTAGCCACTTAACATTTACAACTGCAAAAATTCTTTCTCTCGTATAAATCCAACAAGGCCACGTTTTATGAGCTGTGTCTTTAATTGTGTATCCCTGATTTACATAACATGTACTGTAGATTATGTCTATGGTTATGTATCAGTTGTGCACCAAGACAAGTGGTTTTTGAAAGCAGAAGTTATATTTAGATCATCAGCCACCTGCTGTCCCATGACAAAGTAGGGGTACATGACAATGTTTGACCTTCATGTAGATATATTTTTATTCTTTTTCAATTTTTTTTATAAATATTAAATTACTGTTACTTGATTTCTTTAACACTGCACATAGATTAGTTTCAGAGTAATAAGAGGTCAGAACCATTTACATTGTTGTCAATAAAATTTAAACAAAAAAAAAATAATTAGAAGTTACAAGCTCTGTTTTCAAATCATCAAAGAATCACCAAATACTTCAGTAAATTTCTGATATACTAGATAATTCAAATTTCTATAGAAACATTTACTGGCTGTTGATTTTTACAAATAGCTACTCAGAATAATAATTTGTCCATTTTATGTACGTAAAACCTCTCTATATCAACCTCATTTATTGCTCCTGTCTGTATATAATGATGTTTTTAATGAAACCATTAAAAATATTGGTGAAAAAAGTTGGAAATTTGAGGGAAATTGGTTGAAAAATAAATTTATTGCGCATTTTTTGGTTGCTACACATTGTGTTTCTCTTGGTGAGAACTGTACCGGATGTAGGGCATATCTAAAAATAGACACCACCACCCTAGGCAACCAGAGCTGCATAACACCTGTTGACTCCATCCACCCTTCTTCCCTCTTTTGCCGGAATGTTTCCATACCATGCGACTACATCACTAGTCATTGACCTGCCATTGTGCTCTCTTTTTCTCTCGTGCTCTCACTTTGCAAATACCTTTATGTAGTATTTTATTCTGAAGACATCTGTTTATTTATATCATTAATATTTTGTTGAAATATCGTATTTTTTGTAAGCCATAAAATATTGAATTTTCAATCAGCAAAAAGTAAATTGTCTCTAATCTTACCATTTTTGTAATGGTTTGGTTACAAGGGGGGTCGCATATAACTTTCTTTGGTATCATTTTACCTTGAAAAAGTCTTTCATGAATAAAATTTATTTTTCGCTAGAATATCCTCTGGTTTTTTCATGAGAGGTCATCAAAAATTGAATTTTTCGCTCGATGAAAAGTACGCTGTCTCCAATCTTACAGTTTTTCATGACAAGGGAGGTTGTAAATACCCTTGTGTGGTATCATTTTATTCAGAAGACGTCTGACTATCAAATTAAATTAATACTCCATGCAAAAATCATGTTGATATTATACCAAAGACGATTGAACATAGTCTTACAATGCTTGCTATAATCTTGCGCCATTCGATAACATTGGAAGTGACAAAGAGGAAGCTAAGGCCATGTTCGAATTGGCACTTTTAGTTTACTGAACGGTCAAGTGACCAGAATTAGTAGACTAATGCGATGATGTGTTTGGTATTTTAGTATTTAGTTTTTAGTATGTAACTAAACTTTCAAAATTACTAAATTACCAAATCACAAACATTTTTGAAGAAGTGACTGTCGACAGTGTCCGAATTGAACTCTACTAAACACTAAAATCTTAAAATACCAACTGGTCAATATATTGAACATCGCTTAAGTGTACACATCTCAGATTTCATCTTTTCCAAACATTTGCCTATTAAAGTTAATTTACATTTAATTTAAAAAAATTAGCCATTTTCGTGCAATATACAAATGAACATGGACTTCATACAACAAATTGCAAATTTTTGCAGATGTTGGTTGGGGGTATCAAAATCGCTCAAAAATTTCCCAAAATATCTATAGCAACCAACATGCCATAATGACCTTATTTCTGGAAACCTAGCAGTCATTTCAGTGAAGTTCTACTGTGCACAGTTGTCTATCAGAGGGTCAAATTTGCAATATGTATTTAAAAAGCAGCTTTAAAAGAAAACTAAATATGGGTCAGCTTAACAAAGAATTGCAACGTGCAAATTTTGTGTCACGTACTTGCATTTTTATTTTATTTTAATATATTTGAGATTGAAAAATGTACTTTCACAATACCAGGGGATTCTGTTTCTGTCACTGAGAGCCTACACTTCTTTTCACTGTCAGCACATGAGTTGTTGAAGCTGGTCAGCTGCTTGGTCACTGAGTGCCAGTACCTAACAGCTCACTTTTCACTGTGCTTCTACAAACAGGTTTAAATCCCATCATTGCACATTTGCCACTGGCATGTCACAGCTTACTTAATCGACTGAGTAGGGATGTTGTTCACCACAACATACTTTGAGACATAAGGCATTTGGTGTAGTGAAGACAGGTGGTTTGGATTGTATTGTTTCAGTGATATCCTTATTTGAAAAACTTTGAAGCAGAATTTTTTTTGTGACATAGCAGCTAAGCTCTGGACAACCAACAAAGGGTTATTTGTACAAACCAAAGCCACAGGGATAGCAGTGCTATTTGGGAATTGTTTGAAAATTCATTGTAATGCTTTTTTTTGTCCCTTATACAAGAAAAGTGTGTAGTTACATTGAAGATATGAAAAATATGTTTACTGAATGGTTCTCAGTAATGTATTGCAGCCAGTAAAGCTTATAAGGCTAGCAAATATTTTGTGGTGTTAACATTTTGACGCGTGACATACCGGGAACTTATACTCACCCTATGTCTCGTAGTGGAAGCCGGGGTCTTTGTAGAAAATAGTGTCAGGAGGCTCGTTTTAGTAAAATTCCCCAGGATCACCTGCAAATCTATTACGCGAGGGTAACTACGGAAAGGTACTAGGTCTGCAAGGAAGGTACTCAAAGTAAAAGCTGACCCACTTTATTTTCTTTAACGGAAATAAACATGTGATGTAAGCACTCTAGCTCCTGGCCAGCAGCACGAATTTCAGCCGGAAGGCTAGTAGTGAAAATTATGATTGCCGGTACAGGCGACCAACACAGCAAAAGGGGAATGTAGTGTGATTGTTGTAGCTATGCAACAAACTCATTCATTGTCCTGTGTACACATTGTAGGAATTGACATCACGTGGTCGCTGGCACTGTAAGGAACGTAACAGAATTTAGCCTTGAAAAAGACTTTAAAGAGAGGTCACAGGGTTTGCGGGGTATGTAGCAGATAACTCCTACGTAGCGTAGCGTACCCGATCGCAAGCATGGCTTAAGCTAAGTACGGGGGTTTCGTCCTAGCAGCTGGCGCTAGAACAAACAAACATAATAAGCGAAGGCTTAAGGGCGCAGGCTGGTCAGTGTCTGAGCAACTGGTGCTGGACAGCTGAAGACTGGTCGCAATCTGACTGGATCTGAGCGACTGGCACTAGAAACAAAGACTGGTGTACAATCTGATAACTTCCTGAGCGGCGGGCAGTGGGAACGAAGCCTTGTCTCGAGATGCGGGCCATCTCTTCTTTTATACTAATCTCGGGCCGCTGCCTGCTACTGATTGGTTTGTACCGCTAGGGCGAGGGGTAGTGGCAGAGAGGGGGATGTGAATGCATGGCTTGCCTCTGTGACGTCACCGGCCAGCTGGAAGGGGATTTGAAACAAAAGACAAGCGATAATTACTATTAGAGCTATATAGCGGGGAGTAAAAGAACTCACTGTCTTTAAGCATTGTTCCAGTGGGACGGTGGATAAAACAATCTGGAAGGTAGTCAGTACAATCTCACACATTAACGGGATAAAGTTAACTTCCAACCCTGCAGCAAATGACCTAGGGATGGAGCAGAAGTCGTTAAAATCTCCATTGTTAAAAAGAAGTCATGCATCAATTTTTTGCCTCCGAGTGAAATTTTTTGAAATGCTATATTTGTGATAACTTAGACCTTAATGTTTTTTGCTTAGAAATATTCACTTCACTGTTGTAATATCTTCACTCTATGGATTTTAGTAGCAAGTAAAATATTTTTTACAATATTTGTTTATGTCCGGAAAGTGTTGTAAGAAACATTTGTGTTTTCTTTATATTATACCATTCCAGTACTTCCATTTGTAAAATTGTACATAAGTAAATTATCTCCATTTTTACTTGGTTGTGAAAGAATTTTTTATTTTAAATGTTGTTTTACAATGGTTTTTATTTTCTGTGTTCATAGCACCAGGAAGGGTCAGCAGCAGGGCAACTCCGACTTATGACAGCACAGCACAATGCATCGCAGCATCAGCCACCGCCGTGTGTATTGCCTACTGCGCGACCTCTACGACCTGTTATCAATGAACAGCAGCAGATTTGTTTCCAGGTTGGTTGTCTGCCTTTATCATGCATGTGGTTTGTGTGGTTGGCTAGAAATGGTAACCAGATGCATAATAGACACACACACACACACACGCATATATATATATATATATATATATATATATATATATATATATATATATATATATATATATATATTGTGTGTGTGTGTGTGTGTGTGTGTGTGTGTGTGTGTATGTGTGTGTGTGTGTGTGTGTATATATATATATATATATATATATATATATATATATATATATATATATATATATATATATATATATATATATATATATATATATATATATATATATACATACACACACACACACACACACACACGCGCGCACATATACACATCTGCCCTCTACATTTCATGGTATTGCATTTGTACCTTCATGGTGTGGCATTTTCTCGGTCAGGCAATGTACAAAGATAACTGTACTTGCAAATAAAAAAATTATTTGTTTTAGTTCTTATAGTCCTTGGTTGTGATAGTAAGGTAAATAAGCCTGCAAATTTGGTCATGGATGAATATTGGCCTGGGGGCTGATTACGAACAAACTGTAATGATGAACAATTTACCATTGTGTCATCACACATACACTCGTAGAATTTTAATGATGCCATGCTTCATTTCCATAGAATTTCTTATATATTCGTTACACAAACAATCAAGATGGTGGACATGCTAATTGAATCCTCCAAACAGTGGCCAACTTGGGTTACTCAATGATTTCACTGTCCAGTTATTTCAGAAAATTTAGGTATTGTTCTGATACTACTGACGAGCACTGGTGGTCACTGGCACTCGTTTCTGCGTACAGCTGGGTGGCAGTCTGCGCGGGGCTACATAGGTTACTGAAAGAAATGAGTTTACTGATGCTGCAGTGGTTGTACAGTGTCAGTGAAACAAGCTATTGGCAGGCGATTCAAGTTGTAGGTTTCCGAGATATTTAAAATGTGTACATGGCTGGATCATTAAATACAAACTATTAAATACTGAAATTCTGAACAAAAGAAATAAACTCAAACAAATTCTATGTTGTTAGAAAATTGCTTTTCTTTAGTCAAACAATTATTGATAATTATTTTTTTGCATGAGTAGTTTTTAACTAAATGTACTAATAAAAAATACAAAAAATCATTAATTTAGTTATTTTTCTTTAATTTTGATGACTAACATTGTCAAGCATTCCAAAACTATGAACTTACTGACAAATAAAATAAATTGTACTGTAGACAAGCACTGATTAACCATCAGTGACTTCAATACTCGTCAGCTATAACGGAAAGTAGCCACAGTATATATCCGTTTATATGAAAATAATGAGGCCTGTAAAATGTGTTTCATTGCAAAATGAAACTCAGTGTTAGTCGGAATAAATTAACATTACTTTTAGCTCAAAATATTAATAATCATACAATAAATATAACTTTTAATGTATGTGATGATGTGGCATTGTTATATATACACTTATTTCCCACTAAAAGCCGTAACTGTTGTTTAGTGAAATAAAATAGCTCGCTGTTACAGATGTTTGTTTGTTCACAAATTAGGAAATTCCATCACTCAGTAACTTTTCATTTGTAGTATTGTAATTGATATGTGTAAGTATAATAACGCTAAATTATTTTGACGCATGGCGCATTCCTGCGCATCTGTCATGTGCACTCTACATTGTGATTTCACCCCATCTCAAGAGTTGTTATGCTCATGGGAAAGTCATATTACGCTAGGTCAATTAATGTCATGGCTACAGGATCACACTCCTAGCCTAGTGAGTGATTACAGACATGGCACATGAAGGAAGAAGTTTTACTGTCTACCGAAGCTGCCATGCTGTCGTTCATATTTTCCCTTTCAAGATTTTATTTTCGATGGAACCATCGACACCAGTCAGCCATAGATGCGAGTTCCAAGGGATGATGCAAAATCACAGCACCCTCGCTATACAAGGACACCACAGCCTCCAAAGCATCGTGCCAAGGTGATAAAATCGTCAACAGCTTCCAATGGGGGAAGGGCACTGCTGCACTGAAGCCAGAATAAACAAACCCCTGTGAAGTGAGGCTAACGACCTCCGCACTCCATCGACAGCCCACAAGCAAATATTTTGGGTATATAAGGAGTTGCGAGATCCAGACACAGCAGTGTTTGCCAGCACTCAAGTCTGAGTAAGGCTTAGCTAACCGGCCAACAAGCCTGTGTAAGGCTTCATCAAAGTCAGGGGTGAGTGGTGCAAATCCTGTCTTCAGCCTGAACAAGACTTGAAGGAACACTCGTGCCGGCTGAACTGAGTAAAGTCTGTGGGAGTAAGCTGTACTGCTTGACCTCTCACAGTCTGCAACAACTTGAGCAATCTAACAAGAGTAAACGCTGCTAGACTCCATGTGTCGAAGTATGGTCTTGTACGTCATCACAAGTTCACCACATTGGTCAATTCAAGCAGACATCTCCAAGCCACCACCCAGAGGAATCTCTATGTCCTCACCTGAATACCAACACCGAAAGGATTTCCTTTCATATTCACGGTAGCAGGTCGTGATGATGTCCCTTCTGGACTGCTAGGCATTTCAACTCTCCCCGCTAGCACATAGCATTAGCTCACTTTGCTGCACACACGTTTTTATGCAGGTAGCCTTCGTCTGCCTGATAATTAATTTTGATTATTAATTATTCTATTATTTAGAGCTACGCATTTTATTGGTTTCCAAATGTATTCATTAAGTACGTTAATTGTTAGAATTTGTGTGTACCTTCCTTTACCTGTTCCAAGTGCAATCAAGTTTTATAATTAATTTACTATTCAATGGTCTTAGGTCAATAAACATCTCGCTCGCTGACTAGTGTGAGAAAGATCAATAACCTTCTATTTCCTTCAGGCTGAAGAAGGCCAAGGGGTCCAAGGACTATGGTGACCGTCTGACCTATCAGGGGGTTGAACCCTTGAAATTACCAGTAGGTTTGGGCCTATATCACATTTTGCCAATACTAACTATACAGATCCTCAGCTGCAGTTGCAGCCAATTACAGTGATGCTGATGCCAGTTTTGATGAGCACAATCATAATTCCCAATTCCTAATATTTGGAAATACTTTTTTACTACTACTTAAACTTCAGTCTTCAGTTTTGTGAACACTTTTAAGCATTTTGTATTAGGCGTCTACAGCATAAAATGAAATAAAACACTAAGGTACACAATTCAAGTGAACACTTTTGAAATTAACCTCAGAAAAAAGTCACTGCTCCTGCCTGCATGTATTCTGATGGGCGCACTATAGTGACATGCGCACAGTAAAGTTGGTAACAATGAGTGGAAAGTAGTTCCATATCTTAACATTGAGTATAAAGTTAGGCGATCATTTGTGATAACTTAATTATTTATTTCTCTTCTTTATATATATATATATATATATATATATATATATATATATATAGTATCGAAGTGTAAAAATTACGATGTTTGTAAAATATTTACTTTTCTTATAATATCACAGTTTCACTGGACAGACGTATGGATACAGCAATGAGGCTCTTGCCAGTGTTAATTTTACATAAGGCAGGAGAATACGCTACACGTGTACAAGTAGATATTAAGCAGGGCTTTCACAAGTGCTCATTTTACCATGAACAGCCTATAGCAAGGTTATGTAAACTTTGCCGGTGTGTTTGTACATCAACTGCACATATTAATTTTGAGGTCTGGGAGTCGAGAATTTCATGCGATGACATTGGATTAGCACGAAAACAACATATTATAAGGTTGATGGGTGTTGATTCCTGATTTTTAAATTTTGCTGCGGTAAAGTATGAGAGTGAGCTTTCATTCAGGTGATGCAAAACAAAGTAAAAACAATTTTGGTAAGTAAATTGGTCACATTTTATTTCTAGGTTAGGTATGGCCAAGGCAACTCGTTTCTCCAGTGTGTATTTGTAAACTGTTTGCCTTGATGTTTCACCGGTTTGCTTGTCTAGCAAAAGTAATCATATAATTTTTATGTGAAATCACTGCTTCCTGTATTTTAGGTGTTATAGGTATCTGTTAGCAGTGGTAATACAATAAATTAAAAATATAGGCAAACACTTGCACGAAGTTGTACCATTATATTCATGTACCCACATAGTAACAAAACAACAGTGTCCGATTTTTTGTGCCAACATGTTAAATAACACGGTGTGAAGCTTGTGAGTGTGGATAAACAAGTCTTTTAGGAGTATTTGAAGTTTGAAGAAACTTTTTCATAATTATTTACTGGAAATACGTCGGCTTTAGTTTTTCTTCATAGTCTGGTGCACATACATAATAGCTGTAAGATGTGTGAAAAACATTAAACAATACGTCCAAGTATTCAAGTCTGCATATTCTGAGCAGTTTCCATTCATTCTGAAATTAGAGAAAGGAGAAAAGTATGTGTTTTTTAGTGTGTGTCGCTGTGGCATAACTATTTGTCATGGTGGAAAAAGTGACATAAATGATGTTAAAAGTGCTTGTTTTTGTTTAGAAATTTTTTTGAACAATTACCAGAATTTTTGTGTTCGTATGCTTGATTTCGTTACTCACATAATGTGCGAATGGTGTTGGTATATTTGTAAGTAGCTGAATTTTTCTCTTTAAAAATGTAATATATATGTGTCAGGCTATATGTAATATTATTTGTTCTCGGTTGATACATGAAGATCAGAAGTTTGTATTGTTGCATCTAGAAATAATTATGTTGATTTATTATCAAAAGTACATCAATAATTTCACATTTTCATATTAATACCGGAAAAGATTTATATAAAATGCTGTGACCCGATTACGCTCTATTTTAAGCTTCTTCAATCTTCTTGATTTCAAACTTTACAAGTTGGCAGGTCTGCATTAAGGTATGTCAAAAGTTATCCGACATTCATGAGTTTTCCCGGAGGCACCATAAAATTAATAGTGACAAAATAAAAACACTATATAACCGAAGACTGCCTGATGAGACTTTTCAATAAGGACAGCTGGTGTGATTGTGCATCCCTCAATGGAAGAAGGGATATTGCCCAAAGCTACAGAAATGTTGGGAGGACCTGTACAGGATCCTGAAAGAGATAAATGATATGGTGTACCGAATTTGTCGACAGGGCTCTCGGGCAAAGCCTAAGGTTGTCCACATTTATTGACTGGTGCTCTACGAAGGTACTGATGTTGGAGAGTCTGTTCGGGACTAACAAACTTAAGGAGGGGGCAGTGTTACACATGTGATTTCTAGCTTCCCGCACAAAGTTCTGTTACGCACAGTCCAGCGCTGTGGGAAAGCTGATCGCCCTCGCCCCTCATCTTTCCCCTAGGCAGTCAGCCCATTGTGCCTCCCGTCTCCTGGCTGGCATCATAGCCGCTCCTCGTCCCCCTTCTGAGGAGCTGACAAACTTAGAGGAGCTGCAAGAATATTCTGGGAATTGGGACGCTCTGCGCAACTCAGAATTTAGCAAAACTTCTGGGTTATGGCCTACGTCGCTATAAATACTGCAGTGGTCTAGTGGCCAGCAGTCTTTGGTGAAGGCCATCTAGCTGAGTGTGGGCGTGAAATTAGTATGGTATGACTGCGAACGAGGTGTTTGAGGTGTGAATTGACAAGTGGGCATGAAACCCAACAAGTGAAAGGTGAGGGTGCTCATAGAACTCTAGAACATTGCGGACTGGCGGGACATGGACTAAACTGAGGTGGAACTGAATGCACATGTAATGCGGATTTTATTGTAAATATTGGAACTGTCAAATGTAGGCACATGATTTATAAAATAATTGAATAGGTTTTGATACACTGGCTATTGGGACTGATTTTTAATAAATTAATTATAGTGATTTCTTTGAGGCAATTATAAATTGTATTAATTGAAATCATTAATTGTAAACAGTAATTGATATCAATTTATTGTGAGATGTTGAGTCTAAAGAATTTTGTTTGTAGGTGTTGTAAATAAAATTAGTAAATTATAATTAACCCTTTTATTTAATTAAGACCTCCATCCCTTAATGAACTTGATTTAGCCCCTGACTGCTGTGAGAGAAATTGTGACAATATTAAATCATAAAAATCTGTAACTGTAAGCTTGTATCTTGTTCAGTTTATTGAATATTAATCCCTATGTCTGAAATAACAAAAAAAATCACCATAATGAAATATTCTGAGGTCTACTGCTATCAAGAAAACAGTCCACATAATTTGCTTATGGTGCATAGTAACACATATGCAGTTATTTATTTACACTATATCTGGCTGTTGGTGTACTGTGTGGTCAGTATAACTACAGTTTGAAAATTGTTGTGTATGATAATTTAACAGTGACTATTTATGTTGATATTACTGACAAAGGAAGTTATATTTTGAACATTAGAAATTGTCCATATGATCTGAACTTGCAGATATGTGAAGTGACTGAATGCTGTGTCAATGGTGTGTGTGAATGCCAAGGTTTGAAGAGAAAGTGTTGTAAATCAACAGAGGATATTTCAACATCAGTATACAGTCTTAACTTTATGTCAACATACAATTGTACAAGTGTGGTACGAGGATAATGTTTACTCCATTCCATTTGGTGATGCTGAATGTCATATGTCCTGCCAAATTTTAATTTCAAGTGCATTTCATTAACTGGTTTCTGCATCAAAGAGAACAAGTACTTGGATTTGCGAAATACATTTTCTTAACCAAAAAGGCACTCTTGGGATATGACGGTACTTGAAATGCCTGCAACAGTCATGTGTAGGTAGATTACAGTCCACAAGTCCCATTCGGTAGGGCCATGGTGGTATAGTGATTAGATTACTTACCTCCCACTAAAGCAAACCAGGTACAATTACTGATGGGGTTACCCAGAGATTTTCACGTGTGACAAACGTTGTGGACATTGCCGTTGAATAGAGAATTTTCTGGGGTACTTCTGTTTCACCTGACATTGCATTCTTTCGCTATTCCATCTTCACCTCACTTCACTCTCACCAGTTCTCAAGACCTTGCTATTAGGTGCCAACTTATACCTCCCACCTTACCTCTCCATTAGTCCACTGGCACCAACTATGGTTTGGTATGAATGTGTGGGTGGGTATTGTTGGTTACGTATTGGTAGGCCCCTACCTGCTTGCACTACGTCCCAACACCATATACTTTGTTCTACTATGGGAGACACATCCAGATTTATCAGATGTTTCATCCATATACCAGACAACGAATGTAATTCTAGCATGATGGTGTTGCAGCATGTAGCATTTGCAGCCACTTCAATAATCCATTCCATGGCTGATGGATTGGTCATGGAGGTCACATTGCCTAGCATTCTTTATTACTCAACTAATTTATTGGACATTTTCTTCTGGGGCCCATGCAATTCTCATTTATGAGACCCAGTGAATCTGAAAGATCTCATTGTACAGAGTATTACTATGTGGAATAATGGCCAATGTCCACAATGTGTTTGGGCGTTTCAGGCCAGACATTGGTACATTATTCTGAACTGTGTGTTGTGTGTTTTACAACTTTGAGCCTGTCCTGTAAGTGTTTATTTATATTATTTGATTGACTCTCCATTTGCAAAACAAATTTTTAGCAGCTCACTTGAAATTTGCAGCCTTACTATAACCATGATAAATGATGCATCCCAAATGTGGCAGGGGTGTATAAGTGTTGCCTCCTCCCATAGGCCTTACACTTCACCTTTTTTACAATTTATTCAATGTTTTACTGAGAATATTAGGCCAGAGAATATTGTAACAAAGGAAACTTTTTTGTTAATTAAGAGATTCTGATTAATATTCAGTGAATACTAGACTGGGATGTTTTTGGTGGTATCCAGAAATACAGATTTATGTTACATGAAAATCACAGTGCTTTTAGACACTGTGAATTATAATTCATATATTTCAGGCTTTATCAGGAATATGAGTGAAAAGTTATATTATAGTTCTTTAATTTTTTCAAACCTTGGAAATTGTTTGTGGGTGTACAACTACCTAATCACAAGTTTGGGCTTCTGATGTGTGACAATAAGCAAATGTTACATGCCCAAAATTTTAATTTTTAAGTTTTATTATATTTGGCTAGGCCATACATCAAAATACAGACAATGTGATAGGATGGTCATGGTTAATTGAACCCTTTTTAAATTAACCTTTGAAAAATGTCACTATCCCCACCTGGGCACATCAGGCATACATCCAGTAAATAAATTTGGTAATGATGGAGGCAAAGTAGCTTTATGTCTGATGCATGATGCATTTCAGCAATGGTAATTTGACGACTTCCACTCATCAGCTTAGCATGGCTTGCTTCTGATCTCCACGAAGTGTACATTACCATTGACAACGAGACATCATAAACTGTACTGTTGACTATGGCAAGAATGGACTTTCCAGCCTGTAACTTGTACTGCTCACTGGCCCACCAAAGCTGTGCACCTCAAGGCATCAAATACTACTAACCACTGCTATATGGCACCTCTAACGTGTTCGTAGCTTGTCGTCCATTCTCTCAGCCAGCTGGTTACTTCATGCCAGAGAAGTTATGCTTTCACCACCCCCCGCTCAGCAGCAACCCCTCGCCTCAACAAGACGCCCCAGCCAATGAACGCTGCCCAGCGTAGTATAAAAGGAGATTCAAAATTTGACTCATGGCCAGTTTTCAGTCTTCCACCTCACTAGCTGCCGGTACTGACCAGCTTTATCCTTAAGCTTTCGTTTACACTCGCTTCAACATCTCCACTGCACTAGCCGCCAGCGACCTACTTTATCTCCTCGTTATACCTCTTCCTCTTTACCGCACTTATAGTACCGGAGAGATGCCTATTCCTCTATTAGTTGTTTTCACAGCGCTCGGCTACCACCACCCATTTAGTTCAGAACTAGGTCACCTCTACCTGGATTGTATAGGCTTAGTTTCCCTTAAACTTTTGCTATACGTAGGAAGTAGTGCATCACCACATGTTTACTTCCAGTCACACAGAATAAACATTTTGTCTGAACCAATCCCTGAGTACCATGTTCCTGTAGACTTAGCACCTTTCCTAGTTGACCTCGTTTCCTTGAGAGAAACGCAGGTGATCCTGGGATCTATACTCAATCAAGCCAGGACACAATTTGCTACCACGGGCACTTGCAACGGTCAACCTATCTGCTTACTTAGGTAAACAGAACGGGGAGCTCACTCACAGGTACTCTTCCTTCAGACCAGCTTTTCAGTTCAGTGCTCTGCCTCTTCCACCGCACTTCTAGTGATGGTATGGAAAGTTTCCTGGATTGGGAAGACTCAGCTGTAGCATCCACCCACGTATAGGGACTCCGGACGAGCGAGGCCTGATTTTGATTGTTCACCGCGTTTAGGCGTAGAGCATTTAAATAGGGTGACCGCTCAGTCTGTAGTCATTTGTTTAGCTCAACACATGTAAAGCTCACAATCCTGCATTTCACGCCACTGACGTGAGAGAGTGTATTGTGTACTCCAGATGCTGTGGACTCGGAGAGAAAGTGAAGAAAGTGTTAGCTGCCTCCGGACATGTATACAGGAGCTGACACCTACCCTAGTCGCTTACATCGGGCAGCTCACACCCAAGAAACAGGCTCAAGCACTATGCAGACTTCTCGTCCTCGTCGTTCCAGAGATACCGAAGAATGTGTTTCAAAGCTCCACTTGCTTGATCAGAAAGGTACACCCGTGGCTTGCTGAGTACCTCAGCCAGCCTGACCATGCTCTGACATGGCCTATCACATTCCTCACCAAAGTTGCTCAGTCTCCACCAGTGAGAATATACACATGTGTTCAGCACTCTTTAAGTATCTATTGCACCTACACATCCCGTCACTTCACCACAAGCTGGACCTAGTACCAGCAACACACGTTGACCAGGTAAACCACCCAAAGCGCAGAGCCTGGAGGGTAAGATTATTTTGCCAGAACCCAACTTTGTGCCCTGCCACAAAGCTACCCAGCCAGTCCTTTATATGGGGTGCGCCCTGGTCCCATGTAAGGACTAATTAACCCTGAGAACCAAGCTAGAATAGGATGCGCCTGATTCAGCACCCGCCAAAAACTCCACTCCCTTGATGCAGTGCTCTCCCTGTCGACAGGTCATCACACGTCATGTCTTAATGTGTCAATGAATTAACCATGTTAGGTAAATATTTGTGATGAAATTATTCCATTTGCTTTCTGTCTGTGTGTGTGTATGTTTTTTTTTTTCCCCCTAGTGCATACAAATGTAAATATCGTCAAATTTGTAAAATATTTACTTTCCGAATTTTTTCACAGTTTCACTTGATCAATACATGAATAAAGAGATCAGGCTCATGGCAATGTTATTTTACATTAGGTGGAAGAATACACAGTGTGCATACAAGTAGATCTTAAGCAGGGCTTTCAAAAGTGCTCACTTTACCATGAACAGCCTATATGACAAAAATCATGATAGAGAATGTCCAATACACTGCATACTTCAGTCGAGTGTGTTGGGGTATATTTATAAATAGAATAATTTATGCTATGGTTGGAAGCAAATGTCAGGCATATAAGATCTGCAGATAGTATACACTAGTGTCAACAGTACATAAAATCTGATTTTTGTTGTGTGGTTATGCTTTAACAATTTAACACATTATGTTTGTTATATTTTCAATGTGCAATTCTCCCCCTTCCCTGTTTTCAGTCCAGGGTGTATGGAAGATGAGATAGAGGTGAAACAGCAGCAGAATATACATAGAAGTATCTTAAGAAAACTGCCGGAAAATAGTGTCTGCAGGCATGGTGAAGTGAGAAACTTTCATTCTCTTTGTTGATTTAGCAGCAACAACAGCAGCAGCAACAACAACAACAACAGCAGCAACAGCAGCAGATCCACCAGCAGTACCGCCACACACTTCCCCCAGAAACTGCAGCTCCCATTCGAGCCAGCTCCCAGCCAGTGCCTGCCCTTGTCGCACCAGCTGCCTCCAACATCATCAGGACAGTGCAGCCACAGACGGCTGCGACAGCGGTGAGAGTAGTAGCAGCGCTGGCCAAGTCTGCTCAGAGCATGCAGAGTGTGAGTAGCGGCCAGCATCCTGGACGTCCGCAGCAGCACTTCTACGGTCACACACCTGGACTTAAATGTGAGACAGTAACAGCTTATGTTGCCACAGTAGCCATGCTTTCAGTTTGTTTGCACCTGTGCAGTGTTAACTCCATTTTATTAGACTCTTGAGCCAAGGAATATTTTTATGCCTATGCGTACAACAAATTTCCACGTCAAATGGAATTGATAATTTGCACTAGGACTGATGTTTAGGTTTTTAGTCATGGCATACAGCACTGTAGCCAGATGCCAGTTATGTTCTGTCTCTGGTAAGGGCTAATGGCAAGCTGCAGTACATTGGATAGTGGAAAAGACTTGTTTTTGTGGGTACCAGTCTGTATGTGCCTGTTTGAGTACTGGGTGATTAATTTATCTGCCTCAGTGCAGTTTTATACCTTTAAAGTAACTGGTTCTCATCTTAGAACTCAGGGATTTATTACCTAGTAAAATTGTGTATAGGCTGTTCACGTTAAAGTGAACACTTTTGAAGCCCTAGTTACTTTTTCTTTCAGCCATTTTTTTAATCCTTTAACCACCTTTTTAAGTAAATATTGCTATGTAAGTAATAACCATAGTGTGTATATTCCTCCGCACTCTGAAGTTAACGTCTATTGCTAAAATAAAATATATTTATTGGCTATTATTCCAAATAAGAGTACTTTCAAAAGTGCTCACTTTACTGTGAACAGCCTATAGCACCATGCACAGGTTTCTAAACAAGTGTACTGTTCCCACTTCCTGCTCGCTAGTGTGGGTCGCTGGGTGATGTATCAGCTTCCAAGTTTGAGGAGAAATAAAAATTTCAGAGGAAATGTAACCACACCAACATTAAATTTGTATTTTTAATGTATTTGTTCATAAATTTAAGTTTATTCATTTGGGACATCATTTTTGACAACCAAGATTTTAATTGTTGCAATATTTGCCGAGACTAGCTGGGTTTCTTATAATACATTAATACATGCAAAATTCAAATTTTTGGCATAGGTAGAATAATGCCATTTTCCCTCAATAGTACTTAATTCTATATACTTTATGTTCGTAAATTAAATGCCCAAACTGTGGGAGGTGATTTCTTATCAGAAGTAAAGTTGAAAATGTATAGGATGCCATATACCTAAACAGAATATCAAAAGTGATATGAGCCTGTGAAAATTGGGTTTTGAAAACGTATTTTTGCTGAATGCCTTGTAGTTTCTGCCAGTGGTTGGGATGGCGGTGATTTACCAACAGTGTGCCCTCCACGGTTGAATGGGACATGCCCATTTGGCGCGCTACGGCGCTGGCGGCTTGTTACGAAGTGTGCCGTGAGCAGTACCACATTATTTCTTACTACCATGCTAGCCTGTTGAGGCAGGGCTAACTGACTAGGGTACTCACTCATGGATCTCCTGGGTTCTGGTATAGAGGTAGGCCGGCTGGGGTTAACAGTTGCCTGGGAGGTGCTAGTTGATGTGGTGCCATACGGAGAGGTCAGGTATCTCTGGCTCCAGGTAACGGCTGCACTGCTTCCACAAAACAAGTTGGCAATACCTAACCTAGTGTCACATTCAGTGACTAGTGCTCGTACTGCAGGATGTGTCTCAATGCCAAGTCTGGTGTGGGATGGGAAATAATTGAGGGTACTGAATGAAGAGGACTGCCTCTCCAGGTGACGGACAGACTGAGCACGTTCCCGTGGGGTTTCTTCACCAAGTGTGGATGGGTTATTGGTGCACACTCGCTGAGCAGTAAAGAACTCCTCCCTTTTCTCGTACTTTCAGTAGGCGCAAGCAGATAGATAGACCCCTAACCAAGTGTAGAGCCCAATAGCAGTTGACGGCGTGAACCTTGTGCTCCTGCGGTTTTACATATTGGTGCACAAATCTAGAGCAGTGGGTCGTACTACTGCTGTCAGGGTATAGTCTAGCAACAGTAGGGGCCTCCAGTCCGAGGCAGAATACCCCTGCCAGCACCCTTGGTGCTCCACTCAGCAATACAACCTGAGGTGGCTGTCCTGCTCCTGTACAATAAGTATGTAATGGTTGGGGCTCTACCTTTCTGTACACCGGGGTGCATGCACGAGTGGCCGTCAGAGGTGATGTGTGGTTGCTGATGTGCAGATTCTAAAGGGAATCTGTAGTCTTACACTATGGTTCATTATATTATCACACCCAAACGCCTGCTTGCTCCGTCTGGTCAGGATTTACCTCTAAACAAATTTACTCTCATGATAGGATAAAATGGTATTTACTCATGTATAGTGTGCACCATGATTTTTGCAACAAATTCCAGGGAAAAAATTTTTTGGAATAAAATTGCATCAAAAACTTGTGGCATCCTGTTAGTATATATGGAACAAATTATTCTTTTTTACATTAATGTGTGGTGATTGTGATATGTTTAAATAACTTTGGTGCAAATAGCCAAAATTAAAAAAATTCTGGAAATCCTGTGCTCCTACTACTCAACATTTCTAGCTTCATTTCTCTTTTTTCTCCTTTTTCCTTTTAGCAGCGACTGGCTCCCCTTTTTTTTTTTTTGCCATGCTAGAATGCCATACTACTGTTTTCTAAAAAAAAGTTCTCCCCCTCCCCCCTTTCTTTAAGAACATGGCTCGCTAGCCTCTGCCAGGGAAACAAAGAGGGCATGGCGGAATTATTGACCAGCAACATCTGGGTGTTATTTTTTTTAATTGGTAAAGGGGGGGGGGGCGTAAACACATTGCAGCTCTAGTTTGCGTCATGACAGGATGTCGTTATGCCGTAGGAGTGGGGCGGATGGAGCAGGGTTTCTACCTACATATAACTGAAGGGTTGCTGAGAGAGAAAGAGAGAGAAGGGAGAGGAGTGATGTAAGAAGGAGAGATAAGACAACAGACAGTCCCGCCGCTTCCCCCAACATCCCCGGACAGTTGATGGCTACTACTCCCCCTTCCTCTTTTTTCTTCCGTATATAGCACTTACCCCAGAAATTGTTTTAATAAATACTGGGGACTAGTACCTACTACTAATCAGAGTGCGTACGAAAGTAAGTTACGCTTTAACAGGTGGAGGTGACCTGCTCCTAGACTACTCAAGTATAGAATGAACTCAACGGCTATGAAAACAATTCTTACGCAGATACTCTAACCTGGGGTTGTCTAGACGAGACCTTACAATGGGGCCGCTACCAAATGGGCAGCGGGTGTAGTTGCCACTTACCAGCAAGTACCGGCGGCTGTTGAACCCGGAGGATCAACAGCGGAAATGTGGAGTGAAGTCGGGCAGGCTTCTGGAGATGTTGAGCTTCTGGAAGCTGGTAGTGTTTGAAGCCTCTGCAGCTTCCGGTAGAAGTGGTAGAAGCCTCTGCAGCTTCTGGTAGAAGTGGTAGAAGCCTCTGGAGCTCCTGGTCGTTGGTGGCAGTAGCCACTGGTGGCTGCTGAAGATCTCATAGTGAGGACCGTGAGGGCCTAATATCAGTAGGGAGCCCCAGCACAGCAGTGTAGAGGTGAATTACTGGAGAATACAACTCGCATCTTCGGCCACGCACTGCCTTATATTGTGCGCTCGGCCGACCCATGCCTGGGCTGGAATGGGAGGTGTGACGTCGCTTTGTGATTTCTGCCTGGAGCAAGCGGGGTCTAATGATCTACCCTTGTGCTCGGCTATATGGCTTCGGGTGCTAGGCAGCACTCTGCCTTCTTCGGATGGCTTGGGGGCATTCTGTGTAGCAGGCGCTTCTGGGAGGCTGATGTGTTCTGCCGCCACTTGGAACAATGCTTGTTTCACGTGCTAGGATTGCTCGCTAGGGTTGGAGCGATCCTGTGTGCCTTGAATGATGCCTTGGGTTATGCGGGTGGTATTCTGCAGCTCTTACATACCTTGCATCGATATACTAGTCCTGGCCGAGTGACCCTCTCTTCCGGCCAGCGTATGCAAGTGTGGTGGTCTGGCGTGTTACACATAATATATTGAACTAAATGTATGCCATGACCTGGACATGAGATCCAGCTACAACATGTGTCTTGTCGAGTTCTACACATCTCGCGCCTGTACTCTAATCCGTCGGTATTGCGGACATCGTCTTCCCATCCCAGACACAGGTAGTGGAATTGTCGCTGACAATGACTGCACGTGATGCGGTAAATCCCGGTACCCTGGCAAGTGGTATGACTACACGTCTCTGGGGAATGTTAGCCATGTCATTGGCCTGTGGCTGTGTAGTACTGCCTTCGCTGTCAGATATCCTTTAGCTTGAACACCACGAGGTGTTTCTCGATTTCTCGAAGTCTGGTTTATTCAGTCCCGGCTGCGATCTCTCTCGGGCCGTTCTGACCTGGTCCCGTGTATTGTCTTTCTCGGGACATTTTGACCTGGTCCCACTTTCACTGATTAATAGTTATTTACGCTGATGCCCCGTATTGGGTGCCAGAAAAGAACTTTACGTGTGTCACTTAGACTAGTCAATGTTACTTTTGATGAGCGCTAGGTCAGGCATGCTCGGGTACTGAATTACTGTGATTGAGTCTGCTTTCTACTAGAGACTACCGCTGGTTGGGTTGGCTAGCGGCTTGGTACTAGGTCTGCCGTGGGCAGTATCGCAATATTTCTTACTACCATCTTAACCTGTTGAGGCAGGACTGACTGACCAGGGTACTCACTCACGGATCTCCTGTGTTCCGATGTATAGGTAGGCCAGTTGGGGCCAGCAGTTGCCTGGATGGTGCTAGTTGATGAGCTACCATATGGAGAGGTCAGGTATCGCTGGCTCCAGGTGACTATTGCACTGCTTCCACAAAATGAGTTGGCAATACTCAACCTTGTGTCATGTCCAGTGACTAGTGTTCGTACTGCAGGATGTGTCTCAACGCCAAGTCTGGTGTGCAAGGGGAAATAAACTGGGGTGCTGACTGAAGAGGACTACCTATCCAGGGGATGGGCAATCTGAGCTCGTTCCCGTAGGGTATCTTTACCAAGTGTGGATAGTTTGTTGGAGCACACTTACTTAGCAGCAAATAACTCCTTCTTTTTATCCTCCCTTTGACTGCAGTGGCCTTCCCCGAAGGGCATAGAGGCAGTATTGAAACTTAACGTACTTTCAGTCGGCACAAGCAGATAGACAAAACCCTAACTAAGTGTAGAACCCAACAGCAGTCGACGGCATGAACCTCATGCTCCTATGATTCTGCACCTTGGCGCACAAATCTAGAGTGGTAGGTCGTATGGGTCGTCTTCCTACTACTGTCAGGGTGTGGTTCAGCAACAGTCGGGCCTCCAGTCCCAGGCAGAATACTCCTGCCAGTACCCATGGCACTCCAGTCAGCGATACAACCCGAGGTGTCTGTCTTGCTCCTGTACAATGAGTACCTAGTGGTTGGGGCTCTACCTGTCTGTACGGATGGGTGCACTGAAGGAGTGGCCGTCGAAGGTGATGTGTGTTCGCTGACATGCAGATTTCTGAAGGGGATCTGTAGTCCCACACTATGGTTCATAATATTATCTCACATACTCACTTGCTTGCTACATCTAGAAGTAGAGTTCCTAGTGTAGGGCAGGATTTACCTGTAAACAAATTTACTCTCAGGATAGAATAAAATGGTTTTTATTGTGAGTGAATAATAAATACTGGGGACTCGTACGTACTACCAGAGTGTGTACAGAAGTAAGCTATGCTTTAACAGGTTTAGGTGACCTGCTCCTAGACTACTCAAGTATAGAATGACTTTGACGGCTATGAAAACAACTCTGACGCCGTTACTCTACCCTGGGATTGTCTAGACTAGACCTTATGAACGGGGGCCGCTACTAAAAGGGCAGCGGGTGTAGTTGCCACATACCAGCAAGTATCGGTGGCTGTCTAACCAGGAGCATCAACAGTGTAAGTGTGGTGCGAAGTCATGCAGGCTTCTGGAGATGTTGAGCTTCTGGAAACTGGTGGTGGTTGAAGCCTCTGGAGCTTCTGGTAAGATGTGGTAGAAGCTTCTTGAGCTCCTGGTTGTTGTTAGTGGCAGCCACTCGTAGTCGCTGAAGAACTAGAAGCTCTTGGAGAGGACCGTGAGAGCCTAGAGTCAGTAGAGAGTCCTAGTACAGAAGTGTTGAGGCGAACTACTAGAGAATACAACTTTTGGTGTCTTTGGCCGGGCACTGCCTTATATTGTGCGCTCGGCCAGCTCATGTCTAGGCTGGAGTGGGAGGTGTGGCATCGCTTTGTGATGTCTGCCTTGTAGTGAACGGAGTGGGAGAACTACCCTTGCGCTCTGCAATATGGCCTCTGGCGCTAGGCGGCGCTCTGCCATCTTTGGAAGGTTTGGCTGCACTGTCTAGCAGGTGCTTCTGGGAGGCTGATGTGTTCCGCGGGCACTTCGAACAAAGTTTGTTTCACGTGCTACGATCGCCCGCCAGGGTTGGAGCGATCCTGTGTGCACTCTTGAATAACGTGTTGGGTTTGGCCGTTCCTCAGGATATGTAGATACTACGTGAGTAGTGAGAGTAAATTGGGTCTAGTACATAAATAAATTCCACGTGTTGTAACTGTCTCTCCGCGGGAACAATCCTGTAGCAATCTATGGTTGTATTTCCGGGTAGAATATAACACGTTAGGATCAGTCGTAGTCGTATTTAATATAACTCATATAAGCGCCCTGCGTTAATTTAGTGGCACGTTTTGTGTATGAAATAAGCATAATTTCCATTTTTTTTTTAGTGTTTTGCATATGTTGCAATATTTTGTACCTTTTTATATCAAAAGAGAGTTGAATTACAGATCAAGCGCAAGTGCTTTCCAGTAACTCTCATAAACCAACCAAAGGTACTACTTTATTAAACCAGGTTTCAAATGTGTTTAGTGCTCATGTTTAGAATGTAATGGTGACCTCCGTACGCATATGTTATCGTATTAATTCTTTCATTTAAAGTGTCCTCTTATTGCATCGGTGGCTAGCCAGCACCAGGTGACGGAAGGCCTGGTGTTGGCAACCGTCCATTATGTCACACTGACGCGTTCCGCTTATACAACTAATCAACTACGATTATGACTCATCGTCAGAGTACCTACTTCCACTGCTACATACGTGAGAGACACATCGCCTACTGTACAGGCAACAGAACTTATAAGCGAATTCTCCTTCATCTGAGGCATACGCAACCCGGCAGGCACGCCCCCCCCCCCCCCTAATCCCTCGCTGAGAGCCTACAAGCTGCCCAGACCTCGGGCAAGGCCGAGCGCTACAGATGAGGCACAAAGCAGAAACGCTGACCAGAGTATTCCCACGCCAATGTAGGCAGAAGGACGTCATGCCCTCCCTGCAGTCCGCACCGGCAGCCTACAAGCTCCACTATATAAGTCAGGATGCTGCCAGGCTCGACCATCATCCTTATGCATCCTCTCTCACGAAACTTCAAGTACGTTCCCAGCGGCTACTTCCTACGTCTCGACGACCAACGAACACGAACATAGGTATTCAACTTCACTTTGGCTCCTCTAGACACCTTTTACTTAGCAGTTTAACTTTAACTAATTTGTATTCGTCTGGAACCAGCTATTCTCCCTTTAAGTAAGAACCAGGTCGCCTACACTTGGAACCGCTGTTACCTTCATCCCTCCACGGTTTGGTAGGACGTAGTATGGGTCATGTGTTTATTGAATATTCAATAAACACTCATTGTTCTCTACTTTTCTGTTTTTCATTTCCAGAGTATTTGTTTGAATTAACGGTTGGAGGCATAATAATCCGTGCACTGGCGACAGGAACCGTGAGATTTGTTCAAACTGAGTAAGCCTGACTATGGAACCCTTTCAGGTGTCTGCACGTCAGAAGACATGCATATTAGATGGCTACCTGTTTCTTCCCTGTCACACATTACCACTAAGTCAGTGCTCATGGAGGAGGAACAGCCACCCCACAACCACTAGAAACACCTTCACACCGGAAGGGGCGACAGACTCAGGTTATTTCTCACCATTCGCACTTAGTGTGCGGTGACCGTAGCCTGAAGTTTTGCCGTTCAACCTAGTGCGAACACACAACCAGTAGAGACTTGGCTGTCCCCACGGCTCCACGTCCCTGATTAGCTTGTATACTGTGAGGTATCAGTGGGGACTCTTATTGAGCTCATGCCGGCAAGTCTCTATTGGGTTACACTGTCAAACATTTCTGTGTAAGTGCATAACGTAGGCTGTCAAACTGTTTGTCCTATGCCTCACGAGAAGAGGAGTGGTAGAAAATGTAAGGAACAATACCTGGCTCATACTGCTCTCAAACCGTGGAACGCACTACTACGTCCTACGTAGGAGAGGCAGGTGGAACAGAACCACGCCACCGAACTTAAACATCAGGCAGTTGTGCCTGCTTTGGTTCTGGTAATTGACCTCCCACCTTGTATCGCCATACATCCTATGTTTCATCCTAAGGTAAAATGGTTTCTGACCGGTACCAAAGTGTGACTTGGCTGGGACAACCTCAACTTCTGGACCGATGAAGCACACCTGTGGAATCTCCCATCCGGCGTAGACCGAATTTGCCGCATCTAGATGAAACCTACCCCGACCACAACGCCCAAGAAGCTTGAGTAAGTAAGTGCTAACAAACATCCCTCGCCTCAGGCCTACTATCTAAACCAAACTACCCTGCTTTTGGTCTAGGGGACAAAATCCTTGACCAACATGCCAAGTCAGTCTAATAGGACACGCTGCAAGAGATTTTCTGGCGCCGCCCAGCGTGGGGCGTCAGACGAATAGCTGTGCGCAGTAAATGGCACGAACTATACCAACCATACCCCGAGAACTAAGAACTAAGGGTCGAAACAATCAGTCAAACAGATTTTGGGGAGTGCTTAAAACACCCAGTGGTGCCCTTAACCGCTACCATGTCAGTCTCTGAGGACAATGCAGCTACCGGTGAAAACCTCAACCACAAGCACGATGTATCCGACCTACAGTGTAGCCATACCGACTGTCCACACCATGGCACACTAAGATTAGAATACACCTACTGCACTAAACTCTTTCATTATACCTGCACAGGCCCGGGACAACTCGTGGGCAAAAACCCACGAGTTTTTGCAATGAAATTATGTATTCCTGGAGAGGCATAAACCACATCAGACGCATGACGTGCAGTGAACCCTATCACCACCTTTGTAAAGGGTGGCCTGGCGAACTCATATCTATGCCCGGGATGGTCGACCAGTGTGAGAGATGCCGAAGAAAGCACATCTCTCACTCCCGTAGGTCCAAGCCATCCCGGATATATATATATATGTATATATAACCTGGAATGGCACCTGTCCATCCAGCAACCGGTAGAGACGACGGCATTCAGATAACGACTTTGCAGGATGCTCACATGAAGATCCAGTAGCATTTACGCATGAATGCGAAAAAGAATTCTTAGAAACGGACCTGTCACCGTAACAATGGGTCAATAGGGCCCAACTGCATTTGAAGGGCCTCGCCCTCACATGTTCGGAGAGATACGGAGAATTCTTAATGAACTGGAAGCAGTTCAGTAACTGGATAGCGACGGAATTTGCTGGCGAGGAGGTATTGGCTAGACTAATGATGCAGT
Organism: Dryococelus australis; assembly: GCA_029891345.1. NCBI lineage: Eukaryota > Metazoa > Arthropoda > Insecta > Phasmatodea > Phasmatidae > Dryococelus > Dryococelus australis. Next base: position 171,249,756 of record CM056993.1, read on the forward strand.
TTTATAGCCAGACCCAGGTACTCGATGAAGAAAGGAACAAATGATTCGACGTGTGTTCCCTGGAGTCGATGAAGCTACCGCCGTTCATTCCATCGGTCGAATGTTACTGACAAATCTCAGGAACATACTCCTGACAGCTAGACCCACCACCTTGGACGAATTAGTTAATCAAGCTCATTAAACTGAGCAAATCTTTGCAGCACAGGCAAGTCGTGAAAAACCAGTATCCACCAAGGTCCCTGAGGTACAAGCACCACCGGTTGCATCCCTTAAAGGCGCACCAACTTCAACTCCTCACATGGCATTCATACCCAAATGCTGGCTCTGTCCAGAGACCACTGAGACAAGGACTGCCCTCGGAAACTGGGGGGGTTGGGGGGGGGGGCTGCAGTTCCACCAAACCTAGTTGACAGAACGCAGTCAAATATCCCAACACATGACCAGCTGGAAACCCAACTCCCAGAACCAAGCCGGGAAACGCAGACGCCGGGATATGAAGGGGGCCACCACCCCTGGTGTACAAGGGCCCATCCTCCAGGGGTTAAGTGAGGAAGTACCAATTCCCATAGTCCCGACATAGAAGTGGAGTTAAATAACGATCGGGTACTTGGCTTACTTGACTCGGCAGTCACTGTAAATTTTATCAGAAGTAAAATACCAAACCAGCTCGCCGAAATAAGACCGCAAACCAAAATATGAAGAATGGCGCAACCAAAATCCACCCTCTACGTAACCGGCCACATTACTCTGAACATAAAAATTCAAAGTATTGCTACACAGACAGAATTTTATGTGTTACCAACCATGTCTGAATCAGTAATACTAGGGTGCCCGTGGCTCATCCGCAATCAATGCATTCTAGATCACGGACAATGTAGAGCCTATCTAGGAGAAACCTGCTAGATTACTGTGAACTGGGATGAAAACCCAGACGACATCCCACCAATGCCCATCGACCCAATGAGCATTAACCACGAGCTCAAAGAACCAGAATTCTACCAATTAAAAGCCATACTAGATGATCACGCCCGAGCATTCAGACAAAGAGGTCTGCCACGACAGACACATTTCATACAACATGAAATATGGCTTACAACTAACGTACAAGTCTACAACCGTCCATACTGAGTGTCAGCCCACCGCAGTGACCTCATCATGAAGCAGGTCAACGACATGTAGGACCAGAGGATCCTGGAGTCATTGAATTCCCCACATAACTCACACGTCGTCCTCGTGCCTAAGAAAGATGGGTAATTGCGATTTTGCATAAACTACAAATCGCTAAATGAAGTTACCCACCTGATCGCTCCTCCAGCTATAGACTTGTCTCATACATTACGAGACATTGGCAAAGCCAAAATATTCAGCGATCTGGACATGGGGTCTGGATATTGACATATTGCTGCCCACCCGGACAGTCGCAAATATACGGCCTTTACAACACCCGAGGGCGAAACCCTTCAATTTTGAGTCATGCCATTCTGCTTGAAAAAAACTCCCCAGCAACATTTCAACAATTAATGTCTGCTGAAGTATTAACAGGTTACATTTGTGAGTTCTGATTTGCTTATCTCGACAATGTAATAATTTCTTCCAACAGCTGGGAGGAGCACCTAGACCATCTGCAAAGTGTGTTGGAAAGATTCGAATTACATGGAATGACTTGCAAGCTGTCGAAAAGCTTCTTCAGTAAGTCTTCAATAGATCATCTGAGACACATCATATCACCTGAGGGAAACTTCCCCCAACACAGTTTGATACGAGCGATCAAAGAAGCGGAAGAACCTTCAAATAAGCGACAACTACGACGGTACCTGGGTCTGTGTAATTGGTTACGAGACTTCGTTCCAAAAATTGCAACATATACGGCACCAGTACATCCACTCCTCGAGAAAGACTCGCTTTGGCGATGGGGTGCAGAACAATGACAAGCGTTTTCCAACTTGAAGAATATCTTCTAGAATATCCACCAGCTTCATTGACCACAAGGAGATAAACCCTTAATACTGCAAACGGATGCGTGTTAGAACTGCCTGGGCGCAGCACTTTACCAGCAAGACGAAGAAGAACATCCACATGTGATAGCGTATGCATCTACCCACTGAAACGAAACAGAGTAGCGCTACCACATCAATGAGCAGGAGTATCTGGCTGTTATATGGGCCGTGAAGAAAACAGGTATTATCTCGAGGGACAACACTTCATTTGACGAACCGAATCTAAAGCTTTACAATGACTACACGAGTCCCGTGATTCGAAGTCCAAGCTCAACCGGTGGGACATGTTCCTTTCTGAGTTCGACTTCGAGGTACAGCATTGTCCAAGAAAGGAGAACGACCTGCCAGATGCCCTGTCTCGATTCCTGACAGTGGAGGAGGAAGAAGAGGAGAAAATGTCTCCCCCATTCCCCTGCCCCCACCCCCACAGGATGAAAAAAGTCCAGAAGAGCAAGTTCGTCATCTTCAACTGAAAATAACCAGTCAACAAATAACCTTAAGCCAGCAGGAGGACCTGACATCCAACGCCTACTACGGAACAGCCCCAACAATTCAAACTGCGAGATGACGTATTGTAGATAAGTATCAAACAGCCCAATACGTCTAGGAAAATCTGGGTTCCACCACAATTACGTGCCGATATATGCCGGCACCATCACGACCATCCCCAAGCTGGTCACCCGGGTACTAGTGAAACCCGTTATAATTGGGACGGGATAAGCCGTGATGTACGGCAGTACATTAGCAACTACGTTATGTACTGCCGCGGCAAAGCATACCCTGTTCCCCCTCCCACCACAAAAACACAGACACCCAAGATGGGCTGGATCCATATCGCTGCTGATCTGATGGGCCTGTATCCACATAGCACAAAATGGAACCACTACCCACTCATGGTAACAACAATTTTCAAGATGGGTAGAGGCATTTCCTCTTCCCAGCCAAGAAATCACCGCAATCGTGTGGAAAATGGAGATGGAGATTTTCTCATGATGGGGATATCCGAAGGCCATGTTCACAAACAATGGCATACAATGGCACACAGTTTACGAGCCATCAATAGCAAACACCCTGTCATGAGTGGGGGGTAGAAACCTGGACTACCACCCCCCCTTACCCATCACCAATACAACCACACTGAACGGAAGAACCAGGATATTAAGAAATGCCTCCGTATCACTGTGAGTAACAATCACAAACATCGGATAAACACATCCCTACCATACTGTTTGCCCTTCAATGCCGAACGAACAAAGTCATTGACACCAGTCCTATCACCCTACTCCTGGGACAAACATTACACCGACCAGGCGACTGGCAGTGGGAAAGTGAACCTACTGATGACATGCCCCAACCCAAGGACATCCAGCTAGCAGCCTTGGCCCGCACCACACATGCCCAGAAGGCCCAAAATGTCTACATTCTCAAGAAATACCCCCAACCGAAAACTGGGGTAAGAGAATTTGACCTACGGGAAGCCATCCTTCTGCGAAGTCACCATCTCAGCAAAGCCAGCAACCAATTCAGTGCTGGCCTTGCTGACAAGTGGGAGGGACCATACAGTATTGTAGGCAAGCGAGACATCTACTGGGTCGAAGATATACGAGGACGAATATGGAAGGCCACCTGAGGCCAGATACGACCCTACCCAGGGGACTCACCGACACTTGGGGATGACGACGTCAAAGGAGAAACTCCTGGCCAGTTCAAAGATGAAGATGAGCCCCCAACCAAGAGGGTTGTTCCCAATACAGGACCGGGACCCTTACTGTGACCTGAGCCGATGCCAGTCATTATTGACAGGGCTCCTAGTTACATCGCCCCATGGAAGCCAGAGGTAGAACGATGCCAAGGTGCATTCTCCGTCAAATCAGTGCCCTCAACGCTACGTAGCTATGCTGAGAAAAACACAACCAAATGCAGTACAGCACCCTCTGGCTACTCCAAAGTGTCATGGCTAAGTCAACATGACCGAGAACTTCGTCAGACACCCCGCGGATCAAGCTGAATTAGCAAGCAATTGGAGGCTCCTTCGACGAGAAGGGTAAGAATCGCACCAGCACCTACTTCACCACCGAGTACCACTCCAAAGCAAGAAGTCAAGGCCATACCATCTTCAACGAAGTCGATCTCTGGCTCCAACAAGGAAGAACCGCCAGTCAGGACGTCGAGCTCGGACAAGAGTGCTCCTTCCCAGCAACAACCTGACACGTAGGTACACCCGCGCTCTTCGGGACGTCAAGTCGCCACGCTAGAAGTGCTCCGCCTCAAGAACCTGCAATGCAGTATCTCCCACTACCCGGAATGTTGAGCTCCGACGAGAGTGCTCCACCTCAACCACCTGCCACGCAGGAAGACCTGCCAGCCTGGATTTCGAGCTCAGATAAGGGTGCTCTGTCCCAGCAACAACCTGCCACGCAGAACACCCCACCTACTAGGACAACAAGCTGCCACGCCGGAAGTGCTGCACCTCAAGAAATTGCAACGCAGGAACTCCTGCTACCCTGGACTTCGAGCTCGGACAAGAGTGCTCCGTCCCAACCACCTGTTACACAGGAAACTCTGCTATCCAGGGCATCAAGCTGCAACAGACGTACCCTGTCCCCACGTCCTGTGACGCAGGAATACACGCAGACCCGGACGTTGAGCTCTCAAATTGGAAGTGTATATGTGAACATCGCCTACAAGAAGAATGCCTTTTGTAATAAGGTATTTTTATATTATGCTTGGTGTGCTTATATTTTGTGTGTGCTTTTGTTTGCAATATATTGTGCACCTACTCAGTATAAAACCAAAGACTCTGAGCATCAAAGCTTCCCAAACCTGGTGCAAAATATTTTTAACTTCAATTTTATGGAGTGTTCATGTATGTTGTATTAAGTGACCAACGTGTGCACAATTTACCACAATAGTCATGCACGTAGTGTACTCGTTTTGTATTCATTTAGCCGGTCAACCCAGGTGTTTAAGGGTCTGTGGTTGTTAACCTCGCAAGCTGTCACACGTAACTATTTATCTTGCTGTCGGACACAAATGTTCCCTGGAAAGATTTCCCTTTTTCTTTCTTAACTCACTGCAGTAATCTCCAGGATAGTAGTGATGTTTCCCTGCCTTCCACGAGTAAGGCTTGTACGTACTTTTTAAGTCTCATCATTTTTAATCCCCTCGTTTTGATGTGCCATTGTTTTATATAATTATTCTTTTAGGTTTTTGTGTATGATTCCCTTGTAATATCCCCCAGCGAAATGCTGGTTTTTGTCAATGGCTCGCGTAAGAAATGTAGCCCGGTGGGACACCCGGCACACGTGGCTTCCTAACCCCGTAATCTTTGCAACACGGGGAAATACACACTCTCGCCACATCAACAAAGCTGCATCACCATGGCGAAGGGCAGTGAAGGATGCCCGCCCAAAAGAGAGAAAGAAAACCAAGGACGCAGACCGGTCGCCGCCACTCCACATCTTGCATGTTTCTCTTCGCCTGCTGGGCCACGAGAGTGCACAGAACACGCGCCGCTACAGTGGCAAAGCCACCCAAGCTAAAGGTCCTGCCTACCTAACCAAAAAAAATTTTTTGTGTTATCTGCCTCATGATGTTGACGGGTGTCTGATTAGCTAATGCTGGATCACTGTTGTGTGGCTTTGGTTGCACTTAGGCCAGTTTTGCTTTCAGGGTTTAATTATGGACGTCTTGATGACTAGTGGTGGTTGACTGCAGACAGTTGATGCTGGTGTAGTCTCGTTCTACCTGTCGTACTACTGAAGTGGAAGCTAAACCACCCAGCTGCGTGGCAGTGAGGCAAGCAACTCTTAGCTCTTCCCTTCTTTCGCACTGTCTCACCTTAAATGGCATAGAGCGGGTTTGGCTGCTGAGAACTGTGGGTCGAGCGCCGTGGACACGAGTGATCCTAGAATAGTGTTGTCTAGTAGTGGCTGGTAGCACGAGTCCAGTGCCTCAGAAGGCCCCCCACCTTAGCGGGTGAACCAGAAGCGTTGAAGCCGTGTGGGCTGCCACTGCTACTACTGGGTGTGAGTTTCACATCCAAGATCAGGCTGTAGCACCTAAGCAAATACCCCCGCCAGCACGCAGGTGCTCTGATAGGGGTACAACTCAGGCGTACTGACTCTCTCTGGGTGGAAAGTGTTTCTAGTGATTGGGGCTCCTCTATTTTATTCCTCCAGTTCCTGTATTCTTGGTAGGAATAAAATAGATGGCCGTCTAATATCTGTGTATCAGAACTGGAGCCGCCTGAGGGGGAGTCTCCAGTTATAGCTAGATCGTAGTAACAATTTCTTGTTCTCGGTCCGCGGTACTTGGCTGGAGGTTCTCCTAACAGTTGGTTCAAAAGTACTTTACGAATGAGACTCGTAGTTAGAAGAAACAAAGCTGTGTTTATTAATTGCTTAGTAAACACAGTAACTTGTGCTCTCCTGCCAAGTAGACGGGTGACTGGAAGTAAACCTACGGTAGCCAGGTATAGGTGACCTGGTCCTAGACTAGTTGGGGAAAGTGAAATAAAACTGACGAAAATTGCTTACGACAAAACTAACTATAACTGGGGTGTCTGTAGGAGATGGTGAAGGTGGTGTGTGGTATGTCTCTAGTTACTGAAGAAGCTTCTGGTAACTTGGTAATTTGATTGGCATCACTGGAGCGTCTGGTTGCGGTTGCTGCAGAGCTCTAACGGTGAAGGGTATAGTAGCAGCCTGTGGTAACTCCTCAAGTCTATTGACGTCAGTACTGATAGCCACTGGTGGCTGTCGAAGACTGTTGAGCAAAGTCCAAGGTAGGCACCCTAAGATGGCTACCGAAGACTGTTGAACAACATCCAAGGTAGGCAGCCTCAGGTGGCTGTTGATTCGTTGGCACCAATTGTAGCAGCCTCTGGATGGCTGCTGAAGAGTGTTGGGCTGTTGGTGGCAGCCTCTGAAAGGGCTGCCACCATCTACTAAAAGTCGGAGGGCCCCAGCACTGGAAGTGGTGGAGTGAGCTCGAAGACTTACAGGAACAACTTGCGAGGTCTGCTGCGCACTGACTTATGTAGTTAGGGTAGCGCGTGTCGTGGCGGCCGCGGGGCAGGGCGTGTGACATCCATCTGCTGCGAGGCCGGAGTGGGGGTATCACCCTCTAGTCGTCTCTTTGCCTTCGCGTGACTTCGATGGTGCTCAGGCATGCCCCAAGGTGACTGATAGCTTGTAGGCTCATAGCGCGGAAGGTAGGGGGTGACACGCCGCTTGCTTGTGCAACCCCTCGTATCCATTTGTCCAGCTGCCCTCTAGGATTGTGGCAGGCCACGACTTGCGTGTACGGGTTGGCGCGTAGTTTGACTCATTCTGGGGTAGAAGTAGGTTTACTACGTTTGCAGTGAGATAGTGCTAACCAACACCCCTCGCCTCACGCCGACTATCTAAACCAAACTACCCCGATTTCAGTCTATCAGGCAAAATCCTTGACCAGCGTGCCAAGTCAGTCTAATCGGGCATGTGTCAACACGTAATTTTTGTGCATCGCCAATTGTTTTTGAATGTGTCATTCTTTGATTTTATGTGAATTTCTTTGCACAGGTAGTGTTCTTCATCATTTTTATATTAAGTAACCACAGCTTTTATTATGAGTCTGTAAACGTCACATATAATAACGGAGTCGAGGGACATCCGGTAGACTGCAACATTTTTGACAGTAATAATCCCAAACCACAGGGGGGGCAAACGCATTACAGAGCTCCGACACCGGCTGGTCGGGTTGGGGGAAGAGAGAGAACGAGCACGCCAGAGAGACAGAGCAAGGACTGCTCAAGGTCTGTAAAAGGGGAGGTTGGCTCAATTGCCTGCTGCGCACCGAGTGACTGCCTGCTTGTGATGTAGCGTGCAGCCCTGAACCAAGTGTGTGGCTTGTGAGCCATATATAAAGGAAAAACAAACTGTAATTACAACCAAACCATTAAAGATAATGCAACAAATTTTAGTGCTTGGGAAGAATATTACCAGACCCCAATCAAAGGTCTTGTTTCATTGTATGTGATGATGCACTCCTCTAGCAATAAAATTAATTATCACACTGTTTTGTGTGCCTGTGTTATTGTAGTTAAAATATTTTTCATTTATTAGGTAATGTTTTGTAAGCATAGGAAATGCAGCTAAATATTTAAATTTAAGATCTTTACTTAGTTAACAGTTGTAGACTTAACATATTTGACAAAACAAGTGAGCTTCTTTGTTTCAAAATTATACAAGAATTCCACGAAATATTATTAGCAACTTAAAAATATGGAAACCAAAATGAGTATGGTCACACATTTACAAGGGTGTTATTTATAATTCGTTCATATACAGTAACAGAATACGAAGAGGTAATATCAGTTGAAATCAAACGTTCTTCCAGGAAAATATTAACATGTTTTAATAATATAATGCAGAGCAACAGACACACTCAAGGAGTGTATGTCATAATTAAATAAAAATGTAATAAAAAACAATTGAGTTAACTCAGACCATTTATTTAAAGTTACTTTTGAAATGGACTAAGAATAGTAAAACAGCAGCTTCATTAAGTATTCTTGTGGTCTGCATTTGTAATTCAAGAGCTGTTACTATATTTACGGCAACTTTGCTGAAAATCTATCTACAGAACGGCACTGTTAAAAACTTCTGTCATTTAACGGAGGTTTTTATAGAAATTTATCTTTTATGTACGCAAATCTGATCCATTACTACAGAAAATGGAACTGATTTCTGTACTTAACACTTAACAAAATACGAAGCTATCCGTGATTGTCATAGCTTCATGCGTTGGGAACAATCAATGCCAAGGATTCATGTAGCCTTCTTAACCACCGTCAAATGAAAATAGTTTGTTCCTGTGCCTTTTAAAACATTTGCATCTGAAATGCTGTAAGTTAAAACATCACAAGATAGCAAAAACACTTTGTAACAGACGGCATCCTCAAACACTTCAACCATATGGAAGATTGAAAATGTTTATATTATTGTAAATACTAACAACACTCATGAAGTATTCAGATAGGAGTATGGTGGGTGAGAAGGGCGCTAGGTTACAAATGTATGGATGTAAAATATTTCATCTATTTCTATTAGACAGTGCAACATCCTTGTTTAGGCTATTCACAGTAAACTGAGCACTTTTGAATGCCCTCTCGTTTGGAATAATAGTCAATAAATGTGTGTTAAATATGTTTTTTTTACCCTAGATGTTAACTTCCCAGTATGGTGGAATATATACACTGTATTTATTACTTACACGGCAATATTTATTTGAAAAGTTGGTTTAACGATAAAACAATGGCTGAAAGGAAAAAGTAACTAAGGCCTCAAAAGTGTTCACTCTACAGTGACGACAATAATGCAATTTTTGGAAAACCACGTCGCATGTCGCAGTAAAATACAGTGGAACCTCGTAATAGCGAGGCTTGATAACAATACAATAAACCCTTGTATCTATGAGTACTCTTAGTAAACAAATGTATGCATTAAAATAAAATTAGAAGGAACTAACAATGTCATGAGTTACTAGAAGGGCGAGAGTTGTATTACAGTGTACCTTGGTTGATATCTCTGCTATTAAGAAGTACATTACACAAGTAGGACGACAGGTCTGTGTTTATTATGAAGAATGTGATATGTAATTGTTTTGTGAGTTATTTGTGAGCTCTGGATTCCACAATTTTCACACATCACCACAAAACACAACAAAAAAAAAATGATCGGCCGCAATGAACCAGTAAACAGCACTGTCATCCACCCATCTCTTGTGATATTTTTATATGTACGTGCACTGTTTACGGCCGTGTTCCAATTCACAGTTTTAAGTAACTAAATGGTCGCATGACCCATTTTAGTGTACGAAAATGATGACGCACAGTAGAACTCTGTTAAGACGTTTTTCAAACGACTGGATGCTAAAAACTTTGTATCTGCAGAATGGAAACAACTTGAATTTACAGTACAACGAAGTTTGACGATGAATCACGAAATCAGCAACAGTGTAACAAAATTTTGTATACAAATATCAATAAGAATTGATTATAGGTATATAAAAGAAATTATGAACGTGCTTCCTAACCGTAATTTTTTACTAAAACAACTGCCAATATAAACAAGGGCACAAGCCAATGAATTGATGCATGCCGCTTATACCAGTTATCTGTAAACAATTACGACTCATCTCACTGAAACCCTAGTGTACTACTTCTAGACACGTGAGATTTAAACCCTGCGCCGTTTCGTACACGGAAGTAACGGTCTGCCACAATCCTTATGGCGGTCCTCACCAGTTGTTCCTGCAGTCTTCTCCAAGCACCTGGGTGCTGGAGTCTAGACTACTATGGGCCCTTCAACATCCCTTCCAGAGGCTGTCGCCAACGACTTAACAGTCTTCAGCAGTCACCAGAGGCTCCAACCATTGACGTCGCCATTAGAACTCTACAGCCCCGCTACCAGACGCTCCCGTGATGCCAATAGCTACCTGAAGCTTTCTGTAGCATTATACATTCCACACGTAAGTCTTCTTTGTATCCTACAGACACCCCCTATATAGAGTTAGGTTTGTATTTAAGTAATTTTTGTCAGTTTTCACTTAATTTCCCCACTTAGCTTAGGACCAAGTCACCTACATCTGGATACCGTAGGAGTACTTCCAACCACCGGTCTGTCTGGCAGAAGAGTATGTGTCACCATGTTTAATAAGTCTTTAGTAAGCATGGCTGTATTTCTCTTACCCTCGAGTCTCATTCATAGGGTAATCTGTCACAAATTACTGGGAGAACCTCGAACTGAGCATCGCCGACCGGCACTGGGAAAGTATTCATATTTCCGCAATTAGCTACAACTGGAAACTCCTCCTCAGGCAGCTCCAAGTCAAAAACACACCCATTAGACGGCCAGCTATTCTATTCCTACCAAATATACAGGTACTGGAGGAATAGAATAGACGAGGCACAACCACTAGCAACACTTCTCAATCAGGGACAGATCGTACACCTAAGTTGTATCCCTACCGGAGCACCTGGTGGCTGGTGGGGGTATTTGCTTGGTGCTACGGCCTAGCCTTGGTTGGGATCGCACACCCAGTGAAAGTCTTGGCAACCCACATGGCTCCAACGCTTCTGATCAGCCCGTAACAGTGGGGGATCTTCTGAACCACCGGAGCTCGCATTGGCAAGACTGTTGCCAGGCAACACTAAGCTAGGGCTATCCTCATCCGTGGTACTTATTCTGAGTTCTCCGCAACTACACCAACTCTGTGCCATTCAAGGTGAAGCATGGCACCAGGAGAGAGGAGCAAAGAGTTCCGCACATCGCTGCCAGACAACTGGCTAGTCTAAACCCACTTACAGCTAGCCGACGAGCCAAACGAGATTGTGCCTCCTTACTTCGTTCATTGGCACCACCTACGACGACTGCCGTTAACCCAGCTATTTTCCCATCAGCACCTCTACGCACACATCCAGCCTGTCATCCAGTGGTAAGAGGGTTACTGAATAAAACTGAGCACCAGCTAGATGCCTCTAATAGTAACTTCTGGAGCAGGACATCAGAGGACTGGAACGGCAAGTTCTGCATTGTGTCACATAATGCCCTTGCTACCACCCGAGCTGAAGACAAGCGACGTAATCATTGATACCCCGCTATCCCTCGCCCGCAAACCGACAAGGCACCAACCCCTAGCACCTCCCGCCCGTCATTGACAACTAGATCCGAAACAGGTTGCAAGCCAGACCCCTCCAAGTGACTAGGAAACCGTAAAATCGAGAACGTTGTTCCAGCTCATAAGGCCACATGATCAACTGCTATATCCACCATAACTAAGCCTAAACCAAACCTGCACGCACATCCGAACTAAGTGCAACCAAAGCCACACGACCGTGATCCAGCCTTCACTACCGGACATGCATCAGAATGATAGCCAGCAGCACATCCGCCTACTGACGGGGAACTCTGTTAAGATGTTTTTCAAACGACTGAATGCTAAAAACTTCGTATCTGCAGGATGGAAACAACTTGCATATACAGTACAAGTTTGGCGATCAATCACAAAATCAGCAACAGTGTAACAAAATTTTGTATGCAAATATCAATAAGAAATGATTATAGGTATATAAAAATTAATTATGCACGTGCTTCCTAACCCTAGTTTTTTTACTAAAACGACTACCAATATAAACAAGGGCACGAGCCAATGAATGATAGCCAGTGGCACATCCCCACTGTTCTAAACCTTTTCCAAATGTTTTAATGCATACTTGCATAACTGTGAAAAATGTCCGTCTAATAATTAATAGTAATATAAGCCACTCAACCCCCTTAAGACCACAGCATTTGTTAGCTTTCTACAGATTTTGCGCCTGAAAAAAATACGAATTATTTGCGCTGGCACTGGCAAAGTGAACAGCCAGAGTATAGGATCAGCTTTCGGCGTGCTGTTCAGGTTTCACAAGATGGCCAATATAATATTGGGACACTGGCAGTTAGTTAGAACAGAGTCACTGGATCAATACGAGCGCGAGCAGATAATTGATTGAACATATGTGGACAGTTAGAGAGAGAGAGATAGAGATATAGAGAGATAGATAGATAGATAGATAGATAGATATAGAGAGAGAGATATATAGAAAGAGATAGATAGAGAAAAATAAAAGCAAACCCATGGCAGGGTTGCCAGATGCAGCAGTGATTCCACCGTTACCACATCATCTGTTTCAACATAATGCAACTGAACATGCGCTAAATGAATGTGTCATCATGGTGCAGTAATTACTGCAATTATTACATGCATCTACATGTAGTATATTTACTGTAATTTTGAATTTTTCTAAGGCATATCACGTGTATCTACGAATGTGCACATGAAAATACCACTTGTAAATACCAATCACTTTTACTTTAAATAGCAAATACAAACTGATGATGCATTACAAAATGCTCGCAACTATGAAGTCCTCGTTAAGGCCCATACTCGCACTTGCGGGGTCTCACTGTAATTTTAAAGATACGCGGAAAGTTCCGTAAATTCAAGGAAAGTCTATTACTGAGAAAAAATGTGTTCGTAATATATCAGAGGTTTCTGGATACATTTTTACCAGTACTTATCCGTAATTCTACGGAATACTTTTCAATGTGGTAGTATTCCTTCATTGTTGAATTCAAAAGAAAACAGTTCCCTGTAAGTTTGGAATCAAAAACCAGAAGCAGAAAACAATATCAAGAAACATTGTTAGAAGCCAAGTTCATGATAACAATTGTAACGCTGCTGAAAGTTACTGTCTATTGTAGCAGCTGTCCAAATGATGTGGGAATTATTAGATATCGATACTGGATATATTTGTCCTCCAAAACTTGTTTCAAAACACAACATTTTCTTCAAAGTGTTGAAAACATGTGTAAGATGTATCTGTGTTGAATTTATCTTTTCTTCTACATTTAAAGATCCATTCCTTTTTCCGCACATCCTTCAGAAATCTATAATAAGAAATTAAATTGCCATGCAATTTTGTTTTATCTAAACTATTGTTGCAAACTGCAACAGCACACCTTGTACCTGGCATCATACAGTCTACTCATACAACAGAAAACGCGTGGCCATCGACAAAACGTCAAATAGATTGCTCGCACGGGTACTAATGCAGCGAGGAATGCAAGACAGGTGGCCAGGGTAGGGCTGCCTGGAGGACTGCAGGTTACGTCACGCCTCTGCCCCTCGTCTATATGGATCTTCTTGGGCCAACCTCCCCTTGTACAGACCTTGGGACTGCCGACCTGCCCGGCACTGCGTTTTTTCTACAAGTCCCAGCACACAGAGCGAGAGCAATTACAGATGTCAACCGACCCACAGTTAAGGGGTCCGTCAACCTGACCACAAAATTTTTTTTTGAGGCTCATACATACTTAGACCTTCCATAGAGGGGAATTGGTTCTGCTGTTCCCTACTCCACCTTTACTGACAATGTATGAGCCTTCGTCACACAGCCGGGGGGGGGGGGGGGGGGGGGTGAATTGACGCGTGCCGCTTTTATGAGTTCTCATACCAAACAACTGCAACTCATCCTTACATGTTAATACTAAATCAGGAACCACAACCATAGATGGCTACAAGATTGTTTCCCGTGGAGGGACAGTTACAGACACGTGGTATTTCCTGATGTTCCAGACCCAACATTCTCACACTACTCGTGTAGTACTACTTAACCTGAGGAAGGGTCAAACCCAACACGTTATTCACGAAAGTGAATCTGTTATAGAGGTAAATCCTTTCCGATTTCTGGGTACTCAATCCTTGAACGGAGGAAGCAGGAGATCAGATTTTCTAACTGTACAAACCATAGTGTAGGACTGCAGATTCCCTTCTGGAATCTATACGTTAGAAACACATACCACTTTTGACGGCCACCCGTTCTGTGCACCACAGTGTATAGAAAGGTACAGCCACAACCACTAGGTACTCATCCAGCAGGAGCAGGACAGCCACCTTAGGTTGTATCGCTGCCGGAGCTCCCCCGGTGCTGACAGGGGCATTTGCGTGGTACTGGATTGGAGGCCCAACTGTTGGTGGACACCACACCCCAACCATAGTAGGAAGACTGCCCACGTGACCCACCGCTCCAAGTTTGTGTGCCAAGGTGCAGAACTGATTGGAGCAGAGGATTAGGTGTATAAGCAACACCCCCCCCCCCCCCCCCAACTTACAGAACCTTTTAATGTTGTTTTAACTTGAAGTAGGGAAGACAAGAGAAGAGAAGAAAAGAAAAGAAAAGAAGAAAAAGTGAAAAAGTTATGGGGGGGGGGGGGGGAGGATTTCCACTTGTGCAATTATTTGAATTATTTGTTTACTCGTATTCATAAACAAAATAACCTTGATTCCATATATGTGAAATGTAAACATGTTGGAGTTCGTCCATAGATGCCATACATGAGAAAAAATTTCTCCGCTGTACAAGAGAATGATAACTTACATAGTTTCCACGCCCGCCGTGGTACTACGAGTGCACATTGATTAGACGCCACTTTGTGTAACATGTTGCCATGGTTTTGCTTTCTCAAGTCAAGTCACTATCTGTGGAATAGTAATTGCTTGATGTATATTTGTATCTCAACTGTTTTGTAGGGGAGAAATTAGGTAAGTAGGAATTTGTTATGTTTGTATGGAATCGTAACCTAACAGTATTTACAGGAGTACAAAAATTAATTGCGGCCTTTACTTGAAATATTAATTATCCCTAATTTATTATCAAGAACTTATGGTGTGGCCTATATGCGCATGTGGCCTATACATGCCTAAATACGACCCATGACCTCTTGTCTATTAATACTATACGATTGCTACTCATCCATGCAACTGCATTCCTAACAGCTGGTCCACGAGTCACACAGCACTACAGCTTGCAAGCAAGCTTGCCGGGACAGACATCCCAGTAATAATTTATTATTTCACCCGATGAGCCACCGAGACCATGCAAGCGGTTCGGGGCGAGTACAGCAGTGTGCCGTGAGATGCCGCCACACGCATGATTACTAGACCCCCACCACTCTCCACTACGCCGCACGCACTGAGGATCTAGGCCTTGGGTTTGCACATGCTGTTTCCTCCTCTCCAGACGCCTATGCCAGTGGAAGAAAGGATGACCGAGGAGTATACAAGGAGATGCATCCCAGCCTGCTGATGGTCAGATCTGCTACAGTTCTCAATCGCCTTTCCTGAGCCCTCATCGTTCCAGCTGTTGGTGTGGAGGCTCAAACCTATCCTTACTTCATCTCTCACCTCATGAGGCCGAAGATCCTCTCCAGCGCCTAACCAAAGGAAAAACCAGTGGCCATCGACAGTTACAACCATTACACACGTTCGGTCCCTTACGGACAAAACTGAGAGTAGAGCTCACCCCGAGGTCATGAACGCACCAGCTAATTGCCTATCCCACTAGCTTTGCACAGGGTGTCTTCCCCTATATTACGGTAGGGTGTTTACCTTCCACATAGCTCGTGGGGAGTTAGGAGATAGCACCTCTGCCATCTGTGTATATTTCCTTTGGATAATAAACATTGATCGCACCAGTTCTCTTGACTTTCACTCCGAGCTCCTTCCCTGTGTCATATAGGAACTGGAGGACTCAGTAGGAGACCGGGTTTTTGCTTTTACGAACGCACACTAACAACACAACAGTACATCCTTGGAGGGCCACCCATTCTCTGCCCCAGCAGTGAACGGTAGAGCCATGACACTAGGATACCGTCCCCTGGAAGTCGACTTTCTGGCTCGAAGTCACTTCCTTTGTGCTGCAGAGGAGGGCATCTTCTTGGGGTTTGGGGAAACCAGTGACCACTGGACCCTCACCTCACCATTGCTGGAAGGCCTCCCATTCCTTGCACCACATGGGAGGAACGGTAGAGCCATGACACTAGGTACACTCCTGGTGGGAGACACTTGCCGGCCAAGTGCTCAACTCTCATTGCTCCATAGTGGTGCCGAGAAGGCTGCATCCTGGTGCAGGGAAATCTACCCCCACGGGACAATACTGTGCGGTTTCTGCAACCATCACCCCACAGCCCACGCCATCTCTACGTGGTAGAGTCGTCGAGAGTGAGGCTGTGCTGGCGGCAGTAATTTGCACATACATGAGAACAGTGACACTTCAATTGCCAACCTCCTGCAGCTCCAATTTTCGTGTCTAATGCATTACACCCATAGGGGTGGAATCGAGAGATGGGCTAAGAAGGCGAGAGCTATTGTCAAACTTCCCCAGGGGCTATATATCCTTCCCAGCGGGTTCGGGTTGCTTAGTCCAAATGAGTAAGCTGCGCTACTTCAACGCCTCACCGTACCAGCACCCACCATTACGCCTGTGGACTTGTTCGAGCCACCGACCAGAGTCGCGGAAGGATATCATCCTATAGTGCAGGAGGCACTCTTTGGCATATGACAGAACAGCATGCCAGAACTGCAGCTGGCTACCATACCATAGCCCATCACCTCCCAGTCGAGTGAAACTACAGTAGCAGAAACCGAAAGTGTGCATGAACTCCCCCAACCTCCTCGCCACCCTATTGCACTTTCACCTAAACCTGCACCTCGCCGTATAAAGATTGTAGAGCCAGACTTTGTGCAGATTCGTCAACCCACTAAGCCCGTGGTTACACCGGACGGGCCTCTGTGCCCAGAACAGACTAAGACACCTTGAGGCGCGACTCGCATAGTGTCAAGCAAGTAATCCAGAGCAGAGACATTCAGACAGCTGGGACTGTCACGTGTCAAGTTAATAGTGAAATGCAATGTGAATATCTGTCCCAAAAATAAAATTGAATGTAATTTTACCTTACGGATTAGTGTTTTTACCAAACCCTCTTTGAATTAATCATTGGAAATTGCCATATTAATTCATGTGAAAATATGAGGTGCTGCCTGTAAACGAAACATTTGGGGGCGGGGGGGGGGGGGGGGGGAATGGGTAAAGTGTCAAAATGTTTCTGATCATGATAAAATGACATCAAAGGTTCCGCATCGTCAGAGAATAGATCTGAGAGTACAAGTAAATTGTTTATATGTGCTATTATTGCACTGAACAGCTGCTAAGTATTGGGTAATTTGATTGCTGGAATATTGCGCAATTGATTCGCCAGCAAATGTCCGCCTTCAATTCTGTTACGGGAATGTTTTTGTTAGTGGCAGTTTTTCTGACTTCAAACGAAATCATTTCTGTGGTGACAGAAAATCCATTATTCCTAGTGGTGCGCAGGTGATGAAACAACTATTATTCCAGTTCCGTGAATTTACACATTTTGCCTCGCAAAGCACTTTTTGTTGGTTAATTATTGCAGCTTATTTTTTCCCCACACCAACACCACACATTTTTATTGTCAATTCCAAATTGTTGACCAGTTGCCTTTTTCCATGTTCACGTGCATATTCCACAACCTTCAATTTAAATTTTGCATAATAACTCGCTCGTTTCTTTTCCATTATCACAAGGCTGTGTTCCAATTGGCAAATTTTGTTAATAAAATGGTCTTCTGACCTGTTTGTCTACAATATCTACAACGTATTTTTGTAATTTGCATTAGGTCAACTTCGAAGTTGAATAATTACTAAACCTTCACCATATAATTTTTTTATTTTGAAATCATGATAACACCAAAATAATACAGCATTGCATGCTACGCAGTTAAACGCTGCATTGTTTCTACTAAACCTTAACAAAATGCTGGACACAAATTAAGAAAAATTAAACTAGAAACTAATTGGAACACAGCCTCAAGTTTGTTTATCTGGGAAGCGGGAAGTGCACAGAACATGAGAGAGAGAGATAGAGAGAAAAGGAGAGAGAGAATTAACTGAAGTGATTGATACCAGCACAGCTGTAAACGTACTTGCAAGGTCACATGCAGGGTCACATTAGTTACCTGCATCGGCACATCCACAATTGTGCTGTTGTTGACAAAGGATGCCTGTAATCGTTTCACGAGAGCGCATAGTTTCCAAGTGTCAGTTTTTACTGTATGCGAAAAAAACCACGGGCTTTAGACAAAGCTTCTGCAGCCTATACATGCCAAAATACGGCATACATTGTATGTGGTACTACACGTAACAATTATGAAAGTTATTTATGAAAGTTACCATTTCTGGCAACTTTAAGATTGCCAGATATTTTTGTACTATCATACAGTATAAGATACGTACGTATAAAAATTTTAAGGGCCAAAATTACGTAAATCCCTTGCACACCTGCAAATATTGCGTATAAATTTGGAGAGTTGCTAGCTTTCCAAGAGATTCTTTCATCATAAGGTAAAGCTGTTAAAGCAAAACAGACAAAAATTGATTCTTATTTCAAGAAAGAGTGATTCTGTAAGTTTTTTCTAGTGTATTTTGGTGCTAAACTAGCACACATTTTACTAATTAATGTTTATGTTCCTCGCAGTCCCAGCACTTAGAAGGAGTATTGGTGAGGGGAGGGGGTGGGGGCGACCTTATTGATCTCTCTTCCTCCATCCACCTCGTGTGCAGCGGTGTAGGAAAGGGGTTGAGAAGGGTACCTCTTGTCTCGAGTTTTTTGTCGGGCTCAGCTGGCTTAGTGACCCCCAGTTTGTCTAGCGCCCCCTACCCTTTCCCTGCTCCGTTTCCCTGGCTCGTTCTAAAAATTCCTCTATTGTCTGTGGCTTAGGGATTGGAAGTAACTTGCATAATTTCGGTAGAGTAGTGGGGTGATGTTGCGCATAAAACTTTCTTTTGTATCTGTAAGGAAAATTCACTTTTACATTTGTACTTTCCTGCGAATGAAAATCTCAGCTTCTTCCTCGTTGTACAGGGTTCAACTTTAGAACTTGATTGTGAGGTGCACCACAGCCTCTTCACCACAAAACTGCTTGGAAAGCCGCAAACACAGCTTTCCCCACTCAGCGACAAATTCTTTGTACCGGTTCCGCCATTCTTGAGCTTTGCCTCGGAGCAGTTTTTGGGTACATATCACCCATTGCTTGGTTGAGACGTTATGTTCCCAGAACTTCTTTTCGCATTCTTGCATAAATGCAATTGGGTCTTCATAAGATCGCCCAGTGAATTCAAGCAACTGTGGTTCACTGGGGCCCCGGATGCTTACTGGGCTATGTCTATGTCCCGGATTAGTGAGTTGGTACTCGGTTGCTCGCCACCATACCTCGCACTGGTCGCGTCACGTGTTCTTCAGGCCATCCTATACATGTGTGATGGAAGAGATGGGTGCTTACAATATAATGTATGATTTGGATTCATCTTCCGGTGCAGGTGATCCAGCTGCAGAAGGCAGTCTGGTGGATTCAGCGGTCATTACGTCTGAATTCTACGCCATTAGTGTAAAGCACTTCATCTGTTCATCCCAGGCACGGGTAATGGAAATTGTTCTGTCAGTGGGCACATGTAATGAAATGCATCTCCGTGCCAGGGCGTGTGGCTATATGGCACCCATTCAGGATGGCTTCGGCCATGGTGGCATCTTGGTCCTCTGCCTAACTACGATCAGTGTCTAACATGGTCACTACGGTACTTGGGTACCACGAGTTGATTACCAACTCCCCAAAGTCCATTAGGCTAAGACTCGACGTCTAGCTAGTCTCTGTTAGTCGCAGGGCCGTGCTGGCCTAGTCCTGTTTACTACAGCACTAGTAAAAACTAGGGCTGGACTGATACCGATACATCGGCTGATAGACCCAAAATCAGTTACAATCGGCCATGGTCCAACCAAATCATTTCATCAACCCTAATGATTATATTTAATTATAATTGAAATTACCTCACTTGGTTATCTTGCGGGACTTGTTTTCACAAACAAAGAATTTAATTTTTGCAACTCGGGAATAGTTAGAATGTAGTATATTCTACCCGGAATACATATGTTATTCGCACTTACTGCTGAATATTATTTCATTGAGTGACTGTTTTTACCCTACGTACCAACGAGTTCTTTAGAATGAAGCAGGAGGAGACTACCAATTTCGTAACACACACCCATTAGATGGACAGCCTTACTGTGCCTCCAAGGTATAGCACGGTAGAGCCTCAACTATTAGTAAGAGCTCCCTAATGCAGCTAGCCAGTCAGACCAGTCTATACGCCATCCACCGTGCTGAACTGTGCCGGAGGGAGTAAGTGTTTGGTTCTGGAAGACTGACCTCTTTTGGGAACCACACCCAAGTCTTGTCGACGAGCAACGAGATGAAACCTAATGCTCTGTATCCACCACGCTTAACAGTACCGTGTGAAGGAACACAGGGTATGTCTCTCGCCTGTTGGGCTTCAACCTTAGTCTCACACACCATTCGAGACTTCGCCACCTGCTTCACCTTGTCAAGGCTAGTTTTTGTTCCTTTCCTTGATGTCCTATACACAGAGGAATGATATTGTATTAGGCAGAAAGAGAGAATGGCAACTACTAACCTAACTCCAAGTCTAAGCAGAGTTGTGACTTTGTCATAACTGCACTTTGCACTGTAACCCCACTGGAATGAGTTCTTACCACCTGTAAGCTAGAGAGGCCTCATCTTCCAGTTCTTTCCCCAAACTTATTTCCTTCGCTTGTCAAGACTGTCGGACAACCACGTCTACTGGTAGCAGCCATCCGCCGGAGTGAGGACATCCTGTATGGAATCGCCAACTCCTGGTTCGGAGGCTACCAGGCAACCTGACCCAGGACTACCACCAGCATCACCAGAGCACCACGTCCCGGTGCAGCCGCAGCGACCACCAGCAGTCACTGCTGCTGGGTCAGCAGCCACCCCGGGCCACCATTGAAACAGGTAAACCCAATGAACTATATAGTAAACATAGAGAGGCAGAAGCATTTCCAGACTGAGGCCACTTGAACCTCGGTCCACCATTTTCGTTTCAGTCAAATCAAAGGTCCGTGGTAGGGTGTAGAAATAAGGAATGTCACGCATATGTACCCAAAATAATGGACAAATAAAACACAATTGGACATTTTCACGCACTTGCTGACTGGAAATAAAGTGTAATTCACGGATTTTGCTTAGCAAGGTTAAAGATGGCATATAACAAACCGCTGGGAAGTTGTATAGTGTAGTGTTGTGAATATTATTTTTATTAAGAATTATGTTAATATCAAACCAGCCTGCATGTTTGAGATTGCATTATATACACCTATGCATGGGAGCATGTAAGCGATTTATGTGTCCATTTAATTGAGTACTGTGAAATATTAAAGATGCAATGGGCTGTGGTGTTTCAGCTCAACTGCAATACAAATAATTTATACACTACAGCAGTCTGGCACCAAACCACAAAGTTGGTGAATTGATCTCATAATCAAAATCATTATTTTCGTGTCTTGAGACAGACATGGAAATTATATTTTGTGGGTGCTCACGGAAAGCAGGTTCCTGTAAATGTAAACATATCGTCGAGGTAATGTAAAGTAGAGGGGTTTTTTTTTTTTTTAAGGAAAAAAAATCCAGAAAATGGTATAAATCCGCTCTATTGTTAATACAGAACACAGATTTTATGAGGCACGTCAATATTTTACCTGATGGGGAGGGATATGAACTGTTGGAAAATTGAGGGGTTAAAGTTGTAATGAAAATGTACATATTTTGTAATTTTTTACCCCACAATTTCCCTGATCTTCATTGCCCTTCCCACTATCAATTTAGGAGTTTGTATTGGTTTGGTTATGTCTTTTAAGCAATTAGTGTATTTCCTTGTGTAAATATTATTAAGTACACATTTTCCACTCGTTTTACCCCACAATTTCCCTGAAAAAAAAATTGTCATAGGCCTATTTCAAAAACCGTTCTGTACGAAAATTCACAGTTTTAGGCCTCTAATATTATTTAGGTCAGCTTTATAACGTTTTAAAAATGCCTGAATTGACGATAGTTCTAACGGATATTTTTAATTAACATATTTGTTTTCTGCAACATAGCATAGTACACGTAACGTACGTCAATATTTTGCAGTGACTGTGTTTAACACGGTTACAACTGTGAGGTAAAGAACTGTAGTATTTATTCTTTTGTTATTGATATGTGTTGGGTTATTTCTCTAAAAGGACGGCCTCAGTTGGAATAAATATTAGAACGAAGGGACAACCAGTCAAACGAAAATGGCACATTAAATTCAAGCACACAATTCGTGTTGCTTATTTGTTGTCATACAAACTTAAAAGATAGCTGTGAACATGCACACAAATAAACCTATGGTAACTTTTATTCCGCTCATATTTCTAAGTATTCCTACTTACTGTTTATTATGTTTATTCATATTTATTGGGTTGGGGTTAGTATTTTTTGGGACTGTGGTAAGTCATGTTTCACGACTGTGTTTCAAACACCTGGGGAAAAGGTACAACGTTGTGATGAATAAACAGACGTGGATGTAAATAATTAACTTTGTCATAAAAACAGTTTACAGTTAAAACGTATAAATAATACACACCAAATATTTGAAATCACGCACACATGCCACTTTACACACAGCTGTTAATGAAACATACGTATCAGTATATTAATATTCAAAAACTTATCACATCTCATTCACTGTAATAACATGACAATAAGCATCAGCTGGCAATGTTTTGACTGAACTGAAAAAGGCGGAACAGTTTGCATATGGCTTCCGCTAAGAGTGCTGTAGTCACGTAGTCAACCTCTCTATGTTTACTATATAGTAATGCTGAGCTGATACCGATACCTGATGTCAAAAATCCACCGAAATGAGTAATATTGGCCCGCCTAAACCGATTTTATGTTTAGCAGATATTGAGACCCGATGGATGCTAAGGTGGCAATGTTGTAAGAGGAGCTCAACTGTTGCCTTTTTAGTCGGCAGTTGCAGTTGTTATTTCAAGCACTAAACTGACAGATAGTCACTCCAGGATGGCAAAGGGGGGAAGGACATGCCTCGCTGCTGTGAGATAATCATGTACAGGAATAGGAAAGAGTGAGGAAGAGAGAGAGAAATGCAGCTCCCACTCCACTGTGGCCGCCTGCCGTGACAAGCACTTTAGGTGATATTTATTTACAGCTTGTGTTGCGGGTCCCCGAATTACCAGAGGCCGTCACTTAACTCTCCAATAATGCAGTCGTGTATTAGTTTATTACTGCATCTGGGTGGGAGAACACAGAAATGGTGTGAAACGTGCCGACGACTTGATTGTGTAATACGTATGCGACTCATGATGGTGTCAATCCATTTTTTTCCCTCCTGAAGTTTTGTGTACCAGCTGCACCCATATTTTCACATGAAAAATGAGTTTAAAATGTGCTGCATGTACATGCCAAAATACGGTACTTCAGAAACTCAACTTGCAGCAACTATCTAGAACTTAAACATCAAAACATGTGTATGAAATACACTGGTAGCACAACTAAAGACGGAATATTTTTTGATTACTTTTATCTCGCAGTACTTCTACTGGGGTTCCTATAATATTATATTCTGTTGTGTGTCATTTGTTTTATCAACATATCTTGAGGCTTAACTTTAGCTGTTATAGTTGCTAGAACTGTGCTACATGTGGGGGAACTATTACAAATGGTAAGGGGCTTTGGTGAATGGGCCTCCATTTGTGAGCTCATGCCAGGAATTAACTTAGTTATTGATTCGTGACAACTTGTGGAAAATGTGAAAGTGAAATTTTTCGTGATCTTCAATTTGTTAGACATATCACAAGCAAAAAATTACTTTTTTTTAGAATGATTATGTTTGTGAATAATAAGCAGTTTAGCTCCATAGGAATTTGCAGTAGATGTCTTATTGTACATAGTCTATGAGGCTGTATACTTCAGAACAGGTGCATAATATTTGCACTGTAATTGCAAGTTCATAATGATAATTGTTACTCGTACTATAAAGTGTACAGTTGTAGAATTTTTTGATAGCTGCTTTGGTGCACCAAAGTCTTTATTTTCAAATATAGGTAGTATTTCCTTAACATAGTTTACATTCAAGTGTATTTGATTTCCTGTAAAATTTTCAGATGTGTCAAAGAACACTTTTTTTAGCAACACTAATATGCTACCCAGGAAAACAATTTATTTCAGTTATAAGGCAATAACAGTGTTAATTAAATAAAACTTTGAATACGTATTGTAAACTGTTACAGGATGTGATATTTTTATGTGTAGTATCGATACTGAAATTGTAGTGTTGAGACATTAATGCGATCAGTCAGTAATGATAAAAATTAGTGTTTAAAAAGGGTGTACAATGTTTTGTGATGACTCTAAAGAAATTTTGTTTGTTTTAGATATTTCTGTGGCTTCTCCTTGTAATTATTTTTGTTCATGTATTTTTTCAGTGCCGCCTGACCGGTGTTTACTGGGTTGTGTATTTTTTATCATAGAATACAATAGTTTTGCCAGCAATTGGAGGAAAGTTATAATGGAATATGGTGGTGAAGTGGAAGTATCATATGTACCACGAATCACCCATGTTGTCTGCGAATCTCTGAAACATCCTGGCGCGCAACAGGTTGGTTGTTATTACTCTTTTTCATTGGAAACACAGCCTTTGCCATTGAAAATTAAGCGACAGTGTTGTGTTGACTTTTAACTTATAAAACTATGCCATGCACAAATATTTTTAAACACAAAATTCAGGCAAGAAGTTTATTTAACAGAAAATACACAATTCCACATCTCATTTCATACCAAATGCATATATAAGAGGCTTAACTAATAAACGATAAACCAAACGAACAAGGTAATAAGTTACTACAAAATATTTTAAGTTAAAAATATTCTCAATGTACACAGTAATTGTTGTTAAAGAAGCTATCAAGAAGCCTTCATGTTTTACTGGCGCATGGAAATATTTTAAGTTAACAATATTTTTAATATAGACACTGATTCTCATTAAAGAGGCTATCAAGAAGCCGTTGAATTTTACATGCACTCACACGCACAAAAAACAAATAATTCCACTTGACAATTTAAAGTAATCAGTGCACAAGGCACCAAGTTCACATATTATTTAATTTCTTTACCATAACCAAAATGCTCGTGCACATGCGCCCAAATTCAGTAACATCACATTAACCTTGTGAAACATTGAAGTGAGTGGAAATATTAGCCTCAGTACAAAACTAACCATATGACAAAATGTGAAACTCATTCACATGCATACTAAAATGTGAAACCAGTTCACGTAGCACCAATACCCTTGCATGCCATAAGCTAAATTCCACATGCATTAAAATTACAATGTTGATATCCAACCTTACATGGAACTGAGACAACACCGCCAGGGTGTATACCAAACCCTGATTCATGCCAACATGTTGCACAGCGCATATGTGCTCTTTACGGGCGACTTCGCCCCATCTTGAGCCGATGAGAGCTCGGGGCAAGAAAGTAACAGTGGCAAAGTAATTTCATGTTTTGAGCAAGGAGACTCCACGTGTTTGACAGCCACATGCGTAAAAATAATTAACGCGTTTAATTATGAAATGTACGGCCTATCCAGAATCCCGCATGCAAGCGCCATCCCCATAACTAACTAAAATATTTTTGGCGAACCACTACCCTACATTTAGCTGTGGAAAAAGTTCCAGCGAATCCACAAGATGGCAACACCACTGCGACCTTGTGACATTCACATCCCGCCAGCCTCCAAAAGAGGTGTTATAATTTGTTGTTGCCTCCACACAGGGAGATGAGAAATGAATGGAGCCGCCGCAACCCTGATAAACCGACCCGTGCGCTGGAAGGCTACTCTACCCCGCACCCCTGGAAGATTGCTTACCCAGGGATATTTCAGTATATAAGGAAGTCCGCTAGCACGCTCCAACAGAGACGCCGGGCTCACCGGCCACATAGGTCAGTGAGCACTCCCTGGTCTGCGAGGACCTCTGTCCTCTCCTCAGCCTGTGAACTACTTCAATCTCCAGTCCAGCAGCTTTCGAAGGCAGCAATCCAGTCACTTGTGAAGGTAGCGCAACCCCTACACAATTTGGGAAGGCTCGTCCACACCAGCTGACCGCAAGGGCAGCTCTCTCTCTAGAGGTAATCTGACATCCTGTACCCTACAAACCTTTACCCAGTCAACTTCCTTGACTCACGCGTTAGCAGATTGTCAAGAAACTATGCATTTTTTTAGTTATTATTAAACACTCCGTGGTGCCCAAATTAACGACCATGTCAGACTCTGAAGCAAGTCTGGCAGAGTTACGTAGTACGTTAGCCGACACCAACGTTACAGGAGCAAGCAACATGCCTTGCCCCATCCCCTCGTGCTCAGGCACCAGACAGAATTTAATTCTCTGCAATTACTGCCACTGTGAGTACCATTATACGTGTCTCGGATGTGACGACACGTCCCTATACACAGACGGCCTGGTATACAGGTGTCCGTTTTGTAGGCAGAAAGACGTACGGGTCTATCAATGGCCCGAATGTGAAGGGCAAGGACGATATATCGTCCACTGTGTGTTGTGTATGTGGTTTTCACCACGCGTGCATAGGCTGGGCGGACAAGTGTGTCCAGAATCAAGGCCAGGTATACCATTGCGAAGTCTGTCGAAGGGAAGACGTACAAACCACAGAACCCTATCCACTGGCATAGTTCGGTCATTCCAGGACTGCCCCGTGATTTAACTATGGCAGCATTTCACGGGAAACCATACAAAGACCCGGAGAAATTTATCATTCAGTGCGAATGGGAACTGAGGGAATACCTCGTCCCCCGTAAAAAATAGGTACGCAGAGCATGCCACCAACTCAGTAGGCTCACCAGGAAATGGTGGGAAAAATAATGGGGAGTTTGTAAAGGGATGGCCCCAGTTCAAAGCCCATGTCGTACTCGTATCACATTTTTCCGGAGACAAAATTCTTTCAGATCTCATCACAGATCTACATTCCAGAGTGTATCAAAATGATGAGGAAGTAGAGTTGTTTGTAAGGCGAAAGCAATGCCTTTACAAAAGGGTATACCCCAACCAGACCAAAGGGCAATGCGTCAGGTGTATCACCTGCACCCTCCTGCCCTCATTGCATAACCTGCTGTTAAACCCCGAGACCGCAGACGGTCGAGGAGCTAGCAGAAAGAGCAAGGGAGCTGGAAATGAATGAACAGTCCCTATCAGGAAAGGAACAGATGGCACATGCCAAGGCCACCGGCCCAGTCCCCTTCTCCAGGCCGCCCACAGCGAGACTCTTTGACCTTGCCGAACCCTACCGCCCCCTTGCCACGCTGATATTATTGCCCAGGCCAGCACTTTAACCAGGATTGCCCGAGGTAGCAACACCAGGAGACATGCAGTTCTCCTTGCCGCCCGGCAAACGCACAGCTGCGCAACCCCGAAGCACGTGTTTCCCTCTGTAGGAATGGCCATATGGAAACCAGCCAAATGAGAGGCCACTTCATCTCCAACAAATGTTCGTACGCCCGAGCCTGCGTACACACGTGAACCCCGGATTGTTAAAATCCGTGCCTGAACGGTTATCAAACAGGGGCGGAGCCTCCTGCGAGAACCAAACCCCAGACACCCCAGAGGCGGGTGAAGCGTCCCCCTCCCACCAGCGACAGTAGGTGGTCATCCCCGGACTCGGGAAGGACAGACACACACCCTCCCCGGTCCTACAGCACACTTCCAAGGGAGGCCTTCCGGAGGAGATTCTCCCCTGCGATACCCAGGTACACACCTAGTTCTAGTCCTTCGTTCAGACCCCGCCAGACACCACATCGTGTCCACCCCGAGCCAGCGTGGCACGATCCAGCCGATCGCTCACCACCAGTAAGTCAGACCGTTAGGAATACGCCACTGGAGGTATGTGAACCAAGGTCAACTTAGTGACCAACACCGATGACTTACAGAGAAAGGCTGGAGAGGAGGAGGAAACCTACGCCCAGTTTGCAAAGTTAGTAAACGCAATTTACCGACTGCCCATGAGCATTACTGCCACCCGCGATATCCCTCCACAGTCGGGAGAGGACAGTCTAAGTGAGTACCGTGCACTGGTCACTTGCACACTGCCATAAGACAACACATCAGCCCACTGCCATGAGGGCTAAACCTGAAGCAGATGTCACTAGTAACACTGCTGAAGCAGATGCCAGTAACATCCAGGATGCTGGCACCATGCAGTCGTCTACAACCGGGTCCACGTCACGAGTGGCCCCACTACATGCCAGACGCACGTACCACGTTCCTGGACACTACTGAGAGATGCCATGGGGGACGACTACTGCATATTTTTGGCCTGCTGCCCCTGCTGCAGTACCCCGCAAATGGGGACGTCTGCTGAAACGGCGCGTCACCAAATGCCAACGAGCTGCACCACCATTAACTGAGTAAGTATCTGGCAGACACCAGCATTTGGACTATCACGCCTCCCTCACCAGTAACTCCCCTTAGATAACCACCTAGGGAGTGGTAGTGATAGGGATGCCTGAACCTAAATCAAACGAGAGTGCAAGAGCTCGTTTTATAGCTTAGTAGGGAAGGCTAGGTGTCAATGCAACACCTCATAATCAAAATCTTAGCCAGATAGGATATGCAGTGCGACGAAAGTAACTGCAACCCCACCAAGAGTAAATTTTGATGTACTTTAACGTGTTTTTCTGAGGTTGAGAATTCAAATCAAAAATTGCATTGATGGTTCAGGAACCGATAAAGAGTGTTCGAATTAACATAACCGACCTATCAATGGACACCAGTAAAGCAGAAATAACAAAAAAATTTTTTATCAAAAGGAATTTGATCCCTAGTTTGCTAACCCGAAAGTTTTGTTTGCGGAGGTAAAAGTAACGTAAAGTCAAACCCGAAACCAGACTGGAAAATTTGCATATCCCCGAAAATCCTCCAAGTGATCATGTAACGTAAGCATTGGATAAGAAATTGAAAAATTTTGGTTGTTGGTATTTTGAAAAATTAGTACGATGTAATTAACGTAACGTCCCGGATACCATGAGCACTGTTAGGAAGTATGAACATGTAATCGAAGCCTATCAGCAGGTCCAGGAACATGAATGACGTAACCCTCTCCATTCCTTGCAATGCGACTGGGTAACCTTGTTTTACGAACCCCTTGTAACCTTGAGTAAGAGCCTTAGGCGAAAGAGCTCGCTGTGAGCATGCCGTAACCGCCGTCCAGGAAATTCCCAACCTTCTTAAATTTTTTAAGTATTAAAAGGAAATTAGCTCGAAAGCGACACTAGCCTGTGAACTCACGTAGTCTTAGAAAATTACAAATTTTATTTTGTGCAGAGGTCAAGTACCTAACAAACCCGTGTTATGTTTTCTTGTTACGACAACAAACGTAAACATAATTTCACTATTGTGAAACCCCCTGTAAGAGTAGGATAATTCCTGTTAAGATTAGTTGTATGTGTTGAAATTCGCATTGGCATTTAATTGTGTAATCCAGAAAGTAGTAATTGGGAATGTAATTTTCCTTAAGGAGGAAACCTCTGTAATCATTAGACTTTAGCTGTGAGTTGAAGGAGGAAGTGTAAAGGTAGCGTAATCCATGTGGAAGAAGTTAGTTTTGTGTTATTAAAATGGGAGAATTGTGTTAACCCTGTAGAAGTTAGATTTTTGGGTGAAATGTAACTTGGACAGCTATTAGTACCGTAAAAGAAAATGTATCTACTCTGCACAAGTCTGATAACCCTATACACTGGCTAAAGTCACAAGAAATTATTCTCGCGCCCAGCAAGTAAGGCTGCCAATATGTGTAAAATTGTTGTGATTGTTATGCAGACCTAGTAATAATAATTTGAGAGTAAACTCACCCAGTGTACCTGTTAGACTTACGTATTAGGAAGTGAGAGAGAATACTTTTGTCATCCCGCACGTAACTTCAAACTGAGGAAAATTTAAATACTGTAAGTTAGGCATAGTAAACCATGTTAAAAAAGCTTCCTCCCATGTACTTAACCTATAATCAGAGAGATAAATTGTTTTGTGTAACCCTAGATATTTGTGTTTTGCTTGAAAAGTGTAGAACTCACATTAACCAGTAAACTTTTTCACGCTAGTAAAACCCTCTTTATAAAGTAATTGAGGCCAGTGCCAATATGATTATAATGTCCTGTGTCAGATGCTCAGAGAGCATGAGCAAAGTTACGTATGAGTACCCTAGCCTGTAAATAGTACTAAGAATAAGTAATTCATGTTAATACTACCATATCCCAAAGAAAAGGGAGAATGTAAAACCTAGAATGTTAAATTGCTTAACCAATACTAACTGTTGTTAAGAGAATGTTGAGATAATGTATAACCTCGAATAAGAGTGCATATGTTCAGCCAATGGCTGCAAACCTAACCTTAAGATTTTTCGTACAAATGGTACGCAACTATTTAACCTTGAGTGTATTGTGTTATTGTTTATGTTACTTTTGAAAGAGTACTTCTCGTGTTCTACAGTATCTCTTTTCCTGTATGGAAAGCACCCCGGAGTAGTGTAGGATGTAATAAGAAAAAAATTTTCTTAAAACTTTCACTTTTTCACGCGTAAATGGTATACAGCGCGACAGCGCTGGCTGAATTCCAGACCAGTTAAATTGATCCCGCAGAGTCCACTGTAAACCTTCCCTACTCTTAATCCTTTGCAATTGGGATTAAATACTTTTTGAATTTGTTAGCTACACTTTTTATTCTCGAGGACAGAGATAAAAATATAATAACCTTAAAAATATCTTGTGCAAGCTACTTATTGAACAACTCGCTGTTTAAAAGAATTTCTTTTCACTACTGGATATGTGAACTTCCCTCGAACTAGGAAGGTCTAGGTTCGATACAGAAACGACTTGTACCCGCAAATTCCTTTTCCAAAACTCTCCTCCTTGGCTGCAAGAAAGACGATGGTAAGGCAGTGCTGAGAAGCAGATGGCTACACGTGCTGACACCTGGACCGCTATGCAACCAAGAGAGAGGGAGAGAGGCGAAGAGGAAGAAGGAGGAGGCCGTTATCCCCGCTGATAGTAAACAGATGTCATGTGACCCACAGACGGGCGCGCTGAACTCCAAGACTAGCTGTGGGAGCACAGAAGAGGCGCACTCTAGAGAAGCAAGCGGCCATACCATGATTGAGGCAACCGCCCCACACCTAAAGCAAGATTGGTCTTGGTCGCTTCAGAGGGTGGCCGATTGACGCATGCCAACTTACTGCAAAGCGCATATGTGCTCTCTATGGGCGACTTCGCCCCATCTCGAACCGATAAGAGCTCGGGACAAGTCAGTAATAGGGCCAAAGTAATTTCATATATTGAGCAAGGATACTCCATGCGTTGGACAGTCGCATACTTAAAAGTTTTTAAAGCGTTTAATTATGGAATGTACGGCCCGCCCAGAATCCCGCATGCAAGTGCCAGCCCCGTAAATAAATAAAATATTTTTTACGAACCACTACCTTACATTTAACTGTGAAAGAAGTAACAATAAACCCACGAGATGGCAGAATCACTGCGACCTTGTGACATCACATGCCGACAGCCTCAGTAAGAGGTGTTTTAATTTGTCGTCTCCTCCACTCAGGGAGATAAGAAATGAGCTGAGCCGCCGCAACCCTGATAAAACTACCCTTGCACTGGAAGGCTACCCTACGCCGCACCCCCGGAATATCACTGATTGAGGGATTTTTCAGTATATAAGGAAGTCCGCTAGCATGCTCCAGCAGAGGTGCCGGGCTCACCGGCCGCATAGGTCAGTGAGCACTCCTTGATCTGTAAAGACCTCTCTCCTCTCCTCAGCCTGCGAACGGCTTCGTTCTCCAGCCCAGCAGCTTGTGAAGGCAGTGCAGCCCCGTAAAGGCTCCTCCACACCAGCTGACTGCAAGGGCAGCTCACTCTGCAGAGGTAATCTGACGTCCTGTACCCAACAACCCTTTACCCCAGTCAACTTCCTGTTAGAGAGTTGTTTGCATGTTGGTTACAGTTGCGAGCACTCTTTACAGTTACTAGAGGCCTTGACCTACCCTAAACAACTTGCATACCGTTAACCTCTCCTTGTATTTGTAATAATTGTGCATGCATTACATCGTTTTGATAATTGAGATACAATGCACTGGTAGATACAATTATTGGATATCAATGCCAAATGCAAAACAGCGTCACCAAATTTGGATTGCGTGTGCAAAAACAGTAAAGCGCAGCAAAGGTTCTTTTCAATAATGGCCTTGGCCTTTGCATGTGATCATACAGCCAGCAACATAAATACGTAGAGAACTTTATACCCGCGCCAATGAGTGTTTATGTGAAATATTTTGTACATACGCTATTGAAGCAATGGTGTATGTGCAAAATGTTACGCTTGCTTATTCATCTCTGTTGCAAGAACTTTTCAAACAAATGCGTCAGTGAAACCAACAAATTGCTGCGGGTGCTAGTATCGCATGAATCGAGTAAAGTGCTGTGTGTACACACAATATCTTTGGCACTTAAAAGAAAAGAATTTGTTATACTTTTTACGTTTATATTATCAATGTATCGCTAATTTGAAGTGAAGTATGATCAAACGTGTAGATGACACTTGTATGATTTATGTATTAATAACGGACATGGATATTCGTTGAGGAGTTAAAATGTCACAGTTCTGAACATAATATATTTGCATTTGGGTCCCGCGGTAGCATGTCTTCGCAATACTAATGCCCTTGTTTCTTACACACAAAAAAAGTTAACAATTTTAAGAATAATGTCAGAGCAAAAGCCAACCTACCTATCACAATCATATTAAAAATAATTATCAAAAGCTCAGGTACATGTAATCACTTGACCAGGACCAGCCCAATTGTACTACTCTAAGCTCCATTTGGCATTCATATGAGTGAAAATTAAAATATTTAAATTGGCTTCAACCTCCTTTAAAATTGTACGAAATTATAGTTCTCATATAGCACCAAAACATTATTAATATACACTAGGCTAGCCAAAAAAAGGGTTTCAGGACCTCTAACAAACAATTACTTCATTAAAAAGGGGCAGATGTGCAACCAATAGGCCCGAACAAAGCCGTGGTTCCATATAAAAAATATATTGAAACAATTGGTTAAAACCTTGATTAAAAGAGACCTCAGGTGAAGGCGCAAATATCTTTCAAAGCTCCGACCGAAAAAATACACAAAGACAGTTAAAAGATTACCCCTAACCATACTTTGCCCGGCTATCCGCTGCAGTCATAGCAAATACCAATAAAAATAAATACAATCCAAGCTCAGAAATTCAACTAGCAAGGTAAACTAATCTCTAACCTTTCTCACACAAATTACGAATTACCAAACACTAATCCTGAACATATTTTGGATTGGTCTTCTGAAAAGGCATTTTACAAAGTATAAATCTTGTAGTGCCAACTAAGCCCTTCTTACATTTAATCTATATCTTGCCATGAACTAAATCCAATTTATTATCGATCGATTGGAGTGACTGACCTTCAACCACATTTCTAAACATCGATAGCCCTTATCACTAGCTGCGACTGTAATTTCAGACAAAGCCCAATGTGAGTGTCGTTAAGTCATCCCACTATCGACAACAGTTAATGGGCCGGTGCAGGCGGCATGAACAAGGCTCCATACCAGGAGCATCGGCTGGCGGTGTTCACAGGAACAAGGCAGGCCGGAGAATGAAATGGCCAGCACATACGCCAGACCTAGCTTGTGAGAAAGGGGAAGGGGGAGAAGAGGTAAAGAAGAAGAGGGGAACCGAGGAGGAGCGGCGAGTGATGACGTGAGCTGGACACGGCCGACGAGATGATTGTCAATCACAAAGGATATTGTCTCACAGTAGTTGTGTTTGTGGATAATTTATCCCTAAAGTTTGATATTGAGATCTTAATCTTGTTGGAGGACACAAGTGCTTTCTTAAACAGCATATGGAATAACTTAATTTTGTCACTAGACATGCTCAAAATTTCTTCTGAGTATGTTAGGCTTATTACATAAATAGATTGTAGGATGCTTTAATTACCAGGACATCACTTCCAAAACTAAATTAAAATTTGAAAACAATTTTTTTTCTAACGTGTGTGAATGAGCATGCCTATGTGGCCACGTACACATGTATGTGTGTATCTATATAGGTGTGTGTGTGTCTCTATATATATATATTTTTTTCTTGTTACAGACCTATATACGCTCATTTACATGTCACGCAGCTAGTATGCAAATTAACAATTATATTGTTTTGTACTATATGACACCTACATATTTCTGGCTATGTTTAAACATTCATTTATTATAATTGGGATATTTCTGCAAATTCACATATTTGATTCTTATGATTTTAAAATGTGCAATTTAATTTAAGTCAGGACCCACCATTCTTTTTCAATGTTTGTATGTTAATGTATGTTACTCTATGGTAAGCAAGAATATTATTCTGAGCATTTTGGCTGTTTAATTTAAGTATGTGACTTAATGATTTTTCTGAGTTTTTAACATCTTAGTATATATATTTACTGTTTTAATTGTATTTGTTAAGCTATTTTTGTGACGTAGTGGACCGGACATAGCTGAGCTCCATTGATAAGACTTGATAATGAAGATGCCGGAAGTCAAGGGCTTCTGGGTACGGATCAGACGATCCAGAGACGTGGTTTTAAGAGCCGGGATTTTATGGGAAAAATCCCTGACATCATCATAATTTAGAACAGTGTTTTGGCACCCTAAAGTGATTATAATATATAGACTAACTTGGCAAGTGAAGAAGAGGCCAAAGCCTAGCTGCATTAGTTAATTTTACTAGTGGACGCTATCTACGAGGAGAGCCAACGCCGACGCCACGACGGTAGCGTCAGTGTGGCTTCAGATTAAGGTGAAGCTACCTAATTTTCGGACCTATAAACTTGTGTTTGGTAGCGTCTTTGACAGATTTATTATTGCTTCCAAAATGTTTGTGACAGTTAATCTGATTTTTGGAAGGTTAAGCCACAGCACAGATGTCACATATTAATTCAGTCCAGTAGTCATTTGCTAACCGACTGGAGCTAGTTACCGGAGCAAAAACTTTTGAACTTACATTGATTTTATTTTAAATTTCGAGTGAAGAACTAGTGTTTAATAGAAACTTAACTTTGTTGGAGAACATTTAAAACTTTGCTATAATTTTTGAATAGATAACGAACTTAAGTCAGATATGTGGGATAGTGTTCGGAATGTGTAATGTTGTGGTTTAATAGGGCTCACTGTATGAAACTTGTTTAAGAGGCACTTGAACTACAGACACTTCTAATTTGAACACTGTTTAGTTAATCTACAGTTTACCTAATTATTTTGAAAGCAGCCT